>CM037587.1:138559183-139857516 GCA_021018995.1 Chloranthus sessilifolius
CTCTTGGCTCCATTTTTATGAGGCAGCATTTCAATTTCACGGATTTCAAAGTGCAGCGAGTAAAATCTCAAAGAATTTTCCACTGAAGATTTGAAGATAAATTTCAGAATTTAAATTAATATAAGGCTCATCTTAGTTAACAAAATATCTAGGAAAGAGAGAGAACACTTTCACGAGTCTCACCAAAACAATTTCACAGCATTTTTTACACTGAAAAATAATTATTCAGTCACTAAAATCTGACTTTTACTATAGATTTACATGCCTATATAAATAAAAGTAAAACTAACACTAAAAAAAACAACAATAATAAAAGTAAAACTAACACTAAAAAAAACAACAATAAAAAAACAACAACTTTACTATGTTTATGTGTGTCTACTCCTCAATTTCAAGATCGTCTCGGCCTAAAATAGTCGTATCAAAAAAACAAAAAAAGTGAAAATTAATTAGGGTCTGTTTGGATAGGGAGAAAAGAAAGGAAATATGATACTTTCATATGTTTGATAATAAAGTTGTGCTACCATAAATATTAGGAAAATTCAAAATTTTTCTTTCCATTGAAAATCGAGAAAACTCTCTAAAATAGGAGGATTTCATTCGAAAACTTTTGTCATTCTCGATTTCTCTCTTTCTCTCTCCTTTATTACCCACTCTCTTTTTTAATGAATAAATTAAAATAAAATCAACTATTGAAAAAATAATTAAATTTTTAAATTTTTAAATTTTTAAAAAAGTAAAAAAATAAAGATAAAATAACAAAAAATAAAAAAAATAAGAATAAAAATAAAAAATAAAATAAGACTTTTAAAAATAATAAAATTATTTAAAAAATATAATAATAAATAATAAAATAATAAAATATAAAATATAAATATAAATATAAATATAAAAGATAAAAAATAAAAAATAAATTAAAAATTATTAAATAATAAATTAAAAATTATTATAAAAATTTTAAAAATTAAAGTAAAATAAAATTACAAAAATTTTAAAATTTTAAAATTTTTAAAAATAAAATAAAAACACAAAAATAAAAAATAATTTTTTTAATAAAATAAATAAATAATAAAAACACATTAATTTAAAATTTTTAAATTTAAATTTAAAACATTTAAAAAAATAAAATAAAATTTAAAATTTTAAAAATTAAAAATTAAAAATAAAATAAAAATACAAAAATAAAAAATTTTAATAAAATAATTAAAAAATTAAAAAATTAATTAAAATAAAAAATTAAATTTAAATTTAAATTTAAAATTTTTTCAAAATATAAAATAGTCAAATAATAAAATAAAATAAAATAAAATAATAAAATTAATAATAATAATATAAAAATAATAATAATAAATCAAATAATAAAATAAAAGAAATAAAAGAATTTTTTTATTTTTATTATTTATTTTAATTTTAAATTTTTAAATTTTTATTTTTATTTATTTTTATCAAAAGAGAGAGAGAGAGAGAGAGAGAGAGAGAGAGAGTGTGTGATTTTATTTTTTATTTTTTTTATTTTTTTATTATTTATTTATATTTTTTTTAATAAAATAAAAAAATAAAAAAATTAAACATAAAAAATTTTAAAATTTTAAAAATTTTAAAAGAAGAAAATAATTAAAAATAATAATAAATTAATTAAATTAAATCTCTCTCTCCTCTCTCTCTCTCTCTCTCTTTCTTAACTCTCTATTATCATTCTCCTTTTTAGATGTCTCTCTCTCCGAATCTCTCTCTCCTAAATTTTCTCTCTCTACATATTTATTTTAATTTCTCTCTTTTTTAATTTCGATCTCTCTCCTCATATTTCTCTCTCTCTCTCTCTCTCTCTCTCTCTCTCTCTCTCTCTCTTTTTCTCTTTCTTAATTTTTCTCTCTCACCAAATTTCCTTTATAATAGAAAGTTGAATTTATTAAGAATGTGAGATATATACTATCGATGATGCTCCTTTTCTATTTTCTATGTATCAATTACACAATCAAAACACCAGAAAACAATGAATTCCTATGGATTCCCAAAGAGCTGGAATCCATTGGATTTACAAAACATTTTCCTATATTTTTTAGAAAATTGCCAAACATTAAGGTTCAAGTGGGCGGAATTACATTGGGGGCACTGAGGGGCAGCTCCTTACTTTACAGGAGTTCTTTATATTTATAACTTAAGATAAGACTCTTCCTTTGCAACTTGGTTTCTTATGCTTTAACTATTGAGTGATTCCAATTAGACAATGGGTCAATTTCTTGTCCCTATTTTCGATAAATTAAATCTTGAGATTATGGGCATGCCATCAGATGGTCAAATTTTGATTTCATATGACACATATCCCAAAAAATAAATATGATCGCGGCATACATCAAATGTAATTCTCGGATCAATTTTCAATGGTAGGCCAAGTTCTAATTTGCCAGAGCTTAGATTAAGTCTGTCATCTAATTCAACGTAGTTAACTGTTTAATTAATTTTCGATTTTTGTATCGAAACTGAACCGAACAAGAATTAGTTTGGCTCATTTCTGTCCGAATCAATTTTCGTTTCAATTCAACCGCTTCGGTTCGCTCAGTTTTGGGTCGGCCTTTGCCCCTCCTTTAACAAAATCCTCGCTTCACCCATGAGTGGGAGTCCAATATAACCTCTGCACTCTCATTTAAGGATTTAGATCTCAAACTAGGAATTGAAGCGGCCTATATGTCATCTATGGGCTCCGTATTTGCAAGTAACGATTCCAACTCTGCATTGCGGAGTTTTCACCATTCAAATCATTGACTAAATTCAATCATTGTTTTTCGTCACAATCTTTCACACATGAGATCTTGAGACTATGACTCACCTATCAGACGGTCAGATGTTGACTCCACATCCAAAACATCCCCAAAAGTGATCCATAACTCTTCTCATGATACGCACATGATCACACTCACTGTTGGAGATTTTTGTCATGTGAAATCAACGATTGTCTGTCTAATAGGTGGATCATAACCTCAAGATATTCTAAGCGAAAGTTTGGGCAGAAAAAATGTCTCCCTTCAAGGGAGTCAATGATTTTAATGATGAAAATCTCAAACTATAGAGACAAAATCTTCAACTGCAATTACCGTGCCTTATAACTTTGGGAAACAGAGACTTTAAGAGGCTATTGCTACGTAGATTGGGTGGTAGGCCAGTCGCTATCCTCCCTCCTTGTTGGATTTGAGGTCGTTGGTTCTAAATTTCAACGCATCCCAAAAATAAATTATCTTCACCATGTACCATCAAATGTGTGTCGAGATTTAAAGGGCTACTGTGCCCACACCACTTTTTCTTATGGCCTACCATTTTTATCCGGACACCAACTTTTACTAATAACTGCACAGAAATTGATGAAAGAGTATACCTACAAATTTTGTTTTACTGTTATAGTAAAGATCCAAAACAGGCATTACTTAATAAAAAAAATGTCTTCATAGCAGCTTTTTGTGCACACAAACTTTTTCCTAAATTTGTGTTCCTTTGGCTCAGTAAAATGATATTTTCACTCTTCATAGCAGCGTTTTGTGCACACAAACATTTCCTAATTTTGTGTTCCTTTGATTCAATAAAATGATATTTTTCCTAGAAGCACACCAATGCTTGCGATTCATACACTTTTATAATTTCTTTTTATGTGCGCAAGGAGAAAAGGCAGTGTTAGAATCTCATTATATAAGCTATTGGTATTTGCAGTCGTAAATTCTCTTTTTGCAACCAAGAGTTTGCGTGTGCTTGATTGTTGACTACTTTAAATGTTATAATGGAGATTGTTTTCTATTCTAATCTTACATACAATGGATCTTGACATCACGGATCTACCAACAAACAGCTCACACATGTCAAAAATGTGAACCTGGCCACCTGTACCGGACTAGCTAGGTAGTTCTCAAGTTACTTATTTGGGTTGTGTGCCATGTGGAATCAACTTCTCGAGCATCTAATGGCATACCCATGATCTCAAGGTCTTTATAAATGAAAAACAATCTCCATCAGATGATTCAATTAGTCAACAATTTTGCGTGTGAAAACCTATGATTGCAAAGAAACAATTCACTGTTGCAAAAAAAATATAAATAAATAATGCAACAAAATAAAATAAAATAAAAACTATTTACTACTATTGAAAAGAGGGATAATAGCTCATTACCAACGCTTAAACACCAAATGTTGTTTAAATGATTTTACACCATTAAAGTAAGATTTTTTTATCTCACACCATTGAAGTGTGATTTATCATCATGCCATATGGTGTACAGCTTGGACCTATCTAAATTGTCCAATTGGCACTCAATCATTGGAACAATCTCAGCCCAATGAAATATGCCTATAACTGAATGTGAATCATTCGATTGATGAACTTTAATATCAGCCATTAAAATTCAAAATATCGGATAATATTATAGTCCACAGATCGAATGGTTTAAATCTCTCAAAGACACCAATTTTGCGCTTGGTGTACTTCAAGCTATGATTTGTCACTGTGATAGTACAAATCACCCATTTCTTAAATCATTGAGAGTGTAAGATCATTTAAGCACCATTTTGGTGTTTCAATGACGGTCAGGAGGAGAGTCAGGTCCAAATCAGATTAGTCATTACTTTAATTTACCACTTTACAAATAAAATAGCAGGTATTGCAATTTGTTGTTTGGTTGCTTGGAATTAGAAAGGAGAACCTTAGCTTACTTATAAAAAAAATAAAGAAAGGAGAAACCTTATTTAATTCAAGTTCAAATCTAGAATAATCTACCCTGTTAGGGGAAATTAACAAAGAAGGTAATAGAAGTCTCGACTCAACTTTTCTGATCAAGAGCATTATACAAGAAGAACATTTTATTAGAACAAACGACCAGTACAGTATTGCATGTCAAAGGTTGGGCAAACACTCCATTTGATGCCATATCTTTTTCACTTACAAGGCCAATTCTTGGCATTGTGGGCCAAAGGCCTATTGCTGGGGCCAGTTATATTTTAAGGATTGATTGGTACTTGGGAGAGCTTGCTCCTTTAATCGCACAATGACTTCAGCCCATTTGTCGAAGGCAAGATATGGTATGGAGAAATGGGTGAATTATTTTAAATAGAAAGGCATCAAAATGGTCAATGATGATGGAAATTACATGAATAGTTCACAGGTTCATATATAGCGAATGTTTTGCATATATAGCAATCGAGCGGGTGAAAACCAATGATTTTGGGTTCATGAGAACAAATGCTTTTAAAATTTGGGGAGTGAGCTAGCTATGTCGGACTTATTGATAGAAATGGAAGGATTTTGACTTACAGGGAATGAATGCTCCCTGAGGATAATGGATGACATTTCTAAATCTTTCCTTATTAAAAAGTGTTTGGATTTTGATAAGAGTCATAAAATGAAAGAAAAGCATGACAATAGTGACAGTTAAGGATTTAAGGATTGATTTAGTTTTGGCATTGTACTCTTTGCTTCTGAGCACCCACACAAGCGTGACTTGTAAATGAAGTGTCCCTTGTCTTGATAAATTTTTTATTACAAGGGTGAGATGTTAGATGAGTCACTTGGTTGAGGTTTTCCTTAAGAGTTAGTCTACAACAAGGATCAAAATATCAGCCAAAATTTCAGTTTCGGACATGACTGAACCCGAAAATTTAGACCAAAATTTCGGCCGATAATTTCTATCCCATACAAAATATGACCGAAATTTTGATCATTTCGGCCGAAATTTTGATCCTTGGTCTACAACGAGTGTCCACCCATCACCTACAGTCCACACATATATTTGACTATGCGACGTTCACAGACTTCCAATGCATGGAAGTTCGTGCACGTCACACAGTCCCACAGATGTTTGGACTGCTCTAATCCATAGACTAATTCTTTCCTTAATTAACAAATTCCTGCCTTTCATCAAGGCAAGGGTAGGATGCCCCTAACTCGGCAGTTTTCCATCTTTATTTTTTATTTCATCTGACCTATTCCAAGACTATGGATCATGGATAAGTGCAATGGATATGGAGGACTCTATTTTCGGTGAAGCCAAGGAACGAGCAGATTGGCATCTCCATTCTCCAGGTCCCCTTGCACAACACAAATGACATCGGAGCCTCAGAGTCTTGAGGTGTGGTCTAAGAGGCTCCGAGTTCGAACATACCCATTGGTCGACATTCACAAGGATTTATTTCTACTGACTTGTACGAGTGATGTGCGGGTGTTGCACACTTGCACATACTCAAGATTTAGTCAGGTGCTCTAAGAAGTCAGATACCTGTTATATATAAAAAAAAATGTTACATATAATCTATTATTATATATATTTCATCCTCCCTGTTGGTTTAGATGATGACACTGAAAGCAAAATTTGAAATCTATATATATATATATATGATGACACTGGCGCAAAATTTTTATCAAAAGTTAGACCTCCAAATATTGTCAGAGAACTAATTTGCAACGTCATTGACATCAATAGATAGAGCTGCTTATAAACATATTTTGATGACAAAATTCTATTTAAACTTGACATTCACTTTTTTGGATAAAGGTAGCCTGGTATTTATATGAGATCTCACTTGTTCTCACATTAGTTTGCTAGCAGGTGGTACTCATGTACACAATCAGGTGTCACATAGAGCAGCTCTTAATGATTATAACTATTATAAGATTTTATATATATATATATATATATATATATATATATATATATATATTATAATGATTGCATGTCACATTAGATTGACTTTTTAAACACCTGATGTGACATACGGCCAATAAGAGCTCGAGTTATAAGCGTATATTATATGATTAGAGTCATATAATCATTTCCCTTTATACATATAGTTTTTGGAGGCCCTAAGGTCAAACTTTGATAAAATTATACTATTAAAAGATTCTTCTAAGGGCCATTGTCATATAAAAGTGTGTAATGTATGCCTAAGTTAAAGCCTCACTATGCCATTTTTGAGCAACATGGCATGCTTTTTGAGCGTCAAAGTTTGTTTGGCGCTTCTTCAGGAAATAACGCCTTTCGCAAGTAGAAACAAATAACCTACTGTCGATTTGACACTATCCTTACAGTCAGAAAAATCGGATTCAGAGTATCCGACAACCTTAAGCTCACCTGACTTACGATAGGTCAACATAAAATCTTTAGTTATTTGTAAGTAACAAAGTACCTTCTTCGCAGCTTTCTAATGCGCTAATCCTGGAGACTAATATCGACTAAGTAAGGTGACAGCGAAACTGATATCGGGACGTAGACAAATCATTGCATACATAAGACTACCCACAACTGAGGCATACTCCTTTTAATCTACTTGTTGCCTTCTGCCTCAGTTCTGGGTTGTAGATCCTGAAAAATAACATCACCCTTTAAAGCAGGGGATTCACCTGGAGGGCATCTATCTATGCCATATCGGTCAAGTACTTTCTCTATGGAAGCTTTTTGCGAAAGACCTAAACAGCAGGCTGATGTGTCCTAAAATTTGTATTCGCAAGTGCACGAATCGTGATGTAGTCAGTGGGTGCAAAGTACGAGATCGTTCCCACGAGGATTGGTTAGAAAATATAAAAACAGAAATATCAATTAACTAAAAGAATTTCCAGAGATCTTTCACAGTAACCAACAATCTAGGGTTCTGATAAATGAGATAAATGCTAACAGATAAATACTAAAGGAATTTAACAATTAATGAAAGATAAGGATTGGGATGCTAAATCCTCCCATCGTAGGTTTATCATTTACAAAATACCAATCTGTGGATTGAGATATGAGATCTTTAACAGATTTCTCAAAAGAAGCACTGCCCTATACACACGTGAGTTCTAAAATATAGATCTGAGATCACGGAGATGTATGATTAACATCTCATAGGTGTATGATTAACACTCACACCTCGGACAATATTTAGAACCCAATCTCTAGGTTAATTTCCAAAGTACGATCTAAGATCAAGGAGATGTATGATTAACACCGACACCTCAGATCGTGATTGGAACTCACCACTGGGATAAAGTCATACTATCAATCCGAGATCAAGGAGATATATGATTAACACCCCATGAGTGTATGATTAACACTCACACCTCGGACAATATTTAGAACCCAATCTCTAGGGTAATTTCCAAAGTACGATCTAAGATCAAGGAGATGTATGATTAACACCCACACCTCAGATCGTGATTGGAACTCACCACTGGGATAAAGTCATACTATCAATCCGAGATCAAGGAGATGCATGATTAACACCCCATGAGTGTATGATTAACACTCACACCTCAGATGATGGTAAAACTTCACCCCGAGATGGGTGATAATTAGGATAAAATTATTATTGCAGATCTGAAATCATAGGACATGATTAGCTCCTAGATCTCAGACTGAAATAATGATTTCACCATTTTCAATGAATATTAGGGTCTTAAAAAGCATCTGACATCTCAATCACAGATTTATATTAATATAAATGAATACCTCGGATGGGGTTCATTAGATCCCCATCCTTAATAAAACTAGCCACACATAACTGAAATAAGTAATAAAATAAATGTAAAAGTTGAAAATGTCATTAAAATACCGTAAAAAATTATCCACAAAAATCCACGAAAGCTTTAATCCAAAGTACGTACACCTCCTTCTTGAAAGTGGATCCAAATCAGAAAACTAAAACTTATCTTCTTCTCAAAATGAATATTAAAAAGGTAGTTCAAGAAAATGGGACTCAATGCCCTTACACTTTAAAACGCAGAGAAACTAAAACTAAAAGAAAACCGAAAAATGAAAACTCTCTAAAAAAATAGAACTCTCTAAAAAGAAGAATGCAGAAAAAAATAATAAGAATCAGAATTACCTCCGAAGGATTCCCCGAATGAATATATCTCCAAGAATATCTTTTTCTTTAATTGCCAAAAAAGAAGCCGCTTTTTCCTCCAAGATTTTATTCCGTGAAAAGAGTACCGAGATTCTCGCGGCCAAACAAAATTTCGAACTCAAATTCAAATTTGGTCGATCAATCGACCTCCCAGATTTTCGTGAATTTCCGCTACACTTTGTATTCAGATACTGTCTCGGTATTTCGGCCATAACTTTCTATCCCGAAGTCAGATTGAGGCGATTCTTATGGCGTTGGAAAGCTGACGACGAGTTCTCCAACTTTTGTGTTTTAACAATTTTCTGAATCTAACGTCTTAAAGGTTCAAATTGAGATCCAAGTCGGGATAAGTTCCGAAGGATCCAATGTAGCACGAATTTGACGTTATATTCTGAACTTTTGGATTATTTCATGCTCAACACATCTCCAGGCCTGTAAATCACTAAAACTATATAAAACATATTAAATGGCTTTCATCGGATAGCTAAATGTAGGTCTTTAGGGGTGAAATATCATCATATTTCACTACACATTACAGGCAGCTCTATCACAATGAATTTTGATGCCAAGCACATACTCAGCAATACCTAAATTCTTCATATCAAAAGACTTTGAGATAAAACTCTTCGTATCGTGGAGAAAATGAATATCATTACTTGCAAGTAATATATTATCCATGTAAAGAATCAGAATGATAAATTTGCTCTCACTATTTATGAAATATATACAATGATCAATAATATTTTCCTAAAACTCATAACTAGTGACAACCTCATCGAATTTCAAATACCACTGTCTAGAAGCTTGCCTAAGTTCATAAATAGACTTATTCAATTTGCAAACTAGTTATTTTTTTCCTTTAATCACAAAACCCACTGGTTGTGACATATATATGTCTTCTATAAAGTCTCTATTTAGAAAAGCAGTCTTCACGTCTATTTGATGTAGTTCGAGATTGTAATGTGCAACTAAAGTCATCACTATCCTCAATGAATCCTTAGAAGAGATCGAAGAGTAGGTCTCATCATAGTCAATGCCTTCCTTCTGTCGGAAACCCTTCGCGACAAGTCTCGCCTTGAATATTTCAATCTTGTCACTAGAGTCTCTTTTGGTCTTATAAACTCATTTACATTCAACAGCCTTGCAATCCTCTGGTAAATCTACAAGGTCTCAAACCTTATTATTTTTCATGGACAATAACTCCTCTCTCATGGCCTCCTGTCAGTGTAAGGATTCATTGCTACAAACAGTCTGCTGAAAGGTCTATGGATCATCAAGATCAATACCCTCAAACTGAGCTTCTTGCGCATACACCTCATAGAAATATGAAATAGCAGGTTTACGTTGACGCTTAGATCTTTGGGGCTAAGCCGGTGGTACTGGTGAAATATGAGGTGGAATAGGACATTCTTCTTCAATTAGAGCAACCACTGAATTTGTCTGAATCAAAGTATCAACTGTATGAGATCAGGTGGCGTAGGAAGAAAGACATTATCACCAGATAAAAGCACAAAGTCAAATTCAGAGTTCTCAATTAAAGTAATATTATTCTATCGTAAACTCCCACTGGATTCGTCATTCTCCAGAAAATTAGTCATATGGGTTTCAGTAATATCAATGACTCTTCCAGGACAATAAAATCTCTAAGTCCTAGAACGAAGTCCATAATCGATAAAATAGCAACTGGTTGTGCAATGACCCAACTTCTTAATGTTGGGATTATAAAACTTAGCTTCAGCTTCACAACACCATATATGCAAATGTCTGAGCTTTGGATCTTTAGTTATCCATCTCTTGTAAGGAGTCTTGAGTACAACCTTGCAAGGAATCTTGTTGAAGATGTAAACTGTTGTCTTCAAGGCTTCACCCCAAAAAATGAAAAAATGCAAGAGAATAATTACACACAACACAAAGATTTACGTGATTCACTCAATCGAGGGAGGAAGTGTATGCACTATTTATGAACGTTTACAACACACACTCTCTCTTCTCTCTAGTGCACTCTCAAAGAAAATCAAACGCGATCTTCAACAACAAACTCGTTGTTAAACCAAGGGCGCGGTCCTTCAAAGAACAAAGAAGAGATTTGTTGAAATATAGTAATGATTCTGGCACAAGAACGACTTTAATCGGATTTTCAATCCTCAAGCAATTCTTCAATACCTTATCTCTCCAAAGTATTCATCCTAAGTTTTTTCTCTTGAAAAACTCTCTCACAAGCCCCCTTCTCGTCCATGAATTTTTTCCTTTATATAGAAGTCCCGAATCCTACTTCTATCTCAAGATAAACTATCCAAAAAATGAAATCTGCACGTAACTTGATGTCGCAAGCGTTGCGGGTTACTCGAGCGAAAACCAAAGTTGCTCAAGCGACTTAGACCCGAAAGATTTCACTCTCGGAGTGCTTACCTCGCTCAAGCGGATTTGGTTCCCGCTCGAGCGAGTCTGCCTCGGGGTAAACTTATCACAACAGAAACTCAACCGACAACCTATAAAAATCAAAGTAATTATAAAAAGAGTTAAGTTGCGTATGGTATACTTCTTTTCTAGCCCCTACCACTACAGAGTTCACCTGCTTTAGTTGGTTCCCATTCACTTTTATAACTCAGTGCAAAGAATTATTTACCTGCTTTAGCAACAACCTCTCTGGTCTCTACTAACTCCCTATCAGAACAAATAAAATTTGCTCTGACAAAGAGTGAGTAGAGAGGAGGGTAGAACTGGTGAACAGGTAAATCTACTTGCTAAAGTAGGTAGCAGAATGTTAGCAAAAAGGATGGGAACTTGCTAACGCATGTGAACTCTGCTATGACATGGGCTAGCAGAGAGCTATGTCATACGCAGCCTTAGTCTACAATGAGTGTTCACCCATTAAAACATTCCACACATTTGATTGAAAGTTTGTGCACATCACGCAGTCACACAGATTTGTAGATTGCCGTATCCACTCATGATGGGTGGACACTCAGTATAGACTAACTCTTAAAAAAAGGGCGCTACAACTTGCACGCGAAATTTGTACTGTGGCACATGATTAAAAAAAGACTTATTTTTAGGATTTGTGCAAGGTGGAACACCATCTACACTTTCTGATTTGAAGACCATGATGGAAAGATTTTCAAGACCAAAGATTGGCGCGAAGCATGACCTCTATCATTATGCAATCAAAGGCCATATTCTGATTCAATGGTTGACTCTAACAAACCTGAGCTTAGATAGTGCTCCATATGTCATAGTTTTCAAAAATAACAGTTTTTCTTTTTCATCATGTGCCAATATCGTGTGCAAGCTTTAGCTCCATTCAAAATTTAGGTTTGTGAGTTATCACTGCCTTGAATGGATCCTGATCTTTTGAAGCTTCGAAGTTGCTCCCCCATTTTAAAAAGCTAGTAATCTCAAGGATTTTGGACTGAAATTTCGGTTATTTCGGTCGAAATTTTGATCCATGTTTTCATTCAATCTGAATTAAAACCAACTTGAATCTTACCTGGACCTGACTTGAACCAGAGCTACTAATCTAAATTTTAGAGATTGGGCCAACATTTTAACCACTTTGAGCTGCGTCAGAATATAACAAATAGTTAGCGGTTTGAAAAACCAGTCAAGTTGACCCAACCTCTACGTACGTCTTCCCACGTATAATCACAAAAATCGCTGAATTTTTAAAAAGTTTATGAATAATTCGCTAATTTAAAGTCCCCCATATTAGTCCCAAATTATTCACGAATTTTTTAAAACTTCGTTCGGGAATTATTCCCGAATTTTTTTAAAAAGTTGTGATTTACTAAATTTTTTAATTTTAAAAAAAAAAACTTTAAATTTTTTTTATAATTTTAAATTTTATTATTATTATTTTTTAATTTTTCTTCGAAATATTTCACCGAACAAAACAGATTTGTCAGATACCCCAACCCCGATTTGGTGACTATGTTCCCACGCACGGCATGCATTCTCTAAAAAGCAATGTGCTTCCTTCACTTCCTAGCGCACCATATACAAACTCTATTTTCAAAACCTTACTCATTGTCGTTTTCCACAGCTGTCCACGTCATCAACAGCTAAACTTGCGAGGTGGGGGCCAGGCAGCACAAAGAAGCACGTCGCCCATACTTTAAAACCCCGACGTGGCGAATACTCTGTAACCTTGATAAAAATAAACAAATAATAAAGAGAAGGGCCGTTACTCGTTCGAACTTCAGATCGGACGGCTCAAATTCTGAGCTCGTGCAAAGCCGACGGCTAAATTTTGTCGGGTTTGAAAACGGACGCATAGGGCAGGGAGGCTCATGCTTTCGAAGATGGTGATGGGCGAACCGTTTTGATTTGGAAATTACTAAGAAAACACACCGACATCACCTAGCTCAAAGAGGAATAATATGAAAAGAGAGGGGAGTAACGAAAGGAAGGTTTATGGGTAGAACGCGTTTCTTTTAAGTGTATAGGTCACGATTGAAGCGTTCACTCGTGACTCTAATTCTTGGACTTTATTGCAACACACCCTCCTTTTTTTTCTTTTCACTAACTCCCCTCTCTTTCCTCTCTTTTCTCCTTTGCTTGTCTCCTTTCTTTAGGTAACTCTCAATCAAGCTTTTATGATTTCTACACAACCCATCATTCGATTTTAAGATCAACCACGAAACTTCTTTTTTTAAATGGGATTAGGCCAATAATTTAGAAAGTTCTGATTCCAGAGACTCCGTATTAGGGCTGTCAACTGGCTGGGCGGGTCCGATTTTAGCCAGGCATTATAGAGGCCTATTATTTTTAATCCTAAAAAATAGGCGCAGATACATAATTAGACGGGAATCAGGTTTGGGCCAGTCCCAAACCTGATTCCGAATTAGGGCCAAGACTTGATCTACCCAATTATTTTTCCTCTAAAAGAAAAGCTCTGGCTTCAAAAATAGGCCGGGCTCAACCCAGGTATAATCAAGATTGGGCTTTTTATTTCAACCCAAATCTGGCTTGTGCCGGACTGGGCTTAGGCTGAAGCCTGACCTGTTGACAACCCTACTCTACGGTTGGTTTAGACACGGATACTACATTTGTGCACATCATAAGGTGGAGTACCGAGGTGCGTAAGCAAAATGGTTGGGCTTGGATTAGGTATACCTCAGCCCGAAGCCAGCCTGAATGGATTGTTTCAGGCCTCAACCCAAAATCAATCCAACCTGATTAAAAATCAGGTGCCCGAATTGAACCGGAACTGATTTATTCATCCCTCAATCCAAAACTGACCCAACCCGATTATGAAAAACTCAGGTCGGGTTGGCCAGCTTAGGATAAGAAGGTAGGTCCAATCCAAAACTGGGGCCACGTTAAGTATGGTTGGTCCATGTTAGGTTAGGATAAATGATAGGAGATCGAGTTGGATGAAGAACTCCAAACCCGGCCCATTTAATGTTGGAAACGGGATCCTACCCAACAGTTCAGAGATTTAGACCCATATCGACCTACTATGGATTGGACCACATGTTATTGTAACTCATTCATTGTTCTAGATGCCGGAAAATAAGAAGGTCAAAATTTGAGGGCGATAGAATAATGGTCGAACTAGAAAATGTGCTTATATTTTGTTGCGGCATCTCTTGTAATCAGATGATTGTACCAAACGTAAAATATTGACTATTAAATATATAGTTTATTGTAAGGGTTACTATTAACCCTTCTTGGAACAGCTGGTGAGGCTGCGTGACTCTTTTCTAAATCATTAAAAAGGTAGGGAGTGGAATAGCACAACACCTTTAAATGTCTCAAACTAATATTTACTCAAATAAAGAATATTATCTGGATGTGCATTCGTGCACTCAATCTTTATGACCACAAGACTCTTGAGTTCTGGTACAATGTATTGCTCATCTGTCCCACACAGCCAAATGTGCCCCACATATATATATATATATATATATATATATATATATATATATATATATATATATATATATATATATATATATAGCCTAGGGTATCTGAATGTTACGCTTAGATTAATCTCTAAGGGATGCCCTTGCCCCAACATGCTAGTAGTATTTCATGAATTATGCACCTTATAAGGACATCCTCTTATCGCAGAACAGGAGTCGCTATATGAATACAACCTTGGAGAGCATACCCAAGTCGTTAACCACTGGGATAACCCCTTGGTGGGCCCATATAGGCTAAATGTGAGTGATGAAACCTAGAGTAATTTGCAAAGGATTGGTCTATCATGACTCATGAGAAAGCTGAGCCTTAGCACTTGCGCAGTGAGTAGACTTTAAAGACGCACAGACTTTAAAGAGCAAAGAAATTTGCAAAATCCAAAAAACCACACAGCTGACATTAAGCTACTCATTGCCAGGGATGAGTCTGTAATGAGTTGTTTGCTCGTTTTAGACAGATTCATTTGCAAATACTTAGTGTGTTAGGTCTAACTGCCATTTTTTAATGATGCGCTCACGCAGCTTTTGTATTTTTATTCTCTCTTCCTGACTAATATAACAAGCTTGACTTAGGGATCTCTTTGTTATTATACCTTTAGAGAGTATGAAAAGGTTTTTAAGAAGAAGAGAGTGATTAAACTATATATATATATATATATATATATATATATATATATGGTGTGGTGTGCTACCAATCAAGGAGACATATTGTCTAACCATAGGAATAAAAGCTTGTTATTTATAGTGATAATAATATGTTAGGTAGGCCACTTTGAAAAGCTACAGCCCATGCAAATGAAGGTGGGTCCATGAGTACTTAGGTCAAGGTCTTTGCCTCAAGCAGTATGATAGCATTGGCCTCTTTGCCATTTTAGTGGGTGGTGAAATGAAAGGACCCCATGAAGATGCAATTCTTTTAACTATAGTCACTAAACCCATCATGTTAAAAGCAAGTCATTGTTAAGGAAACTATGGATCCCCACCATACTGCTAAAAATGTCTAAAGTAACATAAAGTTTGGTAAGTGTCCCAATTGCCTTAAACATCAATTAGTGGTGTCGCCCAGATGAAACCTCTTTTAACAGCAATTATCTCTTGGACCTTTGTCTTTATGGCACAAACGAACACCCAAGAGTACAAAAGCGTATAATTGTTTAAGTGTCAGATTCCTTAGTGCTAATTGCAGCTTAACCTTTTTTGTATAGTTTAAACTGCAGGTTGCTTTGGTAACATTGAATTTGTCAGACAGCTAAATTATTTGAGAACAAGAGGCCAAAGTCCAAACTCCTGTCATGTGACTAGGGATTTAAAGACCGATATATATCGGCATATTTGTAGGGTCCCAGGCCGATACACATACATTTCGGCCAAATCAACTCACATTAAAGTATTATTTTTAAAAATAATAATTACCAAAATGACATTTTTGGTACTTTCCTGCTTCATATTTTGGCCGACATGACCGGCCTGATATATGGGCCAATATTTGACTTGTTTGACTCAATATATATTGTATGAGGCCTAATCCCATATATATGGGTCGGTTTGTAGCCGATATTTAAATCCATGCATGTGACTCTTAAAAGTCTATGCATCACCGAATTCACTTTAGCACATTACTTCTCTCCTTGAAACTCTCTTTCAAAATCCCAAATTGAGTATATATTATTCAGGATATACTAAGACTACCATAAGCCTAATAAGAGCATACATATATAGGAGAGCAAATAGAGAGGAGATATAAGACTAATGTGTGCATTGATTTTATCTTTGAAAGGCAATACACCAACCAAATTCTTTGATACCCTTGTATATACATCATGGGCCACAAATCACTTAAGGGAAGCCATCAGTTCCTCATCATCCTTAGAGCCAAAGATTGGAGTTCACCCAAATCGTTGTAGGGCACCCTTTTCATACTACTATTTTGTTGTTGGAGGCCCTCCCTGTGCTGCACCTCTTGAGTTGACAGGCACTCCATGCTGTGGTCTATGCAGTCGAGGGAGCTCTGTGGGGACATCGAATTCCCATATAAGTAAGATAGATGTGGAGGAGCAACCACGTTTCCTGACCATTGATTCGCTAGTGATCGAGAATCTACCATGTTGTGAGCCAATTGTGCCTTTACTTGCATAAGTTGTGCTTGCAAGCTTGCTACCTATCAAGAATCATACCATAGATGTTGATATATGAAGAAACTCCCAATGTTTTCTGAAATATTATGCTTGTTTAGAATGAAGTTGAACCCTCTTGTTAATTATTAATGTTTTAATAATTGGAAAACAAAAAATAACACCAATTATATAAAAAAATGAAAATATTCTGATAGGTAACACCAATTTTCCTTTTCATTAATTGTATCTTTCTCAAGTCTAATTGTAATGGAAATCTATTCTATTTGGTGACATGGGTAGGGATCTAAAACTTTAATTAGTTAGTAAAATGTCACTTTCCAATATGACAAAATCATTTCACCTTAAAATGCCTAAAGAATTTAAATCCATTTGCCCCTCTGTGTCTCCCAGTTTAGGAGCCTATGTATTATGCCTAGGCTTCTCTGGCATAGTAGTAACAGAATATAATATGAAATAGAATAAGAATAACTAGACTATTGCTTAAGAAAATCAACATTGGCTTTTGGACCCAAAACCACCACCACAACCCCTACCTGCTGCTGGAGGGCAAAAATATGAGCGACGCAACCATAGACAGGGTCCCTGATCCTTGCCTGAGCTTCGTAAGCAATTGTGACTACGGCTTCGCATCGGTCCGGCAGCGGCACATGCAATAGCAACTTCGAAACGTTACTAGCTCCAAAGATTTTGTGTATCGCCGCGAACCGGGCTGGACCCTGCTCGGAACAGAAGTAAGGAGCAAATATACAATCTGATGCGCACTTTCTCCTGAGGAACTTGCAAGCTCCACAGGGAGAACCAGCTCCAGTAGCCATAAAGAAGAAGAGGAGGAAAGCGAAGGAAAAATAAGAAAGAGAGAAACAAAAGTAGCACACCACAAACCACACACCACACGCAAAAGAGCTCAACAGAGGAAGCTACAAGGGTTGTGGGGAGGTGGGGTTTGGGTGCAAAGGGGTCCCTTATAAAAGGGTCAGCACGGGGGACATGAGAGGTTTGGGTGTAGGGTTCAGAGGGGACATTTATTAATGGTGTATTGAGTATAAGGTTTATTTTAGAAGTTATAGTTCGTGGGACTCATTTAATGAAGTCTTATTTCAGATTTTATTACTTTCTTTGTCCGCCGAACGCCGCATTTTGGGACTGCAACTCTTTGTAGCTTTATGAGACTTTCTGATCTACACCAGCCGGTTTATCTATACCATTGTTCGATTATATTAGGATAGTTATATTTGCACCTACCCAACGTATGGGATCTTTGAGATGACCTACCCATAAAATCATTGAGTGCTTTCAATCGAATGATTGTGATCGTTTTCCGTCCTAATCTTTCACGTATCAATTTTTTTATTTCATGTGACATACTTTTCAAGAAGTGATCTAAAATCAGGGTCGAGCGTGATATATCGCTTTTTGGAAATTTATGACACATGATGTGTTAAAAGTTAAAAAGTTAATTATATGATGTTATGTATATGATCTCAAGATTCATAAGGTTGAAGATTCAGGCGAAAACTTAGGTACCCTCACAGCTTACTAGTGCAAATAAAGGTACCCCGTCATATTATTACTATAATAACATTAAAGTCGTGACACGAATTTTAATGTGGAATCAAAAATATACACGCTTGCATTAATGGAAAATTTTTATTGGGAATTGGGTAGGATATTTATTTTTGTGTTGCTCATGGTTGGTCACCGGCATCATAAGTTTATGAAGCGTATGAAGAGTGATTTAGCGGCACATTCTTCTCTAACTGATGTGAAGACCCCTAAAATATGTTTAAGTCAGGCTTTGATGGTGTTTGGATAGCTGAAAACCTATTTGTCCGTTTGATGGTTATGACGTGGGTGAGGACTGAGGAGGGTCAAATATTTTTAAGAAAATTAAATATTAATAGTAATTGGGAATAGGAAATGTTTCTTGTTAAGCACGTGTATCAAATAGATGGTTACATCAAAATGACATGGCCAGAGAGTAGTATACAGCTCACTCACAAGTCACAGGACGGAAGTCTTTTCTAGCGTCAAAACTGAGGAGCATTACTTGGATTTTTAACTTGAATTTATGTTGTTCTTAACCGATAGAACTAATATGGTGGTGGTATTCTAATTTATAACTTAAGTTTTTTTTTTATATAAAGGCAAATATAAACCTTCATTGCAGCGAAACCCACCCACCCCCTCTCTCCCAATTAAATAAATAGAAGTTGATATGAGATGTATTTGCCCTGAAGGCTGCTTCCAGCTCACTAGGGCATCATGTGACACTCATTGCAAGGATTAGGTGTCACCGAAAATATAGACAAGGTGATCATATAACAACCAAATATATTTAGCCTAATTCGGTGCATATTCCACATTGAAAGTGTAGTCAATGGAGCCCTAAATAGATGCATACCTATCTAACGGAGGCGAGAAAAAACATATATATTAAATCACGTGACTCATGACTAACCAATCCAAATTGAGATTGAGAGTTTTAAGTTGATCATGCATACCACGTGGCAATATGGTCTATAAATTTAGGAAAAGGGTTCCTAGTCCAACGCTAGTTGTTGGTGGTACCATTAATTACACAGTTGAAACTGTAACCTCTTTGCGTGACATGCGTCTCTTCCTGTCAGAGTGCATTAACTGAATTAGATGATCCAAATTAAAATCATGGGTACACCATCAAGCCAAACCATGATTGTGCTGGATGACTCAGTTATGGGACATGCAATTTAAAAAAAAAAATTACTTCTTTGCACTCTGTTGATGGGTCAAAGATATGATAATGCTCTAAAACTTTGGTGCATTGATTTTTTTCTAATTTTAATTATATTTTTAACGGTAAAAAAATTATAAAAATAATTTTTTTTTTTTAATGAGATCTAATCAATCCTGGCTAAGTTATTGTGGCACCCCATCCTCGTGATGGAGCTCACATGATGGCCCAGTGACTGGGTGTAGAGATTTTTCTAACTAAAATAATGGACCTAGTTGAGTCCAAGACTCCAAGATCAGATGGTGACGGGCTGTGGAGACAGCACGTCCAATCAGCTATCAAAGACATTAGTAACTACTAACTAGAACAGACCAAAAGCAATAATAACTTTCTATAAAACTCTATATTGAGTCAAGAAGGCGTTTAGTCTTAACATGAAAACACGCTCAGCTGTGATAGCATGATTGTTAAACTTGTACTTATATGTTACTAAACTTCACGCGGTTTTGATTTTTAACAACTTAGCTCCCATCTTTGGCTTTCACAGACTAGTCACCATGATTAAATATCCTTTTTTGGGATATCCAATGGAAAAAACAAATGGCATGTCAGTCAATAAATGACAGATATAGAGAGTTTCTTTGACGCTTAACTTGATGAAAATAGTGGGTGCATATTGCATATGGTCCACGAGTCACAACTCACAGCTCCATACACATGGAACATTTTTTTCACGTGTAAGATCTTCTACACGTACGCTTATTTAGGCTGTCAATGGCCCCCGCTCAGCCTGAACCCAGCCCGCCTCTAATCGGATTTGATGAGATGGTTAGAAACCTATGATCACAGTTGAGTCCGTCCAGAATTTAATGACACGTGCACTGCCCTGCCCCATTTATAAATTCTCTGGCAAATATGTAATCCCTCACTATATTTACGTGAGAATCAGAGAGAGAGAGAGAGAGAGAGAGGTTGGATCCCAGCTAAGACATAATAATAATAATAATAATAGGGTGATGTTACTACCACACCACTTTAAGTTAAGTATCACCTCACTTGAACAAAGGAAAAACCTGTTGACGTGATCTGGTAGGCCCATGCTCTCAAGATCTATAGTGTGAAAGATTGGGACGAATACAATCCCCATAGTCAAATACAGAACAGCCACTGAATTTTTCCTTTGTGTAAGTAAGGTCGTTGTACATATAGTGGTGTGGTAGTAACACCAGCCTAATAATAATATCGATACTAAAATAAACAAAAATCACCTGGCCTAACCATTATTTGATGCACAAATTTCAAACTCCCAATATTAACTATCACATTTTAGGCACTAGTATGCATCAGTCACATTGCTCATCAATCATTATATGTAAATGTCAAGCAATACAAAACGCCTATCTTCACCTATCGTTCTAATTAGTAGCTAAATAATATTCCTTGATCCATTACATTATACAATCCAAGATTTTTCCTTCGTAATCAGGTTTACATGCTTAAACGATTGATTGCTTTGAATCATAAGATGGAGATCACTTTTCATCCCAATCTCCAACATAATAGATATTGATGTCATGGGCCTACCATTAGGCTGTCAGATTTTGATTTTATGTCGCACACATCCCGAAAAATGAGCATGATCATGAGAAAAAATCAAATGTGATTATTGAATCACTTGTCGAGCTGCATGCCTCGGGGAATCAAAATCTCTAACCGTTTGATGGTAGAACCATGATCTCAAGATAGTGTTGAAGATTGGGAAGAAAAATTATCCCAATGTCTAATTCAAAGCAGTCAAAGGTTTAATCAGGTGAAACCGTGAAACCCCGGTTGAGAATGAAGGGTCTTAGCTTGAAAGTAACGGTACCCACATTGACACACCCCCCCCCCCCCCCCCCCCAAACACACACACACACACACACACACAACACACAACCTCAGCACTTAAACTATCCAAAAGGAAAACCACAAATTCCTTCAAGTAAACAACCAACTACTTGCTTCCATTGTAACATGACAGGTAACTACGTGATTGCTTCCATTGTAACATGACAGGTGACTACGTGGTTGAACCCTAGCCAACACTTGGACATGACTAGGTGCATTGATCGGACAGCTAGCCTTGACCCCACCAAAATGAATTTTGGGTTATAGCCCATACAATTATTGTGCACCCATAGAACGTTCAAATCAATAATCATGCGTACCACATGTATGGTAGGAATGGCCAAAATTTGCATTCCCACTCACAACAAAACTATGAAAAAGGCCAAATTTACCTTTACTCCATTTCTTCTCTTTCCAAATTTCCATCCTCGCGTCCATGGAGTTAAAAGTAATTTTACATAAGACAAAACATCAGTCACCAGAAATATTTACATGAACTAATTAACTGAGACGGGAGTTTGATATGATTCATGAGGACCCCAAACAAACATCTTATCATATCAAGAGAGTAGGCCATAGGAGACTGCACGATAAAAAGTATCCATAGCAACCCCAAAATCCCACAAAACTGAAAAGGCCAAAAAAAACTACATGCACCTCTTGTGATGAAACCTCACCTTAACCAAAAACTGCAACTTAACCTGCTCAATATCCAAATACAGATTTTAGTAACCATCCATAAAAATAAGAATAATATATATATATATATATATATATATATATATATATATATATATATATATATATATATATATATATATCTTTCTTTCAGTAGTAACATTTGCCAAAAGAACCGAGATTTAATGCAAGGAACAGAAGGTAGTATGTTGGTCCCCACACAATATTAGGAGCTACCTTTCAGACAGACATGTATGGCACGTTTGAAGCAGGTAACGACGGGTTTTGTCCCATATAACTGTCCCGTTGACCGTGAATCGTCGCTTGGTGGTGTTTTAATGTTCTCTCTTTGTATTGTGCTTACACCGAAATGAGTACCAGCCCATGAGCTCGTACTACCTCGAAGCGATGTGTTACAAGAGTTACACAAGAAAAAAAAACGAGTCGCGCCATTACCATCATTCAAACGTGCCCGTAACAGTCAAAAGAGTAAACACACTGGTTGACTTCTTTTGTTTTTTTTTAATTTCTTTGAGAGATTTTTCATGTGTTTGTGATGCATCAAAAGCATCCTCCGGCTTACCCACTAAAACTAATTTGACAAGAGAGAGAGAGAATCACCAATTTATGGTGCACCGTAGCATGCTATTTTAAACCAGTGGAACAAGGATCTGGCCCCATCTCCAAGACTGAATAATGCCCTTACCAAATTTTTACTAAGTTGGGCAAAACCATAAGCTGAAGGTGGTTTCGACTCATTTCCATCAACTAAGCTGAGGTCAAAACCACCATTTATGCAGATGGGTGATTTTTTAATTAACTTATTCATTTGGAACATATTAAGACCAGGATAAAGATGATGTAGACTACCAACCTGAGCAGTATTATAAACAATATACTCGTTATACATTAGCTCAGTGGCTCGAACAGTGGATGAAACTGGCTGCCCACAAGGTACGACTACTTGGTCTCTCCATTTCACATATTCCGACTCTTGAGGTATTTTCTTGCCGAGACCTTTTGTTGAGTGCTTCCCTGGTGGTGGACTTTCCATATACTGAGAAGTGGAGAAGCAGATAACAAATCAAAATTTTAGCATGATATGAAATATCAGACATAATAATATTAAATATAAAACTGACTGACACAGGAAATGGAAAGATGCATAGTCAACATTTTATCTTACATGTATATGTAATTTACACATGCAGGTAAGCAAGAATGTACAAACAAGAACACCATGAAATTACTTTATTTTGGACAATTACATCTGTGTTTGTATGTAAGGTGCATACATTTATGTATAAATTGTGTGTGTAGAGAGAGAAAGAGAGGCTGCCTCATTGTTCATGAACTCACCGTTGCTTTCTTGAGCTCATGAACTTCTCCCAGAGCAACTTCACTAAGAAGCAGTAAACCTACTGGATCCTTTTTATCAGTGTAGCAATATTGTGCACTCTTACTCACTAGATCAGCAAAGTAAATCCCTTTGCCGAACTGTTTATCAAACATACAAAAGCTGTTAGACATTGATGCATATACACACACACACATATAAATATAATGAGAGAGAGAGAGAGAACCATATAGCCAGTTGCTGGAGCTTCTGGAGGTGCTATCCTCAGTCCTTGACTGAGGATACCCACAAAATTTGTCAGCCGAGAACCTATTAATACAAAATTTTAAGCTTTAATCAGATTTCTTGAACCTCCCTTTGTAAGTAAACGTATGTTCGTGTTGGAAACCATAGTCTGTATTCTAGAAAACTCAAGCAGAGACTATGTAGTTATATATTGCACGTGAACTTGAATAAACACCTCATTACAACTAAATCAAGTTAGCAATGTGATTTACCATGCCAGAGGAGCATCCTATTCTGGAGTTTGTCTCTATAGGATGCATACTTGTCAAATTCTCCTTCCCTTTCAATTGCAAAGACCTCTTCCAGTTCAAGAGTCCACTCCTGAGAATGAATCAAAAGTAAAAAAATCTGTCCAAAGGAAACCCATTCAAGAAACACATAATGCTTAAAGAAGAAACACAAAAGTTCAACCTTGTGGGTAGGAGCATGAGTAGTCAGGAGATACTTCTCAATCAATCGATAATCTTCACTATCATGAGGCAAAGGACCAATGTCGCAGTGGAGCTTCTTATACTTATCATCAACAGATTCATCACTCTCAACATCAAAACCAACTAATCTAGAAGCAATTTCAATGTCTTGAAGAGCTTCTAACATTTTCACCTAGAACAGATACAGAACAGCATCAAATACTGATTTACCGTATACCCAGAAATGATTAATAAGTGTGCTAAAAAACTATTGTCCATCGTGATGCACCGATCCAAGCAAATATTTAAAGACTCCACTGAGTTGGAGCACCTCAGCTGAGTCGACTCGAATTTGATGTGACCACATTCAAGTCATATAACTAGGGGCAAGACCAGAAGCCACATGACTTGGTCAAACCCTAATATATGAGCTGAGACTGCCAAATAACTATTTGCATAGGTCGAGTCTCAAGTACAAGCCAACCGATAAAAGTGATCAACGGACTATAAGAATCAAGGATAAAAAACTCAGGTTATTTCGGCCAAAATTTTGAATTTTGGCTGAAAACTTCACAAGGGACCGAAAACTTCCGAAAATATGGTTTTCATTTCGGTTTCGGTGGGGACCGAAACCGAAACATTTCGGCCGAAATTTGAACCATGATAAGAATTCTCCAAAACAACTTTCCTAAATCTTTTCTTCACTATAACAATAGACTTTGAGAACTCTTGGAGATCTTGCTAAAATAAAATCAACGGTGGCCGCAATCAACAGATTGACACATGAATCTGGGAATTTCAGAACATGACCATTTGAAGCATGGTTTTTTTTTTTTTTCTATTTTACTAAATCATTTATAAAAAGGATTAAAGACTTGAAATGGTCGCTATAATTTGTTGGAGTCAACAACGTACCAGAATTGTCTATACACAGGGCCGGCCCTAGGGGGTGTCAAGTGGGGTGGCAGACACAAGCCCCCGATCCGCTTAGGCCACCAACAGGATGGGACACAGGCCCTCGATCCGCAGGGCACACATTACTGATAAACGATCTGAAGATCTGATCAACTGATAGGTGCACCATGATCTGAAGATCTATTGTGTGGGAGATTAGGACGAAAACGATCTCCATCGTCTGATTCATGGCAGTCAACGTTTTTAGTGGTGGAAATGTGTCTTCTTCACAGGAAAACAGGTGCAAATAAAGCCACCCTAAGGGTTGTTCGCACTTATTTTTGGACTAATTTTAGGAGACAATTCTTTGCTACAATATTTGCGGACTAATTTGAGGAGAGATTTCTATCACAAGAGGCTATGCTATTGTGTGTTTAAACACACTCAAGTAGGGTGTATAGGCTCTAGTAAAATTAATTAAAAGGAAAACATTATACAAAAGAAGGTTTGAACCTAAAACCTGTGTCACAAACCACTTATTCAGCCACTAGAGTGGATAACTACGATACGTAGAGAAATAAAAACTTTAATCCATATATAATTTTTGAAAATCAAAATAATGTCAACTATTCTAGAAAGGGTGGTTTTATTTGTACCCATTTATCCTGTGAAGAAAACACACATCTCTACCATTAAAAATTGTTGACTACCTTGAATTCGACGATGGAGAATTTTTTTGTCCCAACCCTCCCCACAATAGAACTTGAGATCATGGCACACATATCAGACGGTCAGATCTTGATTCCACATGGCACACGTCCTTGGGGCCAGCCTTGAGAGCTTGATCTTTTATCCGATCTAGCATTCGTTACGATAGCAAGGATAGGTCTTACTTACCAATCGCTTGCTTGCTCGCTTATGAATTTTTTTTATTAATATCAATAGGCCCCATTTCAGAATCTCGACATAAGCCACGAAAATCTTAGGACCGGCCCTATCTATACAAGTCACAAATCATGTGATTCAAATAAGTCATATGTTTTGAAAGTAGCAAGCCATCCAGTTGTACCGAAATACGCTCGGTCATGGATGAATCGTTCACTGATGCTAAAACTATAATCTATATTTATTAATGACTTATGATGAAAAACATCAAGGATCCCACATCCCGATGATTCGTTGATTTTTTTATTTGATTGACAGTAATAAAACCAGGGGTGGGTGCTTTCTACATTGTTTTTTAATCGTTTAGCAGTTTTCCAAAAATAATTTCCCTCTAATATTAATATTAATGATAATATTATTGGAGATCCATGGATTTGCTACTAGATCCATGGATGTTTCACATAATTAGGAGTAGATTAGCATTAATAAATATTTTTCTAGTAGTTTGTTCATCAATTTTTCTTTTTTAGTGTTTTTTTCTTCTTTTTTTTAATTTGTTGTTTTTATTTTCAAGAAAATTATGTATTGCAAAATATCCAAATTGCATACAAAATATCCAAATTGCATCTACTAGATTTGATGATACTTGAAAAAGATTAGGCGCAGATTAGCACTAATTATAATTTTCTGGTGGTTTTTTTAATATTTCATAAGTTTATATAGCATTTTTGAAGTTAAAAGGATGGCGCAAACATGGCTATCATTATCTTATGATACATGACGATAAGATACATGATTCCATAGAAAACGATACATATCTATGATATGTGTCTCTTTTTAACTATATATTATAATACACGATACAATACAGCATGATATGTTCTGATATACGATACAAATTATACATGTGATTTTCAATAAAACTATTTTTTATTTTTAAAAAATTATTACTTTTTTATCCCCAACTCTAATCCCCCTTGTAAATTCATTCCATATCTACCAATGAAACAAAAAACAAGAAAAAAGAAAAAAGACAATTTGACTTCCGACGAAGATGATGGTGTTGATACTGGTGATAGAGATGAGGCATGAAGATTTGGATTTTATTTTTGTACATATTTAAAAAAAAATTGTGGAAAATTATATACCCTTCCGTATAAATATACAATATACACTTACACCACACATACTTGTGCAGCTATAGGGTTTCTTTTTCTAGTGGAAAATTAGAAAAGCTTATGATTTATGTGACTACAAATTTTTATCTCCATTTTATAAATCAATCCAAAGTTTTGATTTGTGCAATTTATTTTGATTTAAATTCCACTTTCTAGTTGACATATGATGGATGAGTGTCTTTGACACTTAGTATTTCAGATATGATCATAGATTGTTGTATATATATAGGGGAATGACCTCTCACTCAAGTCATGAAACATAATTTCATGACTCTAGCAAGCATTGGTTGCATGTCACATCAGGTTGACTTTTTAAGTCACCTCATGTGACATGCAGCCAATAAGAGCTCGAGTCATGGGCTTTATGTACTCGAGAGTCATATAATCATTCCCCATATATATATATACCATTTTGTTTTTTAAAACTTTTTTTATAGTTTTCCTATATATTTATAAAACTTTAAGTATATATTATGATACATGATAAAAAAATTCTTGAAGACAAACATGATTTGACAACCTTGACCGCAAAGAATGAACAAAAAGCAAATGGTACTATTTTGCTATATCCCTCAAGTCTTGTTCCCTCGTTCCATCTCCATCTATTGGCAATCAATCACGCCTTCAGTTTAGTTTGTATTACCACTTCTTTTAACATGAATATTATCAAAGAATCATCAACTAGAATCATTATAATAATTATTATTATTTCTTTGAAACGGTAAATTTTAATTAGCAACAATCATGAGATATAGAGAAGCATAGCACCAAGACAGAGTGCAGGAATAAAACGGCAAGGAAAAAATTCAGAAAGTAGGAGAAAGTGGAAAAAATCAGAGAGCACGAGAAGAGTATGCCAAGGGAAACTTCGGACAAAAAAGGCAGAAACGGAAAATACGAGAAAAAAGGAAAAATATGAAAAACTAAAAACATTTATTATAATTTTTGAAAAAATATATTTTTTGGTAGTTAAAGAATATAAAATATATATATTTAATTAAACCTTTTTTTTCATTTTAAACACTCACTTTAAACTTATAAAACACACTCAAACAGACAAAAAAAAATTAGAGAACCATTTTATAGGGCAATTTTTTGTGACTAGATTCCCAAATAGGTACATCAAGAGAAACACTATCACTGGTATATTTATCGTCCCATAATTTCCATACCTAAGATTAACAGAAATCACTAATGAAAATTATTTAGTGATTTTTTTCTGATAAACTGCACTGGATCCTAGAGTGGAAAAAGGAGGTGTTTGAGCTGAGTTGCAGATCGTATGTATTATATTTGGAGCATAGCCATCCTTTTTATCAGCAATTAAAAAAGATTCATTAATAAAAAGGAAATAACTACAAAAGCTGGCTTCAAATGGGGCCAAGAGCTCATGTTAAATGTAAATCAGGTTACTTAAGAGAATGGGGAAGAAAAAACAAGAAACAAGCGATGAGGAGAGGATATCGTGAGGTAAGAAATCGGGGTTGTAGTTGTTCTCTACAAAATCCCTCTTTTACATATATGATTGTATAATTACAGACATGCTCGTGCTATTAGAAAGAAATAAAGTGACCTAGAAAAACAAAAATGGCACTACCCCTTCACACTCATACAATAGTTTGCACATTTATCTTAAAACTCGCCATCAGGTTGGTGCATAGATATTAATCATGTCCGATTTGGATGCTATTTCAATATAATCTTTCCAACCGCTTTCTTGAATGTCAGCAAATTGTGATCTTGAAATTTTATTTGAGGTATGCAAATCAATTTTGACCAATCCGCTCAGTTCGGATTTTGGTTCACGAGTCGCCACTCTTGAACGTACCCTGTTCACTAGGGTAGGATGAGTTTTAAAGTAGGAATATAATATATTTGATATGCCATTGTGACAACAAACTTATCGTAGGATGCTGGTTAGTTGCTCTCTAGAGCGCATGAGAAATGTGGATAACCCAACTTTTGATTCGACTTTCTTCATGTGAAGTGACAATCAACTTTAATGTGCTTGCTTTATTCTTTCATGGTAAATTGGGTTTTCAGCAAAACAGACGGCGGCCTCATTGTCACCATAAAGTTTTATACATGACTATGAAACCTAGACTACTAGGAAGAGACTAAAGCCATACAACCTTGTATGCCCCATGTGACATTGCCGTGTGTTTTGACACAGCATTTGACTAGGAGACAAAATTTTGCTTCTTACTTCCCCATGTAACAAGGTTCCCCCCAACAAATGTGCAAAACTGAGTGGTAGACCTTTTATCAACAAATGAACCAGCATAATTGGTATTCGCATATGTTGGTATATGTATGATCCATATTTAGTTGGTGTGTGTGTATGGGTCTATATATGTAAATGGGTGTCATAGTGTGTTTGTCTGTCATTATCATCTTGTAAATACTGTTGGACAACACATTGCTAAGGGGGCAGCGTCAAAGCATTACCTCACTATCAGACTATTAGGGGATTTTGTGGGAAAGACTTCGATTACTTTCTAAGATCAGACAACATTTTTTCAATTTTTTAAGGATAACAGATTATGGTATCCGTAAACTGGGGTGTTCTCAGTAAAATCGTTTTACAACCTCCCAAGATTTAGTTTTTGGGTGGACGGTGGCTTGGGAAAGAGTGTTAACGGTGGACCAGCTGAATAGTACAGGTATAGGGCGAAGGAACATGTGGTATGTGTAACAAAGAAAAGGAGAATGCAAGCCACCCGTTCATTCGTCGCAAGTTTGATGGGACTGTTTAAGCTTGGGTTTCCCAGGTGTTTGATGTCCTCTGGTGCTTGCCTAAAACTTGTATGGAAATGATGAATAGCTGGAGAAGGGTCTAGTTTTCTGGTCTGCAAAAGAAGTTTTGGAGGGCTGCAACTCTCATTGTTTTGTGGGCCACATGGATGGAAAGAGAATCTTTCGGAACAATCGTAGATATCTAAAGCTGGCGATCAAGTTTGCTTTTGTTAATACAGTGGACTAAAATGGGGAGGATGCTGGGCAGTGTTAGGGAGTGCTGAGAAAAGATGCTACCCGGGTAGTTGGCCCCTTCATGACATCCCTTGGTTAGGCTTGGGTGGTGGACTATCTGCTCCAGTGGTCTATCTCGCTGGCCGTGGGTGTTTTTCTTTGATTTTGCTTGCTTGTGCTTTAGGTCCTTGTTAGTGGTTTAGCTCCTCATTGTGTTACTAGTACGTACCTTTTCATTTCTTTTAATATATCTTCCTACTTTATCGATTGAAAGTAAGAAAAACAAAAACAATACAGTTTCTGTTAAGTGTCACTGTTCAAAAACTATATGGGATTTTGATAACAGACATGTGATAAGTTGTCCAAACCCTATAAACAAATCATTAAGGAATCTTGAGAATCAACTTTGTTTCCTAAGATGGGTGTTCTTTTGTTAAAATAAATAAATAAAAATAAGAGATGTAACTGCTGCAATAAATTACTCAAAGCATCGCTTATTAACCATTTTAATTAAGATCTAACATAGTCATGGAATGTGGGGTATAATGGGAAACATTGACAAAAAGAGATAGGTTATACCAAAGTAATTTGTGTGACCTCAAATTCTCTTTAAAAAGCCACTGCTACCGACCAAAGGTTAAGTTTGTAATTAACATAAGGTAAATGACATCTTAATGCACATTTGCATCCTATTGTTGATCATGCACGCTTGATCTTCATCGTCACCATTACATTGATATTATGAGAAAACATCAAATACTCAAAGTCAGTCTTGGACTTCAAGATTAAGTTTGGGAAAGACAATGATCAAAATAATTGATCTGAACAAACAAAAAAAACCTATATCCAATATAAATATGTCAATAAAATAATTATTAAAAAAAAGAATCAAAACGAAAGCTTTCAGGTCATAGCTTGTGAGGCAACTGAATTATATTTTTTATTATCAGCAAATAAAATAATATATTCAAAAATCAACGAGGTACCAAAGTGATTGGTAGTAAGACACTACAAAAGAAAGAAACAAGAGATAGAGAAAAAAGAAAAGGAAAAGCAATAGAGAAAGATAAACCTAAAGCAGCAACCTTTGGTCTCCCCCATTGAACCCGGGGGCAAATTACTAGTTAGGAAGAGGTGAGGCCATAGGATGTAAGGGCGGTATCAGTGGCTGTGGCTGGCCGGGATCCATAAGGAAACTAGCAGAGGATGTAGGTCTAGGCCGAATCTAATGCGGGACAAAAATGCTAAACCCTAAATGATGCGAGTTGGGATTAACCATAGATTAAATTGATTAATAAAATATTCGAAACTATCCCAAACACATAAATAACTCAATGAATTTAATTAAACAATTAAATTAATTCCATGTAGCGTTTTGCAGGCATTAAGTTTCCCGATCTAGAAAAATAGATCCGATGAAGGATTCAAGTTTCGATCTAGTTTAGGGTATCAAGCGACAATTATAGTGTCGTCTCTTGACTCCTCAAAGATTTGGAAAAATGAGGGCTCAAGAGATTAAATGAATCAAAAAGGATAAATCAAAAGATTCAAAAATTTTAGATTTTGGGTTTAGGAATTTTATCAAACAAAGGAAAGATATTACCATATAATAAATAGAGAAAATGATAGAATAGAAGGATATATCCAAGGCTTCACACCAAGTCGGACGAGAAATGAAGAATTACTCCTCAGGTTATGAAAGAATCGCTCTTCAGATGAAAAATCTGCACAAGTCTTCTAGGGTTTGCACAAAGCAAGCTCTCAAATTTTCATTAATCATCAACTCCCTATTACATTGTTTAAAGACCTTATATAGGAGGCCTCACAAAAAAAGAAAACCTAAAACAAATAAACTAAAAAGACAAGTATGCCCTTAAAACCTAAATTCCGTCAAAATTCGTGCAATTGCCCAATCGATCGATTCTGGTTCTCGATCGATCGACTGGCAAAGTAATTAATTGTCAGACGCCACAAGTCTAAATCGATCGATCGAAAATTGTTGTTCAATCGATCGGCTGAGACATATTCTTTCGCCTCAGAATATGCACCCACTATTCCTTCTCAATCGGTCGAGGACTGGAGTCAATCGATCGACTGAGTTTCTTTTCTTCCTTTGAATTTGAGTTGTTTGTTTCTTTTGTTTCTGCCAGTTCTTTAATTACAACGCTCTTGATCTTGATGTCCCCATCAGAATCTCCTCACTTGCCATATAGCCCAATTGGAGAGAAACTCCGTAGCATAACAGAGTAACAAGAGGATCGGTTTAGCTTTTTTCCGAAACACCCTGGAGTTCCTTTCCAACCATAGGGCCCAAATAACCGCGTAGGGCACATAATTCCAAAGGTGAGTGTAAATGAGGCAACTGAATTATGCATTAATAAATATCTAGTAGTCCAACATAAACTCATCGTAAAGAGCTAGGTACATGGATGGATTAGATCTGACATAACTAAAAACCTAACAATGTTGACTCTTACATATCCCCTCACCAACATTCACCAAAGAATCAGTAGCTGCTACATTTTTAGAGGAGGAAATTAGCATATTTAGCAGCATACCTTTGACAGAAAATCATCTTCATCTCTAATGACATGTGGATGAATTGAAGGAATCACAGTAAAAAATCGGTTGCTTGCATCCACAATCAGGCTCTCTTTAATAGATGTAACATATTTATCACTCTTAAATAAATTTTGTAACTCAGTCAATGCTTCAAAACCTGAAAGAATAACAACGGATAATCAATAAAGAACACCCAAAATTTTGTGAGTCGGCACTAGAATTAATTACAAGATTAGAACTGCAGTTCTGTTTGACAATATACCCTTCTGAATATTGTTTTTGCTTAGCTTTCCAAGCGGCATTTCTGACATATTGATCTCGAACTCCATCATAGCAGCCCTGCAAAAGGTAGGATTGGCCTTTTAGCATCACTTACAGTAAAACAGGCCAGATAATTAAGTAGAGAGATAATTTGTTACCTATATGTTTCAACATTAAAGAGCATATTCATCAATTCTATTAGTTGGGGAGCAAGCTGGCTCTTTCCTTCAATACGATCTTTCTTCCTTGAAACTTGCTTATTAACACCATAATCCTACAGAAGAGCAATCGATAAAGACAGAGCAAGTCTGAGAGGGGAGCATTTCAAATTTGACGATACATAAATAATAATGAAAAATTAAATTAAAACAATAAAAAAATATGTACAATATCTAGCGGAAAAAATCGGCCAGGTTGCTTCTCAAAATTCCGTTTCTGTTCCCATGCTTCCCAGGGATTCCCCGTCTTCTCTAGGAATAAACGTTTGAATTCCTGAATTGCATCAGACTTAGACATCTCTTCCAACTTGTTTCCACCAATCTTATCATTTCCAACTCGTCCCCACTTACGGAAGACATAACAATCCGACCCTCTGTCGTCTTGGATGACTTGAAGGATGTAATAACTACATATGGATTGAAATAGTGCTCAGGAGTATTATTTAGAAAATATGGATATAGAACAATAATGAAAGATGAAACAAATAGCACCATATGAAATTTCTGAGAAGTCATTTGCACAACAAATAAAAAGGACTATTTTTCTTTTGGAGTCTTAATTGTTGGGAAATACTGTCCACTAAAACATCATTAAGCTTCACTGCTCAGCATGCACCATAGCTGTCGTCCCATTCTGCACAGTTCTATGCAAAGTAGCTTAAAGCTAAAGATTTTTTATTTTTTATAACCTGGGTATCCAGGCCTCTTAGAGCACCCGACTAATCCCAAGGGCACGTACGCACCCCAAGTTTGCACATGCCGGGTCAGTACGGGATATAAATCCCTAGGTTGGCCTCAAGTGGGGATTGAAACTCAAGTCTCCCACTTCTTGAGGCAGGTACCTGGCCAGCTCGCCAAACCACTTGAGGTTGCTTAAAGCTAAAGGTACCTGAATGTCAGCCAAATGGGTGAGGAAAAGCAAGTAGATCAAATATTCAGCACAAATTAGCGACAATAAGTGATTCATATATAAAATAGTTGTGAATCTTACGATTTACCAATTTAACGATTTGATTCACAAATTCCAAAATGATTTTGCGACCCGAATTGATTTCTACAACCTTAGACATATGCATATATAAAAGCTACGAAGTTCTCATTACAAGAACTGAAGATGTATGATAAAACTAATAGACGGTTACATGCAATTGATGCCAATAGGATCCAAATTGAGGACTGAAAAATTAGCTTATCCTGAGTTCCTTCCTCATACGAAGAAGCATTCATTCTTCACTTCAAATCTATTGGTACATGGAAGAAATAGGCCATTTCAGCAAATTGAAGCTCCAAAAGCAAAATTAACCCAGAAAAAACAAAAAATAAATAAAAATATAATCATTAATTCTCATCCCTTCCCTCCAATATTCTCTAGTCACCTTTGCTTGTCTCTTTTATAGGGAAGGCACCATTTCACAATAACTACGTGCCCCCCTATGCTCATTTAGACAAACAACCTATAGAGGTGTATTGATTGTTATAGGTTATTTTATTATGAATTAGAATGCTACAGGTGTGCCTTTTTTACTTAGCAAGTGTGACTTAGAATTCAATAGGTATGAACTAGAATGCTACATGGTTCTTTACCATGATTATGTGACTAATTGGAAAGCCAGATGTTTTTGTTTTTACCAATCACAAAAAAAAAAATCATCTGAGATTTTGGTCAGAGATTTCATTAAGTATTGAGATTATGGGCTGACATGAAGTAGCTGAGACTGCTCACTGGCCTATGATTATTCAGTGCAGTGATTAATCAATGCATTTAGTTAGTTGCGACTCTGTACAGATGTGTATCAGTGCAGTGATTAACCATGTAAAATCTTTGCAGTTATGGCCCTATATCAAGTCTATTGACAAAGATGATGGTTTTGTTCATTGGTGATGTTGCTGATGGGAATAGGGTTGTGGTTTATGGAGCCTATTTCCAATAGAGAATAGCCACCTAAATTAGCAAAAAGTAGACTTCCAGAAATTTTTATTCCAATTGTCTGTTTGCACACACTCAGTCTTACGGCCACTCCCAAGAACATTTCATTGATCTATTGATGGCAGTTGATTAAATTACATAATTATCTTATATAAATGGTCCGAGTCATTGCCATATATATATATATATATATATATATATATATATATATATATATATATATATATATATATATAGTAGATCAGTCCTTCCACATGCCTCACTTAAGTATTCATAGAATGATCATGTACAACATACTTGCTGATGGGATAATGCTTCACTGATCTCTACTGTATGCACAGCTCATGTGGTCATTGGGAAAGTGTTTGGCCCCACTTTCAATTGGAGTAATATCCGAATAATTACAAGTTCCAACAATGTAATGATTTTAACGACGTGTGGAGAGATATTGTGAGTTTCCTGTCGAACTTGGGCTGCATCAAGGATCTACTTGGAAAATACAGTGTCACTTGAAGTGGTTTGGGCATGTTAATCTGAGACCAGAAGCAGACCCTGAACGAAGGGTTGAGACTCTACAAGCACAAGGACATGGGAGAAGAGGAAGACCAGTGAAGACTTGGATGGAATTCGTGAGAAGGGATATGAAGGATTGCTAACTTACAGAGAGCTTAGTACTAATCATAAACGAGTGGAGAAATAGGACTCGCAAAGCCGAGCCCAAATCGATGGGACAAGGCTATGATGATGATGATGATGATGAACAATGTAATGATATTAAGCTTATGATGTCTGATTTTGAACATTACGCAAAGAATATTTTTCCATCATTTTTGTACCATGTGGAAAATGTGGCACAAATTAGATCAATGTTTTAGAAACTGGACTGGACCAGCAAGTTCAACCAGAATCAGCAGGTCTACTAATCTGGCTTGTCCCCCCCCAAAGGACCACTCAACAGTTTTTTGGGTTGAACCACTAAAACGGCCAGTTCCCCATAAACCAGCCTCTTCGTCGGGTTTAACTTGAACTGGTCTGGTTTACTAATATTATTATTGATGATAATAATATTACTATTATCATTATATTTTAAAAAGTATTAACATGAGCTGTGGAGTTTTAACCCATGAATGCTCAAGCAATGTAATAAAGTTTACACCAATGAGCTATCCATGGGCAAGTTGTCAAATAAGGAAGCTACCTTATACATAGTATGACCATATAAAAAACTGGTTAAGTAGATCTTACACCATTGAACTTATACTGTTGAACCGATCTGGTCCAACCTAGTTGGACCCGGTTTGACCAAACTGGTGCCCTTCCTTGCTTGGTGGCCGGTCCGGTTTTTAAAACATTGATTTACATTAGACACAGTGCAAAAATTGTGCCACTAAACGATTTCTATATTTGATCATGTGCCACTAACGGCTTTGACACCAACTTGACTTCTATGGATGAGGGGTTTGGTAAAGGAGGTAGAGGAAGAAGAAGAGAGAGGAAGTAGAGTCACTTAGTCAAGGTTAGGAGAGCCCTACTAGCCTTAATATTAAATATGACACAATTACAACTCACACACCCAACACTGTTACACACACACCATAAGTGGCACATGCCAAGACTACTACACGCACCAACTATATAAGCATATATCCCAATAGTTACCACCATAGGTATTTTTTTCACTTAATGAAACATTGAGAGACGAGGCCAATGATGCACTGACCAAGCATTCAGGGATTATCTATAAATTTATACCAATACATCGGGGATCTAAGGGAAAAAGGTAGGGGTAATATGTAAATATAACCTTTTGGACAATGCTTATGAGCAGAATGCAAAGGCAATTTGATGAGGACATCCGATTCAAGCAACCACCCATAACTTATCGGAGGCGAACAAAGACCGTGAAAGTAGCCCCGAAGAAGAACTACAGTCTCAAGGGATTAGTACGCGTTTGGGTCGATCGATCGATCGATTGAGGGCAGAAGACATAATATGTTCAGCACACTTTTATTTCTCAGTCAATCGATCGAGCTCAATCTGTCGATCGATCGAATGTGGACAGAGCCTTCGGGCAATTTTAATTTTCTTCAACCGATCGATCAACCCCAAAATCGATCGATCGACCGATTGCGCGAGATTTGACGGGATTTTATTTATTTTGGCAAAACTTGCCGTTTTAAATGTTTTAAGTTTTTAGGAATGCTTTATTTCGAGTTAGGGTTTGGTTAGCCTATTTAAAGGCTTGTAAAAACAACTTTGGAGTTAATTATTGGTTTATGAAAATTGCTTCTGCAATTTTGAAAGTTTTGTGATTGAACTTTCTGTGAGAGTGTGATTCTCTCAAACCGAAGAGCGATTCTTCATCCCGCATGCGATTTGGTGCTAGCAACTTTTCCTCATTCTCTATCTTCTTATGATCTACGAGTAGCGTAACCCTAACCTATTTATTTCACATTAAAAATCCAAATTTAACCTATCCTTTCACCATTAAAACCATTATTTCCTTTGTTTTCGCTCGGTATCGAAAGAATCCGCTTATGAATTCGTTCAAATCCCAAAAACTGTCGGAGATCTAGCCGTTCGCTAAGAACCCTAATCTTCTACATCTGATAGGGAACGTACGAAAAAGTAACACTATTTTGGGCCGGAATTAAATTGTTCAATTGAATCTCTTGATATTTTATGTGATAATTTGTTAAGAAAAATTGTCTTTTAATTGTTTACATTAATTTTATATTTAATCTCAGCCCTAGCATTGCATGTGTTAGATTTCGCGTCAGATTTGGTATCAAAGATTTATCAGTTTAGGGTTGTCGGTGTCAATATAGAGTTATAGGGTTCATGTCTTTTATCTTGTTTTGTCTTGCATCATTCCGTTTTTGTTTTGCATAGTCATGGATCTCATTAAGTTAAAAGCCCTAATTAAGGAACTTCTGTCTAAGTTGACCGCGAGTCAAGCCGCTCTCCAAGCTCAGATGGCTGGTCACCACGATCAATTGCAACAACAATTGCGTGATCAACAAGCCCGACATGAAGCTTTAGAGACCTGTGTTGAAGAGATGAATGAGTTCCATCACTGAAAATCACCATAGAGTCCACACTAATGACCGTAGAAGAGAAGGTCCTCACCGACATGAGATCCAAACCAATTAGGACGACAAGATCATGAAATCCGTGAAAATGGATGCTCCTACGTTTGACAGGAAAAGACAACCTAAAGTCTATCTCGAGTGGGTGACCATGGAAAACTACTTATAATGGTATGTCATGTCTGAGGAGCATAAAGTCCAGTTTGCCAAGGTCTAGTTTATGGGTCAAGCGGCTTTACTAGATGGGATTAGAGCGTCGTAGACAGTCCCAAGGTCTTCCTCCAATTTCCACTTGGGATGATATGAAGATCCAACTGAACAAGAAGTATGTTCCTCTCTCCTATGATGAACGTATTCTTGATCGAAGACAATCATTGCGCAAGGGAATTCTCCGGCCATGGAGTACATGGATAAGTTTGAAGACCTAATGTCCCAGGCCAATGTGGATGAGCCGAAAAGAGTTACCTTATCCCGATTCCTAATGGGCATTCCCCAGAATGCCAAAGGGAACTCATTCCATACCCTATTGTCGATCTAGACGAATGTTTCTCTAGAGTCGAGGACTTAGAGCGGTACCTCAAGACCCCTCAAACCAAACATTTCGATACTAGTGGGTCCGGTTATAGGTTCAACTTTCCTGAGTCAAAACCCAACGTTAACACCCCGTCTGCTAGGTCCAACTCAGTTGCTACACCAGTAACCAGAGTTGATAAAGGTAAAGGTCCAATACTTGAAAGCCCCAAGAGTGGTGGTCAAAACAACTATTACAAGTGTCATGATATCGAGCATTTTGCAACACAATCCCCCTCCCGAAACCTGTTCATAACCGAAGACGTTGAGAATGAACAAAATGAGGGAGAACAAGTCTACGAGGAAGAATCATTCCCTAGCGATGAGGAAGATTTTGCAGGGGAACAAACCGTGGCTTGTCTTAGGGAAATCTCCTACCTCGTTGAGGATAATACCTCGCGGGCTTTTGCGGTTAGAAATGCTCTAGCCCATTCTAAGGAGAGTGATGATTGGCGGCGGAATAACACTTTTACACCATAGCCAAGTGTTGTGAGAAAATTTGTCGAGTCATGGTTGATAGTGAAAGTTGTACCAAATTTGTTTCCGAAAGTACAGTTTCTCGCTTAGGACTTGGAGTCGTAGCTCACCCACAACCATATAAAATTACTTGGGTCGATTCATCATCAATCCCAGTTTCACGAAGGTGTCAGGTTCCTGTACAATTCGGCTCGTATAAGGACACCTTGTGGTGCAATGTTGTGCCTATAGATGTGCGTTGGGAGGCCGTGGTTATATGATATAGACGTTACACTGTTCGAGAGATCGAACGTATGTTCTTTCACTCACAACGGAAATAAAATAAAGATCAATCATTTACCTCCTAAAGCATCCACAGTGAAAACAACTAAGCGATAAAGGCCTGATAGAGAAAGAGAAGACATCTAAGGTCGTTCACATTGTTAGCCCTTTAGAGTTTGAACAAGGCGCTAAGACGGAGGACATTGTCTATGTCCTTGTTATAGTTGAAACATCCAAAGAGTCAAGCATTGAGATTCTGAAAGAGGTTGAAAAGATAATGAGTGAGTTTCGGGATGTCTTTCCCAAAGACCTTCCAAATGAGTTACCACCTCTACAGGGCATCCAACACGTCATTGATCTGGTTCCCGATTCTACTTTACCTAACTTGCCCTATTATCACATGAATCCATCCGAACACTCAGAGTTAAAAAGGCAAATTGATGAACTTCTCCAGAAGGGATTCATTAAGGAAAGTATGAGTCCATGTGTCGTGCCAGTGTTGCTCACACTCAAGAAAGATGGAACTTGAAGAATGTGTGTCGATAGCCGGACTATTAATAAAATCATGGTCAAGTATCGGTTCTCTATACCGAGACTGAACGACATGTTGGATATGATGGTCGGTGCCACTATATTTTCGAAATTTGATTTGAAGAGTGGATACCATCAAACCTGAGTTCGTCCCAGGGACGAATGAAAAACAGCCTTTAAAACTAAGGATGGTTTTTACGAGTGGTTTGTCATGCCTTTCGAGCTTTCAAATGCCCCGAGTACATTTATGCTTATCATGATACAGGTGTTGAGGCCTTTCATAGGCAAGTTCCTTGTGGTCTATTTCGACGACATCCTTATTTAGCCACAACAAGGAACAACACTTAAGCCACTTAAGGCAAGTTTGCATGTTTCTCAGAGGAGAGAATTTGTACGCGAACCTAAAGAAGTGCACTTTTCAAGTCACAGAGCATTGTCTTCTTAGGGTCTGTCATGACCTCTGAATGAATGACTGCGGACCCAAAAAAGGTTAAAGCTATCATAGAATGGCCTGAACCTCAAAACATTCACAAAGTCGGTAGTTTCCATGGGTTAGCCACCTTTTATAGGCGGTTCATTCGTAACTTCAGTACGATAACTTCCTCTATCACCGATTGCATAAAAAAGGGGGAATTTAAATAGACACCTGTTGCGGCAAAAGACTTTAAGGAGATTAAATCCCCAATGACGGAAGCTCCTGTCATGCACCTTCCTGACTTTTCTAAGGTCTTCGAGGTAGCGTGTGACACGTCAGGCGTAGGTATTAGGGGAGTGTTAAGCCAAGAGGTCACCCGATAACTTATTTCAATGAAAAACTAAATAAGGTCACACAGAAATACTCTACCTACGACAAAGAATTCTATGCGATAGTGCAATTTCTTAACTATTGGAAACACTATTTACTACCACATGAATTTGTCGTGTTCTCTAATTATGAAGCCCTTAGATTTTTGAGTTCCCAAAAGATGTTAAATAAATGGGTTGAGCAACTTCGAGGGTTCACCTTTGTGCTGAAACATAGGGCTAGTGTAGAGAATCGAGCTACTGACGCGCTTAGCCATAGAGTGGCGACGTTGCACTCATTGAGTGTTGAGGTGATCGAATTCGACCGTCTCGTGGATGATTACCCCACATGTCCGGATTTTGGTGAAGAGTACACTCACTTATGAGTAGACAATTTATGAGAGGTAGTAAGTATGCCCTACAGGACAGGTATTTGTTCCTAAAATACCGCATGTGTATTCCCCGCACTTCTCTAGGAGATTTTCTTGTTTGGGAATTACACGCTGGTTGGGTTGTCGGCCACTTTGGTCAAAACAAGACCGTTGTATTGGTTGAAGACCAATTTTATTGGCCCAATCTCACTCGAGATGTTATCAAAATCATCAACCAGTATCGTATTTGTCAACTGACAAAACAAAGAAGGCAAAACACCGGATTATACACACCTTTATCGGTGCTACACACTCCATGGCAAGACTTGTCTAGACTTTGTGTTAAACCTCCCCAAGACCCTCCGAAAGCACGATTCGGTGTTCGTCGTTGTGAGCCGTTTTTTGAAATTGGTCCATTTCATTGCGTGTTCGAAGACCTCAAATGCAAGTAACATTGCTACACTTTTCTTTAATGAGGTTGTTCACCTGCACCGTTTGCTTAAAACTATAGTCTTTGGTCGTGATGTAAAGTTTGTCAATTACTTTTGGAAGACACGGTGGCATAAAATGGGGACTACACTTCAATTTTCATCTACATATCACCCCCAAACTGATGGGCAAATCGAAGTTGTTAATTGGAGCTTAGGTAATTTGTTACGGTGTCTAGTAGGTGAGCATATTAGGAGTTGAGATTCTATCCTGCTTGTAGTGGAGTTTGCATGCAATAATTCGGTTAACAGAACCACCGGTATGAGTCCATTTCAAATTGTGCATGGGTATAAACTTAGGACACCCGTAGACCTCATCCCGATGTCAGTTCATCAAAGGTCGTCAGAGTCTGCATCTACATTTGCATAGCGCACTCATGAATTGCATGCTGAGATTAAAAGAAGAATTAATGTGAACAATGAAAAATACAAGGTTTCGACAGATTCTCATAAAAGGTTCAAAGAATTTCAGGAGGATGATTTAGTGATGATTCAGAATGGACTTGAGCAATTCCCTCGAGGAATTGCAAAGAAGTTACAAGCTCATGGTGTTGGATCCTACAGGATTTTGAAGCAGGCTAGCTATAACGCTTAATCCTAAATTTACCGCCAGAATTGGGGATTAGCATGACTTTCAACGTGGAGGATCTCGTTCAGTTATTTAGCCATTCAACCATCCCACGCAATCCATTTGAGCATTCGACATCTGATGTTACCAATATAACCCTCCCCATGCCATTACCTCCACCTACACGACCATCTCGTGAGATCATTGAAGATGCTTTGGAGGATCAGATAGTGTTCACCAACCAAGGGGGACTTTAAAAGTACTTGGTCAAGTGACAGAATAAAGCCTATTCTGAGAATAAGTGGATAACAAGGGAAGAGTTTCAACAGATTGATTGAATCTCCTCGAGCTCTATCACAACCAATATTTATCAGGGATGAATCCTTCTAACCCAAGAAGAATTGATGGGGACATCCGATTCAAGCAACCGCCTGTAACTTATTGAAGGAGAAAGAAGACCGTGAAAGTGGCCCGGAAGAAGAACTACACAGTTTCAAGGGATTAGTACGCGTTTGGGTCGATCGATCAATCCCAACTAGTCAATCGATCGATTGAGGGCAAAAAACATAATATGTTGGGCGCACTTTTATTGCTCAGTCGATCGATCGATCGAATGTGGACAGAGCCTTCGGGCAATTTTACTTTTCTTCAACCGATCGATCGGCCCGAGAATCAATCAATCGACCGATTGCGCGAGATTTGATGGGATTTTGTTTATTTTGGCAAAACTTGTCGTTTTAAGTATTTTAAGTTTTTAGAAATGCTTTATTTCAAGTTAGGGTTTGGTTAGCCTATTTAAAAGCTTGTAAAAACAACTTTGGAGTTAATTATTGGTTTATAAAAATTGTTTTTGCAACTTTGAGAGTTGTGATTAAACTTTCTGTGAGGGTGTGATTCTCTCAAACCGAAGAGCGATTCTTCATCTTGCGTACGGTTTGGTGCGAGGCCAACTATTCCTTCTCTATCTTCTTATGATCTATGAGTTGCGTTAGTAGCGTAACCTTAACCTATCTATTTCACATTAAAAATCCAAACTTAACCTATCCTTTCACCATTAAAACTATTATTTGCTTTGTTTTCGCTAAGCATCGAAAGAACCCGCGGAGTTCGTTCGACGCCCTAAAACTATCGGAGATCTAGCCGTTCACTAAGAACCTTAATCTTCTAGATCCGATAGGGAACGTACGCGAAAGTAACGCTATTTTGGGTCGGAATTAAATTGTTCAATTGAATCTCTTGATCTTCTCTGTGATAATTTGTTAAGAAAATTTGTCTTTTAATTGTTTACATTAATTTAATATTAAATCTCAGCCCTAGCATTATATGTGTTAGCTTCCGCATCACAACTAGTTAGAACTTGTTGTACGGACTATAAACAATATTAACAAACCCTAAACCCGTCACTATTTGGAACCAAAACTCAGGAAGTACGCAAGGCCCGCATGGGAACTTTCTCGCCCAAAAATATCAGTGACATATTCAGGTAATTAGTTCACTTAAGCTAGCAGACAAATCAAATGCCAAATTTTATATTTTATTGCGCCAATCTTTGTCCATTGGCGCAACAGACGTTTGAAACTACAGGCATCTTGAAATAAGAGAAGTGGAACACAGTACCACTTCTCAGAAGGAACTGCTAGCAGTCTAGAATTCCAATGCAATTAACATGACGTAATGCAAAAATAAATTAAAAGGAAGGTCTGAACCGAACGCACCTGTTAATACCTGTGGTTAGGTCAGACATATTTAAAGTCGTGTTATAGATGTTTTTCCCATCCTCGAGAATGTGACCTGAATCTTGCAGACCAGAGGAGTCATGCACAGCACTTCGCCCTTTAACTTTCACAGTTACCATACCACTTCTGCTACTTTCACTAACAGCTTCAACTTTATATTGATTGAATGGAAGTTTCTTTTTCTTTTTAATACAGTCAACTAGATAGTCCTCCCTTACAAGGGGTAATTTCATCCTCCTGCCAAGATGGCTGTCAGTGTCTTATTTTAAAGATTTCTCAATCACAAAACAGTACTAAAAACCTCAAGACGAAAAAAAAAATTAACAATAATAAACAACCTCAATAGAACCTTCAATCAACAAGCAGTTCTCACCGTGCTTTTCTGACCTCAGGATCTTGATCATCCAGCGCTCCACTTACAACCAAGCAGTTAGTGTCTGCAACACAACAAACAAAAACATACAATTGCACACGAGCAGTAATTTAATAGAACGTGCCTTTCAATAGAGCATGTATTTGACTTGGGTCAATTTGGTCTTACAGGAGGAGATGAGCATTCCATATTAGATCATAGTACATCGATAGAATACCTTTCTTAATCTTTACATGAAGCATTCCCCCTTCTCCCTCAATTTTGTTTTTCCATTCCCCCTGTAAAATGCCCCAAATTAACTGAATTAAGTGCCTATAGCCTATCTCAGACACTCGTAAACATCGCATAAAATTAGTGCATGGATCTATTAGAAATAAGACAACGTACCATGGAATCCTTGGATGCGCCAGCAATTGCAACTTTCAAGTCTTCTAACATTTCACCTTTAGATGGCTGAGACATGCCATTAGCAGCTTCACTTCCCAAAGATTTGTTCGAAGATGGTGGAGGCAGAACCCGATTGGCTTTCTTTCCCTTTTGTGATTTGAACCACTGCAGCAGATCATTTAGAAGAAACTTTGTTTTATGATTAACAACAGGTAGACAGTAGGAATTACATCGCAGCATCCCTAAAAGTTGCATACCTTGCAAAGGTATTCATTACATGTATCTGCTGGAATTTTCCATTTCCCACTGAGACGAACAGGTTCTCTTGTTAAGTACGCACACTTGCTCCATGCAGATACATATCCATGGCAACGATATTCACCTCCAGAGTAACAGAGAGAACCAGCACAGATAGGGCAGCTTCCCAGGGCTCCAAACAGCATTCCATCCGCACTTTACAAGATATAAATACATTGATAAAACATGTCAGATCTACATAAAGTATAGAGTTTTTAGTAATTGAGAATAAAGGAACACTAGGAGCATCTTTTAACTTCTATATACTAGTAAAAAGGGGAACTGACTCCTGACCGATGTTTAAACACCAAATGGTGTTTAAATGATCTTATACCATTAACGTTGAGACTCTTAATCTTACACCATTGAACTGCGTTTATCATTTTGCTAGGTGGTGCACAACCGTGATCAATCTAAACTGTCCAAGTGGTAATCTATCATTGGAACATGACTCAGCCCAAAGGAACATGCCTATAAATGGATGTGAACCATCCGATTGATGATCTTTAATATCAGCCATTAAATTGAAAACAATGGTGGATATTAAGGTCCACAAATCAGATTGTTCAAATCTCCCTAAAACACCATATTTGGTCCTGTTGCACTAAAATCATTGATCTATTACTTTGACGGTACGGATCACCCACATCTTTAACCACTGATGGTTATGATCATTTAAACACCATTTTGGTGCTTAAATGACGGTCAGGAGAATCGGTCCCTAGTAAAAATGCAAGTGTGTTGCACGTGCTCTTCCAAATAAAATTACAAATTAGAAAGTTCTATTGATGTGGTTGCGCTAAAAAATTGCTCCCTCAGTAATTCGGAAGGTGCGAATCGAGGTACTCTAGTTAAAAAACTATACTATAGCAGTATAGCATGATTTACATTTTAACAATATAAAAAATTGCATCAAGCAATCAAATACTAGTAATTGTATTTTACAAAAAGCACCAAATTATTGGTACACAATTACGGCAGAATAGCAGTATGGCATGAAATGAACGTGAAATTAACACCAAGTATAGAATGCTTTGCCTCCTTACCTCTTTCCTAGGTGGCCAAGAGAGAGAGACACAAGATGAGACCTTTAGGGGTTCTCGTCTAGAAATAAGGCTTAGAAGCTGCTTTATCTTTTTTAAAACAAGAACGTCCTTTATATAATAGAACTAAGGCTAAAAAGGCCTTTAAATAAATTCTAGAAGACTAAAACTCCCTTATAATTTTTTTAAATGGTTATAACGTTTTTTATCAAATAGTGTTTATAGAAACACCAGATGCTATACTCTTACGGCGATGCCATGGCATCACTTTTATTCGCTTGACAGCTATATAGGTTTTATGGCGACCTCAGCCGCCAGAAGATATAGCCTCATCAGGACCACTGATTCAATCCCTTTGAGAGGGGGGGTAAAACAAGCTAGGTGAAGATATGAAATCCTCCTCGTGCTCCTCTGGTCATACTTTTGTTTGGGCGGCCTTAAAAGGAAAACTTCTACACAAAGATCTCATCACAAAATCACAAAGGCCAACCTATGATTTCTGCTCTATATCTGCCCTCCTCTCGTTTATTTCCAACCTGGGACGTTTGGCTTAGGCCGGGAGGCAACCTGAGCAAAAGCTTTCTGATGGGGACATCAAGATCAAGAGCATTAGAATTGAGCCGAGAAATTGTCCAGCAGCAGGAGAAGCGGAAAAAGAACCGAAACAAAAGAGCCGGAAAGACGAACGGAAAAGTAGTTAAAGAGATCAAAGTTGAAGGACTGAAGAGTCACTCAGTCGATTGATCGATCCCATGATTCGATCGATCGAATGTGAGCGAGAATAAAGGCGATTTATATATATATATATATATAAATTGATGGATTGAGTACCATTTTGGACCCGAGGCGTCTATATAATTATATATATATAGTCGATCGATCGAAGCTTAGGTTCGATCGATTGATTTTTCGCGTGAACTAGCTCCGCCAAAAGACGGAAATTAGTTTTAGGAGAAAACTTGTTTTTTATTATTTATTTGTTTTTTAGGGTTTCTTTTGTTTTGTGACTTACTATATAAGATATTTATAACTTTGTAATAAAGAGTTGATTATTTGAATGAAAATTGAGAGCTTGCTTTTGTGCAAACCCTAGAGAGCTTGTGAAGAGTTTTCGATCGGATGAGCGAATCTTTCGAAACCTGAGAAGTGTTCATTCATTTCTCGTGCGACTTAGAATGAAGCCGACGTACAGCCTTGATGCAAAGCCTCGGAAATCCTTGGTGTGAAGCCTTGGACCCCTATCCCCTTGTTCTATCTTTTCTCTAATATTCATTGGGTAATATTTATTCTATTTGTTTCTTTATACAAATCCAAAACCCTAAAATATTGTTAGTTAAATCCTTTGATTTACCCCTTTGATTATCTAATCCCTTGAGCCTTCGTTTTCCTCAAATCTTTGAGGAGTCAAGAGACGACACCATAATTGTCGCTTGATGACCTAAACTAGATCGAAACTCGAATCCTTCATCAGATCTGTTTTTTTAGATCGGGAATATAGATGCATATGAACGCTAAATTGAATTAACATAATTGTTTTACTTGAATTCATTAAATTAATTTGATGTGTTGGGTGATTTCGAATATTTTGGTATTCAATTAAATCTAAGGTTAATCCCAAATTTGCGTCATTTAGGGTTTAAGCGTTTGTCCCGCATCAGTTTGGTATCAAAGCTCAGTTTTAGTTTAGGGTTCATTTTTATTTTATTTTAGGATTGTCTTGCACCATTTAGTTTTGGGTTATTTCGTCCATGGATACCAGTAAATTAGAAGCCCTGATTAGAAATCTTGCATCTAAAATGACTACGGATCAAACCCGAATGGATGAACGCCTTGATCAAGTGCAACAACAGTTGCGTGATCAACAAGCCCGGCATGAGGCTTTAGAAACCTGTGTTAACGAGATCAATGAGTTCATGGCTGAAAATCATAATAGAGTCAACACCAATGACCGTAGGAGGGATCATTGTTGTGAAGTCCAAACCGATTGGGACGATAAAATCATGAAATCGGTAAAAATGGACTCCCCTACTTTTGATGGGAAAAGACAATCTAAAGTATTTCTCGAGTGGGTCGCAAGCATGGAAAACTACTTCAAGTGGTAAGTCATGTCTGAAGAGCGCAAAGTTAGATTTGTCAAAGTCAGACTTATGGGTCATGCTAGACTTTATTGGTAGGGAGTACAACGTCGGAGGCAAATCTAGGGTCTTCGTCTAGTTTCTACTTAGGGGGAAATGAAAGTCCAGTTGAACGAGAAATATGTTCCGATGTCCTATGATGAACATATTCTTGATCAGTGACAATCATTGTGCCAGGGCGATTCACCAGTCTCAAAATACATCGATGAATTTGAATACTTGATGTCCCGGGCCAATGTGGAAGAGCCAGAAAGGGTTACTCTATCCCAATTCCGAATGGGTCTTCGCCCAGAACTACAGAGGGAACTCATTCCGTATCCCATTACTGATCATGAGGAATGTTTCACTAGGGTTAGAGAGGTATCTCGACACCCCCAGTAATGATCGATATAAATCCTCCAAGTTCGAAACTCAATCTAATCCTATGGAAAAGGTAAATACTACCTCTAGTCAATCCTCAAAATCAATGAATCCCCAAATTGACAAAGGAAAGGGCAATTGGTCAAGAGTTTTAAGCGCGTACCGCAACAATGTTATAAGTGTCAAGGCTTTGGTCACTTTGCGTCCCAATATCCCAATAAAGCTCAAACCTTGATCCTTCAAGAGCATGCAAGACAAGAAGACATCAAATTAAAATAAGTATACGAACCTATTGAACTGCCAAGTGATGAGAAGGGTGAGATTCCTGTAAAACCGTTGGTTACATTAGGAAATTTCCTATATCCGAAGGAAGTGGTGGTAGTGTACCCATAACACAGGGATCGTTAGAGTTAGTAGAGAAGAGTCAGCACACTAATGTGCATGGGATTAACCACCTGATTTTATTGAATGCTGAAAATAAATCGAATGTCACTAATGCAACAAATTTATTTAATGAATTTAACAATGATCATTGTGCATTAATTCATAATAGCCCCGAACATGTAGAACTTCTCCCGACCTTGAAAATAGGTCATGATGAAAGCCTAGACTTTCCTCTGGCCAAGGGCACTGATCCAATAGTTGTGGGGGGCGATCTTACACGTATCCCAAGCCCTACTAGTATACATTTTGATTCATTCCTTGCTACCCAACCAAACGAGCCACATCCAGTGAACCAATTCATAACCCGTATCCCACCCGAGCCATATGAGAAAAGATTAAATGAGGAGGGTCTTAGGTATCCAAACTTCACCACCAACGCGGGTAAAAATTAGGCATACCTCACCACATGGAAGGGTTAGCCGGGAAACGAACATCCAAAGTGTACCATACGTGGGGTTCTATAATTCATCGGGGATGAGTTCTCCCACCCAGGGAGAATTGATGGGGACATCGAGATCAAGAGCATTAAAATCAAGCTGAGAAATTGTCCAGCAGCAGAAGAGCGGAAAAGGAACCGAACGGAAGAGCCGAAAAGAACGGAAAAGTGGTTAAAGAGATTAATGTCGAAGGACTGAAGTGTCGCTCAGTCAATCGATCGATCCCACAATTCGATGGATCGAATGTGTGCGAGAATAAAGGCGATTTATATATATATATATATATATATATATATATATATATATATATATATATATATAAATTAATCAATCGAGTACCATTTTTTATCGATCAATTTTGGACCCGAGGCGTCTATATAGTTATAATAGTCGATCAATCGAAGCTTACGTTCGATCAATCGATTTTTCGCGTGGACTAGCTCTGCCAAAAGACGAAAAAAAAATTTAGGAGCAAACTTGTCTTTTATTATTTATTAGTTTTAGGGTTTCTTTTGTTTTGTGACCTACTATATAAGATTTTTACAACTTTGTAATAAATAGTTGATTATTTGAATCAAAATTGAGAGCTTGTTTTTGTACAAACCCTAGAGAACTTGTGAAGAGTTTTCGATCGAATGAGCGAATCTTTCGAAACCTAAGGAGCGTTCATTCATTTCTCGTACGACTTAGTGTGAAACCGACGTACAGCCTTGGTGTGAAGCCTTGGACCCCTATCCCCTTGTTCTATCTTTTCTCTCATATTCATCGAGTAATATCCATTCTATTTGTTTCTTTATAAAAATCCAAAACCCCAAAATATTGTTAGTTAAATCCTTTGATTTACCCTTTTGATTATCTAATCCCTTGAGTCTTCGTTTTCCCCAAATCTTGAGTCAAGAGACGACACCATAATTGTTGCATGATGCCCTAAACTAGATCGAAACTCGAATCCTTCATCGGATCCGTTTTTCTAGATCGGGAATAGAGATGCATGTGAACGCTAAACTGAACTAACCTAATTGTTTTACTTAAATTCATTAAACTAATTTGATGTGTTGGATGATTTCCAATATTTTGGTGTTCAATTAAATCTAAGGTTAATCCCAAATTTGCATCATTTAGGGTTTTAGCGTTTGTCGCGCGTCACTTTCTAGTTTATTTTATTTCTTGTAGTTCTAACGGTTGTTTAACAAAGGGATTAGAGCATATTCAATGGCAGATCTTCATAAGAAAGCAATGTCATTAGACAGATTGTCATGGATATGGCTGAAATTTTTTCATAAAGACTAAAAATGGATTACTCTAGAACAACTTTTGGACATCTAGAAATCCTTATACTTTGTTTCTAATTCGTCTCAAGAAGCAGGTGCACATGGTTGAGGACTGAAGAGCGTTCCGCAAAAATGACCTTTGATGGTTTCTATAAAGAAAATTCAAGTGTTATCAGTATTTTTGTTGTTTTCAGTGACAATGTGAAGGGGATTTTGACATGCTGGTTGGGGTGGTATTTTGAGTTCTCCAAACACTAAAATGGAAACCTTCTTGAGGCAGATCCCTCTCCGTATCGCATAAATCCTAGATTTTTTGGGATTGAGGGAGACTCTTTGAACTATGAAATGGTTAACGTATGATTCAGTTTGACCATGGAGATTTGAAGCCAAGTTCAGGGTCAAATTTTATGATGAATGGATGGAAAAAGGATCACTCTTATTTTGAGATGGCAACACAAGGGTAGAAGAATTTTCCAATGACGATTTTAACTATGATTCTATCATCGTAAAGAAGGATTTTAATTTTTCTTATTATACTTGATATTCTTATTTAATAATGTTGAGGTTTTTCCGATCACAAGCCTCTTTGGTCCCTTCTTATTAGTGTTCCTTATGTTCATCAATAAAATTTTCCTGTTCAAAAGAAACCATTTAAGTAAAAGCTCTGTTTGAAAAATGGAAATAAAAGAGTAAACAAACGGTTTATGCCCTAGCCCCATGTTTGTCATTTATGACAGCTGAAGCGAGGCATTGATTAAGTTGCCATCGGCTAACACAAACAATGGTAAGGAGAACAGGATATAAAAAAAGGAGGGCATTTTAGTCCATAAACCATGGTGAACGCATGTATGCCTACTCTCTCTCTCTCTCTCTCTCTCTCTCTCTCTCTCTCTCTCTCTCTATATATATATATATATATATATAATCAAAATATTGCATTTTGAAAGGATATACTAATCAAAATAGGAAAACAGTTTCAATTATTCACAATCCAAAATGCATTACTCCCAAACAATACAGTTTTCTTTTCATAAAAGAACGGCGGAAATGGAATTCACTGCTATGGAATCATAGTAGAGTCCATGATATGTTGTTGGTCAAGAAAAGAAAAGAGTGACTTCTCTGGCATAACAGCAAGGTTTATAATTCACATGTATTTTAACACATCATGAATATACTAACTCATACTTCTAGGTATAAACTCGTACATTGACGCGGGACAACAACTCTAGAGTGCTTATGTATGGTATGTGATTTGAAGAAATTAAACTAATTAATTGAACAATTAATCACAAATTAACGCAATACCTTAGGGTTTCATCGGAATCCAACATAGGTGGCCATGGTCGATTCGGTTAGGATCCAAGTCCAACATGCAAGGTCTATTAGAAATGCAGAAAGTGCAATCCTAGAGATATAATTCTAGCATCCTCTACGTCGAGCTTTCGCTCATGGCTCAACGTAAATTCTCATAACTCCTCACTAAGGCTTTCAAAGGGAATGATTAATTGGCACAATTGGTGCGATCTAAAGCCCAACAACGGTTATGGATCGAAGGGTAGGGGAATGTATTCGATCCACAAGGATGGGAACCAAGATAGCTCTAGATCTAGGGTTTTGGGAGTTTAAGCAATCAAATAAAGGGGAAAATTGAAAACAAAATAGCAAACAAGAAAAGAGGTAAGGAAGAAGATCAAGAATAGAACACGGGCATCACACCCTTAGCCTCACACCAAACCCACATGGGAAAGAAGACTCACTCTCCATTAAGCTCCTCTCAAGCTCTCAATGAATAACATTTTCATTAAAATGAACCAACGCCCAATTTGGCTTACATAGAGACCTTATATAGTAGACACTTAAAGAAACAACCCTAACAGAAAAAACAAGGTAAAGGTGTAACGATCCGAAATCCCCCTTAACGATGTAAGTGGAATTTCAAGTCGCTACTCACATATCACTTACTTATTACCGGCATTAACCTTGATGATACTTGAAAAATGTGAGCAATATTTATTTTTTTAAACTTAACTGGACATCAATAATCAAGTGCATAAAAAGAGTAGCATATATTAAAGTCAACCTTAATATTAAAAGTAAACAATAACATGTAGTAACTTTATTAAATACTCACAGTGAGTAAAAGAGAGAAGGGTGAGTCTCAAGATGTCTATCAACCACTCTATGTAGTCTATATCTGCACCTCACCCTTACTAGATGGTAAGATCTGTCGACATAAGTCGATGGATGAACTTTTTGACACGATGCTCAGTAGGGGTAACCACTGAGCTCAAAAGATTTCGGCTTAATCATAACATGGTCATATCTTAGAAATTTGAACTTATCATATAATTTCATTACATTTTCTTATCATATTAAAAATATATTCCTTACATATTTCTTAAATAAAACATGCGGCTGAGCTTTGGAAGCTGCCTACGAACCTTAATTGGGATCAAGCCGACCACAATTCTAAACCTATTATATTCTTAACAGACATAAGCGTAAAGGTGGAGCCCATAATGTAGTAGAAGTCACATGTATCTCTCGACCCAACTGCCTCATCTTTTCACATGGAAGCAATTCTATACGTCCCATGCCATGTAGAGGAAACATCCGGATCGGATGGTTCAATCGGGTCTTGTAACATTCTGTGACGGTAATTACACCATGAGTAGAACGTAACATAGCTTAATCCTATGGTTGAATTCGTAATTTACTTATAATATGTTAGGATTTCATCATTTCCACAACTTAAGTCTTGTATCTTATATTAGCTTATTTCGCCTACAGCTTAAGTCTCGTGACTTATCTTAACTTATCTTATCTTAGCGTATCTCGCCTACAACTTAGGACCCGTGGCTTATCTTGACTTATCTTATTTTAGCTTATTTGCGGCTTAGGTCCAGTGATTATACTTTTAGATTCACGACTTAAGTCCCGTTCACCTTCTTATTCTTGTAAGTTCACGGCTTAGGTCCCGTTCACCTATTCTTAACTTGACTTAACTTATCACGTTCATTCTTAACAAAGAACATATTCATCATATCATTACCTTAAATTGTAACTTAAAATAACTTAGGTGCATAAACAATAACCCAAGACTACATATAATAAGACAGGAATATCTACCGTCAATAGTTGGTCAACTCATATCACCGGATGCGAGCATCCTACAAGTTCACCGAAGGCCACGGATCTTCTACTAATCACTGGAGGCGAACCCCTACTAATCACCGGAGGTCGCGGTCCTCCTACTATATCAACGGATGTAAGCATCCTAATAAAGGGACTTGGTATTCGACGCAAATCATTAAATATTTCGATTAATTGCCTCCAAATTATTATTTTTGTATCTTGACTCATCTTTCTTAATCTTGGATTGTATCTTGACTTTAGATGAGCCTTTATGTGATTAAACTCTCAATTACGTCCTATCGCAAGTCATGAAGTTATCACTGCAATCCTCACACTGTAGCGTCTCATACCATCACAATGAACAAAGATTGGATAATGAAATCATACACATGGACTAAACAAGAACGTGAGTAACCACACACAAAGGCAAAGGCTTGACTTATTACACATCGCACATATCATTACAATACTTACGCGACATATCACGTAGTTTATCATAAATGAAGCATATTCTTAAATCTTACATCATTGCCATACATCACATGGCTTATCATGAACTTAGCAGATTCTTTAATCTTACATTATTTATTATTCATACTTGATCGTATTCAAGGGGGTTTGAACCCCATTGTTGCAACGAAACATTAGTTATCCACACGTACCATTAATGACAATAATAATAATATATGCGCGCGCATTCACAACACTAATAATTATATAATTATAAATTTATATTACTAGTTATCAGTGTATAGGAACTGCAAAGTAGACCCGTGTGTGTAGAGTAAATAAAAGGGTCTGGGACGTAAATTGGTAATGAGCGGCTTTCACTTTTATTATAGTGAACCATGTATTAAATGATAAGTGGGTCTAGGGCCTGTGCATAAAAGTACAGAGCCCTCGGGCCCAAATCATTTTACATTCTAATGAATAAGCGGGCCTCGAACAAATGAGTAAACGAGCATCGAGCCCATTTCAAAAGAGTAAACGAGCTTTAAACCCATTTTAAGTTAAATGGAGGTCACCTGATTTCCTATATTAATGGGATTTTAATTCCATATATTTATATATAAATTTATTTATTTATTATTATCATTACTGTAAACTTATAAATAAAATAGGTCGTTATCAAACTAATCATGGAACAAGTAATAAAACAAATAATCAAGGAGTTGTATTTATTATCTCATTTTATTTTCTAAACTTTTGTATGCTTATGCCAACACGAAATTAAAGACAAAATCAAAAAGTGTTGTATTGTACCCTTTTGTCCGTGTGTTGATGAAGAAAGTAACAGACGTGATCAGTGACAATTTGGGAATCTACAGCCTTAAATGTAATCCGTACCAAATCCTAGAAGCTTCAGACCCCACAAGGCTCGAGGTACTAATAAAATTGTGAATACCAATATTCACAAGAAACACTTCAAAAAAACGTCTTTGCAGTGCTCAAACAGTACCGATGTCTTTATAAAAGATGCTCAAGGAGAAAAATAAATAAATAAAATTTCAATCTTCGTTTCTCGACACGAGATCAACAAGTTGACCAATGCTAATGTCAACAGCTGATGGGTGACATCAGCAACATTTGAAGCTCGAAGAATGGCTCTAATACCAACTTCACTTTTGGTGTAAGGATTAGGTCAGGTTGCCAGGGTTAGGGTTACATTGATGTCCATATAACCAAACAAAAGAACCCAATAATATTGAAATGAGCCATTAATCGGATTCAGCTGTAAAGTATAGGAGATGATGTTTATATAAAGCCTAGAAAATTTCCGCATTCCTTAGAACTTGCATTGACGATCGACCATCCCAAATATGGACAATCAATCCACACAAACATTGATAATCTTATGGGGAATGATGGAAACGAAAATCCGGTTTAGTAGTGACACAAACCAACTTTGAAATGGGGGTTTTGAGGTGGAAAGCATGCTCTACCATTTTAGACGGTTTGAAACACTGACAGAAAAACTTGATAATAATAAAAAAAATCAAGGTTCAATGGTACCAACTATGAGAGCTTGATTAGAAAAGAGAGGCGCCTTCTTTGGTGGATTTCATCTCAGGAAGCAGATGGAGTGGCTCAAAACTTCTCGTCAACTAATCGCTCTGTTCGCTAGAGAGAGCGAGAGAGAGAGAGACGTACTGAGAAGGAGAGAACGCCCATAGATGGATCTTAGCTTTAGGGTTTTATCATTTATTAAGGAGTGGAGGGCGATAGATTGCCTTAGATTTAGTAGCTGGAGTTTCCATTTAAAGAGGGGGTGCGTTATTGTGTTACTTACACAAGATATATTACATAGAGAGAGAAAAAAGGAAAGGGCTTAGGATGTGCCATAGATTTTAGAGTAGGAATAGTTTCAATTTATTCTTAAGAAGTTGTCTTAAAAGACTCCATCTAAACCTAGGTTTGTACGTGGGCTTTTGTTTCAACATTATCAAAAATCAAGGTTGTTACATAAGAAAAATCTAATGTTGACTTTGATATAATTGGATGGAGATTTGGAGAGAATGTGAGTGACATTGGACTCTGTTAATTTATTCTATATTTATTTCAAATTCTCATGAAAAAATAGAAAATTTTTCACTTTTTTAATAAGAGAGATAAGGTTAGGAGAGAAATTATAGGGAGGTTCCTAAAATATGTGGGCATGAACTTTTTCTCAATCTTTTCTTCTCTCCATGAGTTCTACTAGGGTTTTAAGCACATATATTTAAGTAGGTTATATAGATTCTAGAAGAGTTAATGTGAAAATAATATTTATTGAGTTTAAGATGACTTGATCCCATAATCTTTGATATATTTCTCTAGTCACAAACCATTGGGAACTTATATAACTTTTGTTGATATACCACCATTAATAATTTTTATATTATAAAGATATTTATATGTACTTTCTTATACAAGTTTAAATGTTTTTGAATCCCTAATTATTTAGGTTCGAAAAATTCGAGGGTTCCTATCGATCTCATTGAGATCACCATTATTACTCAAATAATCAATTTTAAGGTCCAAGAGGTCAAATTAGTCATTACTAGTTAAATTCCTCATAGACGATAAGAATAGGTCATTGGAGCCTTAATTAGAACATCGAACATCATTTCACGAAAATCAAAGTGACAAAGAAACATTTATTATATTTAAATGTGTTAGAAAAGTCAGGTTATTACAAAAGGACATATAACTCGTCACTAGACTCGCTCGAGCGAGAACCTTATGGCTTCACGGGATCTTCACTCGATGGGGTCGCTCAAGTGACATTTGGCCAAAAGTTTGGCCTCTGAATTGTTCTCCACCTCGCTCGAGTGACAGGTAGAGTCACTCGAGCGACTCTTGGCAGTGAGATGCCCTCTTGTTGCTTCTCCAGGCTCTCCTCCGGGATGATGTCGATGCTCCGTGGTTCTTTCTTCGCTTCTTCTTCCGGCGATATATACAATGCGGCCCAAACCCTATGTCTATGATGTCGGAATCCTCGCCATACATTCTCAACAAAAACTCCATGTCATACCAACTTCTACCAAACTACCATGTTTCGACTATTGGGAAAAGAGGAGCATCATAAATATACAAGAATTAAAATATCAGTAGCAAAGCACATGATGACCAGCAGAAAAATGAATGCATCCCATCATATAGATCAATAATACACATCATATACATATCGGCCAATATGATCATAACTTTTTTCCACTTTGAGAAATATAAATTTGAAAATATGTTTTTTTTTAAGGAAAGAATTTCATATATATATATATATATAAGAAATCCTACATGTTACATAAATATGATGACTATATGATTATAATTATAAATAAGGTGCCAATATATATATATATATATAACAATGCACTAGTGTGATACTTATCATGTACTCTATTCTCATATCACTAGCAAAAGATCCTATATTGCATTGTACCAGACAATATTAATATGAACATATATGCCATTTGAAAAATCCCAGTTATAAAATCAACATGTTCTACTTAAAAACTAATCACAAAACTTTCAAGAAACGAAACATGATAATTGATAACCATGTAAGAATCTATTTCGAAGCTTCTTATTTACAGCATCAGCACAAGGGGTGGTTATAGACCAGGTTCCGGCAAGGTCATAGTTACCCAGGTATAGAGCGATAAGTTTTTTCCCTTGCCCGAGTCTTTTGGATCAAAACTCCAAGACATTCACAGCCCTTATCCCTGCAAAATCTCAATATCCAGATCAGATTCCACTCGAAAAATAGCTCGAAAAACCCATCTCTACCATGTGACAGGAGCTTAAAAGCGCCAAAAATGAACTACTAAAACAAGGAAAGATAATTACATTGGGTAACCATTCATTTTTTGGTGGTTGTAAGCTCTTAATGAGATTAGTAGAGATAGTTTTTCAACAAAATCTTCGGGTGAATTCTGATCTCGATGCACCAATGGTACCCTAACAGCGGTATAATCAAGGTTTGTTATGGCAATGAACTCTTATCAAATGATGCTTTCAGGAGATATGATTAAATTGTAAAGTGGACTTATGAACAGCAATTGATACTATATCATACACAAATATGCACACTTAGAGATTTACCAACGGTCCCGTAAATCATATTCTGATCCTGCTGAATCTTGCTTATTAGCTTCAAGCATCTCACGCAACTCTGCTGTAGTTACATGCTTTTTAAGGTCATCTTTTATAGCCCATAATTCTTTCGATTGCTGTTTCAGGGAATTTTCCAAATCATCAGCACTCGAATTAATGTTTCCCAACTCCCTGTTATTGTTGTTGCTTGATCCCCTTGTGCTTGAAATTTTTTCTTCGTCTTTAGGAATTTTTGCTAGCTGGTCACTGCTCATGGCTTTTCTGCGTTTAGTACCTTTGGAAGCTGATTGCTGCACCTGCTCTTCTCTATTATCTTGTATTTGAACTTTCGAAACTGAAAAAGAGTATCTAAATTTCAGAAATAATATAAAGGCCTCAAATCTGATTCCTTCCTGCATCATTAGTATTCCACAACCATAAATGAAATGACATACCACTTTTTGCAGCGGAAACCTTTTTTTTAGTTAGGGCTTGAACAGCTTCCTTGTCCTGAATTGGAAGGTCCACGTACCCAGACAACTTCTCTAGAAGGGAAGATGGAGATATTTGTATAAAACAGTTGACATGGTACCATGCTAGGCCCTTGCCACCTTGCCCTTCGGGCTTGGTTGATACGCGGACCTAACAAAAAAAGCAAAAAAGGAATAATAAGAAAAAACATTTTACCTGCCATGTGGGAAAATGAAAGAGACCAACAGATAGCTTCATCTACCACATTCTTAGGTCTCAATAATCATATATTATGAATGATCTCATACGCTTAATTTAATTACACATTCAAAACATACAGTCGATCAAAAGAGAGATGTTGCATACACTACACCAAGAAAAGCAGATAGCATAGATAATCTGTAGGGGACCTAGGGGTTAGGCCTGTAGCTCAACTGGACCATGCACGACGACGAAACCAACCTTGAGAATCAAAGGTTCAATCCAGCTTAACTAAACAAAAACAAAAAAAAACGGATACTTTGACGAAGAAAAGGAAACACAACGTAAAACAAAGTGGTCAGCCTCCACAGTTTCTATGAAGAAATGAAAAACTTCCAAGCTCCAGTACAGAACTGCCTGAGATATTATAAACTGAAATAAAAAGATTTGATACAAAAGTTTCCACAAGATTTGGTATTAGGTGCTCAAACCCGATGACCAAGGATGATGTTTAAGTCATCTACACCTTACTGGCATCAACGTCAAGATGGTCTATATGAAAGTCACCATGTGTTTTGGACATTGCCCAAAAAAAAATCCACAAGACAATCATAACTAGCCAATCAAAGCACTTGTTCACACTACACAACAATATGGACCGTTGACCACATTTAATATAACTGTTCATTTACAAGCTTTTCAGGCTCTTGATCAGAAAGTTACGATTATTTGATAGATGTAGCCAATCCACATGATAGCCTTGCTCGTGGATGATCAGGATTAATGAACACTTACACCAAGTGTGTGGTATAGATGACCTCTACACCATCTGCAGTGCTCAAGCCAACCATAACCAACCTTTTCTATAATCCTGATCAAAATTTACAAATATTAATATGGGTGCACAAATAGGGTATGTCAAAGTCGGCAATGTAAGCATTTCTATGAACAATCTTGAACACATCAACCCTTTCCAACAATAATGTGAAGATTTTCAAATATAACTGACAAGCGCCAAGGTTCAAAATCTCAGTTTTTTGGTATGTATCAGCCAGCTCCAAAACTGATACGTATCGGACAATACGTATCTGTTTTGGACGATACGTATGTATTGTCCATAGACACCAATATATGAAAGGCTAATACGCTATACTCTATATATCGACCCAGTCATGTCCCAACCGATAGGTATCGGACAGTACATATCGGTTCCAGAAGATATTTTGAACAGTGAATGGCGCAAGTAACTGATTTTAAATTACTAAAAATGTCTTCCATTTAGTTGAATTCAGAAACAATGTGGCTAATACGCATGATCCTAGTTTTTATACATTAATGATAATCTTCCAACTTCAGTATAATAGGGATGATTCAATCTCGATACCATCTTTCAAAAGCAAGTTGATGCATCTGGTTACATTTCTGATGCATAATTTTTTATCTCCTAGATTATTCGTCAAGTCATCAGTAAAAGAGAATATTTTAAGGCCATTGAGAAGCTTCTCGTCGTGAAAAGAGAGCACCTCTTTTAGATGCCATGTGATGCGCATCACATTGACAAAATGTTTTAGAAGATGAATTCAGTATAGAATCGAAGGGTTACTACAGCGAGGCTGTAACAATTTGTCTCCCACTATATAGCCATAAATATCCTAATTAAAAAAAAAAATGACAAAGTGAGAAAGATGTTTACTTGTTATGGTCAGTAATCATAAGTGTGCACATACCAAAAAGGGATAAGAGATTGCTAGGATTCTTTTATCTATGGAATTTTAGATGAAGGCGCCTGTGCAAAAGCAATAGACTCCTTAGTTACATTCTCAAGACTAGAAGATAGTGATAGAAAAAATTCTATGAGACTCATCTACGAGGCTGTGGATATAGTGAAACTTGTTATATAAACAGTTGTTGATATTATAAGAAGTTTTGGAGGATAATAGATTAATAGGTGATTGTTGGAGAATTCACATTATATCCTATCCCTTTCATATTAGTTTTATTGCCATAAAATAGAAGAGGCAGAACGTGTGCAAGATCTCTAAAACCTATAAACTCTAACCCTAAACCTAATAGCATCTACTTGCCTCATCTATTATTGACCCTAACCACCAGCTCCTAGAGATAAAGATTGTCGTTTTATCCCTACAAAAAGATAAAGCTTTGATTCACTATGGCTTTATTTAAAGGATGAAGGTAGTTGCTCCAAACTAATGAAAGTGCTGGAAGAGTTCTACTTCTATCAGAAATCTGCTAAAGCTTTCAATTCCCCATTTGTTGCTTTAATCCCAAAGGTCCAGAATGCGTATGATATGAAAAAACTTGAGACTGATTAGTCAGGTTGGCAGTATATATAAAATCATCTATAGAATCCTTGCTAACAAATTATAAGGTCTCATACAGGGGCTTGCTTTCCCTTACTATGGTGGTTACGTCGATAGTCGTCAAATCCTTGATGGGATAGAGCTTGTGAATGAGTTCATTGACTCAGTTCAAAGATCAAATGCAATAGGTATAGCAATTACATTAGGCTTATCACTTACCTAAAGCATAAGATAAAGTTGAATGGCGTGGCTTCTTCTAATGGATACACTAGAAAGGATGAACTTTGTTTACAAGTGGAGGAAATGGATCTACGAGTGTTTCTCCCCCACTAGATTCTTTATTCTAATTAACAGAGGCCAGGTCGGCTTCTTTCATTCCTCCCATGGATTAAGTCAGGCTGACACGTTATTCCCTAGCAGCCCAGGCTCTCGGACTCCTGATTAAGAACGCTTCAATTCTCTTTTTCTGAGAGGCCTTCGTCCAATTTTTTTAGTAGAATTGTACAAATTGTACCATACTTGTAGGATGTGGACGATGTAACAATATTTGCAAAAGCTAACATGGACCAAGCATGGGGCATCGTTTCCTTACTAAAGCAATTGAAATTAGTATGGGCCTGAAATTTGATCTCGAAAGTTTTGGGACAGAAGGAATTAACGTAGAAAATTTTGTGTATAAGGATTTTGTCGATGTCTTTCAATGTCAACACTGTGGCATCGACTGATATGTATCGGTGTTGGAAATACATATCGTTCTGGAGGCTGGCTTCCTCCAATATCGTATTTAAAACCTTGCCTACATCTTTTTTACAAGACACTTCACTCCAATTAGACAATTTGACATTTTCCTCAAATTTGTACCATATCAAATAAAGCTTTTTCGGATCTTTCAATAAAGGTTCTTGAAGAAGCCAATAGTCGCTTCTTCCATCCTGCTTTGAACATGGTGATTGAGTCCATTGACATTTATGGAGTTTCTTCCTACCTCACATTGTTTGTTCAATGAAATAAAGTAATGTCTCTATTCCTGACCAAGACAACCTGGATCATTGGCGCAAGCAGATCTGTTCTCTCTCAACCAGATGGGTTTACTCATTTGTCATAGTCAAACGCAGCTTTCTCTTCGAATCCAAGACTTTGGAAGATTAGCATCCAAATACTCAATCTAAGTCTCAGAATCTCAGCTTTCCTTATTTTAGATTTTCAACCTCTTAAACTCCGATTTTAGCACCTTAAGCTTTTGAAATAACCTCAAACCCAGAAGTGCCCTCAACCGGAAGTGGACTCAATTTTATCATGGAAGGCAAACAGTCTTAATAAAAACTTACTGTATCTAAATTTTGATTAAATAATTAGTCAGAGTTCATTGAAACAGTGCATAAATCATTCTATTACAAAATGACATCTTCAACTTCCTTTTTTGCTTTTGGCAAGTGATTTATCTCTAAAATTCTTAAAACTGACATTTGTAAACTCTGCTGCAGAAAAATAGACATATACATGCAATAAAAATAAATACACAAAAACGAAAAAAACAAAGATACACCCACCTTCCCTTTCATAATCTTTTCGTTGCAGTGCCTGCAACCGGCACGAGAAGTCTGTGAAACTTCAATGGAGCCGTCATTAACAGCTACAGCAGTTGTAGTTACCGACAGCCCATCCTCTACATACTTTCTTATCTTCTGTTGATCTTCCCACCGGAGCAAATCTATGCCTTCAACATCATCAACGCTGAAATTATATGGCATAAAACTAGCAGTCAATCCTTCATTGAGTGGAAAAAATAAGCTTGCAGCAGTTCCACTCAGAAGATCAAATGCAATTTTTAAAAATGGGTAGGAAGGGCGGAAAACATCAGAAAAACTGTTAAGGCATCCATTATAATTCTTCACAGCAGCACATCATGATCAAATAAGAATGAATACATACGATTTGATCTGGTTTGATTTCTTGAAGATGCAGCCAGAATGATTCCACATCTGATACAAAAAACAAATAGTTCTTAGGATTTAAAGCTAATATGCCAAAAAAAGGAAATTAAATGAAAGAAAAAATAACGAAAAAAATATCCATGAGCTAGCATGAGTCTACCCTAGTATGTTCATATTAGGTAAATAGATTAAAGGGCGAAAATTCTGTATGTCTGTGAAAATCCAGAAGCAGAGACATGTCCATATTTGTGCATGTGTAGGGTCATTTTTTCTATGCACATCACCATCATCATAGCCTTAAACTATCTATTTGGGGTTGGCTTTGTAAGTTTTATTTCTCCATTCATTTCATTCATGGCTCCACTCTTTGTTACTCCACAATCCTTCATAATGCTTCCCGTCAAATCCCTATGATGAGTCTTACTAAGAAAATAAAGAGTATAATTTAAAAGGCAAAGGGATTTTTTCTCATTTAAAATGGAACGGGTAGCAATTTTTGTCTCTTCTTTATAAAGGAGTAGAGAGTGATTTCCATCATTTAAAAAGGCAATTTTTTATTCAAAATGGGAAATGAGGCCACTTTTGTCCTAACTAGATGATGTACAGTCACCCTCTCTGATACTCACTCACCAAATGTTTCATTAAAAGTTATCTTTCACAAATATATTGAGCATGCCTGCATTCATGAATGTAACTTTACCACACAACACGAGCCACTAGAGACCTCCTCCAACTTCATGGCTTGGAAAATTGATAATAAATAACAGTTTTACCAAACATGATAGAGAGAAATTTTCAAGCCCATTAGCCTTTAAAGCTTGATATTCATGAAGTTATAACTTGTAACAACTGCTTGGATGATTGCTTCAATTGACACTGTTTTTTAACCACTATTACTTTAATAGACTTCTTATAAGTAGCAATAAATCTAGCAACAGCACGCCATCAATATACATGTCTTACAAACCAACCAAAGTGTAGGGGCAAAACATCTCCAATTTCCATCACTCCACTTTGATTCTGGGAAGCATAATGACCAAGTCAGAGCACAGAAATAAATCGTCTTGGGAAAAATTCTGAAAAGTTAAGCAAAATTCAGGAAAACTAAAACGAAAAGTTACAAAAAATATGCTCCTGTTTTTCTTGTAGTTTTTGCCTTCTTTAGGCCTCTTTTTAATATATTTTTCTTACCGATAAAAAAAGTTATAAAAAGATATTAATAAAAAATAATAATAATTCAAAAAAAATGGAAAAAAAATTATAAAAAATTGCGAAAAAAAAAAGAAGTTGGAATTCGCAATTTTTTTTAAAAAGTTGCGACTTTTTCAGTAACTGACAATTTAAACAAGGCTTAGTCTTTTTTCTTTTTTTTTTTGATAAAGTCGCTATTAAAAAGCGACTTTTTCAAAAAGTTCAAGTATTTGGCACAATGCTCATAAGGAATGCCCTTCACTAGCAAACCAACCAGCCCTTGTGTTGCCTTCCCTACGTACATGAGAGAAGCTTTTCTTTAGCACCGATTAATGGTGGCCATCCATCTCCCCAACAAATGTTCCCACAGAGAACAAGGCACACAAAAATCCACTAAATCATACTTGGACAAACTAGTACAACGGAGGACACCAATAAAGGTCCATAATGGTTTCCATGTCGGTATCAAAAGCATCGATAGAGCCAGATGGCCCTCCATAATATAAAATCTCCTCCTATACTCACTTGTGATATGTGAACATTCCACCTAAACCTGCATACCCCAAGCTCCGGATTGCTTTACTGACTTCCATCAAAGTTTAGTTGGATCCAATTAGCATCAAGGCAATCATATGTCGTGACATTTAGCATCTCTATTCTTTGCTAGAAGTAGCACACTCCAACATTGGACCCTGTTTGGGGCAGTGTTGCTCTGCCTCCTGATTCCCTCAAAAGCATTACTCCGGAAAGGGGTTGACACAGCGTCCGAGTTCTCACCCAATTTTAAGCTTTTTAAGCTTTTGTTTTCAGGACCATAAACTCGTTGTCAAATGAGGCCTTAGTGAATTAGAAAACAAAACCTAGCAAAATAATTCCATAGATAAGTTCTTTCCATCACATTATAACCTTTAACAAATGTATCTTAAGGATCTACATTAGCACTTGTGACACATTTTTATCCTTATATGGGTCTCTCTCTTCGGAATTAACCTTGTTGTATATGGATTTGCTTAAGTAAATAAAAAAATTTACTCACTAAAAGAAAGTAGAAATTACTATGCCTTGAAACACCACCAAACAATATACATACATTTCTACCACAACATTTCATCCAATATAACACAAAAGTAGAACTCAAGCTCTACGGCGGTGACTGGTGAGTGGTGAAGCCCATGCATTGTTATCATTTCTTCTTTCTATTCACTCACTAAAGCCGTTAAAAGAAAGAAACAAAACACAAATCTATGAGCCAAACATTAAAAAAGCCAAATTTAAACCACAAAGACCGACTCAATCTTCCTCAAGAAATACAAAAACCCATAGCAAAACTTGTTCAAAGCGAATCATCGCCAAAAACAAAGCCAAAAGCAATGCAAAAGAGGGAAATAAGAAAAGGGTGGGGGGGTTTAGTTTTAGAGAGAGTTACGGGCATGAAACCGTCGAATTGGGTGGCAGCGACCATTTTTCCCAATCGAAGGGTCTCCTTCTCTATGTTGTTTTTGCAAGACTTGCAAGAAGCCCTGGAAGACTTTGCGTACTCCGCCTTCCATGGTTTTGGAGGGTTCGCCATTTGAAAACAGCTCGATCGTTCCCGTGGGACTGGGACAATGCTTTTTTCTCTTCCAGTTTAGGCACCGTGGCGCATTTTAGCGAGGTTAGAATTCCAACGTGTAATCGGGTAACTGGCTGATGAGGTCTCGTGTTGCCACTTCATAAAAAAAAGGGTCAAATACCACCCTGAATTATGCTTTAGTGGCCTCCACTTACAAAAAAGAGTAGTTCACCCACACTGAAAAACATTAATTACATTGAATCAGACGATAGAGATCGTTTATCGTCCCAACCTTTTACACGATGGATTTTGAGATCACAGAGGCACCATTAGATGGTTGACTGCATTGAATCGGACGATGGAGATCATCTATCATCCCAAATTTTCACACGATATATCTTGAGATTATGGTGGCATCATGCATTGAATTGGACGATGGAGGTCGTTTATCATCCCAACCTTTCACACGATGGATTTTGAGATCATGTTGGCACCAGCAGACGGTTGACTGCATTGAATCGGACGATAGAGATCGTTTATCGTCCCAACCTTTCACACGATGGATCTTAAGATCATGGTGGCACCATCAGACGTTTGATTTTTTATTTCATGTGGTACACACCCAAAAAAATGACCTTCAAGTTAATTTTAACCGTGTACATTATGTTAAGGTCACTTTTCTAAGATGTGTGCCACGAAATAAAACACAGATCGCCTAATGGTATGCCTAAATAATCTCCATCGTCTGATTCAATGCAATCAATGTATTTTAGCGTGGGTGAACTCAAAGATTCGGTAGATGGAAGCAGACGCGGTTAGGCAATCTAATTTCTAAAATAAAATAAAAAGATAAATTTTTTGTATATAATGATAATATGAAGTACTACACCATTATTATATAATGGTTACCATTATATCAACGATGATATGGTAGTGAATCCGATCAATTGTATAATCAGTGATTCATCAAATAGTAGCAATCAATCGAATTTCGAAATTTTCTAATCTATAACTGGGCCTCAAAGCTCGGGTTTTGTAGGGTAGACTAAAAGGTTGGATGGACAAGATATTTTATATACAATCCAGGAAATAAGGGGGTTTTAAATCGAATCGGGTCAGATGAAGTAGGAGCTCGAGTCCGGTCGGCTATCAAAATTTTGGCCTGTCCCGACCCATTGACAACTTAGTCTTCACTGATTTTTAGGGTCTTGATAGTTGAAGGAGCAAGTTTTTGACACAATAGGTTATTCACAAGCTTGATATTCTTTTGATACCGATAATAGCCCAACAATGAAAATACTCAATCTGCATTATAAATTATGACGTCACTTTTAGTAAACTCCACTTGGATACAACAAAGCTGAAGGATAAATCGATAAAATCGGTCTTGTTTGGCAACCCAGGTTCTAAGGATCAGCCAATATCGAGAAAAAAAATTGTATCGATAAGTATCAACCAATACCAATTGGTCTTTCATTTGATGGATCTTGAATCATATAGGAAATTGGAGGGACGAGTATTTTGAGTGGAACATGTAGATTGACGGTTTTCTATTAAAGAATAATTGCATCGTTTGTCACAAATCCCTATTGGTTGAGTATTTGTCCAAACGTTGACATACTTTAATAGAGAATCACCCATCTGATAAGTCTTGAATCTAATGGGTGAATGAAGGACCTTTTAGAAGAGTACCTTTAAATCCACCCACTGAATCTTTAAGTTCACCCACATTGAAACACGTTGATTGAATTGAATCGAATGATGGAGATCATTTATCCTCTCAATCTTTCACACGATGGATCTTGAGATCATGATCGTACCATCAGACGGTCAGTGTTTTATTTCACGTGGCACATGACTCAGAAAAGTGACCTTAACATCACGTGCATGCTTAAAATTGATATGAAGGTCACTTTTATGGGTGTGTACCACATGAAATAAAAAATCAACCGTCAGATGGTACACCCATGATCTAAAGATCAATCTCATGAAAGATTGAGATGATAAACAATCTCCATCGTTTGATTCAATGCAATCGATGTGTTTGAGCGTGTGTGAACTAAAAGATTTTGTGGGTGGATTTAAAGGTGCTCTTTTTAGAATAGTAGTAAATTATAACGGAATGACTTATAAATAAAGGTAAATGAAGGGTCTTTTAGAATGGTGATAAACTTTAATGGCATGACTTGTAAATATAGATGAATGAAAGGCTTTTTAGAATGGTGGTATTTTTAAAATATTGGTTTCATTAAGGGCAAAATAGACTTTCCGTTCATAAACTCACGGCTAGTTAATGGCAGGGGGTTATATGAAACAGAAACACAAAAGTAGGGGCTTCAGAATAAATACTCATAACTCAGAGGATTTCTTATAATATTAGCAAAAAACTTAAAAAAATAAAAAAACTATACCGAATCTTTGAGTTCACCCAGCTGAAACTTAGTGACTGCTTTGAATCCGATGTTCGGAGATTGTTTTTCATCCCAACTCTTTTCTATTCATCTTGAGATCATACTCTTCCTATCCACCGTCCGTTTTCAAAAAACCTGGCCTTAACATCGCACGGAACTCATCACACTCAATTAAGCCCACGTTTTAGCATGTATACCGTATAAAATTAAAAACATATCGACTGATGGCACAGATTGGAATGAAAAACAAACTGCATAGTTATATTCAAATCGGTCAATGGGATTCAACGTTGGTGAACTCAAAGATAGAGAGTGGGATTAAAAGTACTCAAAAGAAAATCCTACTCTTGTTACGTTGTCCATAATGGCACCATTGCTTGCTAGCATGTGGCACCAGGTTAAATGACCAATACGATTTGTGCCAAAAAGAGACATGATGATTGACAATATTGGGTATAAATCATTATTTAAAAAAAAAAACATATAATTAAATTTTTTTAATAAAGTATTTAAAAATTATATATATATATATATATATATATATATAGCGGAATGCTAATCTCACCCTCTTTGTTGTGAGGTGAGGATAGCATTGATGATATCATAAAAGGAGCCAGTTTCATCCTTGATGGAGAACACTCATGCGTCTTCCGCAATATCTTAAAGCTGCACATGGCAATAAAAATATTGTTTGAGTGCCACGTGGAGCATAAGGATAAGTTATTTTAAATTGTTAAAAAATTAATAAAAATTATTTGTTAAGGCCTTCGTTAAAGTTTAATTGATTTTGACGATTCAAATTTTAAGGCTGAAGAAATATATACTGGAGATGAGTTTTCGATTATTATTTTTACTTTTTTAAAACATGATTTAAGTAATGCACCCATGCTCTATATGTTATCAATTTGATGTCTCGCTGTCAATTAGAGATTTTGTTCAATCTTGGAGAATGCTTGAGTGTCCTCCAACGGAGGTGAAACTTAAGGGTCCTAGCACTAGTGACGCAACATTTAAACGTGGCACTAGTGTCCAGATCACCAAAGAAAATCTCAACTCAATTTAGAATGGTCATTAGTAATGGATATAAATAGGTTGTATGCGCAAGCTAGAGTCAATTGTTAGATCACTTAATTAGAGAATGTAGTAGGGGTTTATTCGGTTCGGTTTCGTTAGGTTTGGACTAAAATCACAAACCACACCGGTTCTAATTGGTTTCTAAATGTTCAAAGCAAACCAAACCGTCCAACTGTTGAACCAAACCAACCCGATTCGATTTGGTTTTGATTTAGTTCGGCCGATTTTGGTTTTCCTATAAGTTCTACTTGCATATAAATTTTTTTCCAATTTCTTAATCTGTTTTACATTTTTATTATTTTTATTTTTTCCGGAATCTTTTACTTTTATAATCTATTCACCCTTGTTAAGTAAGGTTGTGAAACACTAAATTTGGACCTAAAATTTGGACCGAAAATCCAAGGCCCAATTGTCTACTTGGCTGTATATATATATATATATATACTTACAATCGATTCGGTCAGTTTCGACTTGGGAAGGCCCGGAATCAAAATCAAACCAAACTTTTCGATTTTTCTTTTTGCCAAACCAAACAGGTACCCATCCAAATCAGACCAAAACCGACGGTTTGGTTGGTTCGGCCCAAAAAATGTATAGCCTTAGAATGTAAGCTGCATTTGTGTTTGCATTTGTGTTACCGCTTTCGGGGCAAAGGGCAACTCTTTTATCTTTGACTCTAGTAACGAACTGCTTTTATGTTTAATAACACAGCTCTTCATCTCATTTGCTCGGCCTTAGAGCTATTGTAAGTGAGAAAATCGCTATCTCCATACTGTCCCTCAAAGCAGATTTAAAATCTGCTATGGGGGAGAATAAGCAAATAGTTGCATAGATTGTGTTCATAAGAGCTATTGCAAGTGTTTGATAGTCGTATGGCGCCTATAATCAGCTTGGTCCTCTATGTTAGACCTTCGGCCTCTTAGAGCACCCCAGGTATGTGCAATGTGGTTTTCGATTTTTTTTTGAGATATTTGTTGCGTGGAACAAAAAATAATATAATACACTATTGACCTCAAGATCTATGAAAAATTGAAATGAAAATCAAGCCAATCCATTTGTAACACTAAATTTTGTAAAGAGGGTCAAAAACCATTGTCCGGTTTCCATCAACCAATGGAGATTGTTCGTCCTGATCTTCCGCATAAGGCATGCTAAGATTATGGGTGTCCGAACAATCGGTTTTATATTCTATATGGTGCACATCTCAAAATGTGATCAAAATCGTATGTGATCTTGATGTGTGTTACATTGTTTTCAATTTTTTTTTGGGATGTGTGTCATGTGGGATAAAAGATTAAATGTATGATGGTTCCCCATTGATTTCAAGATTAGTGTAAAAATTTGAAATAAAAATTAATCAAATCATTTTCACCACTGAGACAAAAATTAATTGCTTTGAATTCGATGATGAATACCATCCTAATCTTATACCACGTAATGGATCTTGAGATCAAGGGCCTAATGTTAGTTTTATTCCACATGGTAAACATCACGCACCCTAGGGTGACAAGCATCATCGCTTTTAGAAGAAGTTTACTGCCACGAAATTTGGGTGTCTTGAACTGTGTGTATATCAACTTTTTTTTATTTGGTTGCTAAAAGTGAGAGCCACTCGCAATACTAACACCTAGGAGGGCCAATCTCAAAAGGATAATTAGATGCCACATGGGACATGCCCATCCATTCCATGAAAATTGAGTGGGTATTAAGTGTTGACTATAGATACAGTTGGCACCTTCTACGGTACTACTTACACTTTAACGAATGCAAATTGTATTCATAATTTAGCTTTATTAGCTCTACCATTGCATATTTTCAGTTTTGTGTACCAAGTAAAGGTTAATAATCTCACTGCTAGAGCCTAACCATTGGATCTTCATCGAAGGTTGACGTTTCAATGGAGTCATTATATCATAACTTTATTGCACATATTATATCATTCCTTAACTGTGCGATCAACTCACATTTTACAACACAAATAAGACCTTTCTACTTTAAATGCATTTTGCTTTAGGGTACTGGTTTTTGGTAGCGAACATTCGGTAATGGCAACCAAGGTTTTCCACCCTAAACTTATGACTAGCATGAATTGGAAGATATAGATCGTTTTTGTCCCAATCTTTCGTACAACGGATTTTGAGAGTATAACTTAGTGCTTCTTAATTCGTCCTCCGAGGACAATACGGTGAGACTATACGATAGAGTTGGAGGATTAACAAGACCCCAATTGAGTACCTCCCATGCAGCATCATCGTGATGATAGCTGGGACGACGAGAGTAGCTCCCCTAAACTTATGATGATTACGTCATACTCTTTTGAGGAGGCAACGCAACCTCATTGTCATCTTTGGGTTATATGCCGCCTTTACTATGTTATATTTTTGTCTTTGTTTATGTAATTGGCTTTTCAATTAAGCCGTTTTTTTCAATCATGGGCTAATGAAGTATGTCCTTTCCTTTCTTTATACAAGCGACTTTATGGTGTTTTTATGATGGGAGACAAATAGTATAGTTGTAAGAATTAATTTTAAACAATTCAAATGATAAATGTGTTCAATCTCGCATGGATCGTAAATCGACCAAAATTGGCTTATAATACATATGACACGATATCGGATGCACTATAGTCAATCTTACGGTCGTACGATGTCCCTAAACTTGACTGATTTTGTATTTTTCTGGAAAAATAAACGAACACTGAAAAATGAACCTTTATAGGAAAAGCTAGGAATCTAAGTGTTTCTGAAGCTTAAAAGAACACATTTGGGAAAAACTCATAAACACTTGAACAAGGCCGAAGAGTGAAAAAGCTGAAGTTGGGTCTCTCTTTAAAACAATTTATACTTGCTCTTTTAAGTGGCCTACTGTTTTCCTCCAAAGAGCAATCCCAAACACAATCTAGTCTTTGGACCCTAGTTGCGGACCATCTTGGCCCATTGATAGCGGTAGTCAAGATTCGAGAGGTATGAGGTGGGTTCGGTCATTAACCCTTGAACAGTATGAGAAACAAAAAATTTGGCTCGGCTGGACCTAACATATTAACAGCCTTAGTATAGTGGGCAATGGTCAGGTCCTACCAAGTAGAACTGGATTTTCAGTCATCTCCCTTCTGTTGCCCTTAGAAATAGGAGAATCTTGACTTTCTTGGTTTTCACTTTTTATAGTATGACATGCAGGCAAGATTCTCCTATTTCCAAAGGTAGTAGATGGGGTAGGACTAGAAATCCGGTTCTACTGGTAGGACCTGACCATTGCGATATTCGCTTGGGTCGCATGGTACTAGTCGATTGTCCCGGTTGGGCTGGGGTAGGTCAACTTGGTTTGACGCTAGGTATTAAGGCCTTGTTCGAGAGCCAAGAAAACCCACTCTCTTGAGGATTTTCTGTAGAAAATAGCATTTCTTAAGACTTTCTGAGCTTTCCCTATGTTCGGGAGTTCTTCTTGGGTTGGGGGTTTTCAGCCCATTTTCTTGAGAAAGCGACCTCCTGTTTTCTTTGGAATTTGCTTAGGAAAGCTCATTTTTTGAGCTTGGGCTACAGTGGAACACAACCAAGGTCTCACTGAATCAATTCTTCAATTGACAACCACTTCTTCAGTTTCCTTTAAGTGTCATTTAAGAGGAAAAGTGTTACAACCACACTTTATATTACTGCCACACCTCTTAAAATAAGTGTTACTGCTACACTTTTTTAGTTACTGCCACACCACTTCAACAATGAAAACATCGTTGACTGATTTTAATCCGATGATGTAAAACGTTTTTCATCCCAAGATTTCACACAACAGATCTTTAGATTATGTGCCTACCATCAAAGAGTCAGATTTTGGTTCCATGTGGCACACTTCCCAAATCGTAAACGTGAACCACTTTTAATGGTACTCTATGATCATGTTCATTTTTTGAGATGTGTGTCACTTGGAATCAACATCTGACCGTCTGATGTAAGACCCATGATCTAAAGATCTTTCTATGCATGATTGGGATGGTAAAGGCTCTACATCATCTGATTGACACGAATCAACAATGTTTTCTTTGTTTAAATATTGTGGGAGTAATAAATAGGGTGTGACAATAACACTTCTCATCGCCATTTTTTGAAAACATTGTTGATTGGTGCCATAGTCACCAAATCGGCCGATTTGTTTTTAAAAATATTTTAATTGCCATTTTTTGAAAATTTGTTCTTTTACAATTAAAACGCATTTATTAAAATAAAAGCGATTACTTGAAAAATATTATTTTTGCATTTTAAATGCATTTTTTCGCGATTTTTTCTCGATTAATTGAATAATAAGGATCGGGTTAAGGGTTTCAGTAACGGGTTGATCCCTCAAATTATTTATTTATTTTTAAATTTTTTTTCTTCACTGATTTTTTCCTGATTTCTGACTTGGTAACTATGCATGACCCTAAGTTGACTCTTATTTCTTCTATTTATATTGAATTTTTATTATAAGATTCAGGCTCGTGCACGGACAGTATTCCATGCATGGATCAAAATATCATCCGATACCGATACGTATCGTCCGATACGTATCAGGTTTGGACTATAACAATACGGTAAAATAGGTTTTTATCGCCCCCCTTAAAAAATAATCAAATTATCGTTCAATGTATCATTCATATCGTTTAATGTATCGTCTGATAATTTTAAATTATCGGTTTTGATGTTTGTTTGTTTTTTTTTTTTTTGGAAAAAAATTGACAAGTATCGCCCAGAACCGATACGTATCGGTTTGGGGCTGGATAATACGTATCGAAAAATTGAGATTTTGATCCTTGATTCCATCAGTAGTGTTGTCATTCGATAGAGCTTCCCGATATTTTACCCAGTCAAGCATCAAGAATTAGAGTTGTTCTTTTTAACGAGAGTTGTTCTACCGAACCAACCATGAGACCACCCATTAATTGATGAAACCCCTTATTCGAGAGAAGAAGGCGACTCTGCTTTAAAGAAATAAGAAATGGGTCTCTGCAAACCCCCATTGATGAAAATTTTACTGATATGTGAGCTCTCTTCTTACTCCATCTTCTTTTGTTCTCTTTCTCTCCCATTATTTAATATGTAGGCGTTTAATTGTATGCTAATTTTAGTTGAATTTTCAATTGTGAAAAGCATCTCAAATTCTTTTTTTATTCGTGAGATATAAATCGTAGTCACAAATCAGGGTTCGGAAATTATTCGGCTTAAAATTCAGAAAATCCAGAAAAAGAATCTGCAATTTTGGGGAAGAAATCGGAGAAAATTTGAAAGTAAGATAAAAAAAATATGATGAATTAAAGAAATCGTGAATTATTCGCTAATTGCAAAGTTTGTGAATTTTTAAAAAATACATGATTTTCTAAAAACTTTGTGAATAATTTGTGATTAATTATTACAACGTTAAATTTGTGAACTGGGGAGAATTTAGTGACTATGATATAATAGGCATGCAATCTCAGGCTTAAATATAATTTCAATAAGATAGATAAATTTATTTCATTCAGAAAGCATACAACATTATATTTATACCCGAAACCCCTGAAACCCTCCACCCTTTTATGTTTTTATTTTTCTAATTTGGGTATAAAACTACTAAATTGCAACAATGGGTTTTGTGAAGATTTCTCTTTAATGTTCTATTCTTTATTATATATGTAGATGGAAATATGCAAAAACGTGCCTTTTGTTTTTGCAACTTGAAAAATTTCAGGTGCAACTAACAAATTGGTTGCATTGAAAGATTTGTGGGTTGCAAATAGATAATCCCTAGGTTTATTTTTTGGGCACTTTAGAAAAAGAGGATTGAATTTGGAAAGTATGAGCACCATGTACTCGTGGGGAAAGTTTTAGGAAAAAAAAATTGGCACGGTTTTCTAAGTTTTCAAAAAATGGTTTGGTCTATTGCAAGAAAACACTTCACTTGAAATTACCATAGTGCCCTTCTCTCTCTCAAATATCCCTAATACTCTGAAACTCTAACCCCATCGTCTCTAACATCATCCAACTCCATCAGTGTGTCTAGGGCTACAACAGAGCCGAGCCAACTCAACAACTCGGCTCGGCTCGGCTCGAAAAATAAGAGCTTTTCTCTTTAGAACTTGGCTCGAGAGCCGAGTCGAGTTGGGCAATTTATAACTCGAATGAACAGAGCCGAGCTTGAGCTAAGGCCGGCTCGGCTCATATATATATATATATATATATATATATATATATATATATAAAATAAGTAACTAACTTTGAAAGGTCTATTTCACCCTTTAAAGTAACCGTTTAAGTTTATCTAACGGTTACTTTGAAGGGTAAAATAAGAACTTTTGCCCCCCACATGCCGTAGTTTATCTAGCGATTTATTTATTTCATATGTTGCTTAATTGTGTTTAATTATTCATTTAAATCTTTATAGAATGAATATTTAATTGAGTAGAAGTTTTAAAATGTACTAAGAGAAATTTTTTATGATAGAACATACTTGGCTCGAAGCTCGGCTCGAGCTCGGAGAGCCGAGCTAAAGCTTAGAATTTTCAAGCTCGAAAAGCCTAGAGCCGACCTCCAACCCGGGTCATATAAGGTAGAGCTGAGCTAGAGCTGACCCAAGCTCGGGCTCGGCCCAGCTCGATCGGTTGCAGCCCTAAGTGTGTCTGCAAAAGGGGTTTTAGGCAATGCGAAATGACCACAATGCCCATGTACATATCATCTTCTCCAGCACCCCAAAACTGAAATCTTCTTCTCCAAAAAATCAAAGGTAATCAAAGCTTCTGTTGTTGGGTGTTTCAACTTTCAGTTCTTGTGTGAATCTAAGGTGATGACCTCCAGTAATGAACTTTCAGACCGATAATCTTCTTCTTCGAAAAATCAAAGCTTGAAATCGGTGACAACCTTCTTTAATGGTGACCTCCATTAATGGCTTTCATCAGACGACCTCCACTAATGATGTTTCAGATCATGTGCGAATAGTTGATGACCTCCATTAATAGTGTTTCAAATCATGTGCGAACTATTGATGACTTCCATTAATGATGTTTTTGGCATTCCATCATTAATGGCTTTCATCGGACGACCTCCATTAATGGTGTTTCAGATCATGTACGAGCTATTGATGACCTCCATTAATGGTGTTTTTGGCGTTCCATTTCTGTATTTCAAATTTTCTGCGAGTTAGGGATGGTGAATGCTCACAAAAAACTCTCTGAAAGTCTTAATCATCTTTATGTCCTCATAAAAAACTCTCTGAAACTCTCTCACACTTCTCTTCGGAAAGAAACCCAATTGTAAGGGTAACATGGTCATTTCAAGTATTCCTATTTCTTATAGGTGGTCTTAACTGTTTTTGGGTACCTAAAAAATTGTGTGCCTTTTCTCCTAAAACTTTTTGAGTTGTTATATTGGGCTGAAACGACTTCAAATCGGTCCTCTTTTCCTAAATTTGCCTTATTTTTTCTTGCGAGCCACAAAACTTCAGGCACAAACACCAACGGGTTGTATTGAAAGATTAGTGGAATGCAAGTAAAGTCACCTATGCATATAAGCTCATGTATTTCTGATGAATGATATATTAACTATCTATACTTGCAAAATAGATGTAAACTACATGTAAGTCAAGTGAAGGAGTAGATTCTAGGTACCTCATCAAAGCTCTTCCTGATTGGGGAAAAGCTGAAATTATCAAATTTCATATGTTGAAAACTAATTGCATTGTAGCTTAAAATAGGAGGTCCAAGTGGAGGTGCTGGTACTGTAATAGCCCTAAAATTCTGAACAGAACCTGGCTGCTTCGATATGCATGCTCGACACGGAAATCGAGACAGATTTAAAATTTTGAAATAAATATTAATCGAAATAATATTAACTCGTGGTAAGATGAAGTCATGTGTAACTTCTCGCTTAAGTTCAAGCCTTGTAGGACATTGATGTGGCGTAGTACGCCATAGAGACCATGTAGGTGCTCCACACCAGAGTTTTGGGTTAAGGGAAAAACAAAAATATCAAAGATATTTCTGTTTCTTAGCTTATAAGAGAAGGAAGAAGGTAGGGATACATGTCTTGCATCTCCTTCTTCTTCTTTTCCTGAAAGGTCGGTAGCTAGGTTATGGTTTGGGTGGTCGTTTTGAGAAACCACAGTTAGAACAGATATTGGGTCGAGATTGCTCGATTCGAACGTGTGGAACCGACGTCGGTACGTCGTGTTTACTCGGCAGGGTGGTGTGCTGTCGCTACGTATTGAGGCGGAGCCACAAATTTGCTGTTCTGAGTCGTGAGGACTACAAACCCTCTGTTCCAGATCCGAAACCCTCTTCGGATCGCTTTGCCGAGATCTCGAAGGAGACTTTAAATAGGTGAGTTTTTAGATTAAAATTGTTAAGGTTTAAGCCTCTCTATATGCCATGCGAAAGTTACAACTCAAAATACTCCCCCTAAACCTATGCCAAGTTGACTCCAAGATGATGTGAACAAAAAAATCGTCAGTATCTTCAACCTGTAATCTGAACCACTAAAAGTCAAGTTAGTTCACAAAAAAAAAAAAAAGTAAATCACATCATACTAATGCTTGGTAAAGAACCTTTGCTAAAAACAAAAGACATTATATCATTGAGGCATTATATCCCTTCTAAAAACTAAAACACACTTGCTAAAAACAAAACAAACTGCACGGCCATAAAAAAACTTATCATTACTCACAATCCATACCCAATCATTACTCCCCCTTTTTGTCATAAGGGGATAAAGGACAGGTTCCCAAGTAAGAGAAATATTAAAATAAACCAAGTACCACAAGACTAAAGAAGACTATCAAATTTGGCCATAAGCTCTTAAAATCCATCCTTCACCTCCTGCTCAACATGATCAATGAGGGAAGACAAACCCGATACCTCGGATTTTAAGTCTCGAAGAGAATCCAACACGAGAGCTTGAAAATCAGAATCAGAGGAGGAAGCACCACTACGAGGCACACGAGAATGGGAAGCAAGACTAGAATCCGCACCACCAGAGGGAACGCCCGAGTGGACCATCATGCGACTCGATGGTTGAAGGCGACAAATCGAGGATCTATGAGGATGGGTAGTGGAATCTAGCGTTGTGGTTCAGGAAGGTTTGATAGGACTAGTGTATTTGCATTCATTTGGTACTTTCTGTAATCTTTGAACTCATAGTGTATTTGTTGCTTGGGATGTGGCATAGATCTCGTGGTTTTTTTCCTTTTGGGTTTTTCACATAAAAATCTTGTGTTCTGTGGTGATTGCTTTATTTTTATTATTTATTATCTATATCATCGCTAGGCAAATCTAGGATACTGAAAAATTCAATTGGTATCAGAGCAAGGTTCACTCGATTAGTTCTAATGAACTGAGTGTCTATGGCTCTTTCAAGTTTCTTAGATCTACCAAGAGAAGGAGCCTCTACCACGTGTCCTCCGTTATTTGATAGGTCCAACTATCCCTATTGGAAGGGTAGGATGAGAGCCTTTTTGAAATCTTTATATGCTAAGATTTGGTTTGTTGTTGAAGATGGATGGTGTCCCCCTATGATATCTTCTGAAACAAATGGAGTGACTAAAATGTTTTTAAAACCTAGAGATATATGGGGTCCTGATGACTATAATGCTCTTGAGTACAACTCCAAAGCCCTTAATGCACTGTTTAGTATTGTTACTGCATCCGAGTTTCGTAGGATCAGTACTTGTGAGATAGCTAAGGATTCTTGGAAGATCCTTGAGACTACCTACGAAGGAACTCAACAAGTGAAGTTGGCTAAGCTTCAGATGCTCACCTCGCAATTTGAAAATCTTCGCATGAAAGAGGATGAGAATTTCTCTTATTTCTACACCAGACTTAATGATATTGTTAATGGTTCCTTCAATCTTGGAGAACCCATCTCTCATTCCAAGATTGTTCGTAAAATTCTATGATCGCTTCCTAAGCGGTTTAGGTCAAAAGTCAACACCATTATTGAAAGCAAGGACATTGACACTATTAAATTAGGTGAACTTGTTGGGTCTCTCCAGACTTATGAATACGAAATTGAAGATATTCATAAGACCAAAAGTATTGCCTTCAGATCGACCAAGATTGAAATTGAAACTGATAATGACAATGACGATTATGAAGATTTCACTTACCTTGTTAAAAAATTCAAGAAATTATACACAGGTAAGAAAATTTTTTCTAAAAAGTTTGACAAAGGAAAGTCATATGAGAAAAAGCCCTTGAAAGAGGCTCTTGAAGACACTCAGTGTTTTAAGTGTCACAGTTTTGGACACGCTGCCACGAATTGTGCTAATAGGAAGAAATTTAAAGGCAAATCTAAAGAACTTGTAGCCACTCTAGAGTCTGATGAACATGAGAACTCATCCAGTGATAAATCCTCTCAGATTGAGTATGGATTCAGGGCTTTTATTGCCACTATTCAACATCATAATGCCTCATCTTTTAATTTAGTTGAGGAAGATAATATTGTTACTATGATGGAGGCATTTGATTCTGAAGAAGAGGCTTTTGATATTAATGAAGCCTATGGTGAATTGTACCTCGAGTCCCTAAGGTTGGCCAAAGAGAAGAGTAACCTTTTAAGAGAGAATGAAGAATTGAAAAGTGTTAACTCCTCTCTAAAATCCGTGGTTGAGGAATTTAAACTTGTCAAGGAGAAACAACAAAGCATTATGAGATCTCTCCAAGATAAAGTTAGGTTCCTTGAAAATGAATGCCAAGAGCACCATGGAAAATTTAAGGTCCTCACCCTTGAATATGTTGGTACTTCTTCCTTTAAGCTCAAGACCAACCCAAAGCCAATTGTAAATATACTTGATGTTCCTAAACTTGTTGGTAGAAAATCTCCTACGTGCTTTTACTGTGGTAGACAAGGGCATGTTATTTTTAACTGTGCTATTAGGAGAAGGGACATTTATCAATCCCCAATGATTGGAAAGAATCACAAAAATAGGGGGAGTAATCGATCTTATGGTAGACATATTCTAAATAGGTACCCAGAGGCTCATAATGATAGAAATAAAAATATGTACTTCAATAGACCTATCTCTAATAGGTATATAAAGGTTTCTCAATATCATAATTTGAGGTCAAATTTAAGGAAAGTTGAGAGAAGCGATTTTTGTGCTGGTATTGTAATTCCTAGATACACTCTCAAGTGGATCGGAAAGAGCGATTTGATTTGAGCTTCGTTGTTTTTATATCTTAGTACGTTTTTGCTTTCTCTTTATTTTTTATTATATAAAAAATAAAATATATATAATTTTTTTTTGAAAAGATTTTTAAAAAAAAAATGTTTATAACTGTATCATATTTATAATCATATGTTCAATTCTATTGTCTTGCATGCACATTTGTATATGTTAGGTTTCTCCTTATATTCATTAAATTTTAAGTGCATGGGTACTCTTCATCGCATTGTGTGCATATGTATACTTAGTCAATTAACTTTTAAAATCATGCATATGTGACTTTTCAATTTATCACCATATAGTTGATAAATTGTTTGAAGGTGATGTTCTAGTTTTGGATGATTGCCTATTCATATAGAGTGTCACCTATGTCATTAGCTTTTTTTAGCCTTATTTTTTTCAATGGAAAAGGGCTACACAGATGACTCGTGTGAAAATTATCACTAAGTGGACGGTGAAAAAGGCTACAAAGTCAATTGTAGAGTGATTACCGTCGTTCTCAAATTCCACTTAATTATCAATTTTTCTGTGGAATCTTATAATAATAAAAAATAAAAAATAAAACTCTAATATTTTATTCTCTTCAATTCAGAAGTTATGAGGAAGAGACGAAAATGGCTACTTACACAAGTCTGGTGAGAAAGCCACCATCCTCTTGGGTAGAATGATTGGGAAGTCCACTTGGGTATTTGGGTTTATACAATTTTATAAACTTTCCTTTATTATTTAATGAAGATTTGCATAATTCGAAGATGTAGTTGGGTTAAAAATATGTGACAATCCGGATTTTTATTCCCAGAAACCCGTGCCATCAGGATCATATTCCGTGATGATCCCCAGAACAAGAACGTATATCTGCTCCTCTAGCGGAACTCAGAGTAGACACACCGTAACACGGTACCGAACGATGATAAATAAAATGATAATAATGTAAAAGAAGAATAACAATGTCATATATAAAAAAAGAATATATATGCTTAAAAAGGAATCAAGAAAAATCATTGGTGATGGACGCCCATCACTCAAAATCAATGATTCCCAATGATGGTTCCTATAAGATATATACAACAAAAAAATAAAAATAAAAGTAACTACAGAGTTTAATACAAACAGGGTGGCCACCAGGTACACATAATCCAAAGTATGCCAGAACACAGATCCCAAGCAAAAACACCAAATACCCAAACTACGGATGGTACTCGTCAGCAAGGGTATCAATATCCTCCTCCTCAGCCTCTGTCTCAGGCAGGTAGTCAGGATCACTCTCTGTACCAGGAGCACTATCCTCCGAACCTATGACATAGAGTCAGGGGTGAGCTATCCATCTAAGTTCAGTAGAAGAATTTCAGTTAAAATTGCATCTTAATTATAAAACATGGTTGCAGAAGATATTTCAAAATAGATAAGCAGTTGCAGAATATTGACATAATTGGACAGATGCAGATAGATGATAAGATATGCAGAATAATCAAAATGCAGAACTTATCAGAGCAGACAGAATCTCAGAGTTTACAGGATGCTATACATACAGTATTTAATGACTTAAAATAATATACTTAAGTAACTCCCGTGAGTATAGCACGTGGTAGCCAGATTTGGGCCGATGGGTAATCTCGACCATCGTCGTTCATGATGAGTAGTAAAATATGATGATATTTCACCCCTAAATACCTATATTTAGCTATCCAATGAAGGATATCTGATGAGAATTACTAGATTTGAAGTGTTTCAGATAAATAAAATCCAAATTTCTAAAACAGCCCAAGAATTCCGAAAATAGTGTCAAAATACTGCAATTTTGGGTAATCGAGAACTTAGTGTGATTTGCAGCTTAATTTAGACCTTCAAGACGTTAGATTCATGAAATTGCTAAAACACAAAAGTTGTATAGCTCGTCGTCAACTTTCCAACGCCATAAGAATCGCTTCAATTCGAGTTCGGGATAAAACGTTATGGCTGAAATATTGAGGCAGTGTCTGATGTAAAGTTTGGCGGGAGTTCACAGAAATCTGGGAAGGTCGATCGATCGACCCTCCAGTCGATCAAGCGACCAAAATGATAGAGTTTGAGACGGAAAAGGCTTCTTAACACAGATTTTTAAGGAGTCGATCGATCGACCTTATAAGGTCGATCAATCGACCCTGACTTTTAGAGCCAGGAAACTTGCACGATTTGGAGAGTATTTAAAGCCGAACCAACACTTTGAGAAAGGGAATTATTATTATTAAAAAATTTATTATTTTTCATCTTTTAGATCTCCATCTCTTTTGGGATTTGAAGGGTTCCTCTTTTCTTCTTCTAGGGTTCCATCTGGGTAGATTGTACCTAGGGCTTTTGCATTGTTCTGCTTTTATATTTTATGAGATCATAGATTGTATTTAGGAGAAGTATTGTAAAAGATCTTTGAGAGCTAAATGAAAAGTGGAATGGCTTTGAATGAACAAGGAGATCATACATCAAAGATGAGAGGCCAAATCAGTTGATCGGGGAAGATGCGATCCCCAGATAAGTAGTAATTTTTTATGATTAATACCGCAGTCTATTTATTGTCATCATGGAATCGTTTTGCTAAAAGTTTGTGTTATTAAAAATATATTGAATGCTTGTTATGACCGTTGATTGCGCGTATCAACGGCCGTAATCGCTAGATCTGGACCTGCAGGTTGATCCATGTTGTAGAGCGATTATATATTTATTGTCATGATCTAAACATCATGAGATACGCTATGCTTCTTACATGAGTCATACCGCAATGATAGGCTGAGTCATTATTTTTAGATAGGGTATGCCGGATTGATGATCACATTTTATTACGAATTATTTTTCTAGATGAATGATGGTGTAAATGATGCTTTAATAAAACTGTGGGTTTTAATGATAGAAAAGGGGTACAAATCTGGGGTAGCATATTCCTTGATCATCTTTAAATATTGTTCTTAGATTCATCAGTAATTAGTTGTTTAGATTAATTTATTTCTCTTGTATTTAGGAAAAGTGTGATAAATTTTTGGTAAATTGAATCTGCCCCTTGGTACTTCCATGGGGACGTTTTTAAATCTCTGAAAGAATTAATTAAAATTCACATTTCCCTGTGGGCTCGACACCCTTGTTCTTGCCATATTATAATAAATCTTGTGCACTTGCAAGGATTACACTTAAAATCGATCAGTTCATATGAACAATTTTTAGGAATTGCAACAATGTCTCATCTAAGGAGTGCAATTGTGCCGAGAATTTCCAAAGCAGATGCACGATTGTGTTAGACACGGATATACCACCGAGTCGGTAGGATTCGTCAGATTTAAACGTCAAATCACATGCAGACATATCATACATAACAGGAATCAGGTGTCGGTGTCAGGTAGCAGGAATCAGATATGATAGAGTTTTCACACATATGCTAAACATGACTGGAAAGCAGAAATTAATCAGAATATGCAGTCGAATGCAGAAGATTTGGAACCATGAGATCAAGAATAAATGTAATTTCAGTTGAATTCCCCTACCTTAATAGATCTTTCTAAACAAATCTAAAGCTGTTCCAAAGCAATCCAAAAGTTCTTATCTATGGCCCTCAACTCTTAGTCTACATCACACATATGATGATGTATTAAAAATTGATCCTAATTATTAATAATATTGACGTATTTAAGTATTTTCTCAAAACCGAGGCGGAAATGAGTAATTTCGTGTTGACTTAGAACTTGACTCAACTTCCTACCAAATTTTAACCCTTAAAACATTTGATTCAAGATTTTGTTAATTCATAAAAGAGTTAGAGCTCGTGTACTCTTTCCAACGCATTAATAATCGCATTAATCGAAGTTCGGAACAAAGAGTTATGGCCAAAATACCAAAGTTATATCGATACTTCAGTCAAAACGTGCTGACTTAGAACTTGGCCTAACTTCCAGCTTAATTTTTATTATCAAAACAATTTATTCATTAATTAGTTAATTCATAAGAGTTGTAGATTTAGTTGTCTTCTTTCTAATGCCGTAAGAATTGTATCAATCGGAGTTCGGAGTAAAATGTTATGGCCAAAATACTGAAGTAGTGTCGGCACAGTCAACTTGATCAATCAAACCATCATATTGATCGATCAATTCCACATTGATCGATCATTTTAACCCTTGATCGATCAACCTTCAAATTTGATCAATCAACCTTCAAATTTGATCGATCAACTCCCAAATTTGATCGATCAATGCTGTCGGGAATGAATTTTCAGCAAATAAACTTTCTACTTTTATAAATACATATATAATTTGATCGATCAACCACCTAATTTGATAGATCAATACTAAATTTGATCGATTAACCACCTAATTTGATCGATCAATACCTAATTTGATCGATCAATCAAAACCTTCAGAATTGCACAACCATAAGTCTTTGTTATTTTAATTTATTTTCTTTGAAATCTTCTACGATCTTCATCGAATCACACACACATACACACTAAACTAAAATAAGGATTTATTCTACAATCTAAACCATTTAAATCAAAGAAAAACTAATTTTTCTTTGATCGCTTTCGCGACTTTAAGAATCGTTGTTCAAAAGGGTTTTGAAACGAAACTTCCAAATTTCTACGGCGATTTCTCAACGATTGATCACCACGTATTCAAGATGAATCGTCTACGATCATGAATTGATTCCAACCCCTTGGAATCGCGAAAGATGACCGCGAGATGATCGGCGTCACAAGCTTTGCAAAAGGTACGGAGTGTGCGGAGCTTGTAGGTGATCGTACAGTCGAAACCTCACAGGGGTCCAAAGGTGATCGTACAGTTGAAAGAAATGGCCGTCGCGCGGTTCCCGCGCCACACACTTCAACCTAGCGACTACAGTCAACCTAGCGCCATTCAATTCAACCTAGGGACTACAGCATTTCAACCTAGCGATGACTGATGAATAAAAGCAACCACGCGACAGTGAAAGTATCCTTCTCCAATTCAACCACGCGAAGAGCACTATCCAACCCAGCGAGGAGAAATCTAACCTAGCGAAAGTCTGTGCATTTCAACCTCACATCTTGAGCCGAGGCATATTGGAGATTTCACCAAAAAGGGCATTTATTTCCAACTAGTGTCAATCGATTGAGACATGAATTTCAATCGATTGAGACAAAAAGGCAAAAGTGTCTTAAAGGAGGTTAAATTCAAAGTTCAATCGATTGAGATCTAAGCCTCAATCGATTGAGGCAATTATTCAAAGTTCAATCAATTGAGATCTAAGCCTCAATCGATTGAGGCAACTAGGGTTAGTTTGAATCGGCTATTATAAATAAGAGGCCCACGGCTTTGTAACCAGAGGCTTTTGAATATAGGAGAGTTTTAGTGTAGGGTTATCTTCCGAGAGCTTTTAGTTTTTAATTTTAGTTTAGTTTTTAGTTGAGAAGTTTTTGTAAAGAGACTTGCTTAGAACATATTTTTATTTTTAGTTTTCTTTTCTCTTGGGAATGGACTTGAATGAAATTGAAGATCTTGCACCAAGGATGAGTGGCTAAAGTCGTAGATCGGGGAAGATGCGATCCCCAGATAAGTACCCATATTTTATGTTTAATGCCATAGTATAATATTGTCATCATCAAATCGTTTTTCTCAAAGTTTGTGATTATGTTTATGTTGTTTTGATCTAAACATCATGAGATACGCTATGCTTTTAGCATGATTCATACCGCAATGTTAGGTCGAGTCATCGTTTTAGATAGGGTATGCCGGGTTAATGATCATGCTTAATTACTAGTCATGTTTCTCTTAGAATGATGGTGTGTTTGATGTTAATAAAATTGTGGGTTTAAAAATAGAAAAGGGTATAAATCTGGGGTAGCAAATTCCTTGATCTTGTTTTTAAAATTTGTTCTTAGATTTCTCATCACATAATTTTTAGATAAATTTATTTTCTTTCTTGCAATTAGAAAAAGTGTTAATTTTTGGTAAAAATTAAATCTGCCCCTTGGTACTTCCTCGGGGATATTTTCTAAATCTCTAGGAAGAATTGATTAAAATTTCAGATTTCCCTGTGGGTTCGACACCCTTGTTCTTGCCTTACTAGAACAGATCTTGTACACTTGCAAGGGTTAATTTAAAATCGATCAACAGCCCGGATTTCGGCACCCCAAAACCCGTGCCATCAGCACGATCATCTTGACCGTGCCCTTTAGCTAAGCACGGAACACTGGTATATCAAGCATCAAAAAGTATAATAAACGAAATTTCGGAATTTGAATCTATATTAATTAACTCTCCAAAAGACAGTTCTACCCTCATGTCTCTACATGAATGGAGAACCGATCCGAACCATCGATGATAGCAATCATCACGGATGGTTCGCCCCAAAAAATAATCTCATCTATATATATATATATACATGGTTTAAACAGAATCAAGACTTGACATACCAAGTCGTACAAAAACTCTCTCCAAAATCCCTCAAAGTGGCACAACGGAGTCCTCTAGAAGAAGTCCTCTGGAGGTGGCTCCAACTCTTCGCCGGCCGCAAGGTCCGACTCACGGATCGTCTCCGCCGGCAAATGCTAGTAGTGAACCTGCGACGTATAGTCTATAGGGTGAGCTACATCCTAGCTCAATAGGGAACAAACACAGTTTGAACATATAAATTATAACTCACATGTATTCCATGATATGCCATGCATGATGTATCTATGCAGTTGTTAATGAACAGATTAAAAGCATTTCGTTTTACTGTTGATTTCTTATATTTTCATTTACTCATGAATGAGGCTGAGAAGGCCTAAAGCAAAACTTAAACTTTCAACTTAAGTAATCCCCGAGCAATATAGCATCGAGCCCCGACGAGATACCCATCATCGTCATCTATATAGACAGTTTTAACCGTATTCACAGAATACAAATAGTACCAAGCCCCTTTCCACAGGGATTGGTGGCGGGTTTCACTTTTCTCAATCAACACCCCGAGGTGTGCTTACTATATCTGGATAAGCCTCGTGATGGCCTACGGTTTCGCCGCCGTATCGGTCACGGATATCCTGCCGTGTCAGTCGTGGATATCCCGCCACGTTGGTGGGGTACCCTATCAAACCTCAAATAACAAAAATATCGGTGCCTTACATATAGTTATTCACCGTGTAATTGTGCTATCTTATATCAGTTAGGCCCTATCAAACATGATTCAATCCTTGGATACATCCCTGGGATGTATCCATCTACTTGCATCACACCTGATGCTTTTATCTCTTTACTTCTTCATCCCCTGGGGATGGCTCATTAGTTTACTCTTATGAATGTCACACACACACACTTTTCACAAATTCTTAAGAATTAAACATTTGAATTGAAATCTATATCACTACATACATGCTCTTGTAAAATAAAGTACATGTTCAAGGTGTTCCCTACCTCAAGTCTTCATTTGTTTAATGCATCAAGGTCCCACGTGGCTCCTTGTGCACTAGTCCACATGTACCACCTATGGTACCACATCACAGGTGAAACACATCACAAAGGATGCAATAAAGAAGGTATAAGATCCCCCAAGAATCTCAAAGTCAAACCCAAAAGTCAACATAGTTTATCTCAGTCGATTAATCGAACTTCAAAATCGATTAATCGAAGGTCAATATCGATTAATCGAAGCAATTTCGATTAATCGAAATTCTCCTTTTCGCAAAGTCCATTCTCGCTCAACAATGAAGTTTTCATTCGACATCGAATCCAATTTCGATTAATCAAATTCTTTTTCGCAAAGTAATTTCACCGTCAACAATGAAGTTTTCATTCGACATCAATCCAATTTCGATTAATCAAATTCTTCTTTTCGCAAAGTAAACTCTCGCTCAATAAATGAAGTTTCACAAGTTGATTAATCGATTCCAAATCGATTAATCGAAAACTAAAATCGATTAATCGAAATCCCATTTCGATTAGTCGATTTTTCCTTAAGTCATTTCCTCCAACCCCTGGGGTCCACTGGAGGTTCTCAGTCGATTAATCGATCCCTAAATCGATCAATCGAAATCCAAAGTCGATTAATCGAAATCAAATTCGATTAATCGAAATCGGGGTCCTCTGACCTTTCAACTTCCTGGCCAATTTCGATTAATCGAAACCCAATTTCGATTAATCGAAATTGTCAGATTTAGCCCCTTTCGAGCTGTTCTTCCCAATCTTTTTCCATACTTTTTTCTCTATTTTTCTAAGCCATTATCCTATGATTTTAACCCACATTTAACCACAACTTAACCCCTATAATCTATGCATTTTATTTACAAAAATCTTACCTTGAATAGATCTCAAGTTGATTTCAATCAAATAGTTGGAAGGCTAGGGTTTCCAGCTTTGGTTCTAACGGATCCCTCGCGTCGAATCCGGCGTTTTATTGCTTGAATCTCTCTTCCTCATCTAGCATTCACTCCTTGCATTAATCACTCTCTTCACTCTCTCTCTCTTCTTTACTCTCCTTCAACAACCAAAATACACATCTAGGGTTATTAAACCCTTTTATTTATCTTCCTCTTTGTGTGTTGAGCACATACACCGTGGTAGGTGTAAGTGACTTCTCATTTACATCATACACAACGAAATCACTCAACCTATCACATCTCGTTCGTTCATCACATTCTATGCTAACTCATGATCTCCTGATTGGTCAAACTTGTGACCAATCGGGCACGGATCCCGAGGTCATAGTTTAGCATGATTTTTCGGGCTATTACAACTAGTGTGTCTGCATTCATTCAATACTTTCTGCCATATAGTGTATTTGTTGAACACTGATTTGACTTTTAGTGGTTCAGATTACAGGTTGAAGATACTGAAGATTTTTTTATTCACATCATCTTGGAGTCAATTTGGCATAGGTTTAGGGGAAGTATTTTGAGTTGTAATTTTTCGCATGGCATATAGATTATTTGTATAGGATTAGTTTATGATTGATGTAATTTTTTTTTATATACTCTTGTAAACTAGGTTTTGTCATAAATGGTGATAAAAGGGGAGATTGTTAGATCTGATTGTCACGATCTATGATAACCTAATACATTACTTCCATGTGTCGCCAAGTTTGACCTATTACTTGTAGAACGTATGGTGTATGATGGATAATAGTGATACACAAGTGTTTGTATTTTACAAGGAGTCTATTTCTAAAATATATTTGTTTGACGGGGAGTCTATTTCTAAAAAGCAATTTGTTTGATGGTTGACAACGTTTTCTTTCGTGGTTAACCACCAAAACTTTGATGGTTGATCATAAAAAGAAACGTGATTAATCACCTTTAGTTTGGTGGTGGACCATCATTTATATGTGGGTCAACCGTGAGATTACTTCCGTAAAAAGGAGTTCTTTTATCTTATTACTTTTAGGGTTTTAAAATAAAAAGCATATATAAATACTCTACGGGACTCCTTGCTTCTCATCTCTCTAAAAATACAAAAGTGCTCAGCCGTTCCAAGAAAGAGGAAAACCCTCTTACCTTTGAAACTTTTTATCAGATCTTAATGGTGATTCAAAGGCTTCTGATTTGCTTTTATTTTTCTAAAGAATATTGCGCTTGAGGTCTCAAGCGTGTTTTGGCTCGTAGAATCGAGTGGCCTTGGTGGAATCTGAGGTACTGTTGTGGCTCGTTTGAACACGAGTGGACCATCGTGCGACTCGATGGTTGAAGGCGACAAATCGGGGATCTATGAGGACGCGTAGTGGAATCTAGCGTTGTGGTTCAGGAAGGTTTGATAGGACTAGTGTGTCTGCATTCATTCGGTACTTTCTGTAACCTTTGAACTCATAGTGTATTTATTGTCTTAGATCTGATATAGATCCCGTGATTTTTCCTTTTAGGGTTTTTCACGTAAAAATCTCGTGTTCTGTGATGATTGCTTTATTTTTATTATTTATTATCTATTTCATCGCTAGGCAAATCTAGAATATTAGAAGTTTTGAGTGACAATTCAAAATAAGTGGAGATTGTAATTTTCTCAAAAATTTCCTAGTTTTATTTACGAATTACGACCCCAAAGAGATAAAAGCTTTACTTTTCACTCTATTAACTTGATAAAGCCTAAGCAATTTTGGTTGTCAGGCTATTAGCAAATAATATGAAAATAATTTTGTAGTGCATCATGAGTTCATATTGAGAAAGGAAGGGAATTTAATTTGTTAGGATAGGCAGAGTTTTAAATTTTTTATTAATTACATAAAGTTTTAAATTTAAATAATTTTTCTTTCAAAATTTTTTTTTTTTTTTTTAAATTAATTCTTTTAAAATGAATTTAATTTGCAAGGATTTATTCGACAATGCTCTTGTTGTGCCAAAATCTATTGGCTGTATTTAGTTTGTGGTTCGCAAGGTTAAGTGAATTAAGTAAAATAGGTTAGGTCCTTAACAATTTAAGCATTATTTATACCCGTTAGACATGTGGAAAATACATGCATATTCATCATAAAAAATTGTTGATTGCCTTAAATCAGACGATGGAGATCTTTTTTCTTCCCAATGTTTCATACAATAGATCATCGCCCACCTATCAGACGGTCAGATCTTGATTCCACATAACACACATCCCCAAAGGGTCAGCCGATCTTATAAAAATCATGCTCCCAAAGGGTCAGCTTAGCCCGGCCCTGGGGCGGGTCAACAAGTACTCAGCCCAAGTCGGGTCCTAAGGTGGGCCAGGCCAGGTTTCATGGCTATTTTTCTCTTTTGAATTTTTTTTTAACATACTTATTTATTTTCTCCGTAAACTCTTTTTAAAAAATAAAAAAAGATTTTGAAAAAATTATAAATCTAATTTTGATAAAAGCTACGATCGTATTTTAGTAACTATATATATATAATGGAAACCCGGGCTGAGCTTAAGTGGACTTCACATCGCGAGGTCCTAATGTGGCCGGAATTTTCCTTGGCCTCCATTATCTAAGCCCCGCCATATCTACATGCCAGGTTTATTCACAAAAAAGACCCGGTTTTTTTGGGCCGGGTGCGGGCCGACCTGCCAATTGGCAGACCTAAGTGAAACCATCCATCTCCCTGCCTCTCCCTTGCACCATGAGTGAGTTGTTAGGAGCATCCACCATGTTAGCAACCTGTTCCTGCACGTATTGATCAGTCCTCAGAAATAGTGTCAGATCCGGAACTGTGAGGAAAAACGGTAAACCTGTGTTCAAATCCCCTAAACTTCACTTTTATACCTTAACAATTTGCAGCTTGACGTCTTAGGTTCAATAACAGTTTACCCATAAAATAAAATAAAAGGGACCGACTTACGGCCCTTAATGGGCCAGGCCAGATTTTGGCCTGCACCCGACCCTGAAAATATTGGCATTTTTTTCAAGTCGCAGGTTTGAGCCGCACTTACCTATAAAATAGGGGCATTTTTTAGGTGTAAATCCGGTCCGTACTAATCCGGGTGATCATCAGATCATGACCCGAGTAAAGTGATCATTACCATATATATATATATATATATATATATATATATATATATAGTAAAATATTGGATACTTATGCTTTAGGGTCTATTTACTAAAATACCAGGAGATTATTAAGCTTTTGACTCGGTTAATACTTGGGGCATTTACGTCAAATGACCCAATTATCCCATATTTATAAACATTCATCCCTAAACGCTCACCGCATAATATATCCAAGATAACCAAAGAGGCATTAGCTCAGATGGTACGCTCCTCCAATGTGAGGGAGTAGGTCGTGGGTTTAATTTTCGTTCTCCAGTCTTTCACCCTTATCTTTATAAGGGGTTGAGTTCTTTCTCATACTGCTCCGCAATTATTATATGTGTATGTGTGTCTGCTCCTCAGTTCTTTAGCTGTATAAAAAGAAAAACCTACTAAGGCACAATATTAAATCACGGTGTTAAATATACATATTAATTTTTAAGTCTCATTTTGAATAGTTGTAAAAAAATTTAATTAAAAGCAAATTAAACTATAATTTGTTTTTACTCTTTCTGGTTGAAACAAAATTTGGCCTGGCCCTGTAGAAGGGCCGGGTTTGGCCGAATACATTTTGTCCTGAGTAGGGCTGGCCCAAGACTCTATCCTTCAAGGCCCGAGTAGAACTGGGCCATTTTCGACCCCGACCCGACTTCGATCTGGCCTGTTGAGAGCAGCCGACTCTCCTGACCGTCATTTAAACACCAAAATGACGTTTAAATGATTTTGTACCATCAATGGTTTAAGATGTGGGTGATCCATACCATCAAAGTAGCAGATCCTAAATTAACGTGTAACATGCCCAAAAAAGATGTTTTAGGGAGATTTAAATCATCACTATGTGGACTTTAATATTAATGGTTGTTTTTAATTTTAATGGTTAATATTCAAGATCATCAATCAAATGATTCACATCCACTTATAGGCATGTTTCTTTGGGTTGAGTCATGTTCCAATGATAGCTTGCCACTTAGATGATTTAGATTGATCACAAATGTTCACCACATGGCAAATGATAATCACACTTTAATGGTGTGAAATTAAAAATCTTAACTTTAATGATATGAGATCGACTAGTCTTTAAATGTTTGTCAGGAGCTATTTACATAGGCTTTGTTCACTTCATGGTAAAATGAATGCAATAAAATCACACTTTGCAAGTAAAATGGGTTATGCATAATGTGGTAATATTGAAATTTGTCTTGCAAAATTATGTATTCTGTTCACTGCATTTTTGTTGTGTAATAACTAATTTTTGGCATGAAATTAAATATATTGTCAAGTAAACAATACTTATGAAATTGTTTTGGGATGCTAATCACCCTAGTTGTTCCTTTTGTAATCATTACCTCTTCTATTGGGGAAATGTCCGAATTTGATGAAATTTTTATACAATGTCATCTAAGCTATTATGATCTTATGATCGACTCTAGTGGTTCGTATTTTGAGGATCACAATTTTTCGACTATTGATTACACAGTCTAACTATATCTTCCAATAAGCACATTCGTGGTCTCCTTCATCTTCGCCTTCTTCTGGAACTTCAACCTCTGCGTCCTCTACATCATTCACTTCATGTTGAATTCCGTTACTTGGATCGGTAAGTTCTCAGAATTTTTTTGAAACTTACTCAAAAAAATTAAACCCTTTATTTTGATGAACCACATTGGCTCCTCCCTCATTGTTACTTGCATCTGTTTGAAATTGGGAGATAACATTATTATTCTATCCTCACCAACTTCTCGGATTCATTAGTAATTCTACCCTTGTAACTAGTTGGTTCTTATCTGAAATTTACCGTAGTGATTTTATTACTTTGGTAAGCTCTTGACTGCAATCACCTGTTATATATTAGTGTCCCGGAACCTATTAGGCCCATTATAAAAAGTAAAGATTCAAATATACTGGTGTGCTTAGTTTTTATCTTATATTAAGAGGTGTTTTACATTTCATAGCCCTCTAAAAATAGATTTGCTTATTTGTATTGTTGAAATAAGCATTTGAGCCCTGCCTTATTACAGGCATAGTCACAAAAATCGCCGAATTGAATAATTCGTGAAAAACTTTGCGAATAGGCAATTTAAAAAAAAAAATCGTTGAAATCATATAAGTTCGCAAAGTGTGCAAATAATTCGGCAAAATCGTAAAGTTCGCTAATTGACCCCGTCCAGGTAAGCATACCTAACCTCTATTTTTGCTTTTCTTTTATACCAACTCGCCTTCCTCCATCTTTCTTCAATAGCCGATGTAGGACTAGCTTTTCCTACTGCATTAGCGTTATCTAAGTATAGCAACTCTCCCTGGCCCCCTCCCTCTCTCTTTTTGTCCTAGTCACTTGAAGTTTCTAGATCAGTTGTGAAACTCGTATATATTAAACTTCATGTATCCTTTTTCAAGTGCCGTAAATGTTGGTAGGTCGTGTTGATGTTTCATTGAGAAGGGCCAAAACCGATAATTTCAACCGAAATTTCAGTCATTTTGGCCGAAATTTTGATCCTTGCAAGCACCCAATTTGTTAGGTCATGTAGATGTTTCATTCGGCAAAATCGCGAAATTAAGTTAATTAATTTGTTATAAGTGATTTGATTAATAATCATGTATTCATATTCAAATATTTAATAATTTATTATTTTACTTTAAAAAGTATATTAAAAAATTTTAAATATATATCTAAATCATAAAATTATATTTTATATATATATATATATATATATATATATATATATATATATATATATATTCTTTTTTTTTTAATTTTCTCGAATTGTTCCTGAACTTCACGAACTTTGCCCAATTTTTTCGGATTTTAACTTTGCCGAGTTATTATCGAACCCTGATTTTATGACTATAGTTATAGGCACCTCAGCTGCACATCCATTTCATGGATCTGTTTAAAAAAGATTAGCTTTAGCAGTTGCTTTGTGCAGGATTATAGCTCCGAGTAACGAAACTTTTGGTTTGATCCGGTGGGTACTGGTGTACAGTATATCCTCTTGTGTAACTCTAACCATAATATTCAATTACTAAAAGTAACCGTTGTACTTTTGAGTGATTTTTTTTTTCTTACCGCTCGTAAGTCAAAGAAAATACATGAAAAGAATCTTGTATTTTTACAAGTGATATTGCTCGTAACTCAAAGAAAATACATGAAAAGATTCTATTTTAACAAGTGATATTACCATGACTAGAACAGTGGAAAAAGTGAGTCTCATGTATTATTCAACACTTTTCCTTCTAAAATAACTGCTTTACCCCGAAGTGAACGTTCCCATAGTAGAGGATATCTTGCATAATATGCAGCCAAGAAATCTACAATGGATCTAATGGCAACCACGAAAAACCATCTCTCATCCACCCTTCTCCCATTCACCATTCAAAACCTTCAAAAAACCTCAAATTCCAAATCCAAACTTGCCAACCAACAACAGCTTTCTCCACCACATGATCACGTTACCTTGGATATGACCAAGCAAATCCATGCCCACATGATAAGAACCCATTTTGATCACAACAGTCCAATCCTTTGGGGTTGGCTCCAACCACATTCTAGCCCTGCAGCCCATCTTAACTTCCTCATCACCTCTTATATTACGAACAACAGGCCAAAAGGTGCTATAGAAATATACGCACACATGCGAAACACATGCAACATCATAGACAATTTTACTATACCGTCGGTCCTTAAAGCATGCAGCCAACTTTCGAGCATCCAACAAGGGAAAGAGATCCATGGTTTTACTCTCAAGATTGGTTTGGATTGGGATGTTTTCGTTCATAATTCATTGATGCAGATGTATTCTGAATGTGCGAGCGTAGACTCTGCACGGCTCGTATTTGATAAAATGCCTGAAAGAGATGTAGTCTCTTGGAGTACAATTATAAGAGGTTACGGTCGAAACAGAATTTTCGACGAAGCTTTGGCTCTCATCAGAGAGATGCATCTCTTACATGTAAAACCCAGCAATATTGCCATGATAAATATGATTGATGTTTTCACGGAAATTGGAGTTCTGGAGATAGCGAGAACGATGCATGCTTATTTCATAAAAAACAAGGCCGTCGAATCGGTCAGCATTTCTGTTATTTCTGCTCTAATAGACATGTACATTAAGTGCGGAAGCATATATCCAGCTCGACGGTTGTTCAATGGAATGCCTCAGAGAAGCATCGTATCCTATACAGCCATGATCGCTGGGTATATTCGAAATAAAAACTTAGAAGAGGGGATGAAACTCTTTCAAGAAATGCAGGAAGAGAATGTGCTTCCAAATGAGATCACAATGCTCAGTCTGCTCATTGAGTGTGGATTTACAGGAGCTCTGGAATTGGGCAACTGGCTACATGCCTACATGCTGAAAAATGGGTTCGCAATGTCTGTTGTTTTGGCAACGGCTCTGATAGATATGTACGGGAAGTGCAATGCGACAAGGCGTGCGAGATCTCTATTTGACAGTATGGAAAAGAGAGACATTATGATGTGGACCACGATGATATCAGGATATGTGCAAGCCAACGATCTTGACCAGGCTTTCGATCTCTTCTTTCAAATGAAAATTGCAAAAATGAGGCCCAATGAGGTAACCATGGTTAACCTCCTCCTGCTGTGTGCAGAAGCAGGAGCCCTTGATCTAGGCAGATGGGTCCATACTTGCATCGACAAGCAGGGGATTGAATCCGATATCGTGCTTTCAACTGCTCTGGTAGATATGTATGCAAAATGTGGGGATATAGAGGGAGCTTACCGGGTATTCGCTGGAGCTCATAATAGAGACATATGTATGTGGAATGCCATGATTGGTGGGTTAGGCATGCACGGCCATGGAAAGGAAGCGCTTGAAGTCTTCTCCCAAATGAAGAGAGAGAGAATAAGGCCTAACGACATCACATTCATTGAGGTCTTACACGCATGTAGTCATGCAGGACTGGTGGTAGAGGGGCATTTGGTTTTTGATCAGATGGTTCACAAGTTTGGACTGATCCCAAAGGTTGAGCACTATGGTTGTATGGTAGATCTTCTTGGTCGAGCCGGACTCCTCGACAAGGCACATCAAATGATAAACAGCATGCCCATCAAACCCAACACCATAGTATGGGGGGCTCTACTTGCTGCCTGTAAGATTCATAAGAATCTAAGGTTGGCAGAATTGGCAGCAAGTAAGCTTACTGAGCTAGAGCCAAGTAATTGCGGTTACAAAGTTTTGATATCGAACATTTATGCGGCAGAGAAGAGATGGAATGATGTTGCTAATGTGAGGAAAGATATGAACGATAAAGGAATTAAAAAGGCACCAGGGTTCAGCTCGATTGTAGTGAATGGAGGGGTCCATGAGTTTGTGATGGGAGACGAGTCACACCCACAAACTAAGGAAATCCACAGAATGTTAAATGAGATGGGCAAGAAACTTATACAGGCTGGCTATGTAGCAAACACATCAACCGTGCTTTTTAATATAGACGAGGAAGAGAAAGAAACTGTGCTTACCTATCACAGTGAAAAATTGGCTATGGCGTTTGGTCTTATTAGTACAGCTCCGAACACCCCGATTCGGATTGTGAAGAACCTCCGAATCTGTGAAGATTGCCATTCAGCTACAAAGTTCTTCTCGGCGATATATGGTAGGGTATTTATTGTAAGGGATCGTAACCGGTTCCACCGCTTCAGTGAAGGATTATGTTCTTGTAAAGATTATTGGTAAATTGAACTCTAATTAAAATCAGAGAAGCTAAATGAGTCGCAGGATATTTGTTACAATGTACATTTTTTTCTGAGAATTTGGTCTTACCATTATCAGATTTGTCACATAAAACAGATAACTAGCTGAGCCGATAAACTAGCCGAGCCACTGTTCAGTTCGGCGATCACCTCCACCTCCGACTGCATGTCGAATACTGATCTTCTCATTGGCATATTTTTCCTGAAGCCACTCAAAACCATTCATGTCAAGTTTCCCAGTTACAGATTTCCCTTGTTTCCTCCGCGTCTGTTGTTCCCGTATAGAAGTCCAAAGTTTCCCGATTGCATCTCTCTGCTGAGATGTGAACCTCTCTATATTATCAAAGGCATGTTTAACTAGGATATCGATGACGGTTTGGGCCCTGAAAAAGAAATATTTCTATGAGGAGCATAAAACAGAAGAATAGAATTATAAAATAGTAAAACAAAAGTTACAGCAGAATGGAAAAAAATAATGAATTGTATGCAGGAGGGGGCAGAAAATGACCATGGAATTTTGTAACGCCGGGCAGCAATCTCCAAACATAGTATTAGAGCTTCTCTCTGTGATTTGAGAAACCTCTTTGACTCCTCTTCATCTGCCTTTTTGCTTAAAGCCACCGCTTCTTTCTTTCCTTTTACTCTCTCCTTTTTTTTCAATGCGCTTTGAAACAGTGCATCTAACCCAAAAGGATCACACTCTTCTTTCTTGTTTGGGGAAGGTGAGGCAGCCAATGAAACATTCCCTGTATCTTGGACATTTGCACCTGCTACTTCACTGTCCTCTGTTGCCAAGGCTGCAGCTTCATCCATGTCATCACCCTCAGTGGCAACAGGGAGAACAGATACGGCTTCTTTGATCCTTCCAGCTGCTCTTGAAAACTAAAGAGATCCCAAAACCAAAATACAGTAAAAAACATCAGTAACAATTCATGTGTTTGATAATTGCAATAAAATTCGAACCGAAACATTTTTTCCAGACCTTCATCAGTTCAAATTTTAGAACCATACAATTTTACAAAGAACTTTCTTTGATGGGTCAATATAGGAAGAAACTTGCTAGGGAATTAAAGCTACTGACAGTCAAAAGCAATTTTGATGCAGCTGTGCATAGTAAAAAGTCCAAGGAAAGACAATGCCAGTCAATTTTAGTCAAATATGGCCGATATAGGAGAAGCTTCACACGATGCACATAATGTGAGGCAATGGCATCACAGTGAGTCATCCCTACAGACATTACTTAATGGACTACGTCAAATTGTGAAAAGACTACAGTTTAATGCATCTCATCACTCTAAGAAATAAGAATATTTCACGACTTTAATATACAATAAAAATTAGGCTGGGAGAATTAAGTACTCTGAGAGCCTGTTTGGATTCAGGGGAAACGTAGGAATACTTAGATTCAGATTCCATTTTCGGTGGTATTCCGCTGTTTGGAAGTGACTTAAGGGTAGGAAAATAAAATAAAATTTTTCCGCTCATTTCCAAATGAAGAGTACGAGGGTACCCCTCGGCATTTTGCCGAGACCTTGGAAAAATAACAAAATGAGCGGAGAAGAAAAAGATAATTTGTTGGCTTTGATATGGAATTCGCAGCAACAGGAAGGCGTTGAATTATTTTTGTGTTACTTTGGGTATGATAGTTGCAACCGATAAGTAGTGTTGACAACTTGTGGTTTCCACTGTAAACACCGTTGACTGCCTTGAAGCAGATGCATGGAGATCATTTTTTGTCCCAATCTTTCACACATAAATCTTCAGATCATGGCCCACCTATCAGACTGCCAGATACTAATTTCACGTGGGACATATTCCCCCCCCACCCCATTCTCACGGTATGGCCATGATTAGTCACTTTTGGGATATGATATATGCAGAATCAAAATTTGTTTGCCTGATGACAGGTCCATGATCCCAAGATCCATTATCTCGATGATAGGGGAGAAAAGTGGTATCATCTGATTTAAAACAAGCAACAGTTTAAGTACGTGAAATCCGGGTTGAGAAGGAAGAATCTTCGGTTGTAAGTGAAGGTACCCTTTTATATATTTGTGATTATTGCATCCAACTCCTCCCAGCAATAGAGGGTACCAGTATATACAACTCAAGATTCTTCCTTTGATGCCCAGATTTTATGTGTCTAAACCATTGACTTCTTTGAATCAGATGATAGAGATGGTTTTTTCACCCAATCTTCAACACAGCAGATCTCTAGATCATGGGCCTACCATTAGATGGTCAAATTTTGATTTCACACGGTAAACATCCCAAAAAATGAACATTTTGATTTTTAACCTAATTTTGATTAATCGACATTTTGATTTTTAACCTAATTTTTATGATATTCCAGCTGAGTTTTAGTTTGGATGATCTTTTGTGGCATTACAGCTGTTTTTTTGTTAGGATATGTTATTTTCCTACAATTTCCCGCAAATGTATCCAAACACAGGATTTGGTTAAACCTATGTTTTCTCGGCTAGCAATGTGGTTATCCAAACAACGAAAACAAAGGGCAACAAAGGACTCCCATGGTTTCCTACAACTTGGGTATCCATGGGAAAATGGAGGAATATTATTTTACTTTCTTACATTTCCCGTGTTTTTATCCAAACAGGCCCTTAATATCTTTTTGAATTTAAGTTAACAAATAGGATAAATGGAAAATGACCAACAGATTTTGGCATGACCGCCTCACCCACATGGCATATCTTTTAAAACTTGAAGGATCCATCATCAAAATGGTATACTCCAAATGAGAGCTACTTTGGGCCCAAAAATCAGTCATTTTGAACACATTCTTAACGGTCCATATTAAAGTGCAGCGAACGGATGGTTGCAAGACGTAATTTCTTTGGTTGAGAGTCTTGAAACGTGCCAATGATGAGTTGCATGTAGGACCACTTGGATTGATCAAAGATGTGTGGTACATGGTGCAAAGCTGGGCTGTGCTGGCCCTTCCTGTACAATGTTGGTTAGTAGAGTCACTTCTTAACACATAAACAGTCACCCTTAGATCCTTCTATGATATTTATTTATTGTTTCTAAAAAATGTCTTTTTGCAGCAGAGGAGAAATCATTGTTCTTACTTAGCTTATTGGGGAAATGTATGAAATAATATTGATGACATTCTTTCTCTAGGGTTACTTGACCTTGATGAAAAGATAAAATTCTATAGGCACGTTGATTGAAGAGGTGTTGGCATATCAGGGCTGCTATGCAGGTCGAACAACCCAACTCACGATAGACGATGGCTCGTCTTTCAATAGCAGGGTGCGCGCACTACCCTATGACCTGAAGAATCAACAACTTGTTATTGATCCAGTGTGGTTGAAAACGCTAGGAAGAGATTAAGGGGCAAGTGAAATAATGCTTCATTTTTATTTATTTTTATTGTAAAAGACGATTCATACAAAAAGACAAATGATATATGAGAAAAGAAGTAACAAATAAAGAAAACAACAAAGAAACAGATATAAAAAAAAAATAGGGAACACAAAAGAGTAAAAACTCATTCAAATAATTTAGTTACCACACACTATCCTTACGCTAGTAACATATCTAATAAGTAATGTTAAGGCAGACAGTTAGGTGAAAAGTGCACGCCTTAAACCACTTTACTAGTGCCTAGGGTTTGGGTTAAAGTAAGCGTTGACCCTATTGCCCTACATTAAGGTTGCCAACAATACATTAGAACAAAGAGTTGGTCAACTAAGGTGAATCCATAGTAATTGCGTGACAATTGAAATTTCATAGAACACTTTTGTAGATTTATCCTCTCTTGAGCAAATTTCCATTGAAGCAAGTCTTTCTTTACTATTTTACTTTTAGTTGTTTATCATCATCATCACCTTGTCCCATTTTTTCGGAGTCAAGCTTTGCGAGTTGAATTTGTCCACTCAATTCTGTTCAAGTCTAAGCCATTGTTACTATACAATCCTATATGCCACTTCTCAATGCTTCTCTCCAAGCCTTTGTCGGTCTTCACCGTCTCCTTGTACTTTTACTGTTTCAATCCTTCGTACATGGGTTGTTTCTGAGTCTCTTTTGAACCTTGACCAAAGCATCTCACGCAACATTTTTTAACTCTCTTTTATTGTTACTCCATGCATCGCCCTCATCATGCACATTCCGGCCACATGAACTCTTTATCCTAGTCGCTTCTTTGTAGCATAACATTGCACCATAAAGTAATACATCTTACTGTCATTTTGTAAAAAAAAATTGTTCAATTGAAGTGGCACTCGTGTTCATCACACAACACACCACCTATCCCCACTTAGCCCCTGATATTGATATGTTTAAGATGTCCTCTTCAAGCCCATCATCAAGGTTTATCTTAGAGCCCACATACCAAAATTTATGACATCGTGGCACGAAATGGTTTTCAATTTCCACCAAAATCATCCTTTAGGCTCTTGTGGTCACTAAACTTCTTTTTTTTTTTATCAGTAAAGGTAAGATATCATTGAAAAGCCAGCGAGAAGCTTGAAAGAAAACAAAGTGAACTACAAAGCAGAAAATGGAAAAGGAAAAGGAAAGAAAGAAAAAACCAGGAGGCACATGGCAACCGGCATTACATCGGCCATGCTACACTCCAACCTCAACTCTCCAAAACCAAAAAACACTCAGATACACATATCAAACGCTCCCCCCTGCCCTCCATCTCTATCCAGCGTGACCCAGAGAAACATCAGATCCTTAATGGACTTCAAGATTGAACCCACCAGGAGACGTTTTCGGTTGAAAATAAGTGCGTTTCTTTCAAGCCAAATACTCCATAGCACCGTGTACAATCCCACTCTCCAGAAAGCTCCTTGGGGCCCTTCAAAATGCTGCCCATTCCACGACACCACTAGCTGAGGAAGAGATTCCGGAAAGACTCATCTGAGCTCAAAGGACTTCAAAAGGGTATCCCAAATATCAGCCGCAACCCAACAGTGAATGAAGAGGTGAGAGAGCGACTCTTCCAATTGAAGACTCATCGGACATCTATTGTGAATGTCTTTACCTTTAATTATCAACTGGTCAATAGCCAAGATTCGCCCTTTAATCATGGTCGCTAAACTTGCATTCTATGTATTCTGTTATGTTTTGTTAATTTTTAAAACCCATGATTCTAAGGTTTGTTGCCAAAGTTTCAACTTAGTTTGGCCACTTTGCAGTACATCAGCGGAAAATAGTATACACCATGGGAACCCATGAGACATATATAAAAGGGCAGTAACTAGTGTAAGAACAACGTGTGGAGAAACAAGTGATTTCCTTCTCGGAGTTGGGCTGCTCAAAGATCTGCCTTGTGCCCTTATTTGTTTGCTCTGATCAAGGATGCATTAACAATAAAAATACAAGAAGAGATTCTATGGTGCATATTATTTGCTAATTTTTTTTTATCGGTAAAAGCATGTCAAATAAATAGATATGAGCCAGCGAGGAGCTGGAAACCTTACAAAGGGCCGGGGACGACCACCAAAATAAAGTAAAAAAACAACAAAAGCTAAAAGGCGAGAGGACAAAAAAGGTCGGGGGCTTCTACCTCGGATCAAAACTTTCCGGACTTAAAAGGGCCCCACCCTTGATCAACACGGTCAAGGAGCATAGGAGGTCCACAATCACTTTGAGGATCATTCCGATCGGACGGTGAATCTTGCAAAAAATACGGGCATTACGTTCCAACCAGATGCCCCACAAGACCGCAAAAATAGCCACCCTCCAGTGCGCCCCAGCCTGACCTCCTAATTTAATGCCCAACCAGGACGAGAGGAGACTAGGGATAGAGTCTGGGGTCACCCATGACATATCAAACAAACTGAGGGCAGTTCCCCAAATCTGGTGCGCAACCTGACAGTGGAGGAACAAATGCAACGTCGATTCCTCAGAGATAAGACACATCACATAACTGTTTGGCAATACCTTGCCCCTTCGGATCAATTGATCCACCGTGAGAATACGGCCCCAGAGAACTGTCCACGAAAAAACCTCACTTTGGGAGGAACCGAGGCTTTTCAAAGCTTAGCCCACTCGCACCGACAAACGGGGAGACCAACCAACATCTAGTAGTAGGATTTGACGGAGAAAAACCAGGAATTAGAATGCATTCAAATTCTCACATTAGCTCTGGCATGATTCTTGACCGTGAGATATAAACAGGACACTAACTCTTAGAAGGGCCTCAACTCGTCCTCTCTAAGGGACCTCCTTGTAAACACCTCCCAAGACGCTGATCCCCCATGCTTCGAAAAAAGATCAGCCACCAAGGCGTCGGGTTTTCTAGCAATAGAGTAAATAGCAACGAATCTTTAATACTCAATCCAAACATCGTCCTAGAATCTGATCCTAGTCCCCTCGCCCCAGCTGAACCGGATTACCCTCGCATAGAATTTCCAGGTAGAGCAAATGCCTTTCAATTAGAGGTCTGTCTATTAACATAAACACTAATACGCCAAAAACCGTCCATCCAACCATACTTCTCCACCAAGATAGCCAGCCATAGATTGTTCCTGTCAGTTGCCAACCCTGCTCAAAACCAATTTCCTAACATCGCAATATTAACCATCTCCAAGCTTCTTATCCCCCCCCCCCCGATAATGTCGGCAGCTGGCAAATCTCCTAACTAACGAGGTGATATTTCCTATCGAGCCCCGAACCTTCCTAAAGGAAATCCCGCTCTATCTGTTCCAACCTCCGGATGAATGTTTTGGGGCAAACTAAGGACATGTAGAAGATCGACAAGCTTGACAGGATTGTCTTAATGAGGAGCAGCCTACCTCCAATGCTTAACAACGTACCCTTCCAGGATGTCATCCTCCTTTAGAATCTTTCAACCACCGGGTCCCAAGCCCTCACTTTCAGCTTGCTAATACCGAGAGGCAGCCCCAAATAGATACTAGGGAACTGCTCGCAAACTCCATCCACCTCCGTCGCCAACAACGGTAAAAGATGAGAATCCACCCCGATACCCGTCACAGTTGACTTGTGGAGGTTGACTCGTTGGCCAGAGACCGCCTCATAAATCGAAAGCACATCCACCAAAGTCTTGATTTCCTCTGAGTCTGCCCTACAAAAGAGGATCATATCGTCGGCATATTGCAAATGCGTTACTCTCCGCCTTGAGCACCCTACCTCAACTCCCGAAATATGATTTAAATATCGAGCTCGCCTTAGAAGACCGTCCAGAGCCTCACCCACCATATTAAAAAGGAAAGGAGATTGTGAATCTCCCTGCCTTAGGCCTCGTGAATTTTTAAAATAGCCCACCGTAGACCCATTGACCATGACAGAGAACCAAACAGAAGAGTACCATGCACGCATCCATTTCCTCCACTTATCTCCAAACTCAAACCTCTAAAGCATGTATTCCAAACAATCCCAACTCACTCGATCGTAGGCCTTTTCCATATCCACCTTCCAAATAGTTGTGGGAACCCTCTGATTGTGTGCAGAGTGGATTACTTCATGAGCCACGACCGCCAAATCAATAAGTTGTCGACCTTTCACGAAGACCCCTTAGTTCTCTGAAATTAGCTAACCCATCAAGGGCTTGAGCCCATTGGCAAGCACCTTAGACATGATCTTACACAAGTTGTTGAGAAGGCTGATTGAGTGAAAGTCCTTAATGTCCTTCACACCTTCCTTCTTCGGAATAAGCAAAAGGAAGGTTGAGTTGAGACATCTACCAATAAAAGCTTTATCATGGAACTCCAAAAAGAAATCCATTAGATCCATTTTGAGCAACGACCAAAACGATCTAAAGAATTCCAACGTGAAGCCATCAAGAGCCGGAACTTTATTTTTCACACTATGTTTAATAGCGGATCAGATCTCATCTTCTTCAAAAGGTCGCTCAATACCAGCCCTATCATCCACCAAAATAGAAGAGAAGTGAAAGCCATCCAGCTGCGGGTGAGGATCTACCTTAAGCCCTTATTTGTTTACTCTAGTCATTGATGCGTTAACTATAAACTTACAAGAAGAGATTCTATGGTGCATGTTATCAGTGGATGATGTGGTACTAGTTTCCAAAACAAGGAAATAAATAAATGATAAGTTGGAATCATGGACAAAAATCTTAGTAGTCAAAAAGTTTGGAAATCAGCAAAACATAGACGAAATACATGGAGTACAAATTTAGTGAATATGATAGTCGGATGAAGATTTAGTTAAAACAAAAAATCATCTAGTGCCACATTGTCACAAATCCCGTTATTTAGGCTCTACTTTACAATCAAATGGTGGATTTGAAGATGACGTCTCAAATGGGATTAAGGCAGGTTGGATGAAATGGAGACAAGCAAGCAGAGTATTGTGAGACTTAAGAGTTTCACTGAGATTGAAGTGACTATTTTATAAGATGATGGTCATACATGCCATAATATATGGTGCAAAATGTTGGACTCAAAAAAGAACAAGAAGATACAGTACATGAGGCTGAGATGCATATATTAAGATGAATGTGTGGACTGTGGAGTAACACGAAAGGATAAACTTCGAAACGAGTAGATAAGAGAAAATTTGGGAATGACACCTACGAAGGATAAACTTATGGAATGTCACTTTAGATGGTTTAAAACTCGTCGAAGGGTAGAAATAAATCGTAGAAGGTTGAGATGCTACAAATACAAGGAAGTAGGAGAAGAGGAAGACCAATGAAGACCTTGAGGGAAGCAGTGAGAAGGGTCATGAAGGATTTTGAAGTTACAAAGAGTTTAAAGCTGATCAGAAGCAAGTAGAGAAATAGGATTGCTAATCTCACCCCAAATAAATGGGATAAGGCAGTGATGATGATGATGATCATGAACCAACATGCTAATGACCTCGAGAACTCATGTTGCATTTTTCTATCAATTCATTTATAAACCAATGCGAATAAAAAAAGAACTCAAAGCAAACTTGGACCTACCCTAATAGGGAACTCAATCGTCCCTCCACACGTAGGTCTTGCAGTAGTTATTGCCTTTTCATACATGCCTCGAATATTTTCAACATATTCATTTGGTATGCAATTTTGCATTTCCTCCAAAATCCACCAGATTATTTGCCTCAGCCTCCTGTCATATGCTTTTCCAAATCACTATTTAAATCGTATGTAAAATTTTCCTCCTCTCTTAAAATGCCTCAACAAGAAATGACTTTAATTGTTGACTATACTAGCATAAATCTGAAGTAGTCCTCGGGCATATTTGATTTCTTTTTGTCTTAGACGTTGCTGTGCTACTCTCCCCGATTTTCATAGTACAGCTCATCATTTTTATAGTTACTTGCATTAAAAAATCTCAAAGACTGATTGATGGGTAGTTACATGCCATTGCAATAGTAGCAACCAAATTTGAAGGTTGTCAACTACACAGCAAAAGGGCGACCATGTTGTTGTTTGGAAACGAAAACTGCGAGTCAAGAGAAAATTCTTGCATGCATTGCAAATCCCACTCTTGTACACAGCGCCTTACCTCCCTTATCAAGATCTTGATCCCATCCATTGAGAATTGCAATACACAATTAAAATTTGTTATTTAAAACACATTTGTGTTATTTTATTTGAAAAATTCAACAAGTATGAGCACTTTCAAATAAACATTATATATAATTGCAACTTCTACCGGGGTTTAAAATTAAATTATTCAAAAAGAACGCCGCAAAATTATGAGTAGCATGTGTTAGAAACTTAGAATATACTCCATAATATATATATATATATATATATATCTTATATAAAAATCAATACAACAAACTACTACTCTTATAGAGCCAAGTGTTGAAACACCCATGTTTTTTATAACATGATTAAGTGTCATGATTTTATATTTTGTCTAATTATTGATTAATAAGTGTATGGATTTTCATTAAATTAAAATGTACGTTAACTACATTCTTTTCTTGTATGTAGATAAAGTTTTAAAGAGAAAACAACAAAATACAGTCAAAGGAGAATCACATGATCCAAGGAGTTATCTCAGTGAGATCCAATACAGGTATACAACTATTCCAAAAGTTGTATTGGACTAAGGGTAAAGTCCCTTAGAAGAACTTCCTCTTTGGCCAGTGCATCAGCCTTTGCATGTGCCTTTCAGCAGATGTTACAACCTAGTCACACCATCAGTAAGGATGTTGAAACTTGAAAGCGTCATCAAACCAGTGGAAGTTTCTCCAAGGGAATGACGACTACTTCAACAGACATGAAACGATACTTTGGAAACTACCTTTGACAATTGACACAGTAGGACCAAAATTAGTATCTTGAAGGATCCTAATGGCCACCAATGCTGCCCTCACCTCTGCCTCAGTCCTGTCACAATCGCCCTACCTAAGAAAAGATATAAGATAGCCCCATCTGCATCATGAACACCCTCCTTCAACCCCCTCCCTCTCAGTCCTGTCACAATTCCCAAAAGTACATAAGAAAAAATAGAAGACGGCCCCATTTTGCATCATGGACACCTACAGCCATCATAGTTTAGTTGTTATCATGACCATGGTAGGGGGTAACTATTTGGCTGTTTGTTGGTTCCAATCCGATAATAAATGAATGATCTCCAGCCAACACCTCTTAAGATCATTCAAATAGATTTTTCTAATGCTCTCTATGTAAGAAAAAATAGAAGACAGCCCCATTTTGCATCATGGACACCTCCATCCATCATAGTTTAGTTGTTATCATGACCGTGGTAGGGGGTAACTATTTGGCTGTTTGTTGGTTCCAATCCGATAATAAACGAATGACCTCCAGCCAACACCTCTTAAGATCATTCGAATACATTTTTCTAATGCTCTATTCACCAGTGGTCAAGCTTTGGCCCACTTTTTATTTTTTAGCAGTAAAAGTCATGAATCATACTCCATATTTCAACTTTCACAATCACCTTTAGAGAAGTAGAATGCCGCATCACAGAATCTCTTGTTCATTTGATTCCTTCCAAAGGGTCCAACGATAGCCAGACGGCACAAGTGCCACAAGATCCTATCCGAATTTGAAAAAAGCAAGACCCACATTCCAACAAGAAGATTCCCAACTGGGTGTGAGGCGCCCAATAAATTGATAAGTGATTTCAAACACATCAAAGAACAAGCAATGTAGAAGTAGATAGTTTTGAGGAATGATTTGAGGTCCTATGGAGTAGAGTATTGGTTGGTGTCCAAATTTTATTTCAAAGAAGACATTATCTAAATTCCTAGAGGATCTAAAAGAGGAGTATGTCCATTGAAAGTATTAACTCGGTTTTCAGATTCTCACAAACTTAGACGATACTCACCTACCTCAAAGGTATGAGAGCCTGTTAAAGTTTCATGTAGTCGATGGCTAGAGAGGAGATGCTTACCTTAAACCATCTCAAGAGCTGAAAGCAACAATTCCTTAGTATGACTATGATGTGTAATGGAGCAGAAGAGTCAGTGCATAACGTGTCCTCGATTATAGTCTGATGCAACAATTCTTTAATTTTGCTCCTCGACATGACTTGGAAGTTTTCAGAAAACTTTGCAGTTTTTGAGAGTTGGTAAATAGTAAGCCACCAAGTGGAATAACTAATTATTGATGGTGTAAGCTTCCTGTTACTGGCTTCTTAAAGTTGGCTCAACTTGATTCTTTGAGTCATGCTCCAGTGGCCCTCAATTTTTCATTCTTGATAGTTGATCCCATGAGAGATGAAAGTGTTGAAAGTTCACAAAGATGATTATGGTTTTAAATGCATCCACTTTGAAGGGACTCAAGGACCTCTAACAAGAATCAACATAATCATTGGCCAACAATTAAGCACTCACAGCCAAGGATCAAATTTTTGGGTAAAATTTCGGTTTTGGGCTTCGCCGAAACCGAAAATTTGAACCGAAATTTCGGCCGAAATTTTGGGTCTCATACAAAAACGACCGAAATTTCGGTCCATAGTTATCGTTTCGGTGGGGACCGAAACCGATTATTTCGGCTGAAATTTCTGTCATTTCGGCCGAAATTTTGATCCTTGCTCACAGCAGGCAGCCTTTGTTTGGCGGCTTGCATTGATGAAACATGCAAATCGTCACCTACTCTTTTGGAGCTCATTTCACCAAACCCAAGTGAACATCAACAGAATGATCATCAATTTTATTTTTATATTTTCTTGAACCTGTGAATTCAAGGTTGTGTCATCGACTCATCGTAAACGTTCCAGATGAGCTACAGGCCCAACCCGTTCAATTCCACTTCCAAATTCTAATTGGCCATCTACATGTTGATAGCATAGTAAGAGATACTCTATCCTAGGGGCAACATATGCAAGAAGCTGCCTTATTGTTAAGCTAAAAGTGGTCAAAAGTTGCATCTTCTATCTACATGGTGTGTACAAATGTGCAACAAGCAAGTATGTACATTGCGCACATTTGTAGTAAATGCCATTATGTAAAATACAGTAGTATAGGATAACAAAATATGAATACCCTAGTCACCAGTCAGATTTTCATTTCATTTACAAATAAAAGTTATTAAAGTAAAATAACATCATAATGCAGCACATTATGATTCTCAAGTTTTACCTCATTGACAGCACATTGGTGCACATGTTCATATAACTAAGCCGCCCATTTGATGAGCCATTGGATAAATAATCACAACAACCAGATGCCCCTAAATGCCCAACCAATCACAAATTTTTGTACAGTCAAAAAAAGAGTGCACAAAGATCCACAAGAAAGTCCATTGCTGGGTGGCATTTTATTTGAACAGTTTGCATTTTAGGCTACCGATTCTACAACATAATCTTCATGCAACCTTATCTATGTGGTGCTCAATGCAGATAACATGAAGCAATAGAGTATAGTACAGTGCAATATAGTGTTATTTATCTTTCTTAAATGAAATATACAACTACCCTACGTAACACTAACCGTAAAAACAAAGAAAAAAAAATTACATACTATGAAGCTGTCATCTGTGTATAGGTCATTTGCTATCACCGCTTTAGTGGTCCATGTAGTCAACTGATTTTTCTGCTGCTTATTAAGGCACTGCAAGTGAAAAAAAAGACAGTATCAAATCCTCCAACTACCTGATAATCCTTTCTATGCTATCAAGCAAAAGAGTTTAACAAACACAGGTAACACAAATCAAAACCTCACATCAATTATATCTTGGGATGCAGTAAACAAAGCATGATAATCTGCTCTCAGCGTAGGATTCGTGCAAGCCGAAGGTGAAGACATTGCGGCTTCCAGTATATCTATAAAGTAATCACTAGTTCCAACCTTGACACTACCAGCCTGGATCAGTTGTAAAGCAAGCTTTGACGCCTTACTGAACTTAGTGGGGTTCTTGATGTGTGATGCTATCTTTCGCATTGCTTCTATAACTTGTGTTTCCGATGCATCAACAGTCGTCTTAAATCTCAAGCGCTTTTGGGGAACCGCTGCTGAGTGGTTACAATTTCTAAAACTTAAAACTTTGCATAGGTTTTGCTTTAGGATTTTGGTAAATTAAGTAATCTGATTAATAATGATAATAACAATAAGGACCCAACTATCCTGACCGCCATTTAAACAATAAAATGGTGTTTAAATGATGTTATACCATCAATGCTTTAGAAGTGATAGATCATAGATATTAGTGCAAAAGTCCTAAAAATGGTGTTTTAGGGAGATTTAAGCCATCTGATTTGTTGACCATAACATCAACTGTTGCTTGTCGTTTTAATGGCTGATATTAAAGTTCATCAATCAGATGGATCAAATCCAGTGTACCTACGGACTTCTACTTTTGGGATTTTTTTCGTGCCGCCATTTGGTGACACTTGGACACGTGCTGACACTTGGTAGCACATGGACACTCCTCAATACAGCATGATACTTAAAAGATCTATGAAACTATCACATAATACCATCAAATGTTCCTTGTTTTAGCATGATAAAATGAACGGGTGTTTTATAAAAAAAATATTGCATAAAGTTTAGTAATTTCTATAATAAAAAGCCTGGGTCCTTGAAAATATAGTATACTTTTAGTTAGTTTCTGACATACATTATGTATCTTTTCATCATATATCTATATTGGCTCTTTATGATTTCCCCTCAATATTTTTTCTATATCCATTTTATTTTTTTTATTTTTCTTAAGGTCGTGCCACCGTAATGGAATCTTTAGAAATTGGCATGCCAAACATGCATGACACATTGACACTTGGCATCCTGTAATCATGAATTGCCACTTGGACAATTTAGATTGGTCAGAGATGTGTGCCACATGGCAGAATGTTAAATCACAATTCAACGACGTGAGATAAAAATTTTTTAATTTTAATGGTATAGTTGGTGTCTAAATGTCAATCAGGAGCCATTATCCCTAATAAATAAATAAATAAAACATAGAAAAATCTCCAGAATTTCAATAAACCCTAAATCCTAAAGTCGTACGAGAGACCGCCCAAACAAACCTATCCCAAGAAATCAAGAATATTGAACATATAATTATGTAGTGAATACGAGGAAGTAAACTCCATAAGAACAATTTCCCAAACTCAAAAAACCGTTAAAATTGCGTAACAAATTATCAAATTCCAAGCAACAATTACTGCATTTTGATTCGAGAAAAAGATAACTTTTAGATTACAAACCCTTACATACGGAATTTGGATCCAAATTCTAATGTACACAAGTTGTAAACGCCAACCAAAAGAGATGGATTTATTGGGATGAAAAAAGCTGGTATCGATGTACCTTCGGCTTGAGGTTCAGAAGAATTGGCTCGCTTAAGAGCTCCCTTGAGAATGGGAACTAGAGCAGGAGCAGGAGCAGGATAAGATCCATTTTTAGTGGATATCGAAGTTTTCTCTGCTACGGGAGAAGCTGCAGAAGGAGGTGGTAGCCCTAGAAATAGGTTGTCCGCCATAGGAGAAATTCGAGAACTGGCTTTGTTAATTTGTTCCCTACCTTTCTCTATGAGAAAAGTGGTGTGCGCAATGAAGCCATTAAAATTGAAGGGCTCATATGCGCACACTACCTTTTTCTTCCTCCACAGCATTTCTAGTTAAACACTAACTTTTGTATCTGCACACCAACTATTGAATAGGAGTATAGGACCAATAGGTAGCAAACTGAAATTTTGTTTTGGGTAGCGTAAGGGGTCATTTTGGTTCATTTCGGATAAATTTCGAGAAAATTCAAACAGTTTCTTGAAAATTTCGGAGAGTACAAAAATTATTAAATATAAATTATATTTAAACTTCATAAAAAAAAAAACTTACCCATTTTTCCTTAGATTTACTTAATACGAGTGAAAAAATGCACTGTGCTTATTAAAAAGAAATATAATTATTAGAGATAAATAATGATGAACCTTAGTGGGGTGTTTTGGCTTGGTCATTTCGGCGGTTCCACTATAAAGCGTCAATTTACCATCCAACTGCACTAATATGGAATGAGCATAATTATTAAGCCTAATTAATAAAGTTTTGATGTTATAAAAAATATAAATTAATTAATTAATAAAGTTTTGATATTAGATACTCAGCCTAGACACTTTTGAGACCCTTGGGTCTTGCCTATGTTGGAGCTTTAACCATGAAGGGTTTACCAGATTTATGAGATTGAAGAACACTAGCCGCTTGCAACAAAAATGGAGAGTAGTAACAGAAACCTTGTGTTAAAATGAATATAATACCCGTAAATCTAGAAGGCGACGAGCATAACTTTAAACCATGAATGATCATCTTTATATATTGCCGTAAATAATATGACTGTGGTCACTAGTATAACAAAACAAAAATATATGCGTTTAGTAGTTACGATCACAAACTAATTAGTGTTCTTAAAAGGATCCTTGAAGAAATTATGAGTTCAGAACTTCAGATTCTTGTTCACAATTCACCTTTGTTAAGTGAACCTGATGAGCATTCGGTTTAAATGTAAGTGGTATAGTCCCAGTGGCGGAGCCAGATTGTTCTAAGGGGGTTCCTAATAGTTTTGTCAATCACAATCACTAAATAGAAAAAAATTAATAAATAATTAAACAACTCTAAAACAGATAGAAGCAATTTTTTATTTTTAGTTTTTGATTCGGTGGTAGAAGCAAATCTCACTAGTCATTTGATGATTTTAATAAACAAAATTCCTTTACAACTGTCATCAACGAACTTTTATGTCTTGAAAATGAAGCATAACATGATCATGTATCATAAATTTAAGTGATCACATATCATCAATGATTAAAGATGAGGATAGTCTACAAGCACTACAAAAATAAGGTGTATTAGCGGCACTTACGATTAAGGCAATTTTTTGTAGCGACAGGAATTATAGCGGCAGTTTTTGGTACCGACAAGACTAATAGCAGCAGTTTTTTACTAAAAAAACTGCCACTAATAATCTTATTTTTTGTAGTGAAGTTGAAATGGTAAATCATAGATTGAAAAGTTGGCCAACAAATTATATTTTTTGAGGATTTTTAACCATCCGATCTGTGCACTCTTCTACCAACCGGTGCGCTTAATTTTAATGGCTGATATTAAAGTTCGGCAATCGGATGATTCACATATCCACTTATGGGCATGATTCTTTGGCTAAAATATTTTCTAATCACTACAAAAATAAAACTATTAGCTGTAGTTTTTTGAACAAAAAATTGCCGCTATTAGTCCCACCACTACCAAAAACTGCCTTAATAGCAAGTGCCGCTAAAACACCTTATTTTTGTAGTGAGTGATAATTTATTGCCTAAGAAATTTAGATTGATCATGAATGTGTGCCACATCTCATAACAATGAAGCACACTTCAATGATGTGAGATCAAAATTTCTAATTTAATGGTAGAAGATTGTTTAAATATCATTTAGTATTTAATGTTGGAGCTATTATCCCTAAAAAAATTATGCTATGTGAAATAAATTAGGGCTTTTAGTTTCTACTAATTTTTAATATATATATATATATATATATATATATATATATATATATATACTCTTGAATTCAATGCAAAAATTGATGGTCCTTGAGAGCACTTGGCGTTGGCGATCATAGAGAAACAGGATAGAGATGGCCTAAGATTTGAGATTATGAGGGAGAAATAGGTGGCCTAAGATTTCAAGAGAGAGAGAGAGAGTGCAAGGAGTGATAAGCACCTTGGGCTTGGGATGAGAGAGAGAGAAAAAAAAAAAAAAAAAAGGTTTGGCTCGTATTGTGATTTTTATCTTGTTTTACTCGCAAGTGCATGAATCGTGATGTAGTCAGTGAGTGCAGAATACGAGATCGTTTCCACGAGGATTGGTCAGAAAATTTAAAAGATGAAATAGAAATTAATCAAAAGAATTATCACAGATCTAACACAATATTTAACTAGTTTAAAGATTCTGAGAGTTTATGGATGAGATAAACGTTGTTTGAATTTAAACAAATATTGAAAGATAAGGATTGTAATACTAAATCTTTCTATCGTAAGGTCATCATTCATGCAATACAAATCTGTGATTAAGATATGAGATTCACAAAAGATGTCTATGTGCAAGCGCGGGATCCAAACACACATAAGTTCTAAATTGCATATTTGAGATCACGGAGATGAATGATTAACATCCAATAAGTATATGATTAATACTCACACCTCAAATAGTATTCAGAACCCAATCTCTAGGTAAATTTCACACTATCGATCTAAGATCAAGGAGATGTATGATTAACATCTCATGAATGCATGATTAATACTCACACCTCGGATGGTAATTGGATCTTAATCTTGGCGTAAAGTCTACACAGCCGATCTAAGATTACGGAGATGTATGATTAATATCCCATGAGTGTATGATTAACACTAACATCTTAGATAGTAGTAGAACTTAACCACGAGATGACAGTGATTAGAATAAAATTATCATTGCATATCTGAGATCACAGGGCATGATTAGCTCCTAGATCTCAGATGACAATCGAATTATATTCATATCGATAATAACATTAGGGTCATTAAAATAATCTCACATCTCAACCTATAGATTAGTATTATTATGAATGAATATCTCGGATGGGATTCATTAGATCCTCATCTCTAATGAAGCTAGCCACACATGATAGAAATAAATGATAAAATAAAAACAGAAATTAAAAATGACATGAAAAATACGGTAAAGAGCTTCCACAAAAGTTTTAATCTAACACGGTACAATCCTTCTTCAAATGCAGAAATTAAACTAATCTAAGACCTAAAACTACGAAATAAAAAGAACAATGTTAAGGAAAATAAAAAGCTCCCCAAAGGGAGAGACCCTTGACCCTAACTCTAATTTTCCCTTAAATAGGGTCTAATTTCGAAATCTAACTTTTTTCTCCCAATTTTGACTAATTTTTTACTTTAAAAATATAAATATTCGGCTCAAACTCGATTGATCGAGTCTACTGCTCGATCCATCGATTTTTTCATATTTTCGTGAAACTCTGCCCAACTCTTTAACAGACATAGTCTCAGTATTTTAGTCATAACTTTTTATCCCAAAGTCGGATTAAGGCGATTCTTGCGGTGTTGGAAAGAAGACAACGAGCTCTACAATTTTGGTGATTTAGCAATTTCACGAATATAATATTTTAAAGGTCAAAATTGAGCTAAAAGTTGGAATAAGTTCTAAATGATCCAAGGTTACACGAATTTGATGTTATTTTCTAACTCTTGGGTTATTTTAGACTCAACTTATCTCTATAAATGTAAATCACTAAAACTATATAAAATATATTAAATAGCTTTCATCATATAGTTAAATATAGATTTTAATGTGTGAAATATAATCATGTTTCACACCTCATAAGCTCGGTCCTAAGTAGTAGAATCTAGAGAGAGATGACTGGTTGGATCCTTGAGATTTGGGAAGTGGAATCAAGAGAGAGAAAGAGAGAAAAGGGGGGCGAGAGTCATGGTATCATTGAAATTAGAATCGCTAGAAAGAGAAGTGGCGTAAAAGAGGGTGTGAGAGTTGGGATTAGGATTGGAATTTTTTTACTTGCAACCAAAAAAGGTCCTTCAAGGGAAGTTTTCAAATATGAGGGTTCATGTTAAGGTATATTGCCTTCAACACGGGGGGGTCTTTAAACGGACTTTAAAAATTAAATATTATCAAGTGGGATCCCCATAGGAGGCATGACATAAATGTTGATTTTATGCCGCATACATCTCAAAAGGTAGTCTAAGTACCTAAGTTTGGTTACTTTCCAATGATTCTCCAACTCTAGATAACTCGATGAAGAAAGAAGAAAGAAGAAGAAACGAAGCTGCTAATGAGCAAGTACGATAACAACTTTTCTTCGTATATGTGAAGGCTATGGTGGCATGTTCTATGCATGTAATGTAAGGGAGGAGAGACAGTAAGAGGGACGATAGTAGGGCTGGGTACTAGAGGAGACCATTTTCTCGTTTTCACACAAAGCTCATTATTATTATTATTATTATTATTTAAAAAATGAAGCTCATTTTTGTATGGGTTAGTTTACATCTGGTCATTTTTTTCATTTAAAAATATTCTAGGTATAAATGAGTTATCGTCCGAGGATGGTTTATTTTAGAATTCCTTTTTATCCAATTTTTTTGACTAAAATCTAATAATTTTGTCTGTTGTTTCAACTACCCTTCTGGCTTTATATGGCATACATAATTATATATATTAAAGTAAAGCAAGAAGCAGATGACTCGCAACTCTTGAGGGAAATTTTGAAGAAAAAATAAATCTCCATTGGCCGAACCCGACCAAATCTTATCCACCCGATAGGGTCGGGCACGTTAAAGTCGTCCTGGAGGGAGGCTGACGCTCGTGGAATTATTATTGAAATTTTTTTCTCTATTTGTTAATGAGAACCACTACCTTCAATTTTTTGAATTGTCTTGTCGAGCATTTATAATATATAAATGGCCGAAGCAAGCTTCAAAGAGAAAAAAGATAAATATTTTTTTTTTAAAAATTACGATAGTATGGTAAAATGTCTAAAATTAAAAATATTAATTATAATTAAATTATTTAAATATTAAATAAATAACATAGAGCATAATTCTTGAACCACTTCAATTATAATATATATGTAGGATTTTGTTGAATACGTTGTAGGATAAAAAGGAGACAATAGACACATTTTAAAGGATCTCGTGTGCATTTCTAGTGCTCACGAGATCCTTTAAGAAATGCTAGTCATCAAAGTGGCACTTCCAAGCACACGTGACGAATCTATGTTTTGGAGATTAAGCTGCAAAACATTTTTTATTAGTTAATAATAAGATATTATTTTATTATCTTAGTTGGACCATAGTCTCAAACCATATTAGTCCCACACCCACATATGAGCCCAAACACATACTTGGCCCAAACAAATCTAGCAAGTGCGCGCACATGTGTGCAGGTAAAGAGTATGCTTTGCTTAAACATTTTTTATTAGTTAATAATAAAATATGTGTGCAAGCGATCAAATAAGAGCATACTATGCAATGAAATGTTGTGAAAGAAGAGTATACTTTGCTCAAATATTTTTTACTTTAAGCTGTCAAATAAGTTCAAATCAGTTGCCATAATTTTAAATTTACAACACTCACATTAAGAAAAAAGATAGTCCACTTATACTTAAAAATACAAGTACAATACCTTTTGAGTGCATGAAGCATCTAAGTTTAGCCAATAATCATTGATTGCTCTAATTCAAATGTTGGAGATCATTTTTCGCCCCAATTATTTATTGAAGGGATCTTGAGAGAGCGTACCATTTGGTAGTCTACTTTAATTCCACACAACACAAATTTCAAAAGAGTGGCCCTAAACTCCTACGGCACATATCATGCTAAAACTTGGATTTTTGACTACTTTTTAAAACATATGCCACTTATAATAAAAAATGATAATTTGATGGTAAACCTATGATCTCAAGATCCCTTGTGTAGAAGATTTGGGCAAAAAATAATTTCCATCACTTGATTTAAAGCACTCAATTTTTTTTTATATAATAAATAAGATATATATATATATATAGAGAGAGAGAGAGAGAGAGAAAGAGAGAGAGAGAGCATATATTACTAATGTCAACAAAGACCTTATGAAAAATCACTGGCATATAAGAAAAGTCATGCTCAACATCCCATTGCGTGAAGCAGTGAACCACCTAAAGACCATTCAGATTCATATAAAAAAGCCCAATGCAAGAGGAAGACTGAAGAGACCTAGCAAGAGAAACTAGGGATTTTAGAAAGTTTGGTTATTTTGGGCGAAGATTAGTATAATTACATTATTTTGTTTATCTTGTAATTTATATTCGGTGAAGAGTTTAATATATTTTTTATGTGTATAAGTTTTCGGGATTGGTGGATCGACGGTCAAACCTAAATATCGTTCGGTATCTGTTGTTCCAAGTGGCATATATTTTAATTTTGTTCTTCTACACAAGGGATCTTGAGATCATGGGCCTACCATAAAATTATCATTTTTATTCCAAGTGGCATCTATTTTAAAAAGTAGCCCAAAATCCAGGTTTTATCATTATATGTGCTATGGGAGTTTAGGGCCACTCTTTTGAAAATTGTGCTGTGTAGAATTAAAGCAGACCACCAAATGGTACGCTCATGGTCTCAAGATCCCTTGAGTAAATAATTAGGGCGAAAAATGATCTCCAACATTTGAATCAGAGCAATCAATGATTTTTGGCCAAACTTAGATTGATCTCCAACATTTGAATTAGAGCAATCAATGGTTTTTGGCCAAACTTAGATGCTTCATGCACTCAAAAGGTATTATAGTTGTATTTTTAAGTATAAGTGGGCTATTTTTTTCTTAATGTGGGTGCTATAAATTTAAAATTATGGCAATTGATTTGAACAACTTATTTGGCAGCTAAAGTAAAAAAATGTTTAATTATTGTAATTTTGCTCTCAAACTTTTTTGGCTTTGGGATCGCCCGATCCGATCCACCGATCCTAATCGGTTTTAGGTTGACCGATTCCGATATTTGAAACCTTGAATACAATATGCATTAGTACATAATATGTATGAAGAGTTTTTTATATTATGGGCATTGTGGTAATTATAGAGCTTACACATTAAGAGCACAACTAGGAAGTCTGAGCTCGTTCCTCAAGTAGTCCTTTCCCACCGGCTGAACTAAATGCTTCCTTCTGTTCCTCCTCTATAAGTGCATGCCGAAAATCAAATGGTTCTGAAGAAGAAGGGTTTGGTGCTTTGCTAACTCCTCGATGGCTTTGGATTCACCCGTGGTTTGGCAGGCTCGAAGTCAGTCTTTTTTATGTAAAATAGATTTTATACATAATCTAATATCTTTAAGGGAAAGTTTCTTAAGACTCAGGTAAAGACGAAATTCCTCAATGTGTCACTTTTAGAAAAGGTACCTTTAATTATAATCCAAGATTCTGCCTTCTTCTCTCTCAAAATAAAATAAAATAAAAAGATTCTGCCTTTTTTTTTTTTATAAACACACTAAGGTTGTAGGGGCTCCACCCTTATCATAAAAAGAAATGAAAACACATAAACATAACCTCAGCAAAGGCTACAGGAGCCAAGTGAGCCAATAGCTCACCCAAGGCAACTTGGGACTGAGCCGAGGAAGGATCCCCAAAAAAAGAAATACAGAAAATTAGAAAAATAGAAAATCTGGACGGTCACTTCTAGACACAAGGTCCCAATTCCTCATACATTCCTGAATGGAGGACGGATGAAGCATACCCAGACTCTTAGCCCATTGCAGGGATTTGATCAGAATTTGTTCAGATAAAGAAGAGGCCGTCAAGAGCTTGTTGTTGAAGATTCTGTTATTGTGTTATTTCCAAAGCATCCAGAGAAAAACGAACAAGAGGAGACCCTAGACTCCTTTGGCTCTGAGGGAAGGGCAAGGAATAAACCAAGATTCGATCAACTTTACAACCGAGAAAGGCAAGACCTAGGATATTCTAAACCATCGAAAAATAGAGTTCCAAATTTGAGAAGAATAAGCACAGTGAATGAATAAGTGGCATTATTTTCCAAATCCTTGAAGCGTAACACACATTTGTTAGAAATTTGGAAACCTTTGCTTTAAAGGTTGTCCACTGTAAGGATTTTATCCATAATAGCGAGTCAAACGAAGGTGATAGATATGAGAGGAGCCTTGAATTTCCAAATCCACAACCATGGGAACCTTGGGGTGATAGCAGTGGTAAGAAAGCGGTAAAGGGATTTGACAAAAAAGGAGCCTTCTTTACCAAGGGACCAAATCGGACGGTCTGACCAATTTGGATTTGGAAATAGAGTGGAATCCAACTCTCCCAGCAACTCCGCCAATTCCTAGATCTCTAAATCGTATAATCTGTACAAAACTGACACCTTCTAAAACCTGTCTGTATGCTGGCTCGACACTGCAATGTCCATTACTGAGGCATTCTTTGAGGTAGCCACATCAAATATCAATTTGAACTGATTCTGCATCGGAACTTTATACTTCCACACATCCTTCCACGAAAGAGCATTTGCCCCGTTTCCCACGGAAATGCTAGCACCCAATCTGAAAATATTTTTCCTATCATTGATAGCTCTCTAGATGCTTGATCCCGATCTCCTAGGGCCTCTTTGATCTCTCAAACATTATTATCCGAACCATATTTAGCAGCTAGAAGTTGGCGCCACAAACTTTTCGATTCCTTATGGATCCTCCATAGCCATTTAGCTAAGAGGGCATTGTTGAAGTCTTTCAAACTGATAACTCTCAAATCACTGTCGGCTAAATTTCTACAAATAAGAAGCCAATCGACCAGGTGCACTTTGCCTTTCTCGTCGGTCCATTGCCAAAGAAAATTTCTATAAATTTTCTGTAATTTCTGTCTTACCCAAGCCGGAGAAGAAAAGAGGGACATATAAAAGACCGGGAGCACCGATAACGTCGATCTAATGAGAGTGAGACGGCCAGCTAATGAGAGATATTTTCCTTTCCACCCATCTAACCGTTTAGTCGATCTATCAAGTAAAACTTGCCATAACTTTTTACCAGGGAGATGGGGCCCGACTGGGAGGCCTAGGTATATGAAGGGAAGAGAACCTGATTTGCAACCCAAGCCACTAGCCAGAAAATCAACTATGTCTTGATCTCAGTCGATTCCAACTAACAAAGATTTTGCTAAATTGCCTTAAGACCAGACACTGATTGAAAGAGGAGCAGAATTTTTTTTACCATTATCAGTTCCTCCGGGCTTTCATCGACAAAAGTGGTAGTGTCATCGGCATAGTGGAGGTGGGATATAGGCAAAACGACTCTAGCTATATTGAAACCATTAAACAACTTCAAATCTGTAGCACGATTGAGGAGAGCATGGAGGGCTTCCGCAACAATGAGGAACAAGGAGGGGGATAAGGGATCCCCTTAGCGAAGCCCTTTCTTGATCGGGAAGAAGCTCTCGATCGATCCATTAACGATGACCGACACCCATACTAAGGAAATGTCAGCCCTTTATTCATCTTATCCAACTGGGACCAAATCTCATCCGAAAAAGCATGTATAGTAAAAAATTCCATTCTACATTATCATAGGCTTTCTCAAGGTCGATTTTAAAAATGAAACCTTGCTTCTTTTTGCGGTGATAACTATCGACGCATTCGTTGGCAATAAAGACGTTATCTATAAGTTTACATCCTTGAAGGAAAGCCGATTGAGTAGGAGAGATCAAGAAGGGAAGGACTTTCTTGAGCCTGTTGACGAGGACTTTTGTTAAAATCTTGTACACGCCATTGATGAGGCTGATAGGTCTAAAAGTGTTCGCATCAACAGCTCCGTCAGATTTTGGGATAAAAGCGAGAAGGGTCACATTCATATCACGGCTGATAATTCCCCTCTGATGGATTTCTTTAAAAACATCACACAGACCCCCTTTAACACACTCCAACTTTTCTTGTAGAAAGCGAAGGGGATACCATCTAGACCAGGGGCTTTATCCCCGGCCATGTCAGAAAAAAGCGACCTTAATTTTGTCCTCCGAAAATTCATATTCAAGGCTCGAGGAGTCTTGTTGGGAGAGCGATCTGAAAGCCAACCCATCCAACCGTGGTCTGAAACCTCCGAAATTTTTGAATCTATTGCTGAAGTAAGAGACAAAAGCATGAGTTATGTCAACATGATCGGAAAAAGATGAGTTCCCCTGCCTGAACGTTGGTGACGTGGTTGCGTCTTCTTCTATTGGAGGCAAGTCTATGAAAATATTTTGAGTTGCGAGCACGAGCCTTCACCCAAATGTCCCTAGAATTCTGTCGCCAATAAATTTCTTCCCTTCTTAACTCAGGTGTCACGTTCTTAAACTGTTGACTACTTTTTAACTATGATGATAGACATCATTTTTTGTGCTAATTCTTGACATAATCGATCTTGACATCATGAGCATACCATCAGATATTGAGGTCATGGGCATACTTCGCCACATATCCTCCTTGAGTTAACCTTCTTCCTTGGCAATCAGTGGGTTGAACTTCAGCCTGAGTCTGACCCGGCTTGGTTTAGGGCGGGCGCAGGTTTAGATCTTAAACTTGACCATGAATCTACGTAGCCAAGCCCTGCCCGATATCTACCCCAAAGTCGGCCTGGCCCACCTATACCCAATTATGTTAAGATCAAATGATCAGGCAAACGTGAACCGTCCTTGCTCAAACCCAGTTTGGGTCGGGTTTGGAATTGAGCACTAGGATTGGATTGAGTTCTCCAATTTTGGGCCAATTTATAGTCAGGCTCGGGCTTCGTTTCAAGGTAAAAAACAATCGGGCCAACCAAAAGCCCAGACTGTGAATGCCCTGGCCCATGGATAGCCATGTTTCTCCGTCAACGAACTTAAAAAGCCGACGACTACCGGAAATCCTGTTGGATGCCGACTATTAACATATCTTAAGACTCATGAAAATATGTGTCAGTAGTCGTTTGACAGGAAGTAGTGGCCAATAATGGACTGTTCATAAGCTTGACTATCTTATGATGCCTGTGAGGCAAGTCAACCCAAATGGAAAAATCCGCTGCAGCGGCTACCATGCGTAATCTAGTATTTTATTATGGTCTGACCGTCTGAGTCTAAAGTGCACAAGTAGCCCTGGAATATTCATTATATATATGCCACTCTTTATCAAAATCTGAGTCTCGACGTTTTTGATCATTTGTTTTGGACACTTTTATATGGTGGACAGGTTTTATGTAGACAAAAGGCAGGCGATTGATGTGGTGCGATGTAATTGGCTGCAAGTGCGGTGAGACTCAATTAATGCAAGTCGTTGCAGCCAATCACGCCGCACCATGTCAGCCACTTACACTTTGTCCTCAATAAATCTGTCCAATATTTATAATTTTCCCTTAATTAATTGTCTCTTTAGAAGACCAACCCTTTTTCATAGACCTTTACGCCCTAACAATTGTATAATTTCTATGACTATCAGAATTGCACCGCCCGGTTAATAACAATCCTTGATCTTATTGGGTGAACTATTGATAGATGATTAAAAAATGCCCTATAGAGCATGGTATCAAAAATCGGTCAATACTTATGCATATCGGTATCTCGACAAATCGATACTTATCGGTCCTATAATTCGGTATTGGTATCGGCCGATACATGTCGGGTATCGGCCGTTATGTATTAGTTTGAGCCGAGACTTTGATTTTTTTTTTTTTTTTTAAAAGGGGCCGATATGGTCCAATACCCGAGTCCGATACTAATTTTGTTACCTTGCTATAAAGCTTACCAGTGGTCACCATCGAAAATTGTTAAGCCAGAGGTTGCAGCTGGTGATCGTAAAATGGATTTTAAGTGTTTGCTCTTTGTCAAAACTATTGATTGTAACGCGAGCCCTTCAAATCTATTTATAAAGTATAATATTGTTGGATTCTGCTCGGTTTTTAGTGTAAGAGTTTTATGGCCAAATAGATTAAGTTTGTGATTATCTCTAGGCACACATAGTAGAGTCGTGCGACCTGAGTTAAAAACTTTTGTTAGAGAAATCTTGAATAGAAATTTTTTGGTGGAGGTATAGAGAAAGGTAGGTGTTGTGCAAAAATCTTTTACAAGGCGTCTGCACTTTCAATCACCTTGATGTCTTTCACGTGCGAAGAAGACAACCAATAAATCAAATAACCAATATCACAAGAAAATAGAAAGAGAAAAAGATCATACCACAAATAAGAATAAGATTTACGTGTTTTCGCCTAAGCCTATGTCTACGGACAGTCAAACAAAATGTTTCCACTATCACGAAGAAGACGCACAAAGGCTACAACCCAAAAATCTCACTCGTCTAAAATGATTTCTCACCTATTTATTCTTACCTAGTTTCCTATTTATTCTTATTTATTCTAACACAATTTGGGTCAACCTGTTTAAAGCAATTCCCAGTCGAAACCTAATAGTAGGAATTTATTGAAAGAAAATAAAAACTAAGGGGATGATAGAAGGAAGAAAGTTTCAAGAGGTGCGACTTGGGATGATAACTGGCCTAATTGCAACATGTTGAAACTTGGAAGAATATATTTTGACATTGTCTTAATTGATTTCTATTAAAAAAAGAATAATGTCTCTTAAATAGATGTCAATACAAAGAGTTTCATTTAATTAAAATTATAAATATTTCTTATGGATCTACTCAATATCCTAAAATATCTCTCATGAAGTTAAATATTCTCACACTTTCCTTATATTAACAGTAAGATGAACCTTATAAATTATATGCTCTCTGTTGTCCACTCGCAATCATTTGGCCCTTTCTCCTTTGAATAACGATCGTGTGATTGCTCACATTTAATATTGCCCAATGATATCATTGAATTAGCTATTGATGGATGACCGCAACCGTCCGATTATTACTTCTTTACGGTGGATACTGCTTCTCTAAGAAGCCAATAATTGTTGGATGCTCCTTGTTTTGAAGTGAAGTGTGTCAGAACTGATGAACATCGAGATAAAGTTTATTACAATCTCTCCTTAGAGCTAACTACAGCTTTATATCATAATGAAACTTGTGAAACTATATATATATTGAACGAATGAAACTATATTTTTACATTGGCTTAATTGATTATCATTAGAAATTATATTATCGCGTAAATAGATATGAGTACAACGACTTCCATTCAATCAAACATTATGGTTAAAAATCTAATAACCCTCTCCTAAACCATATTATGCTTCTCAACAAATGTATATTCGTTACCAATTTTTTGGGGAGAGATCTAATAAACACTTGAACTTTACCATGATCCTTAATTCTGTTACCTAATATTATTGGTAGTAGTCTACAGTATCTTACCTTTATAGGGCCTGATTGACAACCATGTCTGCCAGCATTTGCAGAAGGCACACTACGTGAAAATGTGAAAAAAACAACATTAGCATTAAGAAAAAACTCACAGCTAAAAGCAGTCGTAAACTAATCAACGGCCTAAAGCAGTTGTTTAGTATCTTATAACTGTGGTTTTTTAAGAAAAGGATAAGCGGGTAATTATAAATTTTTTAGGAGGTTAAACTTGTCATTTAAAAAAAAAATTCATATAAATAATAAAAAGGGACTATACAAATGCTAAAACAAGACCCTAAGCTCCTCCTCTTCGTTCTTTCTTCCTCTCGTCCCCCTATAAACCCACGCCCTCCCTCTGGCTTCTCTATCTCTTTTCTCTCTCTCTAAAACCCTTGTCGTCGCCCAACCTTCTCTAAACCCACACGCCCAGACGCCCTCCCTCTGATCTCTCTCTTTTCTCTCTTTAAAAAGATTAAAACCCCCTCTCCAAACCCGCCCTCCCTCTGTTATCTCTCTAAAAACTCTCAACCATCTCCAAGACTCTAATCTGAAACCCTCTCTTCTTCTTCATCTTCGCTGATTCGCTCGAAAGTCGAAAGTCGATCGCTGATTCGTTGATTCGCTAATTCGCTCCAAGCAAAACCCCAAAATCCAGGTATTTTATTCATCTCTCCATTTCTTACTTACTCAAACTAAACCCTAACATTTCTGTAATGTTTTTCTTGCATTGCTTCGATTTTTGTATATATTTTTACATTTTGGCTTCATCTTACTCGTTTCTTTGATTTATGAGTAATTTTTTGCATACTGGCTTCATATTGCTCGGTTTATGACTTCTAAGAACCCTAAAAATTTGGATGTTGAAAAGGTTTTGGGTATCAATTTCTGAGATAAAAGTTGAGGAGGTTTGGTTTTTTATTTTGGTCAACTGGGTTTTGAAGAGAAGGAAGGGATTTTGTTCTTATTTCTCTGTTTCACAGTCAGAGTTTTAGTTGCAGATTCTGTGTTGAATGGTTGGGACTTGGGATCACTGATTTGGGGATTTTATGGGGGGAAAAAACCTTTTTTCATTAGTATTATCAGATTCCTCACATAAATGGGTGTTTTAGTGCTCTGTGATTCTAAGAAACATGGGTTTTGACCAGTGAATATGTTTGAATTGCTTTCTTCTGATTGAGGATTGACTTATTTGCTGTAAAATATGCATGTTTTGGATAGGGAGTTTTCTTGATTTTTTTTGTATGGGGCTTTGTCCATTCTTGCTAATTTGACCCACGGACTTCAACATCTTGCTTTCTACAATGTCTTCTTATAACACAGTTCTTCCCACTTTTTATCATTGGAAAAATTAGTGTAAAAATTATAATATGTGACTCATCTTTAAAGCATTGATCCATGCACACTCATAAGCATTAGTAGGACCAATTAAACAGCATATAGCTCTCACCCTTTCATCGCATGATCGTTGTCAAGAAAAAATCATAGCAAAATTAGTTGAAATGACAGTCTACAACCAACTCACATATCTCTGAAGCATATACGCATCCATAGTTGCATGTAATTGAATATTTAAAATATAGCATAACATTAAATTGGTCGATATATGCAATCTTAGGTGCTATATAATAAAAATTCAACTAAAGGTACTGGATATAAAACTCGATCTGAATATTGAAGTCCCATGGTCTTTCCTACTTGTGAAAAGTGAAAGCCATACTTGTTCTAAAAGTTATGATGCATGAGCCCGTTCTCCCCTTGAAAATGCCATTGCAGCCTGCAGTTAGATTTTAGAGATATCCTCTGTTACCATACATGCTCTTATTTGTGAGCTTAATGAAACAATCTTTCAACTGAAATGTCATGGATAAGGGGATATTAACGGGTTAGTCAAATTCAATTTAAATTTAATTAGAAATTAATGGGTCACTTAGGACCCATTTCTGTTTTATTCATTCTTATAGGTCAGGTTGGGCAGAGACATTGATGACTTAGAGACCCCTTTTAACTATAATTAGTCCTTGAAGGTGTTTTTTTTTAAAATACAAACATTGCATTTCTCTTTCTGTGCATTGGCTTGATTATTGGTTCTCAAACTTCATATAGGTGATTTATATTTTGGATGCTATATTAACTCTTATAATTAATAAAAAATCATAATAACACCATAATTTCATTAGAGTTAGTATTAGGTAAGTTGTCCGAGTGTTAGGTGACATGTAAATGCAAATTCAAAAAACCTCGCATCCAAAATCGACCCAATAACCAAAATTCATTACAGATGTAATCAAAGTTTTTTTTTTTTATCGATAATGGTGAACTTTTATTGAGAAAAAAACTATATAAAATCATAAAAACATTCAAAACTATAGAATAAACCAAGAACCCAAAATATAGTTACTTGCATGGTAGTTTGGCCAAATGTGGCCATAATAGCATATAAGTAACTATGTGCCCAATGTATCCAACAGCTTAGAGAAGAAGGGATCTGCCCAATATGGCAAACAACTTAGAAAGAAGAAGAGTACATGATAATTTTGAATTTGACCTAATCTGTCCAATATCGCCAGAAAGCTCCGATCTCGGTATCAGGTATCGGGAATCGGTCTATCTTGAACTGATGCATATCGGCCAAGACAGATACGTTATCGGGTATCTGTCCATCTTGGCCTACTGCGACTGCTGTTGGTAGGTTGCACATGATGGGAATAGGGTAGGTTGTTTTTTTATAGATTGGGAATAGGGTAAGTTACACTAAGAAAAGATTCTAAATAAGAGTACTGATGAGTACTGAAAAATGATGATATTTCACCCCTAAATACTTATATTTAGCTGTCCGATGAAGGCTATCTGATGAGAATGATTAGATTTGAAGTGTTTCAGGTAAATATCAAAACATGAAAGTTGTAGATCTTTTCGTCAGCTTTCTAATGGCGTAAGAATCACCTCAACCCGAGTTCGGGACAGAAAGTTATGACTATAATACCGAAGCAGTGTCTGATACAAAGAAAGTGCTAAATTTCACGGATTTCTGGGGTCGATGCATCGACCCTATAGGTCGATTAATCGAGGATGAGTCAGAGTCGACAAACCCGACCTAAGAAGCGATTTTTGGGACTTTTTGGCGGCTCGATACATCGACCCTCCCTGGTCAATTAATCGACCCGAAAATATTGGCTTGGGAGACTCCTGCGACGAGGGTCTATTTAAAGCGACTCAAACACTTCGGAAAAGGAGATTTTTTTTAGAGGAATTAATTAGATAGATTTTAGGAAAGAGTTTTAGTTTTTAGAGTTCTTAGTTTTTAGCCATTCTTTTTCATAGTTAGACATAGAAATAGGGAAATTTTATTATTCTTTTGAGAGCTTTGTTCCCTTTACTTTTTCAGTACTCATTTCTAAATTTTGTTCAAAGTTTATTCCTGTATTAATTTCGTTTCTGAAGATCATCATACTTGTGGATCAACGTAATTTCTTTTGAAGTTTGAGGTAATTTTAATTAATGCTATTTTCCCGTCTTTATTTATTTATGTCATTTAATTACAATATGTGTGGCTAAATTTATAGGGATGGGGATCTAATGATTCCCATCCGAGGGATGTACTTTTAATAATATAAATTAAGGATTAAAATATGAGATTTTATTTTATGGTTGTTGTGCTATAATGAACGGATGAAATCCCCGCTACTAACCGGGATCGCGTGTGCCGAGCCATGCCCGGGATCTCAAATCTGTGACAGTAATTTTACCCAATCATTGTTATGGTCTTTTTGCTTTCATCGTGTGGATCTAATTACGATTATGTTCTGGGATCGAGTGTGCCTAGCCATGTCCTGGATCTTGGTTCTGTAATGATAATTTTATCTTAAATACTCCCTAATCTGAATAAAGTGTGCCTAGTCATGCCCTTGATTTCAGATTTATAAGTGGTATTCTTGTTAGAATTTTCACCCACTTTGGGGATGATTTTTATTTGAACTTGAGATCATGTGTGCCTAGCCATGCCCTTGATCCCAGATCTATATATGAAAATCATTTAAGTCCTGATTGCAGGGATGCAACGTGGAGCCTATTAGGGTGTTGACCATTGATCTTCCATAAAAGATGTTTGTTACCAATGAAATATCGCATAATTTAATCCTTAGATTTATATTATGGGAAGAACGGACCAAAGATGGGAGGATTTAGTATCATCATCTTTATCATCATCTTCACCTTTACTTTTGAATTATCAATTGAATTTTAGTTTGTAGTCATTAATTACCATCTCATCAACCGCTTCAATTATAAAACTGGTAGAATACTGTTAGATTTTAATAGATTTCTAGAATTACTTGTCTCTTTTAGATATTTCAAAATTAGTCCTCGTGGGAACGATCTCGTACTCCGCACCCACTATATACAAACCGATTCGTGCACTTGCGAGTAAAACATATAATTAAAAAATCACATCAAGTTTTTGGCGCCGTTGTCGGGGATCAAATTAAGAAAATCTGAAATTTTGGTAGACAGTAAATTTTAGGAATTTTCGAAGATTAAAATAGTATTTCTGCTTAATTAAAAAAAAAAAAAAAAAAAAAATTTTGCTGGGAGTCGATGCATCGACCTTGCCTCGATTGATTGAGTGTGACTCGATCAATCGATTTTAAAAAAAAAAAAAAATTTCTTTTGAGGTTTTCCTGCCTGAAACCTCCACTCTGTGCATCATTTGTATGCACACTAGGTCTTCTAAAGAAAGAAATTTAGAACCGTTAAATTCTGAGATCGAACGTGCCTGCCGGTCAAATCGTAAGGACGCTAGATCAAGGCAGAAATTTTTAAGTCAATATGACTTACAACATGAATGGGCAACTCGAACAAGAGGAAGAACCAACATTGAGAGAACTGCTTTTCTCCGATAACTACAAATACCCCATCATGCATTGCATACCCGCCACACCGTGGCGGTTTGAAATTCGGACAAATGTCATCCAAATCCTACCAATCTTTCATGGCATGGAGCGAGAAGATCCATACCAGCATGTTAAAGACTTCGTCGAAGTCTGCTCATCTGTTTACCAAAATTTCAAATGAAGAATTTGGTTGCGCTTATTTCCTTTCTTTATAAAGGATAAAGCAAAAGCATGGTTAAATTCTCTACCATCGGGATCCATAACCACCTGGGATCAGATGGTCAAAAAGTTTCTGTCAAAGTTCTTCCCTATGGCGAAGACGAATGTCTTTAGACGTGAAATCACAGATTTCACGCAAGAGGAAGATGAGAGATTATATGAAGCTTGGGATAGATTCATGGATCTCTTACTCAAATGTCCGCACCATGGATACTCAAAGTGGAGACTGGTCCAGTGTTTCTACAATTGACTGAATCAACCAAATAGACATTTGGTGGAGTCAATGAATGGCGGAGGATTCCTGAGCCTTAAGGAAACCGAATCTTATGCTTTCTTAGAAAAGCTGGCTGAGGATTCTCAGCACTGGGATTTCACAAAGACTCGGGAACAATCAGTCAAAGCCCGTGATCAAGCCGGGAGTTCAACCAAGAAAGGAGGACTATATGTAGTAAAGGATTCCCCAGATCTGATGGCTAAAATTGATTTCCTCACTCAACAAGTGGAGAAATTGAAATTAAAGAAGAATGTGCATATGGTCAATACACAACCTGAGCCATGTTCAATTTGTGCAAGTCCAATGCATATGGCAGATGATTGTCCTTCAATGCAGAACTATCATGAAGACACATCTGAACAACTAAATGTTGTGAATAATTATGGGCGGAATCAAGGAAACGTTTTCAATGAGAATAACCCAAATAGCTGGAGATACCACCCAAATTTCTCATGGAAATAAGATAATCAGAGAATGCAGCCCAGGAAACAGGGGACGAACTTTTATCCCCAACAAAATTTCAACCAAGGACCGCAGCAGAACTACGGTCAAGGGCAATTTCAGCAACAAGGGTTCAATAACCCGAATCAATTTCAATACAATCAAATGAACCAGAATTTGAACCAGTTTCTACACCAATGGGAGGTTATCAAAACCAACCACAACAAAATTTTGTGCCGACAACCCACAGGGAAATCCTGCCCAACGTCCTCATACACAAACCCCTTCTACTGAGGACCTGATGAAACTTATTCATTCTCACACGTCCTCAATCTCTAAAATAGAGACCCAAATTGGGCAATTGGCATCCTTTCTCTGTGAAAGAGAAAAAGGTTCGTTTCCAAGCCAACCTGTTCCTAACCCAAGGGGCCAAATGGTTGTTGAACAAACATCAACTTCAACACAAGAGGATAATCAACAACAAATTCGGGCAATCACAACGTTGAGATCTGGAAAGCAGGTCGATAACAAAGTAGTGTTGCAGGAGGAGGAGGAAGAGTCTGATGGAGAGAAGAAATCTGAAGAGAGAGAAGAAATTGATGACAAAGTACAAGCAAAAGAAATATCAGATGACAAGAGTGAACAGAAGAAATGTTTTGTTCCGAAAGCACCGTACCCACAAAGATTGATGGCACCACTGAGAAATCGCGATGTGGAAGGAATAAATGAGATTTTCAAGCAATTAAAAATTAATATTCCTTTCCTGGATGCCATCCGTCAAGTACCTGCTTATGCTAAATTTTTGAAGGAATTGGTCACAATCAAAAGAAAGACCAATATTCCGAAAAAGGCTTTCTTAGCCGAGTTGGTTAGTTCAGTGTTGCAAGCCAAGCTCCCAATCAAATACAAGGACCCAGGCTGTCCTACAATCTCGATCATCATCGGCGATAACCGTATTGATCAGGCCCTTTTGGATTTAGGAGCAAGTGTCAACTTGTTGCCTTATTCTGTGTATAAGGAGCTCGAATTGGGAGAACTTAAGACCACTGTGATGACCATTCAGTTAGCTGATTGGTCCGTAAAGATCCCTCGAGGAATTGTGAAAGATGTCCTCATCAAGGTGGATTCTTTCTACTTTCCTGTAGATTTTGTTGTTCTAGACACTGAACCGGCATCAAATTTGAAGAATAATATTCCAGTGATTCTAGGAAGACCATTCCTAGCAACCTCCAATGCGCTGATCAATTGTCGAAATGGGATCATGAATTTGTCATTCAGGAACATGACAGTGAAACTCAACATTTTTAATATTGCCAAGCAGCCCATGGAGGACGATGAACATGCACAAGCATGCATACTCGATGAAATTGTAGAGGAAATATTTAATGCATCTGAATCTGAAGATCCTTTAGCAGCTTGTCTTGCGCATTTTGGAGAAAATTTCGATGTGGATCAACTAATCCAAGAAGTAAATCACATGTTGGACTCCACACCACGTCTGGGTGAAGAACAGGAAATAGAGTGTGGAACTCAAATTGAATTAATCAAGGAAAAGCCGAAAGAGGAGGAGAAAGTGTCCTTAGAACTTAAACCTCTTCTGAAAAATCTCAAGTATGCCTACCTGGGGGAGAATGAAACTCAACCCGTTATAATATCATCAACATTGGATGCAAATCAGCAAGGCCAACTCATGAATGTACTTAAAGAGCACCAAAGTGCCCTCGGTTGGTTGATAAAGATATCAAAGGCATTAGTCCGACGGTGTGTATGCACCAAATCCATTTGGAAGACAATGCTAAGCCTTCTAGAGAACCACAGAGGAGACTGAACCCTATAATGCAAGATGTGGTCCGAAATGAGGTAATCAAACTTTTAGATGCTGGAATCATATACCCCATCTCGACAAGAATGGGTCAGCCCCACACAAGTGGTCCCTAAGAAATCAGGAATCACAATGGTGAAGAATGAAGAAAACATACTGGTCCCTACAAAAATTCAAACAGGGTGGAGAGTGTGCATTGATTATCGGAAGTTAAATTTGATGACGAGGAAAGATCACTTTCCACTTCCGTTTATCGATCAGATGTTAGAAAGATTGGCCGGGCATGAGTACTATTGCTTTCTCGATGGCTATTCCGGGTATAACCAAATAGTCATTGCTCCGGAGGATCAGGAGAAGACCACTTTCACATGTCCTTTTGGTACTTTCTCCTACCGATGAATGCCGTTTGGGCTTTGTAATGCACCAGCTACATTCCAAAGATGTATGCTGAGTATTTTTTCGGATATGGTCGAGCGATTCCTGGAAGTCTTCATGGACGACTTCTCGATACATGGAAACAGTTTTGCTGACTGTTTGAATCATTTTTCGCTAGTGCTTGCACGATGCCAGGAGAAGAACCTTGTTCTTAACTGGGAAAAATGTCACTTCATGGTTAAAGATGGCATTGTTTTGGGACACATCATATCGTCCCAGGGTATTGAGGTCGATAAGGCTAAAGTTGATTTAATTGCCGACCTACCACCACCGAGGACAGTGAAGGAAATCAGATCTTTTCTGGGCCACGCCAATTTTTACAGGTGTTTTATTAAAGATTTCAGTAAGATAGCATGGCCACTCTGCAGCTTATTTTCAAAAGATGCCCCATTCATCTTTGATGATAAATGTTTGCGAGCCTTTGAAACCATTAAGGCCGAATTGATAAAAGCTCCAATTATTCAATCTCCGAACTGGGAGTTCCCGTTCGAAATTATGTGCGACGCCTCTGATTATGCAATTGGAGCTGTTTTGGGGCAACGAATAGAAAAATTACCGCATGTAATCTACTATGCGAGTCGCACTCTCAACGATGCCCAGTTGAACTACTCGACCACTGAAAAGGAACTTTTGGCGGTAGTTTTCGCGTTGGATAAATTTCGATCCTATTTATTAGGATCTAAAGTTGTGGTATTCACAGATCACGCTGCTCTGCGTTATCTGTTCGCTAAGAAAGACGCTAAGGCACGTTTAATTAGGTGGATCTTGTTGTTGCAAGAGTTCGATTTGGAGATCAAGGACAAGAAAGGTTCAGAAAATGTGGTGGTCGATCACTTGTCACGAATAATTATTGAGAAACTTGACGAGTCTGTTCCGATCTTGGAGCACTTCCCGGATGAACAGTTGTTCAGGATTGATTGCCCACCTTGGTATGCGGATCTTGTCAATTTCCTAGTCACCGAGAAATTACCTCACCATTGGTCGAAGAATGAGAAATCTATTTTCTTAGCTCGGGTGAAACACTATTTTTTCGAAGATCCGTACTTATTCAAATGCTGTCCTGATCAAATCATACGAAGATGTATTCCTGAATCTGAGCAACCACGAATCATCTCGTTCTGTCATGAGTTAGCTTGTGGAGGTCACTTTAGTTCCAAAAAGATTGCAGCCAAGATCTTTCAAAGTGGTTTTTACTGGCCGACGATCTTTAAAGATTGTCATCAACCTGCTCCACAATCTCAAATGTTTGAATCTCAAAGCGCAACATTATGCCGCTCAATCCAATTTTAGAAGTTGAATTATTTGATGTTTGGGGGATCTATTTTATGGGTCTGTTCCCGAATTCGTTTGGAAATACGTTCATTCTTGTCGGTGTTGACTATGTTTCGAAATGGGTAGAGGCCGTGGCTTGTAAATCTAATGATCACAGAGTAGTGATCAAATTTCTCAAGGATCAAGTGTTTTCATGTTTTGGCATTCCAAAGGCGATAATCAGTGATGGTGGAAAGCACTTTTGCAATAAAGTGTTCACCCAATTAATGAAGAAATATGGTGTCACACACAAAGTTGCTACACCTTACCATCCTCAGACAAGTGGCCAAGTTGAAGTCTCTAATCGGGAACTTAAGCGGATTTTAGAAAAGACAATCAATCCGAACCGTAAAGACTGGTCGTTAAAGTTGAATGACGCTCTATGGGCGTATAGAACTGCATTTAAATCTCTAATTGGCATGTCGCCGTATCGGTTGGTCTTTGGTAAAGGATGTCACCTCCCGGTTGAATTGGAACATCGAGCATTTTGGGCCGTTAAGTCATTGAATTTCGATCTCCTGAAATCTGGTACCCAAAGGGGTCTCCAAATAAATGAATTCGATGCATAAGGATACGTGCTAAATCGTATAAGGACCGTATGAAATGGGTTCATGATCAATCTATTCTGCGAAAATCGTTCGTTGTTGGTCAACTAGTTCTACTCTACAATTCCCGACTTCATCTATTTCTGGGGAAACTAAAAACTCGTTGGAGTGGTCCTTTCAAAATCTCTCAAATACTCCCCAATGGGGTAGTAGATATTATCAACCCGAAACACCGGAATGTTTTTCGAGTTAACGGTCAGCGATTGAAACCGTTCCTTGAGAATGCGATTGCATTCTCTGACACTATTTCTTTGAGTGAGCCACTGGCTCACCCTGACTGAGCGATTCCCAAGGTCGAGCTATTGACTTTAAACTAGCGCTCATTGGGAGGCAACCCAATTGTGTATTTTCCGTTTGGTTTTGTTTTGTTTTGTTTTTTTAAAAAAAAAAAAAAAAAAAAAATTTGGAATCGATGCATCGACCCCTTTGTGCTCGATTAATCGACCCTTTTGGTCGATTAATCGACAGTATTTATGGAGTCTCCTTTTTCAAGGAGACTGCATTTATGACGGTTTTTGACTTTTTTTTAGTCGATTAATCGACTCCTTGAATCGATGCATCGACTGCACATTTTGAAAATTGTGCCGTATTGAAAATCTGTCAGTTTTGTTTTTATTTGGTGTCGATTAATCGACTCTTTATGGATCGATTAATCGACTTTTATTTCGGGACATGCGTTTTTGGTTTTTATTTGCCTCGATTAATGTCGATTAATCGAGGAAGTACGTCGATTAATCGACTTTTCCACTTCCGGACGTTGCGGCTTTTCACTTAAAGACGTTGCGTGTTTTCCATGCGTCGGGACTTCTGACGCGCCCGTTTTCAATGGAGTCGATTAATCGACACTTTTGGTCGATTAATCGATTATTTTGTGTGTGTCCGTCCTGAGAGGACGCCTTTACGCCTATTTAAATGGAGCAGTCTCACTACGATTTTCATTGAGTTTGTTTTTCTGACTGCCTCCGACATTCCGACAGTGCAATCATGGCTTCGACCTCTGCCGCGCCGCAAAGACTTGTATAACGCCCTGCTGGTCATCCACGTGATCAGCCAAGTGGTCGCTTCGCGACCCGCGAGCTATGTTCTGAATATGTTTTTGATCTCGCGGCTTTTCAAGCAATCGCCATTCGCGCCTGCTTCTCGCCATGTCGATGGCTCTCAATGCCCATTTTCTCCTCACTCCACCCGTGATCAAAGTGTCCGAACGCGTTGTTCGGTTATTCTATCAGAATATGGCATGGGTGCCGGCCTCCATCGAGAATCAAGTCGCCGCCCGCTTCACTGTTACAATTGATGGGTGGTCGCGCCCGATTTATCCGCACACCATTGCGGAGGTCTTTAATGTTTCGTGCGAGCGCCCTCACAATCACATTTTGGGTGAGGAACTTGACGAGTCTCAGGAGGATATAATCAACGAGATGTGCCGTGGCATATTTTCTTCTGGGATCGCCACTAGGCGATCGGCGTTGCCGCGCCCGCTTTTGTTTTGGGATAGTGTGGTCAGTAGCAATCCGCCCCGTACACGCTTCGAAAGTGCACCGGTGATCGGGTTCAAGCACTTTATGGGGCCCACCGCAATTCATGGATCAACGTGCCCAGGATTATTCATGATGGCATGTGGCGATGCCATGACGAACACACTAAACCTACAACTGGTGAATCCCCGTTGGTCTACTTCCCCCATTATGTTATGAAATTGCTTAATTTCCTTCGTTTCCCGTTCTACCGGGATGATGATATCGGGGACCTTGCATTCTATCGTTATGGTGCGTCCCAATGGAACCGTAGTATGCGTCTCTTGGAAAACATCCCTAATGCCCCTGCTGATGCACCGGCCCAACCGGCTCCTCCACACCAGCGCCGCCGCGTCCGTCAAGATGACCAACATGCACCTGATCAAGGACCCGAGGAGGGTGTGTCGCTGGGTTCGCTCCAAGCCCAAATTCACTTGTTACAAGAGGAGCAGCAGCGACAACATGGTGCACTCCTGCGCCGTACCCACTATGATCGTTCCTTCCTCCATCAGATCGGGCAGCACATGTGGCCTGATAGTTATGATGAGATGCGCGCCAAGGCCCGCAAAGCCGAGGAGGATGGTGATGATTAGTTTGATTAGTCTAGGATTAGGATTTTTCGTTTTGTGTTATTTTTCTTTCTTTTGTTTAGGCTGTTTAATTTAGGAGTCAAATCAGAAGTGTCCATGTAATCATCGTATTTATCAATGAAAAAGTGTGTTTTCTAATCTGTGTGGGATTGCCAAAATTTTGCTTATTACCTGTTACCTTTAGAGTAGTTGAAAAGCACCATTAAAATGCCATTTTTTAAACAATTTCAACTCTTTGCCAAGATGGTGTCAATTAATCGAGGGTTATACTCGATTAATCGACCCACTGTTTGCGAAAAAAAAAAAAAAAAAAATTTTTTTTTAGGAAGTCGATGAATCGACCCCTATGTCGATTAATCGACCCCCAAAGGGTCGATGCATCGACCTTCGGGGTTCGATTAATCGACCCTATGTTTGAAAAAAATAAAATAATAAATAAATAAATAAATAAAATAAAATAAAATTTTATCGACCCCCATGTCGATTAATCGACCCCCAAAGGGTCGACGCATCGACCTTCAGGGATCGATTAATCGACCCCACCGTTTTTTGTTTTTTTTTTGTTTTTTTTTGCGACGGCACTCCTATTGGAACTCTAATTTGCCACTTTTCTCAGTCCCGTGGACTCCCTTAGACGTACTGCCACACTTTTCATTGTTTCTATTTTGGAGGACACCTCTTTCCACTCCTACTCCAACTCTATATATATATATATATATATATTTTTTCCCTTTATATTCACCTTTAGGCTCACTTTTCATTAACTCTGCACAATCTTTCTTATGGCCCGACGATTATATCTCACCAGAGCACGATTATCAAAGATGGAGGAGACTGCTAAAAGCGGGGCGCGCTCTCATCAGACAGGACTTTTGTGCCAAACAATGTTGAAATCATCGACCTCGATCCGATGATCATTCCTTACTGGGGAGAACCATCTCGAAAAAAGGTAAATCGCTCCAAATCTCCTACACCGTGCTTCAATATTGATATCGAGATAATTGATGTGATGCCGTCACCGTCTCCCCCATCTTCATCTCCTACTTTCGCCTCCCTACCTCCATCCATACAATCGGCGGTGTCTCATCAATTTCCCTTTGATCTTTGGGAGAAATTATTCCCTGTGCCTAAGAATATCAATTTAAGTGACCCGAGGTGGATGGGTCCGCCTGCCAATGATTAACAGAGTTGGATTCATATTTAGTTTAGGATTTAGGATTTAGGCTTTTTAATTTTTTTCTTCTTTCCTTTTTGTTTTGTTTTGTTTAGTTTAGATTGTTTTTCTTTCCCTAAATAGTGTAACCATATTCCCTTCACTATATTTTTTGCCATGTTCCAATTTGATGCACATATTCTCTGCACCTGATCTTTGTGTTGAGGTACTTTTTTCAAACAGGTTTGGGGGTGCGCTACTTCTTTCAGTCAATGCGGACATTGTCATCTTTAGGTTTGGGGGTATGGTTAATTATTTTGCGTCATTTATATGTTTTATCTGAAAAAAAAAAAAAAACAATTTTAAATTTTGAAGTCATCATGCACATTATTTTACGATTGTTTTCAAACTTTAGTTGATGATGCATGTGAATTTAATTTTGAGAATAATAGTGTCATATTTTGATTACTTGTATCTAAGATGATGAAGCTTAATGTGATATTTTGTGGATAATTTTGATATTCATGCCTAGAATTTTTACACTGATACCAAGCTAAGACTTAGTGTGACAACTGGTGTATTTTAAATGTAACCCTTGTAAGTGCACAAGATCTATTGCAGTATGGCAAGAACAAAGGTGTCGAACCCACAGGGAAATCTTGAATTTTAATTAATTCTTTCAGAGATTTAAAAACGTCCCCAAGGAAGTACCAAAGGGCAGATTCAATTTTACCAAAATTTTATCCCCTTTTTTTATGCAAGAAAAATAAATTAATCTAAACAACTAATTAATGATGAATCTAAGAATAATATTTAAATAAAATCAAGAAATATGCTACCCCAGATTTGTACCCCCCTTTCATTAAAGAATCATTCACACCATCACCATCATTCATTCATAAAAATGATTTGAAATAAAGTATGATCATCAATCCGGCATACCCTATCTAAAAACAATGACTCAGCCTATCATTGTGGTATGAGTCATGTAAGAAGCATAGCGTATCTCGTGATGTGTAGATCAAAACAATAAAAACATTAGACTATGATATTAATCATAAATATGGGTACTTATCTGGGGATCGCATCTTTCCCGATCTCGATTTAGATCATCTCTTTGGTGTATGATCTCCTTGTTCATTCAAAGCCATTCCTCTTTTTATTTCTTCCAAAAATCTTTGGTTACAATGTCTTTTCTTAAATACAATCTATGAATGTAAAAGAAAGACAGTGCAAATCTTAAGTACAATCTACCCAAATCAATCCCTAGAAGAAGGAGAAAAGAAGAACTTTTAAAAAGATGCCCAGAGGAGTCTAAAACCAAAAATAATAATGAATAAACAATCCTCTAAAAAAAACTCTCTCTAAAAAAATCTCTAATTATTTCCTCTAATTCCTCCCTCTAATTCCTATCTCTAATTCTTGCTCTAATTTCTATCTCTAATTTTTGCTCTAATTTTTGCTCTTTTTTTCGAAGTGTTTGATCCGCTTTAAATAGAGCCGAAGTTTCCCAGCCGCAGAGGTGTTCCAACTCGAAAATTTAGGGTCAATCAATTAACCCAATAGGGTCGATGCATCGACCTCCCAGATTTTCGTGAAGTCCCGTCGAACTTTGCATCAGACACTACTTTAGTAGTTTGGCCATAACTTTCTATCCCGAACTCGGATTGAGGTGATTCTTCATCTCTTGGAAAGCTGACCGAAAGATCTACAACTTTTGTGTTTTAACAATTTCATAATTCGACCGTCTTGAATGTCAAAATTGAGCTACAAGTTGCACCAAGTTCTCGATGACCCAAAGTTGCAGTGTTTTGCCATTATTTTCATAATTCTTGGGCTGTTTTCTGCACTTGGCTTGTATTTACCTGAAACACTTTAAATCTAATAATTCTTATCAGATAGCCTTCATCGGATAGCTAAATATAGGTATCTAGGAGTGAAATATCATCATATTTCACTACTCATCAACAGCCCGGATTTCGACACCCCGAAACCCGTGCCATCAGCACGATCATCTTGATCGTGCCCCTTAGCTAAGCACGGAACATTGGCATATTAAGCATAAAATGAAATAATAAATGAGCTGCGGAATTTAAATCTATATTAAGTATTTCTCCAAAAGACAGTTCTACCCTCATGCCTCTGCATGAATGGAGAACTAATCCGAACCATCGATGATAGCAATCATCACAAATGGTTCGCCCCAAAAGAATAATCCCAACTCAATATATACATGGTTTAACCAAAACAAGGCTTGACATACCAAGCCGTACCAATCTCTTTCAAAAAGCCCTCAAAGTGGCACAACGGAGTCCTTTAGAAGAAGTCCTTAGGAGGTGGCTCCAACTCTTCGCCGGTCGCAAGGCCCGACTCACCAGGGTCAGCGTCTCCTGAAGCCTCGGCCGCTGCTAGTAGTGGACCTGCGACGTATAGTTTATAGGGTGAGCTACATCCTAGCTCAATAGGGAACAAAAACACAGTTGAACATATAAATTATTACTCACATATATTCCATGATATGACATGCATGATGTGTCTATACAATTACTGATAAAACGATTAAAAAGTATTACATTTTACTGGTAGTTTACTCGTGTCTTTTATTTACTCATGAATGATGCTGAAAAGGCCTAAAGCAAAACTTAAATTTTCAACTTAAGTAATCCCCGAGCAATATAGCATCGAGCCCCGATGAGATACCCTTCATCGTCATCTATATAGACACTTTTTAACGTATTCCCTGGGAATACCATATAGTACCCAAACCCCTTTCCCCTGGGGATTGGTGGCGGGGTTTCACTTGTCTCAAATCAACACCCCTGGGGTGTGCTTACTATGTACGGATAAGCCTCCGCACTGGCTTACGGTTTCGCCGCCGTATCGGTCACGGATATCCTGCCGTGTCAGTCGTGGATATCCCGCCACGTCGGTGGGGTACCCTATCAAACCTCAAATAACAAAAATATCGGTGCCTTACATATAGTTATTCACCGTGTAAGAGTGCTATCTTATATCAGTTAGGCCCTATCAAACATGATTCAATCTTGGATACATCCCTGGAATGTATCCATTTACTTGCATCACACCTGATGCTCTTATATCTTCACTTCATCATCCCCTGGGGATGGCTCATTATACTTACTCTTATGGATGTCACACACACACACTTTTCACAATTCTTAAGCAATAAAACATTTGAATTTGAATTATATATCACTACATACATGCTCTTGTAAAATAAAGTACATGTTCAAGGTGTTCCCTACCTCAAGTCTTTGTTTGCTCAACGCATCAAGGTCCCACGTGGCTCCTTGTGCATTAGTTCACACGTACCACCTATGGTACCACATAACAGGTGAAACACATCACTAAGGATTCAATAAAGAAGGTCCAAGACCCTCCAAGAATCTTAAAGTCAAACTCAAAAGTTAACATAATTTATCTCAGTCGATTAATCGAACTCCAAAATCGATTAATCGAATCTAATTCGATTAATCGATTTCCAAAATCGATTAATCGAAAGTCAATATCGATTAATCGATTCTCAAATCGATTAATCGAGATTTTCATTCGATTAATCGAATCCTAATTCGATTAATCGAAATTCTCTGTTCAGCCAAGTCGATTCTCAATTCGAGTAATCGAGTTCCTAAAATCGATTAATCGATCCCAAATCGATTAATCGAACATTGAAGTCGATTAATCGAAATCCCATTTTGTTTAGTCGATTTTCTACAAGTCATTTCCTCCAGCCCTTGGGTTCCACTGGAGGTTCCCAGTCGATTAATCGATACCAGTCGATTAATCGATACCCAAATCGATTAATCGAAATCCAAAGTCGATTAATCGAAATTCAATTCGATTAATCGAGATCGGGTTTCCTGACTTTTCAACTTCTTGGCCAATTTCGATTAATCGAAATTGTCAGATTCAGCCCCTTTCGAGCTATTCTTCTCAATCTTTTTCCACACTTTTTCCTCTATTATTCTAAACCATTTTCCTATGATTTACCATTTTCAACGACAATCTAACCTCTACAATCTATGCATTTTATTCACAAAAATTTACCTTGAATCAATCTCAAATTGATTTCAAATCAAGTGGTTGGAAGGCTAGGGTTCCAGCTTTGCTTCTAGCGGATCCCTCGCGTCAAATCCGACGTTTATTGCTCGAATCCCCCTTCCACAACTAGCATTTACTCCTTGCATCAACTATGCTCTCCTTCTCTCTCTCTCTTCTTTACTTCTCTCTCAACCACCAAAGCTATTGGTTTTAGGGTTATTAAACCCTTTTATCCCCCCCTAGCTTGTGTGTTGAGCACATGCACCTCAATTGGTGTATGTGACTTCAGATTCACAACACACACCACATGGTTTCACAAACCATCTCATCTCATTCACTCATCACACTCTACGCTAACTATCGAACTCCTAATTGGTCAAACCTGTGATCGATCGGGCACGGATCCCGAGGTCATAGTTTAGCGTGATTTTTCAGGCTATTACACTTAGAAATCGATGAACTGTTTTGAATGTTGAATCTTAGGATCTCAGTGGAGACTAAACCCAGTGAGCTTTAGAGCTAATTTCCCGCCATTGATGAGTGAATGTATAAACTCGGAGTTTTCTTTGAATACGACTTATTTTGCATAATCTCATACACTTCATTTTGACTTGTGACTTTACATGAAATCAAATTCATATCATTATATTAGAATGTACTGTATATCTACTCAAGACAAATAGGCAAGGTTACTATCTTTTAAGGACATGATTGAAGGCCATCTTTGGCTCGTTTGTGCTTAAAATGCCCCACCTCAAATAAATTTATCTTTCTAGTACCCCTTTGAGCCTATTGGAAAAATTTACCTTTATACATTCTTTGATAAGCCACGTTAACCTTTAACCCTTTACCATTTCTGAAAATTCAGCTTTACCCTTCTTATTTCTAAGAAATTAGGAACGAGGGATGAGAGTGAACGAAAAGAGAGTAAGTGGAGAGATACTGAGTTGTGGTGTTTACTGAGAGTGTATGACAAATAAAAAGAAAAAAAAGGGGGGGAGAAAAAGAAAAAAATTGTGAAAAATAATGAAAAATATGAGGTGCTTTAAGATAAAGGAAGAGAAAAAAAAAGTTGAGAAAAATAGAAGAATATTGAAAAAAATAGTGAGAGATTAGAAGAGAAATAAAAAAAATAAAAAAGGTGTTTCTTTTTCAATTTTTCAGAAACTTTGAATCCCAACTTCCAATTCTTTCTCACCTTTTCCTGAGCCCCATTACAACCCTAAAAAGACCTTCATGATCTGATCTTGCATTAGTAACTGCCTTGTGGAGAGTAAATATGTGATACTTATGACACGTGATATGACATGCGTAGGATATACAAGTATCTTCTTATGAGATTTATTTTTGTTCATTGATTGCATCGTGTTTCATTTATCATGTGAGACCTTTTTATTTGCTTTGTATTGACCTCTCACATATGTGCGAAAATTATCCACTATCGGTGTCTTTATATTTTGAGAGTATACCTAAAGTGAGGATTGAGTCAAAACAACAGATCCAACGAATTTTCGTTTGAACTAGTTCTGAGATGAATGAATTTTGGTTTGGTTATGCACACACTTCACGTTTAGGCATGAATGGATGAGCTATCTAACGATTTGAGCATTAGACTAATTTACATGGATATTAGTATGATTAGTATAACATTGTTATTTAAAATTGAGAATTCGCATGTTGAATTGATTAATGATTTTTGTTTTTGAATGGTATATATGTTATCAAAATCATGTTTTGAAAACTCAATTTTATCGATGATTTCAAAAATGTATTGAAGTTTGTGGGTAACTTCACTGTAAACCCTCAGGAGACACAACTCCTCCACTAGGATCACCTAGGGGTTTAAAGGCTTGTTGCACATGCTAAGTGCAATCGTGTTCCCTACGAAAGTGGTATTTATTTTCTTTAGTTTGCTTTGCTCGAGGACTAGCAAAGTGTAGGTTTGGGGGTATGATGAGTACTGAAAAATGATGATATTTCACCCCTAAATACCTATATTTAGTTGTCTGATGAAGACTATCTGATGAGAATGATTAGATTTGAAGTGTTTCAGGTAAATACAAGCCAAGTATAGAAAACAGTCCAAGAATTCTGAATATAATGTCAAAACACTGCAACTTTGGGTAATCAAGAACTTGGTGCGACTTGCGGCTAAATTTGGACCTTCAAGACGGCTGAATTAGAAATTTTCAAAATATGAAAGTTGTAGATCTTTTCGTCAGCTTTCCAACGGCGCAAGCATCACCTCAATCCGAGTTCGGGACAAAAAGTTATAGCCAAAATACCAAAGACGTGTCTGATACAAAGAAAGTGCTGAATTTCACGGATTTCTGGGGTCGATGCATCGACCCTATAGGTCGATTAATCGAGGATGAGTCAGAGTCTGACACGAAACTGACACTGTAAAGCAGATTTTTGGGACTTTTTGGCGGCTCGATGCATCGACCCTCCCTGGTCGATTAATCGACCCGAAAATATTGGCTTGGGAGACTCCCGCGACAAGGGTCTATTTAAAGCGACTCAAACACTTCGGAAAAGGAGATTTTTTTTAGAGGAATTAATTAGATAGATTTTAGGAAAGAGTTTTAGTTTTTAGAGTTCTTAGTTTTTAGCCATTCTTTTTCATAGTTAGACATAGAAATAGAGAAATTTTATTATTCTTTTGAGAGCTTTGCTCCCTTTAATTTTTCAGTACTCATTCCTAAATTTTATTCAAAGTTTATTCCTGCATTAATTTCATTTCTGAAGATCATCATACTTGTGGATCAACGTAATTTCTTTTGAAGTTTGAGGTAATTTTAATTAATGTTATTTTCCCGTCTTTATTTATTTATGTCATTTAATTACAATATGTGTGGCTAAATTTATAGGGATGGGGATCTAATGATTCCCATCCGAGGGATGTACTTTTAATAATATAAATTAAGGATTAAAATATGAGATTTTATTTTATGGTTATTGTGCTATCATGAACGGATGAAATCCCCGCCACTAACCGGGATCGCGTGTGCCGAGCCATGCCCGGGATCTCAAATCTGTGACGGTAATTTTACCCAATCATTGTTATGGTCTTTTTGCTTTCATCGTGTGGATCTAATTACGATTATGTTCTGGGATCGAGTGTGCCTAGCCATGCCATTGATTTCAGATTTATAAGTGGTATTCTTGTTGGAATTTTCACCCACTTTGGGGATGATTTTTATTTGAACCTGAGATCATGTGTGCCTAGCCATACCCTTGATCCCAGATCTATATATGAAAATCATCTAAGTCCTGAATGCAGGGATGCAACGTGGAGCCTATTAGGGTGTTAACCATTGATCTTCCATAAAAGATGTTTGTTACCAATGAAATATCTCATAATTTAATCCTTAAATTTATATTATGGGAAGAACGGACCAAAGATGGGAGGATTTAGTATCATCATCTTTATCATCATCTTCACCTTTACTTTTGAATTATCAATTGAATTTTAGTTTGTAGTCATTAATTACCATCTCATCAACCGCTTCAATCATAAAACTGGTAGAATACTGTTAGATCTTAATAGATTTCTAGAATTACTTGTCTCTTTTAGATATTTCAAAATTAGTCCTCGTGGGAACGATCTCGTACTCCGCACCCACTATATACAAACCGATTCGTGCACTTGCGAGTAAAACATACAATTAAAAAATCACATTAAGTTTTTGGCGTCGTTGTCGGGGATCAAATTAAGAAAATCTAAATATTTGGTAGACAGTAAATTTTAGGAATTTTCGAGGATTAAAATAGTATTTCTGCTTAATTAAAAAAAAAAAAAAAAAAATTGCTGGGAGTCGATGCATCGACCCCCATTGTCGATGCATCGACCTTGCCTCGATTGATCGAGTGTGACTCGATCAATCGATTTAAAAAAAAAAAATTTCTTTTGAGGTTTTCCTGCCTGAAACCTCCACTCTGTGCATCATTTGCATGCACACTAGGTCTTCTAAAGAAAGAAATTTAGAACCGTTAAATTCTGAGATCGAACGTGCCTGCCGGTCAAATCGTAAGGACGCTAGATCAAGGCAGAAATTTTTAAGTGAATCATCCACTGAAGTCAATATGACTGACAACATGAATGGGCAACTCGAACAAGAGGAAGAACCAACATTGAGAGAACTGTTTTCTCCGATAACTATAAATACCCCATCATGTATTGTATACCCACTTTGGGGATGATTTTTATTTGAACCTGAGATCATGTGTGCCTAGCGATGCCCTTGATCCCAGATCTATATATGAAAATCATCTAAGTCCTGATTGCAGGGATGCAACGTGGAGCCTATTAGGGTGTTGACCATTGATCTTCTATAAAAGATGTTTGTTACCAATGAAATATCTCATAATTTAATCCTTAGATTTATATTATGGGAAGAACGGACCAAAGATGGGAGGATTTAGTATCCTCATCTTTATCATCATCTTCACCTTTACTTTTGAATTATCAATTGAATTTTAGTTTGTAGTCATTAATTACCATCTCATCAACCGCTTCAATCATAAAACTAGTAGAATACTGTTAGATCTTAATAGATTTCTAGAATTACCTGTCTCTTTTAGATATTTCAAAATTAGTCCTCGTGGGAACGATCTCGTACTCCGCACCCACTATATACAAACCGATTCGTGCACTTGCGAGTAAAACATATAATTAAAAAATCACATCAAGTACCTTTAAATCCATCACCCAATCTTTGAGTTCACCCACGTTGGAACACATTAAATTCATTGAATCATATGATGGAATTTTTTTATCGTCTCAATCTTTCACATGATGGATCTTGAGATCATGGGCGCACCATCAGATGGCTATTTTTTATTTCATGTGGTACACACCCAAAAAAGCGACCTTAAAATCAATATTGAGCTTGCACATGATGTTAAGGTCAAGTGTTTAATCTCGATAATCCTCCCTGTCACGTGATCACTTAAATGATTAGGTGAGGGGTGGTGCCGAGATTATAATCTCAGCATTTTCTCTGCCTCACTTGATCACTTATGGATAGTTGTTTCCAATGTAGGGATATCAAGGATGATCATAGAATTATGTATCTTCTTATTTAACTAACTAATCTCATATTGTCTTACAGTGTATTTTTATTTGTAGAAGATGTCTTCGACAATTCCAAACAAAGAGTGGATGGCTATGGAAAATCGCATGACTAAAGAATACATGGAAGGAGTCCGATTCTTTATTTCATTCGCAAAACAAAATGAAGATGGTGATTGGTGTTTTTGTCCTTGTGTCAACTGTCGTAATCTTAGAAAACATAACTTAGAAGTCATATCAGAGCATTTAATTTGTGATGGCATAGATAAGTCATACACAACATGGAACTATCACGGGGAACAGTTACTGAAAACTAAGGTCAACGTTAGGGCTCCCAGTACATCAACTAGTAACCAAACTGAAAATACGTCCACAAGACTGACAGATATGTTGGATGACACATTTGGACGTGCTCGTCCTGAAGACTTAGATGCGTGCTTAAATGAAGCTCATGATGAAGAGGATGATCAGACACCACATAAATTACAAGAGAATATGGAGTACGATAAGTTGATGAAATATGCATTAGAACCCCTGTATCCTTCATGTCAACCCAACCATACGAAATTGTCAATCACAATTGAGTTGTTGAGCATGAAGGCTAGACATCAATGGTCTAATAGTTACTGAATCTGATAAAAAAATTTCTTCCTGAAGAAAATACTCTGCTGGATAGCACTTACAATTCGAAGAAGTTAATCAAGGCATTGCGTCTGAAGCAAGAAATTATTCATGCATGCCCCAACGACTGCATATTATACTGGAGAGACCATGCAAATCTCGGTATCAGTTCGGTGTTAAACTGATGCACATTGTCGATGTCATTACGCATTTACCTATCCCCCTGCACCAGTTTCAATGAAGGCAAAAAATTTCTAAAACAATTGAAAATAAGAAAAAAATCGGAAAAGTTTATTTAACATATAAAAATCCTTATTTAGAAGAGATCCGGGTTTAGAAAGGGGCTAGAAGTTCAGGCAAAATCAAGTTTCAAAGAGAGAAATTCATGGGCCTGATTTTTGGCTTTTGGCCATAAACAAGGTAACATTTCGTTTTTATAACATATGATCATCTTTAAATACCAAAGGTTATTTCATGGGCCTCGTTTATAACATATGACCATAAACAGTCCCACATTTGCTATTCACAGCCTCGTCTCTCCTCTTTTAAGATCTATAAGATCTAAGGCCACTCCACTCATTGTTAATTGGTTTTTAGATTGATACTCAAATTTATCATGGTATCAAAGCAGAAGTCTACGTCACCCAGTTCAATTGTTAATGTGATTTGGCTCAATTTGGTCAACACCTGTAGGGGCATGCAAAATTTTAGTCCCACATCGACTATAAAGAGCCTTCTCTTATAATATCTATAATATCCCGGTGACCTCCACTCATTGTCAATTGGTTTTGAGATGGATACCCAAATTTATCAGGTACAACTTGAAGGAAAATAGAGCCATGTGTTCAAAATCTCGGCCACCACATACTCTTAATTCTGGACGGGTCTGTTACCCCAGGTCCCAACCAACTCTTATCAATTTAGGCTTCCATCGTAGTGGATTGCTTTTGACATTAGACTAACCTCCTTACAAGAGAAAACAATGTGGTTTAGGTTGTGTTGCAATATCCACCTAGAAGACATGGGATTGGAAAAATGAATGAAGCACAGGGTCCCATTGTGCCTTTTTGTGTACATTTATATGCAATTGGGTTGGGGAAAAGGAATGAATTGAGAGGGCCCATTAGATGGTGATGGGTGTTGCCTTCATCCTCTTTGGATATGCTTCTGCCTATCCAATTTGAAATTGACTCTCTTCACTGGAATTATAAGATTATTAATCTTATGAAGCACCTTTTATCTACCTTCTTCCATTAAAAGTTTTGACTTCTAGGTATAACTGATCTCCTGAAATCCATGACAGTCAACTTTTGACAGAATTCATTGACTAAAATGTGCTTCACAAGATTGATAACCTCATGATACTGCTAACAACTTTATTAATCTTCAATTTTATGTTATCCTCTCTTTATTCCCAGTTTAATCTTCCCATATGATTTGTCTCATTCACGTAAGATAGCAGCTCTCTGTTGCACTCTTCTCCTTAAGTAATTACCAAACAGAAGAAAGAATTGATCATAGTGTAGATTTGCAAGCGATGTGGGTCCCAGATCAAGATGTCAATCAAAGTTGTTTGAGGTCCTATGCAATTCAACATTAGATTGTGATCTTTCTAATCAAGAATCTAATTGAGATTGCGGTTTCTAGATACATCTAAAGGCAACCTAATTATTAGAAAGTAAACTGCCTACATGGCTGTACTTTGTTGTAACCGCAATTTAATTTCTTAATTAACCAAATTAAGAAAGTGACAGACTAAATAGCTAAGTTTTCTAAATCAGCTGATGGGATGCCTAAATGCATAAACTTCCCAAGTCAGACGGTGAACTAAATGGGCGTAAAAGAGGAGTCTGTTTCGAACTTACGACCTTGGGAGCATACCCCAGTCATCAACAGTTGCAACGCTCCCTTTGTGGATTGTAATTTCTGGAATCCTTTTTATGACCATTGTTCTCGATAATAAGTCAGACGGTGAACTAATTGGGCGTATAAATATCAAGTGGGTATCATAAAAAATGAAATCTTGACAAAAAAGTTAAGGTAATTGTCTCTATGCTCTTTATAGACTTCCTAGATCAAAATGGCCATGCAGCACTCTACTAGACAAATTCATAGATGGGAGGGATAGTTTTGCTCCAGTTGTATTAGGCATCCTAAACTTTTTTTTTTTTTTTTTTTTTTGAGAAAGTATTAGTCATCTTAAACATTTTTTTTTTATTTTTCTGAGAATGTATTAGGCATCCTAAACTTGGGAATACGTAAATTCATCCAACTATTTGAACCTGATATCGTGTTGAACCTGTTTTAAAACCACTAGATAGAAGGAAATTTTGACTGTCATGAATTTCATTTTTATGAAGATGGTGTGCAGTTCAAGTTACCTTCTAATTTGAACTCGATATCAGGTTCAAATAGTTAAATGTGGCTGCACACATAGTGGTCCCTAAGTGTAGTTAATGTTGCGCCACATAAGCTATTGCAAAATTATCTATCAAAATCTGTTCACTATTTATAATTTTTTCTTGATCTTCACAATATTGTTGTTGTTGTTGCTGCTCTAGCTTTTATTATTCGATTACAAATACTAGGCTTAATGTAAGGTACCTAACTTTTTCCCATCGCGGGCACTCAAATCAATCTCAAATTGACCACCGCCTCAGTGGATTTTCCGTCGGGTACCTAACATGAGCTCATGATATGATCTAGGGTGGACCCATTATATCTCTGTATATATAAGAATGCCTACGTAATTTTTTTTAGTGGTAGAATTTAGATATAATTAGGAAATGGGGAAATGCATATGAATGCACGACATAAATCGTGCATTTGAATGTTAGATCAGGTGACATGTGATCTTGTAATGGTTAATAACACTAGGAAATGTAGAAGAAGAAGAATAATCCATCTTCTTTGTCATGGTGATTTGATTGAAAAAATTGATTGGAGAGAGAGAGAGAGGGAGATTTAGTGAATCACTTGATAGTATGGTCTGTTGGAAGGTCATGACCTTCAAGATCCTGTTATTTGAAGATCACATATGTAAAAAAATATCTCATATCATTCAAAGCAGCCAAATGCTTTTGAAATGGAAGGCTAAATAAATTTAAAATTTTTGTGTGATTTTATTTCATTGGTATTTAACCTTTTTAATCAGATTATAGGGGTGTTCTATTGGTGCAATCCTAGATCTGGCATATCTTAATCACTTGTTTATTTATATTAAGTAGCACACTTGATTGAAAAAAATGTCAGACAACTATTTTTTATGACTGGTCTCATCGATGCCGAGAAAATGTTTTTATTTAATTTCTATATTTTTTTAATGGTACAGAGAATAATACAATTATTGCTAGCATTCTATAAATGAAGCTTGAAAAGTTGGCAACATGTCAGAAATAGTCTCTAACTTCGGGTGAAGATAACAATACTCCAAGGGAAAAACAAATGAGAGGTAGCAATAACTCGAGTTGGATGTTTCCATTTAATTTGTTAGATTAACATTGAGAGGGTTTATTTGATAGATCATGGTATCAAATCTGTGACCAATCTAAAATGTCCAAGTGGTGATCCATCATTGGATCATCTCACAGACCAAGGAAACATGATGAAGGGACCTTTCACGTTGCATTTTCATTCCCTCTTTTGGTGTTTGTTACTTATGAAAGCAATAATCTTTAAGGAAACCAAAGCTGGGGATATAACTCTGTTTTCTACACAACATAATAATTCTATTTGGTCATTTTTTATGCAACAATCATTTTTCTTCTTCTAAAAATTCCATTTTTTTGTTATTGTGGAACACTAACAAATTTATAATCTCATGCTATGATTTTTTTATAGGCGAATTGTGGTGTTGTTTATGTACAATTGTTTGGTCTATTAGTAAGGGATCACCATGCATTCGAACCCATATCCTTGGGCCTACATGGGGCTTGAACCCAACCACACCAGCAATAAGGTGGGACTAATTCGGGGTTTGAATCAACTGCACTAGAAATGAGGTTTATATCATTCAATATAATTGTTTATTCAATATTAAAAAGAATAATTGTATTTTTTTTTAAATATTTATTGTGAAGACAATGACTGTATGTGTTCTGTTTGCGACTATGAAGCAAACAACCAATGAATAGATCTTTTTATTTTATTTTTAGCAAAGAATTGATGGCTTTTTGTTTTATTTTTAGCAAAGAATTGATGGCACAATCTGAATCTGAAACAAGTGGGTTTGAGTCTCAACCAAATGGGTCTGAACAAAATGACGCTCAAGAAAATCAGTCTGAACAAAGCGATATTCAAGGGACTGGTTTGTTTGTTTCTTATTGTTTATATAATAATTGTTATGATTAGATTACTAACAAGATATTATTCATTTAGGTGAGCCTAAAAAATCACCGCATTTCAATGAATATGGGCAACCTATTGGAAAAGGTTCAGCAAAATTCTCTACGCTTGTAGGTTGAATGGCGAGGGCACATTGCCCACCTACATACAGTACTTGGCGTGACGTACCAATTGTCGTGAAAGAGCAAATATGGAGTAAAGTCTTTGTGAGTGGAAGTAAATTATTTAAATTCAAATTTAATTGTTCTACTAATAATTTTTTTAATCTTTTTTTTATTATATGGAGTAAAATCTTTATGAGTGGAAGTAAATCTGTCTTTTTCAAATTTAATTGTTCTACTAATATTTTTTTTATTATCACAGGCTAAATATGATATTTCAATAAGTCACAAAAGCATGGTCTTATTGAAAGCTAATACTTCATGGAAACAGTGGAAACATGACCTGCGCATACACTACGATAAACATCAGACAAATGTGAAACGAAAAAATGATATACCAAATCATGTGAAGAAAGAAGATTGGAAAAATTTTGTTGATATGTGTTCGACGGAACAAGAGCAAGCACGTCGAGAAAAAGGAAAGTCTTTCAGGGAAAAGATGAAAAACCCACACACTACTGGTAGACGAGGAGCAGCTAACATGACAGAGGAATTGGTAATATATATCTAATATTCTATTTGCATATAATTATTTAAAATATTAATATTTACATAATATTTTTATTGTATAGAAAAAGCAGAGTTCTGATGGTAGAGTCACTAGGACACAAATATATATAGCCTCTCATACCAAGAAAGATGGGGCTTGTCGCTCTCCCGCTATGAGAAATCAACTAGTAAGACTATTATTTTAGTTCATTTTATATCAGAATTTTAGTATTGAAATGCTTAATTAATATTTATTTTTTACAGGATGATATTAGAAGAATCATCATGAACAATCCTCTTCTAGGGGATAACGATTTAGATACTGACCCTGTTGCTAAAGTAAATAATGCTCACCTCCCTTTTTTGTTTCTTCTTTTCCTTGTAAGGAATTTATAGTTCTAAATATTTTGTTGCTTAGGTTTGTGACCGTGATGGAAGAGGTTGTGTACGGGGTATGGGTAGGGGTGTATCTAAGACTGCTATTCAAGCATCAGCGCTTTGCAGAGAGAACGCTCAACGGGAGAAGAGAGCACGTGAAAACATTGAATCAAAGTTTAATTTACTTATTCAACAATCTGATGAGGACCGTAAGGCACGCAAGACCTTTGAGGAAAAAGTCGATGCATTATCGAGTCAAGTTCTCTCTCAAGGAACACATGTCAGATTCAGGTTCTTCGCAGGTACAAATTTCAATCTCATGAAGGCCCAAATTCATTTTCAAAATTATAATTTTTCGATATAATTTTTTTAATACTAATCAGTTAAAAAGATTTTCGTAGGCACAAAGACATTCATCGATTCTTCCTGATTCACCAGTGGATCAATCATCTACGCGCTGCTTATTAAAGAACTTCAGGAAAAAACTTGTTGCACTGGGACGTATTAATAGAGAGACGACAACATCAACAGATTCATTTAGCATCATAATAGATGATATTTATGATATCGCAGCCGAGCTGTATGCAAGTGAAGGGACATTAGCAGATATTACAATTGGGGATACAATTATCTGGCCAAAGAGACTTATCCAATTTATATGATTATTGTTAGGCATAATATAAATTGGATTTATTTGGTTATAGACATTTAATGGATTTGGATGCTTAGTAATTTTTTTGGGGAATTTTAAGTTTTATGTTTTTTATGATTATTTCAAAATTGAAAGTTGAAAGTTGTAATTAAGGATGATGATTATCAATTTATTTATTTTAAGATGTGAATTTTCTTATGGTGAATTTAGAAATTTATGTATTTTGATGATTATAGATTTCATTAGATTTTAGACGAAAATTATTAAAAAATCATCATTTTTTAAAATTTAAATATTTTAAAATATATATAAATAAAAAATACGACTGCTCAAAACCGTGGTTGTCTCATGAACGTGATTATTCTAAAGAGAAACGATAGTCCAAATATGTCGATTATGGGGGGAATATGTCATGTCTTTTTTAATAAAACGACGTAAAAAACAACAGCTCAAAACAGTCATTTGTGGTCGACAGTCGAAGACAGTCGTTATTTTGATGACATAAATGACGGTCTAAATATGTCGTTGAAAAATACTACTGCTTTTTCTAGGACGGCTCACTCGACGGTCAAAAACTGTCATTTTTTGGAAAAACGACAGTTTTGGACAATTGTTTTTTTTGCATTTTCACGTAGTGGCAACGAATTCCATTATCAACTTGTCAAGCAAGGATTCAAAGATATATTCATGAGAAACTTTATTTATAGGGAGCCATTAACTACGCACAAATTTGGCCCAAGCACACAATTTAAAAGAAAATTTTGATATATTCGACAATTAACTATGTTAAATAATATGATAGAGATTGTATTTTATGACAATTTTTTGCATCAAAGATTTTAGATCATAACCTTCAAATCAAAAGGCATAGATGATATTTTCACACGACACATAAAAAAAATACCAAATGTTTTTTCAAATTGCGTGCAAGGACCAACTTTACGTGTGCAAGTAATAGCTCCTTTGGTCAAAGCATACCACTACTTTCCAAAAACCTAATGGTGTTGTCCATTCCGACACCAATTTGGGAGGCTTATGGAAGAAAAAGAAACTACATAGTTGGAACTACTTGGAAGCCACTTTGGCAAATATAGCCTTGCTGTCAAGCCTCAAGTCTCTTTCTCACCATGGTTTGAAATCTTGTCTGAGACACTAGACTAGATTGAAGTATGTTTCGCCCTAAGATGCAATATAGAAAAAATTATTTTATATTACAATTGTTAGACTAATATATTATTGAAAGTGTACTAATCATTATCTTCGTACATATGATACTATTTTATTGTAACGTATCCTATCTATGTGATGATCTTGTGAACGACTGTCACGGTGTATCCAATTCTGTACACTCAAACATATGCTATTATTTTTAGTTTTTAGTAAATATTGAAGATCATTAATCGGACGGTATACAATTGATTTATAACTAACATCATTGATTGGATGGTGTGATTCTTTAACGAAGATATGTTCTAGCCATGCACAAGCACCTGGACTGTTTAGATCGATCAAAGATATTTATCATATTACATAATAATAAAATATTGTGTAACATCAAACACTTATTTTAATAGTGTAAGATCATTAAAAGGTTGTTTTCATTTCATGTTGTACTGCTAATACGTTTCAGCAAGACGCGAGATGTCTCAATATAGGGGTTGTCCTAGACAACTCGGATATCCGAGATTTCAAATCATGTTTCTCACACCTTTGCACATGAACTCTGGGCCAGCCTTGGGCTAAGGCCTAAGAGGCGGCCACCTCGGGCCCCAAAATTTTTAATGTATGAAATTATTGAATAAGTCTAATTGTTTAGTTGGTCAAGTAACTAGTATTGCTTTTACTTTTTATCCAAGAGGTTGTGGGTTCAACTCTTTACAGTCTCATATTTGCATATTGTTTTTAATGGGTCATGGATCGGGTCTCGGTCGGATCGGTGCAGGCCATTGGTCCGGTCACTGACCTAACTGGGCTAGGCCAGGCATATGTAGATTCTCTGGCTAAATTTTGACCAAACCAAATTTGTTTGACCAAATCCTATATATATAAGGAACCTCGAAAGCGCCCACGTCCTAGACCCCTTGAATACCATTGATTCCTTCGAATGAGATGATAGAGATCGCTTTTCATACCTATCTTTCACAAAATAAAACTTCAGATCATGGCCCACCTATGAGACGTGCATTTTTTATTCCATGTGTCACAAATCCCTAAAAAATGCTCTTGAATCATATGGCACTCATCACTCTTAAATGTGATTTTATGGGCATTTTTTTAGGATCTATGACACGTTGAATTACAAACTGACTGTTTGATAGGTGCACCATGATTTCAAGATCTATTGAGTGAAAAATATTTGTATATATATATATATATATATGTAAAATTTTCTTATCAAATGCCCCTAACTTAAAATAGAGATTTCAGGCTCATTACAATTTCATTTTTTGCAAATGGCCTGTCAAGTTTGATCTACTCGACGAGACTTATCCAATGAACCTATTTTTTGAACTTTTTGAGATTGTTAAAGTGCTAAAAAAATGCCATTGAACGATTCAATGGCAGTTAAAGTAATAAAAATTATTAAGATATTATTGGTTGGGTTACTCAATCCGTCGAGTATCTTTTATTATTTATCTTTTCTCTGTTTTTGTTGCATTTTTCTTTAATATATACTTTTGTTAATTTAGTAGTTGCATTTTCAAATTATAAACCAAACAGGGGTGGAGGCTTATTACCGAAGACACATCCATTGTGGCAGAGTTATATAAAGCTAAATATTATCCATAGGGGACCTTTCTCACAGCTACTGTTGGGCGAAATCAGTCGGCCACTTGGTCGAGCATTCTGGGTAGCCGTGACCTTGTTGAGAGAGGCACAATTTGGCGAGTGGGTAGCGACGATACCATTCGGATATGGGAGGATAGATGAATACCCAAATCGTCTACTTTCAAAGTGATTACTCCGAGACCATCGTCGGGACTATTGATGGTGGCAGATCTCATTAAGCCAGGGGGAAGAAGATGGAATGACAATCTAATCCGATGCATTATCTTTGACGATGACGTTGAGGCAATTTTGGGTATCCACTTAGCATGGAGCAGCACAGGGACAAAATTGTGTGGGCTCTAACAATGGAGCTTTTACAGTGCATAACGCCTATCACATAGCGTCTTCCGAGGAAGAATCAAAACTCGGCCAACTCGAGCACCACTGGTAGTAGTTTTATTTGGCGAAAATTTTGGTTGTGCGATGCCCCAAATAAGGTTAAAGTTTTTGCATTGAAAGCACGCTACAATATCTTGTCTACTAATCATGCTCTTAGTAAAAAAATCAGTAATATTAATGATAGATGTGCGATCTGTGATAAGGATTGGGAGTCTACCATCCATGCTCTTAAGGAATGCGGAAAGAGTTTGGTTTCTTTCTCTGTTGGTAGTAAGGGCCTTCCTAATCAAAGCGTCCACCTTCAAAGATTGGCTCATATCATTTCTAAATGAGTTTGGTGATAATCACCTACACTTATTTCTTACCGTGGCATGGGCTCTATGGACAATTCGGAATAAATTTCTATTCGAAGGGGTGGCTACGAATCCATTGAATATTGCCTTATATGCTTCAAAGTTGGTCTCTAATTTTTTAGAAGTGAACACAAAGCTCAATCCTATTCAACCCACCCCAAATACCAAACGTTGGCAGCCTCCTACGGGTTCTAGTGTAAAAATTAATGTTGATGGTGCTTGGTGTCGAACCATGAAAATTATTGGTATTGGAGTTGTAGTTAGAAATGCAGCGGGGGATATGCTTAGTGCTAAAGCATTAGGGGATAAAGGAGGTCACTTTGCTCTTTATTGCGATGCATTGGCGGCTTATCATGGGGTTCTCTTTACTTGGGAGATGGAATTTTTCCATATTACTCTAGAAAGTGACTCATTGAAGATAATATCCTCTCTTTTCAGTGGTGATGATTGGTCGAAAATCAACTTCATTATCAGTGATGTAAGGAAGATCGCAATGGGTTTTTCATCTATTACTTTTAGACATATTCATAGAAAAGCTAATGAGGCAATTAATCTGTGTGCCAAGTTTGGCTTTAATTGTGTTTCTGAATTTGTCGGGCTAGAGGATATTCCCTCATTTATTGTTAATAGTTGTTGGATTCCTTTTTTAATGAAATGCTTACTTCTTATCAAATGAAAATAAAAAAAATTAATAAAATAAAATATGAAGATATTTGTCATATCAAAGTAATAAGTATTATTTTATTTATTAAAAAAAAATTATAATTTTTTTTTTTGTTAAAATTAATATAAAAGAGGAGCTTATTTTAAGAATTCATCTTGGGCTCCCAAAATCTGAGAGCCTGTCCCGCATAAACTCACGAACCCTAATGTAACATTCTAGGGACGTTGTTGGAACCTTGGTAACGTTTTCCTCGTCAAAGGTAAAAACAAAACCAAACCTACCCCAATAAGAGTCACTAGACTTTAATAATAAACCATAGGGTCAAAAAGCTACTCCATAATGGAACCTCTCAAGTCTCACGTCAGTAAAAGCGACAACGCAGGTCGCCTTCCTGTTTATTTTAGCATAATGAAGACATAAAAAAGAAAAAGAAGAAAAAAAAGGGGGAAGAAGACGAAGGCAAAAGACTACTTTGAAGGCATAGTGGGTTAAGGTTAACGACTGCATTGTCTCCACATTCTCCAGGGATATTGGCTCCAAACACAAACCTACACGGCTACACCTATAAAGTGGGTAAGTAGACCAAAAATCAACCTAACTCTTTATCATCCTCACCACTTTTTCTTCCTAATTGCCCCTTGTTTTCCAAAGTGGGGTAAGTTTGATGGCCCACACGTGTGCCATAGTCTTCGGATGCCTGCATCAAATTTTGCCCAATTTGTTACCGACCATTGGACCAGCTGAAGCAAAATCATATTCCTATGCTATTTGACTTTTGTTATTGCCTCTCCTGGAAGGAATGCCATAGTATGGTCATTTGAAAGCGAGAGAGATAAGGGTAGCTTTATTAACACTCATGTAACCTTGGAGGTCACCTAGGTCAAAAACCAAAAATTATTAATATATTTAAATTATATAATGGAGATTGTTTTTCACCCCAATCTTTCACATAAAGGATCTTGTGATTATGAGTGTACCATATAAATTTTTTATTTCATGTAGCACAAATTCAAAAATAAATAGTCATATAAATTTTTTATTCCATGTAGCACAAATCCAAAAAAAAATAGCCCTAAAATCACGTTTGAGAGTTAGGGCCACTTTTTTGGGAGTTGTGCCACATGGAATAAAATATTTATCATCTTATTATACACCCATGATCTCAAGATTCTTTGTATAGAAGATTGGGGCGAAAAACAATCTCCATAATCTAATTCAAAGAAATCATTGGTTTTTGGCATAAATGCTCTCCAAGATGCCATGGGTGTTAATAAAGCTACCCAATAGATTAAAAGGAAAAGAGAGAGGTGGCTTCCACGAATTTCAAAGCCTTTAAATCATCCTTTTTATAGATATGAACTTAAAATTGTGAAAATGCCTTTGACGATCCATTAAACCATTCTTTTCCTAATTATAATAGGGTTCAAAAAATTTGTACTAAGTGAAAGATGAGTTAGACGAAAATACCCTTATGTCTCATATGAGAACGATCGATCGGTCTCATATGAGACCGATCAGTCCACTATAAGAATGATTAATCGATCTCATAAGTGACTCATCAGTCCCATATGACACTAATCGAACGGTCCCATATGGGACCCGATCGAACCACTCGATTGGTCTCATATAAGACTAATTGATCGGTCTCATGTGCGACTTAAGCATATTTTTTTCTAACTCATTTTTCACTTAATTTGAATTAAGCACATGAAAAAGTTTGTTAACGATATCATAAGCTCACATGTCTCTTAACACCTTGAAACTAAAAGCTTTGAGGGTCTCAAACCCTGTTGGGTAAATAATTAATAGTTGGGACCATGTAAAGTAAAAAAATCCTTCCTTTTATGCATAGTAGCAAATTTTGTATTCGGCAATATTTCGGTGAGGGTTTTATTTATTCATTTATAATCAATATATATATATATATATAATATTTAAAGAAAGGAACAAAAAAAAACACCTTAAAAAACAACCTTAACAAAAATTGTTAGTTTTAGTGAAATGGCCAAAATTTCAAGATACCTCCATAATTTCAGTTTGTTTTGTTGTAATATGTTACTATGCTTTTAAGGCAAGCTCATTTTGCTTGATGAGTTGAATCATCTGAATATGACAATTGCCCGATCAAATGATTCTGATTTTACAACCAATGCAACTACTAGCATCCAATCCGTGGGAATTTGCACTATGGAAAATTATAATGAATGACAGGAAAAAATAGACTATTCAACAGATACTTATATGGCGCAAAATAAGTATACAGCTTCCCGATGTGCATTGTTTTGGACACAGTACGCTTGCATCGTGCCATATTAGCAGCCCGTTGAATGGTCTGCTATCTCCCGTCCACCATATAACATTCTCCCTTGTACTTTCCAACTATGTGGCACATCATGGGGTATATATTGGAGGGAATGGGCAATGGTCAGGTCCCATCAGGTAGAACAGGATTTTCAATCCTATTCCATTCGCTGCTCTTGAAACTAAGAGAATTTTGATTGCACATCATGTTATAAAATTTGATGAAATAGAAGAATCTTGACTTTCTTGATTTTCAATTTTTATAACATGACGGGCATTTAACATTCTCCTATTTTCAAGGACAATGGATAGGAGAGGATTGAAAATCTGATTCAACCTTGTAGAACCTGAACATTGCCCAGAATGGAATATAACAAGGGGGTGCACTATACCAACATTTCTCTATTTAATTTTTTAATTTGAGAGATCGTACGACTTTTCTGCCGTTAGCACAGATTTTTCACGGTCAAAAAATGGAAAGTTTTTGAATTTGAATGACGACAACGACTCGTCTTCACAACACAGTTCCCACCCTAATCTGTAAAGACTTTTAACATTGGACATATTAACTTTTGTGGCATACATCTTTTGGCATCATTTATGAGTTATACAACGCTCAGCCCTCAAGTTACCCATGTCATGGCACTGAAACCCATGGTATAAAAAAAATTGGCTCATACCGATACCGATACGTATCGGTCTTATAACTTGGTATCAGTATCGGCCGAAATGGGCCCGTATCGATTTGAGCCGCGAGATTTTGTATGTTTTTTTTAAGGGGCCGATATGTATTGGTATCAACCGATATTTATTGGTCCTCCAATAGACCAATACCCGATACTGATATCAAGTTTGACACCTAGTGAAACCACTCTCATGTTAAAGAATTTACATATTAATTGTGAGAAAAATGGACACAACATTAATTTGATGGTTCAAATCCCCCAAAGACCATGACTTCTGATCCCTCAATAGCAGTGGCGGAACCAGGATTTTCATCTACCTGAGGTACAAGTCATATAGAAAAATTTCGATGAAATTCTCCAAAATTTGCTGAAACAGGAGCCAGAAGAAACTTTTAACAAAAAATTCATTAATTTTGCTGAAATTAATGAATTAAATAAAATTTCGCCGAAATTTTGGAACCACAATCTTAAGATCTGTAGTGTCGAAAATTGGGACGAAAAATAAATTCCATTAATTGATTAAAAAAGTTAATAGTAGTACTTAAATGCATGTGTGAAATGATCTACTTTTGGAGATGAGAGATGGGTACCTCTATTTGCGTTCACACATTCTTTGAAAGCGACCACTCTTCAGACCCCTTGAAAATCATTGATTGCTTCAGATTAGATAATAAAGATCATTTTTTACTCCAATCTTCCACACACTTGACATAGCATCAAGGGAACTGACTAGTTAATAGTGAGTATCACGTAGTTTTGTCACCTACGAAAATCATTTACTGATTTGAATCAGACAATGGAGAACGTTTTTTGTTCCAATCTTCCTCACGAGAGATCTTAAAATCCTAACGCATCTATCAAACGGTCAGATGTTGATTCCACATGGCACACATCCCCAAAAGTGATCTAGATCATAGATAAAAGAATTGGTCTCCACGTTTGGGGATGTGTGCCATGTGGAATCAACATTTGACCGTTTGATAGGTGCACTATGATCCTAAGATCTATTGTGAGAAAAATTGGAACAAAAAATGATCTTCATCTTTTGATTCAAATCAATCAATGAATTCGTCCAAAAAAAATTATGTGGTACAGTGGTACTTACTACTTACTATTAAAAGGGTGAAAATAGTCATTCCCTGAAAAGCAAATATTGACTTTTATAGCGTTTAAAGTCACGTAGGGTTTGCATTAATAGTTTGATTGGAGCATAACCATTATGCTTAATCTATATATTATAACTTTACTATCAGACGGCTAGATTTTGAGTCAATATAGCACACATCACAAAAGGTGAATATGATCATGATATAGATTACATTTAGTTGTTGGATTATTTTTCAAGATGTGTCATATGAAGTCAAAATCTGACATTTGATGGTAGATCTGTCAAGAAGATTGAGGATGAACCAGTCAACAGTTTAAGAAAGTAAATTCCAAGTTGAGAATATGAATCTTTCTCTTAGAAAATAAAGGTAGACATTTCATCAATACTTGTCACTTTCCTTGAAAAAATAAAAAAAAACTATCCCAAACACTTTCCTATTGCTCACCTAAATGGTCACGTGCATCTTGATGCATTCTCCCGGTATAAAAATAAGGGCATTTTACAAAATAAAGCCTAGGGCCGTATTTTATCATCAAAATATCAAACGTTGTTTTTTTCTTCGAGACACCACCCTCATGTATTTAAAATGGGTTGGATAATTACAATGTTTCCCTTGCTAACAAATTTCTTTTTTTTCTTTTAAATTGACATTTTTAATATTAGACATTCAACATGTGTATAGAGAATGCGCACGAATACGGTCCGGATGCATTTTTATAATTAAAAATTTTTTTTGACCTCTTTTCTATAGTGACAAATTTCATTTTCGGTAATTTTTCTGTGGGGGTTCCTTTCAGTACATTTCGGATTAATTTCAATGTATTTTGGAAAAATTTTGGAAAAATTTCGAAGATTAAAAATATATAAAATATATATTTAATATTTTTTTAAAAAATTAGGAATTGATCCAAGCACTGCCGCCAAGCTCAAGCATAGAACTAATGAAGAAAAATTGACAAAGGGTACCATTATACTCACCCACAGGCTGCTTTCTCACCCCACCTTCTTTAGTTGGCATGCATTGACCGCCTTTGAATCAGATGGTAGAGGTCTTTTTTCATCCTCATCTTCTGCAAAATGGATCTAAGGATCGTGGGCGTACCATCAGACGGTCGGTATTTTTATTACACATGGCACACATCTCAAAAAGTATACCTTAAATCATATGACCTTCATCACGCTCAAGTATATTTTAGAGTTACCTTTTGAGATATGCGCTATGCATAATAAAAAACAGACAGTCTGATGGTATGCCCACGATCCATAGATCCAGTGTGCAAAAGATGAGGATGAAAAATGACCTCCACCATTTGATTCAAAGCCAGTCAATGCATGCCAGGTGAAGGTGGTGGTGGAGAAAAAGCAGCCGTTTTGGGGGTGAGTAGTGTATCCATTGGCAAACTGCAATCGAGTTTAGTCCCACATCGTTTAGAAAAAAAACTTCCAACTTTACTCCACCTATAAAACCTACTTTCACTTACACAATGAGACGTGTGGTGTCTACTTAGTGAGCAACGTGTGGTGAGTGGTGACTGTTTATGCCACATTAAATAAAAATTAAATTTTAAAAGAAAAATACTGAAACTTTGACGAAAATATAGAAATTTCGATGAAATTCTCGAAATTCTTGAAAATTTCGAAAAGTGACAAAATTTCGACGAAATTTTTGTTGAACCTTCATTTCGGTAAATTTCATGAAATTTTGTCGAAGTTAGGTGAAATTTGTCACTATGCTCTTTTCTAATAAAAATGTAAATGAGGCGCTACTTTCTCTAAGGTTGCGTATGGCATTGTTCTTTGGTAGCCCCTGTCATAGCAGAGCTCACCTGCTTTAGCAGGTTACTATCATCTTTGTTAACATCCTGCTACTTGCTTTAATAGGTATCCATTCTCCTTAATAATTTAAATTTTATGCACGATTTACCTGTTTAGCAGTTCTATCCTCCTCTCTACTCACTTCTTGTCAGAGCTGATTCTATTTACTCTGATAGGGAGCTAGTAGAGAAGATGATAGAGCTGCTAATACAAATAAATCATGTATAAAATCTTGTTAATACATGTTATGTTTTAACATTGTTTAGGAATAAAGGATACAAATCAAAGCTACATGTCATGTTTAGAATTAGGAGAAAAATCACAAGCATGATTTTAAATATTGCTCATATCCAATATGTTAATATTTATCATCCGATATCTATCAAGTTCGGACTAATTTGATACGATATGAAACTATAACTTATCATGGCCAAATATATGATATATCCCTTCACGTTGTCTCATTGACACTGACTCTATATACTATATTGGTCCAAATCGGATGGAAAAAAAAAAACTAATTTTTTTATTATTTAATACTTCAAATTACTAGAGTACCGCCTAATCAGATACACATACCCAGATACAGCCAATACCTCCCAAATAGTAAGCCCAAAATGGGCATGGAAGACGATTAGCCGTTTCTCGTCTCTCTCTCTATATGTATCTATTGGGCCCTCCTCTGTCTAACAAGTCATGTTTCTTCTGCTCTGCAAACAAAATAGAAAGCAAAATGGGCATGGAAGACAACCCATAACCTCGGTTCAGAAAATAATCTTGATAAGAAAAAACAGACCCTTACAGCCATTAACTGCAATGTATATCTCGTCAAGCCATGGAAAATGTGAAAAGCGTGGCTTATCACTCAATGAATGAGAATTGAGAAATCTAAAATAGGAAAAAAAGTACTTTAATTTTAATATTAGCCGGGATGGCTAATATATATCGGACATGTCTAATATGTCATTATAAAAAATAAGACTATTAGCGACAACCAAAAGTGCGATTAATACTCTCATTGCTAATAGTCTTAATAATCCTTGATAGGATTTTTTGTTAATAGTGATAGTTTTTACCCCCGCTACTAGTCTTATTTTTTGTAGTGTATCCGCCTAAGATTCAACCGTGTCACAATTATTCTTCATGATCTCTCTCTCTCTCTTTTGACTTGGTATTAGCTACCCGGCATGTGCACTATAAATGATGCACAGGTATTGCCCGAAAAAATATAGGTGCATCCCATGAGTTAATCCTTTGATTAAGCCCAAGAATTGTAAGGGTTGGGCTTAATGTTAAGGAGGCCTAGCTCTAATCCGGCTCGTTCACAGTCCTACTGTTTACTCTCGAATGTGAATAAACCTATCTTTATTTACACCCATTTTTCTTGTGAAGGACATACAATTTTCTACCCTAAAATAGGTGACTTCCTTGACGATAGAGATTGTTTCACTTTTGGGGTGTGTGTCACATGGAATCAACATGTGACTGTCTGATTGGTGCGCCACGATCTTAAGATCTACCCTGTGGAAGATTGAGATGAAAATCGATCTCCATAGTCTGATTCAAGGCCGTCAATGATTTTTTATGATGGAAAATCGCGTGTTTTTCACAGAAAAAATAGGTGTGAATAATGCCACCCTTATGCTAATATGGTCAATGTTGTGATTTTAATTGAGTTTTACTCGCAAGCGCACGAATCGATTTGCAGATAGTAAGTGCGGAGTACAAGATCATTCCTACAAGGATTGGTTAGAAAATTTAAAAGATGAAAGATTAATCAACAAAGAAACTACCACATATCTAGTACAATATTTGAACTAGTTTTATGATTATGAGGGTCTGGTAAATAGGATAAAACTAGACACTAAAATAGAATTTAAATAGTTAATAAAAGATAAGGATTGTGATACTAAATCCCCCGATCATAGATTTATCATTTATGCAATACAAATATATGGAGTGAGATATGAGCTTATCATAAGATGCACTACGTGCAAGCACTGAACCCGAACACATATAAATTCTGTATTGTAGATCTGAAATTACGAAAATATATGATTAACATCCTATGAGTGTATGATTAACACTCACACCTCATATGGCAACCAGAACTTAATCCTTAGGGTAAATTACACACTACCGATCTAAGATCACGGAAGTGTATGATTAACATTACATGAGTGCATGATTAATACTCACACATCAGATAGTTCCCTGAGATGGATAATGAATAGGATAAAATCATCATTGCAAATCTGAAATCATAGGGCATGATTAACTGTGACAGCCCGGATTTCGGCACCCCGAAACCCGTGCCATCAGCACGATCATCTTGACCGTGCCCTTTAGCTAAGCACGAAACACTGGTATATCAAGCATCAAAAGTATAATGAAAGAAATTTGCGGAATTTAAATCTATATTGATTAACTTCCTGAAAGACAGTTCTACCCTCATGCCTCTGCATGAATGGAGAATCGATCCGAACCATCGATGATAGAAATCATCACGGATGGTTCGTCCCAAAAGAATAATCCAAAACCCTATATACATGGTTTTAAACAAGATCAAGGCTTGACATACCAAGCCGTACAAAATCTCTCCAAGATCTCTCAAAGTGGCACAACGGAGTCCTCTAGAAGAAGTCCTCTGGAGGTGGCTCCAACTCTTCGCCGGCCGCAAGGTCCGACTCGCCGGGATCAGCGTCTCCTGAAGCAGCGGCAGCTGCTAATAGTGGACCTACGACGTATAGTCTATAGGGTGAGCTACATCCTAGCTCAATAGGGAACAAACACTATTGAACATATAAATTATAACTCACATATATTCTATGATATGCCATGCATGATGTATCTATGCAATTGTTAATGAAACAGTTTAAAAGCATTTCGTTTTACTGTAATTACTTGTATTTTCATTTACTTTTGAATAATCTTTGAAAAGGCCTAAAGCAAAACTTAAACTTTCAACTTAAGTAATCCCGAGCAATATAGCATCGAGCCGACGAGATACCCATCATCGCCATCTATATAGCGGTTTTAACCGTATTCTCGAATACAAATAGTACCAAGCCCCTTTCCCTGGGATTGGTGGCGGTTTCACTTGTCTCAATCAACACTGGGTGTGCTTACTATGTACGGATAAGCCTCGTGCCTACGGTTTCGCCCAGATCGGTCACGGATATCCCTGTCGTGTCGGCCGTGGATATCCCGCCACGCTTGGGTACCCTATCAAACCTCAAATAACAAAAATATCGGTGCCTTACATATAGTTATTCACCGTGTAAATGTGCTATCTTATATCAGTTAGGCCCTATCAAACATGATTCAATCCTTGGATACATCCCTGGGATGTATCCATTTACTTGCATCACACCTGATGCTCTTATCTCTTTACTTCTTCATCCCCTGGGGATGGCTCATTAGTTTACTCTTATGAATGTCACACACACACACTTTTCACGATTCTTTAAGCAGTAAAATATTTGAATGAAAATTTATATCACTACATACATGCTCTTGTAAAATAAAGTACATGTTTAAGGTGTTCCCTACCTCAAGTCTTCATTTGATCAATGCATCAAGGTCCCACGTGGCTCCTTGTGTACTAGTCCACACGTACCACCTATGGTACCACATAACAGGTGAAACACATCACAAAGGATGCAATAAAGAAGGTATAAGATCCCCCAAGAATCTTAAAGTCAAACCTAAAAGTCAACATAGTTTATCTCAGTCGATTAATCGAATTCCAAAATCGATTAATCGAATCTGATTCGATTAATCGATTTCCAAAATCGATTAATCGAAGGTCAATATCGATTAATCGAAGCAATTTCGATTAATCGAAATTCTCCTTTTCGTAAAGTCCATTCTCAGTTCGAACAGTCGAGTTTTCATTCGATTAATCGAATCCAATTTCGATTAATCGAAATTCTTCTTTTCGCAAAGCAATTTCACTGTTCGAACAGTCGAGTTTTTCATTCGATTGATCAAATCCAATTTCGATTAATCGAAATCCTTCTTTTCGCAAAGTAGACCCTCAGTTCGAACAGTCGAATTTCACAAGTTGATTAATCGATTCCAAATCGATTAATCGAAAACTAAAATCGATTAATCGAAATCCCATTTCGATTAGTCGATTTTTCCTCAAGTCATTTCCTTCAACCCCTGGGGTCCACTGGAGGTTCTCAGTCGATTAATCGATCCCCAAATCGAACAATCGAAAACCAAAGTCGATTAAACGAAATTAAATTCGATTAATCGAAAACGGGGTCCACTGACCTTTCAACTTCCTGGCCAATTTCGATTAATCGAAACCCAATTGCGATTAATCGAAATTGTCGATTTTACTTTCGTCTTCCCAATCTTCTTCCACACTTTTCTTCTATTTTCTAAGCCATTATCCTAAGATTTAAACTATTTTCAACTACCATTTAGCCTCTATAATCTATGCATTTGATTTACAAAATTTTACCTTGAATCAATCTCAAATTGATTTCAAATCTAGGGTTGAAGGCTAGGTTCCAAATTTTAGCTTCTCAATGATCCTCCTCTACTTGGATCCTTCCTTCCTCAGCTAGCCTTTACTCCTTGCATTAATCACTCTTTTCACTCTCTCTCTCTCTTCTTTACTCTCCTTCAACAACAAAACTCTTGATTTTAGGGTTATTAACTCTTTTTATCCCCTTCCTCACTTGTGTGTTGAGCACATACACCGCGGTAGGTGTATGCGACTATACCTTCACAACACACACCACATAGGCATTCTATTTATCACATCTCATCCGTTCATCACACTACATACTAACTGTTGAACTTCCATTTGGTCAAACCTATGACCGATCGGGCACGGATCCCGAGGTCATAGTTTAGCGTGATTTTTCGGGCTATTACATTAACACCCAGATATCATATAGCAATCGGATTATATCCATTATCGATAATAACGTCAGGGCCATTAAAAACAAGCTCATATCTCAATCATAGATTTGTACTATTATAAATGAATACATCAGATGGGGTTCATTAGATCCCCACCCTCAATAAAATTAGTCACGCATGATTTAAATAAATGACATGATTAAAATAAAACTACTAAATGACGTTAAAATACTATAAAATACTTCAACAGTTCCAACAAAAGCTTTAATCCAACCGGTAAAATCATTCTTCAAAAGCAGAAATTAAACTAATATATGACCTAAAACTATGAAATGAAAAGAACAATACTTGAAAATTAAAAGAAAAAAATTAAAAATGTTAAGAAAAATAAAAGGCTCCCTAAGGGGAGAGGCCCGGACCCTAACTCTAATTTTTCCTTAAATAGGGTCTAATTTTGAAGAGTTCGGCTCAAACTCGATCCATCAAATTTGTTGATCGATCCATCGATTTTCTCAGATTTTCGTGAAACTCAATTCAATTCTTTAATAAACACAGCCTCAGTATTTTAGTCATAACTTTTTACTTCGAATTCGAATTGAGGCGATTCTTGCGGCATTGAAAAAGAAAATAACGAGCTCAACAACTTTGATGATTTAGCAATTTCATGAATCCAATATTTTAAAGGTCAAAATTGAGCTGCAAGTCAGGATAAGTTTTAGATGATCAAAGATTATACAAATTTGACGTTATTTTATGAACTCTTAGACTATTTTATACTCAACTTATCTTTATACCTATAAATCATTAAAATTATATAAAATATATTAAATAACTTTTATCGGATAACTAAATATAGGTTTTAGGGTATAAAATATGATCATATTTCACACTTTATCAGTCAAACCTTAAAAAGTGCACAACTATTCGTGAGCATGTAAATCAGTGAAAGATAGAGCTAATCATTTTAGTAGGATAAGGATATTGGCCCATTCATACTTGAGAATGACCTAAATGGTCACTCTAGACCAACTTATTTTATCAATGGTTCATTGGTTCTCCATTAGATTTCAAATCGAGTTGGTACAAGGTAACTAACTTGTTCACTCACTAGTGTGAACTTGTCAGTCTCTGTTGTGCTGAAAAGGTAAAATGAATACTTTCATTGCTTTGAATGCTAAAAAATAATTGTATACTTAAAAGACTTCTTAATATATTAGCATAATAAGTCAAGTATATTGAAAGTTACCCTAAGCCAACTCATTCCCAATTACTGAATGCAACAAATTCCACCAAACATTGGTTTCCCACACTAACGGCAAAATTCACCAGTAGAACCTGTGGTACACGTGAATATATTTGTATAGTTGTATATGTTTTGCATATAGAAGGGGTTGGGACTATACACAATGACGGAATCAAAATTTTTATCTAGCCGGGGAGTAAGTCATAGAAATAAATTTTGACGAAATTTTCTAAAATTCGCTGAATAGGGGTCGAATGAAACTTTTAACAAAATTTCTGTGATTTCTCTGAAATTACAAAATTTTTATTAATTTCAATGAATTTAACAAAACTTCGCCAAAATTATGGGACCACAATCTTAAAATTTGTGGTGTCGCGAAAAATAATTTCCACTATTTGATTAAAATGTCAATAGTATTAACACTTAAATGCTTGCATGAAGAGATCTACTTTTGGAAATGAGAGATGGGTACCTCTATTTGCTCCCACACATTCTTTGAAAGTGACTACGTCTCACACCCTTTGAAAACCATTGATTGTTTCGGATTAGGTGATGGATATCGTTTTTTACCCCGATCTTCTACACAATTGATCCAGAGATTATATCTCACTTCTCCGATGATCCCTTTTTTATTCCATGTGTTAAAGATCCCAATGACTCAAATGCACATTTGAGTATGATGTGTGCCATATGATGCCAAAAATATGTCATATGATTCATGAATTTTTAGGAATTTATGACACATGGAATGAAAACGGACCGTCTGATAGGTGAGACATGATTTCAAGATCTATTTTGTGGAAGATCAGAGTGAAAAACGATCTCCATCATCTAATCTGAAGCAATCAATGACTTTCAAGGGATCTGAGACGCGGGAGCTTTTAGAGAGTGCGTGGGCGTAAGGAGAGATACCCATGAGAGATTTAGGGAGGAAAAATAGGTGCTTAGTTGAATAATGATGTATTTTATTATTTGCAACTATAGATTTACTCTTTATATATAGGTGGACACACTTTTGAGGATGTGTGTCATGTGGAATCAACATGTGATCGTATGATAGGTGTGTTATGATCTCAAGATCTATTGTGTGGAAGATTGGAAAATAAAATAATCTCCATCGCCTGATTCAAGGCACTCAACGTTTTTTATTGGGAGGGGGGATCGCGTGTTCTTCACAAGTTTAACTGGTGCAAATAACACCACCCTTTAAACATGATTGATCTAATATTAAATCTTATGTGCTATTCATGTGTAGATAGAGATTTTATTCTATAAAAATAAAAAAATAAAAAAAGATAGAGATTTAATAGGGATGTGAGATTCAAGGAGAAAATGGGGCGAAGTTATATAAGATAGGTACCATTATTTGTAGCCTTAAATTTTTTGTTCTTAATTATAGTTACAAATATGAATACTCGTTAATGTATATTTCAAAATACACTAAGACATAGAAAAGGTACATATAAGAGAAGTAAAAAAATATATTTTAAAATCCAATGCGGGCGGACTGTCACGGGGTCACTCTTCCAGCAGTATCAGCCCGTGCGACACCTAACGCCCAATGCGCTAAGTCTGTCTGTCTTTGATACCAACTGTCACGGGGGCATCCTTCGACGCGCCATCAACCTGCGCGGTGCCTCGCTACCACATGCAACGAAGCTATCTCTTCATCAGCTCTGATACCACCCGCCTAGAGGACGGGAACTCCCCCTCGTAGTTACCTCTGTTTTACGACCTATCATCCGATGAATCGTGCCCTTTATGGCACGCCCGATTGTACCACTGTTTCATACTTGGCCTGTTCAAGCTTCACCATGTGCACTGCACTAGTACCTCGCATCGCAATAATATTGGCATACAACTTCTCATGCCATCATGTCTTGCTCACATACCGAACCAAACCCGCAGTTGTGTGCCTGCCTCATGTTGTCGTACTCAACGGAGTCCCACGCAGCCCTTATGCTGTCGTGCTCTACTGAATCCCACGTAGTGCTCGTGAAGTTTCCCAGTTGTATGCACGGCAACACGTAATCTGGAGTCATACTTCAACCTCACCTTAGGTACCATACGATATCGTTATGTCGACATCCTAGGCACACCCTTTCAGGCCTAGGAGACACTTGGACCCCCTCTGACAATGTAAAGTCCCGTGTGGGTGGAAGACATTCTCCAATACCTCTCCCACATAGATGGTCCAAGCACCATCTATAGGTAAACAGCCTAAGGACCTCAAACCCCTTCGTTTGACATACTTTATTGTTCACACTACAACACCCTGTATCGCTAGCCCACCTAGCCATGTCGCGTATGTGTCACAACCCCCATCATCTTTCCCTGCGACCATGTCGCGACCATTGTAGTACGACCATATCACGAGGCCCTCCTGGCCCCATGTCGCGTGTCCTCTTGGCACCATATGCTGTGCCTTCCCGACACCAAGATGTCGTATGCCCTCTTGACACCACATCGCGTGTCCCAGGCACTAAGTCGCCACTGCATCTACGAGGAGTACAAGTAGCCCGAGTGACACTACGGATGGCCCGGATAGCCACGTTGCGTACCTCTGTCACAAGACGCCCTCACTCGCCCCTTAGTGCGTTCGCCACTGACTATAAACTCGGGTGTAGTGTTTAGTGTTATACTATCATTTGCGCGTCATATGACATCAATTACGAGGTTCACATGCAGCAACTACTTGGATAATAATAATCAGGTATCACCCAAAAATTTTGGGCTCTATTAAATAGATATCTACCATTAAAAATTATGGTCAAAGACACCTAAAATCAATGTACATGATTAGTTGAGCATTAAGTTATCTTTGACCCATCAAACGGAGGAAAAAATGGTAAAAAATTATTCATTTTTTCAAAAGTCACATCCCATGGCCGATAACCCAAACGGGTATTATTTTGGATTAATCATGTCACCTGATTTGTGAGTTGACACCAATGCTACACCTGGATTGCATTTCCCCATTTTTCTTTTCTTTCATTCTTTTTTATATGAAAAGATAATATTTCATTAAGCAAAGTCAAAAGCAAATAAATTTTGGATTGTGTTTGGAAAAGTCCCGACTCAAACATTACAATCAGTAATATTGGATTCATGACAAGCATAATCAAAAGATCGTAGCTTCACCTCGATAGCCTGGGATCCTGACAGGTTTCCTGAAGCCTCACCTGCTGAGTTAATAACATTGCTTGAATCACCTTCAAACAAGACCGATTTCCACCCATTATCAATCGCGCACCCATCTGTAAAGCTAACGTTTCTCTTTGTTCTGATTAATAGCTATATAAGTTATAAAATTTGGAGCGACCTGACAAAAGCCAACCGGCTCAAACATAAAAATAGGAGACTTTTAATTAAGGACTTACTGAATGTGAGAAGGCTCACTACAAAAAATAAGACTATTAGTAGCAGTTTTTTGCCGTAAAAAACTGTCGCTATTAACAAAAAAACTATTAAGACTATTAGCGACAATATTTTTGTTAATAGTGACAGTTTTTGGCTGCCGCTAATAGTCTTATTTTTTGTAGTGGGTTTATAAACTATGCTCCCTTATGCTTGACTCGTTGTTTATCATTTTTGAAGCTCCATTTTTTGTTTGAGATTTTTGTAGGATGCCTACGTTTAAGAATTGGCAAAATCCCTTACCTAATTTGAAATTTGGCAAGGTCCCTCACCTAACTTCTTTAACCACTAAAACCAACTATCAGAAACTTTAATCCGGATGAGGTGATCGAAGCGCCGCACATGTGTGAGCCAGTGTCGGGTTGCGCCCCCGTGACAGTTGGTATCAGAGACAAATTCGATCCCTATGAGACAATGTTGTGCCAAGAAGGCATGCAATGTAGTGTCAGAAGGGCACGTAACATCATGGTACCAGGAGAGCATGCAATATGGTGACATTATGCTCTACGAGGGGGCATGGTGGATTGGAGTTGCTACTCAGGGTGAAAGCTAAGTGGGTTGAGGTACTAGAGGTAGCAGAATGCTTGGTGAATGACATTGTGATGGATAGCGCCAGTATGAGACGGCGCGAAGAATCAATGTGTCTGGGACTGAGGTTGAACTAGCGAGGAGGTACCAAACCTCGAGGCTAGATACTTGGAGAGACTTCGCATATGGTGAAGACACAGGTCGAGGAACTGATGCAGGGTATGAGGTGTCATCATGGGTGTGTTGACGTTAACGGTTGGGAGGAGTTGGCGTGGTCAATCCACTGTGATTATTGTGTCAACGTGGACGTTGACATTATGGAGTGGTGGAGGATGTGACGAGATCAATACTCAGGGTAGTGACAGGAAGGCATAGGGGCCTTGGAGCTGATTGATTGGCTAGCAGGAAGGCATGAGGCCTTGGAGCTGATTGGTTAGCTAGTAAGAAGGCGTGCGGGCCTTTGAGCTAGTTGTATGACGTGGAAGCGCATGGGAGGGAGACCTTGTGTGGCGTGCGTGTTCCTTATATATGTGGCATAGATGATGACTCGAGCGAGGTGGTGTGCTAGTGTGGTGACTAGACGCGCGTGAGTTTATTGGTGTTGGGCATGACACTGTGTGCCATGAAAGAAGTCTGTGTGCTATGGGAGTATACCAAACTAATACCTTTGAGGTTCTTCTGTTATTTGACTTGAGGTGGTGTTTAACCCTTATATGGGGGAAGGGAGCTGTAGAATTATTTCCTACATACGAGACCTTGCGTCACCAGAGGGTGCGTAGTGGTCTCTTAGGTCTGAAAGGGTGGGCATAGGATGTTGCATTGGAAGCAATGTAGTGTGTCACCTAAAGCGAGGTTGTCATGTGGCCCCGGACAATGCGTCGCGGTACACTTGGGTCGGTTAAGAGGGAGACACTCGAGGGCTGCGTGAGACATTGTAGTGCACATGGGCTGAGAGTTAGATGCAGATGTGTGCTGGGCTTGGTTCAGTATGTTTGCGAGACATATTTGAATGAAATGACATGATTAGCTGCATGCTACTATTGCGAGGCAAGATACTAGTATTAGACACATGGTGAAGCTTGAACAGGTCAAGTGACGCACGAAGGTGGTTCCAAGAGTGTCATTAGAGGCACGATGCGATGGAATGATTTGCCTACGAAAAGGTAACCATGTATGAGAGTTCCCGTCCTCTAGGTGAGTGGTATTAGAGTTGATGAGAGTTAGGTTGGCCTCGTTATATGATCATTGATGCGCCTCACGAGTGTGAGTAGGTGTCGGGCTGTGCCCCCGTGACACTAGGCCCTTCGAGCCCGAAAAGTCCGAGCTCAAGCTTAGCTCTATCGAGCTTGAGTCCGCTGAGCCGAATTTCAAGCTAAATAAGTTTTATTATAAATCTTTTTTCCTAATATTGAACATTAACTTCTTTTTTTTAATATATATGAAAGATTTAATAAATTTTATAAAATAAAATATTTAATCTCTTAGTCCTTTTGAATTTAACGGATCGACTGGAGAAAAAAGTACTTAAATTTAATGTGTGAAATATTGATTAAGAACATAGGTGTTGATTATAGGTGTTGATTAATTGGTCAATTGTCATGTTAGTAGTTGTTCATTGAGACAAGTGAGAAAGAGCTTTAATGGTTGTAGAGAGAGAGAGAGAGAGAGAGAGAGAGAGAGAGGGAGAGATAAAAGAAAAGGCGCAAACTTCAATAGACGATCATAACAATTATCTATTAATTACATATTTATTCATTATAAAATAATCATTAGATGAATTTTATTATAAGGGGAAAAAGTTTATATATATATATATATATAATATTTTATTATATATAAAAATATTATATACTATTAATCAAGCCGAGTTTTACAAGTTCAGCTCTAGCCTAGTTCTACTATAATTGAGCTTTAAATAAAAAGCTCGGCTATGACTCTCGAGCCGAGCTTAGAAGAATAAAATTAATCTCTCATTTTTTTACCGAACCAAGCCGAGCCAAGTCATCAAGGTGGCTTGGCTCTATTGCAGCCTAGGCACAGCGTGATCCTTCAAGCGCTACGCCGTTCCGGAGCGTCCCTCTACTCGTCTCTTAAATTGCATGAAAAATGAATTAACATTTTAAATTTCTTATTTCCTGAAGAAAGCAACTCTCCACCCTCACATATGAAGATAGCAAGAATTAACATTTAAAATTTCTTATTTCATGAAGAGACCACCTCTCCACCCTCACATCTGAAGATAGACAAGCCCTCCGCCATCCATTCTAGGCTGCCTTTAAACCTTCACATATCTAAGGGGCCTAGCATATGTACAAGCCAGTTTATAGGGCTACTTATAACACCCCTATTAATCATTTACAGAGAGATTGACTCATCACTTGTATTATAGTACTTATACAATTAGCTCATACAACTATATAATTAAGAACATCACCCTAGCTCGTACAATTTACTCTGTCTATACTGGTCTTACACTAGAGATTAGCTCACTTTTTCCAAACCTTTTTTTCTATTGGGTAGGGTGGGGTTGCTCGGGGGCGCATAGTCACCAAGTTGGGGTTCGACTAATTTGACAAGATTAAAATTCGGGAAAATTTGGCAATTTCAGATAAAAATTGGGAGAATTAAAAAAGAAAAAGAAAAGATTTTAAGTATTTTAAAAAAGTTAATACATTAAAAATAATGATTTATTGAAAATATTATGAATTATTTGTAAATTATTCCTGAGCTGTTCTGAATTTCGCAAATTTTTAATCTTAAAAAGTTCTCAAATATTAACAAATAATTTGTGATGAAGTCATAGAACCTTAAATTGGTGAATGTTTTAAAAAAATTTGGAGAATTTGGGGAATTTGGGGGTGGAGTAGGGTTGGCATTGCATTGATAGAGATATATAGTCCATCCAATTTTTTTCATTTATCCCATAGCTCTCACCAATGGAAATAACTGAGGTTCACGCATCAAAGGGAGCCACTATATGCACACACAAAGTTGATCTTTGCACAATTTACAAGAAATACTTAGTATTTTGTTGAACTCTTGTCAGGTAGAAACACCATCTAAACCCATCTAATTTGAAGCCTATACTCTAATATATCTTTGGTAGAAAAGAGTGTTTAAAGTCCAAACTATATATCTCTATCATATGATTCACAATTAAATACAACATAAGAATTCAAGCATGTGGCCTCCACCCTCTTGCGGACTGTTTACGAGTGATATGGCTGATTGTGTAAAATGTTTGAGAGCATGGAAGGTATTTATTTAATAAAAAGTAGTTATATTTATAGACGACTCCCTATTATGAGGGTTGAATAGGGTATCATCATACCTAATCAAACTTCTCTACCAACTTTTTGTCGTCAGGCTTATATTTCAATACTAAATCATACTTAATTTGTACTTTGTTGTGGTCAATCTTATATTTCGTAAACTCAATTTATAGCTTGTTAATGTGATTTGAAAAACATGAGAGCTAGAGAGAGTTTATTATTACACATTTACATTACACCCTCAGGTCTCAACTAAACTTGGTGGGTTCAGCAAGGGCAGATAAACTTAAATGACGGGACAGGTGAACTTAAAATCGTAGCAGGTAACGAAGCCCTATTAAATACTACATCTAACCGATCCAACATTAATATATGGTTTTCTGAACACTATAATGAGACCGTGAATCTCTCTCTTACGCCAGTGAAAAAAAGACTACAATGCCCATCATTTTAGATGTATGAGTTAGTACTAAGTGCACGGCCTAAATTTTCAAACAAGCACTTCCATGGATTTGGCACCCATAAAGGTGTGCATCTCCAGAGGTTTGACGATTTGGTTGGAGTTGACTGACGCATCTGACACCAATTCTACACGTATACAGATGGTATCCTTATTGGATACGCCCGGTCAAACCCTAACCTCACCCCATCTCCTCCAACGGAATATATTAATTACTTTGAATGAAGATCATTTTTATCCTCATCTTCCACACAATAATGGATTTTGAGATCATGTACCTATCATTAGATGATCAATCATGCAGCACACATTACAAAAAGTGACCCTAAAATTATGCTTGAGCATGATCCATGCCATGAGTTTATGGGAATACTTTTTGGAATATGTGGCACATGAAATTAAAAACTAATCATTTGATCTTCCACTCATGATCTCAAGATCTGTTCTATATAAGATTGAGATAAAAAATGATCTCTATCATCTTATTTAAAGCCATCAATGCATGCCAGTAGGAAGAGATGGGGTGAGGGCCCAATTTCACAGGGTGCAAATAACGTTACTCATTTGGATGGCATCCCATGTATAGAGGGAACGAAAGTTCATATTAAGTACGGGACAATTTTATACAATGGACAATTTTTGGTAGGCAATTCTATAGATAGCTTATATGACACGATGTGACTGGCTGCACAATTAATTACATCGCACCACATAAGCTGCCTGCAAGATTGTCTACAAAAAATTGCTCATCATTTATAATTTTCCTTAGGCACACGACAGAATTGAGGATGCTCTTTATATTTGGGTCATCATTTTATATGCATGCTCTGTGTAACATGTCCATAATGATCTCAAGAGTTATAGTGCAAAAGTTCGGATCGAAATACAATCTCCACCGTCTAGTTTTAAGCTATCAAAAGGCCATCTAAAATTAAGGTCTGAAGGACATACCTGCATTTCATTTTAGCTAGCACTTTACTACTTTCATGGTACCCAGTATTTAGTTTTTTAAGAAAAAATGAATTAATATTAGTTAAGTTCTTGGAGCACTGAGTCACTCGGTACTAGTTTTTTTTATTGGGAAATTTTCACGATCAACCTAGTCAGATCACTTTTCACCAAACCGATCAGCTCTAAGTAAGTCAGTTTCAACTAACATAAAAAGTCTCAAATATCCTTTCTTATATTTTTTATCATTCTAGATAATTTAAAATTTTAAAATGTACATTTTTATATTTATGCGTGATGAAGCAACATCTATATCGTCTGATATGAAGGTCATAATATAAAGATCGATGGTGTTAAAGATTGTCATAACAAAAATAAAAATAAAAATTGACAATCGATAACGACTATTTTGACAATTATTATTATTATTTTTAAGATATTTATTTATTTTTTTCTTTTTTTTAATGTCAATCTTTGGTACTATCAATATTTATATTGTGGCCTTCAAATCAGATGATATAGATGTTATTTCACATCGTGTAATTATAAAAAAAATATAAAATTTAAAAATTTTAAACTATGTAAAATAATTAAAAATATAAGAAAGGGTATTTGAGACTTTTTTGGAACTTACTCGGCTTAAAGCTGGTTATGAGAAAGGTTACACTTTTGGGTCCGCCATCGACTGCTGTGACTTAAATGTTAAGATCGTTTTCTAATCCAAATCGTTTGCATAAAATTCTCTTTAGGATGACACATGTAATGATGATATGGCACGTGTGCCAAAATTTAGACCCGATTACCGACTCAACTGGAACTCGTGCCATTTACCGAATGGCGACCCTTTTACGGCTGAGCCGCAGGGGTAATCGGGCAAGTAAGAAGCATTATTGGAAACCATCAGGGGTATTCTCGTCATATAAGAAAGTTACAGGTAAGCAATTTCACATTGCGGCGGAGGAACCAGCTGCTCACCGTAATTACCGAAAGTGCAAACAAAATCAATGGCATATCTGTAATAGTTTTAATAACTGGGGTTATATTTCAGCAATAGTTCTCTTTTGAAATCTACAAATGAGCGTCTCTGAACCGCTACAGCAATTTCCAGTTCCCCCTTGTTTGAGTGTTTTCGTCCAACTCTGACGCTCTCTTCTTCTATCAAATCGCTTCCAAAACTTCCAAGGAAAACTAAAACAAAACATCGGAAACGAAACCCAAGGCCTTATAAATCGATTCTTCATATCGTCAGAACTTCAGTTTCTTAAATTTCAGAGAAATTTAAGAGTTAGCAACAGTCAGGGTGAGGTTTCAAGAGCTTCTTCGATCTACAAAAGAAAAATAAAAATGGATGGAATAGAATCAGAAGTTTCAGTACTTAAAGCTCGTTCTTTGGAGATGCTATCGAGTTCAAATGCGTAGAAGAAATGGAGTTTCGGAGGTTCGAATCGTTCCAACTGTCCGTAGATTCTCTTCGTTTATCATCAGTTAAGGAAAAAGGATGGGGGATTCGGGTTTTCCAAAACTCTTATCTAAGAGAAACTCTATGAAACGCGAGTTTGAACCTATTTTCTAGAGTTTTTTTTGGTATTATGTACTGTTTTCCCATTGATTTTTGCTTAAATCAAGCGAAATGATATTCGAGACCGTCTGATCTGCGGGGAGTCAACGTGATTGGCGCCACTTGAACAGCTGCTTCAAATTGGTTGGAGATTCTCGTTTTTTGTCAGTTTACAGAAAAATTCAAAGCGGAAAGGAGCGATTCTTGTTGATTATCGGTCCCAGTTCAGCAAAATCAATTTTTTTTTTTACTTTTCTTCGTATCTTTCAAATCCTGGTAATAGCTTGCTCACATTTAGCTGTATCGCTCCACTCATATATACGTCTTAGATCTGAAAAAGGGAGAACGAAACAACCAAAGCGCATGTTCTGGAACTCCAGATCCCTCTCCATCTTCAAAATACAAAGCAGAAGCAGCAATGGTTGCAGAGCCTTGGATCCATAAGATGCGAAACCAGGTGAGTAACAATCTCAAACACGCTTTCTCTCTAGATGCTTCCAAAAAAAAGAGCACTAAAAGAAAACCAGACGAAAAACACATAATCGGCATATTATCTTTCGAAGTGGCAAATATAATGTCCAAAACTGTTCACCTCCACAAATCTCTAACCGATCACGACATCTCTCGGCTACGAACCGAGATCCTCAAATCTGATGGCGTAAAAATCCTCATCTCAACCAATGAATCTTACCTCCTCGAACTCACTCTCGCCGAGAAGCTCGACGACCTAAACAGAATCGCCGCTGTTGTTTCTAGGCTGGGCAAGAAGTGTAGCGAACCTGCATTGCTGGGGTTTGAACATATCTATGCTGATATTGTGAGCGGTAGGATAGATGTTAGAGGATTAGGGTTTTTGGTTAAGGACATGGGAGGGATGATCAGGAAGATGGAGCGGTATGTGTGTTCCACGTTGAATCTTTATAATGAATTGGAGGTCTTGAACGAATTAGAGCAGGCATCAAAAAAGTTTCAGCTGAATCAACACGAAGAGAGTCGCCGGGCATTTGACCAGAAGATCGTGTGGCAGAGGCAGGATGTTATGCATTTACGTGACATTTCGTTATGGAACCAGACATATGATAAGATCATAGGGCTAATGGCAAGGACGGTTTGCACAATTTATGCTAGGGTATGTTCTGTTTTCCAGGAGGATCCTGTCCTAGGGCCTTCTGTTTTAGGGTTAGGGTTTTCTCCACCCATTCTGGAGGAAAATGGACAGTTCTCAGATCAGTTTGTTGCAAGCCATCGGCGTCGCCCTGTGAGTTCTGAACCGCCGCGAGAGTTGGGCGAGGTGACTGGGTATGGTTCAGGGCTAATTGAGAGAAGTAGTGTGAATGGTAGTTCTGGGCCAATGATGTCACAGGGAAAGGGAATGAGTACTGTTCGTCATGAGAATTTCAGTCTTCCATGCGGCTTCATCCATGGGCGGCTTTTAATGGAATGCCTTAGTTTGAGCAGTTCAGCTTCACTAGACTTGAATGAAGAAGAACATATTCAGAATGACAGCAGACATTACAGAATTTCAAATTGTTGTAGTGCACCTAATGAGTCAAAGAGAGAGCAAATCAACCCACCTGGCTGTTTAAATCAGGTTGAGTTGGGTTTTCCCTTCAGCGGAGATCTAAGACAATCTAACTGTAGTAGAACTAGTCGATCAAGGTCTAGCCCAAAGAGTAGGCTATTGCTCCATGCCTCATCTTCCACAGTTGGTGGCTCTGCTCTCGCTATGCACTATGCAAATCTTATAATTGTTATAGAGAAGTTGCTACGCTACCCACATTTAGTTGGAGATGAAGCCAGGGACGATTTGTATCAAATGTTGCCCACGAGCTTAAGAATGACTCTACGGACAAAACTCAAGTCGTACGTTAAAGATATTTCGATCTACGATGCTCCCCTTGCGCACGATTGGAAGGAAACCCTTGATAAGATGTTGATCTGGCTAGGTCCGATGGCTCATAACATGATCAGGTGGCAAACCGAGCGTAATTTTGAGCAACAGCAGATTGTTACAAGAGCAAATGTTCTTTTGCTACAGACCTTATACTTTGCAGACAGAAGGAAGCTAGAAACATCCATATGTGAGCTTCTTGTTGGTTTGAATTACATATGCCGTTACGAGCATCAGCAGAATGCCTTGCTGGATTGTACGAGCAGTGGAGACTTTGATGATTGCATGAATTGGCAATTGCAATACTGAGAGGTGATTAGAGAGCTCTCTTCGTTGGGACTACAACAGTTGCACGCAAACAGGAGATACTCAAAGTGATGCCCAGAGATCATATTTTACCATGCTTAAGCATCCCATTGATGCAACATAGGGCTGGTTACTGCTTTTCTTGTAAGTATGGGAAATTTTCACTTCTATTGTACATCAATTCATAATTCTATTTGTAGAAATCATGGACATCTATGAACATTGTCTTACGGTTTTTGGAGTTCCATGTGATGTATTAGGTTTGTTAATATGCATGCTTTAGAAAATGTCTTACTGCTGTGAATCATAGAGTAGTTTTCCAATGTCCATAACAAGTGCTTTTTCTTTTTTGGCTTTATATTTTTTTTGTGCATCAATTAATCAAAAGAAATCGAATTACGGAGAGACATTCCCCTAAGGGAGCCTAATGTGGGAAATAGATGCAAAGAGTGGAACAATATAAATCATCGAGGATGGGATATCATAACAGCTAAGTAGTTTATTAATGCTCCTGTAGCAAGCTTATCAGGACATTGTTTGGTCCCCTCCTAATATGGTGACAGGCGGCCTCTTGATCCACACACTGAAATGTAAAATTTCTCCTGTTATAAAGGCAAATTCATGGTCTGTTTGTTCTACTCCATGACCATTTAACAACATTTCTAGCAACCCCTTCTACTACAATTGGATTAAGATGTCTCATCAAGAAGGCTTTCCAACCTTCCAAGAGTGCTCGGCTTCTGCATAGCTAGAATTGTGAACTCAACAGTCCCCTAGTCAATGAATGTTAACTCGGTCACAGTTTTAAGTTAACTCCAATGGCATAGAGTAACCAAGTGAGCTAGCATCAAAATTTATCTTTAATTTTCCTTGCAAATCAAGCATTTCCTTAATTTCCTCCCTTTTTCTTCACTATATATGATATTATCCCAATTCATAATTCACCTTGATATCCTAGTACCTGTACAAGCATTTCATGGAAGGATGCAATGGACAATGTTCATTCGTAGTTCAAGCCTTCATAAATCAACGTTGATTCACTGGAAATTTGGCACTGTCTTTAATAATCAAATTTGTCAGTCTCCTTAGGCTATCTATGAGATCTTCTTTCTAGCAGGTTTGTGGCTCCGATTTAATGTCTAACTGGTTGGTTCTCCTTTCCAAAGTACTACCATTTCAGGATTGATTAAAGAGATAACAGAGTTGTTTTTTTTTTTTTTTGTTCGGTAAAATGGTAGAATCAAATTAAAAAGAAAGAAAGTGTACAAGGGTGCTCACACTCCAATGAGAAGGTAGAGGATAGGGGACCCAGAGTAGAGGAAACATACCAAAAGGAAGACGCAAGGAGCAGAAAAAGAGAAAAAGCCCAGACGGAAAGCACCATAGCCAATGAGAAAGGGAGGCTAACCGTGCAAGCTATCCCAAATACCAAAATCATCCATACCCTCCCCAGGAACAAGCTTAATCCAGTATAGGGCCAAATCTCTGACAGATTTTGTAATGAGATCCAGGGGACTTCTAACCTTTGCAAAAATCCTGTTATTCCTTCCATTCCAGATGGCCCAGGGACCACAATGTCTAAGAGATTCAGATATAGGAACCATTAAAATTTATAGAACTAGTACCATGCTTTTCTATTTATTTATTTATTTTTAATGTAATCCTTAATTTTTTTCTGTTGGAGGACTCTGCACACACAATGGTATAATATTGAGTACATTCTCGTGCAACACTGTCACAGCCACAGTTGTATTTTTAGAGATCTGTGTCAACGCGTCTATGCCCCAGTTTTTATTTGTCCAGTCTATGATTCCATCACAACTATGCGAAAAACATATGACTTCTTTCTTAGTTGCCATCACTGCACCAGGCTTTTGATGTTCACGCTTTCTATATAAAGTTTCCTCTTTAGTGTGGGAGTTCTTGTTTTGTTTCTTTAGCCATTAGCTTGCCAAGAGGCTTAACTGGAACATGATTGGTGCAGATACATTAATTTCTGGCATCACATTTGGAGCATAATTGGAACATGATCTTTTATATTTCAAACAAGGAGAGAGATTGGTGTTGGTTGTATCCTGTAAAGAAGGGTTTTGTAGTAGTGGAATCTCTCTTCTCTATCTGCTTCATGTCTAAGCATAGCGATCACTGCAGTGTAAATAGTTGAAGAAAGCTGAGGTGAGTTATATCTATATATCTGATCTGCAATTGTATTTGATTAGCAATTGAAAAAAATTTAAGGTCAATGCAAGCTTTTACAGTAATGATTGAATCTATGTAATAGAAAAAAGGATAAATGGGATGGGACCAACACTTTATAGATTGTGGCGTGTCTCGAAGCACTTCTAGGCCATCTAGCATATCTTTGGTGGGATCCAAGTAATCCAATTGGGAGCTACCTTGGGCCCAAAAACTATGCTCAACGAAGGATTTAAACCATCTTATCCATTCACTCTAATATGGTCGGTTGGGCATATATTTTTAACCGTCCATATTGAAGTGCACAGATAAAGTGGTTGCAATCGTCACATACGTGTGATTTTTTGGTTGAGATGTGTGCTAGTGATGGGCTCCAAATTGAACTACTAGGATTGATCAAAGATGTCCGCCATGTGGCATAAATCTGGCCTGCATGGCCCTATGTGTGCAGCATCAGTCTGCTGTAGAGTGGGTCCACCATAGGAAAAATAGCCTACAATAAAGTCTATCATGTAGAAAGTTGTTCAAAACCTACCCCTTTCTTTGGAAAATTTCTACAGCTTTTCATATGAAAATTGCTTGAAGCTTGACCACATTCTCATACAAACAACACCACATGTTCAAATGCTTTTTTCGTATTACAGCTTTTGCAGAAAGAATGGTCCCAATTTGATCACCAGGCAAGCCTTATCTCATGATAATAGAGGGGAGCCAAGGAGAAACTGATGTAATAAGTTACTAGTGTTCTTTTCCAATCATCTCTCACTAGTTCATGTGATCTCTGCTGAACTGTGCCTTTTTTTCCCATGTTATTGGTATTAAGTACACAGGTCAATCTCATCCCACCAAAAGGGCCAAAGTATACACCCAAATGTCTCGGCTCCCAAGGTTTGACTAGTAGATGTAAATTGATGTGTGCACTGCCCTCCGTGCTTTTTTTGGTGCATCAAATATAAATGTTACTCGCTTAGAGGTACTGATAACTTCTATCAATATCTAAAGAGCTATTCTAGAAGGACTGACCCGATCTGAGAAGCATGCAGACTTAAAGAGCATGGAGATCCGTGTGTATCGCTGAGTCCATGCTGCACACAGCTCGCATGCCATGGAGTTAGGTTATTGGATTGGTCACCTCTATGCTAGACCATATCCTAATTCTATACTAGCCCGGGGTATGAGAGATGGTACTGGGATCATCTATGTCACAAAGGGACCAAGTCAGGGTTAGGGAATAAATCGCTTTGTCAAATTTGAGAAAAAAAAATTCAAATTTCGGAAAAAATAGAAAAGAAATATATTTTAATTAAAAGCTATAAAAATTGAAAAAAGTTTGAAAACTAAAAATAAAAAAGGGAAAATTTTGAAAAAAATTGAGAAATTCACAAATTATTCTTTAAATCTGCATTGAAAAAGTCACGTAATTATAATTTCATTCGCTTTTAAAAAAATCTGAATTACTCACAATTTTTTCAAGAAGTCAAAAAATTGCATGGGCATTGGTGTAGTTTTATTGTCGAGGAATCGGTAGACTAGTAACCGACCCATTGACGACCGATTATTGATTTTGTACACGTGGCACTATTTTGCACCAATACCGAGAGGCACCATTTGGTTTATGAAGTCTGTCTAAATCACATTCAGCTAGAAGATTAAGTTGAAAAACCATCTTTACAGCAAAATAATGACCAAAACAGGTTTAGAAAATTCCATAGTAGCAGTTCATATTTTTGGCACTTTTAAGCTATTAATCGCATATGGTAGAGATGGTTTGAGAATTACATTTTATCCGCTCATGCTAGGGGAGAATTTAGAAAATTGCATTACAACTTTTTTATTTTGAAAATAATTTTTTGAGGTAATCTTCTAGCCAAATTTGATCTGCAAAGTAGTGCCAAATGTAATCAATGACTCTTCCACATGCCAAGTAGTGCTAAATATAATTAATGACCATTCCATAATTGAATTGGTGGACTGGTTGGTTACTGATACAAAGCTCTTCGTCCCCATAGTCACCATGGGGACTACACTTTAACCACACTAAGTTCAACAGTCTGAATGGGCCTATAAAGTTGATGACTGAATTAAACATGGCACTAGTTTATGTTTTAACTTGTTAAAAAGTGCATTAGTCATATGATTATATTTTTTCAATTCAATTTTTACCCAATGGTTAATCATCAGATGGCCTAATTCAAGTATAATAGACAATCTTTATATAAAAGTTGATGATTTATCGTATGTATTGGGATTTCATAAAAAAAATTGGAAGAGACTGGAGTTGAGCAAGGAGCTCAACGCCGGACCCACCAAAAAACAGAGTAGCCTATGCCCATCGGCACTCGATTCAGCTAACAGATCGGCATCTGTATTACCCGAGGAGGCAATTCTCTGCAAGGTCATCAAGTTGTTAATTTGGGAGATGATGGATCGCACCTTCCAAGGTTTAGGACCCGAACCAATGATCCAAATGATAATCAACGTCTCCTAAGGTGGAGCAAGGAGCTCAACCTTAGGTGCATATACGATTAATTGAACTGAATCAAAACCGAAATTTTCTGTTTTCGATTCAGTTAAATTTCGAGTACTCAAAACCGAAACTGGAAAAATCAGTTTGATTCGGTTTCAGTTTCTTCATTGTTTATTTTTTGGGTTTTTAGTTTATTTCAGGTTTTTTCTTTTGTTTTGGTTCTTTCTATTTTGGGTCGGTTTTCTAAACCTACACAACTGGGGTTCAGTTTCAGCCACTCAAGACTGAAACTGAACAAATAGGGACGTGGTTTCAATTTTTTCGGTTTGCGTCCGGTTACAGTTTTGCCAGCGGAATGATTTTTTATGGGTTTCGGTTTTTGGTTCCAACATAGAATTTGGATTCTTTATGGGGAATTGTGGACTGAAGGATTCTTCTAAGAATCTAAGAAGGGTAGTGAGTTTTGCAACCAAAGATTCTGTCCATGTAACTAATGGTTCCACCGCTCACATTGTTGACTGTCTTAAATCAGATGACAGAGTTCATTTTTAGTCCCAACATTTCAAACACTAGAACTTAAGATAATGTCCCACATGTTAGACGGTCCGATGTTGGTTATACGTGGTACACATCCCCGAAATGACTGTAATCATGGCGTACCATAGTACACTGTGATCATGGATATGTACCATGTGGAATTAACATCTGATTGTCTGATATGTAGATCATGATAGCAAGATCTATATCACTAAAAAAATCTCTAGCATCTGTTTTAAGAAAGTCAATGGTGTGAGTAGTGGAACCGTTGTGTAAGAATCTTTGATTGCAAAAATCCCTACCCATTTAAGAAAAAATTAGTTTACAATGAGTGTCCATTTATCATGGGTGACATAATAGTCCACATTGACTGTTTGATATGAACGAACTTTCAATGCATGGAAGACTGTGCGGTTATTCAGTCACACAAACTTGTGGACTCCTTAACTGTACATGATGGGTGGCCACCCAATGTAATTGTAGATTAACTCTTTAAGAAATAGGAACCCATAGTCAAAGTTGGAAGTTAGAATTTCTGCTCATAATGGCTCCTCTCACCATTTCACGCATGCACAAAAGCCGTCTTTTCTTCCATGAGTGAACGAGACAGGGCCCTCAATGTGCTCAACAAAAGCTCGTTGTCTCACTATTCACAAAAACAAAAGCTCTCTCGCTCTAGAAGAAAAAAGAAAAAAAGCAGCTAGTTGTGATATGATGGTGCAGGCTGCCTCCCCAAAGGCCCACTGCATTGTGGTGTGGTCTTTTTGGGAGAACAAAAGGACCTGTCTGCCCTTACAAATGGCCATCTATATATGTCAGTAGGATGAATTTTAAGAGCCTGCAAATAAAAGGTTACAAAGCGTGCATGGACAATAGGTGATTAAATGGACAAAAAGTGGTCCACTTGGATGTTTTGACTGAGTCCCATCTAGATAAGGTACACAGACCTCAGCGGGAGTCCCCCTACATAATTCAAAAGTGCACCCACATCTAAATGACTAGATGGGTTATGTTCTTCTAAGTTCTACCAATCCAATGTTTGGTCCCTGTACCAGCCGCGTGGGCTGACTGAGATGAGTGGCATGCGTGAAACATTGATGACGCATGACATTATAGTGGACACCCTCAGGCAATGGTTAGTTAAACAAGAAATGATGTTCAACTGGTTCTAGAACCATTAGACACATGGGAATATTGACTGCTACAGTTTTTATTTTCATAAGGATGTGAAGCAAGCATCAAAATTTCGGATTTCATTTCTGTTTCGGTGGGGACCGAAACAGAAATCGAAATCTGAAATTTCGGCCGAAATTTTGATGTACATACAAAATACCCCAAAATTTTATATTATTGTTTCGATTTCGGTGGGGACTGAAGCCGAAACATTTCGGCCGAAAATTTGAGCCATGATGCGAAGTCAAGATTCCCTTTTGTCAAAACACAATATCAGGTTGACCTGGTCATTGCCCCAAACCAACTCATGAATGACTTTGTCAGCCAAAGATTCTATCTTTGCATCTAAGGCTTTCCACTGTTAAATTTGTTGACTGCTTTAAATCAGATGATCGATAGCGTCCCAATCTTTATACAATAGATGTGAAATGGTTCAGATATTGATTCAGCGTGGCTAGCATCCTCAAAAGTGATTTAAGAACCCTTCTAATGATCAGTCACTTTTGGAGAAGTTTTCTCATGATATACCATGATCATGATCACTTTTAGAGAAGTGTGCAATGCGAATCAACACCTGGCCCTTTGATAGTTGGGGCATAATCTCTAGATCTATTGTGTGAAAGATTGGAACTAAACCAATCTCCATCACCGATTCAAGGCAGATAATAGTCTTATACATAGTCACAAAATTCATTGAATTTTTGAAAATTTCGTGAATATAAGGGCCTGCGAATTAATCATGAATTATTCGCGATTTTTTCAAAAATTCGGATGTTTTAAAAATTAGCGAATAATTCCCAATTTTTTCAATAAATAGTTATTTTTTGTATTTTTTTAATTTTTTTTTTTTACTTTTAGATTTTGTTTTTGTTATCTTCTATTTTTCCTCTCAATACTTTCAGGGAAGTATTAAGAGGAAAATTTGTCAGATTTTTCTGAATTTTCGTGAATTAATCCTGAATTATTCGCGATTTTTTTAAAAATTCGGACGTTTTTAAAAATTAGCGAATAATTCCCGATTTTTTCAATAAATAGTTATTTTTTGTATTAAATTTTTTTTTTTTATACGTTAAGATTTTGTTTTTGCTGGCTTCTATTTTTTCTCTCCGATTTTTCTTCTCAACATTTCTCCGAACATGCCAAAATTTGTCTGATTTTTCTGAATTTTAACCTCGCTGAATTATTGCTGAGCCCCGACATGCTCTTAAAGACAGAAACCCCTAACTAGAGAGACCAAATCCTTGACTATAAATGCCTATAACCTTCCCAAACTAAAGAGGTAAATGACCATTGTTAATTAGGCTACGCTGTTAATATTTGTTCCCAGTTTGAATGTAATCTTGCCCAAAGAGTGTCACTAATACAGCTTGTCGACCGCGTTTTTTAAATGTTTATGTAACCCACTATGGTGTCTTTTTATTAGATAAGCAAAGTCGGTGTTCTCTCTGTTTTTTCATATAATAAATTGCATACACTCTAGGCAAGTGTTGAAAGAAGAGGGCTAATCTGTAAACTCGACGTGAACAAAGCCTATGATAGGGTTAATCATGGATCAAAATTTCAGCCGAAATAACCGAAATTTCGGTCCAAATTATCATCGGTTTTGGTCCCCACCGAAATAAAATTTTGGACTGAAATTTCGGTCACTTTTATATGGGGATCAAAATTTCGGCCAAATTTTCGGATTTCGGTTTCGGCTTCAGTCATGCCCGAAATTTTGATCCTTGGTGTAAACTGCACCTCAATTGATTTCATTTGAATAATATGGCCATATGAGTGTTGAAGTTAATTGGTGAACTTGGACGAAGGCGTTCAACTCCTCTCCCATGTTTTCCTTTCTACTGAATTTGTGGCAGATTTTTCTCTATCTCTAGGGAGCTGCTGCAAAGAGACCCTTGTTCCCTTTCCTATTCAACTTCGTGGGAGAAGCACTGAGTAAACTGCTCAATAGAGGTGTTAAGATGGGGATCATTGAAGGCCTCCACTTACCCAGATACCTAGAGTGTATAATGTGCCTGTAATTCTCATGTATCTGCAATTCATGGATGAGTCCCTCTTATTATGTGATGGCAGTAAGATCACCTTGCACAACATTAAACTGATTCTGAGATGCTTCCAAGTGGCTACCAAACAAAAGGTAAATCTAGCCACTCGGGTGAGCTATAGAGTTAAAATCTGGAACTAGCTTGAAGACTTTAGAATCTGAAAACCACACCTGTAGCCTGTAGGTGTGACGTCTCCAAATTCACACTCCGGATCAATACGCTCACTTGGAGACATCACACTACATCACATATACATGATCATAGTTAAATCAAATCATCCATAAATATCTGCATATAAATGCAATGGAACAATAACTATTAAAAGCGCACACATAAAATTTCTTTTTACTATCATCATGAGAGCAATACTAAAATGTGAGATAACAATCTATTATACCAAATTGTATGTTTACTCTTTAAATTAAATAAAAACTGCAATTAAGCATAAATCATCATTAATATGAATTTGTTCATAAAATAAATGTAAAATAAATGTCTTAAAATCCTTCCTAATGCATAAAGAAAACCTAATCAACTAAGTTTCAAATCCTTTTTCACTCAAATCTGTATTTCCATCAATCATTGATGCATCTGTTTCACCCACTCCATGAATAGCTGTACTCCCTGAATTTTCAAACAATAAGTCAATTTACCAAGTAAACCGGTATAGATCAGACATGATGAGGCTAATAGAAAAGGTCCATAACTCAAACCAACTTATAAAATCAAGCAATAACAGAGATATAATATATGATATAAATAATTAGTAAAATAATAGATGAAATTGAACATAATATTAAATCTAAATAAACATTATGGCTTAGGTCTCTACCCTAATTTCATGTGTTGTCATTTTTTTTATTGTGCATTTAATGCTCATGAATCGGCATGCATAATGGATATAATTATCTCTTTCTTAATCATTACCTTAATCTTCTCTGATCCTTCGATTAATATTTATGTTAACCTTCACATAGCTTCTCTTCAGTTAAGTTGTAAGCTTAAAATTAAAGACTTTCGCCTATTTCTTTAGTCTTATCATTAATACATGAATGCATAACTTTTATTACTTGTCATTCTTATTCATATTAATTCCTCTAGCATAAGCCTTTGCATAATTTCTCTTCAGTTAAATAGTAAATTTAAAATTAAAGACCTTCTCTTATCCCTTTAATCTTATCATTTATGCATGAATGCATAATTTTTATTACTTATCATTCTTATTCATATTAATTCCTCTAACATAAGTTTTTGCATAACTTCTCTTCAATTACTTAGTAAGCTTAAAATTAAATACGTTCTCCTGTCTCTTCAGTCTTATTATTAATGCATGGAAGCATAACTTCTATTACTTGTCATTTGTATTCATATTAATTCCTTTAGCATAAGCTCATAAGAATTTTATCGTAATCATAAAAATATTTTACTTTCATGTATTATGTCGTAAAGGTATCTTTTCACTTTTATGGATGTCATGAATGTACATATATAAAAAAGCTAGAAATCAATCGATCATGCAATAACGCTTTCATTTGTTTAGACTTAACATATCATAAATATATAATCCTTATCGATTCCTACTTATTTCATGTTAGGTAAATCAAACATTTTAGATTACATGGATTCTAAGTAATAAAAATAAGGATGAACATAAATAAATATTTAAGTATAATATGATTAAACATGGGTAATATTTGAATTAAAATTCATTCCTGACATCTTAGACAAATTCTGAAATTACTGAAAAATTTTAGATTTTGCAAAGAATTTGGTAATTAATCCCAAAACCCCGTGTAGCATCGAAAACTCGTAATTAAGCATCAAAATTTAACAATCTAACATGATGAATATTCATTAAATGAAATAAATTCTAGTTCTTATTTTATTTTTGTGTTATCTATATTTTTGATTAATTTCAACATGATTTCTTCAAACCTTTAGTTTTCGTGTAAAATTGATGTAATTCCTCTCACTTGATTCAATCCGAAGCTCTGATATGAAATTCGGTCGCATCGTAAGCTCCTCTCACGATCTTTTGAGCCTTTAAACTGAAAACTCTAGGGTTCCTCTTCTAATTTTTCCTCTTCTTCTCTAGAATTATCTTTCTTTCTCTATAAGGTTATTAGGTTATAAAAGTTATGTAAAAATTGTATAAATTAAACTTAATCTCTATATTTATAATACTTTAAGGTTTTCTATTTAAGATCTAACTCTATTTAGAATATTTTAAAGTTTCTTATTTAAGATCTAACTTTATTTAGAATTTCTTACATGAGTCTTAAATGATTTTATGGGTCTTTAATTACTTAATGGGTCTTTAATTAGTTATTGAATCTTTAATTGCTTAATGAGTCTTTAGTTAATTTACTAATATATTTTAAAAGTCTATTAAACATTACTAAACACACCCAAATTATTACTAACATATATTTAAAGGCTTTTAGGGTTTATTAATTAGATTAATTATCATGAGTCATTATTAAATAAAATAAGCATTACATTCATGCGCAACAACTAATCACATGCATCAAATCAATCAAAATAATCATAATTACAAATCTAGCAAATAATTAAGGACTAAATAAGCAACAAATCTCAGTCGTTACAGTAGGGCATTCTCTTATTAAATCATCTGATAAACAACTATGTAGAAGACCTTTGATCAGTCAACTGTGGGTTAGAATTTGGAAAATAAGAGCTCCACTAAGGGTGTTATTTTTCTCTTGGTGTGCAGCTTGGAATCGGCACGTTGTGCTCCTCCTCTTGCGAATCGGCAAGCCATATCCTTATTTACTTCCCAACGACTCAGTTCATTTAGAGTTTCTTCAGATCCCACTTGAACCTAGTGTTGCTTCCCAAACAATTACCCTTTTTTTTCACTAAGCGCCTTGCTTAGCTTTTGATCGAGGCATATCTTTCTTTTTTAATGGAATCTGCATCTTACTTAAAAAAAATCCTACAATTCTTAATAATTATTCACATGACCTAAGTATTGCATTCGAAACATTCTCACAGCATGCCAAGATTATTTTAAAATTTACTGAACATTAAATAATAATTATATTTTTTTAATGTAAAATGACAATTCATTTATTGTGTCAAAATGAGGAACATTGTGGCATTATTTTTGTACATGTCAAGAAGGGTTATGTTTTGAGGAGGTCTAAGTGCCACCAAGTGTCAAGGAAGCGATAAATATCCCACAAAATAGAAGTGCCTACATAGCACTGCTACTAAGTCAAAACAAGATCAGCAATTCAGACTACAACCACTTGCCTAACCAGATGTTCGTATTTAAGTAATATTACAAATAGGAAAAGATAAATGTCACACTTAGGCCTTGTTTGATAGCAATGAAACTCCAAAGAGGAAATGAAATCAATTTCTTAGTTGATTTCCTAGGAAATGATTTCCTCTAGAAATGGATTTTCTACTGTGTTTTAGAACTGAATTTCATTGGAAATTGATTTCTCTTGTTTGATTAGTATGTTTGAAAATGAATTTTTAAATTTTGATAATTTATTATTAAAGTCAAATATAAACCAATAATTTTTTTAATGATATTCTATTATGTTACAAATTAATAAAATCGTAATCACTATTTATTACTAAGTTACATAAGTTAGAGTTTGAAAAGTCAAACTCAAATAAAAAGTCAAAATTTGACCAAACTTAAAATTTTGATAAAAAAAAAAATATGTAAAGCTAAATAACAAAGTTGTGAATTCTAGTATCTACTGTAAGTTTATACGTTGAAATGAAATTAAATTTCTATAAAAGTCAAACTTTGACTAAAATTTTAACTTTGATCAAAAGAAAATTTTGCAATGTACCAACAAGTTATATAATTTCAATTGTAAATTAATATAACAATATTCATATATATCTTTAGGTTACACTAGTCAAAATTTGATCAAATATTCACTTTTAATAAAAGTCAAACTTTGACTAAACATAAAACTTTGATTAATAAAATTTTTTAAGACTAAAGTACAAAATTATATAGTAAATGCTAGTATGCATTATATATTGAAACAAAATTAAAATTTTAAACTTGAAAGAAAATTTAATTTTTTAAAAAAGTCAAACTTTGACTATTTTTTAAACTTTGACTAATAAAAAATTCGACAATCTATTGCCAACCTGCAAATTAACATAACAATATTCGTATCCATCGCTAGATTACACTAGTAAAAACTTTGATTAAATATCAACTTTTTAAAAAGTCAAACTTTGACCAAATATAAAGAAAGTAAAATAAAATTTGATAATGTACTAAAAAGTAATAAATTAAAAAAATGATAATCTCAATGGGGATACAGGAAGTCAAAAAAATCAAATTGTGTTAAAAAGCCAAAGTTTGACCAAATATCAAACTTTGACCATAGTGACAAATTTCGTTTTCGGTAATTTTTCGGTGGGGGATCCTTTCGGTACATTTCGAAAAAAATTTGGGAAAGTTTTGGGGATTAAAAATATATTTAATATTAAAAAAAAAAAAAAAGCAATTGATCCAAGTGGCCAAGCACTGACCCTGAACTAAAGCATAGAATTATAGAAGACAAACTGGCAAATTAAAGGGTACAATTATACTCACCCAAAGGCTGCTTTTTCACCCATCTCCTCCACTAGGCATGCATTGACCGCCTTTGATCAGATGGTGGAGGTCATTTCTCATCCCCATCTTTTGCACAGTGGATATATGGATCGTGAGCATACCATCAAACGGTCGTTTTTTTAATACACGTGGTACACATCTCAAAAAGTGACGTTAAAATCATGCCTGAGCGTAATGGGGGTCTTATGATTTTATGAGATGTGTGTCGTGTATAGTAAAAAACCGACCGTCTAATGATATATCCCCATGATCCATAGATCCATTGTCAAAAAAATGGGGATGAAAAATGACCTCCACCATCAGATTCAAGGGCAGTCAATGATTACCTATTGAAGAAGGTGGGGTGAGAAAGCAACTATGGGTGAGTATATGGTCGATTGTTGTGTTCTTACAACTCCTTTAGTCCCACATCGTTCAAACAAAAAACCTTCACACTCTACTCACCTATAAAACTGGTTCCATGCCCAAATGAGCATCCCACACAGCTTGGTGGTGACCGGTGAGCGCCTATTTAGCTAAATTATTAGTTTATTTGAAAAAAAAAAAAAAAAGATGCCGAAATTGTAGAAATTTCGTCGAAAAATACCGAAATTACCGAATAGGGTCGAAATTTTCGTTTGACCCCCAATTCGGTTATTTTCGCGAAATTTCGCCAAATTTCGACGAAATTTGTCACTATGACTTTGACTGATTAAAATTTATATTACCAAAATATAAATAACAATAGTAATAATCACTATCTACTGTCAAGATACACTTCTCAACTTTTGAGTAAAGTTAATATTTGAATAAAAGTCAAATTTTGACTGAAAGTGAAGCTTTGACCAATAAAAATGAGACAATGTATTTTCAAATTATAAATAAAAATAATGATAAATATTTTTAATTATAATATTTCACTAATAAAAATTTATAACATTTTATAAAAAATCAAACTTTGACCAAGAAAAAATTATATTGCTACGATATAAATTTATGTAGTAGTAGACTCTATCTATAAGCAGGTTTCAAGTTTGACTAAAAATAAAATTTATATAAAAGTCAAAGTTTGACTGAAGGTCAAACTATTGACTAATATAATTGAGAATCTAATATCAAATTATCCATTAATACAGCAGTATCTTTTTTTCGTCATCAAATTATTAGAGTCTAAGTTTAATAAAAAATAAATTTTAATTAAAAGTCAAAGTTTGACCTTAAGTCAACCTTTTACTCTTAAAATTTTGATAATATATTACTAACTTACAACTTATTATCATATTTCAGTAGTTAAAGTTTCATCAAAAGTTAAAACTTTATATAGCTTATAAATCCAATTAAAGTTTGATTAAAATTTAAACTTTGACCAAAGTCAAATATTAGCTTAAAAGAGTATGATCTAGATAATGTTGTCGTCATAGTGATTGTACTGGTATGATGGTCATAGAAATTGAAGTTACTTTTTAATAATCAATTTTTTTATTTTTTTTTGCTTTTAGGTTTTTTATAAGTAACTTTAGATTTCCAATAACAAAACATTATTATTTTGTTAGTAAGAAACTTAATTTCAGCCACTTGAAGGGTTGAAATGATTTCCTCCTAAAATGATTTGGTGTATGGAAATTCAATTTCCATGCGGGACGACTTAATTTCATTTCTATCTCCTTAAATAGCTATCAAACAACAACAATTGGAAACTAAGTTTCATTTTCACAATGAAATTGCATTTCCATGTTATCAAACAAGGCCTTAACATCACAAAGGTTGGTCGAACGCAAAATAGGAAGAATTCTCACTTTCGACCATACAATAGATGCGTCGATCTCTTCGATGGGTTTAACTCAAACTGCACTAAACAGACATTTAAGGGTTGTGTTTAGGTCCAATCAGTGGAGTCCTACATGAGATTCAAACATAAAACCTTGGAGGTAAGGGAATCACGACTTTCACAAATTTTAAATTTCTTTGGTTTATGAGAAAGCGCTTTTAAAGTCAGATTCTGTTGTATGGAATGTTTTCAAACTAGTTGAACACCCCATATATGGTTCAACTGGTTGAACCTGAACGCATCCCATCTAACTAATTGTCTTTTTGTGAATCATTGGCCCATATATATATATATATATATATATATATATATATACATACCAACCAAAGGCAGGTGACTGATCCTATGATTATGATTGGGTCAGTGTTCTTTTTGGTCTAACCTTCGGCTGTGAGGTTGCAATACTATCAATCTTTCATGGTGCTAAAGGCCCAGCCCTACTCTGTCGCATAGTGGAAATCAAAATAATGTGGTCAACGCTTTTAGTAGATGGAATCAACCTGTTACAAACCTATTCTTCATGGATACCTTTATGAAGTTTGAGGGCGCTTTGATGGCCTTAAATCACTCTTGCAATGAACTTGCGTAATGGAAACAATATGTATAAGATTCGACATATGAATTCAATTTAGGATAGTTTCCTTCCAAAAAGTTCCAACATTGTATAGCAGCAAGTTTCTAGGAAACTAAGGTTGCGTATGGCATAGCTTTCTCCTAGCCCCTGCCATCGAAGAGTTCACTTGCTTTAGCAAGTTCCCATCCTCTTTGCTAACATCTCGCTACCTGCTTTAGCAGGTATCCCTTCTCCTTGATAACTGCTTGCATAGTAAAATTTTATGCAAGATTTACTTGTTCATTAGTTTTATCATCCTCTCTACTCAATCCTTGCTAGGGCAGATTTTATTTGCTTTGGTAGGGAGTTAATAGAGAGCAGGGAAGTCGCTGCTAGAGCAGGTAAATCCTCCTTTGCAGAGAGTTAGAAAAGAGAATGAGAACCAACTAAAGCAAGCGAACACTACTGTGGCAGGGGCTAACAAAGGGTCATGCCATACACAACCTAATTGATTCTTGAATCTCATGTGGTGGTATAGTGATTACACTCGATGGGATAAGACACTAAACATGGTAGAGTAAAACTAGTCCATATCGAAGATGAATATGCATTCCAATGTATGCATAAATGTCAAGTTTGTCAAGCTCTAGTAGTCTCTAAAAATAATGGCCCTCTACATGGCTTTACCCCTTCCGAATCACCATGGAGCCATAGATTTCATATTGGGGATGTAAAGACTCCTAGAGGATAAATTCAATCTTTGTTGTTGCTAATTCGTTTTGAAAGATGGGCATGGAGAAAAATAATGGATAGAACCTGTTACAAACCCATTCTTCATGGAGATAGCAAAAAATCAATCACCTCATTGCAGATTTGTTTTTATTCACTTTTGGAGTAATAGAAGGAGAGAAAAGATAAACTAAATAAATGAAGAAGCAAACTTTCTTTCTATTCACTTGCATAAAACACATACAAGATGATCCTTATATAGACTTAAACATAAGTACCATACACTTAGCACTTACCCACTATTCTACCCACAATCTTAGTAACTACTCACATTTAACACTTACCCACTACTGTACCCACAATCTTAGTAACTACCCACATTTAGCACTTACCCACAATTATGCCCACAATCTTAGTAACTACCCACATTTATCACTTATCCAGCAATCCCTCCCTTAAACTGATGTTCCAGACATAACATCTAGTTTAATAAGAGTTAAACTTTGAAACTAAACATTTGAAGTACAAACACCGAGTAGCTTCCTGATCTTCTGAAATGCAGGAAGCTTGAGAGGTTTGGTTAGAATATCAGCGATCTGGTCTTCATACTGCAAAGAAATAAGATTAATGACTCCATGATTCGTGAGATCCCTCAAGAAATGATACTTCACATCTATATGTTTGCTTCGACCATGTAAAACTGGGTTTTTTGAAAGCTTTATTGCTGAATTGTTGTCACAATAAATCTGAGTAGGTCGATCCTCCTTGAAATGCAGCTCTTTAAGGATTTTCTTTAGCCAAATAGCTTGACAAGCACAAGTCACAAAAGAACAAATTCAGTGGATGATAATGTGACAATAGATTGCTTCTTTGATGACCATGAAACAGCTCCTGTCCTCATCTTGAAAACATATCCAGATGTGCTTTTTCGATCATCTAAATCTCCTGCATAATCGCTATCTGTGAAACCAAACAGATCTGACTGTTCTCTATTTTTGTAGAACAAGCCAAATTCCTTAGTACCTTGCAAGTATCGAAAAATTCGTTTTGCAGCCAAGAGATGAATCTCTGTAGGACATTCCATGTACCTGCTAATCACACTTACAGCATACATTATATTAGGTCTTGTTGTCGTCAAATACATTAAACTCCCCACTATTTGTTTGTAAAGAGTGTCATCAACCTTCTTTCCTCCATTATCTTTGTTTAGCTTCATACCAAATTCAGATGGAGTATTTACAGGATTACAATCCTTCATCTGAAACCTGTCCAAGATTTCTTGCACATACTTCTTTTGAGAAATAAAAATTCCAGTAAAAGACTGCACCACTTCAATGCCGAGAAAGTAATGCATCATGCCAAGATCAAACATCTCAAATTCAGTCATCATGGATTTCTTAAAACTACCAAACATGGTTGTATTATTTTCAGTGTAGATTAAATCATCTACATATAAGCAGACAATAAGCATTTTTCCCTCATCTTCAATCTTTATAAAAAGTGTATGTTCGTAAGGACATTTTTGAAATCCTTCCTTCAAAAAATAGGTTTCTATACGATTATACCAAGCCCGTGGAGCTTGTTTTAATCCATATAGAGCTTTCTTTAACTTATACACTTTATGCTCATTGCCAACTTTTACATAACCAGGAGGTTGATCGATAAATACCTCTTCTTTCAAATCTCCGTGGAGGAATGTTGATTTCACGTCCAACTGGAAGATAGGCCATGAATTTTGAGCTGCCATAGCAATCACCACTCTGATTGTATCATGCCTTGCAACCGGAGCAAAGACTTCTTTATAATCAACACCAAACTTTTGCTTGTAGCCCTTAGCTACCAGGCGTGCCTTGTTCTTGTTAACTTCACCATTTTCTTTTAACTTTGTCTTATAAACCCACTTTACACCAATTGTCTTCTACCCTTTTGGAAGATCACATAACTCCCATGTATCATTTCGTTCAATGGCTATAATTTCAGCATCCATAGCCTTTCTCCATTTTAGTTCTTTGACAGCCACTTCAAAAATGGTAGGATCACAATCTGAAAACAAAGTAAAATGTGTAAGTAAATCATCACCTTGGTCAACTCTGATTACATCATAATTAGTCATCCATGCTGGTCTTCTTCGAACACGTTGAGGCCTTCGTGATTCAACTGCAAGTGGGCTTTGATCAGTTGAAATATTTTGAGTGATTTCCTCTTCTTGCTCATTCTCCATAGGCTGCTGCCCTTTCTCATCATCATCGAAATCTGCTGGAATATTTTCTTTAACGTCATTTTGATTCCATGACCAGGTGCTTTTTTCATCAAATATAACATCATGACTGATGACAATTTTCATGGTGCTAGGATTGTATAGTTTATAAGCTTTTGACTTATCACTAACACCAAGAAAAATATATTTTTCTCCCTTATTATCTAGCTTCCTCCTCTTCTCATCTGGTATATGGGCATAGGCAAGACACCCAAATATCCGGAAATGATCTACAGCAGATTTCCTTCCGCTCCATGCTTCCTCCGGTGTCATATTTTTAACAGCAAGTGTGGGACTTCTCTTCAATATATGAATGCTCCAATTAACTGCTTCAGGCCAGAAACTTTTTTTGAATGTCACTTGTTGTTAAAAGACTTCGTACCATATTCATAATAGTGCGATTTTTCCTCTCGCATACGCCATTCTGTTGGGGTGTATAAGCTGCTGTAAGATGCCTCTTGATTCCATGGTTCTCACAAAAAATTACAAATTCATGTGAGTTGTATTCTCCACCACGATCAGTGCGAAGAACTTTTATTTGGTTGCCAACTTCTTTTTCAACAAATGCTACAAAGGCTTCAGATTTTTCTTGCAAAAAATAAGCCCATATCTTGCGACTATAATCATCAATGAAAGTAATTATATATCTTTTACCTCCATTAGAATGTGACGTTATTGGCCCACAAATGTCGGAATGAACGAGCTCCAATGCTTTCTTCGCTCTCCAAGATTGTCCTTGTGGGAATTGAGTACGGTGTTGTTTGCTAACAACACATTCTTCACAAACTTGCGAAGAAGCTGTAATTTGAGGAAGTCCCGTCACCATGTTCTTTTGTTGTAGTGTTTTTAGTCCACCAAAATTCAGATGCCCATAGCGAAAATGTCATAGCCATGCCTCATCTTTTAATTTTGCAGAGAAACACGAATGAGCGATGTTGTGGAGATAAAGTGGGAACATACGATTCACCGTCATGTGAACTTGAGCAATTAAGCCCAACTTTGCATCTTTAATCTGACATACTCCATTTTTTATAGAGATCTCGTATCCCTTTTCTTGTAACTGACCCACACTAAGCAAGTTGGTCTTTAAATCCGGCACAAAAAAAATATTAGCGATAGTGTGGGTGGAATTTTCTTTGGTTTGGATTGTTACCTTTCCTTTTCTTATAACTAAAATTATAGAGTTGTCACCAAACTTAACAGAGGTGCGAAATGATTCATCCATGTCAGAAAATGCATCCTTCTCTCCACACATGTGATTGCTACAACCAGTGTCTAAATACCACATGTTTTGTTGAGATTCTTCCTTCACGTGACACAGCATCAACAGAGACACATCTTCTTCCTTTTCTGCAAAGTTAGTTTGATCTCCACTATGTTTGTTCAAATCAGTTTGACATTCTGATTTATAATGGCCATACCTGTGACATCTGAAACATTCAACATTTGACTTGTCTGCTGACTTTGATCTATAAGTTGTTGAGTAGTGGCCTCCATGTCCTCTGCCTCTTCCTTGAAATTAACTTTCTTGATGATGATGATTTTATTGTTGGTTCCCACGATCATTGTTGTATCTGCCTCCTCTACCTCGACCTCTATCAGCTCTACTAGGTGTAGAGTGATTTTCTGAAATGGCCTTCAATGCTTGTTCTTCTTTTTTCGTCTGATTAAGTTTTTACTCATGAACCAACAAAGAACTTTGTAATTCATCAATTGATAGTAAACCAACATCATTAGCTTCTTCTATAGCACAGACAACAAAATTAAATTTTGGTGTCAAGGATCGAAGAATCTTCTCAACAATGAGAACATCCTCTGTCTTGTCGCCATGGATCCGCATCTTGTTAACGATTGTCATCGTTCTTGAAAAATAGTTTGTAACTGATTCACCTGACTTCATTCGAAGTATTTCGAACTCCGAAGTGCTTGAAGTCGCTGTTTCTTAGCCCTCGCAGTACCCTTCTTCTTCATGGAGTCCCAAATATGCTTAGTCGTGTCTTTGCAAAGAATGGTTTCCAAGATTGAACGATTAATTGCTTGGAAGAGATAATTCTTTGCTTTAAGATCTTTTAACTTCAGCCCTTCGAGCTCTGTCTTTTGTGCATCTGTCAGCACAACACCTTCTGCTGGTTCTGCTACTCCAGAAACAACAACCGTCCAATATTTTTTGGACCTCAAGAAGTTCTCCATGAGCATGCTCCAATGGTCATAGTAACCATCAAAGCGTGGAACGGCTGGCTGTACAAAACTTTCGGAAGCCATCAATTTCACTTTTTCTCTCCTCGAAACTCAAACTTGGCTCTGATACCACTGATAGAAGGAGAGAAAAGAGAAACTAAATAAATGAAGAAGCAAACTTTCTTTCTATTCACTTGCATAAAACACATACAAGATGATCCTTATATAGACTTAAACATAACTACCATACACTTAGCACTGACCCACTATTCTACCCACAATCTTAGTAACTACCCACATTTAACACTTACCCACTACTATACCCACAATCTTAGTAACTACCCACATTTAGCACTTACCCACAATTATACCCACAATCTTAGTAACTACCCACATTTAGCACTTACTCATAATTATACCCACAATCTTAGTAACTACCAACATTTACCACTTATCCAACAATGGGCATAATGGAAAAATGGAGATATGCCTAGAATATTGTAGGACATAGCACTTGAAATGGATGGCAAAACAAAGATGGAAAACTGTAAGCATAAACTTGCACTCTGTAATGCAGGTATAAAATGAGAAAATAAAAGAATAGGAAGTAGTCGCACATCAAGTCTAGTTTGTGTACCACAGTTCAATCAATTTAGCTACACGGAAGTAACCAATTGGATGGCCGAACTCCAAATCATGTCACTTCACAACGAAGAGAGTGAGGTTGGCATTCCCCTTGATATATATATATATATATAAGTACAGAAAAATGTATGATATTCAAGAAAGTGATGAAAATTGCATGAGGGTTGAAACATGCACCGACTTTTCCATGAGAAAAGAAAGATTTCTAATCCGTGCCTCTAATAAATTGAAAATTAGGAATATTAGATCATGCTAAATCCTCAGAGGACGAAGGTCAGCATTTCTCGTGTGGGCTTGCCCAAGAACTAGGTATGTCAGTTGTGTTTACATCTCCTATCTCTATGCTCATCATTGAGAGAAATATCAAAGAGAACAGTCAACTTCTACAGAGCAGAAGATGAAAAATGCTCGAAACGACATTTGTATGGAACACAGTGAATCACATTGCTCGGTAGGAAATATGGAAGGGCAAACAATTCCTGAAAGCATAGGGTTTCAAACTTAATTTATGGCACTTAAATGAAGAGATTCTTAAGAATCTACAAACAAGCATCAACTCGACAGAGTCGAGTTTCTTCAAACGCAACAGGTACCATTCATTTATCCATTATTAGTTGACAGCACATGGAAGAAGCAGGGAATCATAAAGATTCAAGCAGTAATCCACATGTGATTGTTTGTTATGGTTAGACACTTAATTATGTGCTAGGCTACATTAGGTAAATCATTTATTTACTTTAGCATGCAGCTGGATACAACTTGTTGCAAACCCGTTCTTCATGAATACCTTTATGAAGATTTGAGGGTTTGATGGCCTTGAATTACTCTTGTATTGAACTTATATAAGATATGCTTCTTATACAACCTTCTTTTGTGTATAAGTCCCCAAATCTATGGTGTATAAGCCTTCAAATTTACCTTAAAATGACTATTAAGATCCATTGATTATTGCTAGGCCCCACCAGCAGAAAATCCTGACTACACCCCAATGATAAGGACGAGAAGGCTGCAGAGGACGATCCACTCTTTTTGAAGTCTTGCTTGTGTGCTTTCTATGATAGTTTTTAAAATGTCCTATGGGTTGTATGTTGGGATCAGAATGGTACCATTTCATGCATATTGAAATAGAATGACTGTTGGTTTCTAGTTTGGTCATTCTTCTCATGCATTTTTATTTTTATTTAAATGGAATGACTATTAGTTTCTATGTATTGGAATAATAAAAATTTTATGCACTAGAGGAACCAATTCCTGTATCCTCTTTAACTATATGATGTTGGGAGCAGGTATATGATTACTGGCTCGTTCTCGATCTAGATATGGATTTGGTAACTGATGTTGAACTCATGAAACTATATTTCATCGAGTGTATCATGCGCTGCAAAGACCACTATCTATTTAACTTCATTATCAGTAATTTAGGTTGTGTTTGGGATTTCTCTTTGGAGATAAAGAGCAGGCCTCTTAAAAGAGTAGGTTTATATTGCCCTTTTAAAGAGAAACAAATTCAGCTCTTTCACTCTTCGAAAGAGCTAAAAAAACTTACAACCAAACACAGTTCCGTACTAAAGTGCTCTGCGCCGGAGCAGAAAGTTGCTCTTTGCCTCCAAAGAGCAATCTCCAACATAGCCTTGGTATCTTATTCAGAGCAGAAATACATCCACTATCATGTATTGAGAATGACGTTATGTGCAATGAAGCATGGACCACTAAGTTTGTATTTTTAGCCAGTAGATGTTCTTAGAGTTCCGAAGATTTTTCTCAGGACATTAATAATCACCAGTTGGACTCCAAATATTAGTTCATTTCCTTGCAATCAGAAATGCATGGCATGAATGGTCAGGTCTGAGTCTTCCGATCATTGGTGCCTAACAAATGGTAAATCAGTATTTCTTTTGAAGAGTGCGAGCGAATAGGTTGCATTCTCTATCATGTGATTCAAAGCAGTCAAATGTTTTAAAATAAATGCTTACCATGTAAATCTCTAAAATCAGTTTTCCCTTGTTCATTTTAAATAGTTGACTGCTCGAATCACATGGTACTAATCTTTGACACCGTAGACTTTAGGTTATGATCATCAATCCCATGGCACACTTGATGAATGATGGTGAAAGATTTCCCAAAAAGAGACATTGTTTCAATTCATCGAGCTTGCGATTTTAAGCCCAAGATAAGCTTTGTTGTTGTGCGCAAAATATTCATCTACGGGCTCATTTTGCCCATGCCTCAATCATAAAATGTCTTGGAGGATATGTAAGCCCATTATTGATGAGATACAATACTGTATTGTGTATACATTAAGGGTCTGTTTGGATAGAACCTAGTAAAACATGGTAAAGTTATTGATTTTTTAGCACGTTTTATCATGTATTCCTAACTTGCAGGAAGATGCAATAATATGCAGGAATACTATGTTTCTCTCCTATTCTCGAAGGGGAAGGCCGTAATATGTTTTGGTGTTTTATGATAAATACGGCTAATATATTTACCACCCTTAAAAACATTCAAACAGTTGAATCCATGGTAAAGTGTTTTACCATACCACATTTTACAATGTATTCCCTGTATCCAAACAACACTCCGATTCATTCTGAAATTAAGATCATTTCCTCTAATTGTTCAAACCCCTGCCTGATTGTAACCAATAGTTGAATAGAATGGTATAAAATAGTGACCAAATATAATATGAGTGGATTTATTTGGTTCACCTCAACTACGGGCTAATACTTGTTTGGGTGTATTTATTTGGTCTCTTGTCAGGCTCAACCACCTCAACTCTGATGGGCTAATACCCAAACTAAATATGAGATGGTTCTAGCCACAATTTATGTAACATTTGTGCACACCTTGAGTTAAGGTATGCTTAGATTTAAGGTATCAGTGGTTCTATCTGATCAAAATAAGAAGTGGGCTTTCATGTGATTAAAGAAATTGGTATCAATTTGAAGCTTATATCAGTGGCTCAATTGCGTTAGTTTGAGCCACATTGATACAATCCTAATTGTATCGTAGATATTTAAGCAAAAAATAAATAATAAAAAGAGAAATAGATGTGAGAAACTAATTCGAGGGTGGCAAACCTCCAAGCAATTCGTAGAGTGAATCAAACTCAAACAATACTTTCAATTCATATTTAAATGGATTACAATACACATATTTATAGACTCATAAATAACTACCCATTATACCATTCACCCCCGCACACCACCACTAGCCCATAACCAACAATCCACTCCCCCACTATTTAGCCCAGTACAATTACCACAAACATTCAAGTGGTTACATAATCAACTTAATAACTAATTAATTATTCAAAATAGTAAAAAGAAATATTTCACGTAAATCATGAACACCTTAGTTGGGTGTATTACAATTAGAGAACGTATCATTCCACCCTCCTTCAAATCAACCTTGTTCTTAAGGTTGAAATTTTAAAAATTAGATAATGTTTCACCAGGCTCTTCGCATTCTGGAGGTCCCATCTAGAGACGTAATGCGCATGCGATATGTGGTCGAGGAATTATCCCCATTGTATGCCAGTAAAGCATTCTCATCTTTAATGTGTCACCTCTTAAAAGACATGGTCCTTTTGATTACTCAATTAAGATAGCATTCAAATGAATCATTCCTATTTGTGTGATTGTCGCAGAGAAAGGATAATTTGTGTTTACAATCTTGGGAATCTCAATCACGTGTTCTCTTTCTGAAATCTCGACCATTCCTTTTGTGTAAACTATGATCATAATTTCAAAGGGCTTCATGAATTATTTTGAGACGGGAGTTATGATCTTGTCATTAGTTACATGACAGATTTGATCTATGGCTTTCCATTCCGTAGTTGAAAAAATAATATGACTTTCCTCCATCTTCGGATCCTCGCCCCCTTTGTATCTCGGAAACTTTAATTTGGCAAGTTTCAGAACAAAGTATTTGCTGGAGAATGACATCCATTGATCCATATTATGCGTGAACGAATTTTTGCCTTCCTTGTAGTTGTGACCCGATAAATATCGATCGAATTTGGCGTCCATAACAACAAAGAATTCTTGCATTTCTAAGCGATTGCGCTCTTGTCCCGATGAGAGATTTTGTATTTCTGCCTCAAACCTAGTAATTCACTCCTCAGTCATGCTTGGCTCTGATACCAATTGATACGATCATAATCGTATCGCAGATATCTAAACAAAAAATAAATAATAAAAAGAGAAATAGATGTGAAAAATCACTTTGAGGGTGGCGGACCTCTGAGCGATTTGTAGAGTGAATCAAACTCAAATAATACTTTCAATTCATATCTAAATGGATTATAATGCACATATTTATAGACTCATAAATAACTATCCATTATACCACTCACCCCCTCTCACCACCACTAGCCCATAACCAACAATCCACTCTCCCACTATTTAGCCTATTACAATTCCCACAAACATTCAAGTGGTTATATAACCTACTTGATAACTAATTAATTATTCAAAATAGTAAAAGAAAATATTTCACGTAAATCATGAACACCTTAGTTGGGTGTATTTCAATTAGTGAACATATCACACATGGTTTCATCATGTGTGTCGTATGATTTATTTGAAGCTCATGATCTAAATATCTAGTGTGTAAAATATTGAAATTAAAAAAAAATCTCTATTATGTGCTTCAAAGTAGTCAAGTGCTTTTAAAATTAACAACAATCATGTAAATCTCCTTAAGGCTGTAATTATGTCAAATTTAAAAGGCCAAGTCTGCTTAATACATACGATAGAGATATTTTTTCAACCAAACCTTCGACAATAGAAAAACAGAGTTTTTCTATCCTCGTTTTCAAATCACACAACACATGATGATGCCATGTGACACATTTTGCTAATTGACCTAGTCACCTGGCGCTCAAATGCTTCCCTAATACTATCTCAATTCTTGCTAATCAAAAACTCATATCTTGGGGATGACCATAGGAGAATGCATCTCATAAATTGGGATATTGTTTGTTTTTCAAAAATGGATGGTGGTTTGGGTATTTAGAACATTGATTTCGATGAATAGGGCTCTTTTTGTGCAAATGGTTATAGAAGTTCGGGAATGGTGGGGATTCGTTTTAGGTTAAGGCTATCTTGGCTAAGTACAATTGTGCCAGAGGTGGGTGGAATATCATCACCAGATCCTCCACTGGATGGTGGAAAGGAATTTTAGCTATGGTGCATGACTTCAATAAAGGTATTAACTGTGTACCTAACAATAGCCGCAAAGTCAAATTTTGGGATGACCGGTGGTCTACTTCCCATCATTTTAAAACTGTGTACTCGACGATCTACGTTTTAAGCAGGAAAAAGTTGGTCTATGTTGCTGATTGTGCTGCTATTTCGGCTAATGGCATTTCTTGGGTTCTGGATTTTAGGCGAGACTTAAGTGAGGCCAAAAAAAGGGAGCTCTCGGCGCTGATAGGTGACTTGGAAGGCTTCACTAGATTCTCTCGCCAAGAAGATACGAGGGTCTGGCATGGTAGAACCGACTACTCGTTTTTGGTTAACTCTGCCTATAGCTTTTTATGGCATATGCCTCTCATATTACGCCCATGGACAAGTGTTTGGAAGGTTAAAGCTCTGCCCAGGATCATTTTGTTTGATTGGTTTGCTGCGTTTAACTGAATCAAGACCGCAAACTCCTTGATTAGGCGTGAAATTCATATTCCTAATCGATGCATCATGTGCCTTTCTATGCCTGAGTCTGCAGATTATCTTTTTCTCCATTGTTTGTTTGCCTATACCATATGGAATGCGGTCCGTTCCCACTGGAATTTGATGGTTGCTTGCCGAGCTCGTGCGAGAATTTATTAGTCGAGTGGTGCCATGATTGTAGTAAGTTGGGTCACCCCGTCACCTCCGCAATACCAATCGTTGTCTTTGCAACCATCTGGAATGAACAAAACTTCAAAATTTTGAAGGTAGATTTAGAACGTCGGTGACTATTTTGGAGGAGATACTCGTTGCATTGTACCTTTAGGGGTTCATATGAGGCAAAAACTGGTCAATTGAGAGGTGATTGTCAGTTTGTCCTCGGGGTTACACTTTCTCTCGTGCTTGAGCGTGGTTGATCGTCTGTTGGCTTCTATGCGATAGGGCCCTTTCATTGCTTGTGTATTCTCTGTTGTCTTTTTTTTGTTCTTCGAGCACCTCACTCAGTTCGATCATCTTTGTATTTTTCTTTCGGTTGAATGAAATGCATAGTTAATGATAAATTTAAAAAAAAAAGAATTGTGTTCCGATGTTCTAGGTAGGTACCATGCTCATTGTATAATGCTTAATAACTAACATTATAATGATTAAATGCTAGTACTAATACTAGTTTAAAAAAGGGAAATTTACATTTTTGGCCTTACAAATTTGCTTATTTGCAAAAACAGTCATTTAGTTTGAAACTTTACAAAATACGCCAGCTTCAAGCCAAATCGTTTTCACATCCGCACCGACCTATTTTTTATTATATATATGTTTATTTTCCATTATTTTTTTTCATCCCTTTTTCCAGTTCCGACTACAGTAAGTAGCCTAGTGAACGACAATCAATTGTAATTATCTAAACCAATTGTAACCGCTCACAGTTATATTTGTAATCTTATTAGAGTATGCCTTATTTGATAACTACCACATTAGTTATCTCAACCAATTGTAATTATCTAAACCAATTGTAACTCAGGTTAAAATTCTAAAATACAGAAAAAAGAATATTAAAGAGAGGATAAAAGATAAGAATATAGAACAAACAAAAGCGATCGCTGTCTTAAGATAACAGCACACTATCTTAAAATAGTGCTCGTATTAGAGTGTACCTTATTTGATAACTACCACACATCAGTTATCTCAAACAATTGTAGTTATCTAAACTAATTATAACTCATGTTAAAATTCTAAAACACATAAGAAAATAAAAAAAAGATTAAAGAGAGAAGAAAAATATAAAAATATAGAACAAACAAAATCGACCGCTATCTTAAGATAGCGTCCGCTTTAAGATAGCTAGTTATCTACTCAACCAATTGTAACTCATGTTAAAATTTTAAAATACAGAAGAAAGAAGATTAAAAAGAGAAGAAGAAGATATAAATATGGAACAAACAAAAGCGGCCGTTATCCTATGATAGCGGCCACTTTTGTTTGATAACTACAATTGGTTGGTTTAGATAACTACAATTGGTTGAGATAACTGATGTGTGGTAGTTATAAAATAAGGTATACTCTAATACGACCGTTATTTTAAGACAACATGTCGCTATCTTAAGTTAACGGCCTATTATCTTAAGTTAGCGGTCACTTTTGTTTGATCTATATTTCTATCTTCTTTTTCTCTCTTTCATCTTTTTTTTTTCTTTTGTATTTTAAAATTTTAATATGGGTTACAATTGGAACAAACCAAAGCGGGCCGCTATCCAAAGATAACAACTGCTTTTGTTTGTTCTATATTTCTATTTTCTTCTTCTCTTTTTCATTTTTTTTAATTTTCTTCTGTATGTTAGAATTTTAACATGAGTTACAATTGGTTTAAATAACTACAATTGTTTGAGATAACTGATAATGTGTGATAGTTATTAAATAAAGCACACTCTAATAAGATTACAAATATATCCGTGAGCGATTACAATTGGTTTATCTTACAATAATGCACGTTATCTTCTAACGCCACTATCTTACAATTTCTGATATTTTTTGCTATGAAGGATTTTAGATTATTAGTGTTCGATTGTCGTTCACTGAGCTACTTATTGGAGTTGGAACTAAAAAAAGGGACGACAAAAAATAATGAAAAATAAACATATAACAATGAAAAACATGTCGGTGTTGACGTGGAAATAGCTTGGCTTGGAGCTAGCCTATTCTGCAAAGTTTCAAATTATAAGACTGTTTCTGCAAATAAGCAAACGTATAGGGCCAAAAATGCAAATTTCCCTTTAAGAAAAAAGTGTTGTACAAAATTTTCTAGTGGCCACACCAAGTAAAGAAATACATTACAATTTCTTAAGTTTTTATACCAACTTCTCCTTATTTCTAGCTGTACAAACCCATCCTCTTTTTCCGCTCTCATGAATCCCCATTTATACTAGGATTCTCGCCGAAATTTTCCATTATCATTCTTGTCATGAACTCCCAATCATCGTTTCTAGCCGTCCAAATCTCTCTTTGCCGTCCAAATCTCTCTTTGCCGGTAACATTCATTTGTACCACCCTTTTGAACCAACCTTTAATTCTTAGTTCTACAACGCCTCAAACCCCTCCAGAACCACCAAGCTCTTTTTCAAGCTAACATACACGCCTGACATATCCTCCATCAGCAACCTGATCTCCAAAGTCCAAAGGGCTCAGTTTGACATATCGCTTTAGGATTTATTTTCAACGAATTGCGTTCACCTGCAAAGATAAGAAAAGGGTATGAGAGATCTTCTGAATTTATTGGAATAAAAACATGTGAATCAATGATTAATTGAAGGACTCTTGCCCATAAATTCCTACTGTTCAGTGACCAATTGAACAGCTTATATGACTTGGGTAATGGGATAAAAGCCCGTATCTCGAGCTCTATTGCATATGTCACATGATATGACTTAAAAAGTCAACTTGATATAACATACAACCAATAATAACTCGGGTCATAAGATTATTCCCCACAACTCAGAGTGAGAGTTAAAACCTAAATTTTTCATATATATATATATATATATATTTCATACAAATTGTTCTTATTAAATGACCCTAACTTAAAATAGCGATTTCAGGCTCGTTACAGTTCCATTTTTTACAAATGACTTGTCAATTTTGATCTATTCAACAAGACTTATCCAATGAACATAGTTTTGGAGTTTTTTAAGACTACTAAAGTGCTAAAATATGACAATGAAATATTCAATTGCAGTTAAAGTAATAAAAAATATTAAAATATTTTTAGTTGGGTTACTCGATCCGTCGAGTATGTTCTACTATTTACCTTTTCTTTTTTTGTGTTGCATTTTTTTAGGGCACTTTAGAAAAACAACCTCAAAAAACAAACATTTTAGCAAAAAATCCAAAAATTAAACGTTTTAAAAAAACAATGCCTTCACAATATTTGAAGTTCTGAAATCCCTGAAAGCATTATTTTTTGAATGAGGATTTAAGATCTCACGGATCTCAGAACTTCAAAAAACGGTGAAAGCATTATTTTGTTAAAACGTTTAAGTTTTGGATTTTTTGTTAAAACGTTTGTTTTTTAAGGTTTATTTTCGAATTTTCCTTTTTTTTTTTAACATAAACTTTTGTTAATTTATTAGTTGTATTTTCAAATTATAAACAATAGATGGAATATGGAGATATTTGTAATCTAAAAGCAATGATTATTGTTTTATTTGTCAAAAAAAAAAATTTATAGCAATTTTTTTTTTAAAGATTAATATAAAAGAGGGGCCCTATTTTAGAAACTTGACTTGAGCCCCCAAAATCTCAGGGCGATAACTCGGGTCATGAGATTATTCCCCACAACTCGAGTGAGAGGGTCCAAACCTAGATTTTTTTAAAAGAAGTTAAATAAAAAAATAACAAAGTCCAAAAGAGTCATTTAAAAATTGCTCGAGTCTTTCTCACCCACCGAAACGACACAACTCTCTCTCTCTCTCTCTCTCTCTCTCTCTCTCTCTCTCTCTCTCTCTTCCAAACCAAAATAAATGGTTTCTTATTGAATACAGGAAGATTGATTGCAAAAAGATTTTCCAACAAGGCTTCATTATTTTTTAGGATCTCAGATCATAGGTAATATTATTACCAAATTATTATTTTTAGTTTTTAAAGTTATATGTTATTATGGTTTTCATTTTTTACCTTCTTTTTTTTTTCAAATTAGCAGCCCATGTGATAATTTACATCCTTGAAAAATTAATTTTCACTCAAATCTGTCCCTTTTTTCGGCTTGGTTTATGTCTATCACATATATATAACTTTTCCCAATTATGGGAGAAAAATCGTTTATCCTAATGATATACAAAATGTGAAATCTACCAAGGAACAAGTGAAATTTTATGTCAATCAACAAGACGAGCAACTCATAGAAATAGTTTTGCACATGGATTAGTCGACAATTGGGTAGAATGCTCTTTTAACTTTGGGTTAGCTCTACTACCTAATTAATGAGGGGGCCTACACTGAAAATCCAATGATTGCAATGAATCAGACGATGGGTTTTCATCCCAATCTTCGACAAGTTTAATTTCAGTTCTTGTATAATGTTGATGCACCCATTTGTATGGTATGAAATTTCGCTATGCAACAGAAAAGAAATAAAACTGATCTCAACATTTATTAATTGAGGAGAGCAGCTGCAATATGGGGATTCTCTTCATTCGTCATTCTGATTTTCTTGCAGGATTCACTATTGCATGGAAAAGCAGAAGTCACCTGCAATGGAACTGTCTTAAAATCAAATCAAAGGGAAAAAAAAAACAAAATACAATATTCAAATGTTTAAGCTTTTAAGATAGGTTTTACTTGTCATCAATGACTTTCAGCCACCAATGTGAAGAAATGATATACAAACTTAAGCCCAATACTTGCAGACCAGTTTTTTGTTTCCAATGCCTTACTCTTCTTGTTAGATATGAGTTTTGTAATATGTTGAAAGTGATGGAATTTAAATGGATCTGACGATCCGACCATCCAAAATTAAGCCTAAAGATCTAGGCGCACAATCAATTAAAAACAATAAATATATAATCTATAAATATGCGCACCTTGAGCGTTAGTCATTGATGGTTGCCGATTTTCAACGATCTTCTCGCGTTCAATATCTCCTAGCACAATGGAGATGCTCTCGCCAATAGGGAGGATTGAATTATGTCGAGCTATCGTTGAGACCAGACACCCCTTATATTTATAGCCAAAGAGTCTTATCCCATTAAGGACTGAAATTGCTAATTGTAGTGTAATTAGAAATCACAATCATACCTTAACTGAAAGACTCAATAATCAGTTGTCTATTCTCTTCAAACTCACCAGAATAGCAATTGTACATCTCAAGGTTAATCTTATACCATTCACTGGTCAACGGTGAGCACCTTGGATTTATCAGATCGTATAGCATAGTCAAGATCCATGCAGCCTAGAACAATTGCAACTTGTTCCTTCCATTTCTTATAATTTGATCCACTCAAAAGTTCAATTCCACTAATCATACTGGTTATGATAGACGGGTTCAGTGCTGCATGATAATTAAGGGCTTTATTATTTCCACATACAATCGTAGTAACTATCAATCCCACAAGGTTATAATCATAATATGTGACGCAATAGTTAAAATATGTTAAGGAATATAAAAATTAAAACCAATGTGGTTTTATTGAGAAACAATTAGTGTCATTATGAGCCTCTGTTGGGTCCAGCCATAACACACTAGTCGCTTCCTCAATCTATATTAATGATTGTGGTACTAATTGCGTCGTTATGACCCTCCGTTGGGTCGAGTCACAACACGCTAGCAGTACCCACACACATAAAATAATGAATAGTAAAATACAGCCATCATATCACATTAAGTGATTCATCACCGTTGGGTAGAAGAATCCCTTATGTTGTGACGCCAATGTTCACTATACACTTTCACTGGATTTGTAACACGTTTTTGGACAAAATTAAACCTCACTATGAAAATCACGACACTAGGAAAGGTCATCACCGTTGGGTAGAAGAATCTTTTCAAGCCATGTTTTCAAATTAGGTTTGATAATATTTTAGATGATCACAAAATTGATATTAAAAGAATAAGCCAAGTCCAATTCGTGTTATGAGGAGGTGTCAAAATTGACAATAAACCAGCATTATAATGTGTAAGTACCAGCCATGGTGGTGGAGCACAACCTCCACTACCCAATTCTAATTAATAATACAAAAAAAATTGATTACACAATTAAAAAAAAATTGAAAAAAAAAATAACATCAGGTCATGCAAATATTACAACAGAGACCTCATTGTCAAAATTAGACCTTAAAAATGGGTCCGAAATGCCCGAGAAAGTTAAAATTCATATATAATGTCCGAAAATCGGACCTATAAATAGCCCAGAAATGGCCCGAGAATATTAGGAAAAAAGAAAGGGTATAATGGGCCGGGTACCGAACCGGGCCATGGGCCTTAGTGACCGAGTGGACCTCAGCCAGAAGAACCTATGCGTCGGGCCATGGGCCAACATCCGAGTGGGTCAAGGGCCCAGTGGGCGGGCCAGGCGGGCCAGACAGGCCGGGCTGGAGCCAAACGGGTCGGGCCGGGGCCAAATAGGCCTGGCGGGTCGGGCCAGGGTGCAAACGGGCCTGGCTGGGGCCAAACAGGCCGGGCTGGAGCCAAACGGGTCGGGCTGGGGCCAAATAGGCCTGGCGGGTCGAGCAGTGGGCCGGCAACGGACCCGCCCCAAACTCCCTGTCTTCTTCTTCTTCTTCGTTTTATTTTTTTTTTTAAAAGCAGATGCGGATGCAGCCGCCCCAAGTGAACGCGCCCCACCGTTGGCCGGTGCTTAGCGATCCGTGCAGCCGGATGATTAGCCCCCGGCCGGACGTCGGCCAGTGGATCCGGAGGAAAAAAAAGGCCCACCCGGATCGGCAAAAAAAAACCCCAAAATTTTTTATTTTTTTTTGATTTGCAGAACAAACGACCCTTAGGGCTTACCGCGCCCGACCGGTGGCCGGCGCCGACGGAATCTTGGCCGTCGTCCCGGCGTCGAGTTCGGCGTCTTGGTCAAGACAACCGGAAAATCCCCTACCGGCAACCTTTTCCTTTTTTTTTTTTTTTTTTTTTAAAACAGCCTTGCGATCGGTGCCAGACCAAATTTTTTTTTTAATTTTTATAAAACAGCAAAAAAAAAAAAAAAAACTCATTTTAAAGTTTTGACCGATCATAACGCCAATCATGGCTCTGATACCAATTGATAGAATCTAAATGGATCTGACGATCCGACCATCCAAAATTAAGCCTAAAGATCTAGGCGCACAATCAATCAAAAACAATAAATAAATAATCTATAAATATGCGCACCTTGAGCGTTAGCCATTGATGGTTGCCGATCTTCAACGATCTTCTCGCGTTCAATATCTCCTAGCACAATGGGGATGCTCTCGCCAATAGGGAGGATTGAATTATGTCGAGCTATCGTTGGGACCAGACACCCCTTATATTTATAGCTAAAGAGTTTTATCCCATTAAGGACTGAAATTGCTAATTGTAGTGTGATTAGAAATCACAATCATACCTTAACTGAAAGACTCAACAATAAGTTGCCTATTCTCTTCAAACTCACCAGAATAGCAATTGTACATCTCAAGGTTGATCTTATACCATTCACTGGTCAACGGGTTTGACCATAGTGATGGCCACCAAAATAGGAACTTTTAACAGAAAGGTCTTCATATTTTTCTCAATAAATAAAGAATTGATATTTTTATTTTCATAAGTTGGGAAAATAAAATTAATTTTTTTATTTGAAAAAATATAGAAATGCAAAACCAAATTACTGATTTACACCACAGGTCTCGCCTTCAGGAGGCGAAAATGTAGGCCCAATGCAGAGATCACAACTAGGGAATAGCCAAAAACTTGAAGGAGCAAATACAGACCAGGGCCGAAGACGTCCCACAAATATTAAACGTTATCCTCCCATTTATCTCTGAGTTTTTCAACCGTTCCACCCCCCAAACTCCTAATAATTTTGCCAAATACATTGTAAAGTATTAAGATCTCTCTTAAGGGATGATTTACTTATTGCTTATACTAAAATTTAATCATTCCTTATTTTATTTTCTAACAATAAGGGTGAGGACCCTACAACCTCAAGCTGAATTACCAAAAGAAATAAATAAATTATTAAGATTTTAAACTCCCCATTTTGCAAGCTTGTAACCCTGCAAATTTATGTTGTTTTCCTCTCCCTAGTTTTAGTATATGCTTTCACTAGGTAAGAATCAATGCACTATAGATGGAAAATGAGATAAATATAGGATGGGAGCCATTATTTGTACACGTTTTTCAAGTGACAGCACCGAATTTAAAGAAAGACTTGGTAATTTAGGGACATGTGATATGTGAAAATGTAATATGAGTAGTCTAATTTGAAGTTCATGATCAATAGATCTGGTACATAAAATTGGAACAAAACACGATACTTGCCACATGATCCTTTGTAGTCAACTGTTGAATTATATAATACCCTTTGACTCCATTTAATTAAATGATGAAAATTATATTTTGTTCTAATCTTTTATAATTATTATCTTTAAATTATGGCCTTCAAATCAAATGACTTAGTTGGTGTTTTCACATAGTAGAGGTCGCCAAACTTGCTAGTCACTCTTTTAAATTTAGTGCAATCTAGTGCAATGACTTCAAAAGCGTGTGCAAGTAATGGCTCCCATATAGGATTATAGGTATTACTAAAATGAAAAGTACTAATATTAATGACTTGTTGAATCATATTTTGTCGTTCACAATTGGTTAAAATAATCTTACATGTAAGAACCAACGGTCAACTGTTGGGACTTCAAGAACCCACTTCTCATAAAAAAAAACACAAGATTTACTCTAAATCTCATATAGTCAAACAACTATAAATGATAAATTCATAAAAAAATAAAAAAATAAAAAAATCTAGATTCATTGAACACTATTATAATTCATCCAAAGCACCAAATCCCACCACTCTTGAAAAACAGTCACAAAAGTCTCAACTTACAGGCATCCCAACAACATCACAAATTAATTGCCGACTCAATTAATCGATATTTGTGATGTTGTTTGATTTTTTCTTGTTTCTTTTTCACTTATCCTTAAATGAATGTACAAATCAAGGATTAGAATCTATAGATTTGTCTATACATTCCAACCCATATGCATTTTTCCAATATTATAAATGAGTGTATAAAGAGTGACAATTCTTATAAGAGAGTTTCTTTGTTTCTTGAAATGAGAATTCTTATAAGAGAGTTTCTGTGCTATAATTGCCCACCATAAAAGATGAGGGGTACCTCTAAACACTCTCGCACAATCTCTGAAAGCGCCCACGTGTGCAACCCCTTGATAATCATTGATTCTTTCTATTAAGATGATGGAGATTGTTTTTCACCATGATATTTCATAAAACAGTTATTGTAATATCTCGAAAAATTGACCTTTTGACTTTGACCTCGGGATCCGTGCCCGATTGGTCGTAGGTTTGACCAAGTGATGGTCAAACATTGAATGCAAGGAGTGATGAACTGACATAGTACAAATATGACCAATTGTGGTGTATAGTGTAAATTAGTGGTCACATACATCTATCTCTGGTGCATGTGTTTAACACACAAGCTGGAAGGAGAATAAAAGGGTTTTAATAACCCTAGTTTCTTTTTGCTTTGGTTGTTGAAAAGAGAATTAAGAGGAGAGAGAGAGAGGAGTAAAGAGGAGTTATTGAGGAAGAAGTGAATGCAAATTAAAGGACTAATTAGAGCATTCATTGACGGATTCAAAGCGATTGAGATCGTGAAGCAAATGATGGAACCCTAGCCATCAAACCCAACAGATCAATCCCTTGAAGGGAATTCTTGAGGTAAGTTTTAAATTGAAGTTAATGCATAGATGTATGATGGTGAAGATTCAGTCAATATAGTTTAAATGGGTAGATTAAAGGCATAGAATAGAAAGGAGAAAGATTTGGAAGAACAGCCCGGAAGGGGGCTGAATCTGGCCAAATCGATTAATCGAAATTGGGATTCGATTAATCGATTTTGGCCCAGAAGTTGAAAAGTCATGAAAGCTCGATTTCGATTAATCGAATTGTATTTCGCTTAATCGATTTGGATTTCGATTAGTCGATTTGAAAATCGACTAATCAACTAGGTACTTCCAGTGGCTGGAAAACAAGACCTGGGGAAATCGACTAATCGAATTGGGAAATCGATTAATCAATTTTGGATTTCGATTAATCGATTTGGGATCGACTAATCGATTTCAGACTTTCGACCACTCGAATTGAGAATCGACTCCATTATGTTAGAGACTTCGATTAATCGATCTTCGATTAATCAATTTGGGATCGATTATTCGAATTTGAATCTCAATTAATCGATTTTGAGAATCGATTTGGGTATCGATTAATCGATTTTGGGAATTGATTAATCGAATTGTATTTTGATTAATCGATTTTGGGAATCGATTAATCGACTTTGACAGTTTTGCTTAACTTTTTAAGTTTTCTTTGAGATTCATGGAAGGTCCAGGACCTTCTTCATTACATCTTCAGTGATGTATTACATGTGTTATGACGTACCATAGGTGGTACGTGTGAAAGCTAGCACAAGGAGTCGCGTGGGACCTTGATGCTTGGACCTTCAGAGAATTGAGGTAGGGAACACCTTAAACATGTACTTTAATTTTAATAGCATGTATGTAGTGATATAATTATTAAATTTGAAGTTATTTTAACTGTAAAAAGCTTTGTGAAAATGGGTGTGTGTGTGTAACACCAAGAATGTGAAAAAGGCATCGGTGTGATGCAAGTGATTAAGATCAAGTAATCTAATAAGAATGAGACATCCCCAGGGGATGAGAAAATAATAAAGGCATCAGGTGTGATGCGGGTATGTATATATTCCAGGAATGTATACATGTGATTGAATAATTACTGTTGAGGCCTAACTGATATAAGATAGCGCACTTACACGGTGAACAACTATATGTAAAACACATGTTATTTTTGTTATTTGAGGTTTGATAGGATAGCCCACCGACGTGGCGGGATACCCACGACTGACGCTGCAGGATATTCGTGACCGGTAGGGCGGCCAATCCGTATACCAGTGCGGAGGTTTATTCGTAACAGTAAGCACATCCCAGGGATGTTGAGTGATATTTAACCCCGCCGCCTAGTGAGAAAGGGGCTTGGGTCGTATTCCCAAGAAATACTTTATAACAACTGTCTATTTAGACGACGATGAAGGGTATCTCATCGGGGCTCGATGCTATATTGCTCGGGGATTACTTAAGTTGAAGATTTAAGTTTTGCTTTAGGCCTGTTCAGTGTCATTCATGATAAATCAACAGTAAAGTAAGACATGCTACTTACCAGTAAACTTGAATGCAATTCATCAGCTTTTAAACTGTTTTTTAGCAAATGCATAGACACATCATGCTTATAATATCATGGAATATATGTGAGTCTTAATTTATATGTTCATTGTGTTTGTTCTCTATTGAGTTAGGATGTAGCTCACCCTTTAGACTATACGTCGCAGGTCCATTGATAGCAGCTGTCGAGGCTTCTGGAGACGTTGATCAAAGTGATTCGGATTACGTGCCTGGAGACGAGTTGGAGCCTCCACCCGAGGACTTCTTCTAGGAGACTCTGCTTTGTACTTTGACAAAGAGTAGTTTTTGAGAGCTAGTTGTATAGCTTGGTATGTCAAGCCTTCTTTTTGTTAAACATGTAATAAAACTGAATTATTCTTTTGGCGAATCATCTGGGGGGATCTGTTTATCACCGATGGTTCGAGCCGGTTCTCTGTTCATGCAGTAGCATAAAAGTAGAACTGTCTTTTGAATGTGCCAGTGGGACATATTAACTGTTTCCGCTTTATGAGATTAATTGCTTCATTTAGTTAATTGTGCTTGTTATGCCAATGTTCCGTGCATAGCTTTGGGGCACGGTCTGAAGGATCGTGCTGATGGCACGGGTTACGGGGTGCCGAAATCCGGATTGTCACAGTTATTGAGATCATGTCACACTTATCAGACAATAGATTTATGATTCAACGTGTTACAGATCACTGCAAAAATAAGGGATTTCAGCGGCACTTGCTATTAAGGCATTTTTTGTTGCAGTAGGACTAATAGCGGTAGTTTTTGGTAGCGACAGTACTAATAGCAGCAGTTTTTTGTTAAAAAAACTGTCACTAATAGTCTTATTTTTGTAGTGATCCTCAAACAATGGCCCTAATATCACTTTTGAGAGTGATATGTGCCATATGATTCAAGGTTCAATTTTTACGGATTTGTGACACTCGGCACATGAAATAAAAATCTAATCATCTGATAGGTTCGCCATCATCTCAATAACTATTGTGTGAAAGATGGGAGTGAAAACAAATCTCTATCAGCTTATTAGAAGGAATCAGTGGTTATCAAGTACTCTGAAATGTGGGCGCTTTAAGAGGGATTTCTATATTAAGATTCAATGTAGCGAATCATTTAATCAAATAAGCATTAGATCTTATGATAAAAAATGTTTCTTCCCGATCTTTCAATGATGTTTTCACATGACAGTATGACACACAACCCCCAAATACTAATTCGTTTTATTAAACTATGAACAAGGGTCAACTTCTATTGTGCAAGTAATGGCTGCTACTTCTCACTAATATTTTTTTCCAACTTTTTTTTTGTAAATTTGATGATGCCTTAATAGAAAGGCCAGATATAGTGCCTATTCAAATTGCATGCAGATAACAACATACTGGTACGATTACGGTGTCATTTAATTACTGAGAATGTATTTTGTTTTTCAATTGATGTGGGTCCTTGCATCTTGACTAGTAGCCATTATTTACACACATAAAGTATATCAAAACCGAAAACTGAAATTTGGCTGAAATTTTGATCCCCATATAAAAAGGACTGAAATTGCAGTCTAAAATTTTGTTTCGGTGGGGACTAAAACTGAAATTTTGGACTAAAATTTTGATCCTTGTTTTGGCGACTTGTGTCATGTCATGAGTTAAACATTTTTTGTTTAAAAGATTGACACAAAACACAATTTCCTATTATATGATTAAATTTGTCAAAAGCCATCGTTTGCACCATTGAATTTTAGAACATTGCTTATAAATTTTTAGAGCATACCTTATAAATCGAACAAACTATCTCTAAGGGTGCCTAAGTTCAAACCCGCCTGAAATTTGTTGACTATTTCAAATAAGTCGATCTAGATCATTTTTCACCCCAATCTTCCACATGATCGATCCTGACACCGTAAACACATCAAGCGGCCTTTTTTTATCCCACATGGCACGAATGCCCAAAATAGAGAGCAACTAGACCATCTGATGGTATGTTCATGGTCTCAAGATCTGTCGTGTGGAAGATTGGAGTGAAAAACAATCTTGATCGTCTTATTCCAAGCAATCAACAGGTTTCAGGGGGTTTCGAACGTAGGTGCCCTCAGAAATTGCGTGGGCGCGAACATAGGTACCATTTCAGATTACACAGGTCCCTAAAGGGAATGACAAGTTGCACACAAGATTTATACTATTGCCCATGTTTTAAAAAAGGACTTCTCATTTTTGGAACTCGTGGAACGTGGAACATCATCTAAGCCGTCTAATTTGAAGGTCATGATATAAAAATCTTCTCTTTGGCAAAGATTGGCACCAAGCATGTTCTCTATCATCAGATTCAACACGATCAACTATAAACTCAAATGAGTATTTCGTGCCAATCTTTGGCATACGTTTGATTGCCAAATGACACGTGTTTTACTATTATAACTGGCAACTTGACCGTGAGCGATTGTTTGATAGACCAAAGAGTAAATTCATTAACATGCTTTTTAACTTACAATTACGAAATATTATATACGAAGAGGGGCCCTCGTATCCGCTCATCGTTACACGTCGTCACGTGTAACCATGAGTGCCCTTAAACTCATATGCAGTCAAACATTTTTTAAAATGTGCAATAACACAAAAGGCACTAGGAGTGTTATCGGGCTGGTTTTTAGGCCAAACTGAAACCGAATTGATTGTGTCGGTTTCTAGTTTGCCCGAACCGAAATTGAATCGATATATATGCTTCTAAGCCGATCCAATCGGTTCGGTCGGTTTTCGACTTCTAAACCTTAATATTTATCGTCCACCAGGGCTTTGGCATGTAACGCAATAGAAGGTAGACAATACTGCAACCTCAAGGGTGTAGGTTCAAGCCGAATTCATGTAGGAAAAAAAAAAAAAAAAACGTTAATTATACATATTACATTCCGTTCATCCCTCCCAGCACCTTAAAAGAAATTTTTTTAATCGCAATCCCATTTTCGTTATTTCACTTTGTAACCCTTATCGGTTGCTTATCAGTTTGGTTTCGGGTAAAATAACCCTAACCCCAAAACCGAACTGATAACCCGATTTCCCAAAAACCACACATTGAAACCGAACCGATAAGCCCTAAAACTGACCGAAACCTGAAATTTAAGTCGATTTCAATCGGTTTTCTACACAGCCCTAAAAAGCACCTCTATTCGCTTCAACAGGTTTACTAAAAGCGGCAACGTCCGAAAGGGTAATCTGGCCAAGTTTTCTCAGCATATCGTATGGGGTGTAGGTGTTGCCCGTGCACGTACCATTGAGGGTCATCTTCTAGGCATCTTAGAGAATGCAACGTAAAGATTCGAGGTGTCAAATATGCATAAGAAAAATACCTCCATCGTGCAATTCAAAGTGATTCAACGCCTTTAAAATGATTGGTTACCATTCGTTCAGACGATTTCATCATTATCATATCATCATCATAGCCTTATCCCCTTTATTTGGGGTTGGCTAATCAATGCAAAGCTCTCCATAACTGTGCAATCCTTTATGTTCCTTTTCACTCCTTCCCTCTAGATTTTCACTGGTATTCCTCTTCTCCTATTAGGGCTTGTAGCTTCCAATGAATCTAACCATTTGTACAGGGTCTGCTTCTGATCTTTGATAGACATGTCAAGTTACATGCATGATTTAAAGAATTCAATGGTATTGGGTGTGGTTGCCCGAAGAGATTCAATAGGCTCGAATAGAGCTACCCTTCAACAAATATATGGTGGAGAGAGAGAGAGAGAATGATTGATTGTTGTGATGACCTTACAATGGTCCCAAATGATGGCCCCACTTATAGTCTAAATGTTTATTGCAAAATACAGTTTTTTGACAAATGTCAGTCTCAACCACAGATGAGAAATAAATAGGGATGTAAGACTAAGAACTTCATCGACAACTTTCTCCAGTAGTTATATGTGTGAAGCCTCATTAATCCACCCCAAGATAATGGAATATAGGCAAAGGAAATGATTGATTTTGTTTTTTAACTTTCTCACACAGCTTATCTTCAACTACTTGAACACTCGTGATGTGAATAAGAAAATAAACTTACCCATTACAAGTTGAAAATCGAAGTAAACTCTTAACAGAGCATTAATGAAATTTTCATTCATATAATTTATTTGCCTATAAAAAGAAAAGAAAAACTCTTTCATATGAGGTGCAACCAAAAGTGGATGAGAAAAACTTTAAATACAAAGCCGAACAAAGTCCAATCATCTGTTGGAAACTATTAGGATCTTCTTACAATCAAAAGTGGAATTAAAAGAAACTTTATCATACTTTACACCGTAGAGTTTTTCACGTGAGGATTTAGCCTTGAGCGATCCGAGCAATAATCCGGCGACGATGATTTGATAGAGAGCCTTCTCTTTCTTTGCACACCGAAGAGAAGATGAGTTTCCTTTGAATTCTTCTAATTTAATTGATATGTATATTGTATGTGGAAAGAGGGACTCTACATCCCTTTAAATAAGTTAGAAACTAGCCCATCAAGAAATCTAACCATTAGGAGTACCACACTTAGGGTAAAATCACAACCCTTCATATAATTGGAAACTTCTAATTTGACCACAACTAGTGCTCCACCATCTCTCTAAGTTAACAACTTGGACTGTTTGACCTTGACCATGACGTGTGACTTAAGGGTCACATAAATCCGTGAAATCTAACTGTCTCCCACTTGGACCTTAAGACCAATTGGAGTCTTTTTTTTGAAATATTTTAAAAAATCAAGTCCAAATTGTTCCTCTAAAATTAGGGAGATATATCCTTTCATCTCTATTCTAAGCACCATTAGTGAGGATCATGAATGCACTAGTGTACTCAATATTGATATTATAACAGTTCCATGATCACAAAACTAACACTACTCGAAAATTCAACGTTCTTAACATTTACGTGATTATTTTAAACAATGTGACACGAGAGATATGGTACTCTTAAAACTTGGTCTTGTACTCATTCTCGTGGAGTCCTGATTCATGTCATTGCATATCACCCTGATGTAACCTTACATCCCGCTTTGTGACAAATCAGTCACCATTTCATTAGAGTGAAGTCATTACCAACGTGGAGCCAACTCACGTTTAGCTAAAACAAATTTAAGTGTCGAACACTCCAGGCTATTTTATAACAATCGCCACCATATCTTATGACAACTGCTACCTTATTATGGATACTGATCTCATAACCTATAAATGATAATATGCGACAATATAATAATCTGAGCTCAAAATAAAAGCATGTATGTAAATGCAGCGAAAAAGATCTATGCTCAATAGCATAAAAGAAATAATGATAACATGTCTAAATAAAAATAAATCTAGAATTGACTCAACAACTCAACAAGTCTCATCCGGGTCACGTGCTCCTTGAAAACCTTGGGTGGTAAACCCTTGGTAAGGAGATCTGCAATAATAAGCTCTGTACTAATGTGAGAAATCTCTATAACATCATCTCGAACGTTCTCATATACAATGAAGTACTTGACATCGAAATGCTTATTCCTCCGGATAACCTTTCCGTATTTTACAAACTTGGTCACAGCCTCATTGTCATAATAGATGATAAGTGGACGATAAATGAAATCAATAATCTTTAGATCTCCAATGAAATTCTTCAATCATAATGCATGGCGAGTAGCTTCATAATAACTAATAATCTCTGCGTACATAGTCAAATCTGCCTTCAAAGTCTGTTTGGCGCTTCTCTAGGAAATAACGCCCTCCGCAAGTATAAATAAATAACCTGCTATCGATTTGATACTATCCTTATAACAAGCAAAATCAGAATCTGAGTATCTGACAACCTTAAGCTCATCTGACCTAAGATAGGTCAAGATAAAATCTTTGATTCTGGACTGTAGATCCTGGGAAATAACACTACCCTTTAAAATAGGTATTTCACATAGAGCGCATCTATCCATGCCATATCGATTAAGTACTTTCTCTATGTAGGCCTTCTGCGAAAGACCTAAACAACCGACAGCTCTACTACTATGAATTTTGATGTTAAGCACATACTCAGCAATACCTAAATCCTTCATATCAAATGCCTTAGAGAGAAAACTCTTGGTATTGAATGTTGTTATTTGCAAGTAGTATATCATCCACGTAGAGAACCAAAATGATAAATTTGCTCTGAGATATATACAACGATCAATAATATTTTTCTACCCATACTACTGAAAGTACAAACATAATCACAGTCTGCAAGTATAGATAATGAAATAATGTGTAACTAAAGTCATCACTATCCTCAATAAATCCTTAGAAGAGATCAGAGAGTAGGTCTCATCATAGTCATTGTCTTTTTTTTGTCTAAAACCCTTTGCGACAAGTCGCGCCTTAAATCTTTTAATTTTTTCACTAAAGTCTCTTTTAGTCCCCATTTGCATTCAACCGCCTTGCGATCCACTAGCAAATCCACAAGGTCTCAAATCTTATTCTTTTCCATGGATAATAACTCCTCTCTTATGGCCTCCTATCAGTGTGAAGATTCATTGCTACCAATAGCCTGCTGAAAAGTTGATGAATCATCAAGATCAACATTCTCAAAATGAGTCTCTTGCGCATACACCTCGTAGAAGTTTCGAATATTAGGTTTATGCTGGCGCTCAGATCTTCTAGGTTGAGCCGGTGGCACTGGTAAAGCATGAGGTGGAATAGGATATTCTTCTTCAATTGGAACCGTCACTAGATTTGTCTAAATCAAAGTATCAACATGTATGAGATCAGGTGGTGAAGGAAGAAAAATATTATCACCAGATAAAGGCACAAAGTTAAATTCAGAGTTCACAATAAAAGTAATATTATTTTGACATGAACTCCTACTGGATTCGTCATTCTCCAAAAAATTAGCTATATGGGTCTCAACAATATCAATGAATCTTCCATAACAATAAAATCTCCAAGTCCTAGATCGATGTCTATAACCGATAAAATAGCAACTAACTGTGTGAGGATCCAACTTCTTAATGTTGGAATTATGTAACTTAGCTTCAACTTCACAACTCCATATATGTAAATGTTCGAGATTTGAATCCTTAGTTGTCCATCTCTTGTAAGGAGTCTCAGGTACAACCTTGCAAGGAACCCTATTGAAAATGTAAATTGTTGTCTTCAATGCTTCACCCCAAAACTCTTCTTTAAGTGTAGAGTGCCTTAGCATACTATGAACAATCTCTTGATAAGTACGATTTCTCTTTTCTGAAACACTATTCTGTTGTGGAGTGTCAGGGGAAGTATACTGTGGAACAGTGCCTTGAGTTTGTAAGTACTCCACGAATGGTTCATTATTGACACCATCAGGACCCTTTCTATCAAAATATTCTCTACCTCTATCTGAATGCACAGTCTTTATCTCCTCCCCAATTTAATTTTCTACTTCTAACTGATAGGTCTTGAAAACCTCTAAAGTTTGATCTTTCGTCTCTAATAAGAAAATGTATGTTTATCTGGAGTAGTCATCAATAAAGGTAATAAAATACATTTTGCCGCCACGAGCAGTATCGAAAAAGGCCCACAAATATTAATATGTATCAACTGTAAACTCTCAGTGGCCCGAGAGGCGAAGAACTTCCTCTGTCTGAAAATTTTACCCTTCATACAATCCACACAATTTATAAAATCAGTGAAATCCAATGGTCTAATAATACTAGCTTTAACTAATAATTTCAGTCTTTTCTTTGATATGTGACCCAACCTCCTATATCATAAGACTGCAGAATCATCCCTAAGAAAAGAGCACTTTGACCCGGATAGTGTCGAGTTCGTGGCCACAGCAATCAAAGCAATAGTGCAAGAAGAGTCAACAAATAACAAATATAAACCATCAACTAAAATGTCACGACCAATCACAGAACTATCAAAAAAATATCCAAACCCATACTACTAAAAGTAAAAACATAACCATAGTCTACAAGTCTAGATAACGAAATGATATTCCTCCTAAATGAGGGAATAAATTATGTCCCGTGTAAAGTCAAAGTATGTCAAAAGTCTAAAACTAAGTCACAAGTGCTAACGCTCTCCACCTGCATCGCCTGATCGTTCCCAAGGAACAACCTATTCTCCTGTTTGGATCTTCTCCTATTTCTGAGCACCTTCAAGCTATTTCGCTAGCCACTTCTTAAAATTTACATATTTGCTCTTAAAGTGACCTTCCTTGCCGCAAAACCAGCAACCGCTTATGCTTTTAGACCGACCCTGAGGATGCGCTGCCTTTCCAAAACCCGAGCCCTTGCCTTTACCCTTATACTGAAATTTTTTGTTGTGACTAATTTCTTTTTTTATTTCCCTTAAAACCATTCATCTTAAAATTCTTTTTACTGGAGCTGAAAGTTCCTAAATGAGCAGACACATGTCGCTTGCCTTTAAGCCTTTTTTCTTCAATAGTGCACATCTGAGTTAACTTGTTTAAGTTCTAGTTCTGCTTTTGCGAATTATAATTCACATTTAAAATGTCGAAAGCCTTAGGGAGGAAAGCAACCCCAAAATCGACTATTAACTCTTCATCTATGTAAAGCCCATATTCTTTAATACCCAAAAAGATTTGAGACAACTTCAATAAGTGGTATCTCACATTCTCACTGCCATTATGCCGAAGGTGTATGAGATCATGCATATATTCATATATGACCTGCTTCTTATTGTCAATATATTATTTCTTAATAAGAGTTATTAATTCAGAAGGGGCCTCGACAACAACTATGTCACCCTTGAAAGAGGTATTAATGGTGGCCCTGATCATTGACATGGTTAACGAGTTAGCCTTATTTCATTTCTCGAAAAATTTCTTATTTTTAGAAAGAGAATCCTGGGTAACTGCTGCAGGTTTAGGTGTTGTAAACACAAAGGACATGTCTAAAATCTCAAAACAAGCATCGAGAGTCATTTTTCAAGTATTGAAATTGGACCCAGAGAGGGGCTCAACTCATGTTATGTGCTTCGTAATTGACAAGATATCCATCGTTGTAAAAAATTTAATTTAGGACCACCGTTTAAAAGTCAATACAAAAACTAAAACTTAATCAATTCTTTAGATTTAATTCCTTTCGCTTAAACCAGAGGTTAGGGTTCACACATATGAAGTGGCACTATGTGCACATGCCAACTTCAAGGAAAACACTTGACAACATCACGACTTACATTTGGGCAAACACCATAATTTGCCCTTGCTTCCAACCGCATAAAATACGTCATAGACCTAGCCTTTATGATTTGATTGGAATCACTTCCTATACCTTTGGGCAAATAGGGTTATTCTATCTAACTATCTCATACAAGACTATTCTATTCGCATACACTATGTCAAGTACCTATGACACCTTTGGGTCATACACAAACATTCAACGCAATGACACACCTAGTGATCTTAATAGAGAAAATATCTAAGATTCAAAAACTACGAGGTTTGTGAATTATCTACCTTTGGACAAAAACTAACTCACTTTCCAAACATCCTCAAATGATCACTCGGTTCTCCATAATCCCCATAGGAAAGAACCTAACCTTTATAATCCATAAATTTCGTATTTCAATTCTTAGAATTAGGGATCCAATGTTTAATTTATACTTAGTTTAGATTAAAAAATGTCAAGAATAAGTCTAATTCAACTTTAATATGTTCGCATATTTAACTTTAACTTGAATTCTTTAACATTAAAATAGTCTAAAATTTAACATGAAAAGATGGTACAAAATCTCTAATACATAACTTTAACTGAAATAGACATGTAGATTAAAACCTTAAGTGAACATTTCATGAATGATAAAATTTTATGAGTGCGCATGAGAAGCAATCAAACACAATTAAATCATAAATTTAAATTTAATTGTAACTTTAATTAAAAGCACTCAAATATTAAATAATTATCCGATAAAAAAATATAAAAAAGACACCAGGTCATAAAAATGTCACAACAGAGAGCTCCTATGTAAAAATAAACCTCAAAAATAGATCCGAAATGTCCGAGAAATTCAAAATTCATATATAATATCCCAAAATTGGACTTGTAGATTGTTCAGAGATGGCCCGAAAAGAATAAGGAATAATATGGGTCAAAATGGGCCTTAATCTAATGGGCTGAATCCGGTTCATCTACCATGGGCCGGGAATGGACTAGACCGGGCCATGGGCTGGATTGAGTCATGACCCGAGTCCGGTTATTGACTGGGTCGGGTCACAAACTGAGTCGGGTCTTGTGCTTTTATAGGTCCATAGGCCGGGTCAGGTCGGTTTGGGTCGAATCGGGTCAAGTCGTCAAGTCATATAGAGTAGGGGAAACACTAACTTTGGTGCTCCCACTACACATGAAACTAAAGCCAAAGAATGGTTGTAGTGTAGGCGTCTTCTTCTACCTTCCTTTAGACGTCTTCTTTTAAAACAACCAAAAACTAGAGACCTTTAGACCTCTTATATTTGCAGCCACCCTTTAACCTGCCACCACCCGGATAGCCGGTGACTCTGACGACGGCCGAAGATGACCCAATGACTCCGGCGACGATCGAAGATTACTCAAGAAAACTAAAAAAAACTCGAAATTATAAGCAAATTTAGTATAAATTGATTCATAAACTTTAAATTTAATCAAAAATAGATTCATACACCAATAAATAATTTACACCGGTGACATCCAATTAATATGATCCTTAAAACTTACACCGGCAAATTGAAAATCCAGCGAAAAAAAATATAAAAAATCTAAGGTTTTGTAAAACCTTTAATGATGAGAATCGATACGGTAAAGTTGATTACGGATTTGGCTCTGATACCACTTGTTGGAAACTATTAGGATCTTCCCGCAATCAAAAGCTGAATTAAAAGAAACTTTGGCATATTTTATACCGTAGAGTTTTTCACGCGTGGATTTAGCCTTGAGCGATTCGAGTAATAATCTGGCGACGATGATTTGATGGAGAACTTTCTCTTTCTTTGCACACTATAGAGAAGATGGGTTCCCTTGAATTCTTCTAATTCAATTGATACATATATTGTGTGTAGAAAAAGGGATCCCTTTAAATAGGTTAGAAACTTGCGCATCAAGTAATCTAACGATTAGGATTACCACACTTATGTTAAGGTAAAATCACAACCCTTATATAATTGGAAACTTCTAGTTTGACCACAACTAGTTTTTCATCATCTCTCTAAGTTAATAACTTTGACTGTTTGACCTTGACCATAGCGTATGACTTAAGGGTCACATAAATCCGTGAAATCTAACATCATCCACCTTTAAAAAATAGAATATGTAAAAAATCAAATATATATACACTAGAGCTACCATTAGTTCTAAACGTACTATACTTGAAAGCTTATACATGATAAATATATACACAATTAACTTATGCATATAGCTTATACATGATAAATTTATGCATATTGGAGAATATTTAGGATTGATAAGAGAGACTTATCTTATGATGTGTATCCTATGTTTTAGATAAGAGTAGGATTGATTAGGAAAGAGTAGGAACTAGGAACTAGGAACGATTAAAGTTTAGAAATATTTTAAATTAATCAAGATATCTTGAAATCTTAATTGAATGTATTGATCTCCATTTAAAAGAGCTTCTTTTCCTAATGAAAACATAAAAAAAAAACTTCAAAATGTATGTTTTTAATTCTCTTCAAAGTATCAGAGCCATATTCGCCTTGATCTTGCGACCAAGTCGGCAATGGTCCTAGGACCTATCTCGTAAAAATTCATCTATCTTTTTTCTCCACACTCACCATTTTCTTAGTTTTTTTTATTACATCAAAATCTTTACCTTCCTTTATCTATGATATATATATATATATATATATATATATATATATATATATATATATATATATATATATATATATATAAGTCCTCTAGTTTGCATATCGCACCGTATAATCTCCTCTTTTCTTTTATTCAAGACTTTTTCAACGGTCAAATAACATAAAATACCTCTTACAACAAGCTATAAATAGAGATTGTTCCCCCTTGATAAAAATGAAATTTCATACATCAGCATTAATCATACTAACTCTAAGTCTCAACACCAACCTTGGGGCCATCTATTGCGATAGTCGCCGTGAGGCAGCCAGCTGCTCCTCTTCTTGTTACTTGTTGAACCCAATGACGACTTTTTATCCTTGTGCATCAGCCCTGTCAGCTTTGAGAAGAAGCCGCGGCGTCGAGGGACATCACCTTGGAAGGTGGTCGGCGGTGGCAGCACATAAGAAGATTCGCAGTCGTTGATCGGAAAGATTTCATCGCGGGTACGGATGCTGTTGAGCCGCAAGTACTTGGTCTCTAATGCCTCCTTAGGGATGTGCCTTGCTAACAAGGGTGAGGCACCACCCCAATTGTTAGATCCCGATGCTGGATGTTGCGGCGTACGGAATCCCAGAGCTTCTCTCTGCATCTTCTGCTACTTCTTCTCTTTCTTTTCTTCTCACATTTATACGAAGGAGTTGAATTCCATTACAAATTGCCATTTGACTTTTGTTATTGGCTTCCATATCTACCCTTTTCTTTGTTTGGAGTCTTGTAGATTTGAAGGGTTGTCATGTAGCTACAAGAATCTCTCACAAAAAGCCATCCAAGATGAGCTCCCAATCGATTCATGTGGCACGAGCTTAATTGATTTGGCAGGGGAGCAAGTGATTTGCCTGTATAACAAAAGTTGTGCTTAATCATTTAATCAAACCTTTCTCGATCGGATGGTCATGATATTCCGTTTGGTGAACTTATTCCCATGTGGCTAATCATGCGGTGGCCGGTGGGCTGGTCCCTGCAGGTTGGCACGTAATTGATCACAGAACTTTAGCATTCACAAAATCCTAAATCTGTCCTACATTTATAATTTTCCCATCTAAATGGAAAGAGACTGATCCATGTAGCACAGGCAGTGCACAGCCGTCCATCTATAAAAGGTGCATTGCGGATGAAATTGGTCACATAGCCCTTGATTAGCGCATGCTTGATGCATGTAAGGCAATTCCCTGTGAAGGGTATTTTGGTCAATCCTGCCGAAATTGAAACCGGCCATGGTTAAATAACATTACACGGGCGATTGCTTTGAAGACTTGGACGACGATTTTGCTCTTAAAATAAATGAGTAGACAACCATTATAGGCCACAATGGTGGCCTAATACGTTTACTTAGATAATAACGTTGTTGTTTTATAGAACAAAAAAACTGGATTAAATATACAACTTATTATTAGGGAAAAGGTATTATCTCCGCGTGGCACTCAAACAAGTGACACCCAAATATGGGCTTGGGTCTATAGGTGCCAAGTGGAATTTTTTTAAAATTAGTAGGCTGGACTGGAATCAGTTACATCTAAGTTAGTTGCACGCAAGGTATTAAAATCCATATCGTCTCGGGTATCAGTTGGCCCAAGACCAATACAACTCAGCTGATACCAATATATATCGGCCGATACGGTATCAGATACCTGAGTTGGGATACCCATATGTATCGGGCCGATATGTATCGGTATCAGCCGAATTTTTATTCCTTGGTTGCAAAATTGTCAACCTTCCATTGTACGATAGGCTCAAGCCTCGAGCTAGGTGGCACGTGGATCTAAGAAAGGTTAATCAAAATATATATAAAAGAATAATAAAAAATAATTATAGTGCGATCAATTGCAGTCTTTGGTAATGAATATGCAAGTAAAATCAAATATCGATTTAATGTAAAAAAAAATTATTTATGTTAGAGCTTGTTTGTCACGCTCTACTCAAAAATTTGTGTTAATCTCCTTTAATTAAGCATATGTGTGTGCCAAGATGGATGGGTCTTGCCTTGATCAATCAAGGTTATCATTCACATATCCTCCACTTGTGTATGTATAAATCAAAAGACTTTAAAAAATGATTTTATATAACTTGAAGATAGCCTCACAGTGCGATGTAGAATTATATCCACAGCTAGTTGTCGCTGTTGTGATCACTCAGTGCTCACAGCGCACCGTGATATTTATCACAGCGTGTTGTGAGGTCTACAGCGCGCTGTTACCACGGCTCGCTGTCACTGGGATCACAACATGTTGTGCTTCCTCAGAATTGTCATCTTCACTATTTTGGAAAAGGGGCTTTTTGGACTTTTCCGAGTTTTTGGCCTTTTAGGGTTTTAGGTGATGAGTACTGAAAAATGAGGATATTTCACCCTTAAATACCTATATTTAGCTGTCCGATGAAGGCTATCTGATAAGATTGATTAGATTTGAAGTGTTTCAGGTAAATACAAGCCAAGTATAGAAAACAGTACAAGAATTCTGAATATAATGTCAAAACACTGCAACTTCGGGTAATCAAGAACTTGGTGCGACTTGCGGCTAAATTTGGACCTTCAAGACGGCCGAATTACAAAATTGTCAAAACATAAAAGTTGTAGATTTTTTCGTCAGCTTTCCAACGGCGTAAGACTCGTCTCAATCCGAGTTTGAGACAGAAAGTTATGGCCGAAATACCGAAGCAGTGTCTGAACCGAGAAGAAGTGCTGAATTTCACGGATTTCTGGGGTCGATGCATCGACCTTATAGGTCGATTAATCGAGCCAGAGTTTAAGTCTGACACGAATCTGACACTGAGAACCTGTTTTTTGGGACTCTCTGTCGGCTCGATGCATCGACACTTATTGGTCGATTAATCGACCCGAAAATAAATGCTTGGGAGACCTCCGCGCGACGGTTCTATTTAAAGACTCAAACACTTCGGGAAAAGAAGAACGTAGGAGATTAGAATTAGAGTTTTTTTTAGAGAGTTTTAGTTTTTAGTGTTCTTAGTTTTTAGCCATTATTTTTCATAGTTAGACCTAGAAATAGGGAAGTTTTATTATTTCTTTTTAAGAGCTTTGTTCCCTTTAATTTTTCAGTACTCATTCCTTCAGTTCCTAAATTTTGTTCAAAGTTTATTTCCTGCATTTATTTCGTTTCTGAAGATTATCATCCGTGTGGATCAACGTAATTTATTTTCAAGTTTGAGGTAATTTTAATTAATGTTATTTTTCCGTCTTTATTTATTTATGTCATTTATTTATAATATGTGTGGCTAAATTTATAGGGATGGGGATCTAATGATTCCCATCTGAGGGATGTACTTTTAATAATATAAATTGAGGATTAAAATATGAGATTTTATTTTTATGGTTGTTGTGCTATCATGAATGGATGAAATCCCCGCCACTAACCGGGATCGCGTGTGCCGAGTCATGCCCGGGATCTCAGATCTGTGACGGTAATTTTACCCAATCATTGTTATGGTCTTTGTGCTTTCATCGTGTGGATCTAATTACGATTATGTTCTGGGATCGAGTGTGTCGAGCCATGCCCTGGATCTTGGTTCTGTAATGATAATTTTATCTTAAATAATCCCTAATCTGAATAAAGTGTGCCGAGCCATGCCCTTGATTTCATATTTGTAAGTGGTATTCTTGTTGGAATTTTCACCCACCTTGGGGATGATTTTTATTTGAACCTGAAATCATGTGTGCCTAGCCGTGCCTTTGATCCCAGATCTATATATGAAAATCATCTAAGTCCTGATTGCAGGGATGCAACGTGGAACCTATTAGGGTGTTGACCATTGATCTTCCATAAAAGATGTTTATTACCAATGAAATATCTCATAATTTAATCTTTAGATTTATATTATAGGAAGAACGGACCAAAGATGGGAGGATTTAGTATCTTCATCTTTATCATCATCTTCACTTTTATTTTTGAATTATCAATTGAATTTTAGTTTGTAGTCATTAATTACCATCTCACCAACCGCTTAAATCATAAAATTGGTAGAATACTGTTAGATCTTAATAGATTTCTAGAATTGCTTGTCTCTTTTAGATGTTTCAACATTAATCCTCGTGGGAACGATCTCGTACTCCGCACCCACTATATACAAACCGATTCGTGCACTTGCGAGTAAAACATTACATAAAAATATCACATCATTAGGCTTTTGATAAAAGCTTTTTAAAAAGGAGAAGGAAGTTTAAGCAAGCTAGAGAGAGTTTCTTCCTCATAGAGAGAAAACCCTAGAACTCCATTTTCTTCAACCATTAGAATATGTGATTTGCAAAAATAATTGTTATTCAAAGGTTCTCTCTTCTTTCACTTTCATTTTACATTATTTTATTCAGGAGAGTTGACTATGTTTATTCCTAGAGATTAGGGTATGTGATTGATAGCCTTGTGAACTTCAAGGTAGATCGTTGTGCGTTCATCAACGGTAAAGGAGAGCGACCAAATCAGAAAGCTATGGAGGTGACCCGTGACATGAAGTTGGTTTGCATGGGAGTTTGATAGGGCATGTACATGTGTTAGTATATTATTTAAAACTCTTTATAATCATTTATTTCATAGTGAATTTGGTTTGTGGACTTCGGTCTCATAATTTTTTTCATTGATTGAGTATCCATGTATATCTCGTGTTGCGGTGTTTGTTGACATTATTGTAATCTATAGATTAAATTAGAATTAATTGAATAACCGATCAAATTCCATAGATAGGCGGAGTTTTAATTTATATTTTTTTCTAAAATCCTAAAAGGAAATATGCCTCTTCCCAGCCTTCTTAAGTGGGGAGGTGTTTCTCAAAAAAAAAAAAAAAAAAAAAAAAACGTGGGGAGCTGATGAGGCTTCCCTTGTTGCTAAAAAATTTACCACGGAGACTAAAATTTGTTTTATTATTTTCTTCTAAAGTTTTTACCCTTCTACAAGAAAAAATATATCCCATCATACATTGACCCTTCTATAAGACAAGTTAGTATATTTGTCTCTTTTTCTCGTCTGATTTACAATTTTTAGATTTGACCAGCCAAAGAATAGAAAATATAGATAGAATAACCATTAGGGTACCTCTGTTTGGGCCACGCTTTCTTTGAAAGCGTTTACTTTTGAGGACCCTTTGAAAACTATTGATTGCTTCGGATCAGATGATGGAGATTGTGTTTCACCCTGATATTTCACACAGTAGATCTTGAGATCATGTCGCATCTATAAACGGTCATTTTTGATTCCATGTGTCACAAATCTCCAAAAATTAGCTTTAAACTCACGTTTCAGATTGATGTGTCATGATTCAAGAGCCATTTTTTAGGAATATGAAATACATTGAATCAAAAATTAATTGTATGACATGATCTCAAGATTTATTCTGTAGAAAATCGGGGTGAAACATACAATCTCTATAATTTGATCCCAAGCAATCAATAATTTTTGAGGGGTCTGGGACGTGGTGGCGGCCAAACAGAGGTACCCTAATCATTATCTACCACATTCGGTCACATGTTTTGCAATCGCAATCAACTTACTCAGCCATCTCTATAAGTATACATGGCCATCTGTACAGACCAGATCTAGTCATATAGCCCACCTTTTTTCTGGCCAAAGTTTACAAATCAAACTGATAAGATGTTTGCTAACAACTTTGATCAATCAACAGATTTACGGATTAATATTGGTTAGAGGCACTAAGTAAGAGGTGATCAAAAAACTGACCCCCAAATTAACAAAAATGTCACTTTCGGATTACTTGCACCCCATGAAAATAAAATCTCACCCTAGTTAACACGTGTAGTGGTTACTTGCAAGTATGTTTTTTTTGATGAATAATATTTACAAGTACTTAATGATGAGGTGAGGACCTCACTCTATATATATATATATATATATATATATATATGTTCGGAGGCCATTTAGTAGGGAGTCATCAACTCCTTTAGAAGTACGTCGGTGGCTTGCTATCCGGGAGTTATCCAACATATGCGGTAGCTAGCCACCGTCCAGAATTAGAATGAGTATATGACGGCTCTACTTTCTTATATAAGCTGGCGTTTTAATGGGGATGCACCCACCCGATGGATGCCCTAAAAGTCTAAAAACATAAGAGGTGCAACGTCTAATTATTGTGTAAATTTCCCGAGTGTTTTTACTGGTTGGTGCATATTCCACGGGTGCAAATAATGGAACCAAAATTGGAAAACCATGTGGGTTTCTTTCCCTACTATACGCTTCGCGTACCCTTTTCTATAGGCTCTGGCGGCTAGCTACATTCAATCAAAACAAATTTTAATAAATAAAGAAAATAAAAAATAAATATTAAAAAAAAAAAGAGAGGTTTATTATTGTGCAAAGGTCTCAATTTGTTATTGGTACACAGGGCAATAATCTAGATTAGATTTTACGTAAAGATTTGCACTATTAAAATTATTCCAACTTTTTGAAAAAATTTGAATGAAATCTATCCTACGGGCTTTTTTTTTATAGCCTACATTAGCCTAACGGAATTGTGTGTAATTTTATCCACTGAGATAAAAGCAGTGCGACCACCACACTTAGTTTTTTACCGGCACATTAAACAAAAGAAATAACATTGGCCGCTTTAAATAAGACATGGGAGATCATTTTTTGTACCAATCAGCTTCCACACAGTAGTTTTTGAGATCTTGCACTACAAAAAATAGGATTATTAGCGAAAAAATTTTGCAGCCAAAAGCCGCCTGTGACGTGGGCTCGCGGCGTGGCCATCCGAGTCAACCGCAGGGCCACTTGTGCCACTAGTGCGTCAGACATTGATGGGTTGAAGCTGGGGCATCATCGGTGCGTCACCAAACGTGGCGTGGTTGTTAGCCAATGTGGTGTGGTTTTCTTCCTGCTTGCTTAACCGTTCTGCATGGTCTTCCACAAGTGAAACCACTGTCTCCAACTGTTCGGCCTGACCTTCAAAGTCGTCTAGACGTTCCCTGGTCCGTCTACGTATACCACTGCTGGTCCCTTCAGCCATCTCTAGGCTCTGATACCAACTGTCACGTAGTTATTCTTTGCGACATGAACTCTCGTGCGGCAACTAGCTTTTCTCGAACTAGCTCAGCCTACTCGCGTTTCAAACCTGCACGGTAGCGCGTTAGGTAGCTGAGAACGTGGAGATCCTTGCAGAAGATACGAGGGGCACCGTCGATGCCCTTCGTTTACAGATTGAGGAATTGACCACTAAGATGAATGTCCTGATGAGGGCGATTGGGTATGGGACTGTTCAACAGCAAGAAACTCCCCAACGAAAGGTCAAGATACCCGAGCCGCGGTGCTACGGGAGTGCTCGGGATGCTAAAGAGTTAGAGAATTTCTTATGGGACATTGAGCAATACTTTCGCCTCGTCCCACCTGCCACCGAAGCTATGAAAGCGGTCACAACGACTATGTATCTTGAGGGGGATGTTAAACTGTGGTGGCGTACACACTACGCGGAGATTCAAAATGATCGTTGTGTCGTAGACACCTGGGAAGACCTGAAGAAGGAGTTGAAGGTACAGTTCTTGCCCGAGAACATCGACTATATCGCTCGACGAAAGCTACGGAAGCTGCAGCATATTGGCACAGTGAGAGAATATGTGAGGCAATTTTCCGCTTTGATGTTAGACATCGGGGAAATGTCTGAGAAAGATAAAATATTCTACTTTCTTGAAGGCCTTAAGTCATGGGCCCAGGCCGAATTCAGAAGGTTCATCCCCGGGTATTCACACCGTGCAGCACCACTGACTGACCTGTTAAAGAAGGATCGACCGTGGCAGTGGTGGAAAAAATGCCAGAGGGCATTTGAGGATTTGAAAGCGGTGGTCATGAGTGACCCCGTGCTAAAGCTACCTGATCACTCCAAGCCATTTGAAGTGCACACAGATGCCTCCGACTATGCGATAGGAGGAGTATTAATGCAAGAAGAGCATCCAGTGGCCTTTGAGAGCAGAAAGTTGAACGATACCGAGTGACGGTATACGGTTCAAGAAAAGGAGATGACAGCGGTAGTATATTGTCTAAGGACGTTGAGGCACTACCTACTTGGGTCGAAGTTCCTAGTGATGACCGACAATGTGGCGACCAACTACTTTCAGACACAAAAGAAATTATCGTCGAAATAGGCCCGTTGGCAAGATTTTTTGGCCGAGTTCGATATGAACTTGGTGTACAAGCACGCAGACCAACCAAGTTCTGCACGCTTTGAGTCGTAGCGAGTTAGCAAAGATTGAAAGTTCAGTTAGCAGCGCTAAAAATTGAAGAACAAACTGCAGCTAGCCGCATTAGTTCGACTATCCCCGATAGATTGCGCGATGGGTTAAAACTAGATCCACTCGCGAGGACCCTACTACAGCAGATACAAGAGGGGAGAACACGACGATTCTGGACTGAGAAAGGACTGTTGGTGACAAAAGGGGACCGTTTCTATGTGCCGAAAGCGAAAGAACTTAGAAAGGAACTCTTGAAAGAGTGTCATGACACATTGTGGGCTGGTCATCCAGGAATTCATCGCACACTCGCCTTGTTGGAAAAGCGTTTCTATTGGCCTAAGATGGAAGAGGACATAGAGGAGTATGTCAGGACTTGCCTGATATGCCAGCAGGACAAAGTGGAAAGAGCTAAACCATTTGAACTCCTGCAACCGTTGCCAGTGCCATCCAGACCGTGGGAGAGCGTCTCCCTTGAATTCATCTCTGTATTGCCCAAAGTAGGGACACTCGGGTCCATCCTGGTAGTTGTGGATCGATTCTCAAAGTACGCTACATTCATTCCGGCACCGATGAACTGTAATGCAGAGCAAGCTGCACGATTATTTGTCAGTAATGTTGTGAAGCAGTGGGGAGTGCCGCAAGTGATTGTCAGTGATAGAGATTCACGATTTGCTAGCAAGTTTTGGTTAGAAGTATTCCAGCTCTTGGGGACGAAACTGAACTTCTCATCCAGCATGCATCCACAAACAGACGGACAGACAGAAAGGGTGAATGCTATTTTGGAAGAATATTTGAGACATTTTGTCAGTGCCAACCAAAAGAATTGGATTCAGTTGTTAGACGTGGCACAATTTTGTTACAATCTACAAAAGAGTTCAGCCTCAAATAAGAGCCCATTCGAATTAGCAACTGGCCAGCAACCGTCAACGCCGCATACAATTACTATGAGATATACTGGGTCAAGTCTGGCAGCCTACCATCTTGCCAAGGAGTGGCAGATGAATGCAGAGATTGCTAGGACCTATCTGGAAAAGGCCGCTAAGCGAATGAAAAAATGGGCCGATCAAGGTCGACGGCCTATCGAGTTACAAGAAGGCGATGAAGTTTTGGTGAAACTTAATCCAAAGCAGCTCAAATTCTTCAGAAGAAAGCACGCAGGATTAGTTCGTAAGTATGATGGGCCATTTCCGATCACGAAGAGGATTAATGATGTCTCATTTCGAGTGCAACTTCCCCCCCGACTGAGATGCATCCGGTCTTTCACGTCAATTGTTTGAAGCCCTATAAAAGAGACCCGAATAATCCAGGGAGAAGTTTGTCAACTCAGGTCGCCCCAGATGCCGATTTACAGTTAAAGAGACAGGTTGAAGAAATCCTTGCACACAGACGCAGTAACCGGGAAGATGACAGTCAGAATGAAGTTCCTGTGGAGTACCTTTTAAAGTAGAAAGGCATGCTAGAGGCTGAAATTACGTGGAAACTTGAGAGTACCCACCCGTCCTTCAAATCCGCCCTGAAGAAGTACTGGAAGCGCGTCGACGAGGACGTCAACACAACTAAGTAGGAGAGGATGTGACGTGGGCTCGCGGCGTGGCCATCCGAGCCAGCCGCAGGGCCACTTGTGCCACTAATGCGTCAGACATTGGTGGGTTGAAGCTGGGGCATCGTCGGCGCATCACCAAAGCCATGAGGGCTTCACCATTGGTACTCCAAGAGCTTCGGTTGTGGGCCAGGAGGGTGCGCGACATGGTGGCAGTTTGGTCGTGATGCAGTGCCAGCAGGGCACGTGATGCGGACGCGACTGAGTCAAGTGGGCTAGCGATGAGGGAGGGTGTTGCGGTATGACAAACCAAGGGGTTTGAGGTCCTCTTGCCATTTAGGCACTATTGATGTTTAAACCATATATATGGCGAAATAATCTAACAGTCACGTAACGTGTCGCTGGCCTAAGTGATCCCCTACGGAACGCGTATGATAGCCTTGTGGGCTTGACTTCGCGCATCCGGGCCTCGCATAGGTGTTAGGTCGCTCCTGTCGCGTCGTGCATTGGAGCCATCATGTTGGTGATCCACGACCACCCTCATGGTGCAGACCTAAACTCTAAGTGTGGCTGCCCCTAGGACTATCGCTGCGTATAGCTATATGTATTGCATTCGAGAATCCGCATAGTTTCTAACCTAATGCGCTACCGTGCAGGTTTGAAACACGAGTAGGCTGAGCTAGTTCGAGAAAAGCTAGTTGCCGCACGAGAGTTCACCTCGCAAAAAGTAACTCTGTGACATGCCGCTATTAACAAAAAAGCTATTAAGACAATTAGCAGCAGTTTTTTTGTTAATAGCGACAGTTTATGGCCACTAATAGTCTTTTTTTTGTAGTGATGGTCTTACCATCAGACAGTCACATGTTGATTCCACGTGGCACACTTCCCAAAAAAGTGAATATGAATAATTTTCATGATATATTTTGATCGTCCACTTTGTGAGATGTGTGTCATATGAGTGTCTGATGGTAGACCCATGACCTCGAGATCTATTGCGTGAAAGATCGAGACCAAAAAGAGCCTCCATCATCTAATTCAAAGCAGTCAACAGTCTTTCCTTTGCTTAATTGGTTTGGCGATCACACTAGTCTAAAATAAAAATAAGAACAACCAACAAATAAAAGATCAATCACAATACACAACAATTTTTGTATGGTAAACTCTATCTAGAGAAACATCCACGTGACCTCATCCAGTGAAACATAAAACAAATCAACTACAAAAGTTAAAGATTCAAAATTAACGTGCAATATGTAATCTTAGACACCGTAGAATCCACTCTAGTAGATATATCGCACCCTCATAAACAATGCTTCCTATCAGGCGTCGATAAATCTACACAACAATTTCGATTTGTTCCACCAGTCGTCGATAAAATCTACGATGATCCACTCGAGTCCATGATTGAATGTAGACTCCTAGACCTATCAATCCCTCCCTATAATAACACTTGAATTTCTCAACGCGTTCTCACAGCAACCAGATCTGTATTGCCTTCAATCACCAAGTTCACGGTGATCCACTTGTATTTAGACAAGCTACAACAACACCCTCGAATCCTCGAGCCAATCACATGCTTGAATCCCCAAGTGCAAACTCCAAGAGATTGGAGGAAAAACACATTTGAGATGAGAACTCAAAGGATCTTGGGGTTTCTCTCAAAAGAATGTAAAATTAGGATGAGAGAGGTAACCTAAATAAGATTCGGAGGTTGCTATTGAAAATCCTCATAACAAGGGATGCATAGTATCTAAGGCCCTGTTTGGCAACTCCTCTAAAAAGCACTTTTCATGTGAAAAAATGTGAGATGAAAAGTACTTTTCACCCAAAGACTTGAGGGCCTCTAATGATGTTGTATTAATAAGCTATCACATGAAGCTATCACATGCTATATCTCCTATTACACCATTATTAGCATATGAAAAATCCTTTTGAGAAGCAACTTTTTAGAAGCATTATGTAAAACTCCTCTTTACAGTATTTGAAAAGAGCTTTATGAAAAAGGTTTGCCAAACAAGGCCTAAGTTTCTCACCAAACTTATTGAACGGTTGGCTGTAATGTAATTTAAGTTACGGTTAATTGTAACCACACTTACGGCTGACCATGACTTATGGCCAATAGGAACACATATGCTATGAAGTTTATAATTCTGGATGGGCACATTTGGACAAAAAGGCTCAATCAGATACCATCAAACAATAGTCACATGCTCCAACCAGTAGAACTTAGCAAAACCTTAGAAACATGGGTGTATTGGGCTAGGTTGGCATAGATCGCGACAACCAAGATCTAACATGATTAAACACCTTTGACAACCATGGATTTTGGCGTGGATCCTATCTATTCATTGTCTTGCAACTTGGACGTCTCAATTGATGAACTAGGAGTATGGTTAACGGATGGCCTGTGCATGGATTGAATAGCAATTGGGTCAATCTCACTCCACCTAAAAAGTCAGAAGTGTAACTTCACTAATTTTGAGCCTTTAAATATAGTTTCAGCTCCCAGCTCGTGCACGGCCCTCCACCTACTATGCATTTCTTCTTTAAAAAAGTTGATACAGCTAATTTCAATCAGGCCTTTTTAGTGAATATATGTCGGCATGATTCGTTGGCCCAATGTACACGTTTGGAATCGAGTTTCTAGAGCAGCTGCTTTTAATAAAAGTTTCCACATGATTCCCACCCATTGAATAACTTCATAATTTGGAGTCACTTAGTCCTTCTAGACCCGTAACACCCTCACTGGCAACACATTTTTGTATTTTTTTAAGGGAGCCATCACTTGTTTGATATTGGGGCAAGGTAACAAAATGGGTATCGGTCTCGGGTATCGATTTGTCGATGACCGATATGACTCGGCCAATATGTATTGGTCGATACTGATACATATCAGCCTATTTTATTTATTTTTATTTTTTAAATCCATGTCTCAAGTGAAACCGAGACGTATCGGTCGATATGATATCCGATATTCGAGTTGGGATACCGATACGTATCGATTTACCGAAAAACCGATACATATTGTCAATACATATCGGTATCGGCCAATTTTTAATATCATGATTTTGGAGACATATTATATGAAAACACCATCTAAGCCATTTAAGTAAAGGCCATCATGTAAAAAGACCATCTCTATTGTATGCTTCAATGCAATCAACATATAGATAGTATTGCATGCTAATTTTTAGTAACTCTAAAAGACAGCTTAAATAGTGTTTCCATATGCTTAGGTCCCCAACTTACCAAATCTTTCTCTTAAATTATATGTGAAGGGCGAACTTCAACGTACAAGTAATGGCTCCGTGTCTTTAACAATCTAATTAGTCTATGGCAAGACGTCATAAGAGCTAAATTCAATGAAAAACAGTAGGCTCCTAAGACCTGAGAAGGGCGCTCAATAGGCAAGCCTGGCCCAGATTTTGGTCCCGCACTCCGCCCGAAAAATAGGAGCTTTTTTTAGCTCTAAATCAAGCCCGAGACTGGACCGAGTCGAACATGCTCCGACCCATATTATTCTAGGCCGAATTTAGATACAAAGCTTAAAATTCGGCCCATACCAGGCTCGGATGTTATATATATATATATATATATATATATATATATATATATATATATATATATATATATATATATATATATATATATATATATATGTTGGTTTAAGTTTGACCCCAATACGAAGCTTAAAATTCGGCTCATACCAGGCTCGAGCGGGAACCAAATCCGCTCGAGCGACTTTAGTTGTCGCTCGAGCGACCAATGCATTTTCACATGAAGCTATCTCTCTGGAATAAGTTACTCGAGCGACTTTAGTTGTTGCTTGAGCAACCTGTGATTGGTAAATTTCTCTTAGGTTAGAAATATGATTTTGGACTTCTATATAAAAGGAAAGTTTATGGACGAATTAGAGTTCTTTGAAAGAGTTTTCAAGAAAGAAAACTTTGGTGAATACCTAGGAAGGTAAGGTATTGAAGAATCATTTAGGGATTGAAGATTTGATTGAAGTCATTTTTGTGTTAGAATCGTTACTATATTCTGGCAGATCTCTTTTTTGTTTTTAAGGACAATGTCCTTGGGTTTTACAGTGGTTTGATTGTGAAAGAGTGTGTTTGATTTTGTTTGAGAGTACACTACAGAGAAGAGAGTGTGTGTGTTATAAACATTCATAAATAATGCATGTACTCCCGTGGACATAACCCTCGATTGGGCGAACCACGTAAATCTTGTGTTGTGTGTAATTATTCTTTTACATCTTCATATTTTTTCGCATTCATCGTAATCAGGAGTTTGTTAGTGTGGGTTGAATTCCTACCAATATATATATATATATACATATACAACAACATAGGATACTTAGGCTAGACAACAACATAGGATACTTAGGCTTTAAGGTCATTACACTAAAGGGCCCCTCTGTTTGCCCCATGCATGCGTTCTATGAAAGCGTTCACATCCTAGATCCCTTGAAAATTGTTGATTGCATGCTTCGGATTAGATTATGTTGATTGTTTTTCACCCCCACCTTTCACACAATAAATCTGGAGATCATGTAGCTATTATCGTACAGTTCGTGTTTAATTCCATATGTCCCAAATCCCCAATCCCCAAAATCACGATTGTGCGTGATGCAATGTCATATAATTGAAGAGTCATTTTTTGGAGATTTGTGACACATGGAATAAAAAATTAATTGTCACATCGGTGTGCAATGATCCCTGATCCCTGATCCATTGGGTGGAAGGGTGGAAGATTGTAGTGAAACAAGATTTCCATGATCCGATTCAAAGCAATCAACAAATCTTCAAGGGCTTGGGACGTAAGGCACTTTCAGAGAACACGTGACTTTGAACAAAGGTACCCTACACTAAAATACTCTGGGATTAAACAGTTCACTCGGATTAATACTTGGAGCCTTTTAGTCAAATGACCCAAATATTCCTATTAAATCTCTCACTCACTCACTCGATATCTGCAAAATTTCGTCCATAAAAACACTCCATATAATATACCTGACAGAAGGTATATTTTTGAGCATCTATAAAATATAAATTATACAATAAAAACTTAATAAAATCCTAAGGCACAGTTTTAAATCACCTTGTTGAATATATATATATATATATATAAGGCCTTTTAGTCAAATGACCCAAATATTCCTATTAAATCTCACTCACATACTCGATATTTGCAAAATTTCATCCATAAAAACACTCCATATAATATACCTGACAGAAGGTAAATTTTTGAGCATCTATAAAATATAAATTATACAATAAAAACTTAATAAAATCCTCAGGCACAATTTTAAATCACCTTGTTGAATATATATATATATATATAATTATCAAAACCCTTTCTAAATAGTTATAAAAAAAACCTGAATTTAAGACAAATTAAACTACAATTTTTTATTTATATTTATTTTTGGTTGAGAATAGCCCGTGACTGGCATAGAAGGGCTGGGTTGGACCGAGTGCATTTTGGCCTTGGTAAGGGCCGGGTCCAGACTGTATCCTTCTAGGCCTCAAGTAGGAGCAAGCCATTTTAAACCCGGATCCCGCTTCAATCCGGCCCATTGAATAACGGGAACCATCCACTTCAAGCACTTTAAAATAGACCCTTGGCAATGGCCTATATTATAGTGCCAGGCTGGCAGCATCTGATCCATATTTAAGTGCCAGAATTCTTTGATGTTTTTACACCTTTTTAGTTGACATTACTCCAACTAATTTTCCCGCATAGGGGTCCAAATAGGTTGGGTCAACTGGCGGGTACTGGAGACCCGACCTGTTACAAATTGGGTTTGGGTTTTAAATTTTGACCTGTCGGATCTGGTTGAGTCAAAAATTTTGACCTGTTACCTAGACAAGTCGGGTACAAGTTAAGCTCAAATCTAACCTAAAAGTATGTATAACATTATTGGTATATTGATTGAAAACTGCCCTAGTGGCCCTCTATGATTTAGAGGTCCGGATGAAGTTTAAAATTTGCTAATAAGTCCAGTCAAAACTTGAAAATACAATTGGAATATATATTAGCAGGTCAAGTTCTCATTGGCTATTGGTCCATGTTTGGTTTCAGGTAGCAGGTCAAGTTCAAGTCAAGTCGAGATTTAAGTTTTTCAACAACTCGATTATAGGCTTAGGCTGAGGTTAGACATGAGCAGGTCGGGTCGGGTTCAGATGTAAGAATTGGTTTTACAGGTTGGATTCAAGTTGACTCTAAACCCCGACCCAAACTCAACCCCTTTGCACCCCTACACTTGGACAGTTTAGATTGGTAAAAAATGTTGCACATGATGTAAAAGGCGTAGAGGTGATGTTTTATCTATTGCCTTAGGCAAGGCCCATTAATTATATATATATATATATATATATATATATATATATATGGAAGAAAATGATTCAAAATTTTATATTAGTCGTTAGTAATGATCAATTTGAGCGCCACCTAATAAGGGCCCGTCAGTTCACAAAGTTATATTCGATTAGATAAAGGGTGCTACAACTAATTAAAATATTTATATCAAGCTTTGTTGGATTGTATTAGACAAACTACGATACAACTTTTTTTTTTTTGGTTCAATAATGTGAGACGAGTATACAACTATTTGAAAACGTCCAAAGTAGGGAAATCATACGTTATTTATGACAGAAAAACCAGTGTTTTTGTGGGGCAAAATAACATGGATGTCCTTCCCAGGGCCCGCGCTAAGATTTTAGGGGCCTAAGGCATGTTCCTAAAATAGTGCTCCTCTTATATATTAATTTTTTTTTTTTAAATTGTTAGACTTTTTTTTTTTTAACAAATAAAATAATATTCAATACTTTTAGATTACAAATATCTGAATGTTTATAATTTGATAATACAACTAACAAACTAATGAAAGTATATATTAAAAAAAAATGCAACACTAAAACAAGAAAAAAAATGATAGAACGTACCCAACAGTTCGAGTAACCCAATCATTAACATTTTAACAATTTTTATTATTTTAAGTGCCATTGAATCTTTTATTATCATTTTTTAGCATTTTAACAATCTCAAAAAGTTTTTAAAATAGGTTCATTGGATAAGTCTCATCGAATAGATCAAAATTGATAGGTCATTTACAAAAAATGTAACTGTAATGAATCTGAAATCGCTATTTTAAGTTATGATTATTAATAATAAAAATGTGTGTGTGCATATATATATATATATATATATATATATATATATATATATATATATATATAGGGGTCGGTACCGTCCTCCCTCCAAGATCTCGTGGAGATCAATGTGGCTTCCAAAACACTACTTGGGTGTGATGGGAAGCATAAGGGAACGGCTTAAATCAAACTATTGAATCCTTCTAATCATATGACGGAGATCGTTTTTACCCATGTCTTTCACTCAATAGATCTTGAGAACATAGTGCACCTATCAAACAGTTTGGTTGTGATTCAACCTGTCATAGATCCTAAAAATGGCCATAAAATCACATTTGGGCGTGATGTGTGCCATATGATTCAAGGGCATTTTTTGGTGATTTGTGACACATGAAATAAAAAATTGACCGTTTGATAGGTGGGCCATGATCTGAAGATCTATTTTGTGAAAGATAGATATGAAAAATCATTGCCATCATCTCATTCAAAGGAATCAATGATTTTCAAAGGATTTGGGACGTGAGAGTTTTCGAATAACGCATAGGCGCGTTTAGAGGTATCTAATATATAAAGGATTTGGTCAAATAAATCTGGTTCGGTCAAAATTGGGCTAAAGAATCTATTGGGTCAATATATATGGTCGGTCAAATATGGACCTGAGAATGGTTGAACTCACAACTCACTGGGGAAAAAGTAAAGCAACAATTATCACTTAACCGACTACGCAAGTCGATTAATCTAATGTTATTGTACATTATAAATTATATTAAACAACTACGCCTAATTTTGGGGGCCGCAAAAATTTAGGGGACCCGAGAGGCCCACCTCTTGAACCTTCGTCCAAGGGCCCTGGTTACATAAATAGATTTAAAAAACAGATATAATTATATAAAAATATAAAACTATGTTATTAACTATGGATGTGGGTGTATATGTTGAAGAAGGTAACCCACCCATCAACTTCTTCTCAAATCTCATGTCTATGTAAGAAGCATAGAAAGAAAAAAAACTAAATAAATGAATTACCGTGAGGGAGAGAGGGATAAGCCTGAGAGAGTCATAGATGCGCTGAGCCGTGGAGAGAGAGGGGTGTTGGAGCTTGGACTCTCGAGTCTCCATAGAGAGGAGAAACGGGTATTGGGTAAGGGTAAGGGTAACCAAATTTGGGGCCCTTTTAACTTTATAGATTTTTTTTTTCAACCCTATTTTTTAATGGGCAAAATAGCATTTGGGGGACTCCTAAAAATCGGGGACTAAGGCTCTTGTCTTGCTGGCCTTGGTCCTTGGTTGGCTTTGATCCTTCCTTGGGATGTTTTCACTTGAACTTTTTTTCATAACTTGAAAATTTTAAAGATTAGTAGAAACAAACAAATTTTTTTTGTTTAATAGCATTATAAGGATATAGAAAAGTATCTAAGTGTACTTCAAAAAAGAAAAGAAAAGTATCTAAGTGGGTCTCACCAAAAATTCAATTTCCATCTATCAAGCTATTTGGAAATCAATTCAACCATTTAAGGGGGTTGAAACCAAGTTTCTTTTAGGTTACTCTAGAAAAATGCTAAACCCTTTCTTTTATCGACATAATATGTCTTGTTTTGTTATGTTTTTTTTTGTTTTTAATATTTATTACAACACTATTCTGGTAAAATTGAAAACTCAAATTTCAAATAATAAGAACTATTATTTTACTATTATAGAAACTCATTTTCAAATTTGGGGACTAATTAAAGAGGACAAAACAATTTCCGATGAAAATCATTTGTCAACATCTTAATCAAATAGAGAGAATATCATTTCTATAGGAAATTGATTTCATTTCATATTTAAAGTTTCCATGCTATCAAACAAAATATTAGTTGCAAAACATGATGCCACAAAATTGAATTACAGGCAACGAGAGCTATCAATTTTCCAACCAACAATAAAAAGGTTGTGCAGGCTGTAACTTTTTCAGATGTAATATTATTTTTCATAAGTTGTCTCATGTCATGTAAAGGTCATGATATAAAGATTTGTGACGATGAAGATCCTAAGAAAAAAATTTTTATCATGGTATTTATATGGGTCTTTGTTTTATATAACCTTAGTAGTTGGGCCTCTTAGAGCATCCACCTAATCTCAGGGGCACATATGCCCCTAAATTATCACATGTCACGTCAGCATGTTATAAATCCCTAGGGTTACTTCAAGGGGCAAAGAGATTCGAACTCGATCTCCTACATCAAATCGGCCAAACACCTCTACAATAAAAGCTCATCATATAAATCTTCCAAATAAAAGGTCAACATATGATTGCTATGAATCGTCGTATGGTATGCAACCTTCAATTAATACAATCTTTTACCAACCGTTGTCCAAAATCAGTGACTCCTCGATTATGGCAAGCTATCTTCAGAATTTTTGGCTTCTCTGGGTGCATCCCGTGCTCTGTTTCTCAGCTCAGTGGAGGTTGGGAGCCTGGCGTCTTCTCTCCCACTTAGGGGCGCAGTTAGGGTTTTCCATTGGTGGGGGCTAGCAGTGATGGAGATGTTAATACTTATTTTAAGTTCTATTTGGGTGCTTGTTCAACAAATTTTTTGGAGATTATATTAAACAATAGTTATATAAGAAGAGCATCTAAGACAAATTCAAGAGCTAAATTGGGGTTTCAACCCCCACACTCTTGTATGTGGCTACGCCACCCACTGGTAACCACATTTTGCGGTTATTCCCGTTTGCCATGCTCTAGGGTCTTTGGATCGAAAGAAATGCAAGTTGTTCTTAAATTCTAAGGAAGGAATCGAGGCAATCTTGCATTCTATTCTTCTTCTGCTGAGTGAATGGGCGATAGCTGATTATGTGGCTTAAAACTTAAAGATTGGCAAGAGGCAATTCCTTGCCATGAGTTTGTGAGTATGGTGTTTCTGTAGGTTTGGGTTTCCTGTAATTAGGGGTGAGCCAGGTTGTTTGTGTTTGTTTCTTTTCAATATTGGCTGGGGTTGATTTGTCTCTCACAAATCTCTGCTCCTTCCTGTTTTCTCCTGATTCTATTAATACAATCCTTTTTCAAAAAAATAAAAATAAATCAGTTATCCATTTTACAATTTAGAATGGAAACGGTCTGATTACCCTTTTGTATGGCAAGGGAAGGGCTATTTGCAAACCAAGATTGGGTCTCCGCAATTGATGTTCTACTATTAATACCACTGATTGCCTTGAATCAAATGATAGAGATTATTTTTCCTCCAAATCGTCACATAATAGCCCTTGAAATCATGGACCACTTAGCAAACGATCAAATGTTGATTTATAATGGCACACATCTCCAAAAGTGACCCAAGAACCCTTCTCATGTTACGTCATGATCATAGTCAATTTTTGAAGATGAGTACCTCATGTAATTAACAACATCTGACCCTCTGATAGGTGTATCATGATCTATAAGCAATAGTCCCACATTGCCTAGGTATCTAGCCTTGGGCTATATATAAAGCCGGGGCAATCCTCACCTTACAAGTTGGTTTTGTGAAGTTGAGTTAGGCCCATAAAATTCTATTTAGTATCGAAGTAAGTAACCATGGCAATGAGAGATACGTTACACGTGAGGGGGCCTGACAGATATCCCACATCGCCTACAAACTTTGGGCAACCCTCTCCTTACAAGTCGGTCTTATGAGGTTAAATTAGGCTCATGATATTCTACAATCTCAACCTCTATTATTTGAAAAGATTGATTAAAAAATTGACCTCTATCATTTGATTTAAACCAGCGGTATTAACAATGAAAGCGTCAGTTAAAATTGTGTTGTAAAATATCTTCATTATGTGATGGAAAGCAATCAAATAATAGATGTCTAGCTCCTAGTACTAAATTTATTTCAAAACCCTTCGTTTCATAGGCCTTTGATTGTATTTTATTTTATTTATTAGAGCAAAGCATGGAGTTGGATAGTGCTGCGATGTAGAGCGCTATTGTTTCTCTTTGGATGTCTTAAAGTGGCATTCTTGAAATTTCCTGCGACTTGAAGTGGCATTGACTGTGGAAATTTGAGACTTGAGGGTTCAGACAGGGCGCCAGTTTTTTCTACTTTTTTTCGTCTCATTTTTGTTTTTATATCTCTCTTCCTCTCCGTCTTTTCAAGAATCAGTTTTTTTGCTTCAGAGGCTTTGGTTATCTTCCAACATGGGCTTCACTTCTTTCGCAGGGAGAGTTCTCTTTGCTTCTGTTTTCATACTCTCCGCATGGCAAGAGTAAGCTCTTCTTCTTCTTCTTCTCTCTTATTAAGCACTTTCTCTCACTAGATCTGTTCAAGTTTTAGCTTTCTAAGTCTCAGAAAGCAAGCTGGGGTTTTGATGGATTCGTTATAGTTTATGAATTTTTGTTAGATTAACTAAGGTTTTGATTCCCTTCTCTTAGATTTGCTCGATAATGGTGTTCAGATCTGGTCGTTTTGAGCTCTCATCACTAACTTTTCTCGTTATACCATTGAATATGGATGTAGCTAGGATTTTCTATTTACTGTTTTATTAGTATTGCCTTTTGATTTCTTGCAATTGTGTAGATGCCATGAGTCTTACGGATCTGGTATGTTGTTTGGTGATCTATCATCCAAGGCTTGTTTTATCTGTTTTTGGCATCTCTTACAGTTGATCTTGTGTATTTTTCTTTGTTTGTGCCACCTTTTTTCTGTGATATTGTTTAGTTGTTAAAATGACTTCATAGTCGTTGATCTTTGGAAGTTAGATCCTTATTTTGTACTCAGCTTTCAATGGAGGTTGATTTGTGGCTTACACGGATCTTATGATGCTTACTACTATTTTGCATAATTGGGTAATTTAATGTAGTTTTTTAGGTTTATGTGATGCTCTGGGAAATTTGGTGTATATATTTTTTATTTATATGATGCCTGGTTTAAGAGTTGCCTGTGTTTTACCTTTAATTGACTACTTATCTTCATTGTTCTTTCTTTCTTTATTTATTTATTTATTGATGACTTATTATTCTTTCTCTTTGTTGTTCCATTTTCGTTACCTAATGACAACAAAGTTATATGTGGACTAAGTCATTGTCATTATCAATTGTATAGCCAAACGTGTTCTGCTACATTAGCAAACCACAGGAAAATAGTCCATATAGTGGATATCAAAGTTCTAGGTTTGATGGAAAGATTCCTGCTGTCTACTTTACATTTTTCTGCTCCGGAGGGCGAGAAATCTTAATGGCCATTTTCAGATTCAAATATACTATCAAACTCTAGTAGATAAGAGTTCAACCAGTTTTATAACCCTTGGATACAAGAAATTTTAGCATGGAAAATATTTCTTACATTACAATCTTTGAGATTGATGATTTGGATTTGTCTGTGGATTTGAAATATATGAAATCCAAAGATTTCAAATACATGGATTTAGAAAGCTTCTGCTTGGATGATGCGTGGAGACAGTTGGGGATTTGAGAATGAGAGGTTTTTTTCCCATTAAGTAACACTTGATTACTTGATAATAGATGAATAAAAGTCTGTGTGTCTTCTAAATTATCACCAATACTCATTCACAGCTGGGTTTGACTAATAAAAATTAACGTGCTGCTTACTAGAAATAAAATCCTAGAATTTAATAGGATCCTAGTGAATTAATTAAAGTTTAGAAGACATGGTTAACACAAAGGTTAGAAATTAGAAGACATGGTTAACTGGGAAGTTTAGAAGACATGGTTAACAAGAAGAATAGAAGTCGATGATGGCTGGGTTAACTATCAAATATAGTTTTTCATTAGGATCATAAAATCCAAGTTGACTTGGATTTCTAAATAACACCTTTAGGACGTTATTTGGAAATCCACTATTTTCATTAAAGGCTTGGATTTGGAAATAACATTGGATTTGGCCAACTCAAATCCAAATCAAGGTTCCCAAACACAACCTCAGGATCTTATGGGTGTAATTGGATTTTGGTGCACAAATACATGGGTTGCAACTGTTAAATGCTATTTGATACGTCTAAACATAGTTTCCATGTCAAAATATCTTATATCTAAGAGTTATAACACTGGTTGAACGTGAAAAAAGGTTCAATCTCTGGACCTGAACACTGCCCGATAGCTTGATATTCCATTGCAAAGACACGTAGAACAAGCGAAGTTATTGGTTAGTTGGGACTCTGGTGGATATGGCTGTCAATGGGTCAGATCAGGTTGGGTTGTGCCAAAGTCCAAGTCAACCTGATATGACCAGCAGTTGACCATGGTTCTGAAAATCGCCCAGGGCGCCCCAATTTTGGCCTAGGCGGCCTCCTGGGCGGACCGGATTTGGGGCGCCCGCCCCGGGCCGCCCCAATCCCCAAATTTTTTTTATCTCCATTTTTCTTCTTCTTCCTCAGTTTTTTTCTTCTTCTTCCTCAGTTTTTTTCTTCTTCTTCCTCTGTTTTTCTTCTTCTTCCTTAGTTTTTTCTAATCTTCCACAACACTTCTTTTTTTCGGTAACTGAGCAATGAGCACAACTCTTTCATTGTTCTTGTTTTCTTTTTTTTCTTCATCCTATTCGGGTGGAAATGTGCTGGGCCGGCCATTTGGGCCTGACCTGTCATGGGCCAGGCTTGGACTAATATTTCTTGCCCGATGCGCCAGATCTAGGTTTTGGGCCCAATTTCTTGTGGGGTTGGGCCAATTTTGTGGCCTAGTTTCTTATTCTTGCAAGCTTAGACTTGTGCTCCCAGGCTTCGCTATCCTTTCTTATAATGGACACAGTGACTAATGCATATTAAACCAAAATATTTGAGCTTCTCTACTCCTCAAGGAGTGACTTTGACGCCCACGGTTTTATGAAAACCACTCAAAATAAAGGGGCTTAGGTCTTGGGAGTCATCAGCCTGTTATCCCTGGACTTAGTAGATTTTGTTTAAGCTGGTTGGATGACTTTTCAACCAGCGGATGGATTGATACTGGACTTCAGAATGGAGTACACAGAATTGTAATGCTGACGTGTTTCCATTGCATAGTTGAGGAGGCTAACCATCCGAGAAGCTAAGACAGGCACAAGATTTCACTCCAAGGCGGTGAAAATTGGTTTTTAATTCTTTATAATTAACCTTGTTGAATTTGAGTAGGTAAGGAGTGTTTTAGGTTCGTCTTGTGTGTTGTTGTGGGACAGGCCAATGTTGGCTTGGGATTGTCCCAGAAAATTGTTCTGAGCTCGGAAAAAAGTTCGCACTAGTTTTTTTTTTCCCTTTCTGGCCTCGGCTTCGTCAAGATTATTTTGGTGCTTTAGGTTTATATCATAAAGGTAATTATGCTTGAGTTCCCTGTTCCTTGATGCGTAATTAGATATTTAAGTAACACTATAGGAATATTGATGAGAATAATAGCACCTCTCTGTTGTCTCCAGTATGGAGAGCTTCTGGGAGTTCATCAATGAGATGGAGCTGATTGACGTTCCTTTTATAGGAGCCAAATTCACTCTATCAAATTGTCTAGAGACCATCTCATGTAGGTTAGATTGTTTTTTCCTTTCTTGATTGGAGGACTATTTTCCTAGGTATATTCAGTTGGTGTCACCCATCTTTGATCATTGAGCCATCCTGTCTGTAGAAAATCCTCCCTTTTAGGTTTGCACTAGCCTAGCTATGAGACAAAGACTTTAATAACTTTGTGGCGGTTAAATGGCAAGTCTATGAGCATGGTTTCAAACCTCAGTTGATATTCGTATGTGTTGCCAATATGTATTTGGCAATACTTATAAATTTTTTTTCCAATATCTACTGCTGCCAATATCCTAGGACTGTTAGGGATCTCTAGGTATTGGCTAATACCTACTTGTATTCCTAGGTATCAGTCGAATACGTGTCAGTTTGAAGGATTCCTTATACATTGGCCAATATGAACACGCATTACTTATCTGCAAAAAAGGGATTTGTTAACCCTTGGTATTGGCTGATACACACACACACACACACACACACACACACACACAGACATACACATCAGTATCGGCGATATAATATTTGTTTTTAGTGGTTGGCTGATACTGTATGCCTTTGATTCCAAGTTTTCAAACCTTGGTTGTGAGGTAGTGGGTGCCCCAGGGATTCTTTGTTTTGGGTTGAGACAACTAAAAATGACCTGCATAGGTGGAATAAAGATTTTTTTGAGGTTAAAAAGGGGAGGAAGTACAAAGCATAATGTATGTGGTGATCATTAATGCTATAGTGGAGCAATCACGTCTATCCGTGGACTATTATGTCTGCAGGAATACCTGAAGAGAATGGGTCAAAATTTTAAACCATGAGACATTTTTGAAACGGAGATTTAGGATCTCATCTCTTAAATGGACACAAACTGTTTTCTTCATCATTTGGCCACTAGAAGAGCTAAAACAAGCTCCTAGAATTGATAAAATTAAATGGAATTATGAGACCATAGTAAAAATCGAGAAGGGAATGAAGAAATAGTGAACTTCTATGAAATCTATTTGTGGAAATCAGTGTTGTCAGAAGCGAGCGATCACTTATGCCATCTTAAGCCATAAAATCGCATAAGCCATCCTGGCTTATGCAATATTTACATTATGCCATGGCATACTAAAGTATGCGATGGCATAAGCCATGTTTTATGGCTTATGCGATCGCATACTCATTATGCAATCGCATAATGTTCCAAGCACTTATTTATATTTTTTTTGCTTTTTGAGGTCCCATTGTCTCTATAAAAGGGTGGGTTGGGCCTCCTACTCCTCACACAATTATTTTGGCTTAAACTTTCTCTCTAATCTTCATTCTTTACTCCCAATCTCCTCCCATCTTTCCTATGTAAATTTTTTTATTTTATTTTATTTTATTTTATGCTTTGTAATCTTTTTTTTTTTAGTGAATTAAATTATTGTAAACTTAGTAATATTAGTGTTAGTGTGTTACAAAGTTTCAAAGGGAAAGATCAACGATCAAGATTCAAGAGTGAAACAAGCTTATAGTTCTAATCTTCTATCAATCAAGTGACTCGGATCAGGCAAGCAAGCCTTTTGGGAGGTTTGAGTTTTATTATTTTTGTTTCAAAAATTTTAAATCTCTAATTTTCTTTTCTTAGTTCGTACTTTCTATCATCATTCTCCAATTACTTATGTCTACATCTTCAACCTCGGATCCTCTAAGACCTAAATCGAATGATCCGGGTTGAAAATATGACCAGTCAAATGGTATAGATTCCATATTAGTGAGATCGGATGAAGACGAAAGAGAGGAAGAATAAAGAGTATTTAGAAGGAGATGATTCCGATGACGACGACAATGCTAGTGATGATGATGGAGATGTACCACAATGGGTTAGAAATGAATGTGTATCATAACTAAAGTTATAATTTTGAATATTAGTGTGTAACACTTTTTTAAATGCAAGAATGTCTATTTTTCCCTTTTAGAGGCTTGAATACTTATTGTCAATTTATTTTAATTTGTTTTATTTTATTTTTTGAAAAAAAAGAGTATGAAATGGCTTAAGTGATTAAGCGATTCGCTTAGGTAAAATGCAGTCAAATCGCTTAGCATGGCTTAAGCAATTTGACAACATTGGTGGAAATGATAAATAACTTTGGGTCCTTTTTAGGTTATTCGATGTTTCTGGAGTGTGATTGGAGGCTCATTAAACAAGCAAGGAGATCAAGAAGGTTCTCTTCCTATTGGACAACGTGAAAGCATTTGGTCCTAATGGCTTGATCAAGTTTCTTGTTGGTATTTGTTATTTATGGATAGGTAAGTTGGGCTTGAACCTGCAACCTTGAGGTTGCAACATTGTCAACCTACGATTGTTCTACAGGCCCAAGCCCTTTTCTTATTGGAATTTAGCGACTTAAACTCTCTCTCTGTGTAAATGGGAAAGGGGGAAGAGGGGGGATTTCAACTTTCCTAGCTCTCATTCCCTAAGTGAGATACTCAAGAGATAACAAAATTTTGTTCCATCTCAGTACTAGGAAGTGTTTAATAAGATCCTTGCCAACCTTCTATCAAGGAAACTGAGTGCCTCATGAACAACTCCAACTTTCAGTGCAACTTTAAGTGAGATGCTTAAGAGATAATATTTTTTGTCCCATCTCTGACGGGGAATTTAGATCCGCATATTTGGACCGTGACCGAGCAAATCGAAGAAAATCAGCAAGGAAGAAATGAACCCATAAATGGGCTTTCAAACGGCCCATGAAGAAATCAGAACCGGACATAAAGGAGAATGCCGCAGTGAGCCATCGCTCGAGCGATCACTTAAACTAGCTCGAGCGGGCCCTCGCGCGAGCGGTTATAATCCTCGCTCGAGCGAGCTACAGCGACGGGATTTTATGTGAAACTTTCTTTTTTGTGTTTTATTAGTACTAGAACTCTTTTATTGCGAATTTTATTTTTGGTGGCCTATATATAGAGACTTGTAAAGACTTTTTAGTCAGTTTTTGATTATTGAATAAAAGAGAGTTGCTTTTGTGCAAACCGTAGAGAGCTTGTGAAGAGTTTTCAACCGAGGGAGTGAATCCTTCAAAACCTTGAGGAGTGAGCAATCGTTTCTCGTGCGACTTGGTGCGAAGTCGACGTACAGCCGTGGTGTGAAGCTTCAGAAAACCCTTGGTGTGAAGCCTTGGAATCTATCCTTTTATTTTGTCTTTTCTTTAGTTATTGTCAGGTATTATCCTTCTTTAATTCCGTTGATAAAATCAAAATCCCCAAAATTGTTTTCCTTTGCTAAATTATTTTAAGCTTTATTTCGATTAAAACCTCCGAGGAGTCAAGAGACGATATTGCGATTGTTGATTGATGCCCTAAAGTAGAATGAATCTCGAGTTCCCTCATTGGAACCGTTGTTCTAGATTGGGAAAATTTTCACGCATTCAGACGCTAAAACGGATTAATCTAATTGTTTTATTAATTTCATTGAATTACTTTTAATGTGTTGCATGATTTTGAATATTTTCGTTATTCAATTCTTTCTAAAAGTTAATCCCAAATTCGCATATTAGAGTTTTAGTGTTTGTCCCGCGTCAATCTCCGAGGTAAGTAGTGTTTAGATCCATTCCAAAGTACTATCCAGGAGACTGAGGGCCTCATGGGATTCCCAATATCCTCTAACAAAGGCTGTTAGTTGAAGTTAGTCAAATACTGGATGGGCGGATCTCAATGGTAAATGATGTCATGGACTAACTGAGCTGTGAAAAAAGTGCAATTGCCAAACCGGAATGTTCAAGCAAATTTCTATGGAGAAATTTCTTTTCTTGCAGCTCTATGGGCAATTTGGAATGAATATAATGCATGAATTTTTAGTGGGTTATCAATTATAAGGAGGATTTTCATCGAAGTATTGGAAAGAGCAAGCCAGGTGCTTCCACGACATCTCTCTATAGATCAACTATTGAAGTAGTGCATGCTTCGTACCTGTTTCGGTTCTCAAAATCTTAATATCTTGACAGATCCTAGCCGGACATAATGAGTAAATTTTGATTGCCACATTAGAAAGAGTCCAAGACAAGCTGGTGTTGGTGGTTGTTTCTCCAATTCTATTGGAGTATGTATCGAGGATCATTAGACAAATGCCGTTTGTTGGCTAAACTACCTTTCTGCTTCCACAAAAGCATGTTAGGGAGATTGATAAAATTCTCAGAAGTGTCGAAAAAAAAGAACTTTACTCAATTGGTAGAGTAGGCAATAGGATGGCTGACACTTTAGGAAACGGGGGAATGAACCCTAGTGACTTAAAGTCGTAGAGAACTGTGTAGGCTTTCATCTTACTAGGGCCATGGGAAGGGATATTGTTTTTTGGGCTTTCTTGCCATTTCACCTTTATGCGTGTGTGTGGGTGTGTATCTGTCTGTATATACATATATATAGACACACACTGACACCCATGTAATGGTGGATTCAAACAATCTCCCCTCCCTTTCTCGAGAGCGGGGAACCAAAACAAAAAAAAGTGTATAAAAAAATTTGATACGAAAAGCCTTGTCTTCCCTCTGACATTCAAAAGGGTTTAGTTCTTTTGTGATGAAATCTCTTAGGTATAAATATTTAAAGAGAGTTTAGGATTACTAATGATGTTTGAATCAAGAGTAGGCTTAGCAAGGTTTAAAAACATGTTACTTTTAGGCAGTTGTTTAATTGTTTATTTTATTTAGTGCACACAATTTTATGATATTTTTTTTTTGGGTATTTTGTGTTAATTGTTGTTATTCTTTATACGTGTTTGTGCATAATTTTTTATATTAATTCATAAGGGAAATTTACCTGATCGACCCTGTTAGATACACCTTTTACGTCAGAGACCCTATATTTTCACCTTTACCCAAACCGACCAGCTCCAAGCCTAGCCGACCCGAAGGAGAGTAAAACGTCCAAATTGCTCCCTCCTATGACTTTCTTTAACCCACAAAAGAGGATAACAAAAGCATCCTCTTCCTCATTTTAATCTGCTAAAAAGTTAGAGGTGGGTCAGGTGACGATGTCTTCTTCCTTAGTTTGATTTGCTCTGATCTACTATTTCGAAGAAGAAAACAGAGGCTTGGGAGAAGAAGCCCCTGCATTTTGTCATTGTGAAAAGAAGACCCTGCAGTTTGCCGTTGCGACGCGAGGTATCTTACTTAAACCCCATTTTCAGTTTGTTAGTTTGTTAGGGTCTCTTAATGGTGCAGTATAAGAAATAATTTTATTTTATTAGTCCCCATTTTCAGTTTGTTAGGGTCTCTTAATGGTGCAGTATAAGAAAATTTTTATTTCCTTGGTCAATTTTTTAAACTGTCGATAACGATTATATATACGGTCAATAACGACTGTATAAACATTCGATGTCGATTATCTAATAAATCGATATCGACTCTATATGCAATCGATATCGGTTGTATATAGAGTCGATATCGATTATATAAACAATCGATATTGATTTTATATAGAGTCGATATGTGTTAACAATCGTCTTCTCTCTTTTGTGTCATCAGTCTTATGACCCATTCATTCTCATTCTTAAACAGACGATGACGGAGGTGGGCATTCCTCTTCTTTGTCACTATGATGCCCTTCTTGTAAGCGATGATGACTTTTATGAAGGTGGCCTGCGGAGGGTTATTAACATTTCGACTAGGATTTCTTATGAACAATTCATTAGGCGAATGCTTGCTATCAGTTTTGCGAGGGCAGATGAAACCGTTTTCATAAAGTTTTATATGATTGATATCGAATACCCTTATGGTTGCCGACATTTTAGGCTTTGATGATTTGACCACCCTATTTACGTTTTATATATTCAGGGTGGACATCATGAAGGTATTCACCATTAAGGAACCGTCATCATTCTGAGTCGAAGCTGAACAGGTACCTCTTGGCGGGACTGATTTTGTGAGTAACCATTCATTTGAGCCATGTAAGTTTGAGGAGTATGGAACTATATATGATACCATCCCGTTAGGTGATAACAACGATATTACGACGAATATGTTTGTCAGGAAAATAATTATTGATTTAAACGATGCTCCAGTTGAATTGTATGATGACCTACTACTGCATGTGTCACAGCAATGTAGTCAAGGGTTAGACTACACTTCAGAAAGGGTGGTGGATACTGACGATTTCAGTCATATCTTCCCCAGTGGATGGACAACTTGGTTGACTCACGAATTATGTTCTACCATGCCATCGATGGGGATTACCGGAGAAGCTCAACCCCATGTCCGTACACATGAGCACCCCTTTGCTGAAGGGCCTAGTCAACCACGCCAGAACCCCTTCGGTGAATGATCTAGTCAATCACATCAGAACCCTTTCGGTGAAAGATCTAGTCAACCACCTGAGAATACCGCTAGTGAATGGTGTAGTCATCCCCAACCCACTAAATAAGATAACTTAGAAGAAGATTATGATGGTGAACCGGATGGGTTTATAAAAGAGGATCCGAAAAATTTTGTGAGAGACATTGATAATCCCCTAGTAGACGGAGATTACGAAGTGTCAGAGACATCAGGCGACTCTTCCGATCAAGAGGTGGAAACTGAATACCGGAATTGGACGTTGAAAGTTGGAGAGATCTTCAGAGACAAGCAAACATTCCAAAGAGCATTGAAAGAACACGCGGTGGAGAAAAACTTCAAATTCGGCCCTTGAAAACTACTAGTTATCGAGTGACAACTGGATGTTACGAACCCGATTGTTCGTGGCGAATACATACGTTTAAATTGACTGGGTTCGACTCTTTCAAAATCAAGACGTTCCATAGTACTCACACATGCAGGGCCGCTAAGATTGGACTGCACGATTACCGTAATATAACAATCTCCTTTGTTGCCAACTATGCATAGGAGAAACTTATGGAAGGATTCGATTACACACCGGCGTCGATAATGTTTGATATTGCAAAAGCTTATAACATGCAAATCTCATATGCCAAGGCTTGGAGGGGGAAAGAACGTGCCCTTAATGATATTAGAGGTAGCTGGGAAGGGCAATTTGTAAATCTATCGACCTACGTGAAGGAGATGGAGAGGGTAGATCCTAATGTACTAACATCCTTTCAACTTACACTTGACGGTAAGTTTCAAAGATTTTTTTAGGGTTTTGGCCTGTGCATCGAAAGCTACGACAATACACTTCGTCGCATTTTGATTGTAGATGGCACACACCTATGAGAATGTTTCGAAGGGAGCCTATTTATCGCCTCGGCGCAAGACGGTAATGGCCATATATTAATATTAGCGTTTGCCGTCGTCGAGTTATAAGAAGAGGATACGTGGATGTGGTTTCTTGAACGGGTAGGTGCATTCGTGATTGGTGAGTTTATCGAAGATTTCGTTATTATCACGAATAGGTCGAAGGGTTTAATAAAGGCGGTGAAACATGTTTTCCCTAACGCATACCACAGTTACTGATGTGACATATGACACAAAATTTGGCACACAAGTATCCTACGAACGGTGTGAAGGGTCTATGGTGGAATGCTGCATGTGCATATTCAGTAGAGAGATTTGATCATTTTATTAACAAAATAAAGCAAGATGTTGGTGATCCTCGGGCCGTAGAGTATATTTTAAAAATAGACCTGAAGTATTGGGCATGCGCATATATGAAAGGAAGGCAGTACGATTCCCTGACTACGAATAATGTTGAAAGCTTGAGCAGTGTACTGAAGATAGTTCGGGAGAAACCAATTATTGACTTAATCAGAACTATTAGAGAGAAAGTCGCTGATTATTTTCAAAAGAGTCGATAGATATCTGAGAAATGGAGCACCCTCTGCTCGAAAGGAGATGGGCACATGAAGAAGGTGCTGCAATGGGCTAGTAGAAAGAGAGCTCAATCATACAGGCACGATCAATTCCAAGCCAATTCCGGGAATTTTATTCATCACGTTGACTTGGAACAGAAGACATGTACTTGTCGCCGTTGGCACATTCATGGTTTGCTTTGTTCGCATGTCGTTGCTGCCATCAATCGGAGAAGTTACGATTACCATAACTTCTGTGAGAAGTGATTTTTCACTGCTTGCTTTAAACAATCATACAACGAACAATGGCTTCCCACCCTCGATAAAAGCCAATGGAAATTCCAAGCGGAGCAACTGTCAGAAAATATGAAAATGAGACCACCCTATAATTGTAGAAAGCAAGCCGGCCGTCTGAGGAAGTGAAGGATACGGTCTAAAGGTGAAGTTAGGGCCCTACAGTGTGGCAGATGTAGTGAGTATGGTCACAATCGCAGGAGTTGCACTGGGATGAGACCGTTGGGTTGATAGTGTATATATTTTTAATAGTGATAGATGAAATGTAAATGAGACAATGTATATATGCTCAGAAACTCAGAATTCCGATTTTTTTGTTTCGTAATAGTTGTAATTTTTTAGATTGTACAATTGTTCAGAAACATGGAACATGGAATGTACAAATGAGTCGTCAGCGATTGCATATATAGTCGATATTGACTATATATATAATCGATATCGATCGTATATATAATCGATATTGACTTTATAAATAGTCGATAACGATATTATATACGATCGATGACGATTGTATATAATGTCGATGGTGACTGTATATAGTCGATGGCGAGGACCACAGGCAAGTTCACTTAGTTGTGGTTAAATAATTTACAGTAACAACTGAAATTTGAATGTACACTAAATTTTCATTACAAATTCAAGTTTCATTTACATTACAAATTTGAGGATAGTACTTCTTCACTAGGGTCCTGGTCAAATTCCCCTCCATCGCCGGTGTATTTAGCTAGTGTATGGCCAATTTTTGCCCTGATCCTATTCATATCTGGTTGCGCGAAGTCAAATTTCTTTCTCGACATGAAGTACTCCACATACTTCAGCACAAACACCCCACAATCACTCGAATTGGTCTGTTGGGGAACAACTTTGATCCGGCAGTCACTAGATGACCAAGGATAGCTCTTAACGTTCAGTGCAGTGGAGTCACTGTATGAATATAAAATCGCGGGAAGGTATGCGTCTGTTTCGAAATAGTGGAATGTCAGATATGCTAAGCTAATAATGATGAAAGATATGCTAAGCAAAAATGTCATACTAACATTTTCAATTGGTTCAGATCAAGGATCAAAATGCCGGTTTTCAAACGTGTCGTCGGTAAAACGGATGCGTGTCAGACGATCGTCAAGATATAATACCGGACGATACATTGAATGTATCGTCCGGTATTAGCCTTATAAATGGGCGATACGGTACATTTAATGTACCGTATCGCCCACCTCCGATACCGATACGTATCGTCCGATACGTATCGGTATCGGACGATATTTTGATCCATGGTTCAGATATCTCTCCTTAGAGGGCCTATTAAAAATAGAGTCTACGACCATTACCGATCGTTCGAGTACCTTCACGATCGCAAGTGCCCAACGTAATGGTTGTTGTGAATGAATTGAGACAAATATCTATAAAAAAACAATATAATCTCAAATGGTACGATTGAAACAATTATAAAGATGTTGGAAGCATACTGTGCTACAATCGGGAGCCCACAGAATCCAAAACGGATTGAAGAAGAAATTTTGCAGCAGCTTCTTGCCTTGGTTCTCTTTGAGTTTATGGGCAACCTACCGTTCAATTTGTATCTCGAACGATTCCTCGTACAATTTTTCAGTAAGAAGGAAATTGTTGAAATCGTTCAGTTCAAAGCCCATGTAGGTCAGAACGGTGGGGCACATAAGGAAGCATTTCTCTTTCCATCAGGATGAATAGCGTCATCAATGACTTCCAAGTGTCTCAGGTAGGCGCCCAGTATCTGAAACCTATACAGTTATAGTTAAGGAAATAAGCGACATTCAAAAGAGTAGTCAACGAGTTTGTATATAGTCGTTGACGACTCTAAATAAAATCGGTATTGATTATATAAGTAATCGTCATCGACTCTGTATACAATCGATGACGACTCCAGAGGAAATCGATATCGATGCGTTATAGAGTCGATAACGACTGTATAGAGAATCGATGACGATTACTTAGAGAGTCGATAACGACTTTAACGAATCGATATCGACTCGTTGTAGAGTCGATACCGACTCTATAAAGAGTCGTCGACGGCTTTATAGTATTTATTTGGTGCTTATAGTAGCAATAATGAAATAACTAAAATATATGAGTTGTAAGGTTACTTACAATATTATCCAAGTACTCCGTGCCCGCCAAACATCATTTAGACTGCACCACCACCGTATAATCTCCGACGGTGCTGCATAAATAACGGCCAACGTAATTAATTTTCGTAAAATAATAAACTAGGGTAAACTACTACTAACTAATTGTCATTGATGGGAAGAATGACTTACTCGTCCTCAGATTTAGGCTTGTTCCACAAGTCAATCATGTATTTCTGCTCTGCTGTCAGCTCAGCAATAGCATCAGCCAGAGGTCCAGGCTCAGTAGTAGCATCAACCACCGGTCCTTCAATGGCCTTCTCCGTTACAGGTTTTTTCATTGTGGCTCCCTTTCTATGTGTCCTAGGTTTGGCGGCAATTGATTTCAAGTGTTTCCCTTGCCTAGGTCTCAAGTGAGGGTCAATTTGTTGTTGGGGCAATTGGGAAGAAGTTGCTATTCACCATTTGGACCCTTATTCGCTTGAGACTCAGGCTGTTCGTTAGGAGCTGCCGTCACCTCATCCGTGGGAGGATCCTCATGCATGGGAGGAGATGATCCCTTATTAGTGGGATTTTTCGTGGATGATGGGATATCAAAAGTTGTGCCAGACACCTTCGATATCAGCTTTGAGATAGCGACATCCTGAACATCGAATATAACATTATTAGAATTGGAAACCTGACTGAAATTATATTCACTTATACAAACTAGTTACAACACATACCTTAGGTGTCGCATCCAAAATATTTTCAAGAAGTTCTTTCAACATCCCCTAGTCCTTTCTGACCAACATGTTGTAGTGAATAATCTTCTGCAACTCCGCATCCCTTGAGCCGAGCCGCTCATTCAAGGAGTTGCATAGCTTCTCTACGGAGTCGCAACGTGTTGCGAGGACCTCATTCTCCCGCTCCAAATGACTCTCTTTGGGTGAGTTTCAAATTATTCATCACCAGCCCGTCAATCCTCCTCAACAACGACTCATTGGAGGAGGTCGGTGCAGCTGGGCTCTCCTTCGTGGCCCCCCTAGTTCTCGGCCGCTGTACATGGACGGAGCCCTCTTCCGAGGACAATTTTTCGTCCGACGTCGATTGGACGTCAAATTCTTCCTTGTCAATATTGTCGACCGGAATGTAATTTTTCTTCTTCGGCTGCACAACTTTCATAGCTTTCTTGACCGGTTCATGAACCGCTTCGTGAACCTCTTTTCTTTTCCCCCCAACGACCTTTCGACCCCGTAGATATTCTCTTAGGACAGGTAACTCTGACTCAAATCCAACAGGTACGAGGGGAGCGCAAACGTTTTGAAAGAAAATGAAACACCCATAATAAAAGTTACTAAACTAATAATATATTCAAAATGCAAGGTATCGACTCTTTAATAAGTCGTTATCGACTAGTTACGAAGTCGTTATCGACTATTTACAAAGTCGTTATCGACTATTTTCGAAGTCGGTATTGACTCTATCATAGATTGTTATCGACTATTTACGAAGTTGGTATCGACTCTATAATGGATCGTTATCGACTCTGTACTAGATCGATATCGACTTATTAGGTAGTCGTCATCGACTCTTTAATGAATCGGTATCGATCCTCTATGAAATCATTATTGACTCGTTAAGCAGTCGATGACTGAAGTCAATCTACATCCTTAACTTTATAAATTTGAATTATCAAATAGACATCATACCTTATTGTTCAATATCTTTTCGTGAGTGTAGCCTTTAATCCTCGATTGCGCCTTGTCCGACCATTTCAACAATCGTGGGAAAGGTTCTTAAGGGTTGTCCGTATAGGTGAGATTTTTGACATCTCGTAAGCTTACCATTGAAGTACACATATGCATCCATACGTGTTGTACGTCTTTAAGCCTTTATCCAGCTCGGCAGTCTTTCTATTCTCCACGCCCTTCGTTATATACTCGATCAAGTCATGGTACACGTGGAGACCCCATAGAGTTCGATTGAAGTTCTCGACGTCATCGATGAGGAAGACCAACGTGGTCTTCCGCCAGTTGATGATGGGACTTGGGAAAAAGAAATATACACAACACAAATAGAAGAGAACTTTACGAAGTCGTCATCACTTTCCGCTCGCCTAATTGCACCATCTATATGAGACCGGAGAATTTTCCAAGTAGGCATTCCACGAAAATATTTGTATCGAATGGTTTGTTCTTCCGGTAGTTTAACGGACGGGTTATACTTTTCGGGGCTAACTACGGTAAGGCCCAGTATCAATGCAAGGCCCAACTTCCGAAGATAGATACCAGTCTTTCCGATTCGAAAGTGATTTTTTTCAACCCAAAAAGTCAACATCGCATTGACCACTTCTCCAAGAAATCCCACGCCCTTAGGCATTTGAAATATTCCACCAAAAACTGATGCTCTCAGCAACTCCTTTCGCCTTGGGCTAGCGTCTTCGTAGAAGTTCCAAATGGCACTGGGGGAACATTTGGCAACAGCCCTGTATAAGACCATATTGACAGCTTGTTCAAATGAAATGTAATAAAAAATAAATGAGTGAGTCCCATACTAACACGAATTTGTAATATATAATTAGGCTGAGATAACGATGCCGTCCGTAGAAAAAGTCAATATCGATTATATATAGTCGATATCGATCGTATATATAATCGATATCGTCTTTATAGACAGTCAATAATGATTGTATATACGATCGATATCGACTATATGTAAATAACCTTAAAAAATTATTTCAAAATGTACACCGTCGAAAGAAGAAGAAAAAATTCTAAAGCAATGGAAGATAATTTTATTTCTAACTTACAAATTTGGTAGCTTGAAGATTTAAAAACGGAGCGCCAGCGACTACGAATCGACACCGCCTCTCTATCGACTTCGACTGAAAAAGTAAAAAGTAAAAAAGGTAAATAGTAATGAGTTGAATAAAGGACAACTATTTATTACATTGAGGGTAATTTCGGCATTTGGTAAAGGCGGGCGACGGCTCGGCGCGCAGCTGGTCGGTTTGGGTAAAGGTGAAAATATCAGGTCTCTGACGTAAAAGGTGTATCTGACAGGGTCGATCAGGTAAATTTCCCAATTTTAAATATATAATAATGTTATATATATAAATCAAAATAAAATGTGCCCTGGAAAAAAAGTCGTGCGTCGTAACTCCTAGGCCGCACTTAGGCGCTGGGGACCCCTTGGACCTGCGGCTGAACCTTGCACGTTTGACTACCCTGTGTGGGCTTTATGGGACAAGTAGATAATTGAATTTGATGAAGATCTCAAACAAAATTAGTACAAGGTGGACGGATTGGAGATGGACCAGTGGTGTGTGTCTGCAATCAGCTAGTGCTACTTGTATTGAACATTTTATTATAAGGTGGCTGTAAGTTCTGCGTTACTATGTATGATGAGGAGTGTTGGGCATAAATAAGTGGAAGAGAACACTATCTATGTGATTGAGATGCATATGCTAAGGTAGATACATGGAGTAACAGGGGATAGAATTAGGAATGAGTACGCAAGAGGTAGTTTGACCCAGGGTTACCTAATTCGCTTTGTAACCATGCAAACTGCAAACCTATTGGATGCGCTGGTTTGTGGTCGCTATTTGTGGGTGAACCGGCCTCCAAATAATAATTTTTTTAGTTTCCAGCCTTATAAAAGAAAGTAGCCACAAACCTTGCACGCCACATACCTCACCAACTTGTTACCCACATAGGTCTGCGGTTTGCATGGTTACAAAGCGACCTTTTTGTGCTTAAACCATAATGATCCTTCATATAGGGTTTGTTTGACATCTATGATGGACATGTCCAACCCATCTTGAATCACACTCTTTGAGTTCTCTTTTACTAGGGTCAAACCAATGTAACTTGGTTCAAATTCGGGTTTGCAGTTTACAATTCACTACTGTCCAATGAACCCAGTTTGCTTGTAGGATGAGTTTTAAATTTAAATATCTAGAATATTAATCAGGGTTACCTAATTCGCTTTGTAACCATTCGAACCGCAGACCTATTCGATGCACCAGTTTGTGGTTGCTATTTGTGGGCGAACCGGCCTCCAAGTAATAATTTTTTTTTCAGTTTCCAGCCTTATAAAAGAAAGTAGTCACTAACCTTGCACACCACATACCTCACCAACTTGAGTAGTGAATCGTAAACTGCAAGCCCGAATTCGAACCAAGCAAACCAGGTAACATTGGTTTGACCATAGTAAAAAAGAAATCAAAGAGTGTGATTCAAGATGGGTTGGACATGTCCATCAGAGATGTAAAACAAACCCTATATGAAGGATCATTATGGTTTAAGCACAAAAAGGTCGAAGGGAAGACCAATAAAAGGTGAGAAAAGTATTGATAGATAATAAAAGGTTGGGGGTAGTAGGATTGCAAAAAAGTGATGCTTTAACCTTAAACAATAATGAGTGGAGAACTAGGACTCACAAAGTCAACTACAAATATATGGGACAAGGTGATGATGGTGAGTGATGACGATGGGAAAACAGTTATGATGGGCTTAAGTTATATTACTAGTATTTATCTAATTGAAGTCAAGATGTTGGAATCCAGAGACAGTTGCCTGTTGCATTCCACCTTTATTGCACGTGTAACTTTGGGGTTTCCAAAATCTTGCAGCTAGCAATGCGTCAATGGATTCCTAGCTTAATGGTTTCCAATGGGATATTTTGTTCTTATACATTTTTGTGGTATAATTGGATGTCTAGCAATGAACAAATGACATGCTTGCTTTTGGGCAATGTAAAATTTTTTGCTCATTGATGTGTTCTTGGAGTTAAATTGAATTCACCCATGGAGAAACTTACATTTCGAAGTGCCAAGTAGAGGCAACCGTGAAAGACCAAACGAGGGGTTATTGGAAAAATTAGGGCCGTGCATTTTTTTGAACCGAACCGCCGGGTTTGGTTCAGTTTGGACGGGAACTGGTTTGGTTTTGGAAAAAAGGAAAACCGAAAAGTTTGGTTTGGTTTCGGTTCCAAGCCGAAACTGACCGAGCCGAACCGAATGTAGTTTAGTTTGTAAGTGTATATATATATATATATATATATATATATATATATATATATATATATATATATATATATATATATATATATATATATATATAGGCAAGGGTTTTGATTAATTTTAAAGGGCATTTAAATAAAATGCATCTTTTTATATGAACCCTTGTCTTTAGCCTATTCCTAAATCCTAAAGCAATAAAGTAGAGCTTATAGGAAAACCGGCTGAGAAGTTGAGAAAATTTTGATGTGTAATTAGAACTTATAGGAAAACCGAAACCGACCGAACCAAACTGAACTGAATCGAATCGGGTTGGTTTGGTTTAAGAGTTGGACGGTTTGGTTTGGTTTGAAAATCTAGAAACCAATTAGGACCGGTTTGGTTTGTGGTTTTGATCCAAAGCCGACCAAACTGAACCAAATACACCCCTAGGAAAAATAATAAGGTGGGTGTGTAATGCTTATGTTTCCATCTTTGGAATACTGAATCAGGACCAGCAAAGTTGTTGGTTTCTTTGTTTAGTGCACCCATTTTCCTTCATGATTAGATCAATGAGGATCTTTAATGTGATATCATACATCAACACGGGAAAGATTTCTTTTGAAATTTACATTGCGACTTTGAATTGTCCCAAATAGAAATCTTTGAGTTCTTTTATTGATGTTAATAAAGATGGAAATTTTTTGTTACTGCAAATTGTGACTTTTTTTAGGTGATCTTGAAGTTTTCTACTTAGTATTGAACAGTGGTATAATTCCGTCATACCACAACATAATGGTCGGAAGGGGTGAGAGATCGGACTGGAGTAGCAGGGTATCCGGATAGCTGATCAAATCCATCCACACGTGGCACGGTTATTTCATCTATTCCTCACTTGCTGGGGATAGTCTTCATCAGCTCCATTATGTGAATCGAGTGAATTCCTATTCTTAGCAATGGCTGGATGTGGTTGCCTGTCCAATTACTCCTCTTCTTCTGGGTTCTAATTTAGGGTAGCCTGTTCCCTTGCAAGAGTAAATAGCATGCACTATTGTTTTGTGGACAACTATTATAGATTTGCTTAAGTATTTATTGAACTGGAAATAAAACCTTGAAGATGATCTGAGTAATTTATGCATCATGGAGCCAAAAGTGTCTGTTACACTGAACATTTCTGACATAGCATAGACTGGAATCTTTTGTAAGCTTAGCTTTTAATCATGTATATCTGTAATACTTTTTGTCTCTATATTTTTATTGGTGCAGCGTTTTTCTTTTTAAACTTCCTGTTTTACTATGCTCTTTTAATTTATTTGAAAAACGGATAGACTAACACAGGACAGTTTCCCTAACTTCAAGAAATAAGCAGTACACTACATATGAGTAAGAGCTTAGCCTTCCATTGAGCAGTGAATTAATCTGTAACTAATGGAGTCTAATGTAATTACCTCTTCAGGTTTAATGAATTTGGGGTTGATGGTGGGCCTTTGGTGGAGCTTTTCAGACCGAAGCTTGACATTTTGACAAATCATGTGACCTCTAATCTCGGGGTGCAGGTGCCGGAACTCGAAGTGAGTAATGTGCTTCAAACTCTTCTTTTTTCATTGTTCTTGCTGATGCAGGCAATCTTGGACCTCTGATCATGTCTCTTGTAACCTTTCTTATGTGGAGAGATGTTTGTGACAGATTAAACATGTAGTTGCTGCGACTATAGCTTTAAAGGGAATTGGAGGCGTTCTATTTATCTTTGGAAGCTCTTTGGGAGCTTATCTTTTGGTCTGAATTCTTCATATCTTAAATTCAAGACATATTTTTCTCGTTGGTTACCTCGAGTGTTTTCTTTTTGTGATACATGCCTTTACGCACTGCATTTTCTCATTCCATAGAGTTTCACATTGGTATTATTTTCCTTGTGCAGCTTCTACATCAGGCAATTGCTACTCCTATTTTGAATGACTTCTATAACTATGACATTGACAAGCCAGAATTTATTCAGCTTTTCATCAAGTTTACACAGGTTAGTGCAAATGTGTGTTCTCAACTTAAAATGCCTTACTAAGGTTGCTGTATTGTGGCATGCATGCATATATATATATATATATATATATATATATATATATATATATATATATATATATATATATATGGGCAATGCTAACTTCACCCACTTCATTGTGAAGTTAGTATTGCCCTTAGACAATAATACCCTTCTTAAAACCTATTTTCATAAAATTGCTAGGGGTAGTTTCGTAAAGTTGAATTAGATAATAAATGAAGTGTATGTAGCTGCAATAAATGAGGTGTCCTCATTTATTGAAAACATCACATATTGTCTAATTCAATTTTACTAAATTCTCTAGTAATCTTACGAAAATATAATAAGAGCATTACTATCTAAGTACAATGTTAACCTCACCCTCTTCATTGTGAGGTTAGCATCGTCCCGGACAATAATACCCTTACAAAAGAGAATTTCCGTAAAATTATGAGGAACATTTTAGTAAAATTAAATTAGGCAATAAATGAGTTGTTTTTAATAAATGAAGACACCTTATTTATTACAACAACATGCACCTCATTTATTGCAAGCACCTCATTTATTATTTAGTTCAACTTCATTAAAATTCCCCTATAATTTTACGAAAATGCCCTTTAATAAGGTTATTATTGTTTGGGGACGGTGTTAACCTCACAATGAAGAGGGTGACATATATATATATATATATATATATATATATATATATATATATAGAGAGAGAGAGAGAGAGAGAGAGAGAGAGAGAGAGCTGCGGTTGAGCAAGTCAGGCCTTACGTGGCACCGAACCCAAAGATGGAGTGCCACAACAACTTAGTAAAGGTCGAGATACCGTACAAAAAGAAAGGGTATTTATCCACCCTTAAAAAGCTGGTCAAAGGGGGGAAATTTCAATGCACCAAGTTTGGGTTGTGAATGGGAACTTTGACCAGTGATTTGAAGGGCAACTGTCCGAAAAATAAGATAAAAACTTATATATATATATATATATATATATATATATATATATATATATATATCATAGATGGGAGCATACTCCAATGGAGTATGCTAGATGATACACCAAGCTCACTTGGAGCTCCACTCGGCCTCCAAAACAGTGTTTTGGGTGCCGCATGGAGCCTAATGGAAGTACATACAAATATTAAAAATTAAATAATTTTAATAAGAAAATTTTCAAAAAATATCATAAAATACATGTCAAAATGTGAAAACTGCGATTTTTTTCAAAAAAGTTTTTTTGGGGGGAAAACTTGTTACCAACGTTTATGCCAAAAAAAGCCTTGTTCAAAATGCATGTTTTTTTTTAAAGAAAAACCGATTTTGGTAACTGTGAACTGGAGTACCTTCCCAACTCCCCATTTTTTGTTCAAAAATCTATGCTGAAAAACCGATTTTGGTAACCGTGCATTAGAGTACCTTCCCAAATCCCAATATTTTTTTTTCAAAAATCTATGGTGAAGGTACTCCATTGGTGCCGCATGAATGTGTGCAAGGTCGATCAAATATCATTCATAAACATTAAATAAATTCCTTTTTAATGTGGCCAAAAGCGGTCAATAGATAAACAATTTAACATTGAAATTCAAAAATGTTTCGCCATTCATTTTTAATCACCATAGATTTATTGTGATTAAAAGAAATTTTTAGTTTTTTATTCTAGAACCCTGGGAAGGGATAAATCCCAGGGAAATGGGTGCGATGTGGCACCACAAAAGGGCACTGTGCCAGGGTTCAACCTCTAGGATAGTGTATCAACTACCAAGGACCCTTTTTCCTCTCTCTCTCTCTCTCTATGGTAAAGGTTTCCTAGTATTAATGGATTAGGGAAGAACCTAGTGTCATGTCAGTTGATGATCAAGTCCCACGTGGATGAGCGGGGATCTGGACCATTGAAAGAAAAACATTAAAAAAAATGTATGTATCCATGTGGTCAAGAGTGTCAACCGTGTGGAGAATGAATCATGAAACCATATTTGATTTCACCACTCATTTTTTGGCTAGTTGACACCAGAGACTACATGGTTCAATATAAATTTATTTTTATTTTTGGTTTCAATGATCTTGATCATCAGGCTGCTCATCCACGTGGCTGTTGATCACGTGATCTGGTGCCACATAGTAGCCAACCGACATGGGTCTAGATAAGTTACCTAGCATATAAGAGTAGGGTACCTTTGTTTATATATATGGGAAAAGGGCAGTATGCAGCTGTGTGCAGTTGAAAAATGCTGCATACAGATGCTAGCTCACATGGCACATGACCGCGAGTTGCGCCACGTCCACTTAAGGGTGGTCACTCTGCATCGCAAAGATGAGTTTTCTACCCAAAATTTTTTCCATTGTAAATTTTCACTTTTAAGCACATATCCAACTCAACAGTGTAAAATATTCTTTTTAAAACTTTTGTTTTAGTACAATGAGTGAGCAACCTTGTGTATGTGCACGTGGTACCCGATCCTTGGATTAGGTGCCATGTGGTACCTAAAATGCTGGGTGCAGCTCAGCCGGCTGCACTACTGTGCAGTTCCCTGGGCATGTATATGCACGCGTTGCAGCTAGCTGGGCTGTTGGGTGCCATGTGGCACCCAATCTAAGGATTGGGTGCCAAATGCATATACAGAAGGTCGATCACTGATAATAAAAAAATTTATATTTTTTGCACTTATGATTTTATGGTCAAAGGTGAAATTTTTCAATGGAAATGTTTTTCTGTCGAAAACTCATATTTTGACGTATAAATTGAAGGGCAAAAAGTCCAATTGTTTTCCCAAAAAATGTAGAGGGACTTGTGAACCCTTAAAAGGATGTAGTGCAACTCGCGATCATGTGCCACATGATCTAGCATCCGCGTTCAGCATTTTTGGGCTGCGCACGAATGTAGTTTTTGAATTTCCATATATATATATATATAGGCATGCGGGTGCTTTGCATTTTTTATACAAGTGTTGTCACTGCCTTGCAGAATTTGGCCCTTTTTGGGGCATTGCTATACTTCCTAGGGATGAAGAATGCCATCCCAAAGAGGCAACTCAAGAAGAAGACTCCTAAAACAAAGACAGTTTAAAGAGATCCCCATGAGGTGGGTGGAGCATCTATATACCAGCTGGTGGGGTTTGGCTTCTATGTTGATGTTCGACATTTAGGGTCATAATCAGCCAGAATCCATCGATGGGGTAACATTCACACTTTCCACGTTATACTTTTCTTGTATTGGAACTGGGATTCAAGGGGGGTAAATCAATTACTGATATTTCTATAGAGACCACCCCTTTTTTCCAAATTAATTTTAATGGAGGTTTAGAATGGGCACCATCTTTGAGACAGGTTGGTTGATAAGACCTTTTGCTTTTACCGTTGTTGTTTTATTACTTAAAAGATAGTTTGTTATGGAGCAAGCTATGATTAGGTTTCATTTGGTTAAGCTTCCCCCTATTCTCATCTCTGTTCTTTGCTTAATATATGCTTACTAGCAATAGTTGTAGCCAGGGACGTATTCCAGAGGTCCAAAGGTCATCTCTTGACCATTGTTGTGTTTGAGCAGGTTTTGGTTGAATTATATGTTTTAGAAGTGGGAAATCAGAAAAAGAGCTTTGGTCAGCAGATCCGTAGACAATTCGTATCAGTTTTAGTGGGTGTTATTTAAAAATATAAATTGCATAAAATGTTCTGAAGGAATTGAGTTAGGAACGTATTGGTGAAATTTTAAAAATAAATTTAGATAATAATTGCAGATAATTGTCCCTTACAGATAAATCCCATGACCATTATTACACCGATGTGGCATGTGTTTTTGAGCAATCCTATTCATCCAGATGATAGTTTATGTATTGAATTATAGTGGGCCCAAAAATGATTTGGTGGATCTGAACTGTACGATATCTGCACTCTCAAGACTAAAATTGATGGTTCGAATCTGCACTGGCGATGGGATCCTTGTTGGACAATTTTGATTGATCAATGCAGAAGGGGAAAGTGCAATGCGCTCAAGTAGGCATTGCATTTTCTCACAGCCCAAGTGCGAAAGTACACATTGCAATGTGCTGTAAGTACCCGATTTGGTTTTTCTTCGTGGGTCCTTGTGTTTTGTTGGTTCTAGGGCGGTTAGAGTTTGGTCATCTGTTTCTTTTAGGTTTCGTCTCTGTAATTTGTTTCTTTTCCAATAAAATCCTACAAGGCTACAACCGATTGAAAAAAAAAAAGAATCGGAAAAAAGTGCACTGTGCCCCCAAGTTTATGTGGTTCCCACTTGTTTATTCTTACTGTGACCGCCAATCTCTTTATTGTGCTAAAATGTTAAAAACTTGGGGAGGTGCACAATTATTTATGAGCATGTAAATAAATGAAAATACAAATTTTCCCATTTTAGCATTAGAAGATTGACCTCTTGACACTTGTGAAGAGGCTGGTTATCTCGTACAAACCCATGAATAAAATATAGGATATTAATATTTGCACTACTTGAAAAGGTAGGCACACCCAGTTTGCACGGTGTCCCACCGGTCACATATTTTTAGTGTTGGTGGCAAGCAATTGAAAGTTGTTAATTTTAGATAGTGTTTGACTACATTGGATCAGATGATAGAGATCATTTTCATTCCAATGTTTTACAAAATAAATTTTAAGATCATAAGTATCAAATCACATGAGCGCATGATGGTTTCACATGGGGTACATCTCATTTTAGGACATCAGCTTGGTTGTTTGATATTAGGAGCAAGCAGTGGGTCAATCCCCAACCTCCAAACTAATCAAATTTGTGAGATGCACAGAAGTTTATAGCATGGGTCAAAATCTCGTTAAATCGATACGTATCGTTCGTGCTCAAAATCGATACGTATCGGAACAGTAAAATACTGGATGATACATTGAATGTATCGTCCGATCATATACATATAAATGAACGATACGGTACTTTCAATGTATCGTATCGTTTGTGTTCAATACGTATCGGACGAAATTTTGATCCATGGTTTATAGACAACATCTGTGAATACATTTTTTAACTATTTTGGTGCTCAATGTTTAGGGCATGTTCTGAATGCCAACTCATTTACTATTGCTCAGGTTTAAAACTATATTTTGTACCCAAATCTTTGTCCATCAATCGACTTTTCAAAGGAAAGGGTTGATTGATGGTCTAAGATTTATGGATACAATACATTTATACATAGATTTATGCTATGCTCCTTTCTCCGTGTGGATTTATACATAGATTCATTGTAGTAAAACGTGATTTAAAGCTAACGGAGTAATGGTATTTTGGATTTGTATGATAGTAATTAATTTAGAATAGATGAATCACGCGATAATCGTTTTTGTCCTATTCTTTAAAACGCTATTCACTCTCTACTCGAGTAAATCCTCAAGTTTATAAAAAGATTCCAGCGAAACGTTTCTAAGATACAACAAGCCTGATCGCTTAGATGCGATCCATTACATTATAACAGTAGAGGATTGCCCCAAAAAACTTGATCTGATGAAGTATCAAATAAAAGAAGCAAGAGAATTCTTAAATCTGAATGCAAGGAAATTTAATAGATTTCAAAGTGTCAGAATTTGTATCCAAAGATTTCCTTTTATAAATCTCAAGTACTATGAAACATTGTAGATTTTTTAATTTAAATTCGAAAAATTGCACACATTTATAAGCAGTTATGAAACGATTAGGTCTAACGGTCAATATTTGACCAATTTGTTTGACCCACTAGAACAGAATTAACCCTTTGATTAGTGACGCAGTAGACCTGACTGAGCCCACAAATAATTTGACTGTTAGATCTATCGATCAAAAAGTTAAACTTATTAGCATGGACTACTTTTGACACTTTTCAACGTGAGACTATTTATTTACATAAAATCAGTGAAAACTTAAATTGCCTAAAAACTAACTCACTAAACTAAGAAATTAAAAAAAATAATTATTTTTTATAAAATTATTTAAAATAATTATTATATTCTAAAATAATAAATAAATATATATATACACGTGTTAATTTCACATGGCCACATCCCAAAAAGCAACTCCAAGTACAATGTCACCCGACAACATAAGTAATATTAACTCATATTTAATACTAACTCATTTGGTCCCCCGACCGTAACTTGGCTGGCTCCAAATAACTCGTAAAAATAAATAAAAAAATAAATTGTAGAGGTGCGGAAAAAAGGGGTGCCAATTGCCCATAGCATTTCTTTTTTCAACATCTCTCTTGGTTTCCTCTTTCAGTTGATCGAAGGGGTTATATCCATAAAGTCACAAACTAATTCTCTGCTGTAAAGACTTGAGCAAGAAGAGCAATTGTTCACTACAATAAAACAATTTGAATAAGAAATTTTGTACCTGTATCAAAAACAGATTTTACTGAGTTCACCAATGTAAAACAAATTGTTAACAGGGACTAGAGCGTGTAAACGGATAAAGCCATGATCGATCACTGATACACCATATTGGACATATATAATCAATACAAGCAGTCCACTTGTCAGCTCCTTGCATTAAAAATCATGACTGCGCTTTAGGTCATGTTTGCCAACCCTTTTCCAACTAGTACTTTTCAAGTGCTGTCACATGCTGCTTTTCAAATTCTACTTCTCAAAACAATCTCACATGGTTCAAAATGGTGTTATGAGAGGAGCATGAGGTAGTTTTGTAATATAATACTATTTTCGGTTAGAGGTGATTAATTCTATGATTGAAAAGTATTTTTCAATCAACATTTTTCACATGAAAACTGCATTTTTTAGAAGAGTTCCCAAAGAGGGCTTTAGTATCAACGTTTAAAAAGTAGACATACATGTACATCTTAAGGTAGATGGTTCGGACCAATCTCCCAGTCAGTGAATTCTTTGAGCCGAAGGTAGCTTTAGCTTCCACCATGAGGTAAACTTTTTTTTTTTTTTTTTAATTAACTAATTTATTTTTACAGACTGCCACACCCATGCCATGATTGTTTTATGATTTATGCAGGCCCACTCCACCATGGTATTAACAGAAGGGGAGTATTTTGAACCTGTGACCTTTTTGATGATTTAGCTGAGCCCACTGTGACCTTTTCGATGATTTGGCTGAGCCCAACACTTGTGCGGCCCACAAGTGAAAGTCATGTGCACAGTTAACTTCAAATCTTTGACCCATAGCATTATGAAAATCCAACCCTCTTCAAGCCATAAATTGAGGTTCCATTGGAGACGAACCAACCAACACAAATTGACTCAAAAGGGATTCGAAATCTTTTTTTACCATCCGGCAAGGAGAGGATATGTCTGACTTCTTAATCTTTTTTCACATTTAGTTTGGTTGTCACATTTTCCAAATGACAACCTTAATATGGGTAACATCATCCACGGCAAACCTGCGGGGAAGAGTTTCAGGATTATAAGCTTCCAGTATAGTCTTGATATAAGCAACATTGTTGCGTTCTTTCCCTGTATAAGGGCATAGGAGAGACCATAGGCGTGACAAGTGTGCACAAACACTTACTCCTTGTAGAGCAGGTTTCTTTGGATTGCAAATCGGGAGTCAAATCTATATGATTAAAGTTTATCGTCTCTACCCAGAAAAACCAAGTGGTGGCTCCTTAAGATGGACATCTAGTCCGAAGCCTCAAGGCCTAAGTAACTACATGGCTTAACTACAAAGGCACACTGAGGGTAACTGCCAATTCCTTGAAATAGTTCATGTGGGCCTTAAATGCTAAAATATACTAAAAAACAACGAATTATGCTAATGCCAAAATCAAAATAACATCATCAATTATTCTATTAATTAGAAACAACCTTATGATTCAAAAACGAGTGAAGAAATAAGACTCACAAGACTGACCTTAAAAGGGTTGACATAATTTCCGACATGCACTAGCACAAGCAATCATTTCAGTTTATGATTTCAACCTAGGGTTGAGGGTTCGACGATTGGTACTCCATCTTCTCAAAATACTCAGTTCAGTTTATGTTTGAACCCCCCTACCTTTCCAAGTTAAGAGCTGGGGTATAAGTAAAATCCCATAAATATCGAAAAAGGCATTAGGGACTATTCCATTTTTGGGGTCTTCATGAAGAAATACTGCAATGGAAAAATCAGACATTTCAACTGTGTATCTTTGTGAAAAAAAGGGTCAATCTGTGTTGTAATTTCAGATTTAGGTTCAAGTTGTGCACCTCAAAAGACTTGCCAGATTTTTCAAACTCGAGCATGCTGAGGGCAACTTCACAGCTCTGCGAGACTATGGGCTCAGGATCCCTCACAAATTCCTCAAGAAGTGTGACACTTTCATTATCTGAAAAGTCACCAAGATGAGATGAATGAGAATGATATAAGAACTTAAAAAGAAAGAGCTTATAGGATGACATATGTTTCGCTACAAGTGCGAGTTTATATGCAAGAAATATCGAGAAATGGACATAAGAAACGAAGGAGAGAATCCAATCCAGTTTTCCAAGATAGGATGATGGTTCAGCCAAGGCAAATGAATTGAAAAGTGATCGACTCCTCGTCTGCATCATCCAGGCAGCAAGGCTTCTAAACCACTTAATCCAATAAAATGCCAACTTTTTTAAATTCCAAGACCCCCATAATCCTTTTCGGTCAACCTTCCACGGGCTTCAATGGCGGACAAGCCATACTACAGGATGATGAAAGGTGATGGTTCATTAATCATCAAGAAATTACCCACACAAAATAAGAAAAATCAATAGTTGCACACCTGCTATGGAACCAAGAGCTTCAGCAGCTTCATGTCTAACCATTGGGTGTTCATTTATGTTCCGAATTATTTTGGAAAGGGCAGCCGAAGCAGCTTTATTTTGCAGTTGGCCCAAGACATATGCAACCTATATAGTAAATCAAAAGAGATGTCACAATCCAAAGTTTCATAATCATGGACTCACAAACAGCAGGCAAAAAAGATAACCGCAATCAGCTATATATAGCAATTACAAATGCAATATCGAGTGAAGTTGAAGCAAACCTTTTAAAAGTTACTTCTATTTGGACAGTTCTAAAACCTAAAAAAAATACTTGAGTCATTTCATTCTACAGTGTTCTCTATCCACATGTATAACTGAAAATAAAATATTCCAAATCAGCTTCTTTTCTAGTTGTTGCTCAGTAAATCAGCTACATATACAGAGCAATTGCAAATGTAATATACAATCAAGTTGACGCGAGAATTTTGAAAATATTTTATTAATATTGTTCGGAAAACTAAAAAGAAAATTCATTTCATTACATGTTAGAACTAAAAGCAACTCCGAGTAGATTTACACGGTGATGGCTGAAGTGACTTCATTAAGGAAGATACCAGTATGGAAGGAAGCAACAAGTATACTCATATACATACCTTGCGTAAATGAACATCCCTATGGCATCTGGTGTATATCTGTCTGATTTGAGCTACCTCTTGATTAATATACTTATTGCATATAAGGAAGGTGTTTAAAAATTCATGTTCACGAAATATATATATCAAAAGGCAGTCCTACATAATTTAACTGCATGGTTTGGTAGAAGATACGGCTAGAAAATTCACCAGAAAATGATAAACTAAATTAACGTTCAGACTTCAGTCTTTCTCAAAAAATCATATGACAGGTCAATCATCTAACTAAAGAATATTCAACTGTTACACACCGGTAATGTCAACATAGTACTAATTCGATAGCACAAAGGGAGTGTGGGAGGAAAGGAAGACGGAGTAAAAGGTTTATAATTTAGATTCACTAAGCCGCTGTTTGATAATTTAATTTTGGCAGATGCAAATAAAAGAAAGAACTGAATTTTAAAATACTCCAGTCCAATTTTCATAATGAGTATTTTACCCCTAGAATTGGCACTTCAGCCAATTTACACGAGGAATTGAAGATTAACTATGACGGAAATGATGAGTGAGAGAATTCCACATGTGGGCCCCACATCAATTCACTTCCACACCTTTAAGTTCCTATTAAACCAAAAACGTGGAATTGACAATTCAATTCCACCCTAGGATTGTCACTTCCGCGCTATCAAACAGATAAAATGAAATTTCAGTGATCAACAAATTATACTTGGCAAAGGTATGATATTAGGGTAAGGACTATATAGATAAAGCAATGGAGATATACCAATGTAAATATTTCTGGTGGAAAAAAAACAATGAATCTATGTTATCTTGAGGAAATACTACCTAGTAACCTAAATAATATTATAAGAGAGAGGGGCCTTTTAAAACAAAATAGCAGGATTTTAAATAGGGTGTCATGCATGGTGTTGGCTGGGTTTGTTTATCAGTATATGCGTTATTTTATGGTTCAGGCCTTCAGGGTAACTTAAATATGTGGACACATCTTCAATAGGTATGATCTCGATTATAAGCTATCACTGTCTCTTTCATCAAATTTTATAATCAAGCTGTATTTGCACCATATACTATATGACAATTTGATTTCCAAACACAAATCTCCATTACCTTGTTTTTTCCAAATTAAGAGTTACACATAAACCAAATGATAGAAAAGGAATTTGTTTTCATAATATAACACCGATGATGGAATTTTGCAAAGATTTGATTGACCTCGTGCCTCAGAAGAGCACTTTTGGCATTCAAGGATGCAATTATAGCACCAATAGCTTCATCCCCTCCATGGTTTCGAAGTGCAAAAAGTGCTGCATACCGCTCGTACATGCCTTTTTCTTCATTCAGAAGATCTTCCCTTAACAAAAAATAGCCAGAACAAATCAACAGTCAATCACATGATGCATAAACAAACACAGGCACCAAATAAGTTTTGTGTACAAAGATACCTAAGTTGCTCGATAGAAGAACAAAACGAAGAGGGAGTTGCGGGATCGACCGACAGAAAACGAGACTTCTCTGCCATTGATATTTCATCTTCCTTCCTAACATTCTTCTGTTCCTCGATTCTTCTAAGAGCCAATTCGCATGTTTCCCGCACCTCCTGAGCAGGATCTGAAGCTAAACTTCTCTTCAACAGTGGAACATTACTGTCTAAACCAATTGCTCCAAGCGCTTCAGCTGCCTGGTCAAATAAATCACACCCACATCCCATGAGAAAAATACACCCAAAAAAAACACTAAGGGTGCGTTTGATTGCATGTAATGGCGAAGCGCATTTCGAGGCTAATACACGTTTCACCTATAAAGGTACTACGCGCATCAGCCTATTGTTTGATAGCGTATACAGTGAAACGCGTATTGGCTTGAATCGCGTTTAAACATTGTTTGTTAACATAAGCTTGTACTGTATCCCTTAAATTATAAGTTATAATTTCATCATGCATAAAAATAAATAAATAAAAGCTTTAGAACCCACTTTCTCTCATCAAAAGCTGATTTCCACAACTTTTGGCCTAAAATTTCCAATTTAATCACAGAAAAATAGAAAAAAAAAAAATCTACAAAATTTTCAATAAGCCGCAATAATTTCATTAAAACTGCATTCGACGAAAAAAGGCACGAATTTAACAAAACTTAATAGATTAAAAAAATCAAATAAAAATTACTGTATTGGTTCTCGGTCGTAGGTGAACATAATCCCTCAAAAATCAAGCGGCAATTTGGTCTTACGCATGGGGTACGTAGCAGGATCAACGGCTCCGATCTCAACAACCTTCTGAACACTAAGCACGATGTTCTGCTTCGTGCCCAGAGGGCGGCGTCACCGTCTTCGAGTGGGGTTTCGTGGGGTGGAGGGGAAGGTGGTGATGCCATTTGGATGGGGTTTTGGGAGGTGGAGAGGAGTTGGGTTCTGAGATTTAGGGTTTTGGTGGAGAGGGGTTGGGTTTTAACCGAAAAAAAAACAAATATGAGCGTGCAGAGGGAGAGAGGTAGAGAGAAGAAGAAGAAGGAATGAGGAAAGAGAAAGGCAAAGAAACTTGTGGCTAGCTTTTGGGTTTTGAGAAGTTAAATGCCCGATGCCTCGCGAAACGCATAGCCCTGGGGGCTTACAAGGGTCAGCGCTAGTATCCAATTTCGAAGTCGCGTAGCCTTATCCGTACAAGACGCGTAGCGTCAAACATGCCACCAAACAGCAAAAAAGAGTTTGACTCACGTAAAGTGCCCTGAAACCCGTTTTCAGGTGCTATTGCGAGCAATCAAACACGCCCTAAGTAAAACCACCATATCTCAAAATAAAAATTGAATATAAAAACGAGAAAGGAACACAGGGAAGAATACCTCATGGCGGGTAATAGGATGTAGAGCAAGATCCTCAAGAGCATTCTCTAATGCAGGAATAGCTGCAACATCTTGCATTTGGCCCAATGCAAATGCTGCCTCATGTGCAAGCAAATTTGAAGAATCCCTTATTGCTGCAAGTCGGTAAAAAAAGCAGCCATTAGTTCAAACATCCATACATTGATTGAAACATCCGTTCTATTCGAAAAATTTAAGAGTGAAGATCACTTCTAAAAAATACATATTCACAAACAGTTATGTGATGATTATAGCCAGAAATTATGCTAGGTGATGGACAATTGGAAACTGAGGATGCATCCTTCTTGTCTTTGGGTGCCAAACTTTTCCAGCATTCATGACCTGCCAGTAGGGCTGTCAAAAGGTTGGGTTGGTCCATTCGTTTGGATCAAAAGTACGTTTAGAAAGTAACTTCTAATTTAAGTTATGTCCTATCTTTTCTACTTTTAGAAAAGTAGAAGTTAGTTTGGTAACATAGTTAGTATAAGAAAAAAAGAAAAGAATTACTTTAGTTACGTATATACTTATATTATCGTGTCACACTAATTAAAGTTTGACTAAAACAAATTTTGCTCAAAAGTAAAATTTTGTCCAAAAGTCAAATATTGATCAACAAAAATTTGGATAATATTATACTACGTTACAAACTAACATAGCAGTAATAATCTTTTTCATCATCAAATTACACAGTAATAAGCTATTCACTTTCAGTATTTTTATTAATTGTTTTAATTTTTAATTTATTTAGACAATACATATTGAACATAATAAAATCTCTTGAATTTAAAACCATTTGATTGATTAGGTAACTAGGAGTTGATAATAAACTTAAGGATTTACAATTTTTAAAAAGATTTTAAAATCTGACCTACCAGACCCAGTTTTTCGATCAGGTTAGGTGGCATGAAGCATCTGACCTGACCTTCAGGTCGGGGTGCCTCAAAGGTCGGGTCAGATAAGAATCGGGTCGGGTCGACTCAATATTTTATAAATATTACAAAGGGACTAAGGAGGCTTTGAACTGATTCAAATCAGTTTTGAGTCTGATCAAGCATATACCCTTGACTTGTCGGGCAGCCAAAATTTTTACCTGACTGACCTGTTGACAGCCCTACCTGCTAAAATTTGTGACGATAACCATTTCATATATGTTCTAGGACAAGTGTATTTTACAAGTGATCAACATTTAAAATTTAGTAGCTTTCAAAGTAAGTAAACAAGAGGGAAGAAAAAAAAGGAGTCTTGCAGTTTTTTTCATAATTCCAGAGATATCCCAAAACCTTAACACACAATAAGGTTTTTTGACCTACATTCTCAAATTTAGTTGAGATATTCATTTCTCGATTACGTAGAGAAACGATAGTTTCATGGGTTACTATAATGCGATTGGCATTGCTCTTTGGAAGAGTAGAAAAGAGCAGCTTGTGACGGGGCCAATACTCGAGCTTGCAGCATAGTGCGTGTGGCACGACATGTGGTGCCAGGAGGGCATGCGACATGGGGCCAAGTGGGCCTGGCGACGTGGTCGCGCTGCGAGGACGCGACACGGTCGCATGAGGGTAGGACACGGAGCGTCACGGTCGCGACACGGACGCGACATAGCCAAGGTGGGCTAGCGATGCAAGAGGCGTTGCGGTATGTCAAACCAAGGGGTTTGAGGTTCTCCTGCCATTCTGGCTGAATGACTGTTTTACCCTTATATAGGGGAAGGGAGCTTGAGAGCTATTCCCTGTTGCGTTGCCAGAGGGGGCGCAAGTGTCTCCTAGGCCTGAAAGGGTGGGCCTAGGACGTCGACGCAGCGATGCCGTGTGGAACCCGGGTGAGGTTGAAGTATGGCTTCGGACTACGCGTCGCGGTGCATACGATCGGGCAACCTCGCGTGAGAACACCAGAGCGCTGCGTGGGACTCAGTTGAGCACGACAGCATGTGGGCTAAGGATGAACGGGTGCTAGTAATTCGGAACGCACATGAAGGCAGGCTGCGTGGGACTTAGTTGAGCACTCGAGCGGGAGGCACAAGGCTGTGGTATCAGAGCCAAGTTCGATCCAGAAGCGATGATGCTATTGAGAAAATTGGTGCGGAGGCACGCGATGTGATGTCAAGAGGGCACGCGACATCCTTGAACAATTAGTGCGGAGGCACGCGATGTGGTGTCAAGAGGACACGCGACATCCCTGAGCTAGTTAACAGGTGAGGGCCTTGTGACAGCAGAACCAAGTTGACCCGACCGGGGTGACAGTGGGGAGCTAGTGGGAAGGTGCGGACCTAAGAACTAGAAATGTGTTGCTAACAAGCTGGGAGGAGTTGGTGGGGTCAGTTCACTGCGATCATGCGTCAACGAGGGCGTTGACATTTATGGAGTGGTGGAGGATGTGACGGGGCCAATACTCGAGCTTGCAGCATGATGCGTGTGGCACGACATGTGGTGCCAGGAGGGCACGCGACATGGGGCCAAGTGGGCCTGGCGACATGGTCGCGCTGCGAGGACGCGACATGGTCGCATGAGGGTAGGACGCGGAGCGTCACGGTCTCGACACGGACGCGACATAGCCAAGGTGGGCTAGCGATGCAAGAGGCGTTGCGGTATGTCAAACCAAGGGGTTTGAGGTTCTCTGTCGTCATGGTGAATGATGTTTACCCTTATATAGGGGAAGGGAGCTTGAGAGCTATTCCCCCGCACACGGGGCCTTGCGTTGCCAGAGGGGGCGCAAGTGTCTCCTAGGCCTGAAAGGCTGGGCCTAGGACGTCGACGCAACGATGCCGTATGGAACCCGGGTGAGGTTGAAGTATGGCTTCGGACTACGCGTCGCGGTGCATACGGCTGGGCAACCTCGCGTGAGAACACCAGAGCGCTGCGTGAGACTCAATTGAGCACGACAGCATGTGGGCTAAGGATGAACGGGTGCTAGTAATTCGGAACGCACATGAAGGCAGGCTACATGGGACTCAGTTGAGCACGCGAGGGCGAGGCACAAGGCTGTGGTATCAGAGCCAAGTTCGATCCAGAAGCTGATGTGTAGATGGGTTGGCTTCGTTGCATGCGGTAGCAAAGCACCATGGTTGAAAGCGTCGGAGGACGCCCATGACGCTTGGTATCGAGTAAGTGACCTAGCGAAGCGTCGTTAAGTGCTTGACGGATCGAGGTTGGGGAAGTGCGACCCCGTGACAAGCTGCTGCTCTTTGTTGTTGCAAATGATTATGGGGAGAGAGACAGAAGGATTGGAGGAAGAAAGAAGGGGAGGCTGCTCTTTGAAATAGGAAAAACAGCCCTCTTTAAAAGAGCATGATTTTTCATGCTCTTTTAAAGAGGGATTTTTCATATTTCTTTGCAATAACAAAGAGCAGCTTGTCACGGGGTAACTTTTTTCGCCACCCGTGCGGCGCCTCGTTGCCGCTACAGCGAGGCCAGCCTAACTCAGATATCAGTTTGTCACAAAGCATAACCTAACATTGGTTATCATGCTCGTGCAACATCTCGCTGTCGCGCACAGTGAGACCTCATATCCAACCATCACTCTGATACCACCCGCTTTAGACAAAGGCATGCCTCTCTTCGTGCCATCCAAGCCAACCAACGTGTGTGGTCCATGCGACCAGCACACAAGGAGTAGCATGCAGCTCTTCATGCTCTCCAAATCAAGCATCGTGTGAGGCCGACGACCAAAGACACTGCTCCGGGCCCTCACTGGTAGTGCGCATCTGCGTCCCATAGCCCTTGAGAGCCCGGTGAGGCCCGACCCATGTGCGCACGCCACGCAGACGGCCACATGGTAGCCTCACCCAGGTGACACATGGCACCGCCGCATTGCTGCAGCGATGCTCTAGGCCCACCCCTAACCTAGAAAGCACATGCGCTCGTCCCACAACGCAAGGCCCCATGTGTGGGAGAATAGCTCCACAGCTCCCTTCCCCCTATATATGGTCTAAAGACCAACTTAGGCAAAATAGCAGAAAACTCTCAAACCTATTGGTTTGTCATACCCCCATGGCACACGATCTCCTGCCCGTGGCACACACCTGCAAAGGTGGTGTCTTGCCATTAAACATGGCACACAATCCTCTGACCGTGGCACCCAGTGCCATCCTCCAAGCCCACATGGCTTGTTAGGTCACGCATCAGTGTCTCTTGCGACCGTGTCGCGTCCGCATCGCGACCACGTCACGAGGCCCTCATGGCCTCATGTCCAACATCGCACTGTGTCGCGACCATGTCGCGTCCGTGTCACGACCATGTCGCGTGCCCTCATGGCACCACATGGCGTACCCTCATGGCACCGCGTCACGTCTAAGTCGTGACTGTGTCTCGCGTTAACTCGACACCATATCGGGTCCGTCATTGCACCCAGATGCCGCGTGCCCTCTTAGCACCGCATCGCGTGCACTCTTGGCACCGCATCGCTTGCCATACAAGCTAGATGTCGCGTGTCCTCTTGACACCACATCACGTGCCACCATGGCACCGCCTCATGTACCTTAGCACTTGGACGTCGCGTGCCCTCTTGGCACCACGTCGCGTGCCCCAACGCGGAGCACCGCACTACGTGCCTTATGGCACCAAGACGTCGCGTGCCCTCTTGACACCACGTCACGTGCTCATTCGTAGAGCACCGCATTACGTGCCTTATGGCACCAAGACGTAGCGTGCCCTCTTGACACCACGTCGCGTGCCCCCATGGCACTGCATTCTAAGCCATTCACGCTTCTAGCCACCATACTAGATCGCAGCTTAGTTCGGGTCACCGTCGCATCATGCATCAGGGACTCATGCACACGTCGCAGGGCCACGTGCCTCTGCGCCCACGCGTGCTACACGGCTAGCTTACCAGGTCCGCTTGCCTTCTTGCTAGCTAAGTGCCCAGTTCCAAGGTCGTCATGCCTTCATGCTGGTGCACTGATTAATGAGGCCGTCACAAGCTGCTGCTCTTTTCTACTCTCCCATAGAGCAATGCCAAACACAGCCTATGTACTCATGGATTAACATATCATCCAATCTGATATGCATTGTCCAATACATGTTGGATTTTTAATCTGCCAATACAAACTCGTGTGTTTTGTAGCATTTGATTTGGAGTAATACAAGCCCTTTTTTTTTCACACAGTACCACCCCATACAAAGTGATATGAGTTTGTATCTAACAGTTATAATGTATAAGTCACTATTTTCGATAAAAAATTTTATCGATTTTTTTTTATAATATATAATGGATAAGTCATTTTGGCCTTGTCCAGTCCAACTAGAATTAAAGGGCAGGGCAGTTTTAGGACTCTAGGGAAATTATTATTGAAAGTGACGCTGCATATGTCATCGGTTGGTTCATCATGAAGAACAACGGTCCGTGGTGGTCAATTCTCTTTTGGATAAAGCTCTTCCAAGGAGCTGGACATCTCATTAAAACATGTTCAAAGATAAGGTAATGGTGAGGCAGATGGTTTCACTAGGAAAGGAAGTTTCATAGATTGCTTTGTCTATTGGGGACAATCTCCTCAAAACTTATTGATGAAGCGTTTTTCCTATTTTTTCTGACTTTTTTATTTCCCTAATAAAATCAGTATTCATCGGTTAAAAAAAAAAAAAAAAGAAGAAAGAAAGAGTAGGACCTCTTTCCAGTTGGGCAAGTTAGCTTGAGATGCCTAGATTTCAATCTCTCCTCCAACTGAGTTGCAAAGACTATAAATCCACTCAGGATATTGAACATAGAGAAAGTGAGGTGCATCCGCAAAAACAGGTGAGGTATTTGCAACTCAAACACCATCCATTTTGGGATGCAATGGAGTTAGATGCACTGATTTTATGTGTCATGACCATCCACAAATACAGCTGTATTCTTGAAGGATTGAAGAACACATCTGAGGTGCATTCTCAAATCTAACACTGTTTATTTTGGGGATCACAAAGGTGTGAGATGCACAACCTTTATGCGTCCATTAAATCAACCTAATGCATCTAACACTTTTGACTTGTCTCTTCTACAAATCCGTGATACAAACAATCAACTTCAAAAGTGGATTTCTATATATACACACACACACACACAGACACGGCTTGTAGAAGTGGATTTCTCTGCACAATACAAAGCCATTAAATGTTTAATGTTCTGAAATCGGAGATTACCGTATCGAACAAATTCTGTAGAATAGATAGATTTAATGTAAATACACAAATTTATAACATAGGATTAAGAAAGCAAACACAATCGACCAGTTGAGAGAATTGGAGCTTGATATCTTTTATCATTACTTTTCTTTTTTTGAAGAAGAAATTTTACCAAGCACGAGTGCATCACGAGGGGCGGAGCCTCGGAGATTGCGAAGGGAAAAGAGAGCTCTGAATCGCTCCGAGATAGGTTGCTTCGAATCGAGCAGTCGTTCGCAGAGGAATTTCTCCATTTCAGGAGTGGCTACGAACGAATACAGAGCAGCCATGAGAGATGGATTCCCGACTTCTCCGTTTACTTTTTATGCCTTAACCCCTCGCCCTAGTTAGTCTTATCGATTTTCTTTCGTCCAACCTATATTTGCAGTTAAAGATTCGTTATCCAGAACTTAAGATTTCTACCGTAGATCTTGAGATCATAACTCCTCTCAGACGGCGTGGGACACATCCTAAAGTGATCATAATACGTATGTCGAGGAGGTTATGCCTGAAAGTTTTTTCTCCATCTTCCATTTGAACTTTGAAAACGTTAAAACCCAAGTGGCCGAGTCAAACATCTCACCGTCCGATAAGCACGCGATGACCTAAGATCTATGGGGGAAGATTGGAAAAAATAATCTCATTTTGATTCAAATCAGTCAATTATTATAATTTTTGTTTTTTTAACCGTTCGGGCCAACTTACACGCACCTCAACTAATCCCATGGGCTCTAGAACTAATGATCGGGTAATACTCTAGTGGCCCGTGAGGAGACTCGAATTATAATTAAACCCAAGGCTTGACCAACTGAGCAAACCCAATTGCCTGACCATTGAAGAGCAAACCCCTTTGGGTTAAATTTCCTTAGTACCAATCAAAGATCAAAATTTCAGGTAAATTTTCAGTCTCGGGCATGACCAAAATCGATAATTTGGATCAAAATTTCGACCGAAAATCAAAATTTTAGGTCTCATACAAAAATAACTAAAATTTTGGTCCAAAGTATCATTTCGGTGGGGACCAAAATCAATAATTTTGACTGAAATTTTGGTCATTTCAACGGAAGTTTTGATCCTTAGGACCAATCAGTCAATTATTTTTATCTGTGAAAACTTATTGGTAGTTACTCGAAAAACAGGTCTGAATAGCCTACCCCCGTTGGGCAACAGCTGTGGAGACCATTGTGATGGTAAGGGGTTTGTCGTTACATAGTTAATACCCCCCTTCAAGCCAAAGAGAAGAAGGTTAACCATCAGCTTATCTCGAAGCTTCCAATATCAGGTCATCATGTAGAGATCGGCGAGCTGCTTAATGGTGGATAAAGTCAGAATCTACTTCGATTTGTTTGGTGCGGGCATGAAAATGGGATTAGATGGTAAGATTGGCTGCAAACATTACCCTACATGGTAACCAACATAGTTCTGCAGTCCTAGGTAGGGATGCAGTTGGGCAAGGCTAGCCTGATGGACCAGTGGGCCGAACCGGCGGTTGAGCTTTGGTGTTAAATAGTTCCTCATTCAAAGCCCAAACTGAGTCCGTTATCTGGCCATTCAAGCATACTAGTGAGATGTGAGCTTATTTTGAAGCTAAAAATAACCTATGGGCTAGATAGTACAATTTTAGGCCTTCAAGAAATGGTCCATTTAGCTCCAATTGGAACACAGGCCTGACCCATTTGCACACCTATTGGTGGACCACCATAGTGCAGTTGTGATCATTCGGCCAGTTCAATGGCTGGGAAACCTCAGGGGCAATGGCCTGAAGGGTTAATGGGTGTCGCTGGCATGAAATTATCAAACTGGACTTCTACTCCATCAACCATGTCAAAAGCTGACATCCAGGATGTCAGGGCCTCAAATCTGTTAACGTCAAATATTTATGAGATTTGATGGATTAAAATCCTTGGCCTATGACACTTAATACAAGGTACGTAGAGCCGAGCTAAAGTTGACCCAAGCTCAGGCTCGACTCAGCAGTTGCAGCCATAGTGATAATGACAATATTCATATGTGAATGTCATCTAAGGACATTCCATAAGCCAGCAAAACTACAATCAGGCTCCTCAACACAATAACGAAGAAGACTATTGTGTATAGAACCAAGGAAGAAAAGTGTGTTGTGCCCTTATAAACTATGGCCATTGATGAAGAAGTGTGGTCTGCCCTAATAAAATTTCACATCATGGGGTTATCCATCATGGGGATCAAGTGTAACGAAAATTAAGACAATATCGATCAAATACCACTCAAATAGGGCATGATCCAATGCATATTTGTGGTAGAAAGTATGGCCAAAGGTGCTCAAAATCAATGCATGCATCAGGTTTGTAGGACATCAGCTTATCTTTTTAAATGAAGGCTAAAATCATCAAAAGAAGGAATCTTTTCAAAAAAATCACATCAGCTTATCTTTTTAAATGAAGGCTAAAAACATCAAAAGAAGGAATTTAAAAAAAAAAAATCACATATCCCATGATGTATCAATCCAAAACGAATATTATTTTATGTTGATCTTGCACGTAGCATATAATCTGGCGCGCAGGTGTTATTATCCTTTAGTGCTGCGTCGGAACACATCTTCTCATTTCTCTAAATATGATATGTGAAAGAAATATATTACCTTTGCGCCTAATTTATAAGAAAGACATACTTTGAGACTTGTGCCCTGTGTGAATGTCATCTAAGAGTTCTATTTGATTGCCAAGATGTAATAGTCTTTAGAGCCAAAGATTGACACAAAATTACGTATCTTTCATCCAGTTGACACAGTCAACATTTGAATTAGATGATAAAATTTAACTGCATTGAATCATACAATAAAGATATGTTTATCAATTATAATGCAACGCTCTCATATAATATTTTAATTATTGTGGGATAAGGTTGATCAAAATAAAAAATAAAAATTTGGCCAAGACTCTCCAAAATGTAAATCTCGAGTCCCATAATTTCACCAAAGCTTCTTTCTTTTTAGGACTCTAAAGAACATTTGTATTATTACTATAAAAAATAGTTGACTACCTTGAATCAGACGATGAATCCCCCCGATTTGCTCTCAGGACATCAATCAACTTGACGTTTGAGTTCTAAAAAACAATTATGCGGGCATTACGAACTTAGGGATCTACTCTTTCAGGATTAAGGTGATCTCATGACGTTGAGGAGCCATTTTCATGAGGATTGTGGGTGTACCTATCAGACCGTCACTTTTGGATGTGCGCCACGTGGAATCAACATGTAACCGTCTGATAGGTGCGTCATGATATCAAGATCTATTGCGTGCAAAATAGGGGCGAAAAATAAACTCCATCATCTGATTCAAAGCAATCAATGATTTTTCCTGTGAAAGAACGTTTGCTCTTCACAGAAAAAATGAGTACAAATAACACCACGCGTTGTTGTATAGGGTGGCCCTATTTGCTGCCGTTTTTCCTTTGAAGAACACACACATTTCCACCATAAAAAATCATTGATTGTCTTGAATCAGACGATGGAGAACGTTTTTCGTCCCAATCTTCGATACAATAGATCTTGAGATCATGGCTCACCTATCAGATGGTCAGATCTTGATTCCACATTGCACACATCTCCAAAAGTGACACTTGAAAATCCTTTCTCATGGTACACCCATGATCATAGCCACTTTTCGAGATTTGTGCCTCATGGAATCAACATCGGACTGTTTGATAGGTGCACCATATTTTCAATTACGATCAACCTTAATATATATGACAATTATATGATTCAGATGATATGATGCCTATCTTTTAGGAAGAATGTGGTGTGTATGATGATCTTACATCATTAAAGTTCAATTACGATCTTACACCATTATTGTACACTGTATCTTCATCTGTGAAAAATCTAATTGTCAAATAAGTCAAGGAATTATGCGTATAGGCATATGTAAATCATCCCATTCCAGGTGCCAAATGACTCGGAATGATGGTACCAAAACTTGGCCAATACCAAGACATATCGACGATATATATCGATTTCATCGAAAATCGATACCGATACAGGTCTGTATTGGATGATACTGTTTCGGTATCGGTTGATATTGACCTACACAAGTACTTTTTTTTATTTTTACAGTATTTTTTCAAAAAGAAACATATTCACCGATACAATATCGGCCGATACGTATCGGTTCAAGAACGACCAATACCTGAAAACAATACCAAGTTTGATACCTCTACCCTATTAATAAATTTTAATATAAGCCATTAAAAATAAGATCGATTCATATTAAAGTATACATATCAGGAAATTCAAACCATTAGATCCGAGTACTTAAACACGCATCATTGTTTATATTAAATGCAAGGTTGATAATAAATTGCTTGAATTGGATAGTATATTTACTATATATTTAAGGTGATTTTAGTGTGAATGATAGGTCACCATTTAGATGATGTGAGTTTGTATAAGTAGCACAAATGTAGTCAAAGAATTATTTTTTATTCATTTTTTATCGTTTACAACACTATATTATTTTACTCAACCATCTTTAACAAAAAAAAAATTATTTTATTTTTCTTTGGATGAGCATAAGTAGATAAGGTTTCAGACTAAAATTTCTGCTACCATTAGGTTGGTCAGTTAATGGAGTCAACCACATGTTGATAATACTGCATAAATATTTAATTGATTAAACCATAATTTTAAATATCAGTCATATCTGACACATACTGGTTGATATGGTTAGGGCTCTTCCGATATATGTACATCACCGATAGTATATGGGGTGGTCAAACATTGAGTTAAGGTGAGTAAACATCAGCCCATATAGGGTCATACACTACAAAAAATAAGACTTAGCGGCAAGGGTATTAGCGGTAGTTTTTTTGTTAATAGCGGTATTTTATGGCTGCCGCTAATAGTCTTTTATTTTTGTAGTGATATTGGTCCATATGTATCCGATCTAAATCCGATATCCGAAGAGTCAGGTTCATATGCTCAACCTAGTTAAAAAATTGAGTCAAGCAATGAAATTAAATTAGCCTAATAATGTTTTGGTTGGTGTTATTGACATATCACTTTATGTTACAACCACCACATTCAATAAATAAAAACTGTTGAAAAAGAGTGGACATCCACGATCCAAAATATGGTCAAATGATAAAAAATTCAATGCGCTATGACGTGTGAGGCAATAACCAAACTTTGGCTTGAGTTTAGACCACAAAAAAAAATAATTTTTTTAATAGATGACATGTAACATTGCACACTATCCCAAAAAAAGCACTATCTTGGAATCGGATGACATGATCTAAGGTTTGAATGCATAAATTCATCCATACATTAGAACCTATAGACATTTTTCATTCTATAAATTTAGTGGACTCCCTCTCTAATCTGTGCCGAAATATGACTATATTTCATACCTTAATTCCTACATTTAGCTATCCGATGAAAGCTATCTAATGGCCGGTGTATAGTTTTAGTGATTTCAGGTGTTTCTGACCATTGGATCTTGAAAGAATATAAAAGAGGATAATTAAGAGTTACACAAGAACATTGGACCAAGAAGTCAGCAGAAGCACCAAAATCCGTGAAAATGATTGATTGGCCCAACTTCCACAAGAAGAATGAAGATATTATATGTCCTTATCAATCGATTGAAAACCAAATATCAATTGATTGACAAGGATGACAGCTTTTCCCCCTTTATTTTAAATTTGAATTAATTCAATCGATTGATAGAACTCAATCGATTGAATTCATATTCAAATGATTCCGCCAAAAAGTGAATTTGAACTCAATCGATTAAGATTTGAATTTCAATCGATTGAGCCTATTTTGGAAGTTGTCTTACCTGCTCCCTATAAAAGCAATGCTATGACTTAGGGTTAAGGGGTCTCTGCTAGAAGAATTTTCTTAGGGTTTTTCATAGCTTTTCTTTATAATTTTTGAATCATAGTTTGTAATTAGGAACAAAGCATTATAAGGAGAAATCTTTTGATAAATAAAAGTGCATGTTTAGATGACTTTTGGTTTACAACGGGCGTGTAGATCAAGGATGAGTGGCTAAACCCCCTCGTTCAAGGAGAAAGCAATCCCTAGATGAGTAACTGCTTTATTATTAATTTTATAATATCTTATCATTATCATTAAATCATTCTGTTAAGAAGTGTGCTTAATTGAATATCATCAAATGCTCATTTATAGTCGTCGATCTTGGTTATCGACAATCATAGAAGAGTCACTGCATCTAGATCTGTTCCTGCAGGCCAATTTAGGCTGCAGAGTGATTGATTCTTACTTCTGTGATTTTAAATTTGAAATACGCTATGCCTTTTACATGATTCATGTCACATTAGGATGAGTCATAGTGTTTGGATAGGGTATGCCGAATCAATAATCACATTCTTTACAATTCATTTTTCTTCTTGATAAATGATGGTATGTGGGTATAGTATGAAATTGTGTGATTAATGATGATAGAGAAGTTACAAATCTAGGGTTAGCAAACTCCTTGATCATCTCTTAATTGTCATTTTTTTGGTCATAATTTGTTTTTGCATAGATTAATTTTCGCTTATCGTTCTAGCATCGTGTGGTAATAGATTAGTGAATCAACTTTCTCTCCCCTGGTACTTCCTTGGGCATTTTTATTCTCTTTAAAATTAATTCAATTATGCACTTCCCTGTGGGTACGATACTTGTATTCTTGCCTTGTTACAACCGATCTTGTACACTTGCAAGGGTACACTTTAAAATCGATCAAGTTTTTGGCACCGTTGTCGGGGAAGCGATGCAATTTTATTGATTTAAAAAGAGATTTGTGTAATCTGATTGTCAGTCAATCGATTGATTTTTCATCGTCAATTGATCGACTGTGTTCTGTGTTTGCTTTGCTCACTGTTCCTATCAATCGATTGATTTGAAAGAATCAATCGATTTTTTTGGTGTGTTTTAAATTTTGAAACTTTGATAATTTAAATTCTGAAATTTAAATTTGATTTTTTTTTTTGAATTTTGAAATTTGAAATTTTGAATTTGAAATTCGAATTTCGAATTTAAAATTTTTGACTTTTTAATTTTTAAATTTTGAATTTTTTTTTAAAAAAAATTGAATTTAAAATTTTTGAAATTGAAATTTTGAATTTTGAATTTTAAATTGAAATTTCAATTTTAATTTTAAAATTTAAACTTTTTTGAATTCAAATTTAAAAAAAAAATCAATCTGTTCGGATTCTGACTGCTGTCTATTATAGTAGTCAATCGATTGATTCTTCCCCATCAATCGATTGAGTTCTGGGATTTTAATGTTAGTTTATCACTGTGGAAACCTTTGCTATTCTATCAATCGAATGATATTTTTTTTCAATCGATTAACTAGACCTCTGTTGTTTACCATTCTAGTTGTATTTCTTGTTCTATCTAGCCTGATTTTTTAACCTCAATCGATCGATTTTAACAAATCAATCGATTGACTGATAAAGTCTTCTGTTGGATCACTGTTGTATATTCTTCAATCGATTGAGTCCACTAATTCAATCGATTGAACCTGAATTACTTCACTGTTGGGTTTATTGTGGACTCGATAATCCTTGTCTTGGGTGTGTTGGTGCATGACCTTTACTCGATCTCATCACCCACATCTATAACCGTTGAATCGTGAGAATGAAAAGTCTTGTAAAGTAAATCATAGAAATTATAGGCTTCAGCATCATCACACTGAAACCATGGCAGATCAAAGACAAGGACGGAATGAGAATAATCATGATAACAACAATGAAAATAAAAATGAAAATCATGATGAGGGCCCACGAACATTGGAGCAATTCAATGATCCCGATCTTTATGAGGATCATGATAGTATCTTGCATGCTCTCATCCCAGGAAATTATTATGAATTTAAGTCGACAATGATTCAGAGTATATAATGTTTTCGATGAGATAGCAAAGCTATGACTTTTTCCCTTCTCTTTAAGAGATAAGGCAAAAACTTGGTTATTTTCCTTAAAACCAAGATCTATTCGAAGTTGGACGGAGTTTTAATGTGAATTCTTGAGAAAATATTTTCTCATGAGCAAAACCAATGAGTTACATCAGAAGATTCTGATCTACGCCCAACAACCTATTGAAACATTTTATGAATGTTGGGAACATTTTAAAGAATTAGTTAAAAGTTGCCCTAATCATCACATTACAAGGTGGCAACAAGTTCAGAATTTTTACAACGGATTGATCTCAGAAGAAAGATGTATGATTGATGCATCTTGTGGGGGACCATGTGCTACGAAAGAGGCTGAAAAAATTTAGACATTGTTTGAGAGATTATACAAAACTTCAATACAAAATAAGACCTTGCGGCGAGCTAACCTAAATATAACAACTAAATCCCATGTGTTGACAAAAGGTGCGTTGTATGATGTCAACAACAATACCTCTGATTTATCAATAAAAATTGATATGTTGTCAAAACAAATGAGCATGTTGTTAGTTGCAACAAAACAAGCTCAACCTCCCACCACCCCTATTGTCTATTCAATTTGTGAACACCCAGGTCACATGGCTAATGAGTGTCCAGCCACTCTAATGATCTTTCCTGAAGAACCTACTCTTGAAGAGCAGGTGAATGTGAGTCAATCATTTCATCGGCAAGATAGGAATACGTACTCCAACACTTATAATTAAGAATGAAAAAATCACCCTAACTTAGGATGGGAAATATCAAACCAAATTGAACGGGCGAACCAACAGTACAAATCTAACACATCGAGTGGACAACAAGACTTTCGTCCACAACATAATTCTAATTTTCAACATAATTCTAATTATCATCACCCAAATTTTGAGTACCAGAAAAATCGAAATTTCAATCAATCTCATACCTTCAGTTCAAAAGATTCTGATTTGGAAGTGAAGGTTATGCAGAATATGCAAACTTTTCAACAATCTATGCAAGTTATTCAGCAGATGATGAATGACCAATTTAGTCAATGAACTAATCAAATAGGTCAAAGAGAGGAAGGCAGGCTTCCTAGCCAACCCATCAACAACCTGCGAGGTCAGGCATCGTCTAATGAAGGACCATCGACTAACCATCAGTTGAAAGTTGTCACTGTATTAAGAAGTGGACGAGTGATCGATAATCGAGTGGCAATTCCAGTGGAATCTAAAAAAGAAGAAGAAGGGGTAAAGGACATAGAGCCAGAGGTAGGAAAAGAGAGAAAGTTTCCTGAAATTGTCCAACTGGAACTTAAAGAAAATTCAGAACTTGAATCCACTCCCCATACCCCAAAGGCACCATTCTCTGAGTGTCTGACATCTCTATCTAGAATGGGGAAGGGTCTGTAAAAAATGGATGAAATCTTTGAAACATTTAAGCAAGTAAAAATCAATCTTTCATTGCTTGAAACCATTAATCAAGTTCCTGAGTACGCAAAATTCTTCAAGGATTTGTGCACCCGTAAGAAAATGGCACGTACACATGTGTCAAAGAAAGTGTTCATGACTAATCAAGTTAGTTCTATCTTGAAATTGGAACTACCACAAAAACTCAAGGACCCTGGAGTCTCAACTATTCCATGTGTTATAAGAGGGTAACCAATTGGTAAGGCGCTATTGGATCTGAGAACAAGTGTCAACCTGATCCCATACTCCATATATGAGAAATTAGGACTGGGAGAATTGAAACCCACTACTGTCACACTCCAACTTGCTGATATGTCATAAAGAAGACCTAGGGGTATCATTGAGGATGTTTTGGTTGAGATAGATAAATTTGTCTTTCCAGTAGATTTTATTGTCCTATATATGGAACCACCTATTAAATCAACAAATTAAGTCCCAATCATCCTTGGACGTTCATTTCTCGCAACTGTGAATTCCTGTATTAATTGTCGAACAGGAGTCATGGATGTTTCTTTTGAAAATATGAAAGTCAGGTTGAATATATTTCATGCAATGAACCATTTCCCCAATGAAGAAGAAGTCGATTATTTCTACATCGATCAGGTTGATGAAGTGGTGGACGAAATTTTACCGTCAATGCTAACCAAAGAAAAATTCGAAACAACTTTGTTGGTCATCTACGATGAAAAAGAAATTGAAGGGAAACACCCAGAAGAGATGAGGACGATCTCATCAAGTCAAGATGATGAGTCATGAAAGAATAAGGCGAAAGTGGAACCATTGCCCATTATAGAAAAGACTAAATTGACGCTATCAGTCGAGCAGTCACCAACTGTTGAATTAAAACAGCTGCCTGAATCACTCAAATATGCTTTTTTAGGACTGCATGAAACGCTTCCGATAATAATTTCATCAACATTATCAGAAAAGCAAGAGCATGATTTGCTGAAGGTGCTTAAAGATCACAAAGAAGCTATCGGATGAACTTTAGTCGATCTAAAAGGGATTGATCCGTCAGTATGTATGCACAAAATATATCTGGAAGATGATAGCACATCATCGAGGAAGCCACGGAGACGACTTAATCTAAACATGAAAGAAATCGTTTTAAAAGAGATCATCAAGTTGCTCGATAGTAGAATCATCTATGCGATCTTCGATAGTGAATGGGTAAGTCCAGTTCAAATTATTCCCAAAAAGTCAGAGATTACAATAAAAGAAACTACTGAAGGAGAGTTGGTGTCTGCACGCGAGACTACTGAGTGGCGCGTCTGCATTGATTATCGAAAATTGAATACAGTCACCAGAAAGGATTATTTTCTCCTTCCATTTATTGATCAAATTCTTGAGAAACTGGCAGGGCAGGAGTTCTATTGTTTTCTCAATAGATATTCGGGGTACAACCAAGTACCCATATTTCCAGCTGATCAAGAAAAGACAACCTTTATGTGTCCTTATGGTAATTTTGCATATCACAGAATGTCATTCGGCCATTGTAATGCTTTGGCCGCCTTTCAACGGTGTATGTTAACCATATTTTCTGATATGGTTGATAAATTCATCGAAGTATTCATGGACGACTTCTTTGTCTCTGGGAAGACCTTTGAATTATGCTTGCATCACCTTTCACAGGTGTTGCAACATTGTGTAGAATCCAATCTTGTTTTAAGCTAAGAGAAGAGCCATTTTATGATTCGACAGGGAATAGTTTTGGGGCACATCATATCAAGAAAATGAATTGAAGTCAACAAGGCAAAAGTTGATTTAATTGCTAATTTGCCACCACCAAAAAGTGTTCACTAAATTCAATCATTTTTGGGGCATGCTGGATTTTATAGACGATTTATCAAAGATTTTAGTAAGGTCGCTAAGCCATTGTGCAACTTGCTTGAAAAATATGTCCCTTTTGAATTTGATGAGGAATGCATGAAGGCCTTTTTGAAATTGCGAGAGTTGTTATCAAATACTCCGATAATCTAACCACCGAATTATTCGCTTCCTTTTGAACTTATGTGCAATGCATCAGACTCTGCTATTGGAGTGGTCTTAGGGCAAAGGATAGGTAAATTATCTCATGTGATTTACTACGCCAGTAAGACGCTGATTGATGCGCAATTGAATTACACCACAACCGAGAAGAAATTATTAGTTGTGGTGTATGCACTGGATAAATTCCGTTCTTATTTGTTTGGTTTCAAAATGGTGGTTTTTTCAGACCACTCTGCGTTAAAATATCTTTTGGCGAAAAAGGATATGAAACCAAAATTGATCCGATGGATCCTGCTCCCCCAAGAATTCAACTTTGAAATTAAAGATAAAAGGGGGTTGAAAATATTGTCACTGATCATTTGTCACGAATTCTACCTGAAGAATCATCTGTGTCAGAAACCATCTGTGACACATTCCCGGGTGAGAAATTAATGGCAATAGATACAACAACTACAAAAATTTATTGGTTTACGAACATTGTAAATTATTTGGTCACTGGAAGAATTCCTATGCAATGGGATAGAAATGATAAGAATATCTTTTTCTCCCAGATAAAATACTACTTTTAGGATGAGCCACATTTATTCAAATTCTGTTCAGATTAAGTAATCAGAATATGCACACCTGAAAAAGAGCAACTGAGTATCATAAATTTCTGTCATGCTGGGGCCTGTGGAGGCCATTTTGGAGGACAAAAGATTACACAGAAAATTCTTCAAAGCGGATTTGATTGGCCCTCTATTTTTCCAGATACAACAAGATTTTGCAAAGAATGCCAATGATGTCAACAGCTCGGAAATATTTCGAGATGGAATATGATGCCATTGAACCCAATTTTGGTTGTGAAAAATTTCGATGTGTGGGGGATCAACTTCATGGGCCCTTTTCCCCCATCATTCAGTTATCTATATATTTTGGTAGCCATCGACTATGTTTCAAAATGGGTGAAAGCTGTGACAACACGATCAAACAACCATAAAGTGGTGGTCAGATTCTTGAAGGAAAATATATTCAATAGATTTGGGATTCCCCGAGCAATCATTAGTGATGGCGATTCGCACTTCTTCAACAACCCTTTACCACTTTAATGAGGAAATACAGTGTCACCCACAAGGTCGCAACACCATACCACCCACAAACTAGTGGTCAAGTAGAGGTGTCAAATCGGGAGATCAAGCAAATTTTAGAAAAGACAGTGCGACAAGATAGGAAAGATTGGTCAAATCGTTTATCTGATGCTTTATGGGCATATCGCACTACATTCAAGACACCAATTGGAATGTCGTCCTTCAGAATTGTGTATGGGAAAGCTTGTTACCTCCCAGTCGAATTGGAACATAAGGCATTCTGGGCAATAAAGAGATTTAATTTTGACATGCAAGAGGCAGGGTCCAATGGAAAGTTACAATTGAACGAGTTGGAAGAACTGCTCTATGATGCGTATGAAAATTCAAAGCTTTACAAGGAATGATACAAGAAATTGCATGATCGGTCAATTTTGTGGAAAGAATTCCACATAGAACAAAAGGTTTGGTTGTTTAATTCCAAACTTAAAATCCATCCAGGAAAATTAAAGTCGAGGTGGGAAGGACCCTTTCAGGTTGTATCCACTATCGAGCATGGTGCAATTGAGATCAGGGATCTTAAGGATAATCTAATTTTCAAGGTGAATGGGCAACGGCTTAAACCAATGGTTGAAGCAATGACTTAAATGCAGATTGAATCAATAGACCTCGGTGACCCAGAAAAGAAGGCAAACGAATGGTCGGGCTGTCGATACATAAACTCAACGCTTACTGGGAGGCAACCCAGTGCGTAATTTTTTTTTTTTTTTTGTGTTAGAATTTGAATGTCTGTCTCAATCAATTGATTTTGAGAAAAGTCAATTGATTGACCTTGTAGTTTGTTCAATCGATTGAGAGTTATCCTTCTCAATCGATTGATATTTCTGTTCAAACCATCAATTTGAAGTCATCTCACATCTTTTCTGTTGACAGACCAATCGACGCTACATTCATGTTAATCGATTGAAAATCCAATTTCAATCGATTGATATATATATGAATTACTTGTCAGTTTTTGAAATCTATGCGTCAATCGTTGTGTCTTTTCAGTGGCGGATAAGTCAAAGAATCATTCTAATATCAATCGATCGAGATTTCCTTCTCAATTGATTGACCTGACAGACTACTTATTTCAGTCGCTTCCCAAGAAGTCAAACGTCGCGCCTTTTCGAGAGACCATCAAAAATGCCGCTGTGCTTTGAAGTTTTACGCTCGGAGAAACGATTTGGGTCTTGTCGATCGATTGATACCTATGTATCAATCGATTGACATTATGGTTGCATGCAAAGCTGTATCACGTCTCATCCACGTCCCAATGCCAATTGAAAATTTTCACGACGTGTTTAATGTCAATCGATTGAATTTCATAATTCAATCAATTGACGAAAGCAAGATAAAAAGGAACAACCGTGGTCCCTTATTCACAAACTCCCTACACATTCGACCAAGCCTATTCATCTCTCCCAAAATTCTCCTCATACGATCGAAATGGCATCACCTGGGCATCAAATTTACCAACCACCCCGTCCTGACAACAATCCCATGCGAATCCCTAATGTTGATTACGTGGACCGACAATGCCAAACCGAGAATTTCTTCGATCTTACAAAATTTCGTCGTATCGCCAAAGCTGCGCGTTCCGTCAAGTTTATCGAAGCCTTGCACCTGAAAATGCTACTTGCACCGCCTCTTATCGGCATTTCCTTATGTCTCATTCGCCTTTTCTACCATTATATGGAGTGGGTGTCGGCACCGCAATCCCCGACTAGTTTTGCTTTCATTCGCTTACGGATTGATAATTGGTCGTACATTTTGCACGCCACTGATCTCGCCCGTACATTTAATCTCTACATTGTTCGCCCATTGAATCATCATATCAATCCGGCCGTGGACCTCAGCCAAGAGATCATGATAAACAATATGTGTGCTGTTAAGCACGGCACTGAAATGTCGACGAAGCTAGCAATTTTGCCAATGGACATACTGTTTTGGGACATTGTCATGTCCAATAATTTGCTACCGCATGGAACCAAAAGCGAGAAGACAAAGAACCGGGTGGCAACACTTTATGCAGCCCACACGAACACTTGGTTCAATGCGCCTGGATTGATGCTTGAGGAAATGTGGAGGTGTCACAACGACATCGCTGTCACCATTACGCCGCGCAAATGGGAGGCTATCCTTCTCCACTTTCGGCACTATGTCATGCATCTTTTGGACCAGATTGGGTGTCCGATTTTTTATGATGAAATAATGGGTGACATATAGTTCTACCACTATGGCACAAATGTGTGGGACAAGAGCATTAAAGCCATTATAAGAAATGCGTTGCTGCCCCTCGATGTTGATGAGATGCCTCCTCCTCCTCCCCAACCAAACCCCGCACAACACCAACGTGGCGGTATATGACGACCTCGTCCTGAAGAGGTCTCTGATTTTAACACTAAGGTAGTAGTTACTCGCCTCGAGGCACGGATGGACGGGTTGAGTGCAACGGTTGGAGGTATCGATCGACGGTCCCGATTTCAGAGTTTCCTTCTCATGCGGATTGCTCGAGAATCATTCCCGGGACAACCCGACAACTTTATCGTAGGAGCGCGAGCGGCGATGGATGGGGAAGGAGATGTCGAAGATGATGATGATGATGATGAGTAACTTGTTTGTGTTATGTGTGCTTGTGTTATTTGGTTTAGATGTGTTAGTTTAGATTTTTTTTTTTTGTTTTTATTATTTTCATGTTTATGGGCTTGATTAGTCATAGGATATGATAGGATGTAGTTTCTTTGCTTTAATCAATCAGGATGTTGTAGTTTCAGGAATGTTATCGGATCAAATCATTTAGGTTGAATGAAATGTTTACAAGTTTGGTGTGTTATCTCAGTGCAATTTTAGACTACTGCCCAATTTCATCAGTCAATCGATTGAAAATATTTTTCAATCGATTGAGACATTTGATGTTTTGTGATCTCACAATGACAATAAATTTTGTCGATTTATTGAAAAATGGTTTTCAATCGATCAACTTTGACTTGAGTTCACATTGATTGCGTATGAATCTTTCCGATTTCATGATGTTGATCTGAATATGGCAGTGCATGTTGGATAAAGTCAATCGATTAAATTGAATAGTTCAATCGATTGGTTCCAAGGTGGATAGAAAATTCTTTTTGTCAAGAACAGAAAGTTTCCAACATTACTTCGATTGCATGTATCAAAAATTCTCTGTAAATAGCAAGTTTTCGCCTGCACCAAGTGAAACTTTCCAAAAACAAATTCTCAATCGATTGATATTAAACAATCAATCGATTGACTGATGCAAATTTTGAAAGAATCAATTGTGTGCCCCCGAAATCCAAATTTCATTCCATCTTTAGAAATTGTGTTTTAGGAAAATTTTACTTTATTTAAACAACCTTATGATAGTTTTTCTAAATCACTCCCTTAGTAAGAAATCGATCGTCCTCCCTAAATTTGTGTTATGGATTCAATTAAATTTTGCACTTGACCTGCGGTCAAGAGATTGGTGGAACCGGCTCGAAAACGTACGCGATGCAACTCGCCTTGACCACTGCTCGATTTGTCAAATCATGAGGTCGTTGATTTAAAATTAGCTTCGTCGTCGCTGCCTTTGCCAAAATACCCCTGGACTCGGTGTCGATTGATTCACCAAGGCCACCTCCACTCCCACGAAATCATCTACCATTAACTCGCTCCACCAAAGCCGCAAACAACCCGACTATGAATATAATTCCAACCTATTTAAGGGTAGAACTGTTTCCACAACCACCACTCGTCCCTAAACCACAATCCCCACCACCGTCCCCACCGCGTGCCCCAATTCCTCCACCCGGTGGCGTCGGCATCACCGAAGAGATGTGGCGACTGATGTTTCCAAGGCAAAAACCGGGGATGGCTACCGATGATGACTAAGGGCTAGGAGTTAGTTCTAGGGTTTATATTTCAAAGTTTTATTAGAATTTATTTTCCTTTTAAAATATTTTAGACTAGGTTCTTTTCATTAGTGCACTAGAATAGCTTCTTTCTGTTTTCAAGAAGTGTAGTAGATTGCACATTATTAATGAAATTTTAGTTTAATTAAACGTCCGTGTTTCAATGATTAGATGCTCAATTTACAATACTTTTCACCTAGTCTACCTTTTGGTTCTCGATTGCATTTAACAGGTTTGGGGGTCCCATACACCTTCAAAAAAATGAAATCAGTGAGGACATTGGATACAACAGGTTTGGGGGTGAGAAGTTCAATTCAAAGCATTTTGATTTAAAAAAAAAAAAAAAAGAGGTTTTGGGTTGTTTTCGGATTTTGAAAAACTTATCAGTCAATCGGTTGAAACCATTGAGTCAATCGATTGACTGATAACCAATAGCCCAGAAACATCCAACAGGTTAAGGGTAGTTAATCGATTGATTTACAATAATCAATCGATTGACTGCAGAATTGTAAGCCAAATAATCGACCGAAAGCATGCATCGGTCAATCGATTGAAACCATTGAGTCAATCGATTGACTGATAACTTGTAAACTCACAAATTCCAAAATGTGTTTTCATGACCCTTAAGTGTTAAGTCCGGAAATTCGTGAAAAATGTCATCGTGCCATGCTTATTCTACAAATGCTCATTAATTTTAACACGAGTTTAAAAGATGATTTTCATGATCCATGTCCAGGAAATCTGGCACCATTACCATGCTTTAATTCCAAAATCTGAGAGTCAAGTCTAGAACTTAGAATTCTAAGATCCTAAGAAAGACTAAACCCCGCGAGCTTTGGAACTTCTTCCTCGTTCTTGATGAGTGCTAAAGCAAATTTGGAGTATCTTTGAATTCCGTGCTTAATTGTTGAAATCTCATACATTTGATCTCAGTTTGTTTATTTCGCATGTTTTATATCATTGCACTAGAACTCATTGTGTATAAACTCAAGACAAATAGGCATCATTACCATCGTGAGAGGAAATGATCAAAGGCTATCCTTGGTTCGTTTGTGCCCAAAATACCCCACCTTATATTTATTTATCTTGTTGCATCCCCTTTGAGCTTTAATTGAAAAAATTTGCCCTAAATATTCCTTGTTAAACTATATTAACCATACCCCATACCAGTTTGGAAAACTTTACCCCTCAATCTCTGAGAAATTGGAAAAAAGGGATGAGAGCAAGAAAGGAAGTGGAGAGTCATGACAGTAATACTTGCAATAAACATATAGCAGAAAAATATGTAAATAAAAGAGGAAAGAAAAAGAAAAAAATATATAACTTTGTGCAAGAGGTAAAGAAATGAGAAATATGTGAAAAACATAAGGTGGTGTTAAAAAGAAAAAAAAAATGAAAAGAAGGAGAAAAGTTGATAAAAAGAAAAAGAGAAAATTTGAAAAATCAGAGAAAAAAAGAGTGCAACGTTAGAAAATCAAATTGTGTTTATTTTTTCGATTTCTCAGAGAAATTTGAATCAAAATTTTCCTTTCTTTCATAACCTTCACCCGAGCCCCATTACAACCATAGAAAAGACCTTCCTAATCCAATCATATGTGATAAATGCCTTGTGGAGAGTGATAGCACAATGTCTATGGTGCTTGATATAGCGTGCTTAGGATACAAATATCTTTCACCGTGAGATTTCTTTTAATTCTTTGATGCACCGTCTTTCTTATTTCATGTGAGATCTTTTTATTGATATTATAACTCTCTCTCATATGTGAGCAAAATGTAAATCATTCATCAGAGTAATTTCATTTTGAGTGCATACCTACGGTGAGGATTGAGTCAAGACATGAGATCTAAAGATTCTTAGTTTGAACTTACTCCCTGATGAAAGAACTTTAGCAGTGGTAAGAGCACGACACTCTGGGCATGAATCATGAGTTATTGAAAAAACAATGCATTGAATTAATCTGAATGAGCATTAATAAAGTTAGCATGGCCAAGAATAATTCAGGAATTTATTAGTTTCTGAAGTTTATAGGTATCTTCACTGAAAACCTTCAGGAGACACAACTCCTCCACTAGGGATCACTTAGGGGTTTAAAGGCTTATTGCATATGTTAAATGCAATCGTGTTCCCTACAAAAGTGACATCCATTTTTTTTGTTAATTTGTAGTTATTTTTTCATTCTCTTTGCTCGAGGACTAGCAAAGTATATGTTTGCAGGTGTGATCTGTGCCGAAATATGACTATATTTCACACCTTAATTCCTACATTTAGCTATCCGATGAAAGCTATCTGACGGCTGTTGTATAGTTTTAGTGATTTAAGATGTTTCTGACCATTGGAGCTTGAAATAGCATAAAAGAGGATAATTAAGGGTTACACAAGAACATTGAACTAAAAAGTTAGCAGAAACACCAAAATTCGTGAAAATGATTGATTGTCTCAGCATCCACAAGAAGAATGAAGATGTTACCTGTCTTTGTCAATTGATTGAAAACCAAATCTCAATCGATTGATAATGATGATAGCTTTTCTCCCTTTATTTTAAATTTGAATTAATTCAATCGATTGATATTTGAACTAAATCGATTGAATTCATATTCAAATGATTTCGCCAAAAAGTGGATTTGAATTCAATCGATTGAGATTTAAATTTCAATCGATTGAGCCTCTTTTGAAAGTTGTCCTGCCCGCTCCTTATAAAAGCAATGCTATGCCTTAGGGTTTAGGGGTCTCTGCTAGTAGAATTTTCTTAGGGCTTTTCATAGCTTTTCTTTACAATTTTTGAATCATAGTTTATAATTAGGAACAAAGCATTGTAAGGAGAGATCTTTTGATAAATAAAAGTGCATGTTTAGATAATGACTTCTGGTTTACAACGGGCGTGTAGATCAAGGATGAGCAGCTAAACCCTCTCGTTCAAGGAGGAAGCGACACATAGATGAGTAGCTGCTTTATTGTTAATTCTATAATTTCTTATCATTGTCATTGGATCATTCTACTAAGAAGTGTGTGCTTAATTGAATATCATTGAATACTCATTTATAGTCGTCGATCTTGGTTATCGACGACCATAAAAGGGTCATTTCATCTAGATCTGTTCCTACAAGCCAATCTAGGTTGCAGAGTGATTGATTCTTACTGCTATGATTTCGAATTTGAGATACGTTATGCCTTTCACATAATTCATGCCGCATTAGGATGTGTCATAATTTTTGGATAGGGTATGCCGGATCAATAATCACTTTCTTTACGATTTATTTTTCTTCTTGATAAATGATGGTATGTGTGTGTGGTATAAAATCGTGTGATTAATGTTAGAGAAGTTACAAATCTAGGGTTAGCAAACTCCATGATCATCTCTTAATTGTCATTTTATTTGTCATAATTTGTTCTTGCATCGATTAATTTACGTTTATCGCTCTAGCATTGTGTGGTAATAGATTAGCGAATCAACTTTCTCTCCCTTGGTACTTACTTGGACATTTTTGTTCTCTTTAAAATTAATTCAATTACGTGCTTCCCTGTGGGTACGATACTTGTATTTTTGCCGTGCTACAATCGATCTTGTGCACTTGCAAGGGTTCACTTTAAAACCGATTACTCTCTCAAGTGGGCTCCTCCCATTTGGAAATTTTCTTTAGTTTGCTCTAGTCCTTATGGAATGAAAGGAGCTGTATTATCCATGGAGAATAGCCACGAGATCTTCTTATTGTCAATGTTGCGTATAATGTTCTCTCTGATGAGTATCAATCGACTAATTAAAAAAATCTAACAGAGTTTTCCAATCATGCTCCTCTTGTGCCTAGCGTTTGGTCCCCTCTGCCGCATGGTCTTTATAAAGCAAATTTTGACGGGGCTTGGTGTGCTCAGAAGGGGACTACGGTGTGGGTGTTCTTATTTAGGATCACTTGAGCCGAGTGATGGGTTCAATGGCAAAGAATTGTCTATATGTCTCCTATAGTGACCACTGTAAGACTATTGCTTTATTGGAAGCTATCATTTTCGCAGTTGAAATGAGTTTCAATAGGATCATTTTTGAAGGAGATTCCACAAGGGTGATTCATGGTGCGTCTACCCATGAGGAAGATGTATCCGAACTTTCTATTCTTTTTCATTAAGACTAAAGCTTCTTGCTTTTCGTTTTGCTCATGGGCTCTTGTCAAGGGTTCTGTTAACGGTACTGCTAATGTCGTAGCCAAACTTGGACTTATTGATGGGTGTAATGAAGTATGGATGGAGGATGCCCCTCCACAAGTCTATGACACTATTATATCTGATTTCTCTTAGTAGTGATATGCTATTTTCGGTAAAAAAAAGAAAAAAAAAATCTGAATTTCCAGCCCTACCCCATCTATTGCCCTTGGAAATAGAAGAATCTTATCTTTTTTGGTTTTTACTTTTTATGGCGTGCAGTCAAAATTCTCTTATTTCCAAGAGAAGCTGATGGGGTAGGATTGGAAATCCGATTCTCCATGGAAAGACCTGACTATGAACCCTTACTAGTAATTATAAATATAAGGTTTCGTCAGGTTTAAGTATTAGGTCCAAATTTAAGTATTACGCCAAAAATTCGAACGATTGATCCAACTTGAATATATATATATATATATATATATATATATATATATATATATATATATATATATATATCAGAGACAGATCTAAGTTTCGATTGGGTACAATTTTTTTTTTGAGAATGCAATTGGGTACAATTGATTATAGATTTAATTCGGGTTTGATCAGGTCGGTTCCCAAGTCCGGACTGCGTTGACCTAAACCTAGAGAAATAGTGACAAATTTTTCTAACTTCTCTGAAATTTCTTTGAAATTTTTCGAAACAGGGGTTAGGCAAACTTTCTACGAAATGTCGATGATTTCTCCGAAATCGCTGAAATTTTATTAATTTCGGCAAAATTAATTAAATTTCACTGAAATTAATAAATCTTTTCTAATGTTTAAATAATAAATAAAAAGTTTATGAAGTTTAAATATAATTTATATTTAATATTTTTTGTACTCTCTAAATTTTTTTCGAAACTTTTCAAAATTTTCTTGAAATTTATTCGAAATGACCCCTATCGAAATGTTGCCGAAATTTGTCACTACGCGTAGAGGTATTAGTTAGTGTGTAACTAGTAATTTCGTTAATTAAGGTGCCATGAGAAATAGCTGTCGTGTAAATATCAGCTCTCTTAAAACAGCTTTTTGTCGTCGGAGCCAAGTTTTCCGATACTCTAAGCTATGCAAGCCATGAATTCTAGAAGGTTCGTAACCTATTTCCTCTGATTTTCTTTCCATTTATTTTTTGATTTTGACGAATTTCTTTCTCATTTGATTATTCATTTGCACGACATTTTTATGGTCTTTCTTACTCGTCTATGTCCTATATTTTCTAATTTTTTCTTCCTCGAATCATTTCCTTTGTTCGAGGATCTGAAGTTTCATAAATTATATCAGATCTCTTGCAATGCTTATTCGCAATTTTTCTGATGAATTAAGTTGTTTCTTTTGTTATTATTATTTTTATAATTACCCTGTGAAATCCCATTATAATAATTAATTATCGGAAAGAATCGTTGTTATGATTTTTAATATCTGATAATTTTGATATATTTTTTTTATATTCTGAATTTGGGTCTAGTAATTTCCTTACAGTGAGGTATCTATTTGTTTAAGAGCATGGTTTTAAATAACGGCCATATCCGGTATATGCCAAATACATACCCCCGATTTGATATAGGGTTGATAGTTGGGTCAAGCAGGTCAAATATCGGCCCATATTATCCGATATCGGGTCATATCGGCTGATATGTATAGGATATGACTCGGATAAAATGAAAAAAAATGCTTTTTTCAATATTATATATATATATATATATATGGAAATGGTGTTCATCCTCCATTGGAGGATGTTTAAGTGTCCTCCGAGATTGGGGAAAACATCTAATTGGCAGCATGACACCAAATCGCTCACAGTGCATTGCTTAGATCATATTTCACAAAAAAAATATTTGGAAACTCATCTCCACCATGTATTTTTTGAGCCTTGAAATTAGTCAAACTTTGACAAAGGAAATATTTTTCAAATTTTCTTTGAAAAATTGATCTAAGCCATCCCCTTATGCTCCCCATTGCACCCAAACAGTGTTTTTGATGCCACATTGGTCTCCACAATATCTTGGAGGATGGAACCGGCTCCCTATATATATATATATATATATATTAAACAAAAAATAGAGTTCTTCCATATTGGCTGGTTTGGCCGATACACATATTGGCCCGGGATCCAACTGATAGGCTGATATGACTCAGACCTTGAATCCCTGTTTAACAGCAAATGTGTTTAGATTTAATTTGTCATTTAAAGCATCCCGCGGACAGTGAATTTATGATTTGCAAATTTAAAGCTACAACCTAATGTTAGGACTACAGACATATTAGTTTGCTCACTTGCTGAGGGAGTTTGTATAAATATCTTGCCAAGGTTCTTGCTAATCAAAGGAGACTGCTTATGGGAATAGTGATTTCGGAGGCCCAAGGGCCCTTTGTGATGGGCTGTAATTGACGGAACGCTTCGAACCGTTGAACCAGAGGGTTCGACTGTCCGACAGTACGAACCATGTGGTTCTGAAAGAACTGCATGGTTCTCAGTGAAGGAGGGTTGAGCCGTTCAGTTTGGACAGTCGGACTGCCCGAACCGCCTGATTCTATCGGTTATAATGGTTTTAATTTTTTTTTTTAAATTCAAACAAGAGGAAATTTGGGGCAATTCTAATTTTAAGCGAAATTAATTCGAATAGTTGACCGGTCTAAGAACCGTGGTCAACACAGTTTGTTGACGGGTTGAACCGCTGTCGAACCTCCTGAACCGGAACTGTGGGCTCTGGCGGTTCAGGTCATGGTATGCTTAGTAAAACACTGGTTTCATGAGCATGGGTCAAAATCTCGGACGATACTAGTACGTATCATCCGATACGTACCGGTTTTGCTGGCCAGCAGTACACGATACATTGGGTATGTATCGCTGGCCAGTGGTATAATATATGTAATTTTTTCATTGTATCGCTGGTAGATTGAATGTATCGGCGATACCGATATGTTTCGTCTCGGTTTTGATGGTGGACGATACCTATCAGGAAACTGAGATTTTGACCCATGTTCATGAGGCCCTATTTAATGAGCAATAACCCCTTGTTCTGGCCCTATTAAATTCCAATAGAGCCCCTATTCTGACACTGATTTAAACCCTAACTTCAGGCCTTAATCACGTAAATTAAAGGCTGTATTGATGGCTGTAATAGGGCTGTGTACGTGTAGTATCAGGGTAATAATAGTGATGCATGTATCTTACTATATAGGTATTTACTACTGTAGTGATTTGTGCGTGCGTGGTGTGTTTGTGTGTGTATTGTTTCCATAATCAATTGCACAATTCTAGAATGATTCACACATTTCGTATATTATCTGGGTAATAATAGTGATGCCTGTAGCTTCATATATAGGTATTTGATACTATAATGATGCAAATCATGCTAAATGGATGCAATAGGTATAGCCAACAAATGGCATACGGGAACATTATGCAGGCAGAGAGATATAGCCATTAGCGACAGTCCGTTTGGCCAGCAACGCTACAAAATTCGGGTTGATACAACTATGAGAACAGATATTGTCTATTCCTCTTGCTGCCATCACATGTCACAACTCGAGTGTTCCAACTTAAGGCAGAAGACAAATCACTGTTTGATATTAAATAATGTAGATGATAGTCACAATCTAATAAAAATGTACTAAAATAACTGAGGGAGGGAGGAAGGGAGTAATATATATATAAGTGCAACCGCAGGATGCTAGATGCATGGTTAGATGTGTGTAGGAGTGCACCTAGAACCTAGGCACAAGGAGCGAAGGTGTGGCCCCAAAAGCGTGAAGTGCTGAAAATACTAGTTATGCTTTATGAACTTTCTTAGCATTTTCCTACCTATTTAGGTAGGGAACTTAAGGAAAGGTCATATAAATCCTTTTAAACATTTTAAGAGCTTTTTTAAGGCTCTTGGAGGGTGGAGAGTTTGGTGATGGACTTGATACTTGATTCATTTGAACATTGGCATGCTGTGTTTAAAACTTATATATATATATATATATATATATATATATATATATAGTTTATAATTCTGACTGCAATTCTTTGTTAGTTCACTTTTTGATGCATTAACAGGCAAAGAAAACTTATTTAGTTGGTGTCCCCATGGCTGACTTAAGTTATAAATTTATCTACATGTTATTAATTTTTTCTTATCTATTTATTTATATATATATATAAATAAGTAAACAACAAAATTACACGTATCTGAATTAGGCATGCGCCTTGTGCCTTGGGTCTTTTGGAGCCATTTCTCCTTAAGTGTGCTGATCAGCTTTGATTACCTTTGATGTATTAATTCAAGTCTCTACACTACAAATGCAAGTCTCTACTCAATATAGCAATCAAACTCAATTAATAGCCATTCTTTGCCTCTATATCCTTTTTCCAAAAACTATCAAGCCTTTCGGTTTTTTCAGTAATTAAAATATATTAAGCCTTGCAACTTTCCACGACCATTTATCCAACAAAGCTCTCTCTATCTTGCCAGATTTACCGAGCTCGACCTGCTTCCCTCTTTCATTTACATGCATGTTACCTCTTCATAAGTTGCTACCTGATCTTTGGATCTCTTCCTTGTCATAGGAAAGTCATTTTGAAGCTTTAAAGCTGGAAATTAAAAAGGGACACACAATAGGGAAGTACTGGTAATTGTAAACAGTAAACCCGACCACCCCACCCACACCCCACAAATGAAAGAATATCTCTTCCATTTTGCAGGCATCCTTCGATACTCTGCATTACTGGGTCTTATAGAAACTTTAAAGGTATTCTGTTGCCTAAAGGGAGACCAAATTTATGGTGGGAAGCTTTTCAAATTTGCGCTCCAGGCTATCCACCATATCGCACAAATACTTCTCTGCATCTACTCTAATCACCACATTTTTTCAAAGGCTGATCCACACCACCAGCACCGCTTTTACCTTGCTTCTTCAATTCTCTACAGAGGTTCAAAGTGTAGTTTGCAATTTGAATGTGGGAGATAGTCAAATCCTCATTGCCAAATAGTTAGAGAAGTCAAATGCTAACCGTTCTCATGGATTATTTTGCTATTGAGGTTCCGTGGTCATACTTGAGTATCAGATTATAGACCTCACACCATCTCTATCTTCCCCATTGAACTGGAATATAGTTCACAAGTACTCTTTCATGCTACGGGGATGACACTATAGTGCATGGTTAGTTTGCATTATAATAGAAGTTTTTGAACTTCATCTTTAGTAAGTTGAAGAAAAACTGCTGAATTCAGGTGTGTTTTGAGGGCATATTCTTCTCCCTACATCTTGGTAGAAAAATACCTTACAATCTGGGATCAAGCATAATGACGCGGGACAGCGACCCTAAAATGAATATGAGATGATAATTTCCGAAATTAAACTAATTACTTGAGCAATTAAACCCACATTAACGTGATAACTTTTCGTGGATTTCCACTTAGGTAATCGTGTTTGATTCGATTTGGGTCCAATCCAACGCACAAGATCCATTAGATTTGTAGAAGGTGTGATCTTAGAGATAGAACTCTAGCCTCCTTTAGGTTGGGGCGCTTGCGCGTTGATCAATGTGGAATCATTAGATCCTTTCTAGGGGCTTTGAATTGAATTGATCGATCGGTCTCAAATCGGGCAATCTCGAGCCCAACAACAGTCATGCATCGATGGGCTAAGATTGGAGTCGGTCCACAAGGATGGGCATCAAGGTTGCTCTAGATTTAGGGATTTGGGAATTTGGGCAAACAAGATATGAGGATTAATTGTAAAGAAATAACAAGTAAATAAAAGAAAGAGATATAAGAGAAGATCAAAGATAACATATGGGCACACCCTTGGCCTCACACCAAACCCACATGGGGAAGAAGACTCACTCTCCATTAAAGCTTCTTGCAAGCTCAAAGTGTTTTCTCTTTTCTTAAAATGAACCAATCTTGAATTGCCCATTTGGCTTACATAAGGACCTTATATAGTAGGTGCGAAAGCGTAAAACCCTAAAATGATAAAGTACTAAATTGACCCAAAAGTAAAATTACATTTGTAGTAAAAGGACAAAAGAAAGGAATAAAGTAAAAGAACGAAAGAGGCAGTCCCGTCAAATCCCATTGCATCACTTAAAGCAACTTGGATTCTCACCTGGGTGAGAACCCAAGTGAATCTTGCTTGGGCGACATCCATCCTTGCCCGGGTGACCAGAGTTAACTTTTAACTCCTTTAAATCCTCCTTCTAGCTCCTTGTTTGTTTTCTTTTGGCTTTTGTTGTTGGCGTCCCGCCGCATAATAAATGTCTTCTGGTGTCTAGCGGCACAAACTTTGTTGTTAGTTTCACCAAGCACATCATAGTTCATTTAACAGTTTTTAAGCTCCCATTTTTCTCCTTGGAGGTTTCAAGATTCGAATTATAGTAGTTAAAATGGAACCTTCATTGTACTAGGGGATTTTCTCAATTTTGGCACTTTATGTGGGATTTTTTTTTTTTTTTGTGCAGAGATCACCACAGCAATAGGATTGCTCTGTTTGATGGCATTGAGGAGGGTGGAATCAGGGTCTTCTCATCTCACTCCTCCCATGAAATTGATGAACATGAGAATGATAGAGCTATTGATGGCCTGGAAGATAGAGTCAATATACTTAAGAGAGTAAGAATTTGCTTAAATGACACCCTGGTTATTTATTAAACTGTTTGTACATAAAAAGTAGAAACCTTATGCATTTAAAGAGTCACATATGCTCTCGGACTTGTGGATGAAACTTTTCGGCAGGTGTAAAATTCTTGTAACACAATTATTGTCATGTTGTGGTTGCACATTTCTCATGGTCCACAACAAGAAAGCACTAGTCTCAAGATTAAGTTGCACCTTTTTTGATATTTTAAAATCTTTCTAACTCTTTACATAAGACATAAGACTCAGAAACATAGATGCTTTATGCCCAACGGTTCTGCTATGCATACTTTGCACAATTGTTGTCATACTGTTATTGCACTTTCATGCTCCAGAACAAGAAAACATTGGTCTCAATATTAAATTGTAGAATATTCTAAAATCTTTCCAACTTTTTACACATATCTCGAGGTTTTGGTTTTCTTGTATTAGATGGTGAGAGACTTGTAGTCATTGTTGTGGGGCGTGGATTTTCTTTTATTATTATAGTAATTGCACAAAGCATGTTGCTATGATCTTGTAATGAATCCTTCGATTTATAAAATTTCTTTTTGTTGGTGCGTTGGTAGCAGTTAGTGGTAGTCGATGCGCGTGTGTGTGTCTCTTCATTCATATATTAGTGGGTGTGAAAGTAATATTGGGTGTGTGAATATAAACTTGTAAAGAGTTTATATTTCCGAACAAATGAGGGGTGCGAATAAACTTTTTCTCATGACCCTCGTTCTCTCCAATATTCTCCTCTTCTTCCTCCGTTCTCTACGAAACCCTAACTTAACCTAACCCTAATCTCTTTGGATTGGAATATTATAAGCTAATTTAGTATCAGAGCCAGCCCCTTCGGACCTAGTTTTACGCTTACACCACCCAGTTTTTGTACCGACGTTAGCATGACGTCAACAATCAAAGTGTTGACCTCTGATAGGGATCAAGATTGCATGGATGTGATCGGTTCCTTCTGTTAAACTTTTTAGTACTGGAGCTTTCATGATTGGAGGTGTCTATAATGGAGTTTTCAGAGCTTCTTTAAGAATCAATGATTCATGTATATTCAAGCTACAACTTTCTGTGCAATCAGACACGTGTATCAGGTGAGAAGATGTGTCAGACTGTCGTCTAAAACCATCTTGTAAAATTTCTTTTGCAAACGCACAAGTTTCTAAGCAGTATTTAAAGATTCGCGGCTGGTCCCACATCTTTCCTAGGACACCTTCCTGTGCGTCTATGATTGATTCACTGTAGTTATCTCTGTTGGATTGGAATTGCCTCTTCTTTCATTTGCCTGTGATATCATGCCAGTTGGATGAGATTCGAGAGAGTTATGCCTCTTTTTGTATGAGCATGTATCTTGGCTCCCATATGTATCGTGTTTGTTGAAGAAGGTTGGTCTTCTTGTTGGTACCATATAGTATTTACAGCATTTGTAGTGCATTCTAAAACTGTTGTGGGGTGTTTACGATCAATTCTATACTTTGAAGTTGGTGCGACAGTGTTTGACACGTTTTGTGGAGGCATGAACAGCCTGCGTATGCCATTACTTCTGTAGTAGAGCAGAGGATAGCTCCTTGTGAAGTTGTCAACTGTGTAGTCTACTCCTTGTGAGGTTTGTGATCAGAACATGGACAGATTGCCTTGTTTTTAAGCCCTCGTAGTGCTGGTTTTCTGGTGCTAATTGTATGTTGAAGTGTGGTGGCTGTGTAGACTGTTAATTGTGATGATTTTCTGTTGTGTAACAGTTTATTGTTGAGGTATTTCAACTATGGACGAATCCAAACTGGAGATTGGTAATGAATCTCTTATGGCTGAATTAAAGACGTATATAGCTTTAGTGCTCCTGACTATGAAGATGTATCATGTGCTTCTCAATCCTATGTAGCTGAGACCTGTATTGCTGGTCATATTATGCTTCTGTATCTTCTCAGTCCTCTTTGATCATCGACTCCAAAGACATTGATCACATGACTAGATTCTACCTTACATGTTTCAAAGATGTTAGTTAGTCTTCTGTCAATGAATACTATTACTAAACTTTGTAATTGCAGTTTGATCTTTCCCACTTACTGTGTCTTCCGGTTTGTCAACATGAAATGTGCTTGGTTGTGGTCGTGAGGAGAGGAGATTGTATTTGTTTGAAGATCATTATGTTCAGAGACCTATAGCTACTACTGTTTCTGTGCCCATTGAGGAGGTTCGACTATGGCATACTTGTTTTGGGCATCTACCTTTTCCCTTACAGCGTTCATGTCTTGTTTTTCCTCAAAAGTTTTTCTCTTTTGCTGTCTCATAGTATTAACGAGATGTGTGTCAGATGGCAAAGTATTGTAGAGCTTCTTATCCATCTAGTCGTAATAGTACTACCCTATGTTGCATTCTGATGTTTGGGGGTCATCTCCAGTTGTCACACCTCCAATATGCGGATGACACCATCCTATTTGGCAAGGCGGATGTGGAAGAATTTAGGTCATTGGCAGAGGTACTATCAATATACGAAGCAATGTCGGGCCAATGGATCAACTTACACAAGTCTACTATTACGGGGGTTGAGATAGGAGATCAGCTGCTGGCAGAGTTAGCTGAGACGGTGAAATGTGTGGTGGAGAAGCTCCCAATTTTGTATTTGGGCCTACCTCTCGGGCTCAGATAGCCCTCCGCTAAGGCTTGGGATCCGGTGATTCAGAGGTTTGACTAAAGGATGTCTTCGTGGAAAGGAAAACTCCTCACCAGTGGGGTCGGCTCCTCTTGGTGAAATCAATTCTATCTAGTCGACCGATTTTTTATATGTCTATGTTCAAATGCCCTATGGGTGTGATCCATAGACTCGAACAAATTCAAAGGAACTTCTTATGGGAGGGATCGGGGCTGGATAAACAGTATCATCTTGTGAATTGGGATACTTGCCAGCTCCCGTTGAGTTGTGCTAGACTTGGTATTCGAGTTTGCGGCGGGTGAACATTGCGCTTTTGGGGAAATGGTTTTGGCGGGCTGGATTGGACGAAGAAAGGGAGAGCCTATGGCGGGTAGTGTTGGTGGAAAAGTATGGTCAACTGGGCGGCAATTGGGGCATTAACGTCGCTGTAAATAACAGCTTCTTAGCGTGGCCGAAAGGTATTTTCCGAACTTGGGATCATTATTCCAGATGGGTACGGTGTAGTTGGGGCGACGGAACTTGGATCCAGTTATGGGAGGACATTTGGGTGGAGAACTGGCCCCTCAAAATTTCTTTCCCGACTATGGTCAACATCTCGAGGAACCCTCAAGGTGTGGTAGCTGACTTTTTCTCGGAAGTTGAAGGGGGGGTTCTGTGGGATATGGTAACTCGCAAACTCCTTAGAGATGAGGAGGTGCCCTTCTCTCGGCTGCTGGCCCTGCTGTATGTGCTGAGAAGGAATCCACATAGTCTGGATTCTCAGCTTTGGACTCCTCGTATGGACAGGAACTTCAGCGTCAGGTCTTACTTTCAAATGCTTTCAAGCCGTCCTTTAATCAAATTCCAAGGGGCTGGGTTGTGGAAGGCTGCCATTCCCCCCAAGGTAAATTTTTTTGCGTGGACGCTGTTCAGAGAGAAAATTCTTATGATTGATCAACTGATTCAGAGGGGGAAGGTTCTGCCTAACCTCTCTGCGATGTGCCTCCTGGTGGAGGAGTCGGCGGCTCACCTTTTCCTCACTGCTGGGTGGCCCACAAGATTTGGGGGGTCATCCTAAAACCTTTGATATGCACTGGGTTGTTCCCTCTTCCCCCTACCTTCAGTTTTTGACATGGTCGACCGTCAGTTTGGATGGCCAGTCGGGGGAGTTCTGGAAGGTCGGTTTCTTTGCAGTCATTTGAAGCATTTGGCTGGAGAGGAATGCACGTCTTTGACCGAAAACGCTGACCAGTGGGGATGATTCTAAAGTCTGTCAGAGACCTCATGTGTCTATGGGTTTCTCGGGGCTGTGGAGGTGTAAGAGGCGAGGCTATTCAGTGGGAACTGGGTTAGGTTGGGTGCAGCTGGTTAGCTACCCCTGTTGGCCTTGTGGTTTTTGTTTTCTCGTATTGCCTTTTGTTTTCCTCTTTCTTTGGTCGATGCTACCGTGTATTGTTCTTTTCAGCTTCTCGCTATTTTTCAATATAGTTTGCATTATTGATAAAAAAAAATCGCTGATTTTACTTATTTTGTAGTTTTGTGTTTGCTGAAAGCGAAGGATGAAGTTGCTTTTGTCTTTCCTATCTTCCGCAAGTTGGTCCAAATTCAATACTATGCTACTGCAAAGATATTGAGATCTGAGAATGGTGGATAGTATGCATCCCACCATCTTTAGTCCTACCTTCAAAGTTATAGGATCGAGTGGAAATTCACTTGTCTATACACCCTCCACGGATAGCTCAAAAAAAAAAGTTGTCTTTCTCAAGACTTATTGATTGGGATGCTTGTTCATAAACATCTATGATGATGCTGTCCTAAGTGCTAATTATCCCATTAATAAAATTTCTACTCCTGTAGTTGAGGGTCAGTCTCCTTACCAACTTTTGTGTTGTCAAAATTTTCTCTTTCTTATTTGCTCCCCCTCCCCTGCGTGCACGTATCTTTGGGCCTCTCTATTTTGCTCACACTCCATCCTCTATCAGTACAAGTTATCTTCAAAGGCTGCCAAGTGCATCTTCATTGGTTATCCTCCCACTCAAAAATGATACAAGTGTTATGTTCCTAGTCTGGGAAAGTGTCTGTTACTATAGATGCTACCTTCTTTGAATCCATTCCGTTCTTCTCCCCTCCGAAGTTCCCTCTTCAGAAGGAGAGTTCTAAGGAAGAGAGCGTTGTCCCTAATTCTAAGGAAGAGAATACATGCCTATGTTACCCTATCTCTAAAGTTATGTTGAAAAGGATAATGAAGCTAAAATTGAAGTGGAAGATCAAGAGATGTAAAGAGAGGTAACTACTACAGGGAACAAGATACAAGTTTGGAAAAGGAAAAACATTCATTTAAGGTGAAGCCTTTAAGAAGATAAAGAAGTCCTCTCCCCATACTACAAATCAAGTGTCTCCACCTGAAGGAAGTCCCCTTCCACAAAATGAATTGGACCTCTCTATTGCCTTACATAAAGCATCCACGTCGTGTAGTCGACATCCCATTAGTAAGTTTGAGTCATATCAAAATTTCTCAGCATCTCACATTTTATTTATTTCTTCATTCGACTCCATTTCTATACCTTCTAGTGTCTCTGATTTCCCGTCTCAGCCACAATGGAAAGGATACTATGATATAAGAGATGAAAATGATGGAGCAAAATGACACTTGGGAAGTTGTGAAACTGTGAAACTCCCTGAAAGGAAGAAGATATTTGGATGTAAATGACTCTATACTCAAAAATCTAGAGTGGATGGTTTGATTAAAAAATTTAAAGCCATATTAGTTACAATGGGGTTCACCCAAATGCAAGTAGTAGACAATTGGGAGACATTCTAATCATTAGCAAAGTCAAATGCCAGAAGGGTACTTCTCTCACTAGCAGTGTACAAAGAATAGCCCTTGTACCAGTTAGATGTGAAACGTGTATTCCCATATGGGGATTTGAAGGAAGAAGTTTATATGATTTTACCTCCAGGTTTTCTACTTCCGCGGGAGAAAGTATGTAGACTAAATAAGACCATGTATTGGTTGAAACAATCTCCCAAGGCATAGTTTAAAACATTCAGTGATGCAATGATGGAGTTTGGTTACAGAGAACTTACTATGATCACACCTTTTTGTAAAGAGAGGGGCCCCTTGTAAAGATCCTCTCCAAGGTTCTTGCTAATCGGCTCAAGCCTTTGATGGGGAATCTGATTTCCCATAATCAAGGGGCTTTCGTCCACAATAGGCAGCTCCCTGACACTTTCGTGGTTGCCCAGGAGGCTATTCACTCGGCTCACCGCGACCACTTCCCGGTGGTTATGTGAAAAAGTGATATGGAAAAGGCGTATGACAAGGTCAATTGGGGCTTCTTGGAATATATGCTGTGCCGATTTGGGTTCGGAGATAGGTGGAGGAGGTGGATGGTGGCATGTTTTTCCTCTGCTTGGTTCTCGGTGCTGGTCAATGGCTCCTTTGTTGGCTATTTCAAGAGTAGGGGCTTTGGCAGGGAGATCCTCTTTCCCCATTCCTCTTCAACATGGTGGGGGAAGGACTGGGAGGTCTGGTCAACCAAGCTCTTCTTGCCAACCTAATTTCTGGCGTCCCTATTACTAGGGGTGGCAACAAGCTATCTCACCTCCAGTACGTGGACGATACCATCCTCTTTTGCAAAGCAAACCCCTCTGAGATCCAAGCGCGTCTAAGGTGATAGAAGTGTACGAGGCGGCTTCTGCTCAGCGGGTTAATCTCTCTAAATCCAAGGTGTTCAGGGTGGGTATCGATGGGAGGGAGGGCGAGGTGCTACCTGGGAAGCTGAGTGTGGTTATGAATCTTTCCCAATCACCTATCTTGGGCTCCCCTTTGGCATGTCGAAGCCGAATGCCCTGTGCTACCTTGGCACGACACATTTTCCTTTTTTTGCTGTGCCGACACTCTGACACGACACGACACAGCTTGGCGCGTACCATTGTCATGCCGTGCTGATGTCATCTTTAAAGTGTTGGCACGTGACACGTTATAACCTCGTGTCCTTTGAAAAAAAAACGATTTCTATATGTACTTTTCGAAAATATAGGAAAAAAAAGAAAAAGCAAAAAGGCTATTTCTGTATGTACTTTTCATAAATAAAATAAAACATTAAACTAAAGTCTTAACTTGAAAATTAATTGCAATAAGAAATTGATCTAGGGTTTCTCTATTTGGGTTTTGCCTCTTGGAGCCTTTGACTTCATCTCTTTTGCTGATCTTTTCCGTAAGCAAAATCGCAGCGACAATCAGCAGTGTAAAACCCTAATATGGCAGGTGGTGAGTTCTTTCTCTCTCTCCTTTGAAAATTATAATGGGTTAGGTGGTCCTGCAAGAGGCTTTAATGTGCAAAGGGTTAGCTTTTCAAGGGATTTTGATTTATAAGCCCCAGAATTATAAAAGCCTCTCATTAAAAAGACATTGTCTACAAAATCAAAATCCTCAAGCTTTTAAATCGAAAACTCTGAAATGAGGGTTTTGATTTTATAAACCCTCTTATGGATATTTTCTTTTGACAACCAAACTTTTGTAAAGGTTGGGTGTCATGTGCTTACAACAAAAAGGGTTTTGATTTTATAAACCCTCTTATGGGCATTCTCTGTTGACAACCAAAATTTTGTAAAGGGTATTCTCTGTTGACCTACTACAATTACCATGGTACGTCCAGATTTGAGTTTCCATTATACGTTTAGATTTTAGTTTTCATTATACGACCATATTTTAATTACCATCATATGGTCAGATTTTAGTTCCACGTGACACATAGATCATGGCCTACCATCATACGGTCAGGTTTTAGTTCCACGTGACACGCAGATCATAGCTTATCATCATGCACGTAAATTTGACCTGGCCGTCTCAAGATTATTTTGAAGTGCATATCTGTGAACAATCTAAATTGCCCAAGCGCACAATGATTCAATCAAATTTCTCAAAAAATCATGCTTCTAAATGAATGTGTACCATATGTTTGGTGAACATTAATATCAACAAAATTTTGTAAAGGGTATTCTCTGTTGGCCTACTACAATTACCATTGTACGGCCAAATTTGAGTTTTCCATTATATGGCTAGGTTTTATATACCATCATTTGGCCATATTTTAGTTCCACGTGACACGTAGATCATGGCCTACCATCATACGGTAAGGTTTTAGTTCCACGTGACACGTAAATCATGACCTATCATCATGCACGTAAATTTGACCTGACCGTCTCAAGATTATTTTGAGGTGCACATCTGTGAACAATCTAAACTGCCCAAGTGCACAATCGTACAGACAAATTTCTCAAAAAATATGCTTGTAAATTAATGTGTACTAGCCGTTTGGTGAACATTAATATCAGTCATTAAAAAATACCAACGGCTGGTATTAAAGTGGATAGTTAAATCCCCAATATAAGTAAATCTTTTGGGCTGACTGCTCACTAATGTATGATCTCTCCCTAATGTAATACATTATTTTAAAAAATAAATTATAATTTTTTTTCAAAAATGACTAGCAAAGAAGAAGAAGCCCCATTATGGCAATTTATGGAAATTCTAGAAAAAATGGAATGCGGAGGTAGCAATTGTAGTCTTCGGTGCAAATTGTGCAATTCGTCATTTAAAGGGAATTACTATTGGATAAAAGGACATTTGTTATTAATTCCCAGCCGTGGAGTTAGGTTATGTTTTGCTATCGATGATATGTAAATCTAATTTCAGAAAATGGACGATATCCCACAAACAAAAAAAACACTTAAAGAAGTGGGTAGTGGGTCAAGTGTTAATATACCTTTGCCAAAATTTGAAGATTATGGGAAAAGAGGAAAGGAGATATCAATATATTTAAATCTTTTAACACTGTAGCACGAGATGAGCTTGATCACTTGATTGCTTGTACTTTTTATGCAAGTGGCCTATCTTTCGATTTAATTAGGTCACCATATTTCAGACAAATGATCCAGCATGCGTGTAATAGTCAATTAAAAGGATGTGTTGCCCACATATGATAGACTACAAACTACCCTCCTACAAGCCGAGAAAGCAAATATCAATTTGCATTTGAAATTGATTCGACAATCTCGGACTTGTAAAGGGGTGTCAATCGTAAGTGATGGATGGACCAATTCTAATAGAAAGAGAAGCATGATAAATTTTTTGGCAGCATTAGAGAGTGACCCTATTTTTTTGAAAGCCATAGATGCAACAGAGGAGGCTGAGTCTGCAGAATATATTGGGAAATTATTTTTGGAAGTTATTTCAGAAGTTGGACATTCAAATGTTGTCCAAGTAATCACTGATAATGCCGCAGTATGTAGAGCAGCAAGCTTAAAAGTGGAAGCGAAGCACCCATCCATTTTTTAGACTCCATGTGTAGTTCATACATTGAACTTGGCATTGAAAAACATTTGTGCTCCGGAAGTAGACATGTCAGAAAAATATGAACAATTTAAATGGATTGGACAAATTGATAGTGAAGTCAAGTTAGGAATTTTGTTGTAAATCATAGTTCAACAAGTACGATTTACAATAAATATTCCAAGTTAAAGCTTCTCGGAGTGACCGAGACAAGTTTTGCTTCTACACTGATTTTAGTGAAGAGAAATTTTCAAGTAAAATCCGGTTTGCAACGTCTGGTCATAGACGAGAGTTGGAGATTTTATAGAGAAGTCAAAAGGCACAGAAAATCAAAGACATCTTAGTTAGTGACTTATGATGGGATCAAATTCAGTATTTGTTGGATTTTACTGAACCTATTGTTTCCATGTGTCGAGTCACTGATACAAATGATTGAAGAAGTGGGACTCGATGATTGAAGAAGTTCGAAAAAGGATACTTAAACATGAGAAAAAAAAAATGTTAACAGATGAAAGCAAGTTTTATGATGAAGTGCATGAAGTCTTAGTCCGAAGGTGGAACAAGAGTAGCACACCACTTCATTGTTTGGCACATTTACTAAATCCCAAATATTACAGTGACGAGTGGTTAGCTGAAGGCATTGGGAGAGTTCCCCCAAACCTTGATGATGAAATTTCGGAAGAAAGAAATACATGTCTTGGAAGACTATTTCCAAGTGTAGCAATACTTGGGAGGCTCTCAGTGAGCGATACTCCGCAGATCCTTTGGCTTGGTGGGGCAATCATGGTTCTGGTGCATCCACACTTGCTAGTGTTGCATTCGGGTAAAATATTTTTGTTAACGTTTTTTAAATATTTATATATATATATATATATATATATATATATATATAAATTATATTCTTATTCAAAGTATAATATATATGTTTATCATGTAGGGTATTGGGACAACCAAGTTCTTCATGTTGTGAAAGAAATTGGAGCATGTTTGAAATGATATCAAGTGTCAAAAGAAATAGATTGAGATCACAACATGCGGAGGACCTTGTTTATGTTCACTCAAATTTGCGTCTCTTATCAAGAAAGGAAGAACAATATGTTGAAGGCCCTAGCAAATATTGGGATGTCGTTGGAGATGATTTCAGTTTAGAAGGGCCGACAGAATTTGAATTCGCAAATTTAACACTTGATGACCCGGTATTAGAGACGATGGTCTTCGATTCTGATGAGATTGTCGAGCTTCACTCCATCGATGAAGAAAACCAAGGTGATGACGCTAGTTGAGTGCCAAGAGGTCAAGAATTCTAATTTGCAAAAATACATTTGGGAATGAGTGGTTATATTTTTGAAAGCATTAAAAATGTTGAACAATTTTTTGAAGTACTTTGAACGGTTATTTTTGCATTTATGTTTTAACTTTAAATTTTCAATTTCATGTACATGGATATTTTGATGAGATTGTGTTGATCAATGATGAAAATCATGGAATTGATTGCATATTTATTCACCACTATGAGAAATGTTGAGTTTATTGATTAATATAGTTATATTTTAATTGTTTTAATATTTTAAATATTTTTTGTATGGCTATGACACCGTATTGGGTTTTTTAGAAGTTGTCATGCCAACACTTTAAGGACACCTCGGCACTTGGCACCCGTGTCGAGTACCTAGGTAACACTGCGAATGCCCAAGCGTGGGATCCTGTTGTTCGTCGATTTCAGAGTAGGCTGGCGTCATGGAAAGGGAAGATGTTAAATAGTAGGGGTCGTTTGGTTTTGGTTAAATCTGTCCTTACTAATCTCTGAATTTTCTTTATGTCCATCTTCCCATGCCCGATGGAAGTGGTTCATAAGCTGTAAAAGATTGAGCGGGATTTTTTTTGGGAGGGGGCTGGTTTGGAGAAGAAATACCACTTGGTTAACTGGGATTTCTGCCAGCTCCCTAGAGGCTTCGGTGAGCTCAGTATTTGCAACCTTCATCTTACTAACATTGCGTTGCTTGGGAATGGTTGTGGAGGGCAAGTATGAAGGATGAGAGAAATAATCTTTGGGTTTCGGTGCTAGCTGAAAAATATGGTTGGATGTGGGGCCACTGGGGGGTGAACATTTCAACCGCTAGAAGGACTTCCCCTTGGTGGAAAGGTATTTCCAGAATTTGGTCAAGTTTCTCCAAATGGGTTCGTTTTAGCTGGGGAGAGGGATCACGTCTCCGTTTCTGGGAAGACCCTTGGATTGGCCTTTACCCTTTAAAGTCTATGTTTCCTGATTTATGTAGACTTTCGATGTTTCCCTATGCTTTGGTGGCTGAGGCTTTTTGGCAGGATGGGAGGCCTCATTCTTGGGACCTGGTTTTTAGGAGAGCTTTTAAGGACGAGGAGGTTGAGTCCTTTTCTCTTCTTTGGGTCATTTCCGTGTCGACTCGAAACAGGCAAGGGAGGGATCGGCGTTTGTGGTTGGGTAAAGAAGATGGGAACTTTTCGGTGCACTCTTTTTATATAGCTTGTCTGCAAGACCGATGATCAAGATAGAGTAGTCTTTAATTTGGACGGCCCCCATTCCCCCTAAAGTTAGATTTTTCAGTTGGATGGTAATCCAGGGTAGAGTTTTGACTATCGACCAGCTTATTGTTCGAGGGAAGGCCACAACAGTGCCCTATGTGTTTGGGGCGGTCCATCCCCATCTTTTCTGCCGTCCGTGGCAGCACTATCCTAAAATCTTTTGAGTTGTTGTGGGTAATGCTCGAGAGAATTCAACAACTTGTGACTTCGTGGCAGGGTCCTCACTTCGTAGGCCAAGTGGGTGCTTTCTGGCGGGTGGCTATCTTCGCTATTTTATGGGGCATTTGGCTGAAAAGGAATGCTCGAGTTTTTAACTGCTGACATTGGCCCACTGGGCGATTTTGAAAGCGATTCGAGACCTAATTTGCTTGTGGGTGCCATCTGCTCCCAAGGAGGAGTCGGGTACGGAGGGCGACCTGCCCTAGCGGGCGTGTTTTGCACCCGTTTTTGTCCTTTGTTTCTTTATTTTTTTCTTTCTTCGTGCTGTTTCCTTTCTAATGGAAAGGAAACCCCCCATTTTTTTCCTCTGTTTCTTTGGTTGGTCTGTGTTTGTCCTGGTTCTCTCTAGCTTCTCGCTGCCTTTTTAATGGATATATCTTACCGGTCCAAAAAAAAAAAAAACAAAGGATTATGTATGATTTACATGGGATTAAAAAACGATGGGAAAAGGACTTCCATTGATGAGGCGCTTCAGTATATGATAAACATGGAGATTGATATTATTCAAACCTAAGGCTCTGTTTCATAACGTGCAAGTGACAATTCTAGGGTGGAGTTGAATTGCCAATTCAGCATTTTTTGTTTGATTGGAATTTAAAGGTGTGGAAGTGAATTGATGTGGGACACACACGTGGAATTTTCTTCCATGCACCAATTCCATCGTGGTTAATCTTCAATTCTACACATAATCGGCTGAAGTGTCAATTCCAGGGGAAAAATAGTTATTACGAAACAATTGAAATGACCCATATTAAAATTCAGTTTTTTCTTTTATTTGTATTTGTCAAAAATACCCTTTTCCAATTTCACAGGAATTGATTTCTCAGAGAATCCAATCAAACAATGGATTTGCAATTCTAGGGAAGTCACATCCCACACTACATAATCAAACAAGAAAAGTGTCATTTCGAGGGGAATTAAAATTTTTTTTTGTTGATAACCTGGGTATCCGGGCCTCTTAGAAACTCGTGGTTTTATTTTTTAAATCTTTGCCTTGTTTTAACTTGTTTTTTTTTGTGTGTGTGTGTGTGTGACTGATGAAGGTTAAAGGACATACCACTGAAAGAAGAACAAAAGCTTTTGACTCGAGGGAGCTGTAAAACCTTTGAACTAGGGGTCTTTTTTTCATCCGTGTTTTCAAGGCCTTATATATGTACATGTGTAGCTATTATGTAACACAGATGTGTCATTCCTTTGTAACATGCATTTGGGCAACTATCATAGTGCTAGTATCTGGAGGGAATTTGTTGGAATGCTGTCGATATTAAAGAAGGCACTATTTTCCCTTTATTGAGGTTTGGCTGGATTCGAACTAAACGATATTTTTCTTGCATCGTTTACATGGTAAATACTTTATCCTATTGGGGGATTAGACTGCTTCCATCTTATATAGCAGCATAGAAGAGCAACAAAGACTGAATTACTGCTATATGTATCTGATGGTTAAGGATGCTCTGATCGTGTTGACATAAGCAATCCTTTTCCAGGTGCTGATAGGAATAAGTTGGTATAATTGTACTTAACTCTATTCCTGGATGCCTATGCTTCTTGAGCTTGCTGTTTTCTTTTCCTTTCAATCTGTCTCACATCAAGTAGGGTTTCTTTTCTCACCGCAAAACACTCTTATTCTGTTGATGTTCTCTGTGGATGCTTATCCCAGCAAATCTTGATTGAATACTTATGTTTTAACAGTTGACGGGTGATATACATGAAGGGGTGGAGAGTCATAATCGTGTACTGGATCAAATGGTATGTAGTATGGCAAATTTACTACGAAAATTTTCTTGTTTATCCTTCTTCCTGCTCATTCCAAGCAGTTGCTAAGCGATTGCTTTTAATGGAGTTCAGGGAAATGATATGGACACGTCAAGGGGTATCCTTTCGGGAACCATGGATCGATTCAAGATGGTAAATGAGTGAGGACCCTGTCGTCACTGTAATTCCTTTTTCTTATCTTATGGTGTTGAGTGCACTGAGCTTCTTATTGCAGGTGTTTGAGACCAAATCGAGTCGAAGAATGGCTACTCTAGTTATATCCTTTGTGGTCCTCTTCCTACTGATATATTATCTGACCAAATAACGTACTGACATACAGTGGTTAGTCCTTTTTCGCTACTAGGGCTGGGGACTCTTGCTTTCCTACCATTGATGGGAAAAATCTTACCATACCATATATGTTAGTTTGTATGATGAACAGAAAATGTTTCGATATATGTTAGTTTGTATGATGAATAGAAAATGTTTCGATGTATAAGATCTAATAGTGTTTTTCAGTTCATTTGAAAATCTGGATATTTGGATTGTTAGGATCATTTGCTACACAATCTTCAATCATAGAATGGCATGTGTGTTGTTTTTAATTTAATTATATATATATATATATATATATATATATATATATATATATATATCAAATTATCTTTGAGATCTATATTTTTCTTTTAGTGATTTGACAAATTTTGTTCTGTAGGTTTAGGTTTAGTGTTAGATGGTATGTTAAGATAGATGTATGGAGAAACAAGAAACGATAAAATTTGGAATGAGTGTATTAGAGGAAATGTGAGTGTGTCACCTATAAAGGATAAAATTAATGAATAGGAGAAGGGTTGAGATGCTACAAGCATAAGGTAGTAGGAGAAGAGGAAGACCAAACCTGGAGCAAAGTAGTGAAAAAGGACATGAAGGATTGTGAAGTTACACAGAGGTTAGCACTGATTAGGAACGAGTGGAGAAATAGGACTCACAAAGCCTACCTTAAATAGATGGGGTAAGGCTTTGATGATGATGATGTTGTCTTTGAGGGAGGGAAGGGGGGAGATTTGACACGGGATGACTAAAGATAGGCAATTTGAGTATTCACCACCTTAAAACGATGAACATTGTTCCGCGTGGTAAATGGCTTCGGAGAATGGGGGGAGATTATATCGCTTTATGGTTCAAAGTTTGAGGGGTAAATAGGATCTTGTGAGTGTTAATTGGGATATTAGATTGGAGAGTGGGAGGGGGGGGGGGGGGGGGGTGCACATATCGGGTTGCTGGACAGTCAGGGTTGGAGACAATCATCTTATTCCTCTCGTGGTGGAATATCCAGAAAAGACAACTTCCAATTTCCTCATCCCATAGATCCGTACATAGAGTTGATAGGAATGCAGGTCTGGAGTTTAGTGGCCTCTTTACATTTAAATCTTCTTTTGGCTTTTTCTGTCAATGACCCCTTGGACTGACCTCCTTGTGGATGATTTCGACCCCCCCAAGGGTTCCAACTTTTGCTTGGAATGTGGCTAGCGACAAGATTTTTACCATTAATCATCTACACAATAAAGGTGTTCATTTGGTAAATTGATCTTTTATCTATTTATTCATTTATATTTATATTTATTTTTATTTGTTATTCTAAATGGGAAGGGGATTGGGGCAGTTCAAGAATGCAGGTGGAGGGTTACCACGTTTGCAATTGTTTGGGGTACTTGGTTTTAGCACAATAATTGAACATCTAGTAATAAAAGATGCCCCACTGTATTACTGGTCTGCAAATATCAAAACCAGAATTATTAATTAGGCTCCTCTTCACAAGGGAGCTAAAATTCATGAGGAAATTGGGGAGATATGCTAAAATATCGCAGTGTCAAAGCAAAAGACCAAAATGTCTTTGGAAGCCCCCTCCACCGGCTGCCCTCAAATTAGACATTTTTTTTTCCAATGACTGTATCTGGGCCTCTTAGAGCACCCGGGCTCGTGCAACACCCCACACATCACATGTACCAGGTAAGTAGGGATAAATCCCTATGAGTGGCCAAAAGGGCCCTCAAATTAATTTTTGATGGGTGCCTCATTGGTAATCTGGGACCAATCAGTTTTTGTGAGGGGTCCCTAGAGATGATTATGGCCCGTTAAACTTCAATTTGCTGGGCCGGCCAGCTGGACGGATTAAACTGAGGTGGAAGCACATGGTCTATTGGAGGGTCTCAAGGTGTTGAGTGGGAATCCCTAACAGTGGACCCATCAAGGGAGATTTTCTTTATTGTCGTAAACTGCACTCGGAATCGTGATACTAGTTCATGGGATATTGCGGATGATTGAAATTAGGGGTAAACCTTGATAACTACGTGATTGAGATACTCATGTAGCAGAGCTAGTTAGGCTGTTTCTCTTTTCCTTTTAGTGTAGTGGCTCTTTTTTTTTTTTCTACAATCAACATCTTGCAAAACTGTTGTTGTGTCATTTTTTTGGTACGGGTTCCTTCCTTCTTAGTTCTTAATAGGCTCCTTTGATTTTGCCTATAATACGAGAAAACAAAAAAAACACAATTACTAAACATTGAAAAATTGAAAAATTTAAATTATTGGCAAACTTGGTAGATGTCACCATCAAACTCATTTTTTTTTCTTGACAGATGTCACCATCAAACTCATCAAGGTAAGCTAAAACATTTTTTTGGTGGTAGGGCTAAAACATTTACCAACTTTTGTTTTCCTAGTAGAGTAGGGCAGTTTGGACTTTTGGTGGTATTATATCTTCTTTGTTAGTAATAAAATTTGCTTAATTAAAAAAAACAATAAAACACCTCATCAGGGTTGAGTTCTCATCCAATCCAAGGAGAACGGAGTATCTTTATCGCGTGTAGGTTTCCAATTAATTAGTGCACAAGACATCAAAGTTAGATATTTAGATTTTTCCTTCCAATTCTATGAGAATCTCTGGTAAAGTTGGTTATTTTTAAAGTTAGTATTAAAATGGGATTAGGGACGCTTATGATTTTCTTTTATATTAATTAGGGTTAGTTTAATAATTTGCTTTGATAGGTCAGGAATCCTTAGGTCATCATAAGCAGTCACATCATAGATAGAAATGAGTTTTTTTTTTCCCATGTGATACCCATCCAAAGGAGATAGCCTTAACTGCTTCTTATGATCTGTTTTAGATTTTTCTAAGAAGCCCTTGGCTGGCGCAGTGGAGCTTTGGGGGTTTTCTTAAAAAAAAAACAGGTTGACGAGAAAATGTTTATAGAGCACTAAATTTCTCATTTCTCATTCATCATGATATGAAGCAAAATGTCCATGCGTGCTCCAGATTGGAACACTGTTTACTGGCTCCAAATCTGAATATCGTATTATTATTATTATTATCAACAATTGTATGGTTTTAAAAATAATTTTTGACAATTATTATGGTTGGGCAAGTTGCAGTTTGCATTAATTGGTATTAGAGCATGTCATTTCTAATGTTATCTGTGAGTAGCTGATTATTTCTGGAGGAACTTCAGTTGGCACCAACAGCCGCTCGTTGTGGTTAAGTTTAAGGTTGTTTATAATCTTGTCGAAGTAAGTAGTAAAACTACTACTTATTTAGAACTACCTAAAAAGTAGTGTAGCACTACAAAAGAGACAACCACAACAATCGTCTCCCATATCATCCCCATGAATGTGTTAATTTTCCTTAGTCCAAGGACCAAGGTCCAAGGAGTTTTCTCTTATATGGGGAACTAAAAAGAAATATGGTTTTAAAATTATTATTATTGCTGTTGTTATTAACAATGGTATGATTTTAAAAATATAAAAAAACTATTCTAGAAGGATGATTTTCTATGCCTAAAACCGATGAGGTTTGAGGTCCTGATCAGTGATCAACTTCATTTTAGTTTGGTAAATAGATCTAATAAGATCCCTATTAGCTTTTGTCTACTGCAGGCTAGCTTTTGAACTCCAAGCAATCATGTCAGCAACTTCATTTATGGGAATCCAACTAAAGAACTGATATTTTTTATTTTATTTTCTGTGTATTAGCAATATTAGGTTGTACTTATTAAATATTTTTGGCACTTTCATAAACTTAAAACCTTGTTCATTTGTAACTGATTTGTAACAAGTCTATTTAACGATTATTATTATTTATTATTTTATTTTTAATTTTTTTTGGGGGCGGGCTATGAGGGGTGTGGAAGGAAATAATAATCTCAAACTCCAATGTTTCCCACTCTTCAAAAAAATCATCATCATGAAAATTAGTGTTGAACTGTTGGAAAGAGAGTTCAGTTGTGTTTAACGAGGTTTTCCTTCCAAGACCTGGCAACGGATAGGCAAGGTGTGTACTCGCCAAATAATAATTTTATTAGAAAGAAATTTTTTTAATAATAACTATTATTATAGAGTTGAGCAAAAGAGTTTTTAAAATATATAAATTTTTTTAAATCATTCCAAAACGGGTGTTTTTTTGGAGGTCACATGATTTAACCCACATGACTCGCGGGAGGGCGTTAACCTCGTATGTATCAAACCTTTCTTTTCTCATATGTATATATATATAATGGTTTCCATGGTCATTGGGAGTTCTCGGAGGGCCAAAATTTAAGTCAGCCCAATCCTTTGGGCTCTTGACCTAATCCGATTTGGCCTCCTTTGTTGTTTGGAAGCGCTGCGCATCATAATGAAGCCCGAGTCGGTTCCATTCGATGATGCTAATAATGCGCAAGTGGGGAGTTAAAAATTAAAATGATTAATTGCTCCAACATTTGACTCTCAAACTAGCAAGTTGGAAGACAATTAATTTCAACTTAATTTAATGGAGCTAATCGTTTTCTGGTTACTGTGGCTTTCCTTGGACTTAGCCATCTATTAGTTTGACAAAACTTAGGTTAACCATTATAATAAAGCAGACACTACTTTGTTATTATGAAAAAGATAGGCTGATTTAGTGATTTAATAATGTGCAAGTGGGAGTTTTTTAGCGGGGGGAGCTGTTGAGATTTGCAAGTTGGTTAAACCATTTATTGATTTGTCACCCATCCGTCTTAATTTATTACTGGAATTGACTCTCAGGAGGGTCCATGACTACCCAAATACTTTTTGGCCATCGAAAGCTGACTTTCATGGATTTCGAGGCCCTGAACTTATCGATAATCATTTTTTAATGAGATTTGGTGGATTAGAGGCGCTTGCTTCATCTGGGATGAAGCCCACAAAGCCTTATTATTTCTCCTAACATGTTGGCCAATGCTTTTCTCAGTTGCCTAGAGTTCCAAGGAAATCCATGTGCAAAGTCATGTTGGGGTAATGTTGCAATAATTGGAAAGGGAATTTTTTTTAATCCTCTTCTTTTGTAATTTTTTTTTTGGGTATCTTTACTTGCATACACCCAAAATTTAAGGGCACCAATGCAAAAATCATTGACTTCTTTGAATTAGATGATGGAGATCGTTTTTGTTCTCAATCTTCAATACAATGGATATTGAGATCACAGGCTTATCATCAAAATTTAGATTTTTGAGTCAATGTGGCATGCATCACAAAAAGTGATCCGAGAACCATGTTTGATATATGATTGATTATGGTCACTATTTTGGATGTGTCCCGCATGGAATCAAAGCCTGATTGTTTGATGTATGATTATGATCTCATGATCCATAATATGAAAGATTGGGACTGAAAATGATATCGATCATCTCTGATTTAGTTTGAATGTATTTCTCCTTTTTTCCTTTATTTGGCTTTAATGAAAGAAGCTTACTTATCCGGAAAAAAATACTTCTTAAAGACAATTGAAATGACATGCATCAAATAGGAGTTTGAGTCATGAGTTTATGTCCTATAACTCCAGTTAAGAGATAATTTTCCTTTAAAAAACAATTTTTGTGACTATAATATAAGAGTCATCCAGTCGCTTTTTTGCAAAATAATCTACACAGTGATTCGTTTCTTGCCAAATGCAATTGATTTCATCTTTACCAAACTTTTCTTGCAGCTCTAGCATTCCTTTGTAAGGCATCTAGCAATATGTTAATCACCTTCAATTATAATATTCTTAAGAGATTGACTCATCACTGAAGTCTATTGATTACTCTCTCATCAGCGTACTTTTAGGCCATATGATATGTTATGACCCTGTCTCTTTTGACCATATTTAATGGTAATAGACCATGTCTCTTTTGACCATATTTAATGATAATAGATGGGAGAAGCACTAAGTTCGGTACTTGTGCGCATATCATATTATGATTCACACAATTTAAAATTAGAACTTCTATCTATGATTCGGTTATACAAAAATAGCAATAAAAAATCCTAAGAATCCTACTACATTAATACCACTAAGACAAATAATTTAATTCTAATATTCATAGAATTTATTTTGGTAAACAATTAGAATCCTTAAGGGAATCTTACTTTTTTGGACTCTTACCTCTCCCGGCAAGTCAACTTGCCTAATTAGACTCTTCTTCTAATTAAATTTTTTATATATATGGGGAACCTAGAGAGATTTAGAAATAAAAACATTATTCCTTCTCTCTCGGTTGTGTCTCTCTTATTCTTTCTTCTCTAAGTACAACCATTGTGTACCTTCGGTAAGTGAGATCCACGTTGATCAATATCGCGAGTTTCAATCCACTATCGTATAGACAACTCGTGCATCTGATTCTGGAGCCTAATCTTCCCCCATTAAGGCTTCTCTTCGTTGTGAATAATCGATCATAAGAAAAGATTTCTCGCGAAAGGAATTTGGGCAAATCGTCGCTCGAATATATTCTCCGTCAATCCAAATCACAGATAGAAATCGATTCATTCTTTAACAAGTAGGTGTCTCTAAATCCATTTTAAGTTATTCAGTTATTTTCAAATAAAGAAACCCTATTTCAATTCTAGAAAAATCAGAGAAGAAAGAGATTTTTGGCTGCATTGAAGAACTCGACTTGAGCTTGAAATAGTCAACTCGACCGGTCGAAATCTCAAATCGACCTATCAAGATTCATAATATATATATATATATATATATATATATATATATATATATATATATATATATATATATATAAAACCTTGGGGTTCTGTGCGATCTCGACCGGTTGAAATTCATTTTCGACCAGTCGAGACGGAATGCCCTTTTGTATCTTTTAGGCATCTCGGCCGGTCGAAATTACAATTTCGACCAGTCAAATTTTGGCTTCTTTAGAACATCTTTTCACTTTATTTCGACCAGTTGAAACTTATTTTCGACCAGTCGAGGTTGAATTCCTTTTAGCCTTAATCAACCAACTCGATCGGTCGAATTATATTTTCGACCAATCGAGATTTATATTCTTGGGGACTTCTATCCTCTGTTTCATCTTGACCAATCGAGACCACAATTCGACTGATCGATTTGATAGAAACTCTCTCTTCCTCTCATCTTGATCGGTTGAGACCCATTTTCGACCAGTCGAGATTGACAGTTTTGAGACTGTGCTTCCTTTTTTTTTTTTTTTTTTTTTTTTTCGAAATTCGAGTTTCTTTTCACGGAGACATCCAATTTAAGCAAAACAGGACTTGATCTTATAGTTTTTGGACCTTTCGGACACAATGAGAATGTCTATTACCTCTTTTAAAGCTCGCAACGATCCTTGTATGAACATGTGTCTCTCTTTAGGGTCCGAAACATGTTTGATCGCTTTACCGATCAAATCATCAAGTACTTAGACACGATTACATCCAATGAAGAGTAACCATATTTAATCTTAAAATAAATATGGTTAAACATTTTTTATTCACTGTTTTTATTCAATGCTTCATATTATATGCTTCATGTTAACTTTCATTATGTTCATGCAATGCTTAGGGTATATGTTATAGTTTCTTTCTAATATATGTTCACCATCATTATATAACATTCATCATATAGAAAATTATAACAGAGTATACGCATGATAAGTTAAGAATAAGAAATGATACATGATAGAAGTTTTTGTTATGATGGGGTTTCTTTTACGGTCACGTGAAACTTAGAATGTAGGCATCCATATATAAATGTAACACCTCTATGATTTGATGATATGATGTTACACGAAGTACACCCAAGTTACTACGGAACTCCTCCATTGAAAAGCGTAGTTTAGTGAAGCATATCGCACCGTGACACATTTTAATTAAGTTTTAAGTAAATATGAGAAATGAATATGTTAAGATATGATATGTTAAGAAAGTGAAAAATTAAGCCACACAAATATAAAATCGGGGCGGAGACCTAAGCCCAAAATCGAATAATGATATGATCGATAAGACATATTGTGAAAGTCAGCTGAACATGAATTAAATTCTACACATGTCATACCTTATGAGCTACCGTAAAGGTCTAACGTCTGTAGCCGAGACGGGTCTTAAGGACAATATGTTAGCTTTGTCTCAAACTAAGGGGATATTATTGTTACTATATCGGTAATCTCATCTGATTGAATGATGATTTATATTATGATATGAATGTTAGGTGATTATCTATACGTGAATCTCGCATGGTAGGCTCGAGCAGTGACCCTCACACAGGTCGTTTAATTAAGATAAGTAAGATACGAAGTACGTTATGTAGACGTATGGAGTAGTAATAAGACTTTCGATATGTCACATATGATAAGTTGGTGAGACAGATAAGAAAATAAATAAGAAATAGAAACATCATGCACATTCCATTCTATATTATATATTTCAGCTTTGATATGATATGGTATGAGGTTTTGAATATTTTTGACATCATGTAGTAATGCTTATTTATTTCAAAATGCATCGCAATTCAAGCAATTGCACACACAATCACCTGGGTAAGTTATGGTGGATCGATTGTGCAACCCACTGAGTTTACGCGACTGAGTAAACTCATCCCCTCCCAAATCTAATAGTTTAAGGTGAAGACCTTGATCACCCTACTTATGATGACGTGAAGATAGTTGTGTTGGAGGTGGCTTATATAGATGATGACGTTAGCTATGGCCACCTGAATGAGAGTGTAGATCCAGTTGACTTCCTTTAGCTCTAGATTTGATATTTTCTTGAGAGAGACCTTTTTATCAGTTGATTTTGTTTTCATACTTCTTGTGAGTTTACATTTGTGATCATTTTACTCTATATAAAATTTGATTTACTTTATGTCTTAGAGGCATGATTAAATTATTATTTTTTAATGGCCATCTACGCTTTTCGTTGTTATTTATGAGTCATTTATCAATTAATGCAATATTAAATGTCTCAATAAAAATTTTAAAGATGATTTATGGATTATGTATATGCCCGCTTATCGCCTTAAGAAACGTGAGGTGTCAAAACACAAAATTTTAGGCCCTTGAGCTGGATTAAGAATTTTGGGTCGTGACGTAATATATATTTTTGAACAAAACACATTGTCCATGTTATTGAATATCCTATGGACTTGGACCAAAAAATATCCCCATCAAAGGGATCCATAACATTAGTGAGCACTTTAATATAGACTATGTTAAATAGGAAAAACAGATTATATTAAAATGCTACGATTGAATGGTCCAAACCAAAGTGACAAAGTTGGGGTTGGACGATAAATCGGCCCATAAAATGTCAAGCAAAATTTAGAAAAATAAAAAATAAAAAATATAAAAATATATCAATTAATAACTATAAAAATTATAAAAAATTTGAAAAAGTCAAAATTCAAGAAATTCACAATTAATTTGTGAAATTTGCCACTAGTTGTTGAAATTTCATTTTTTTTGAAAAAGCAGTGAATAATTATAATTTTATTTTTTTCTTTTAAAAAGATCATGAATTATTCGCAACTTCTTCCAAAAGTTGGAGAATTTGGTGAAAATAGGCGTCAAAATCAGAATCAGTATCGGGTATTGGTCCTCCATGGACCGATACGAATACAACTCGGTATAACTTGGTACCTATTACATATTTACATCTTTAGAAATAGGTACAACTCGGTTACCGCCAGCTCAATGGATGGTAGACTTTTATGGGATGTGACAAGTGACAACTTATAAGTCACTGCAGCTCAGCTCTTGATTGAAAGCGCTTCAAACACGTTTATGACATTTACTTAAAACGCCTATTGAGCATTGACTAAAAGCGTCTTAGAGACTCGGATGCATTTATTGTATATTTGCGTTTGCATCAAGCGCCTAGGGAACCAATGAAGAGTAGGGGTAACTTTGTTTGTACCCACTTATTTACTTAAAATGTCAATTGCAACTTTGGGGTACGTTACACGTATGAAGACCGATATGTATCGGTATCGGTTGATTTTTGATGCCTTGGGTCACTATGGTTCCGTCTAACCATTGATGACATATGTTCATATGATGTTTTGATACTTGGTGACTTAGCTAGATTGGCAAAAAATATGTACTCTTTTTTTATAATAAGAAAAAAATAAAAAAATGTAAACTTTTAGGTGTTATACTTTTGCTTTAGGTGACCCCACTGACCCTACTATTAAAATCCGCTTGTTTTAAACGTTATTTTCAAAGTAGCTCTGGGTTCATATATTTCGAAGTGAGAAGGTTAAATGATTTTGATGAGCTACTGTACGTGGTGATAATTGGCACAATGCTATTTCCAGCGGTCCATTTTGAATGCATGGTGGTAATAATTTGGGTGCATTTGGCACTCTTGGTTTAGAAAATGGTGGAATTTTGTAATTTTCCCAAACTGAAATGATGCCCTGGACAAACTCTTTGGCAGCAGTTTTATTAATCTTACCTAGCTAAGGGATGGTGATGAGATGATATCTTATTTATTTTTTACCGTTTTTGCTTATGATGATTAAAGTGTCCAATTCCATCCCCTATATATATTATTTAGCAAGGACAAGGAAGTGACCGATGATCCTAGTGGGTGACAAGATGATGATCCCTTAATTGGGTGTGACATTTGAGGTTCATTGCATTTAAATGGAAACTTGCTTTGATGTCACACGCGTCGACCCATAAATTTCCACTTGTCAGACTCACTAGTGTATTGTCGAGGACCACATGGCACCTAATCTGTTGCAACAAGTGATACATATATATATATATATATATATATATATATATATGCTTTTGGCATTCCACAAGTGATCCGTCATTCAGCTGCAAAACGTCCTAAATCTTTACCGTCACTGACCATTGAAGTTAAAACCTCCCGTAAAATGTTTCTTTACATAATTATTTACATATTCATGTTTATCTGCATGGCAAAATCACAAAGAGATTCTATTCCATGGGCACTCTGTTTTTAGGGGTCTCAATGGGCCTAAATGGGCCTCTATTGAGCCGAGACTGGCCTGCCTGCAATGGACCGAGAGATTAATGGCTCGTCCCCCACCTGATTAGTAAGTCGGGATCGGTACAGGCTATTTCAAAAGGCTTGATTGAAAATTGGCTCGTTTAAGTCAGACGCAAAGTTGTTGGCATGAATCGATTAAATTATGTAAAAATTGTCTGGCCACCCGAGGCTCGGCCCAACTTGGTCCGACATGAGTCAAGTGTGGGCTAAAGCAAGTAAGCCTGGTTCTTAAAGGGGCCAGCCCCAGCCCAATTAGTTGTCGGACCATGTATATATAGGCTAACTCTAACAGGCCCAATTATAATCAGCCTGTATAAGGCTCAGCCAAGGAAAAGGCTGGACGTGTATGCTTAGGGTACCATTAGTTATGTCCCTTGAAACTTATGATCTCACCCCAGCTCCTCAAGCTGGCATGCATTCAATGCTTTATATCAGACGATGAAGGTCATTTTTGTCCCAATCTGTCACACAATGGATCATGAGATCATGATTGTACCATCAAACGGTCAGTTTTTTATTCCACATGACACACATCGCAAAAAGTGATCCTAAAATCATGTGGCACACAACAAGCTCAAATATGATTTTAGGATCACTTTCCCGGATATGTACCACGTGAAATAAAAAATAACTTTTTGATGGTATGCTCATGATCTCAAGATCCATTGTGTAAAAGATTGGGGCAAAAAGTGACCCCCATTGACTGATTTAAAGCAATCAATCCATTGGGGCTAAAGGAGATAGGTGAGGTTACAGTTTCACAGTGTAAATGCTGGTACCCCTTATAGGCGGATGGATGGTGAAGGAATAAGTAAAAAGAGAAAATTTTGAGATGAGGCGGGTGCATAACGAATTGCTGCTAGGAAGGCCTCGATTGCCCACTTGCTAGGGAACTGATGTGAAATAAAAGGTTAGATATGTTTTATGGGTTTTCCAAGGATTTTTGAAAGAGGGATTTCGGACTCTTGAACTCATCACAAGAAATTATCCAGCTGTAAACAAGTTCTCATTCGAGGACAAGTTGTAAAAAATCTGTTCTAGTTGAATCGAAAGGAAGTTCTATATTATAGATTTTTCGGATTTCCACTGGTTAAATTTAAAAACGATTAGTGGGAGCTCAACAATCACCATCTAACTTTCAGGCCATATGGTATAAATTTTTTCATCAAATGAGAGGCCATCATTTAAATTAAACTCAACCCCAAAAATTACCTCCATCAAAGGATTCAAACCATTCCATCATAATGTTCTAATACTAACTATTGTTACAATCTGCTATAAGGCACATATTTAGGTGGTGCTGAGATACGAAATTATGAATCCTTTCATGGTCTACATCATTGGGTGGAGTTCCTCACAAAGAACGACCTATCATTTGAATGAGTTAGATTGGTTAGAAATTAATGCGTGCAAGGGGGCATAAGGTGGCTTAAAAGTGGGATGGTGAGCGTTATCTCAACTAAGGATTTAAAAGGAATACATATCGGGTTTATCGGCTGAGTCTAAGGCTAATATATATCGTATATGTCAGATACATATTTGGCGAAAGGGGCAGATATTAAAGTATCCTTTGTATTTTAAAATATTATATATATATATAGGAAAAGGCATCCGTCCTCCATGGGAGGACCGTCACCGTCCTCCAAGCATCCACGTGGACCTCCACGTGGCCGCCAACATATTGTTTTGATGCTACGTGGAGCTTGGGTGCATTGCTTAGATCATCTTTGTAAAAAAAATAATTTGAAAACCCATCTCCACCATGTGTTTTTTGAACCGTGAAATGTGGATCATTGAAATCCGTCAAACTTTGACTCATGGGTTTAAAAAGTTTTTTTTCAATTTTTTTTTTTTTAATATTAATTTATACGGTCCACTTGTGCTCCACATGACACCCAACATGGAGCTCCATGAGAATCTTGGAGGACGGTGACCGTCCTCCATTGGAGGACCTAATCGGCTCCCATATATATATATATATAAAACTTAAAATAAATAAAATTTTTGTATTATGTCAGTCAGGTTCATATCGTATCGGTTCATATCATCTGATATAAACCGATATGGGCCAATATTTGTATGTATATAGAATCAGGGTCATATCACATCAGGCTAGACCTAACCTAATGCTATGGGTCTATTTTTTTAGGGGAGAAGAGCATCTCATTTATAAAACCGAGGTAAGTCTGGTTAAAAACTTAGTTGCTAAGGACATAATCATCGGTCCGAAAAGTCTTCAATGGCTGTGTGTAGTCTAAAACTTCTCCTTATGACCTGAAATTTGCCTCCTATTTTTTCTGTTTTATTTTTGCCCACCCATGTAAAAAGTGGAGGGTCTAGATGATGGACTTGATAGTTGGTAGAAGTCATTCAATAAAATTTAGTGAGAAAATAGGTTACATCATAAGATTCATGAGAAATTTGACCCCATGGACTAGCAGCATCTTGCTTCAAGCTCAACCTTTCTCAACCTTGGTTTCTATTGATCAAATGTTTCTAGGAACAAAGGCAAGCATTCCTTTATACCTGAGTTCGTCCATGATAAAAACTTTAAACATGCTTTATCAAAAATCAAATAAGACTTAATTAAACATGGGACCTAAGGACCAAAAAATACAAGGATAATGGCTCTGAGCGACAATTAAACACCAAATTAGTGAAAATAGGGGCCGGAGCAGAGTCTTGTGTCTCTCACTGTCACTTATGTTAAGCCCCGTTTGACTGAATAGCTTTACTTTTTAAATTAGGAAAATTTTAAAATAATCCTTGAACTTTCATCCGTCATCAATAATGTATTTAAACTATTACTCTTATTTAATAGGAACTCAAAGTATACATAAATTCATCAACTAAACTCCTATTGTCACCTTTTGTTAATATGCGAACGAAAAATGCTGAGTTAGCATATAATATCTCAAAATAGCGTGCGTGGCATGCCCACGTGACGAGGACTTAACAGGCGTGACTGTTGATTTGGGGTGTTGTATGCCACGTTAGCGTGCGTGACGAGGACAAGTCAAATCAATAGTCGCACCTGTTAAGTCTTCTCCACGTTGGCATGCCACGCACACTATTTTCAGGTGTTGTATACCAACTCAACATTTTTCATTCGCATATTAACGGAAGGTGATGATAAGTGTTTAGTTGATGAACTTATGTGTACTTTGGGTACTTATTAGATATGAGCAATAGTTTAGGTACATTATTGATGATGGGGTAAAAGTTCAGGGATTATTTTAAAATTTTCTCTTTAAATGATCTGACACTATTATAATGTTGGGTTTTGACTCGATTTACGATTGCAACTAGAGTTACCTATTGCTTTAGTTTGAGGAAAGTCTCATATTTTGAAAACTTGTATTATTCTTTAATATAGGATATGAAAGATAGGGAATAAGAGTCCAAACCAAATTGGAAAGTGTGAGTATTTTTTGGAACGTTGGTTCTCTTTGGACTATTTTAGTGTGAGAGAAAAACTTGTTCAGATTCAAGAGAGCTTCAGTCTTGGATTAAAAAATGAGGATTTTGGAGATTGGTTTAGTATAGCTTTAGAAAATAGGTTTTTTAGGTTCTCTCTTCTTCGTGTGAGTTAAAGAGAACTTAAGATTTGTTTTGGTTGTGTAACTTTTATTGGATTTTGGTGAGATTGCACTTGAGTATTTATTTGAGAGAACTTTTGTGTTTGTTTTGAATTTGGAGTTTTCTATTTGTGCTTGAATCTTTATGGTTCTCTTGTGTTAGGTAAGACTGGAGAATACGATCTCCATTGTTTGTAGACTTTGTGCATCTTCTTCTTGATAATAGAAACACTTTGTTTGGCTATTTCATAGGCTTAAGTCAAATCACGTAAATTTTGTTCTTGTTTGTGGTGTGATCTCTTTCTCTTTCTACCTTCTTGTGATTATTATTATTTGATTTATTAATTATCTTTTTCGAACGTAAAAGCCATTAAAAAGATTGAAAGTGCAAAAAAAATTTAGAGTTTTTGCACAAAATATAATTAGACCTTTTTATCTCATACCATTGAAGTGTGATTTCTCATTATGCCATGTGGTGTACATTTGTGATCAATCTAAATTGTTCAAGTGATAACTTATCATTATTTTATTTTTTTTGATAATTAAGTAACAATTTATCATTGAAATATGTCTCAGCCCAAAAAAACATGCCTATAAGAACCATTCAATTGATAAACTTTAATATCAGCCATTAAAACTAAAAAAATATTTACATATTATAGTCTACACAGATCCGATGATTTCAATCTCCCTAAAACATAATGTCTGAGCCTCTCTATAACCTGTCACATGGGCGGAAAGAATCACCCTACATCTTAAATCATGTGCTACAGGGAAAAGGGCAGAATGAGTATCTTGTAGAGCTATATTACCGTTGGGGGAAGAAACTAGAGGGAAGGAGAGAAGCAAAGGAGGCATGAAAAGGGAGTGGTTAAACAGTAAAGTTAGCAAAGGATTATTAAAGAAAAGGGGAAAAGATTAAATCCCTTACTTTCTTTTTAACCCGAGTTTCGGATGCGCAACAGTTGATATGTGGGGGAACGAGAAAACGACGTGCACCCCACCTGCTCACGCGCACGCGACCCCACAAACCCTAATTTCCAAGAGACCCCTAAAAGGAAAAACCATGCTCTCAAAACCACAGCAAAGCCAGGATAACAGGACTCTTAATTCGTCTTCTTTTTTCTCTTTTACTTTTCTTCTTATGGGTTTCTTAGCACTATTAGGTTTGCTCATTCTCCATAGAGGTATATCTGACTTAACTTAAGTCGCCACCCTTCATCTTCTTCATCTTCTTCTGTTACACTTTATTTGATTCTAAGAGCCCCTTCTATAATTCTGTTCTTTGTTTCTTTGATTACTCTTCATAGTAGGAAAACAGAACCAAATCTCTCTCTCTCTCTCTCTCTCTCTCTCTCTCTCTCTCTCTCTCTCTCTTATACATGAAGGGTTTACTTTCATCTCATGTTGTGTCCTTGTTTTGGAACTCGTAGAAAAGAGTTAGTATTAGTAGATACAAACTCTTCCTATATTTTTCTAAATCTTTTTTCCTCTTTCTTATAGTTAGATACATGATTCTATGAAAAGATAGCGCCAATAAGAGGAGGAGGTGGAGAAGAAGACAATTATTGTGTCTATATATACTCTTTTTTGTATCTGTAATCTTTTTCTGATTGGTAGCACTGGCAAATCGGTGGTGGACCGGCCACATAGGGCTGCCGGGGCTCGACCCTGGTTCAGCCTCATTGAAAAAACACGGGCCCGACACGCCTGTAAAAAATGAAAATATCGGGGTCAGTGGCCGGAGAAGAACAGGCGAGGACGATGAAGAAGACAGAGAAGAAAATGGAGATGAACCCAGAGAAGGTGCTGTCGAAATTGGTACCCGTCGCCCAAGAGGCCGACCACCTGGCTCCAAGAACAAACCAAAGCCCCCCATCTTCGTCACCCGAGACAGCCCCAACGCCCTCCGCAGTCATGTCTTGGAGGTGGCATCGGGGGCCGACGTGGCCGACTGCATCGCTCGGTTTGCCAGGAGGCGCCAGCGCGGCGTTTGTGTGCTTAGCGGCAGTGGTGCGGTGGCCAATGCAACACTCCGTCAGCCGGCTGCACTCGGTGCTGTCGTTGCCTTGCACGGGCGGTTTGAGATACTATCGCTGACTGGAGCGTTTCTACCGGGCCCGGCCCCACCCGGATCGACGGGGCTGACCGTCTACCTCAATGGTGGGCAGGGGCAGGTCGTAGGGGGCAGCGTGGTGGGCGCACTGGTTGCAGCGGGGCCCGTTATGGTGGTTGCAGCCACGTTCGCGAATGCAACTTATGAACGGCTCCCAATTGAGGACGATGATGATGCTGGAAACGGAGGCCCTCAGGCACAGATGCCGGGCGGCGGTGGCGGGGCAGGAGGGTCTCCACCTGGTATTGGAGGCGGTGGTGGTACTGGGCAGCCACAACACAGTCTTCCCGACCCAACTTCGCTGCCTGTTTATAATCTGCCGCCAAATTTGCTGCCAAATGGTGGGCATATGAGCCATGAGGCCTATGCTTGGGCTCATGGTCGGCCACCATTTTGAATTAAGGAGAAGAAATGATGAAGAAGAAGAGATAGCATGGTTGTATATGTATATTCTACTTGTTGAGTTATGTTTCTTTATTTTGGAAATGGAAATGAATGATAGTGAGTTTTTTATTTGTTTGTTTTTTTAATATTATTGTAGTTTTGTTGCCTATTTTGGGATATTTTTGCTTATATTTTTTTTCGCTTCTTCTGTTTTTTTTTTTTGAAAAAAAATATTATTTATTTAATTTCCTGTGATATTTGTATAACTATTTGAATTTATGGTTCTCATAAACTGGGAGTAGCTTTTAAAAGAACCAATATACTGATTTTGGAAGAGAGACTAGAGTTTGAGATTTAGGAGCTTTATTACCTGCCAACTGTTTTTAGAGTGTGTGCAATGGAAGTGTTATGGAAAGGTTCATACTCTTTTACCTCTTGGTTTTTGGCAAATTACACTCTATATAAGGAAAACGATCTCATAACTTGAGTTTTGAGATATAAACATGTGCCTCTAGCTCCTATTAATTTCATATCATTTCAAATCTCTTTAAAATGTCAATTATAATGATATGCACTTAAAAAGACCTTGATGAGTGAGAGGATCATTGCCAACATTAAAATTCGGGCGCAATGCGGGTGCAACGCCAGTCTTTGAACCTTTATGAATTCCTTTTAATTAGGCTATATTGATAGATTGATGGTATCCTCAAAGATAGCATGTGATAACTAATTACAACTTTTATATATATATATATATATATATATATATATATATATATATATATATATATATATATGGGTCACATGGAGGGGGCCAGTGACTATATTAGGTCATGTTTTTACTCATGCCATTGGTGGAATTAGTTATCATCCAAAAGGAGACATTATTCTTCGATCACATAAGTATGTTCTTTCTTTCTCTATTTCTCATGATCTCTCTCTCTCTCTCTATATATATAGATATATGGAGTAATATATAATAAATGAATGGCAGAGGAAAGAAGGGAGGGTTTTCATAAGCAGGCCTTGTATATCTAATATGTGGTGTATGCTCAAGCTTTCTCTCTCTCTTTCTCTATATACATAGATGGAGTAATATATAATAAATGAATGGCAGGGAAAGACAAGAGGGCTTTCATAAACAGGCCTTGTATATCTAATATGTGGTTTAGAATGCATGCTCAAGCTTTCACGTCACAAGATTGCCTTGGGCCATATGAGAACGAAAGATGGGGGATGAAAAAGAAAAAAAGAAAACGGCTTGGAAGAACATCATTGAAAGGTGTCTCCACCTTTATGGCTGCTACACATTTCATTTTTAAAGAAATGTGTAGGCATAAATGATATGGTATATAAGAGCTCTCCTCCCCCTCTCTCTCTCTCTCTCTCTCTCTCTCTCTCATAAGTCAGTTAAGGTTGTTAGTGGTCCTCACCTCTCAATTAAGCTCAAAGAAAAATCACATGCGGGAATTAAATACTATTAACACCATTTTACAATATTAGAGAGGTCAAGGAAATTGGGATTTGGTTCATAATAGTCCACCTCACAATCATATTGGCTTCCAATATCAAAAATGAATATTTTGAAACCAATATAATTGATGCATTCCTTAAAATCTAATTTCATGGAATAGTATCCATAGGGATTTTGTGATTGATACAGTCAATAGTCACTTTTGAATTTGATTCCACTAATACATAATTCGTTTGCATATATGTTAAAAATAGTTGATAATTAATGGCAGAAAGTCCTAAATTCTCACTATTAACTAAAAAACTGCCACTATTACCCTCGTCACTAATAGTCTTATTAACCTTTAATAGCTTTTTTATTAATAGCAATAGTTTTTGGCTGCCACTAATGGTCTTATTTTTTGTAATGCCGTCAAACTTGAATACCTCTTCCTTCATAATATCAAACAACACCAATGCCAGCCCTATCAACTGTTTTTATCCCATCAGTGTTAATCTTGATGGCGAATGCCTTTGGTCTTGTGCTCCCAACCTTACCAAGAGGGCTGCATGCTATAAAGATTATTAGTTAGGTCCCGATTTAGATCCACTGGGCTATACTTGAGGTGTTCAAATTTAGTCCCATTCATCTTCTCTCTCTCTCTCTCTCTCTCTCTCTATATATATATATATATCTTAGTAGTAGACATTGCTCATTGATCACCGGCCGACAACCTATTGTTTCCGGTAACTATAGACCCACTACAGTCGGACGGCTGGTCCTTGAAAAGAAATTATATTTTTGTTATTTATCCTTATATAAAATAATAAACTTAGATCCAATTCGAAGGTATATAGAAAAACAAGACTAATCATAAAAACTTTCAGTGCATTATACCAGTTCAAAAGGTTTTATCAAAACACGACTTCACGAATTGTGTGGCTCTTGGGACTTACGAAAGTAAAATATATGTAAAACCCAAAGTTCGTGTAGGTGTCTGCTCGAATTGAGCTATCAATTGCTACCTTCGTGAAAATGATCAACAAGTGCTCAAGAGGAAGATGAACAGGGTTTTTGCCTTCGAGCATGCTACGAGTGGGGTTTTGCCTATGTGAGAAAGGATTTTAGGGCTTATTTCAATAAATGGTTATTTTAGTAATTACATGTTGGGTACCCTAAGGTACATGCAATTTCAACCCTAGGTGGTAAATGTTTAAAAAGGTTAACTAAATTTGGTCCCTATTTAGTAAATATTTTAGGCCTGCTTGCATAAAAAGTTAAACCTGAAAAATGGCATATTTAGATTTATAAATCAAATGGATTCCCATGGATTCTGAGCTTATAGGCATCTATAGGAGTCTTTTGTTTTCTGCTCTTTGGATAGCTTGTCTATGTTAATAGAAAAAGAAAAAGTATTTAATATGCCCAACACATTTAGACGAGTTTTTTTATTTGCAAGTGCGAGGGTACTTTTCCTATTTTTTCTTTTGGAAAATGAAGAATTTTTTGTACTTACTTTTTCTGGTCTTAAATCATATCCAAACAATGGTTAACTTATATAAAAAATTGATGACTATTTGATTAAAATCCAAAAATAATTATTAATGGGAGAGTCCCTAAAATTTTTCTTCACTAGTTTCCTTAGCATTATAACAAAATAATGTCTATCGTTTTGAACTCTTTGAGATTAGTCTAACTGGCACTATGGTTTAGCAAATATAGTTCCCTAGCTTTCTCTTCCCTCAAATCCCATTCTCACAAAGCCAACATATTAAAGGGATGCACACTCTTAAATTAAGAGTGGTCCCATTTTAATCCACGTTTTGCATTTAATTTTTTTGGATGCATCACATTTTGAAATTCTCAATGCCAACAAATCATTTCATTTAGTGTGGATCTTACATTGGACGCATGATTTATTTAGCAATACTAAATAAGCTGGCCACCTATCTTACATTGGATGAGTGAATTTATAAAAGTTCACCTATCTTACATCGGATGAGTGAATTTATAAAAGTTAACCTAAACTAAAAAGATGTGGCTATATGGTAAAATTTCCCAACAAGGTAGCTAAAAAACATGAAAGAAAAAGTTAGAAAGGTTAAAAGTGGTTATTTCGCAAGATGTAGCATTACATCTAGGGTTTAAATTAATGAGAAAAGGTAAGAACAACTTTAATGTTTCTAAGCTCACTAAGTCCTCTTAAAGAGATGGGATCCTTTAGCACTCAAAGAGCTTTAGATGTCTACTAACATGGAGGACCCTCTTCACATGGATTCACGTGTCAGTGTTAATAAATCACAATATTTAATTACTTACAGCTTGCCTAACAACATTCCAATGGTAAAGCCGCAAGTTCAATGGACCCTTCACTTCAATTATTATTCCTTGCATTATTAAAATACTCTTTCATCACAGGACTAACAACAAAATAATTCTTTCTTATGCGCCATTTATCTTTCCAAGTGTAGGTTCCTCGGCCTTCAGATCCTAAGCATCTTTTGAGCCCAAGAATATAAATTAAAACCCTTGATTTCAAGGAATCATATAAACCCCCATTAATGTTATATTGACCACCCATTAGAGGCAAGCAATATAAAAGAGATTTGGCTTTCTAACAGCGGGCTATGATAAAACTTTCACTTTTTTAAGTTATATTTTAACATTTGATATAATTTTTATCTATCCAAGTTGTTCAAGTGGTAGAATATTTTATACCCTTTGTGTAGCTAAAAAGATATGTCTCGTGCAGGGTACGTAATTCATTGAATCCAAGGACTTCAATATGAATCTTGTGTTAGATGTGAACAACAATCCATATTAAACTTCTTAGATAGATTGGTTTGAACCCTTTAAAGAGCAATTTTGTTTGGCAATAATCCTCATATAATTTATAGCCACTTGGGCAATTTCGATTTGCCAAATAAGTCCTCAATGTAGCCTAAAAAGTGGGTCGGTAATAGTTTAATCTTAGGCATAAGGTAGACCATTAACCTAATATAAAAGTATTTATGAATATAATAAACATGGTCAGTGGCCTACATGAGAAAAATAGAACCATGTTAGCTTTCCAGGTATATATAAATCCTTGTTGAATAACAAGTCTCGTGGAGTACACGTCATCTTACTCAGGCTGATTCCACTTTAGCCGAGTTTTAAACATCTATTGGTGTAGATTCTACAAGAGAAGGTAATAAATCTGGTCAGTTGTGTGATAGTAAATTCATGCCTTTGTGTTAAAAAGTGAGGTGATTGACGATTTTTCCCTAATGGTCCGGTTGTTAGCAATTTTCTGATTGAATTTTTGCGAAATAATTTCATGTGGAAATGAAATTGTTGTTGTTTGAGTAGGTAATTTCAAATGAAATTGATTTCTCTTGTTTAATTAGTGTGTTTGGTAAAAAATATTACTATTGCAATCATAGTGACAAATTTTGTTTTCGGTAATTTTTCAGTGGGGGGTCCTTTCGGTACATTTCGGATTAATTTCGATACATTTTGAAAAGATTTTGAGAAAGTTTCAAGAATTAAAAATATATTTAATATTTTAAAAAAAATAACAATTAATCCAAGTGGCCAAGCATTGAACTATAGAAGACAAATTGACAAAGGTACAGTTATACTCATCCAAAGGCTGCTTTTTCACCTCACCTCCTCCACTAGGCATGCATTGACCGCCTTTGATCAGATGGTGGAGGTCATTTTTCGTCCCCATATTTTGCACAGTGGATATACGGATCATGAGCGTACCATCAGATGATCGTTTTTTTATTACATGTGGTACACATCTCAAAAAGTGTCGCTAAAATCATGCTTGAGAGAGATGGGAGTCATATGATTTTAAGGTCACTTTTGAGATGTGTGTCGTGTATAGTAAAAATCGAACCGTCTGATGATATTCTCACGATCCATAGATCCATTGTGAAGAAGATGGGGACAAAAAACGGCCTCCACCATCAGATTCAAGGCAGTCACTGATTATCAGCTGAAGAAGTTGGTATGAGAAAGCAAGTAAGGAGTAAGGAGAAGGGAGTTGCTATTGTTTACCAACTATTTTAGTCCCACATCGTTTAAGAGTAAAAACGACCGCACTCTACCCACCTATATAAGAGCTTTCATTCCCAATTAAGCTTCCCACATAGTTGTGTGTTGGCTCACCGATTAAGTTATCAATTTATTCGGAATATTTATAAAAAAAACAAAAAAGGGAGGGAGAAAAAATGTTGAAATTTTAGAAATTTCGTCAAAAGATATCGAAATTACCGAAAAGTGTCAATTAATTAAAATGATATGTTGTATGAAAATAAAGTTTCAATATGAGATTTCTTTTCCATTAATATTTTACACTAGCAATTTATCAAGGAAAGCCCACGCAAATGAGTAGAGAAAAGAAAATTTTAGATTGCGATATGTAATTGACATATGAAGAGAGGCACAACAAATAGAAATGACTTGATATATAGAACATAGAACTTGCAAAGCTGATCCCAAAATAGAGGTGACAAGGTAATGGGTGAATTGGTGATGATGATGGGCTTGCAGCCATCCTATTTCTTTCACCAGACAAATTACATGTTCAACAAATTTGGTACCGTAGACCCACAAAGCACAAAGAATCGACCCTCTTGGGACTGAAGGCAATTATTGTAAAATTCGATGGGCCTAATTCAATCTCATAAAATCGTCTTGTAAGATTAGATTTAAGCTATTGACACAGGAGACATGGGAATATAATTCAAAGTTTGACATGAGCAAACTGTGTGACTTCAAATTAAATTTTCAGATGTTACCAAAGACGGAACACTATGATGGTACTCAACACCATCAGATCACGACTCTCGAAGAAAAAAAAAAAAAGAAGCAGCCTATGGAAACGACAAGCTAAATAAACGCCAAAAAATCGGCCAAGATGGATTCCCGAGGAGGGTGTGGGTACCCCACATCGTTGAAAGTAAACAATAAAGAGGATCGATGGACCGGGAACTGCGCACGTTCGTCCACGTGTCGTCACGTGTTTACAACTCAGTAATTGACGACTCCACAGCTTAAAGCGGGAGACATGCAGCTTCTCTGTCTCATAAACGGCTCCTTCAATAAATCGACGGTCGATTCTACGATACCAAACTTAGCGGTCTTAATGGGCCGAGCCTTAACCGGCTTTTTTCTAATCAAGCTTCTTGAAGTTATCCCATGCATGACCCGATTTCGAATTAGGCTGGGCTGGGCTTGCCCATTTATGAACCAAGCGTACTCATACCTGTCCCATGTTGGATTCAGCCGGGCAGCAGGTTGCTTGTCAATTTCTATACAAATTAACCCAACGTTATGGAGTCTGGCCGAGTTAGGGTGGAAGTATAAACAGGCCAATTTTCAATCTAACTTTTCAAACAAGCCGATACACTTCTTGGCTTACTAATCGAGCCGTGCTGGTCCAGCCCACTTATGCATTGGGCTTACCTACCTTAGCCCATGCCCAAGCAATTGGGGGCCGGGGACAAGCCCACCCCATTCAGACCCCTATATTTGACACCCCTCCTCTGCCCATACTCACTAGTCAGGAAGTCCGAGTTCTGGAAACTGCATTTCTATTCGTAAAATTCAAAGTTCTGTTGCTAAAAAGTTGCAACTGTCTCAAAAATTTATGATTTAGTTGGGGTTTAATCGTCAAGAAAAACGTAGGAGTAAAGTGTAGTATTTTTTCGAGAAGTCAGTTTTTGGTCACATTGCTTCTATCCATGATGCATAATCTTGAATAATCTCCCAATACTTGTACGAGGCGGCAGGACCCAACCCTGAGGTTTTGAGAGCCCAAGGCGGGTTCCTAAACTGGAGCCCCCTTTCATATTAATTTTTAATACAAAAATTGCTATAATTTTTTTTTTGACAAATAAAGCAATACGCATTACTTTTAGATTTCAAATATATATATATATATATATATATATATATATATATATATATATATATATATATATATATATATATATATATTCCATTCTACTATTTATAATTTAAAAATGTAACTAACAAATTATCAAAAGTATATTTTAAAGAAAAATGTAACAAAAAAAGAGAAAAACTAAATAATTAGCACAAAAAATAAGACTATTAGCTGTAGTTTTTTGCTGCAAAAAACTGCAGCTAAAAACTGCTGTTATTACCAAAAAAGCTATTAAGAATATTAGTGGTAGGATTTTTGTTAATAGTGGCAGTTTATGGCTGCCGCTAATAGTCTCATTTTTTGTAGTGAGTAGAACGTACTCAACTGATCGAGTAACCCAACCAATAATATTTTAATACTTTTTATTATTTTAAATGTCATTGAATCTTTTGATCACAACCACTTTTTAGCACTTCAAAAGTCTCAAAAAGTTCAAAAAATAGGTTCACTGGATAACTAGATCAAAATTCACAGGTCATTTGCAAAAAAATGGAACTGTAACAAGTCTAAGATCGCTATTTTAAGTTAAGGTTATATATATATATATATATATATATATATATATATATATATATATATATAAGTATCTCTAAATGCATCCACATCTTAGACCCCTTGCAAATTATTGAATCCTTCGAATCATATGACGGAGATAGTTTTTCACCCATATCTTTCGCTCAATAGATCTTGAGATCATAGTGCACCTATCAAATAGTCGGTTTGTGATTCAACGTGTGATGGGTCTAAAAAAAATGATCATAAAATCACATTTGAGTGTGATGTGTGACATATGTTTCAAGGGCATTTTGTGGGGATTTGTGACACATGGAATAAAAAATTGACTGCCTGATAGGTTGGCCATATTCTAAAGATCTATTTTGTGAAAGATAGGTATGAAAAATGATCTCCGTCATCTCACTAGAAGGAATCAATGGTTTTCAAGGGGTCTGGGACGTGGGTACTTTCGGAGAACGCGTGAGCACGTTTAGAGGTACTATATATATAAAGGATTTGATCAAACAAATCTAGTCAACTCGAAATTGGGCTGGAGAATCTATTGGGTCAATACATATGGCTGGTCTAGCCCAATGAGGCCAATGATCCGACCAATAACCTGCACCGACCCGGCCGAAACCTAATCCATGACCCATTAAAAAAATTTACAAATATGAGACTTTGGGGAGAGTTGAACCGGCCACAACCTCTTCGGTAAAAAGTAAAGCATTACAAATTACTTAACCAACTAAACAATTAAATTGATTCAATGCTTTTATACATTAAAAGTTATATTAAACATCTAAATAGTAAAGACGACTTTCAAGATTTGGGGGCCCGAGGCGGCCGCCTCTTGGGCCATGGCCCACGGCCGGGCCTGCAAGGCGGTTTATACCGTATAAACATGTCGGACATTCAAACATCATATATAACTCAAATTTATTGGAATATATATTAGTATAAATGTATAATATATATTTTTAAGGAAAAAGAGTACATGGGTTGGAGTGCATGGATGAATTTATGCACTCGAATCTTAGATAACATGCCACATGACACATGATCTCAATACAATACCCCTCTTGGGATCATGCGTCACATGACATACGATTTGTTGATAAAAGTTTCAAAAATTAAATTTTTGGGTCGTTAAAATTGTGGTCAAAGTTTATGTAATGCTTCACATATTTTGGTGCATTGAATATTTTCCCTTTTGACCACATTTTGGACGGTAGATATAGTTCAGATCATGTCCAAAATTTTTGGGTGGTCTCTGATCATCCTCAAGCAAGGTGTCGTGGTACCTGATCCTCTGAATAGGTGCCATGTGAACTCCACCTGATTCATATGCATGAACCTACCATGCATTGTAACCTATAGCCGGGGGCCTCTATTTTTGATGTATATATATTTTTTTATCCAAAAAATTGAAACTAGCTATAAAATCTATACCATCCGGTACTTCCAGTGTATATTAGCACCAGAGGTGACGCGCGGTACAGACACCAAAGCCGATATTTTAAACCTTGCTTCCATTCCATCCTCCCACAACCAAGAGCAAGGCGTGTAAACTGGTCAGGTTGACCTGGTAAGTTTTGTAGACCTGACTACTGGCTGCAATTTGAGTGTCGAACTCAACTTGTTGGGTCAGATCGTGTCGACAAACTTGACTTGTTATTTACACAGATTGGGTTTAAGTTGAGTCCCAAACCCAACTGAAAATTAAAGAATGCTAAATGCAGCCAATTTTTATAGACGTTGTACTGACAATGCACCTTGCCCAACAAGTAGCCCGATGCTTATCTCATTGATGACACGTCTTTTAAAAATCAACTCTACCTCGCCAATTTCTTCTTATGGGCATTGTGAAAAAGTAGGTTTGAGTTTTTTCCTTTTGTCTTTTTCTTCTCTATATTTAGGCCGAGTACAGAAAACGGCCCGGGATGGAAAAGGGTATAAAAAAAATCAAGCACGGAAGTGAACAACCCAGCTATAATAACCTCATTAAATAGAATACATAAAGAAAAAGTCGGCCTCAAATAAACGAGATAAAATTATAATTATGATGATGAGAATTATAATAAAAAATGTCAAGATATAATCACTATTTTCAGAGAGTCAAACAATTTTTTATTTATCTCAGACCCTGTAATTATTTGTTAATGTTTTCTCAATAGGCTCCAAATATATAATGTGCTGAAATTCGCTTTAAATGAAAAACTTGGTGAGTGGTGACACAAAAATGCTCTTGAACCCACTAGACTGGTCACTCTTATTTAGAGCAATTGGTCCCGTATTAGACTGATAGTTTACGTGGAGGACCGATTGGAGGACCGATCTTGGTGTTGAGCAAATTAAGAGATGCCTCAAAGGTTCAAGTCCGGAATCAACCTCTTCAATCAAAAGTAATGTGTATAGTCTATTACCCATCTTCAATATTCTCTATTTAAAATGAAGATAATGCTGCCTACCATCTACATCGCCTAGATCCTGCAAAAATGTGGGAGCCTTGTGCATTCGGTACGCTATTAGTACGAATGATTGGTCCAGTTTAGGACCGGTTGGTCCCATATGAGAGTCATGAGATCGATCAATCCAAGATTGGTCGATCTAATACATGACTGATCAGTACCATATTAAATCAATTGATCTACTAATAATAAGATCAATTGGTCTTATATTTTTGGACCGATTGCAGAGATTTTGAATGATCGGTTGAATATTAAACCAACTGATATACTAAAAGACTGGTTGGTCCTGATCGTGTCTCATGAGATTGACTGGTTTTATTTGTGACCAGGGATCAAAATTTCGGGTAAAATTTCAGTTTTGGGCTTGGCCGAAACCGAAAATTTGACCGAAATTTTGGGTCCCATACAAAAATGACCGAAATTTCTGTCCATGGTTATTGTTTCGGTGGGGACCGAAACCGATAATTTCGGTCGAAATTTCGGTCATTTCGGCCAAAGTTTTGATCCTTGTTTGTGACAAAGCCGTCTCAAACTGAGATCGATCAATCTCATTCCAGATTGATTAGTCTAATATGAGATCGATTACTTTTGAAATATGAATAGTTGGGGGTTTTACGCCTAGAAGAGAGAGAGAGAGAGAGAGAGAGAGAGAGAGAGAGAGAGAGTGAGGCTCCGCTACAAAAAATAAGACTATTAGCGGCAGTTTTTTGTAGCAAAAAACTGTCGCTATTAACGAAAAAACTAGTAAGACTATTAACGATAAGGGTATTAGCGGCAGTTTTTTTGTTAATAGCGACAGTTTATGACTGCCCCTAATAGTCTTATTATTTGTAGTGATCAATCGCACCATTGCATTTGAGACAGAGAGATAAAGAAGGGACAGAGACAGCGACTATGGTTATAATGAGAGAGAGAGAGAGAGAGAGGGGAAAAACGCCCATTTGACGGGGGCATTTGGTGATTTAAACAAAATCAGGTAAATATTTCACTGGCATGTGCATAAGCAAGGGAAGGTCATTTCCAATGTTCTCTTTAAAAAAATGAAAAAGTAGAGTACCTTTAAATTCATCCACCAAATCTTTGAGTTTATCCATGTTGAAACATATTGATCATATAGAATCGGACAATGGAGATTGTTTATTGTCCCAATCTTTTACATGATGGAACTTGAGAACATGATCGTACCATCAAATGGTCGATTTTTTATTTCATGTGATATACATTAAAAAGTGACCTTAAAATCAATTTTAAGCGTACAAGTGATGTTAAGGTCATTTTTCTGAGATGTATGCCATGAGAAATAAAATACTAATCGTCTGATGATAGACGCATGATCTCAAGATCCATTATGTGAAAGATTGGGACGATAATCAATCTCTATCATCTTATTCTACGAAGTCAATGTGTTTCAGTGTCGGTGAACTCTAAGTTTTGGTGGGTGAATTTAAAGGTACTCAAAAAGTAGAAGCCGACAGGTTAGACATCTCAAGTTAACGTGGTTGATATTTTACCTTTCTTAGGTAAAAAAAAAAAAAATTTGTCGTAGCATTCCCCATAAAAAAAAGTATTGGTAGTAGGTGCTTGAATTGTTCAGAAAGGGTGGTTCGGAGGTCTCTCTCTCACCCTCCCAAGTTAGTTGCATGTATATTATATAGTTTTGACTGCCAAGTTAGTAAAGAGAAAATGTACTTTCATTTAACACAGATGGCATCCTCCCCATCTGCGGGGGCATGAGATCGTGTGTTTTATTTTTCACATTTGTTTTCTCCCTTTGTATTAATAAAGGTAAGCAATTTGTTGTGAGAGATTTATTTTCAAAGTGTTCTTCTAAACTTATTTACTCTCTGCAATATATGCATTTCTAAGGTTGTAGATGCCGTGCTGCTCTTAAACTTACTCTCTGCAATATGCACTTCTAATGTTGTCGACGTTGTGTGACATGTTTGACCAATTTTATAGATCGACTCGGCCTTTGGCGCATTAGTGACACCTAAAATTTGATTGACTTTTTATTTTCCTCCTTACAATGTACAATTTCCTAGCCATCTTCTCTTTACACGAATGACTTTCAAATTTTCATAGTAGGCTTTAAAAAATTTAGCCTAATTTTAAAAGATTTCTTATTTCGTTTGAGAGTCAATTCGGTCAAATGATAAATCTGTCTAATAGTAGTTACTTTGGCTATGTTTGGCATAGCTCTCCACCGAAGTAAGGTTTACTTGTTTTAGTAAGTTTTCTTTCTCTTTGCTAATCTTTACTATTTATTTTAGTAGGTCACTCTTCTCCTTGCTAACTCCCTGCAAAGCAGGATTTACCTACTCCAGCAGTTCTCCCTTGCTCTCTACTCACTCCTTGTTAGAGCATATTTTATATGCTCTGATAAAAAATTAGTAGAGAGCAGGGAGGTATATGTTAGAATAGATAAATCATGTTTTGTAAGTGGGTATATTCACTATAGAAAAGGACCACTTTGCTCTAATTATCTTAGGATTCCCTTGTTTTTCAGATGTCTCATGCGGAATATTTATTCCTCTATAGTGAAACCGATAAATATTGTGGCTGGTCGGAATTGCCCTTAGGAGGCCTTATTACCCTTTTAAAGAATATTTTGGCAATTATCCAAAGGACAATGTTATATGGATTTTTGAGGACAAATTTTATGTAGATAAAGTGCAAGCGGCTGATATGGCGCGATGCAATTGGCTGCAAGTGAGGTGGGGATCAATTAATGTAGGTCGGTGCAGCCAATTATATCGTGCCACATCAGCCGCCTACACTTTGTCCTTAATAAATTTGTCCTACGTTTATAATTTTCATTATCTCAATTTATTTGCTTTCTATTTCACCGATACCAACAAACGTCCTAGAATGCTGCGTTGCTAGATATTTTTGGAAAGAGATAGAAAGATACACATAAAACTCATTGCGCGTTTCATGGGGTAAAATAACCAAAACTAAGAAAAAGACTTAACATTAGGCCTCTCTTGAGGATGATTAAACTTTGCCTTTTGGACCCGCCACAGTCAAAATAAGTACTTGGGTGGTAAACCGATGTGGGCAGCTGTAACGATTCAAAAAACATGGAAGAACCTTTGATAAAATGGATGAAGTGGGAGGTTGCTCATAGAAGCCATACCTTGTCACAACTGGTTATGGAATGAAGGTTATTTTGGTTGATCAATTGCACACTAATACTGAGAAATGATCTACCATTTAGGCTGCATTTTGGAAAGAGATAGAAAGATACACATAAACCGATGTGGGCAGCTGTAACCTATTAGGTTGCATTTGGGAATGTGGATTTGAATTTGGGGATTTCAAATTCAGAATTTGAAATATTTGGATTTACAGATCTCTTTTTTGAATGTTTAAGCATTGCCTTAATATTTGACTCAAGGATTTATAGATACTTCATTTGATTTTTTTTTTTTTTATCAAAAAAATTTATATTTCATTAGTTTCCTTCATTCTTTGTAGGTAGGGATGTAAGTTCGGTATACCGAACATAACCGAATCCAATTTTTTCAATTTTCAGTTCGGTACACCACAAATCGAAACTGAACTGAAATATATCGATATCGGTTTTGGTATACCAAATTCCTCCAATGCATAAATCGTTCCCGAACTGAAACCGAATTTTTTGGTGTTCGGCTCGGTTTGCTTCGGTTTGGGTTCAGGGGAAAAATTGAAAATTGGTGCAATCAGCAATTTCTTGATTCCACCCCAAAAAAATTAAAAAAATGAAAACGAGTGCAACAAGCATTTTTTTGGTTGCACTCAAGATGCGATATACAAAGGTGGACTACAAAAACAAAAACAAAAAAAGCAAAAAAATGAAAAAAAAAAAATCCAATGGGTGCAACCGATAATTTTCCGATTGCACTCAAGGTGCATTGTACAAAGGTGGGCTGCAAAAATAAAAACAAATAAATCAAATAAAAAAATAGAAAATTTTAAATGGGTGCAACCAATAATTTGCTGGTTGCACCTAAGATGGAATATACAAAGGTAGGCTGCAAAACTAAAGATAAAAAAATGAAAAAAAGGATGAAACTAGCAATTTCCTGATTGCATCCAAGGTGTATGGTACAAAGGTGAGTTGCAAAAACAGAAGCAAAAACAATAATTTAAAAAGGGGTGCAATCAATAATTTTCTAGTTGCACCCAAGCACAATGTACAAAGGTGGATTGCAAAGACAAAAAAAAAAATCCAAAAAAGGTGTACCTAGCAATTTCCTGATTGCACCCAAGGTACACTGTAGAAAGGTGGGTTGCAACGGCCATAAACTAGTTGTTGCAACCCAGTGGCTAGTTTTTTAACCGTTGCAGTAACTAATTAAGTTTGGGTTGGGTCAGTTTGGGTCGGGTCTGGTTTGGTCTGACATCTATTCAATCCGGTCCATTTACCACCGATTCAGCGCGATTCGGTTCAGTTTAATTCGAGTTGGGGTACCATCGGTTCGGGTCCGTTCCGATATCAGGTCGAACCGTACCAATGATAACACTCAGTAACAACTTTTTATTCACTAAATATAGCCAATTATATGTTGGTGTAAGATTTGAATTTTCAAATAATGCTTAGGAGGTGTCATTTACAAACCCATGTTTTTATAATATAGCCATGGATTTCTAAATTCCGTTGGGTTTACCAAATCCAAATTCAAACACAAAAATGGGGAACCAAATGGTAGGTTTGGATTTAGGAGATCTAAATTCACGTTCGCAAACGCAGCCTTAGATAAAAGTACGAAATAGTGCCCCTCTTGGATTTTTAAAATGATTTTGGTGACTTTTTTATTTTATATTATTAAATAGCACCCTTGCAGCTTTTAAACGGCCCGCGTCAATGGACGGTGCAAACGTATTTTACCAAATAAACCTTGCCTAGTCTCTTTGTCTTTCTACAATTAAACCTTTTTTTTTATATTTATATTCTCTGAGACTCGCTTGCTAGGGTTTCATCCCCTTCCTTCTTGGTCTTCTTTATAATAGGAAATCGACATTGGTACCGAAGAAGCACCTACAACTTATTTATTTAAGGTCGGGAGCCGGAGTTCAAAATTCTAGCGAAAATGGCGTCGTACGAGTTGTAGATGAGGAGAGGGTTGTGATTATTTATTTTTTTAAAAAAATAATTAATAAAATAAAAAATAAAGATCTCAATCTCTGTAACATACTTGTTTGAGGTGTGCTTGGGCGCTGTTTCAAAATATAAACGGGCACATGTGTTTTTGGGATAAAAACAGGTGCAAGGCGCCTTTATGTAGCAACCCCATATTATTAAGGGAGCCATTACTTGCACACACTTTTTGATCCCAAAAAAGGGCTCTAAAGTCTCGTTTAAGTGTGATATATGCCATATGATTTTAGGGCATTTTTTAGGGATTTGTATCAGGTGAAATAAAAAAACTGACCATCTAATGGTAGACTCACAATCTCAAGATCCATTATGTCAAAGATTGAGGTGAAAAACTCTCTCGGTCGTCCAATCAAATGTAGGTGCCCTCAAAAATCACGCAGGCGCGAACAAAGGTACCCTATATAAAAAAGGCAGCTACTTGGTTCATATTATGAGAAATCTGATGCGCCGGTAAATTTGCTAGAGATGACGCCATGACGGTGCTTCGAATTACATGCCTAATCTGACTACTTACATGGTGATTCCATGACACATATCCCCAGAGTAGAAAGTCTTAGTTTTACGTCCAGTGCGTGGTACAAAAAGTTTAGTTTTCAGTGCATGTTCCTTTTAATATGGGATTAAAATGAGTTTGTATTAGGTAGCTAGACGATAATCAGCTTTGGCATTCGGTCAATTTCCTTCCGAAAAAATCGAAGAAAGCACAGCTACTCTTGGAAATCAGCTACTTTCACTAATTTTCATGCTCATAAATACCTAAGCACTTCCGAAGGCTGGACATTTGGTAAGAGAGTGCCTAAGGCTGGCACTCAGGTCCGGTACCAAATACCAACGCAGATCAATTGATGGCTCATCTCTTCTCTGGGATGGGCCCTGGACAAAAAAATCTACAACTCAGGACAATTTTGGCTGCCCAATATCACTTGTTTTCTTTCAGCAATCAATAAAAGTAAGTACAATGGGCCATGTACAATTGGCCACAAAGAGGTTCATGAACGGGGTGGCTATGGTTGTCCAATTAGTGCAATTTCTGGGCTATAGCTCAACCAAGATGTTGCCCATTAAATGGATGGTCATCTAACATGTTATATAAACTGAGTACTCTTTCGAAAGATGGATGCAGGCTCCAGCAACACGCATGGTGCTCGGGCCATTTTTTTTATAAGCATAGCACAGTTGTAAATCAATAAAATGACGTCCAGGTAGCAGGCAATTGAGTGGATGAGGCCGAGTTCCAAAGTCCCCAAGATAGATAGGTCATGGCCGTCTGATAAAAGGCTTGCAAATGGATAGCAGTGACACATTTGATAGTTCCAAAGTTGTTCCATCGGATGGTTGACAGTGTCCGATCTGCATGACTTTTAGGGTGTCCCATGCACACGGTCGATTACATGTGCTAAGTGTACGATATAGTTAATTTGAATAGAGAGACTATTTAAAAGTATATATGCCACTTAATTATGAATCCATACATAGGAATTAATTCATTCAATGAATTGAACCATTTACCAAACAAAAGGCATGTCTTTTGCATTTGGCCGTATTATGGTCACAATCTTGGGGCAGGTCAAAGAGGTTGCCGGCCCTTGTTTGTTTATTTATTTGTGGTAGTGAACTTAGTTGCAGAGATCCATTATTATTGTACTTTATATGCTTTATTTGAGTTAACTAGTTTGTTAGGTAGGGTGCCTCTTTATCTACCTTATAATATAAGAAATGCTTTTAGCGATTCTCCAATTATTATTCTTTTAATAAAGTAGAATTGTTTGGCTGTTCTCATTGCACGGACAAAGGGGATTATGACATTTGAGTCATTATTAACGCAACCGACCACTGATTAATTTGATTAATCAGGCTGACTTTTTAGGTCACATGCCTTGTGGTTTCCTTATGCGTGCCATGGTTCAAAATTTTGTCGGAAATGTTTCGGTTTCGGTTCCCACCGAAATCGAAACCAAAACTCAAAATTTTGAGAAATTTAGTTTTATAGAAAGATTTCAGCCACAATTTCAGTCAATTTATTCTTTTAATAGCTAATAATTGATTCGTCATTGTAAGACCCCAGTGTAAATAGGTGAAATACTAGAACATATCGTGTGTGGGTGCCAAAAATCCCTTATTTGTAAGGGTAAGGAATGAGTCATTGATCCCAATACGAGGTGAAAAGCAAGAATTATGCTGTCAGCAACTGCGCTGTTGCGTAATTATACTTGATCAATTTTTGTCGTTTTGCTTTCAGCTAGGTTTTCTGAGGAGATTGTATTGAGGTGGACGGAGCAGTAGTGAACGGCTCATAGTTTTGTGTACAGAGGGCCACCCATTTTGTCCACCGTACATGTGGTGCGCTTGGCTATCGTTGAATTTGATAGCTGACATGACATCTGATGATTAGCCAATAAAATAAACACTAGTATATTTATGGACAGTGATATTTGGATCCTCTCTCGTTATTTTTTCAACAACTAACTTCGACAGTACAGATGGTGGGTTCCCCAAACAAACCTTGTGAAAGTCAGATTTTGATTGGATTAAGTGACTAAAATGGAGGTAATTATATGGTCGAGAACTTATTAATGCTCATGAGGTGATTCAATCCATTTTTTAAACAACTCGTCGCATCGCAGGGATGGGTGCGACCTACTCACTGCCGCACGCCGTAAGCTACATGAATTTTGAGACATACAAATCCCTTTACTCTTTTTTTTTTTAAGAGATTTATAGAAATCCCTATACTCGAATTGCAGCATGCCGTGCACCGTTGATCTAATCTATTCATCTATGTAGCTCCTAATTCACAAAGAATGCTATCAAATTTTCCATTTTAGCTAGGCTTAGTAATCATCGTGGCTTAGTTTAATATGCTCTAATGGATGAGGGTATTTTGGGAAACAAAAGGGCATTTTAAGTTTTTCCAAACACCCTACAGTAGCCCTTTGGCGCGCAGCAATGGTAGTTGGGTTTTTGTTTTTGTCATTTATTTATGGAAGTCGCCGAAGTTAGAGGGTAGTTGTTGCCTACACAAACGAAGAAGCGGCACTTACAAGCTTAGACGTTCACTTGAGAGGGGTCTGCATAAGCATACAACACAGTATATCTGAAAGCTTTTATTTTATTTATCTATATATTTTCCGAATTGAGAAAGCCTTAAATGTGAGCTCACCGTAGGCCTTGGATAAAGCCTTCACCGTTCCCTTTTTTGGTTCGAATGAGGAGATCATATAAAAATGATCGGCCCCCCAAAAACGGATCATCTTGGATTTGATAGAGCATAATTTTGTGGGCTGCTGCACAAAAGTCGGGATGCTCTGCCACTTCAACTTGGATAATAAAAATCATATGCCACGTGGAATAAATATATATATATATTAGTTAAATGCATGTCAGACACTTAAGTTTGAAATTATGATAATAGATGAAGTAGGAGAATTAAATTTGTTATGATGATTATAGAATTTATATTCATGACTTATAGAAATATAGCAATATAGAGCAACTTGTAAATATAGAAGAATTATTGTAGCGATTATTATGTATTTGGAGCTTATATGAAACAGTTAAGAGAAAATGACCGTAACACTTAAAAGTGATATACAATTGATAAAAACATCAATTCAGATTAGCAGACCCAGAGAGATCAATATAAGGTTATCAATAGTGATTGATGTACTTTGTCATTCATATACAACTCTAAATACCTTCAGTCATACTTGTACTACATAGGAGGGTTGCCAAAATATTGACCAAAGTGAGCGGGAGCAAGCTCAAACCCAATGTTTGCACAATGGAATGACTCAACTTCGTTTAGTGTTTTAGAAGTTTCAATTATGTTTACTATTTTGAATCTTGAATTAACATTGTAGATCATTTTATTATTGGGATGATATTTTCCAAAATAATATATATATATATATATATATTCTTGCAATAATATTTGTTACTCAATGCCCATCGAGGGGTAGTGATTTAATTTGTTAAGAAATAAGGATAGTGATGTAATTTTGAGCGAGGGGTAGTGATTTAATTTGTTAAGGATAGTGATGTAATTTGTTACGAAAGAGGATAGTGATGTAATTTGCTAAGAAAGTGAGGTAGTGATGTAATTTGCTAAAAACGAGGAGTAGTGATGTAATTTGCTAAAAACGAGGAGTAGTGATGTAATTTGCTAATAACCTTTTTAAACCCCACATGATAAGAATATTTTGTGCATGCTTTGTTCCACTATATTAGAATGCTCCTCACACAGTTTTAGTTGATCACACTTTTTCAAACCTTAAAGAATTGCTACAACTCAAGGTACATATTAAATCACTCTAAAGGATAGACACTGTATTATCTCTTAAAACTCCCAATTTTTTTAAGTTACTTTGTGGCTAAACGTGAACACAAAGGCAACTTTAATTAATATTTTATATTAAATTTTGTAATAATTACAAGATATATATCATATGTTTGCTAACAACACCAAAAGTTATATTACATCATCAAATAAATGAAAAATCTACACTTCGAAGACATAAAAAAGTGTGAGAATAAAAATGTAAGAATGTATTGTAGTAAACTATACATACTATATAAATGGTTAAAAAACTCACTTATTGTACTTTCGAAATTGGAGTCATTGACATAATAGGACAAATTTAATTTCTAATTTCCAACCATTTCCAGCTTAGAAGCTATTGAATGCATTAATCAAAATAAGGACATTTCTGTCATTTTGAAAGATGACTAGACCAAATTCTTAACCATCCATTTGGCTGATATATATATATATATATATATATATATATATATATATATATAGGATAGTGATATACGGTGGACAATTTTTTATAGACAAATTTACAAACAACTTATGTGGCATGACATGACAAGCTGCAGAGATAGTGGGGCCCAAGCACGGCAGCCAACGTAAGTTGTCTGTAAATTTTCCTACAAAAAACTGTCCACCATTTATAATTTTTCATAGATATATGACTCAAAAGTAGGGCTGCAACTGAGCCAAGCCGAGCCCGAGCTTGGTTTAGCTCTAGCTCGGCTCTACGTTATACAAACCGAGATGAAGCTTAGCTCTAGGCCCATCGAGCCTAAAAAGTATGAGCTCTAACTCAGCTCTATCAAGCTCGAGTCGGGCCGAGTCGAGCTTCAAGCTAAATAGGTTTTATCATATAAAAAAAAAATTGTAGTGTTGTTTCAAACATTATCTTCCTTTTTTAATAGACGAAACCTTAATAAAATTTAATAAATGAAAGCCTTAATATCTTTTGGTCCTTTAGTCCTTTTGGATTTAATGGATTGATTGGAGACAAATGTGTTAAAATTGAATGAGATAAAAATTGATTAAGTGACTTAATCTCGTACTAAGGTTACTTGAGAATATGAGATGTAGTGGTTGTTGCCCGTGACGCTGAATAAAATATGGAGATGACGGTGACTTGCGTTCGGCCGTGTAGCAGAATAGGTGTAGTCAATATTGTGTAGCAGAATATAAGTGTTGGTCGTAAGTGTTGATTGATTAATCAATTGTCGTGCTAGTAATTGCTCACTAAGATGAGTGATAACGAGCTTTAATAGTTGTTGAGAGAGAGGTTTAATAGAGAACGAGAAGAGAGGGCGCGCACTTTAATAAAGGATCATATGGATTAAGACAGTGGTATATAAAGGACAGATTATATGTGGACAAAATGCAGGCAGGTAATAGAATATTATATATATATATATATATATATATATATATATATATATATATATATATATATATATATACACTTTTTCCCCTTGTAATGAGATTCATCTAATGATTACTTTTCAGGCCGAGTCAAGTGGGAGCTGTCGGCTAGCTCGGCTCTGTTACAGCCCTACTCAAAAGTCAGCAGGTGGTGAGGAATTTTATCTTAGGCGTATGGTCTCATCGCTAAAAACTAGGAAGGCAGCTGAATGGCATAAGAAAGGTGCTCAAACGCAAGCTAGCTACAAATCAGCCGTTAGCTGTGAGCCCAAGAACCGCCACAGCAAATGGGCTGCATAAAGCATAAGTGCCACGCAGGTGATGGGGTCAGATTGGTTATGGCCGAGGGCCCTAACCTGCAGCTGGTGGTGGAGGCACTAGCAAGATATAAGCAGACTAGATTTTGAAGCAAAAGCAGAAGCCAAGCAGGGAGCATACTTTTTTTTTTTTTTCCAGATAACTTGGGTTTCCGGCTCTCTTAGAACACTCCCAAGGACTAAACCCAAGGGTACATGTGCGCCACAAGTTAGCATATGCTGGGTCAGCATGGGATATAAATCCCTAGGGGTGGCCTCAAGGAGGGGATTCAAACTCAAATCTCCCGCTTCCTGAGGCAGGTACCTGGCAAGCGGGGCGAGCGCGCCCACACACACATACACACACACACACATATATATATATATATATATATATATATATATATATAATCAAACTAATAGGGGCGAGGCGGGTACTTGGCAGGCGGCATGCAGGGCACACTCCATTCAAAAAAGTGATGTCAAAAGCAAGCGCCACTCCATTGAAAAAAGTGTCTTCAATTGTAAGATTTTTTTTTTCCCTCAACCCTTCTTTAACTTAAGGCTTTGCCAGATCTTTTTCTTTCCTATTTCATGACCGTCTTGGCATAGAGATTCAGTATTTTCAGAAAAAATTCAATAACCTCCTTCGCTATCTCTCTTGTTTCGAAACCTGACATGCTATAATTACTGGGCAATTTATGAGAGAAGTTATAAGCCACACCATATAACCCTGCATGGGTTTCAACATATTATATGTTTGAAATTGCATAAGATACATCATGCTTTGGCCATGCCTTCGTTCAAGTTGGCGTTTGGCAAACAAATTTTTGTGCTTTTCTAATGAATCACAATATTATTAAAAACGATGAAAAATAGAAATACAAAAAATAACAAAAAATACTAAATTTGACAAGTATCCTACTAATTTCTAAAGCTCTTTACTGAAGAAAAAAAAAGGTATTTTCAAAGGAACAAAAATTATTATACATTGCTACACTACTTTGAACAAGATGTTGATGTGCAACTTCATATGGGCTTCTGGAACTTTCCGTGAACCCATACTCTTCTCATGCTCTTACCTTTTCGGCGATTCACTGATTTGACACAGCAAAATTCAAGCTCCAGCTGCATTTGCGCAGATGACTAATCACACATTGTTCTTAAAAAAGATAACTACACAAAATTCCTTTCTGAGGTTCAATTTATGAATGACTACAATTGGCAGTAGAAGTTTAGCAACAACTATCTTCATTCTTAGACTAATAAACAAATGATAAAGGACACCGGTTTTTTTAAATCATAATCAGTCAAAGTATATGACTTGAAGGGTAGATTGCGTTGATGATAGTGTCCTGATCAAACAGATGAATTAACAGGAATGTGGTATGATGTGATGAGCCCAGAAACAGATTGTTTATAAGGGTGCACTTTGTGTCTGGTGAGTGGAAACAAGACCAGCATTCTTGTAAGAAATAACCATGTCAGGTCATGCTCCACTAGGGGTGTCAAGGGGCCTCAGGTCGGGCTTTCGGTCAGCCTGATTATTTTCGACTGGAAAAACTAGGCCCTAACCCGGTCCAGATAGAAATTCGGGGCGGGCTCAGCCCGGGTCTTTTCGGGCTCAGGCATTTTATTTGAGCCCAAACACGGCTGAAACCAGGTTCGGGCCGGATTCGGGCTGAGGCCACCTTTTTCCATTAAAAGAGTTGGGCTTGGTCGGGTTCGGTTCGGGCTGAGCACGGCCCATGTGTCACATGGTACCATTCCCATTTATAAAGCAGAATTTATTTCTTCTCTCATACATAGAAAACTATTTAAATGTATTAGTACCTCAATGAAGCCCACACCAAAGAAGAGGTCCCGTACGGTATCAAGAGAGAAGAAATAAGAACGAGTGCCATCAGTTCGCATGTATTCCCTAAACCCCACTCGTTTATTTGGTTGAAATCGAAGCATTGTCATGTCATAAAGTCCTGTGGTTCAGCACACAAATTTCAGTGTATAAATACTATAAAATGAAGTGGTGACAAAAACAGATGACCTAAAAGAGTTGGTTGGACTATGGTTGATGTTTCAATAAGCATCAACGAATTGGAAATAGAGAGCCAAATGAACAACGGTATAAATCAGTGCACATTCTTAACAAAGGCCACCTCTTGGATGCAACATAGCCTACAAACCATAGTGGTAAGATGACCCAAATCCTGACATTCAAGATTTTTTATGGATCATTATTGTACATGACTTTAACTCACGATGCAAAATAGCAATTGATCGGACAGTTAGGACATCCGATTGTTGTAATTTTCAGGTTGTAACTCATCCAACAGGTGACTTGTCAGATGGGTGCCCAGATGATAAGCTAGTGTAACTGATGTGCTCTCTCAAATTGGCCAAAGTATGGAATATCATAAATCATAAGCCAGGGGATTATGCTATCATTCCTCTTCTAGGAATCATATGAATTAAGTTGCTAGTATTGTTGAGGCCCTTACCATAATCCCTCAATAAGAGCAAGCCTCCAGGCTTTAAAACAGAGAAGCATTCTGCAATTACAAATGGCATTTTTTGAAGCGGTATCGCTGACAAAGTGAATATCTAAAAAATAAATGAGAACGGATTAGATTAGAATTTAGAACAGTAAACTGCAAATTTGTTTCATGTGTTGAAATTACATGCCCATATATATATATATATATATATATATATATATATATATATATAATGGGAGTTACATTCGAATGCACGGTATGAGACCTGCGCTAGTATGCTGATCACGTGCCACATGGCACATGATTGTGAGTTTCACCAATTCTCTAAGCGTTCAAGCAGTCTCCTAGGGTTTTAGGAAAAACTATTTTTTTTGGACATTTTTGCCTTTCCATCCAAGATCTTGTTTCGCAGCCTAAATATAGGCAATTGAATTTTTTTGCCTTTGACCCAAATTTCAACAGTGGAAAATCACCTTTTCTTTATGGTTGTTGATCAATCTTGGGCATGTTGACATGGAACCTCATCTTTGGGTTGGGTGACACCTAGCACTTAACTGACTCGAGTGTAGTGTCTGAGGCTACACAGGAACATATAGCCCCAGGCTACACTCAGAACGTATAAAACTCTCAAAATACTCTCAATGCACATTCAGGTCCAACTGGTTGAACCCTATATGTGGTTCAACTGGTTTTAAAAACCTTGGACACAAGGGATTCTGCCATGGAAAGCAATTTTTCATGTCAACCTATGAAGCATAGAAGCCATAAGAGACAAGATTCCCTTGTATCCAAGGGTTTTAGAACTGTCGACTGGATGAACCTGATCATAGCTGAAGGGAAGAAACCAACTGTAAAATATTCACAAAAGAGCATTTTTTCCGTTCCTGAATATAGAATGTGGGCTTTTCAGTAGGTGAAATGAACATTTTGCCTCAATCAACAACACCCTTATTTTAAATACCTCAAAGAAGCTTCCCTCTTTGCAAGCAAGGACTCTTTTAGCAATCTTTTTTGTGAATTGTGGTCATATAGCTTTTCTTTCCCTCTTATAGAATTTCTTTCGTCTTTATGGGGTTAGATGTGCAGTACGGTTTTAATAATGGGGTGGATCTGTGTTTGTTATTTTGAACTTCGAACCTTGTTTCTTCAAGTCCACATCTTGAATGCCACCCATGAGGCACTTTAGACTGGATTCCTCAATTACATATTAATAATATATCTACTATTATAATAAACTAGCAGAACGCACATGCCATGCCTGTAAGAGAAAAGACAGAAGAAGAAAAGAGTTTGAACAATTCAGTTGTGGGAGACTGATTCATGCAAACCTATTTTGGTGCAAAAGTAGAGTAGGTAAGCAAACTCTATTGAGAGATCAGATACGGTTGAGAGATTAGAGGGGGCAAGAAAGGGGGAGAGCGTGAAAGAGTGGGGAGAGATTTGTTTCACAAATACTTCAGTAGCCTCTTTTCTTGGAAAAAGATGTTGATGCCCTTCTTCCTTGGAAACTGTTATTTTTATCTTAACAACAAAAAAATGATGGGTATTTTGTCATTTTAAAATAATAATAATACTTGGTGATATTTGACCTTCTCTCATTATAATAGTAAAGATATTGAATGTTGGCATTCAGAAGTTCCATATCTACTACCATCAAATGTATGATATATACATTTTGTTTTATGAATATAATGGTCATGAAAGTAAATAGTAAATATCATCATTGCCTTTTCTTTCTATTTTCTTTATTTTTTTATTTTTTTCATTTCTAAATAAAAAAAATCTGCTGGGATGAGTCAAGGAAGCTGGATTCTTTCGGCTTGACAAGTTATGCTTGCTGATGTGCCTGTCTCTGATACCCAAGTTGGCACAGTTAATACAAATTGAACAGATTCTTCATGCGTTTTTGTGGTTTAATTATTTTATCAGCTGAAAATTACAGATTTTCCTAAGTGGACTAGATTAGAAAGCTAAGATGCCAATTCATTGCGTAATTTGAAAATGCACGCCTAAACCAGATAGCTCATGAAAAGAGGACACCTTAGTGCACATATAGAATGGAGACAACTTACTGCTTACTAAAAGATGTATTGGCTTACTTTCAACATCAAAATCATAAAGAAAATAGTGTCATCATCATTGCTTTGTCTTGTCTATTTGCGAACATAAAGAATATAGCAGTTCCCTCAATTTAAGGAAGGATACTACTTCTAAAATATTAATAGTCTAGAGGAGGGTTTAGTTAAAATAGAAAATCATTTAGTGTCACATTGCTATAGATTTCGCAATCTAGACTCTACTTAATAATCAGATGGTGGGTTCGAAGAAGACGTTTCAAATAGGATTAATGCAGATTAGATGAAATGGAGGCAAGCAAGCGGAGCATTGTGCAACGCAAGAGTTCCACTTAGATTGAAGGGATGTTTTTATAAGAGACGACGGTTAGACCTGTCAATTATATGGTGTGAAATGTCGGGTAGGAAAAAGCGACAAGAAGATGTACATGTGGCCGACATGCACATGTTGAGATGGCTGTGTGGAGTAACAAAAACGGATAAAATTCGGAACAAGTACATAAGATAAAATTTGAGACGAAGGCCAGAAGCAGATCCTGTACGAAGGGTCGAGAATTTATAAGTATAAGGAAATAGAACAGGAAGACCAGTGAAGACCTGGAGGGACGCTGCGAGAAGGGACATGAATGATTGCAGAGTTACACGGAACATGAATCATTGCAAAGTCTTGTTTTTTTTTTTTGGCAGGTAAGTCGGGCTTGAACCTGCGACCTTGAGGTTGCAATATTGTCAATCCATGAATGATTGCAAAGTGATAAAGGGCTGTTGATAAAAAAACAAGTGGAAAAATAGGACTCGTAAAGCCGGCCCCAAGTAGATGGGATACGGCTGTGATGATGAGATGAGGACGATGACGATGATGATGATGATGATGATGATGATGATGAAACTGCTTTCAAAATATTAATGACGGCGGGACTATTCCCTCTCCCACTAGCATAATGTGAGCCCTTTGGTAGGGGCTAGCTTTGTCAAAATTGTATTGCTAGTAATATCGTACAAGGGTAACTTAGTCAAATTGTAAATCATAAGATCTAATATAATGGTTTAAATTAATAAACAATTCAAAAAAATTACAAAAACAATACAATCATGAAGATGAAATTAACAGGGCTGAGCTTGCAGCTCAATTAAAAGGTTGAGATCATTTTAGGGTTGAAAACACCAAAAAACCTAAAGATTCTACCTGACAATGTAGGATTTCTAAAAGGAAAATGATCTCCTAACTCGAGTCATGGGACATAAGGGCTTCTCTTTCCTTGTCATGGGAATCTCAATATTCAAGGATACTCAATGCTGATTGGGCCAGATCCAAGGAGGATCGTAGATCCATTACCAGCTACTATACATTTGTGGATGGAAATCTAGCAACCTAGAAAAGCAGGAAACATAGTATAGTAGTTGGTGTTAGGTTTTTGGGCCTGAAATCTTTGGTTAGGTGGTTTGCTGGGCGAAGTTCGACGTATTTGCGGGCGAAGCCCGCCCGTTCGCACGAATGGATGAAAGGACGGCTCAGATTATATCTTTGGATGCAAGTTTCATCCAACTGTTACAGATGGTTTCTAGGTTTAGGGTTTCGCATCTTGGGAGCCATTACTTGCACAAGCTTTTTAAGTGATTGCACCGAAGTTAAAGAAAGACTTTGTATTTTAGGGACATGTGACATGTGAAAACGCAATCTAGGCAGTCTGATTTAAAGTTCATGATCTATAGATCCTTAATGGATAAGATAAGCAAAACACAATATTTATCATATGATCTATTGTTGTCAACTGTTGAATCAAATAATAGCCTTTGACTATATTTAATCACATGATGAAGATTATATTTCGTGCCAATCTTATCCACTAAGGATCTATAGATCATGAACTTTAAATCAGACGGCCCAGATTGCGTTTTCACATGTCACATGTCACAAGTCCCTAAATTACAAAGTCTTTTTTTCACTTCGGTGCAATCACTTAAAAAGCGAGTGCAAGTAATGGCTCCCTATATACATAGTCATTTGTATTGAGTGACATGTGTGAGTGGCTGTAAAACCCTAATTTTCTTCTTTGCCTTTAAGCTAGTGGATTTTGTGTGCTACTGTTGTGGGGTGCTATTCCGTGTTTGATTATCGTCTTTCTTTGTTTACCGTAGTGGGGTGCTATTCCGTGTAACAAATCCCTACAACCAGGTCGAGCGTTGAAGCTGGATACAAGGGAAATAGCCCATCGAGCTTGCATTCACTATGGCTGTGTCGATGAAGATGTTTTGTAATAACAAGGCAGCTATACACATAGCTTTGAATCCAATCTTCCATGAAAGAACGAAACACAATGAGGTTGGTTGTCATCTTATAGAAAAGATCATCTCTAGTCAAATTTGCACTCCCTTTGTGAAATCATTTGTACAACTACTTGATATCCTTACAAAGCCTCTAGAAGCCATGTTATTCATGATAATGCAGGAAAGTTGGGCATGATAGATATCTTTGCTCCAACTTGAAGGACTTGTTAATGGTCGCTATATATGTATATAGAGGCATAGGACTATGCATCAGGACGCAGCCCTGAGGGCGTGCATCCAGATCAGCTTGGAACCATGCACGACCCATCACGAGGATCGGGTGCCACGGCCACGTAGACAAGATCGATCAGGTACCCCCCAAAAAACTTGGGCATGATCGAATGCATATTCACCATTGAAAATATGGTCAAAGTGCCCAAAATCAATGCACCAAGTTGGTTGGGTGTCACCGTATCTCTGACCCATCAAATGGAGGCCAAAAGTAAAATAAATGAACAAATAAAATAAAACAAAATATATCTTTTTAAATCACATGCCCCATGGCTGATCAACCCAAAACGGATGTTGTTTTGGGTTGATCATGCCACATGGCATGTGATCTATCGTCTAGGTGAAGCCCTCTAGGGTTGCATCCATGCACGTCTTCCCATTTCTTATATATATATATATATATATATATATATATATATATATGGAAAATGGGACAATGGGTTTGAACCCATACTAAGGATGGTTGGTTTGAACCCTAGATCACATGCTGGCACGTGATTCCAAAACACCTGTTTTGGGATCATGTGCCACGTGGCATGATCTATAAAAACAAATTCAAAAAAAAAGTTTTCTGGGTGGTCAAAACTGTGGTCAAAGTTTGGGTACTGCCCACACATCCTACTGCATTGAATTTTCCCCCCTTTGACCACCTTTTAGATGGTGAATATGCATCGGAGCATGCCCAAATCTTTTAAGTGGCCCTTGATCATCCTTAGGCAAGTTGCCATAGCGATCCGTCGAATGGATGCCACATGGACTCCAACTGATTCTAACCCAACGCCCAACAATGGGTTTGAATCTGTAGTCCCGGGCCTCTCTCTCTCTCTCTCTCTCTCTCTCTATATATATATATATATATATATATATATATATATATATATAACATTGGAGTGTTGGACATAGTCGGTATTGTAATTCAATAAAAAGGGAAAAATAGTTTGTATTCTTTTATGCAGTTTTAATAAAACATAGAAGCCCTAATCTAGGGAAATTTTCTCCCTTCTAACACCTTCACTTTCTACTTATCTACAATCACGTAAACACTAACATGAATCACTCTATTCCTTCATTTCCCATCTCCACAATACTTCAGAATCTCTCAAAAACATTAAAAATTCTGACAAGTTACAGCCCAACTTTGAATAATGCTCCATGCCCAACACCGAAGCCCAAAAATAGCCCAATCCCTAGCAGATTTCGCCACCATGGTCAATGGCTTCTGGACAGCACAAAAAATTGTACATTTAACTCTAAACATATGGCTCACATCGACTAGAAGCAAGTTGATCAACTTCATTATTTTTGTTTAAATTGCAGAGATGAACAAACATATATATTAGGAATTGCCTACAATGAGCAGATAGCTCATCACAAACAATGAGCACACAGATCTATGGCTGTGCGCTTCATAGACTTTAATAAGCATGGATATCCATGCAGGTGTCAAGGTCTTTGCAGCACATGGCTTAAGGCGGACAGCTCGCTGTCTGCAATGAGTTGTCCACTCATTGTAGACAAATTGTATATATTATGTTCGTGAGAATAGTTAGGATGGTCGTAGTGGCAAATAAAGTATTGGGTAGTATGGATGGTGTGGATGGTACTCAAGAGGTGGAACATCCATTGACCATGTCCCTCCTTGTGGTGGCAAATGAAAGTTATCAATCCCTCACTGAAACAAATATCAAAGTTCATCCCTAGCAGCCTAAAGGCAAAGATAACAATTGGTTGCAATTGGAGATGCGAGTCTATACCATCATGACGCCCCTTTGGATATACACACAGTTGAGTACACTTGTAAACTTTATTTTACACTGCCCTAGCCTTCAACAGCTCAATAATCTGACCAAACTTATAGAAAACACCCAAGACTGAAACTTTTATATTGAATGTACGACTGCACCCTAAATGTAAGGCCCATGATTATGCATCCGCATAAAAAATCAATTCCCCCTAATGAAACACCTCAAAAACTAACAAGAGAACTCTGTCTAATAATAATAAAGATTATAATAATAACAATAAATAAATATATAAATAAAACAAATAAATCCACACTTGCATAAATGTGAGAACCAAAAGAAAAATTACACAATCTATGTATACCAAAAAATAGGTTGAACAAAAGAAATTGCACATAAGCCACACAACCAGCAATCCGAGACATGTAATCAAGTTAGTCACAAAGACACTTAAATAAAGACTAGTACAAGATAGGCTTTCAAAAGCATTTCTAGATCTAGGATTTTAGAAATGTGACAAATTAGAGGAGAAATGAGCTGGTGGTAAAGGGCCTGTAATTATTTCAATAGGGAAGCTCTATTAAAAAAATAAAAAATAAAACAAAAATTTACAAAGAAGAGGGGAAGAACAATAAAAGTAGCTTTTTGTGGAATCTAACAAAGGATTTCTAACAAGGAATCAAGATGCAGATAAGGAAGGATTGAGTGGCTGGTAGGGCTGCAGCGGGTCGAGTCGGCCTGCTACCCAACCCGACCTAGTATTTGGGATCGAGTCAAGCATATACTCTTGACCTGTCTGGTTGGTCCAGGGTGAACTGTCCCCCTCGACCTGTCGACAGTTTGGCCAAACCCGATCTGTAGACAGCCGTAGTGGCAGGGCTCGGCTAGGGTTTTACTCCTTGGCGTGTGAAAGCAAAAGAAAAGGAAAGCTGGAAAGAAAACGAGAGAGATGGAGAAAGAAAAAAACTTTAGAGCCTGACATAGCTGAAATGTAACAGCCCGCTAGATCCTGTAACTTTTTAGTCTAGTGACTTTTAACTCCAAAGACAAATTTGCCTATAAAATAATGTTTGTGGATTATTTTTTTTGTTGTTTGGATGACATTTAGGACTTCCCAGTGATTAATATGTCTGTCATTTAGGAAATATCTGGAACTGTTCAATGACTAATCTATTCATCATTTGGTGGTGGTCGTTGTAGTGGTGAAGGTGGTGGTGGTAATGTTGGAGAAGGTGATGTTGGTGGTGGAGAGGGGATCGCTGTAACGATGGAATTGGTAAGCTTGGTGGTGATGGTAGTTGTGGTGGAGGTGGGGTCGTAGTGGAGAGATGGTAGTGGTGGTTGTAGTCAGGGTGAAGGCGTGGAGGCAATGGTGGTCATGGGGGAGAAGGTGGTTGAGATGGTGGGAGGTGGTGGTGGTGGTGTGTGCTATGGTGGAAGTCGCGGTGAAGGTGGAGGTGAAGGTAGTGATGGTGGTGGTAATGGGGAGGAGGCAGTTTTAGATGGTGGAGGGGGTGGTGGTCAGGGTCATGGTCGTGGTAATAGTGAAGGTGGTGGTACTCGTGGTGGAGGTGGAGAAAAGTTGGTAGTGGTGGTGGGGTGGTGGTCGTGGCGGATAAGCTGGTGGTGGTGTCATGGTGATAGTGGTTGTGGAGGAATTTATGGTAGAGGCGGTGGTGTGTGTTATGATGGTGGTTCTGGAGAAGGTGGTGGTGGTAGTCATGGTAGTCGTGGTGAGGTGGTAGTCATGGTGGTGGTGTTGATGGTGGTCATTGTGGTGGTGGTGTGTAATTTGTGGTGTGTGGTGGAGATAGTAAAGACTTAAAAGTCATTAACTTTCATTACTTTTTAATTCCAGCTGTTTTGATGGAAGAAAAATGTCTCTGTTTTCAGCTAAATAAAGACTTTCTAGTCCATAACAATATAAGTCTCTCCCTATTAATTGTCCTAACATGTTATAAGAACATTTTGTTAGGACAAAAAAAGTTAGTGACTTTTTAATTCAAAGTTCCAAAAGGGCCCTAATTTTCGATTTTCTATTCTGAACCCAGAATAGAAAGCCACAAAATGTAGTTTTAATGGTACTAGATTACAATTCTAAAAACTATTTTATGGTTGCCAAAAAATATAATTGCATTGCTATGTTGGTTGCCAAACACAACATATAACAAATTTGATTATTGCATAATCCTCTCATCAAGTAGTCTACCTTAAAGTATTCTTACTTATTCATGAGCGTGTGTAATAGCTTGCTGGCTTTTCGTAGCTTCCTTATTCCATGATAAATATGGTTAGAATTCTAGCTTTCATTAGGTATTATATATTCCTGTTGTCTCCCTTGCTAGTTTTGTGCTTGCCTTCTGTAAGGCATTAAGGACTCCCTGACTCATCTAGTAGGTATTGTTGATATAGATGCATACTATATTCAGAAGAATAACTCCCTTCCCGTCATGGTGCTTGTTACTTTCACTATCTATATCAGGTGATTGATAATTACTTATGGATTACTTTTCTAACTTATGAATGAGATGTTAGTGATTCTTGGTTGGGTAGTTCATACCTTAACTCGTGTTCGTCCTTCCTTACGGTAGGGAGGTAGTTCATACTCTATTTGCTTGCTTTATGGAAAACAACCGGATAAGAACCACTTGCTTATATTAGTATCAGAACCACTTCCATTCTGAACGGAATTCCCTTTATGAACAAATCAATGAATGAGCAATAATGCATGCTTGTCTCTCTCTCTCTCTCAATGCTTCTTACTTGGAGGTCTCCCTAAAACGTTATACAATTATGAGAATCTGGATTGAATACTAGATAATCACTAATCACGTTAATTAGCTTAGTTGTCTCCTGTGGAGGTCTCCCTAAAACGCTATACAGTTATGAGAATCTGGATTGAATACTAGATAATCACTAATCACGTTAATTAGCTTAGTTGTCTCCCGCTTGCGCTTCCCTCTGACTATTATCATTCATTAGCTTCTTTTCTTAACTGAGACTATATTGTCTCGTATAAAATGACAATCTACCTCTATATGTTTGGTACGTCGTATATAAGAATTTACAAAGCAAATTATAAATATGTTTAGTAGTGGAGAGATGGTATCCCTGTATATAAGAATTGACAAAGCAAATTATAAATATGTTTACCTTTGTGTTGGAAAAGAAAGGTTCCATGTTCCCCCTAGCAAGCTAGCAAGCCAATAAGTGATTGAATCCTCCCCTTCACTCCAATAGCCTTCACTATCATTTAACAGTGCACATATTCTTCAATCATCGACAAGTGGTGTCACAATCAAATTTTCATGGTTGCCTGAGAAATATATTATATATACACATATGTGCCAAATCACACCAAACAGGGTCATCATAATCCATTCCGATAGAAAATTTGATTAGGCACTGAAAAGAAATAGGTACCACATCGCTTTGGTTGAACCACAAGATCGTATAGAGTAGATTAAGTTTCTTAGTCTTTAACTTAAACTTGTTCACCGTTGGTGACCATATTTTACGTGTTCCTGCTGTTTATGTTAGAATACATTAGTTCTTGTTGAACATGTGATTGGTACGAAAGACGCCAGTTCATAACCAATTACACCAATAGACCTTAAGACTCGCATGACTTATAAAGATGCCCCTAGTTCATCTCATTTACCAGTATATATATATATATATAACATGTTATTTACCTTTATATAGGACTTCTTACACCCTTCATCCAAGTTAACCAATTTGCCACTTATATTGATATACAAGGTTACCATGTACATCAAAGACTCCCACATAAGGCATCTTACACCATTAAAACTTGCCTATAAGCTATCCAAAATCGACAAGGTTTGTACTTAGGGTGGGGAAGGTAAAAGAATTCGCGTTCAACTTCGCTGCTCCGAGTGAACAATCGTTCAGAAATTCATGGTAGTATCCCTTCCCTCGGATCCCTCCCGAAGGTCCCTTCGTCTTCTCAAGCCGAGCAATAGACACTAGGGAATTGAGATAAATCATTCTGATTTTTTTTTTTTCAATTCTTCAATCCCTGCTGGTTTCTGACTGATCGTTAGCACCAGTCTGAGGCGGACCAAGTGAGGACTTGAACGAGATGTGGTCCCTCCCTACAGAAAGAATTGGATTAAACCCCTAGAGCTCGTTTCAGTGAGGAAGAGTTAATCATGCTTCTGACTTTCTCTAGTGGTGGCCAAGGATCAAAACTCTGGGGAGAGTTACCCAACTAACTAAAATAAATTTTATCAAATAACGTATTGCTTACTTTAGTAGATTAACTACTAGTCTCATTGAATTTAAATTATGGGACCTCTATCCTCGAGCTTGATCAGAGGGCCAGGTGGTTTTAAGAATGGTTTGGCTGGGGGGATTCTACTTTTTGAAAAGAATAGAATCTAATTATGTTCATGCTAAACGTGATAAATTTGGGTATCCATCTCAAAACCAAGTGGCTATGAGTGGAGGGGCCCATGATATTATAAGAGGAGAGGCAACTCAGACAAGGCTATGTATACCCGATGTGGGACTGACCTTCAACAAAAAGAAGAGCAGATCCAATATCAAGACTACTTATTTTCCCTTTAGTTTGGTCGGTCAGTCACCCTGTTGGGAGAAGTATTACAATATAGGATCTAGTACCTCTTTGCTCGTCATGGAACTAAGTAGGAAGGTTCATAGTAGATCAATGAAGATTGGGAGGTTGTCAAATGAACTCAGGGGCTAATTTCTCCCATCCTGGATAGTGACACGAACCAGTTTCTCAACAAAAAAGAAGACGAAGAAGGCAGGCGACAAGAGAGAGAGAGAGAGAGAGAGACCTGCTAAAAGGGGAATTTCTTACCAACAGAGATTTCTGTCTCACCATTTCTTTAGAGAAGAGGTTTTTTATCATCTATCTTTAACAGAGAGAGGGGGAGGGAATTCTCTCCTCTCACCCAAATATTTTCCAAACTTTATTCAAGGGCTTTTTAATATGTTGGTTTCTTAGCTATTTCCTTTGTTTAAGTTATTAGGAGTTCTATTTAGGACGTTTAGCTAAGATAGGACTCTCTGGCTGTGTACGACATAACTCTCTGCTAGCTCCTGCCACAGTAGAGTTCACCTGTTTTAGTTGGTTTTCATTCTCTTTTCTAACTCCTTGCAAAGGAGGATTTTACCTGCTCTAGCAGCAACCTCCCTGCTCTCTACTAACTCCCTACCAGAGCCAAGGTTTCAAAAATTGGCTGGGGCGGCCGCCTAGGCGGATCGGGTCCCCAACCGATCCGGTTTTGCTTGGGGCGCCTACTGAGGCGGGTCGGGGCTTGGGCACGCCCAGCCCGCCCGAGCGGGTCCAAAATCGAATCGGGGAGGGTTGGGGCGGGTATATATATATAATATTTTTTTTAGGGGTTTCATTTGCAATTGAAGGGTTTGGGGGTTTAGGGCTTCAAACGTCTCTACGGTCTCTTCCTCTCTTCCACTGACCGGCGATCACCAGCGACCACTAGCAACCCTCCGGTAAGGGTTTTTTTTTTTTGTCAATTATTTTTCCCCCTTCTTCTATAAATATTTTTTTTAATTTTTTTTTCAACTGTTGTTCTTCTTTTTTGATGCACAGGGATTCGGTGATCCTCCTGCCGGCACGCATCAAGGCTCCGTGTGACGGGGGCACACGGCGTGGCCATCCGGGGCAGCCGTAGGGCCACTTTTCCTCTCCAAGTGTTGAGTATGACTGGTGCATCAAGGCCATGAGGGCGGCACCGTATGTACTGGGCTGAGCCACGATGGCGTTGAGGCATGTTGGGGTGGAAGGTGAAGACACGGTCGCGACATGGACGCGACTGACTCAAGTTGGCCTAGCGATGCGGGAGGGCGTTGCGGTATGCCAAACCAATACGTTTGAGGTCCTCCTGCCATTTAGGCACTGTTGATGTTTAAACCATATATAGGGGGACATGAGTTGGGGTCCCCCGACCCTACACGTGCACTAGCCTCGTGGGCTTATGTGCATCCGCCACGTTTAGGCGTGGTCGTCTAGCTACGTCGTGTACTAGGGCCATCGCATTGGTGGTTCCCAACCACCTTGAGTCGAGTTCTTGCCCAAGGGGGCTTGATGTATGCTCGTCGCTGCCTATCGCTATATCACTCGTTGTTGCATGTTGCCTTGACGGTCGTCGTTGCCGGCTCTAACCTGCTGCGTTGCTTCGCAGGGCGAAGTCCGAACGTAGAGGTTGAGGTGAAGCTTGAGTAGGACAAGCCTTCCACCCTTCGTAGCATCTGGGAATCCGCATCGCGTGTCGCATTTGAGAGAAATAGGCTGACTTAGCTGACGTTGAGTCGCCGGGTTATCCTTCTAGAAGAGTGACCGTGACATCCCTCCGGAGGTAGGTATTTTTATTTTTTCTTCTTCTCTATTGTCCTCTGTACTATTTTTATTTTTTTCATTTGCTATTTTTCTTCTTCTTCTTCAAAGCTCTAAAGGCTGACACCCTCCGTGAGTTTTTTTTTCTTCTGGTTTTTCTTCTTTTTTCTGTTTTTTTTTTGGATCAATTTGTTTGTTCTTTTTCTTCTCATTTTTTGATCCTTCATTGATTAGCTGCACTGCATCCTTTTTTTTCTCTTCTTTCCTGCACGGTACAATGTGTGTGTGTGTGTGTATATATATATATATATATATATATATATATATATATATATATATATATATATATATATATATAGTTGTGTGTGTGTGACTGTGTGTGAGTGCTACAGTGCCAATAGCCAGTGTGTATATATATATAGGGAGCCATTACTTGCACATGCTTTTCAAGTGATTGCACCGAATTTAAAGAATGACTTGGTATTTTAGGAACATGTGATATGTAAAAATGTAATATGGGCCGTCTGATTTGAAGTTTATAATTAATAGATCTCTGGTACATAAAATTGGAGCAAAACACGATAGGTGTCATATGATCTATTGTAGTCAATTGTTGAATTATATAATAGCCTTCGACTCCATTTAATCAAATGATGAAAATTATATTTTTTTCTAATATTTTGCAATTGATATCTTTAAATCATGGGCATCAAATCAAACGGCTTAGATGGCGTGCTGACTGTTTTCACATAGTAGAGGTGGCCACACTTGCAACTTGCAAGTCTTTCTTTTAAATTTGAATGTATATATTAAAATATCTACATTTATGATTAAATTAAATATATATATATATATAGCGGCCGCCCCGATCTTGGGGCGCCGCCCAGCGATTTTCGCTCAAACATCCCCCCAACCGCCCGAACCCGCCCAACGATTTTAAGAACATTGACCAGAGCAAATAAAATCTGCTCTGGTAAAGAGTGAGTAGAACTGCTGAACAGGTAAATCTTGCATAAAATCTTGCTATGCAAGGGGCTATCAAGGAGAAGGGGTACCTGCTAAAGCAAGTTACAGGATGCTCGCAAAGAGGATGGGAACCTGCTAAAGCAAGAGAATTCTGCTATGGCAGGGGCTAGCAGAGAACTATGCCATACACAGCCTTTGTCTCTAAGAAAACAAAGGTTAGGTCTGCATCCCATCCAGCCCTCCTAACACCTTATGCGTACGGGACCAGCACTAGGTAAAGGCCCTATTTAGCTAAGATAGAACTATTTGCTAGTTTTTCAAAATAGGTGTTTTAGTTATGGCGTCCTTGCTAGTTTTTAGAGATAGTTTAGAGGAAAACTTCATGTAGTGGTTGTAAGATTTTTTTTTAGATTATATTTTCCGTACTTCTTCCCCTTATTTCATGGATAAAGTAGGTAAGGGCCTCTACTTCTCCTTACGTGTTTTTAATTTTTAGTTGCACTATATTACTCTTAAAGTTCAAGTACTACGTTGAATTTTATAAGTTAACAATTAGCATTTAGCAATAGAGCAATCGAAGTTACCATATAATTACCAGTGGTGGTGGTTGTATTTCCATGGAAGGCAAGTTTTACATTCATAGTTCATGAATATGTACCAGTGATTGTTGACTTATTCAACTTAAGCCTTTGATTCTAATCTTTTCTTTTTAGCAATTTATGCCATGTACTCATTGCTCTCTTAGTTGAAATTGGTTCTCTTGTAGAGTAAAGGTGTTGTTAATTATATTAAATCTTGTGTCAATGTTAATGTTATTGCAAACCAACGAGGGGTTGGCGAGTGGGCAGGACCACGCCTCAAGTAGCATTAGTTCTGAGTTCAAATCCCATGGACTTAGTCGGGTGCTCTAAGAGGCCGGATACCCCGTTATCAAAAAATAAAATATGGTGTTATTGCAATAATAGTCACCAAGAGACCACCTAAGGGTCTACACAGTCACCTAGGTGTCTATGGAGTCAACCTTACTATCACATTAGTGAAAACTAGTAGTAACAAAGAAGAGGATATTCAGTGCTACTGCCACCAATAGAGTCGGGCTTGGTGTTTATGAAACTTAGAGCTGAGCACTGAGTTTGGGAAGTGGATAATTGTAGCACCATGGCAAAGCCTTTCACAAACCCAAATTAAAGATTAATAACCCACAGTGATTTAGAAATATATTGGAAATGAATAGAATGGCATTCAGTTATCCGGACAGACATTTTGTAGATTGGAAACCATTTGATTGAAGAACAAAGACCAAAAGAAATTTGATAAGTTCGGGACAGAGTTGCAAAATTTAGCATTTGAAACTACAAAAAAAGGAGGTAGCAGTATAATATGAGCACAAGAACAGATGTTTAAATATTTCTGATGTTTTCCCGGAGAAATGCAGAGGACTTCAAATGAGTAAACTTAAAAAGAGATAAATTAGAAAAAGTAAATAGACACTATATTGGCATCATATGAATCTATTAAGGTCGAAAAGATTAGGTTAAAACCTCACTTACCAAGGTAACAAAATTAACTCCACCAATGCAACATAGATCTCTGTTTAAGCATGATAACTCATTTGAGCCCAACTCCTTATTCTCTCTGTCATCTATGATCCAAGCAAACATTCAAAAAACCCACAAACTGATGACAGATAGCAATTAAATTAAAACAAGAAAATAATGGATAGCTCAAAAAAAAATTAGCAACCTGACAGGCAGTCAAATGGCTTCATTGGAGAAGTTTTCCTGCATGAACTGCAAATCAACCAATTCGGAAGTCCATTCTGAGAGATGTCACAGAAAAAAGGATGAAATCTATGCTTGATTGGGACCCCATCAGCAATATCTACCATCTCCCTTGCCCTCTCAAGGGCCTCTGTGCTACAGTCGCAGGCATAAATGGTGATATCCTGTATTCCACTAAATATGAAACAATTATTGATACAGAAAAGATAACAATATACTCAGCTGTAAAAATGCAGAAGATACGACATAAAGAAAAATGATAAGAAGGAGAAACCATGTTTTGAGAGCATGGGGCAGAAAAGTAACAAGTCATTCAGACAATAAATATACAAGTGAAATGCATGACTTCACAAAGTAAGGGAGATCATTCCATCTCAATCTAATGAAGACAAGTAACAAAGTTTTTTTAGCAAGTTTGTGATCCTCTACTGGGTTCTAAAGTCCCATATATGTGAGTACATATACGACTTTAAGGAAAATCAATACTACATTTCACACAGACTATAACAACACTACAGAAATCTAAAGATTGAGATGATATATATATATCAAGCAATGTGTTTATTAGAAGGTGAGAGATGTGCACTCACTATTATTGTGAATGGTGATCACAAGGAATATGCTATTATGATTCTTCATATAAGCAATGTCAGTGCCGCCAAAACAGAAACTTTCAAACAATTATCCACAATCACCAGTTTTATATGGCATGGTTTAAACATAACAGTTTTTTTTTTTCTGATAAGCAAGCGTTAAGGTTGGTGGGTCCTCACCAATTCATTAAAATCAAATAAAAGTACAGTAGTTACATAAATAAAGACAATTCGGATCTTCCTCTTTTGGATCTTTGGCATCACCATTTAAACATACCATTTACCAACTGAAATGTTTTTTTTTCTAATAAAGACCTATTTTCATGTCCAACCAGTTAAATCCTGTTGGTTTTGGTGTTTCAAAATGGGAATAGTCCCACATCGTTTAAAAGCATTTTGGCTTTTGGCTCTTAATTGCAAAAGTTTGCACCAAGGCTAGAGGCCTTTCAAGAGGCATTCAACTTTGTGGTTGACCCCCCCTATGCACCTTGAGCAAGACTATGCACAATATCACACACGCGCACGTGGGCCGTGCCGGGCCGGGGCATTATATAACACACACACGCCAGTAATTAACTTAAATCCGATTTTCAAGGAATTTTATTTCCGTCGTGCGCACGATTTGTGCACACGATTTTTACCATTCTCCTATCTAATTAAAACGTCTTCACACAAAAGAAAAAACCCCAACATACTATTTCTCTCGAGTTTTCTCCTCTGCAAAAAGGCAGTCTTCGTCTCCTCTGTTTTTAATTTATTTTGGGCAAAGCAACGGTAAGGTGTACGATCTTGATCAGTGCGCGATCTAGGATTAGATTTGTTTGTGTTATCTGAGAGTTGTTGTATCCTGGGGGCGACGCGTCGGGAATCCCTGTGCATCGTCGGATTGATCGATAGTGGGGGGCACGAATTGTCTTAAAGAGAGCAACCTAGTCCGCGCCTCATCTCACAGATTCATCTTCTCAGAGAATTCTTCTTTGCACAACGATTCACAAGTAACAGTATTTTGCGGCACAAAAGGTACTCCTACGGTTCAGATTTATTGTATAGCTTCATTTATTTCCAACAATTTTAAGATGAATCGATGGCTTCCGCTCATGGGAAATTTGAACCCACTGTTCGGATCGATTTGTTTGATGGGAACAATTTTAAGCGCTGGCAACAAAAGATGTACTTTTTGTTGACCACGTTAAATATTGCCTAAGTTCTCACGGACAAACCAAACAATGACGAGGAGGAACCTGCAAGATCTACCACTAGGGCGAAATAGGAAAAGGATGATTTTTTATGTAAAGGATATATACTGAATGGTCTAAACAATCAGTTATATGGCCTTTATTTTGAGGAACCGAATTCAAAAACTCAATGGACGGCCATAGAAAACAAATATCGAATTGACGAATATGCGGTTAGTAAGCTTTTTAGATTCAAGATGGAGGATGACAAATCCATGGTTTCACAAGCTCATGAACTCCAATTAGTGCTGCATGAGATTATATCCGAAGGTATGATCACGTGTGAACAGTTCCAACTGGCCACAGTTTTAGAAAAATTGCTGCCATCATGAATTTTTTTTCGGAATTCACTCCGACACAAAACTAAGGAGTTCTCTATTGAACGTCTAATTGTGCGTCTTCGAATTGAAGAAGAAGCTAGGCTTCAAGATAAGAAAGAGGAGCACCTGGCACATGCCACAAAAGTACATGCCGTGGATTCTAATGCTTCTAAAGCCTTTAAAAATAAAATTGAAGGCTAAGAAGAAGCCCATGAAAAATAAGAAACCATATAAGGACCAGACCAGAAATTGTGATGACAGTGTGAGTTGCTATGTTTGTGGAAAACCTGGCCACTTTGCTAGGGATTGTAGGTTTCATAAAAAGAAACCAGGACCCCAAACAAATAATGTGGAAGAACCTTTAATGAAATTGATCACTGAGGTTAACCTCGTGGGTGTCTGTGAGGGTTTGGTGGGCAGACACTGGTGCGACGAGGCACGTCTGCTATGACAGAAACTGATTCAAGTCATACGAATCAGTGAAGGCCAGGCAAGATGTTCAAATGGGCAACTCATCTACCTCGAAGGTCATTGACATCGGGGATGTTACGTTACATTTCACTTCTGACCGAGTTGTGACTCTGAAGGATGTGTTACACATTCCTGACTCTGAAGGATGTGTTACACATTCCTGATCTTAGAAAAACTTTAGTGTCCGGTTTTCTTTTGAATGAGGTTGGGTTTAAACAAGTTATCGAGCTTCATTAATATGTAATTTCAAAGAATGGAAAATTTGTTGGAAAAGGCTATGTAGCCTCTAGAATATTTAAACTGAACATCGAAATTAATAAAAGTGCTTCTACATCTGCGTATTTAATTTCTTCTGTGGATGTTTGGCATGGTAGATTATGTCATATAAATTTTAAATATGTTAAATGCATGAGCAATTTAAGAATTATACCTAAATTAGTTGATATTGATTGTGATAATTGCATTTACTGTAGCCAATCTAAATTTGTGAGAAAATCATTTCCTAGTGTAGAAAGAAATTCTACTTTACTTGGTCTTATCCACTCTGGCATATGTGACTTGAAAGATACCCTAACTAGAGGTGGTAAAAAATATTTCATCACTTTTATAGATGTTCACTCTAGATTTTGCTATGTGTATCAAATTAGATCTAAGGATGAGGCCCTTAATATGTTTAAGACTTTTAAATCTGAAGTGCAAAATCAACTTAGCACTAAAATAAAAATTCTTAGATCTGATAGGGGAGGTGAATATACCTCAAACGTTTTTTATTCCTTTTGTGAATCCAATGGGAATTCATCAAGTTACGGCACTATATATACTCCACAACAAAATGGAGTAGCCAAACGTAAAAATCGGACTTTAATCGAAATGGTTAATAATATATTAATTAGTTCAGGATTGCCCTTAAGTTTTTAGGGAGAAGCCCTTATTAATTAGTTCAGGATTGCCCTTAAGTTTTTAGGGAGAAGCCGTTATTACTGCTTGGTACGTACTCAATTGAGTACCCACTAAAGAAGTCCTCCATAACTCCTTACGAATTTTGGAAAGGAAAACCACCTAAGTTAAACTATTTTGGGGTGTCTAGCTACTGTTAGACTAATTGATCCTAAGAGACAAAAATTAGGACCCAAAACCACTTCATGTGTCTTTGTTGGATATGCACGTAACAGTAAGGCATATCGCTTTCTAGATTTAGAAAATAATATAATCATAGAATCTAGAGACGCTGATTTCTTTGAAAACATTTTTCCCTATAAATCGAAGAATAGTGGGTGTTCATTTAGAGGTGATGAACATAACTCAAATTCCTCTAAGCCTAGATCCCGTAAATCTGAGGATTCACTTCAAACTGATATTGAGCCTAGAAGAAGTAAAAGAGTTAAAGTCTCTAAAGACTATAGTTTTGACTTTTTTACTTATGCTATTGAAGGAGATCCCACTTCCTACAAGGAGGCTATGTTATCACATGATGCCATCTTTTGGAGAGAATCCATTGAGAATGAAATGGATTCTATTTTTACAAAATCACCCTTGGAAACTAGTTGATCCACTTCCTGGGACCAAGACCATAGGGTGTAAATGGATATTTAAAAAGAAACTTCTAGCTGATGGTTCAATTGAAAAATATCAGGCTAGGTTTGTATCTAAAGGATCCAGACAAAAAGAAGGGATAGACTTCTTTGACACACTCTCCAGTTTCTAGAATCACATCTATACGTGTTCTATTTGCGATTGCATCCATTCATGACTTGGTAGTCCATCAAATGGATGTTAAAACTACATTTCTTCATGGCGATCTAGAAGAGGAAATCTATATGGTTCAGCCTGAAGGGTACATTGTTTCGAGAAATGATCATAAAGTTTGCAAGCTTGTCAAGTCCCTATATGGATTAAAGCAAGCACCTAAACAATGGCATGAGAAATTTGATAACTTACTAATTTCTAATGAGTATGATGTAAATGAAGGTGACAAATGCATATATTTCAAATTTAAAAATGCATCTGGTGTGCTTATTTGTTTATATGCGGGTGACTTACTCATCTTTGGGTTAGAAATTGTAAATTCTACCAAGCAGTTTCTATCGTCTTATTTTGATATGAAAGACTTAGGAGAAACTAATGTAATACTTGGAATTAAAATAATTAAGAGAGCTGATGAGATCACTCTCACTCAATCTCATTATATAGAAAAACTACTGCGAAGATATAATCACTTTGATTGTAAACTTGTGCGTACACCTTTTGATCCAAGTATTCATTTAAAAACTAATATGGGAGATAGTGTAAATCAAATTCAGTATGCTAGTGTAATTGGTAGTTTGATGTATGCAATGAACTGCACTCGTCCTGATATTGCATTTGCATTAGCAAAGCTGTGTAGATATACTCGTTATCCTAATGTAGAACATTGGGAAGCAATTAGAAAAGTTCTACGATATTTAAAATGAACTATTAACTATGATCTGCATTATGGGAGATACCCTGTTGTGCTTGAAGGGTATACTGGCGCTGATTGGAACTCTACTTCTAATGAATGCAAAGCCACAAGTGGCTACATTTTCACCATGGCTGGTGGGGCCATATCGTGGAAATCGAAAAAACAAACAATAATATCGAGTTCCACTATGAAATCTGAACTTATTGCTTTAGCCTTAGCGGGAGAAGAGGTCGAGTGGCTTAAAAATCTTTTATTTAATATTCCTTTATGGTCTAAACCTGTTCCTATTGTTGTATTAAATTGTGATAGAAATGCCGCTATTGGAAGAGCCAATAGTAACCAGTATAATGGAAAGTCCCGCCAAATTCATCGGAAACATCGAAATATAAGAGAATTACTCATGCATGGAGTAATTTCAATTAATGAGATTAGACCTCCAGATAATTTGGCCGACCCTTTTACAAAGGGTCTTGCAAGGGAAAAATCTGGAGCACATCGAAGGGGATGGGACTTAAGCCAATTGAAAAATAAATCACTACTAATGGGAACTCAACTTGAGGACTGGAGATCCCAAGAATTAGGTTCAATGGGATAAACAAGTTACTAAATGATTTGATGAGATGCACTATAGATATATAGGAGAATATAATCCTCCAAGTCCCTTCCTATGGTGTGGATAGTGCATGGATTATGTGATGATAGAGGTTGAGGGTTTCCTCTTAATGAGTTCTATAGCTCTTATGAGTGGGGTGTATAGTTATTGGATTTGTCCCACATCGGCTGTGGCTGACTCTCCTTGGGCTATTTATATCTTGGGCAAACCTCACCTTACAAGCCGGTTTTGTAAGGTGAGTTATGCCCGTTGGATTTCTTATCAATAGTCACATTGGCACTCTTGATAGACTCACCTATATGAGCGTGGAAGTAGGGCCGCCTCCTATGCGAATATGGCTAATTCTCTAGAGCGCTCATGAAACTGGGATAAAGCACAATGCCGAAAAGTGTTGGCTTGCTACACCTGTAGACACCGTGGATGACTATGTGTGTTGTGTAAATGTCTTATTAACAACAAACTTAGTTTTGTAAGACTACGGTCACTAAGCTTCTGATAAGATGTATGCTCAATGCTATGCAAAGGTTCAAGCCTATGTACACCTTTGCTTATGCATGTGAATCCAGCTTTGCCTATTCTATTTACTTATTTATTTTATAATTTGTGATTTGAAACAAGTGGGGGGTTGTTGGTTTTTGGTGTTCCAAAATGGGAATGGTCCCACATCGTGTAAAAGTGTTTTGGCTTTTGGCTCTTAAGTGCAAAAGTTTGCACAAAGGCTAGTGGCCTTTCAAGGGGCATTCAACTTTGTGGTTGATCCCCCCTATGCACCTTGAACAAGACTATGCACAATATCACACACACACACACACACACACACAAGCCGAGCCAAGCCGTGCCGGGTCGGGTTCGGGTCCGATCTTGAAATAATTTTTTGGTCAAAAAATTCTTTTAATTTTTTCTTAGCCGGTAATTAAATTAAATCCAATTTTCAAGGGATTTTATTTCCGTTGTGCACATGATTTTTACTGTTCTCCTATCTAATTAAAGCGTCTTCACGCAAAAGAAAAAACCCTAGCATATTTTTTCTCTCGAATTTTCTCCTCTGCAAAAAGGCAGTCTTTGTCTCCTCTGTTTTTAATTTATTTTGGGCAAAGCAACGGTGTGGTGTACGATCCTGATCAGTGCACGATCGAGGATTAGATTTGTTTGCATTATATGTGAGTTGTTGTATCCTGGGGGCGACGCGTCGGGAATCCCTGTGCACCGTCAGATTGATTGATAGTGGGGGCGCGAATCATCTTAAAGAGAGCGACCTAGTCCGCACCTCATCTCACGGATTCATCTTCTCAAAGAATTCTTCTTTGCACAACAATTCACTGGTAAACAGTATTTTGCGGCGCAAAAGGTACTCCTACGGTTCAGATTTATTGCATAGCTTCATTTATTTCCAACAAATCCTATATGGAGTTCAATGGTTTGCAAACCACTAAATACAAGGGAATCTTGACTTTCAGAGTATCCACATCTTCATATGTTGACGAGAAAGTGCTATCCACGATAGAATCCTTTGTATCCAATTGTTTTAACCGGTTGAACCACAAATATGGTTTGAGCAGTTGGTCCTCACCACAGCCTTTGTAGTGAAAACAATGTGGGAGGTTACCAATCGAAATGACAACTACCTTGAAAATATGAATGGCAATTTAAAACTTCCGTGCTCATAGCAAAATGAAAACTAGAATCTTATCAGCAGAGAATTATAATGCCTTAAAGTTAAACAGACTAAACTCAACTAAGATGAAACTAATGACTTACTCAAGGACCAAAACCAACCACCCCAAGTAATTTATTATAAGAGAAGCAAAAGAGGGTTTCAAAAAAAAAAAAAAACACTAATATGATTATATGAATGAACCCAATGACTAAAATTTACCGTAAAATGGGAAGTGCGGTACTCCCATTCCCACAACCCACTTCTAAAACCTTGCAGAAGTCATTACAACTGATGAGCTCTGGGAATTCTTTGAACAAATACCTCCTTTCCTGAAAATTGAGGAATACGGAATTATTTATACATAAAAATAGAGTGGATAGTAGATTGAAAATTTCAGAAGTAATCCAGCTCTAAATGGAATTCATAATCAAAGGAGAAAAACCCATCTTTCATTCGAATTTAGGTATTGATTGAAAAGAAGAAACCCAAACGAATAAAAAAATAGTGATATAGGTCGAGATCATAAAAGTAAATTGAAAAAATGAAGAAGAAGAGATTATTAGAGAGTATTCGTATGGAGACCTTGAAAAAATTTCCAGTGCAGTGGCGCTTGTGAAAACTTTTCCAAGCCTCGGAATCATCTGAAGAAGAAGAAGAAGAAGAAGAAGAAGAAAAAGGAAGGAAAGGTAGAAAATGGTGGGCATGTGATATGTCCTTTTCGATCTCATCTCGAAGCTCTTCCCATTCGAAATCTTTACTGTAATACTCTGTTTCTTCTCCCATTTCCTCCCTCTCTTTCACTTCAACTCAATAAAGATCGTGTGTGAATTATAAAATAAAATAAAATAAAGGACGTGTGTGCAAGAGTTGGACTAGAACTAGGCCTTTAAACTGGTCGGGTCGACCGACCAGTGATCCGGCCGACTCGAATTTTAATTCTACATGCCAATCAGGTCGGATCGGGTACTCAACCCGAAACCCGACCCCATGATCCAACGACTTGTGTGTAACATGAGATGTGAATAAGTCACCCGTATGGGGGCACATTTTTGACTTGTTTCGCAATTCCTGAAACCATCCAATTCATGCACTTGTTAATCGGGTTGTGCCCAGACCACCCAATTTGGGCCCAACTCGGGTCAATGTTGTGAGCTATTTTAATAATCAGGCTAGGCTAGCCCGATTATTAAATGGGCAGAGCCGGCCATTTTTGGGCCAATTAGAATCGGCCATTTAAACCAGACTCGAGCTGCCCCGCCTCATGCGATTGTTAAAAAAATAACAAAACATGGGAAGTTCTAAAAGTGAAATTTTCTCATGGCTGATATTTTTTGATTTTTCAGGTGTTCGGCCGAAAAAAAAAAAAAAAAAAAGCACACTGACTTGGTTATTTTGTAGTGCTCTTAAAACACCTCAAAATCTGCTATAGATCCCAAAAAATTATGTAATACAAAATTATACTCAAACGTGATTTTAGATTTATCGTTTGTGATATGTGCAATGTGAAAACACTATTTAAGTTGAATGATTTGAAAGCAATGATAAAAGATCTACGATGCAAAAGATTAGCATAAAAATCAATCTCTATCATATGATTCAACTTAGTCAATTGTTGAATCAGGTAATAGCCTTTGACTGCGGTGAATCATATGATAAAAGATAATGTTTCATTTCAATCCTTTTCATAAAGTATCTTGAGACTGGGTATCTATCATGGATCAAAATGCCCGAAAACCAGTACGTATCGTCCGAACCGAAAATCGGTACATACCGGAACAATAATATATCGGGCGATACATTGAATGTAGTGTCCGGTATTAGCCATATAAAAGGGTGATACGATACATTTAATGTACCGTATCGTCCACCTCCAATATTGATACGTATCGCCCGATACATAGTAGTATCGGACGATATTTTGATCCATGGTACCTACCATCAAAAGATTTGTTTCCCATTCCATGTGGCAGAAATCCCAAAAAATGACTAAAAAATCACATGGCCTACATTATGTGAAAACATTATGGGTACACCTCTCTTAGCGTCCTCACATTCTCTGAAAGCGCCTACATCCCTGACTCCTTGAAGACCGTTGATTGCTTCGGATAAGATGATGTTGATAGTTTTTCACCCTGATCATCTACATAATGGATCTTAAGATCATGCAGCACTTATCAAACGGTCAATTTTTTATTCCATGTGTACCAAATCCCCAAAAAAATGACCCTAAAATCACATTTCAGCATGATGTGTGCCATATGATTGAAGAGCCATTTTTTTGGGCATATGTGATACAAGGAACTCAAAAATTGATCATCAGATCGATGCGCCATAAACCCAAGATCTATTTTGTCGAAGCTCTTTGTTAAAAAAAATCTCTATCATCTGATCTGAAGTAATCAACGTTTTTCAGAGGTATGAGACCTAGGTGCTTTCAGAGAACGTGTGAGCGCGAATATAGGTACCCAAACATTGTTTAGGCCAACTTTGGTTAGATGTGTGCCACATCAAAGAAAAAATTGAGCATTTGATAATATGCTCATAGTCTTAAGGTCCGTTATGTGAAAAATTATGGTGAAAAAAAAATTGATCAATTAATCTAAAACAATCAAACGGTTATAACATAAAATATCCGAGTTGAGAAGAACAAATTTTAGGTTGCAAGAGTGATGAAACAAAAGCGGCTCAAAAAAAATAAAATGGTAATGAAACAAAACTTATTGTTAATTTTTTAACCCGTCTTGTGGCAGAAAAGGAAAAAGATTTTCAACCAAATTTTGGACGAATATTTTTTCGGAGTTTTTCTTTAAAAAATCTCTAACTTGTGGGTCCATGAGATTGCCAACAGGAGGAAAGTTACCGGTTTTTGTAAAGACTTAAGATTTTACCAAGTTTTTTTCCAAAACTCCTCCTGCGTAGAGTACGTGACTGTGCATCATTAGGAATCCTTTTTCGCTTTTAGGCAGTTCGGCTTAAACTTACGACCTACACGTTACAACTTTGTCAACCTTCTACAGGCCACAGGCGGAAGCATCTACTCTTGAGACGCATGCGGACTATAAGAACCATAGCTCTACGCATCTCATGTTTGTGTCGTGCGCCGTACTCATTATCAAAGCAACAAAAGGGGTGGATCCATATCAACGTATCTAATTTTATTGCGTACATTATATATTATAAATTTTAAAATCTTTTAAGGCCTTCTCCGTATAATAAGAATCAGAGTTTGAAATCAAAAAGTGATGCAAATTAATCGGTACCTTTCCGAGCTTTTTCTCTGTTCGGGAGTTAGTGTGGGACCCATCGACTTTCCGAGAGATATGACCTTTTAGCTCAGAAATGATAAGAATTTGAGCCCATGTATAGTTTAGTGCCCCATTTATACCCACCTTATAAAACTCTTTCCAACGTTTACTGGCTTCTTAATCTTCTTTTCAACTCCAGTATTTTCTCTGCGAAATGGAGGGCATACAACTCTCTTGCTTGACCCCAAAACGTGAATTCAACGGGCGTAGAGGAGCCAACCCCGGCCAGCCAGTAACTAGTGATCGGGCGAATCGACTGGGGTTAGCTTGGGGGCGGGAGCAGTGGAGCTTGCATTTCGTGGGCTCTAGCAAAGAGTTTTTGCTCCTCTGATTCACAGTTGGAGGAAGAAGAAGCCAGAAAGTGGTTTCAATTCGAGAAGTGACTTTTTAAATTAATTTTAGTAAAGGGAGTAGTAGTTAACCTTAGTAAGAACATAAAATGTGTATTATAAAGGTTGTGGATTGGGGGATTCAATGTGCAATAACCTCATGGTGCACAGTGAGTTGTCATTTGCTCGTGATCCGATTTGTATGGATGTGTGTGATCTAAGGCGCACATTGTGTTGGATCCAAACACGTGGTCCAACTTGATGCACCCAACCCGATCTAACCTGACTCGCGGCACCCTGTGCATAAGGATAGTCAAAATTTAAAATAATGGGTTGATTTTTGTGCAACTTATGACACACCCAAATTGATGGAGCTAGATGCACTTATTATGACACACTCAAATTGATGGGCACTAATTATGGCACACACAAATTGATTGCCCTAGGTGAACGTATGCTGTCACTCCTAAATTGATGCAATAACTGATTTAGATGTTGCAACACGTGACACAAATCTCAAGATATTCAAGGAACTCTGCTTGTGAATGTAGTGGTTAATGAAGTATGTACTTTACTTCTTTGTACGATCAACTTTATAGTGTTATTATGATATGAGACTGATCAGTTATATAATTTATCATTTAATCACCCTTAACTTAGTGGCGTTAGGACTTAGTTTGCTACTAACGAGATACTGATGTGCAAATATTAAAGCTAAGAAGTAAATCAGAGCCTAAATATTAATTTTTGTCAAAATGAATTCAAAAAGCAATAAGAAAAACGATTGAGCGAAAAAGACGATTTGCCGCTACTGAAAGTCAGAAAATCGTAATTTACAATTCTTCAAAAGAGACAAGAAGAGAAAAACGATAAAGCGTAATCCAGAGAATCGTCAACTATGAGAAAGCTTACTGAAAATAGAAAGTCGTGATTAACGATTTTCCAGAGAAGAAGCTATGAAAGAAGGAATCGTTATTTACTATTCCTAAAACATAAGCTTTCCTACTATTGTTAATGTTGCTTATCACGTGAGATCTATCACCGTCATATCCAGAATTAGAAGGCTCCTGCAATTAGAAGTCTGATGAACCACGGATCTGAGAAGATTGATAAAGATCTAATCCGAAGGACTTTGCTGCTGCTCGATAAAGAACACTCTAGAAGCGCATCAATTAAAGGAAGCAAGGAAATATGAAATTAGTAATTAGAGTTATATTAAGATACTTTTATTTTTAGTAGTTTCTTTTATTAGAACTAAATCTCTCTATAAACCGATCCCTTATGATCTATAAATAAAAGGGCTCAGCATAGGAATAAACATCGAAGAATTTCAGCATCAATTGACGCCTGAGGTTGAATTTTCTTCCAATTAATAGTGTATACTAGTTAAAATAGATTAGATATCAGAGGTTTTTCAAGAGAAATTGACGACTGCAATTGAGTGCGTAAAAGATTAGTGTAGATATCTGTAATTTTTTAGGAGCAATTGATAAACTGCGGCTGAGGGGTGAAGGATATATATTACTTTGCTTTCTAGATTTGATTTTATTTATTTTATAAATATCTCCAAGTTTTAATTTGAATTGACGACTCAGGTTAGAATTTGCAGATTAGTATAACGATTTTTACTTTTCCATCTTTAGTTTGCTAGAGTTTGATTCACATCCAAATTTCTGGTTAATTGTTAATTAGATTAAATTTGTGTTGATAGGATCTTAGACTTGATTGACGACCAATGCTAAGAGACTAGAAATATGGTGTAACGATACTATTTATTTTCATAAATATCTGAAACCTGAAGATTGAGATTAACGACCTTAATCTGAAGAGGGAGGATTATAATTTATTTTTATGTACTTTAATTTAGAAAATCATTATTTTATTCATATTTCTTCAGTAGATTAGAAAATTTTTAGATAAATAGAAGTTTTTAAGATAAGAATTTAGATAGAAGATAGAAATAGGAATTAATAAGATAATGAACTTCCTCGTGGGAATGATCCTATGTGTCATGACTTAGAATCCTTACCCGATCTCGAGGGCTTAGAATTCCGTGTTATGACATCGCACGCTTGTTAAGGCGATAAGCGGACATATACATATTTCTTAATTCAATTTAGGATATGGATCAAGGCATTTAATAATAATATTTAAAGATAAATGGCTCATAAGTCAACAGCGAAAAACGTAGATGACAATAATAGCGTGATAAATCCTAACTATGCATTTATGATAGAAACACAAACTGAGGGTTTATGTAGGGTAAAATTGTGACGACCCGACTTTTCCAATCCCTTAGGTATAGGAAAGGCCGGTTCGCCAACCTATCGAATAAACGATAAGTCGGACAAACAGGGCACATATCAGAGTAAAGCGCAATAAATATCCATGGCTAAAATAAATGCGGAAGCAATTAAAAGTAAAGAACCACCGATGATGGCCGACCATCATCGAAACATGGCTCATAACAGAAATCAATGTCAAATATAGAACTATGGTATCCAACTAAAATGGGCCCACAAATTCAAGTCTAACTCTCACCACAAATAAGAAAATCAGTAAGTTCTATACTGAGAAAAACTCCTCAGGAGGAACCTCAAGCTCTTCCTCAGGCACGTAGTCAGGATCAGTCTCACAGCCCTGAATAGCCACGTCAATACCTGAACCTGTGATGTATAGTCAGAGTGAGCTAACCAACAAAGCTCAGTAGAAGAAAGACATCTACGACATTTTACTTTAACTAACATGGTTTCAAAACAAATATCGGAATATAGCTTGTCAAACATATAAGCAGATAATAAACTGAATTTAGGTGCGAAAATCATATGTAAGATTTATTTCTAAATGTGTGAAAACAGCCAAGAATGTATGCAAAGGTTTCGGTGTCTTAGTTTCTTTAACTTCTATATGCAAAGTTCAAGAATTCATGACTTAATCCTCAACTTAAAATACCTCCCGAGTAAACTATATCTCGAGAGTGAATATAGATGGGAACCCCTACCTACCATCGTCGCTGCTCATGAACCCTTTTCCAGATGCAACAAGCCCTCGCGTAATGAGGGAAACTTGTGCGTGAAGTTGTTCAGAATTTTGAGGGTCGCTCAGTCAATCATAAAACAAATGCAGATACTAATATAAATCGATACAAGTCTCTTATACATAGTTCGTTCTTAATTTGATTTTGAGCTTAAGCGATCTGTGTTTCAGGATTCAGGTAGATTTAGATTTTCAGTCATTCATATCAATTTCAGTTTACAGATGTGATTTCAATGGCATATGCAAGTTCAAAGATTTTAATTCAAAATATCCATGCGAATTAAAATAAAATACTGTAAAGATGAGATTCTCCTACCTAGAACTCGGAGTTATGCGAAGTCAAGCAAGGTCCTATTGATGGCCTCTCGCCCTCAATCTACATCACAATATACGTTCATGCATTAAGATAAACTCTAATTACTAATAATATAGACCTATTTAAGCGTTTCCTCAAAAACAAGTCAAAACAGGCAAGTTGCGCCAATCCTAGAATTTGACGTAACATTCTCATATTTTTTTTTTACTATCAAGATAATTGATTCATGTGTTGGTCAAAACATGAAAGTTGTAGATTGTTATATTAGCTTTCCAACGCAAAAAGAATCGTCTCAATCGGAGTTCGAGATAAAAAGTTATGACTAAAATACTAAGGCAATGCCGGAGTTCGGTGATACCTCGCTCGAGCGATGATAATAGCTCGCTCGAGCGATTTGACGTAACATTCTCATATTTTTTTGACCATCAAGATGATTGATTCATGAGTTAGTCAAAACATGAAAGTTGTATATTTTTCTATTAGCTTTCCAACGCAAAAAGAATCGTCTTAATCAAAGTTCGGGATAAAAAGTTATGACTAAAATACTAAGGTAATATCGGAGTTCGGTGATACCTCGCTCGAGCGATGATAATAGCTCGCTCGAGCGATTTGACGTAACATTCTCATATTTTTTTAACTATCAAGACGATTGATTCATGTGTTGGTCAAAACATGAAAGTTGTAGATTTTTCTATTAGATTTCCAACGCAAAAAGAATCGTCTTAATCGGAGTTCGGGATAAAAAGTTATGGCCAAAATACCGAGGCTGTGTCTGTTGAAGAGTTTGGCCGAATTTCACAAAAATCTGGGAAAAACGATCCTATCGATTTTGGGCCTAATTTCTATGTTTTTAAGACCCGAAATTTATCAAAACTTAAGGAAAAATTAGGGTTTTCTTTTTAAGAAATAACTGAATAATTTAAGATGGATTTAGAGGCACCCACCTGTTGAAGCGTGATTCGAATCCTACGATGATTTGGGTTGATGGAGATCGGATTCGAGAGCGATATGCAAGTCTTTTCGCGAGAATTCCTTTCTTACGATAAATTGATGATGAGAAACTTTGATGGTGTAAGATTCTCCGATAAGATCAAAAATCGATAGAGATCCGAGGAATTATGAAAGATGGCATGTCGAGCTTTTCAGAAGAGAAGAGGAATAAAGAAAAGACAATGAGAAAGTAAATATATATCTAATTCCCTGTATAGGTTAACTCTAATTAAGATTTTCCGTATAAGATTTAATAAAATAGTAGTTTTTACAAGTAGAATTCATACGTGACTTGAAAAGCTTGAGAAGAGGTTTTGCTCCAGCGCTTTGTGTAAGCACCAAGGTAAATGGTGATTCTCTCCCGAATTTACAATTGTGCCCTTTAACCCGCTTCACTCTTCAAACGGGCATAACTTTTTATATTCTTATCGAAAATCGACAAATTATATATCGTTGGAATCGTATCGACAAGTACTCCGCAATGAGTCTAATATTAATATATATAAAAAATTAGACTATTTCTAAAGTGGGTATATTCCGGTGTGGAGCAGTAGCACTACGCATTGTGTGGTACATCATCTAATACCATTAAATAAAATTCAAAAATCTGGGTTATTACAAAAATGGTCCCAACGTAAACCCGTAAGAAGTACTGATAAATAAAAGTACTGATGACAAGTCTCTCCTGAAAACGACACAGACTAGAACTAAAGAAACTCTTAATGCTCAAAGTAGTCTGTCAGATCTACTCCCTCGTCCAGGTGGTAGCCGACGCCCTCATCCTCATGAGCCGCATCCGGTATAGCAGCATCTCCATCCTCAGAAATGGAATAGTTAGTGTTCTCACCTGCAGCTGTTAGTTTTGGGAGGGGGTGCGTTTACTCAGTTACGTAAACTCAGCGGGTTGCATAATCAATCCACCATAACATACTAAGGTGATCATGTGTGCAATCGCTTGAGTTGCGGTACATTTTGAAATAAACTAAGCAGCTATAAATGATTACAAAAATATCTAAGATCTCATAACCTATTATATCGAAATTGAAAAACATAGCATAAAATGAAAAGACATATCATAGAATGAAAAGACCTGACATACTTGAAATGAATATGATGTATCAAGTTTTGATCTCTTTTTGTATTTACTTTGTTGACTTATCCTGCGTGACATATCTTAAAACTTAACATTACTCTATATGCCTACACAATGCACTTTACATCTTATTTAATTTGTTTAAACGATCTGTATCAGGATCGCTGTTCGAGCCTGTCACGTGAGGTCCACATATAGATAATCACTTAACCTCTATATCAAAAATATACCACCACCCAGCCGATGAGATTGCATGCATTTAAATCAATGTCCCCTTACATTCAGGACACTGTCGTAAGGTATTGCCCTTAAGACCTGTCATGGTTGAAGACGTTAGATCTTGCGGTGGCAATCAAGACATGACACATTTATAAACTTAATTCATATTTTGTTGGTCTTTACAGCGTAACTTATCCGTATTCGTATCTTATCTTATCTTATATATCAATCCTTATCATTTACTTGTAACTTAATTTTAAGTGAGTTATGGTGCGATCAAATTCACAAAATCACGCTTTCCAAGGGACGAGTTTCATAATAACCTGAATGTACTTCATGTGGCAGCCCATACTCTCATAGAGGTGTTGCATTTATACATGAATATCTATATTTCAAGTTTCACGTAACCGTAAAGGGAACACCACTATGACGAAGGCTTAAAAGTCATGTGATTTATCTTATTCCTTTTTAATCATGCACATGTCCTATCGTAAATTCCTTTGTGATGCATGTTATATGATGGAAGGACTTACCTGACTAAATGAAATTTTTTCATATTCGTACATGTTTGTGAACAGAATATAATTAGTAAAATTTGAAAAGAACAAATATTTCATACCTAATTCTGGGGAAACTTTTATGTGTCATTAAATTATTGACGGAGCGATCATGCCTGTTGTTCTTAAAGTTTTCTAAAATTTATGTGGTCTCTGCATCGAGACCTTTTACTAGTTTGACCCAAAAGTGGGTCAAAGTGGTCAACGTGGCTGGTCAAACTATTCCTTTAACCTAATTATACAATGGCTCATATTTCTTACTAGATCTTTCAACCTTGCCGGCTTCAGAACACATCCTTGAAATTTTAGTGACACATTTATGATCCGTTAGATTATATTGCATCCTTATCGAAATCATTTTGAAGTTGGTCCTATGGGCCAGTTGGGCCTTCATTCTCAAAGGTTAAGGATCAAAGGTATCCCATGGCCTTGTTCCATGTGACACATAAGGCTACTAACAAAGCAAATGGACTTCGAACCATCTATCATCTAATCTGAACCGTTAGATGGTAAAACAATAAAATTTTACTTAAAATTGGGTCTTGTCCCAGCCCTGATTCGGTCTCTAGCACACTAGATCCTCCAGTCAACATTTTATAAGATTTAAGAGTCACGCGCACACTTAGGGTACCTACCATGTGGCGATCGAATTAAATGGGCCTAAACCATTAGATACTTAAGAAATATGATTTTGAGGTGTTAGGTCTTTAGGCCCAATTTATTTCAGCCTCTACGGCCTCAGATCTAAGAGTCAATCTTTTCATGATCGATGGTATCTATATAGTGTTTCCATTTCTTGATTTTTGTATCGATTTCTCTGATTATGAACCATTAGATATCTTAAGAATTTTCAATTTAGGGAGACGGTCCATGTCTACACCATTTCTTGGGTCGGGTCTACAAGGTCCAACTTTGAATTTCTTTTGTTTGAATCCAGTGGTGCTAAAGGGTGGTTGCACCAAATCATATCATGTAAGTTCTCCAATGCACTCGACTACAATGGTCGGCATAGGCAAGCTATCACCAACATTGCCGGCATTTGGTCGGGTCAATCCCCGGATTTCATTTTATCCCGGCCCAGAGAGATTACATATTTTTAAACCAAATAAGGTAGGGGCTCTCGTGAGCTTCTCTCTAATTTCTCTATCTATTCTCTCTCTCTCTAAATTTCTTAGTTAAAGGTTGGGCCTCTCCTTCTTTCTCTCTCTAAGTTTTTCAATCAAAGGTTGGGCCTCTCCTTCTTTCTCTCTCTAAATTTCTCAGTCAAAGGTTGAGCCTCTCTTTCTCTCTCTAAATTTCTCAACTAAAGGTTGGGCCCCTCCTTCTTTCTCTCTCCTAATTTCTAAGTTAAAGGTTGGACCTCTCTTTTAAACACCTTGAGTTTCTCTCACTAAAACCATGGGTCGTTCTACTAAAACCCTAAGTTTCTCTCTCTAAGACCAAGAGTCTTCACACTGCTAAAAACCTTGGGTTTCTCTCTCTAAATCCTCTGTTATATACTTATCTATATAAACATAAAACAGTGTTGTATATATATATATATATATATACAAATCCCCCCCCCCCTTTTTTATGGTCTCTGTTACAGAGACATTGGTGCAAAGGAGGAGAGGAGGTTCGAAGGAGCTGGGCTCCATTGTTAACAATACACATACATTGGTTCATGTATAAGCTTGGTAATTCTATTTGTAAATCAGTATCTCTCTCTCTAAACTCTATGAGGAAATCGTGGGTCTTTTCTCTGTTAAGGCCATGAGTTTTCTCTCTCTAAAACCATGGGTGTTTCTCTCTCCAAATTTCTCTCCTAATCTTAGGTTGGGTATTCCCACACTTTAAATTTCTTCTCTCAGGTCGGGTTTTCTCTCACTATAATTCTCTACTTTAGCTTCCTCAAGTTGGTCCGTCAATTTCTATAATAGGGTTTTAAAATGGAGAAGAAGAAAGGTCTTGTAGCTCTCTCTCTCCACTATAAACACATATATATGCAATATAAAACCTTATATATAACTATTATGTATGTGTATATATATATATAATGTCAACTATTATATATATATATAGAGAGAGAGAGAGAGAGAATTTATGTTATTATATATCTATGCATAAAATTTTCATCCCTTTTGTTTCTCTTTTTTTTTTTTTTTTTTGGTCTCTGTTACTGAGCCGTGTAGGAGAAAGAAGAGGGAGGGGATTTTTATTTGGTGTATTCTTATACACACCCATAAACGTGTATCTATATGTATTATTATATATAGGATACATGTATAATATAAAGAGATATTTAATTGTTTATTTATTTATTTATTTTTCTTCTTCTTCTTCAAGTTAAAACAGTCATTAACAGAGTAAGAAAATAAAATATATTTTTCCTTTTATTTTTAAAAGAGAAACAGAATATTTTAAGATCGATCGAGGGGCACCCACTTGTTGGAGCGTATACGTGGTTGTCGGGATGATTCCGATCGATTTGGCGACGCGGCAACCTACGCGTCGATTCAGCGATGCGATTGATGCGGCAGTCTACGCATCGATTTGGCGACGAATTTTAAATGGTGGGTCGGCGAGTTGCTATGTCGGATGCGAGAATAAGAGGGAAAATGTGGCAATAAAGGTGGTGTCGGGTTGCATTTTTGTCGAGAGAAGAAGACGAGCGAAAGAGATAGATGAAGAAGGAAGGAGGCTAGGGATTTTAGAATTTATAGAGAGAAGGTGGTTTACGTTGGGCAAGGTTTGCCGAGAATGAAAGAGTCCTCAAGACTCGGGTTTCCTTCCAAAATTAGAGGGAAGTAATCGAGCATACAAGGTGGGTGGAATTTTATTGCCATAAAGGTAATTCGATCCAGTGGATCGTTGGATATTATAAGGCTAATTTTAGGTTCCTAAAAGGCACCATATAGCTAGCTAGTAACCGAGTGAAATTAAAATTATAAAGTTTCCTCATTGTTGTGTGTATGGGTTGGGTTTGAGTGTGGAGCACTCACACGGGATTCAACGCTCCTCCGCATCTAATGCCATTATATGACCTTCCTAGGGTCCGGTTCATAACATTATGCTATGCTATAATTTCCATTGTGCGCTTGTAATAGGTTAAGACTTGAATTTAATATGATTATAATACACTATAACAGATAAGTCAAGTTGTTGCTGCCGCTGCCGGAGAAGCGAATTTATCTAATTCTTTCAGGTTTTTATCTAATATTTGTATCCTTTTAGAAACCAATATTTATTTTTCTCTTTTTATATTTTTTTATTTTTTTATTTTTTTCTTTGACTTCTTCTTGGCCTTTTGCAGGTTTATTCAAAGCAGTGATTCAAAAGTTTCCAACTTTTGTCGGTCACAAAATTTAGAAATTCAGATTTGTTTCTTTCCCTGCTTTCTAGAATAAAAATCATATAAACTTAAACTAAAAATAGACATACTGTATTCTAGCCAACCTGTCTCAATTCTAGATCAATATGGATCTGGCAGGAGTAAACCAAAGTAAGGCTAGAATAATGGGGAAATACTATGCATTGACACCTCTTATACTACCCCCATGTATTCACACCCAGATTGTTGGTAATGAGTCTTTCGAAATCCCGCCCAATGCACTCCAAATATTACCTATCTTTCACGGGCTGATGGATGAAGATCCCTCATTGCATCTAAATAAATTCGTAGAAATATGCACTATTATTAGGATCACGAATTTGCCTAACACAAGTATCCGTTTGAGGTTATTTTTATATTCTCTCTGAGACGAAGCAAAGCAGTGGATACACTCTTTGCCTCGGAATTCAATAGCTGATTGGGAAGAGTTGAAATAGAAATTCCTTATGGAATACTATTCCACATACAGAGTAACTTGGATTCGGTATCTGATCTTAATGTTTCAACAATTTCTGAATGAGTCTCTTTGGGAGAGTTGGAATCGCCTCAACGATATGATGCATAGGTGTCCTCACCACGGGGTCACGAAAGGGCAAATAGTACTTTTCCTCTACAAAGGACTTGACACTGCAACCCGGCATATGATTGATGTTACCTGTGGTGGTATGTTTCATGAATTAGCAATAGAAGAAACTTGGAAACTCTTCGAGACCCTTAGTGAAGAACCGATGCAAAATCATGCATCGGGTGAGATTGACTTGGAGACTTCAACACGTATGCTTCCTAAGCAAGGAAAACTTTACAAATTAAAGTCAATGATGAATTGCTTTCCAAAACTACAAATTTGGAAGGCAAACATTCAATCTCTGGTGGGTATAAAGTCGTACCCAACATCCCAACAAGGAGAAGCCTGTGGTCCTAACCTTGGCCTAACTCAATCAGTCTCCTGACTTCCCTCTATTCCTTCTTACCACACAAAATCCCATTGCCACACTACTACAGAGGATACTCTAGTGCACAAAGCCTACTGTAGGATGAAATAGAGTCGTATCTAGACATAGTTACTTAATCATCTTATATTGGAAACTCAATTTGAGCAGCTATTACCTTTTGATAGAGAGAGTAACGTATCACCTTCGCATGCAGTTGGAATGTCTAGAGGACGCATATTTTTGGGAGGCACATCAACTCTCTCTGTTCTTACTTAATTCCCTCTAGAACCCGTCGAGCTACCAACTCACCTGTAGCAAAATTTTGTAACAGATGTATGTCAGCATTATTATTCATTCTTTTAGAAGAATTGCATATGATTCACAGAGCATAAGATACACCAAATCGTATGAATCTTTTTATTTGTAACTGTTTGGGCGTATGGATTTACGAGCAACAGTGCTGAATCGTGGCAAATGCGATTCAACTGAAGAGTCTTCTCAGCTGTAATAGCCCGAAAAATCACGCCAAACTGTGACCTCGAGATCCGTGCCCGATCGGTCATAGGTTTGACCAAATAGAAGTCCAATAGTTAGCATGGGGTGTGATGAATGGACGAGATGTGATGGGTTGTGTGGCTATGTGGTGTGTGTTGAAAATCTAAAGTCACATACACCTATCGAGGTGCATGTGCTCAACACACAAGCTAAGGGGGAGATAAAAGGGTTTAATAACCCTAAAATCAATAGCTTGGTTGTTGAGAGAGAAGTAAAGAAGAGAGAGAGAGGAGTAAAGAGAGTGATAAAGCAAGGAGTCATTGTGGGTGATTGGAAGGGGGATTCAAGTATTAAAGAGGCCGATTCTGCGCAAGGAATCCGTTCAAGCCAAAGCTGGAACCCTAGCCTTCCAATCACTTAATTTGAAATCAATTTGAGATTGATTAAAGGTAAATTTTTATGAATAAAATGCATAGATTGTAGAGGTTAATTGTAGTTGAAAAATGGTTTAGATTGTAGGATGATGGTTTAGAAAAAATAGAGGAAAAAGAGTGAAAAAAGGTTGGAAAGAACAACTCGAGGGGGGCTGAATCTGGCAATTTCGATTAATCAAAATTGGGTTTCGATTAATCGAAATTGGCCAGGAAGTTGAAAAGTCAGAGGACCCCGATCTCGATTAATCGAATTGAATTTCGATTAATCGACTTTAGATTTCGATTAATCGAATTGGAAATCGATTGATCGACTGGGAGCCTACAGTGAACTCCAGTGGAGGAAAGAAAATAGATTGGAGAAATTGAGTAATCGAAATGGGAATTCGATTAATCGATTTAGAAATTCGATTAATCGATTTGGGATCAATTAATCGATTTTGGAAATTCGATTACTCGAATTGAGAATCGACAGATAGAGTGGAGAATTTCGATTAATCGAATTGGGTTTCGATTAATCGAATGGGAATCTCGATTAATCGATTTGAGAATCGATTAATCGATATTGATTTTCGATTAATCGATTTTGGAAATCGATTAATCGAATCAGATTCGATTAATCGATTTTGGAGTTCGATTAATCGACTGTGCTAAATTTTATTGACTTTTGAGTTTGACTTTAAGCTTCATGGAGGATCTTGGACCTCCTTTATTGCATCCTTAGTGATGTGTTTCACCTGTTATGTGGTACCATAGGTGGTACGTATGAGCTAGTGCACAAGGAGCCACGTGGGACCTTGATGCATTGATCAAACAAGGACTTGAGGTAGGGAACACCTTGAACATGTACTTTATTTTACAAGAGCATGTATTTAGTGATATAGAATTCAAATTCAAATGTTTATTACTTAAGAATTGTGAAAAGTGTGTGTGAGTGACACCCATAAGAGTAAGTATAATGAGCCATCCCCAGGGAATGAAGAAGTAAAGAGATAAGAGCATTAGGTGTGATGCAAGTAAATGGATACATCCCAGGGATGTATTCAAGATTGAATCATGTTTGATAGGGCCTAACCGATATAAGATAGCACACTTACACGGTGAATAACTATATGTAAGGCACCGATATTTTTGTTATTTGAAGTTTGACGACACGGCGGGATATCCGTGATGAAATCTGTGAAAGATAAGCCGGTCGGAGGCTTATGTGAGGCTTATCCAGACAAGAAGCACACCTGTGGTGTTGATTTGAGACAAGTGAAACCCCGCCACCAATCCCCAGGGGAAAGGGGCTTGGGTACTATATTGTATTCCCAGGGAATACGTTAAAAGTGTCTATATAGATGATGATGATGGGTATCTCATCGGGGCTCAATGCTATATTGTTCGGGGATTACTTAAGTTGAAAGTTTAAGTTTTGCTTTAGGCCTTTTCAGCATTATTCATGAGTAAATAAAAGACACGAGTAAACTACCAGTAAAATATAATACTTTTTAACTGTTTCATCAGTAATTGCATAGACACATCATGCATGGCATATCATGGAATATATGTGAGTAATAATTTATATGTTCAACTGTATTTTGTTCCCTATTGAGCTAGGATGTAGCTCACCCTATAGACTATACGTCGCAGGTCCACTACTAGCAGCGGCCGAGGCTTCAGGAGACGCTGACCCTGGTGAGTCGGACCTTGCGGCCGGCGACGAGTTGGAGCCACCTCCTGAGGACTTCTTCTAGAGGACTCCGTTGTGCCGCTTTGAGGGCTTTTAGAGAGGGATTGTACGACTTGGTATGTCAAGCCTTGTTTTGGTTAAACCATGTATATATTGAATTTGAGTTTATTCTTTTGAGGCGAACCATCCGTGATGATTGCTATAATCGATGGTTCGGATCGGTTCTCCATTCATGCAGAGGCATGAGGGTAGAACTGTCTTTTGGAGAATTGCTCTAATATAGATTTAAATTCCGCAGTTTCATTTATTATTTCATTTTATGCTTGATATGCCAATGTTCCGTGCTTAGCTAAGGGGCACGGTCAAAATGATCGTGCTGATGGCACGGGTTTCGGGGTGCCGAAATACGGGCTGTCACATCAGCAGTTCACTTTTAGCTAGAATTATAAATGACAATTCTAGGAAACAGGCAATTCCAGTGATCTGTCTTATCAGTTACAATGGATTTCGAACTCATTCAATTCGTATGGGAATCAAACAACTTTTGCATTTAAGACCACCACTTCCCAACGACCCTAGCCTAGGAACTTACACAGAGACATTTACTCGAAGTGACAGTTCACTACTTTCTCTATAAAATCCATGCCCATCTATAAACCATCTCATCTCTTTTGTCTTCAACCTTTTATACATAAAACCTCATGACGGAAGACCATACCCAGAACGATTTCAGTAAGAAACTTGATCAAATACATAGAGCTGAGCTCCTGACTGCATAAAAGAAAGTCAAAGATCTGAAGCACCAGCAACCTACTCGAGATGCTGAAACGTCCGCAGAAACTACCCTTGACTCTAAACCTAACCCAAATCCAAAACCATATTCCAGGAGCCCATTTTCCCCACTTCCTAAACTTTACACCATCACAACTCACCCCGAATGCAAACTCTCATATAATGATGGTGGGTTGAGCCGTCCCTCACCTCCCTTCTCCGTCACTTATCTTCTGCCTTCACTTGCGCTACATTCCTTTTACATAGTTTTCACAAGAGAGCAGTATAGGCAAAAGATGAATCGGATGGGCATTCACTTTCCACTCTTCGACAAACTTCTACAGTGGCTTACATTTCTTCCCAAAAAGAAAAATATGACGTGCATTATTCTGTGGAACTTGGAAGACAGAGGGTGTGACCTTGCAAAGGCATGGATATGCCTTTGGTGGGAAGGGATTCAAGACTTTGATTGAAGGTAGTTAGAAGCTGATGACCGATCTTTATCGAAGAATCTTTCTCTCAGACTTGCTGCTAGTGTCATAGTTTAGTGTATGTCTAGATTTTTCCTAGGTTTATACTCTTTTATGTAATTAGTATTTATATTAGATTTTAATTTTTATTCACCCTTCTGTTCATTGTAAATATTTTGATATATATATATATATATATATATAATTTTCTTTTTACTACCTTTATAATTTCTTTTACTAACAGCATGTGCTACAAACATTACTAACAATTTTGTTTTTCTAAGTTTTTTAGTTTCATAAAATCGAAAGTATTTTTCTCCTAAGTTTGGGGGAAAGATTTATTATTATTTTTGCATATTATATACTTGATTACTGGCATAGTAAATAAAATAGGTAAATTTTACTGTATGTCCCCTGTTTTGCACAATGAGGATATTATCCTATTTAAGTTTGGGGGGATACACCACATTAGTTTATACATCACATTAGTTTAGTTTTCTTTTTCGCAGAAATTTTAAAATTTTAAAATTTTAAATTAAAAAAAATATAAAAATAAAATAAAATTAGTGAATCATTATATGCAATTTATGAAAACAATATATATATATATATATATATATATATATATATGAATTTCTTAGCAAACCATCATAGTAGTAGTTCAAAAATCAAACTAAAGATAGTTACAATTCAAAAATAAGCATCCCTAGAACACTGTATCAGAGAATGTTTGAAACTATAAGATTGATTTGAACTGCGTATACTTTGGATTATAGTTTTAAAATTATATAACCAGTGAGCTATAGAGCCTATTTCCTCTTTATTCTGAGAGAAAGAGAGACTGTTTTTATTCATGCCTAAATTTTCTTTGAACTTCTTTACTATCTGAAATCTCATATTGCTGAATTTAGAATCAATATATTCTATGATTATAATAATTTATTTATTTAGAGTTGTCTATTAAATCTATCAAAGCAATAAGACATTCATATTAGTAAATCGTGAAAATGACCGAAGGCCATCATTTTTCTAACCATAACCAAAAAGCTAAAATCTCATAATATTTTATCATTTGAACCCATATTAGAAGCCTAAAGGCTAAATTTTTTTATATAAGATTTTGTAAACCCTTAACCATATGTACTAACCAAAACTTTTTATCCTTAACCTTTATAATTTATGAGAAATTAGAATATAAAAGAAGGAAAGAAAAGTGAGTAAAAGGAGTATGAGTTAACAGATAAGGGATTTGCTGGAAAAGGGAATAACTGAAGAAGAAATATAAATATATGAAAATATGGGAAAAGAAAATAAAAAGAATGAAAAATCGTAAAAGACGATTTTATGAAAAGAGAAGCAAAAAGCTTCCAAACTAAAAAGAAGAGAAATGGGATTTACAAAAAGAAAAAGAAATGGGAAGAAGTTATCCAAAAAAAGATGCTTATTGAAGCTAAAAAATAGAAGAAGAGAAGGAAGTTATCCAAAAAAGGATACTTACTGAATTTGAAATAATTTTGAGTCCTCTTTACCTTTTTTTTTGAAATCTTCTGAAAATTCAAAGCCCCATTACAAGCCGAAGGAAAGACCTTTGTGATTTATGACTTGTAAAAAAATATGAGTCTAGTAGAGATATATGAGATAGATACTATGAATAAATAAAAAAATTATATGAAAAAAATTGATTATCCTTTCCATCAGATTTATCTTTTTAGCTAATTGTCCTTTGAATTTTACGAACATATCATATTATGAGAACCCAAAATTTTAATTATTTTTAAGAGTATGCCGATAAGTGAGAGTTTGGATAAAAATATTTTCTAAAAATTGCAGTTTAGAAAAATCTATGATGAATAAACTTTTCACTGATATGCATACACTCCACGCTATACAAGAATTAAAATTATTGAGTTCTAATTAAGGATGATTGCAATGATGGAAAGTTAAGGATAAAAGATTTGAAATATTTTGAAATAATGAATATACAATGACTAACTGACTAATTAGCAATATATATAGAAATAAATAATAATAATTTTGTTTATATTTTGAATTTTTAGTTTTGAAAAATATTTTGAAAAATTCAAAAATGTTTGAAGTTTGTAGGTAACTTTACTTACAACCTTCAGGAGACTATAACTCTTCGACTAGGGATCACTTTGGGGTTTAAAGGCTTGTTGCATTTGCTAAATACAATCGTGCTCCCTACGAAAGTGACATTTAAATTTAAGTTTTAAATATTTTATGTTTCCTTGTTTGCTAGAAACTAGCAAAACTTAAGTTTGGGGGTGTGATCAGTCACATAATTTATCATTTTATCACCCTTAACTTAGTGGGGCTAGGACTTAGTTTGCTACTAACGAGATACTGATGTGAAGATATTCAAGATAAACAGTAAATCAGAGCCTAAATATTAATCTTTGTCAAAATGAACTCAAAAGACAATAAGAAAAGCGATTGAGCGAAAAAGACGATTTGCCGTTACTGAAAGTCAGAAAATCATAATTTACGATTTTTCAAAAGAAACAAAAAGATAAAAGCGATAAAACGTAATCCAAAGAATCGCCAACTATGAGGAAGCTTACTAAAAATAGACAGCCGTGACTAACGATTTTCCAGAGAAGAAGCTATGAAAGAAGGAATAGCTATTTACGATTTCCTAAGAATAGAAGTTTTCCTACTATTATTGTTGTTGCTGATCACGTGAAAACTATCATCGTCATATCCAGAATTAGAAGACTCCTACAATTAGAAGTCTGATGAACCACGGATCTGAAAAGATAGATAAAGATCTAATTCGAAGGACTCTACTACTGCTCGATAAAGAGCACTCTAGAAGCGCATCAACTAAAAGAAGCAAGGAAAGATGAAATTAATAATTAGAATTATATTAGGATACTTTTATTTTTAGTAGTTTATTTTATTAGAACTAGATTTATGTAAATCGATCCCTTATGATCTATAAATAAGAGGGCTCAGCATAGGAATAAGCATCGAAGAATTTCAGCATCAATTGACGCCTGAGGTTTGATTTTCTTCTAATCAATAATGTATACTAGTTAGAGTATATTAAATATCAGATGTTTCTCAAGAGCAATTGGCAACTGCAATTTAGTGCTGAAGATTAGTGTAGATATTTGTAATTTCTCAAGAGCAATTGACGACTGCAACTGAGGAGTGAAGGATATATTTTACTTTGCTTTCTAGATTAGATTTTCTTTGCTTTGGAAACATCTCCAAGTTTTAATTTGAATTGACGACTTAGGTTAGAATTTGTAGATTTGTGTAACGATTTTTACCTTTCCATCTTCACTTTACTAAAGTTTGATTGATCACTCTCAAATTTCTGGTTAATTGTTGATTAGATTAAATTTGTGTTGATACGATCTTAGACTTGATTGACAACCAATGTCAGGAGACTAGAAATTTGGTGTAACGGTACTATTTATTTTCATAAATATCCTAAAGCTGAAGATTGAGATTGACGACCTTAATTTGAAGGAGGATTATGATTTACTTTTATGCACTTTAGTTTAGAAAATTATTCTTTTATTCATATTTCTCCAGTAGATTAGGAAATCTTAAAGATAAATATAAGTTTCTAAGATAAGGATTTAGATAGAAGATAGAAATAGGAATTAATAAGATAATGAACTTCCTTGTGGGAACGATCCTATACTATGTTATAATTTCCATTGTACGCTTGCAATAGGTTAAGACTTGAATTTAATATAATTATAATACACAATAATAGACAGGTTAGTATAGTTGTAGGAATCAATTTTGAATAATTGAACCGATAAATATATATGTTCAATCTCTCATGGATCGTACATCAACCAAAAATTAGCTTATAATATGTATGACACGATATCGGATGGAATATGATTATTCCTATGGTCATACAATGTCCCTAAACTTAACTGATTCTGTACTTTTCTGAAAAAAATAAAAGAACACCGAAAAATTATCATTTATGGGAAAAGTTAGGAATCAGAGCCTTTCTGAGGCCTAAAAGAACACATCTAAGAAAAGCTAGAAATTTGAGTTGGCCAAGAATCTGTAGGATTCTGACTTGTCGGGAATCTAAGCACTTCGGGTGTGACAGCCCGGATTTTGGCACCCCAAAACCCGTGCCATCAGCACGATCATCTTGACCGTGCCCCTTAGCTAAGCACGGAACATTGGTATATCAAGCAAAATGAAGTAGTAAATGAAACTGCGGAATTTAAATCTATATAAAAGCATATCTCAAAAGACAGTTCTACCCTCATGCCTCTGCATGAATGGAGAACCGATTCGAACCATCGATGATAGCAATCATCACGGATGGTTCGCCCCAAAAGAATAATCCCAAAACCCAATATATACATTGTTTAACCAAAACAAGGCTTGACATACCAAGCCGTACAAATCTCTATCAAAAAGCCCTCAAAGCGGCACAACGGAGTCCTCTAGAAGAAGTCCTCAGGAGGTGACTCCAACTCTTTACCGGCCGCAAGGTCCGACTCACCGAGGTCAGCGTCTCCTGAAGCCTCGGCAGCTGCTAGTAGTGGACCTGCGACGTATAGTCTATAGGGTGAGCTACATCCTAGCTCAATAGGGAACAAAACACAGTTGAACATATAAATTATTACTCACATATATTCCATGATATGCCATGCATGATGTGTCTATGCAGTTATTGATGAAAACAGTTAAAAAGCATTGCATTTTACTGGTAGTTACTTATGTTTTCATTTATTCATGAATGATGCTGAAAAGGCCTAAAGCAAAACTTAAACTTTCAACTTAAGTAATCCCCGAGCAATATAGCATCGAGCCCCGATGAGATACCCATCATCGTCATCTATATAGACACTTTTAACGTATTCCCTGGGAATACAATATAGTACCCAAGCCCCTTTCCCCTGGGGATTGGTGGCGGGGTTTCACTTGTCTCAAATCAACACCCTTGGGGTGTGCTTACTGTATACGGATAAGCCTCCGCACTGGCCTACGGTTTCACCTCCGTATCGGTCACGGATATCCTGCCGTGTCAGTCGTGGATATCCCGCCACGTCGGTGGGGTACCCTATCAAACCTCAAATAACAAAAATATCGGTGCCTTACATATAGTTATTCACCATGTAAGTGTGCTATCTTATATCAGTTAGGCCCTATCAAACATGATTCAATCCTTGGATACATCCCTGGGATGTATCCATTTACTTGCATCACACCTGATGCCTCTTTACTTCCTCATCCCCTGGGGATGGTTCATTATACTTACTCTTATGGATGTCACACACATACACACTTTCACAATTCTTAAGCGATAAAAATAATTTGAATTGAATTCTATATCACTACATACATGCTCTTGTAAAATAAAGTACATGTTCAAGGTGTTCCCTACCTCAAGTCTTCGTTTGATCAATGCATCAAGGTCCCACGTGGCTCCTTGTGCACTAGCTCACACGTACCACCTATGGTACCACATAACATGTGAAACACATCACTAAAGATGCAATAAAGGAGGTCCAAGACCCCCCAAGAATCTCAAAGTCAAACTCAAAAGTCAACATAAACTGGCCCAGTCGATTAATCGATTTCCAAAATCGATTAATCGAAAGTCAATATCGATTAATCGAGATTTCCATTCGATTAATCGAAACCCAATTCGATTAATCGAAATTCTCTGCTCTGTCAAGTCGATTCTCAATTCGAGTAATCGAGTTTCCAAAATCGATTAATTGATCCCAAATCGATTAATCGAAATTACAAATCGATTAATCGAATCTTCATTTCGATTAGTCGATTTCATCAAGCCCAATTCTTTTCTTCACTGGAGTTCACTGTAGGTTCCCAGTCGATCAATCGATTTTAAATTCGATTAATCAAAATCCAAAGTCGATTAATCGAAACTCAATTCGATTAATCGAGATCGGGGTCCTCTGACTTTTCAACTTCTTGGCCAATTTCGATTAATCGAAATTGCCAGATTCAACCCCTTTCTGGCTGTTCTTCCCAATCTTTTCCCTTACTTTTTCCTTCCATTTTTCTAAACCTTTGTCCTACATTTCACAATATTTCTAGCCACTATTCACCCTTCTAATCCATGCATTTAAACTACAAAAATCTTACCTTCAATCAATCTCAAATTGATTTCAATCGAGTGGTTGGAAAGGCTAGGGTTCCAGCCTTTGCTTGAACGGATTCCTCGCGTTGAATCGGTCTCTTTAATGCTAGAATCCCCCCTCCAATCACACAATAACTTTTGTTTAATCTTCTTTACTCCTCTCTCTCTCTCTTCTTTACTCCTCTCTCAACAACCCAAAAACACACATTTAGGGTTATTAAACCCTTTTATCTCTCCTCTTCCTTGTGTGTTGAGCACATACACCGCGGTAGGTGTATGCAACTTCTCATTCATATCACACACCACATAATCACTCAAACCATTACATCTCGTCCGTTCATCACACTCTATGTTAACCCTTGATCTCCTAATTGGTCAAACTTGTGACCAATCGGGCATGAATCTCGAGGTCACTGTTTAACGCGATTTTTCGGGATATTACATCGGGGGAAAACTCAGAAACACCTGAACGAAGCCTAAGTATGTATAGTGATCCAATTAATGTTTTGAAAGATTGAAAACATCTTACTATATATGTACAAGATAAATATAATTTACACATGCCTTTTATGATGCATATATTTACTAATTGTGATAGGTGATATAAAATAATTAGCTTTCAATAGAGTTATTACTTTGATATGAAATTTACTTATTTATTTATTTTTATTTTTTATAGTTTCATATGGCATAGGCCACCTGGATGTGCCTTACATATCGTAGAAAGTATGATAATTCAGGAGTAACACTTGGGGAATAAATTTCATACAACAAAGAACACACATTGAGTAACATATAAGAGAATAAATCCCACATAATAACACTCACCTTATTAATATAAAGGAGGAAGCAAACATGAAGTTTAGAACTCACAACCTCAAGCCCCACAAAGGAGGAAGCAAACGTGGAATTTACTTGTTTTGCTGAATAATTTTTCATCGATATTAAAATATTATAGTTTTCATAATTTATATAATATAACATCTTAATTAGAGAAACGTAAGCACTATTTGGACATGGCACCTCTATTCGCGTCGGCATACTTAATGAAGGTGTGCTACCGCCTAACACACTATCAGTCATCATTATGCGGGTTGTCAAGCATGACGACAGCTATCACACATGCGACATCTGCCATCACATACTGAGGCTAGCCTACCCGACCATCACTCTGATGCCACCAGCCTAGAGGACATGAACTCTCATTCATAGTTTCCTTCTCCCAAGGCCAACCATATTAGTGCATCGTGTCTCCTCGCGACATGCATGTCAGCACCTCAGTGTCTCGTTTGGCCTGCCCAACTTCACCATGTGCCCTGCACTAGGAGACCATCGTGCACCCTCTAGCATTACGAGACTCCATTTGTGGGAGAATAGCTCCACAACTCCCTTTCCTCAAGTATGGTATAAACACTACCTCAAGCCAATCAGCAAGAGAACCTCAAAGGTATTAGTTTGACATACCACTTAGGCACATGACCTCTGTCTGTGACACACGAAACCCATGCAACACCAACAACGCTCTTGAGACCAGCTTCCATGCCCCACGCACATCTAGTTACTACACTAGATCCTCACCTAGCTCGAGTAGCCATCCACGCCATACTTACGTGAAACATACACGCGCGCCTCATGCCTCCGCGCTCACGCGCCACATAGTTAGCTCCAAAGCCCACCCACCTTGTTCCTAGCCAAACGCCCAGCTCCAAGGCCGTCATGCCTTATTGCTGGCACCCAAAGTAATGATGTTGTCACATCCTCCCCCACTCCATAAGGTCAATGTCCTCGTTGATACAATATCTCAAGTGAATGATTGCGCCACCTCCTCCAATCTGACAGTGTCAACACCCCTACTGACACCAAAACTTGCATCAGTATCTCGACCTCCGTCTTCACCCCATACAAAGTTTCCACAAACACCTAGCCCTGACGTTTGATACCTCCTCGCTAGCTTAATTTGGTCTCATCTGTACCTACGAACGAGAAACACACTGATTCTTCGCGTGGCTCAACACCAACGCTATCCATCATTATGTCATTGATCGGTGCTGAAATATGACTATATTTCATACCTTAAATCCTACACTTAGCCGTTCGATGAAAGTATTTGATGGTTGTTGTGAGGTTTTGATGATAACAGGTGTTTCTGACCTTTGGATCTTCCAAGTGTATAAAAGAAAGAAATTAAAGGCTACAAAAGAGCTATGGAAAAAAAGGGTCCAAAGAAGCGCTGAAATCCGTGAAGGGAATCAAACTCCATCAAGAAGGGGAAGATATTGAATTTGCCGCGAGGAACAAAGTGTAAATAAGCCTTGCATTGGAAGAATGGCTACGCATGTTCCGCGCCACACACTTCAACCTAGCGACTACAAATAACCTAGCGCCATTCAATTCAACCTAGCGACTACGATTTCAACCTAGCGAAGATTACATCAACCTAGCGATGGATGAATAAAAGCAACCATGACGGTGAAAGTATCCTTCTCCAATTCAACCACGCGAAGAGCACTATCCAACCCAAATGAGGAGAAATCTAACCTAGCGAAAGTCATGCATTTCAACTTTGGCATGTTCTTGCTGAGGGCATATTGGAGATTTCCACCAATTAGAGCATCTACTTCCAACTAGTGTCAATCGATTGAGACATGAAATTCAATCGATTGAGACAAAAAGGCAAAACTGTCCTAAAGGTGATTAAATTAAAAGTTCAATCGATTGAGATTTAAGCCTCAATCGATTGAGGCAATTAGGGTTAGGTTGAATCGGCTATTATAAATAAGAGGCTGCGGCATTGTAAAAGGGAGCTTTTTGAATAGGGAGGAGTTTTCATTCTGAGAAAAATTTGTGTAATAATTTGCCGAGAGAGACTTTTGTAGAGGGTTTTCTTAGAGTAATAAAATTGTGTTGAGATTTTTCGAGAACATATTTTATTTTACACCTTCTTTGCTCTTTACTTTGGGAATGGTTTTGAATGAAATTGAAGATCTTGCACCAAGGATGAGAGGCTAAAGGCTGTAGATCAAGGAGGATGCGATCCCCAGATAAGTACCCATATTTTATGTTTAATGCCATAGTTTGATAATTTCATCATCAAATCGTTTTTTTCAAAGTGTAGTGATCATGTTTTTATTGTTTTAATCTAAAATACCATGAGATACGCTATGCTTTTCACATGATTCATACCGCGATTAGGCTGAGTCATTGTTTTTAGATAGGGTATGCGGGTTAATGATCATGCTTAATTACTAGTCATGTTTCTCTTAGAATGATGGTGTGTTTGATGTTAATAAAATTGTGGGTTTAAAAATAGAAAAGGGTATAAATGGGTAGCAAATTCCTTGATCTTGTTTTAAAATTTGTTCTTAGATTTCTCATTACATAATTTTTAGATTAATTTATTTTCTTTCTTGCAATTAGAAAAGTGTTAATTTTGGTAAAATTAAATCGCTTTGGTACTTCCTCGGGGATATTTTTAAAATCTCTAGGAAGAATTGAGTAAAATTTCAGATTTCCCTGTGGGTTCGACACCCTTGGTCTTGCCTTACTAGAACAAATCTTGTACACTTGCAAGCGTTTATTTAAAATCGATCAAGTTTTTGGCGCTTCTTGTGAAATCGGCGAAATTTTGAGTAAATTCCGATTAGAGATTTTTTTTTGTTTTTATAACAGTCAATCGATTGAGACTTGTTTCTCAATCGATTGAGGTTGTGTGTTTTTGGCAATAATTGTGCCTCAATCGATTAACTCAACTCTGTCAATCGATTAACAAACTTGAAAATAAAAAATAAAAAAATTTCTTTCCCTAATTTTCTTTCTTAGATTAGATTTTGTGATATTCTTTAGGAAGTTTAGGTTTTTAGAAGTTCTTAGTTTAGAAGTTTTTTTTTTTTTTTTTTATTATTTTCCACTTTTAGAAATTTTAGGATTTTCTAAAAATTGGTTATTCATTTAGGAAGTTTATATTTTTTTTGGAAATTTATATTCTTAGTTTAGAAGTTTTCTTTTAGGAAAGATTTTCTAGGTTTTTAATTTCTAATTTCTAATTTTCGAATTTAGATTTTATTTTTATTTTTCTGAATTTTAATTTAAAAAAAAATAAATAAAAAAAAATAAAATAAAAATAAAAATAAAAATAAATTTCCTGAGTGGTTTTCTTTCCTTTTTCTTCTTACTTTGCTCTCTGTTCATAGCAGCATTCAATCGATTGAAGCTCCTTTCTCAATCGATTGATACTAAGCTACTTTCTGTGTGCTCTCTACTCTTTTCTCAATCGATTGACATTCCTATGTCAATCAATTAACAGAACTCTTGTGTGTTTTAATCTTTGAACCTCAATCGATTGAGAGAAGCCTCTCAATCGATTGACTGACAAAGTCTTTTTCTGATATTCTGTGTGCTTTCTGACTCTTGGAACCTCAATCGGTTGAGAGAAGCCTCTCAATCGATTGACTGACAAGTCATTTGTGTGAAATTTTATGTGCTTCTGTCAATCTATTGAGACCACTGTCTCAATCGATTGAGTCTGCTTGAGGACTTATTTTGGGTTCTTCAAACCTTTGATTGTGGGTGTGGTGTATGAGCTTTACTCGTTCTCATCACCCCCATTTGCTACCGTTTAATCCAGAGATCGAACGATCTTTGCGAGACAATCGTAGAATCCAAAGGAATCAGTATCATCCTACTGATACCATGGCTGATCAAGAGCAAGAAATGAATGAAAACAACAACCAGAATGGCAACAATGTAAATAATGGAAATAATGGGAACAATAATTACTATGAGGGACCTAGAACACTTGAATACTATAATGATCCTGGTTTTTACGAGGATCGAGTGTATCATGCATGCTCCCATTCAGGAATCATTATGAATTCAAATCGATGATTCAAATGCTACCAATATTCCATGGTTTGGCAAACGAAAATCCATGACGCTCATCCGACGAGTTCACTGGGGTATGCAAAATGTTCAGAGTCCACAATGTTACTGATGAGATAGCGAAGCTCCGACTCTTTCCGTTCTCTTTAAGAGACAAGGCAAAAACTTGGTTCTATTCTTTAGAACCGCAATCTATTCAGAGTTGGGCCGAGCTACATCGTCAGTTCCTCAAAAAGTATTTTCCCATGACTAAAGCCATAGAGATGCGTCAAAAGATCCTTTTCTTTTCCCAACAACCTACAGAGACATTCCATGAATGTTGGGAACGTTTTAAGGAGTTGATCAGAAGTTGCCCTAACCATCACGTTCCAAGGTGGCAACAAGTCCAAAGTTTCTACAATGGACTGATTCCTGAAGAAAGACGCATGGTTGATGCATCTTGCGGTGGATCTTGTGCCACGAAAGAGGCCGATGAGTTGTGGGCATTGTTTGAGAAATTGTATCAAACCTCGATACAAAGTGAGACACTGGGGCGAACCACTTTGGACTTAGCACCTAAATCTCATGTGTTGACCAAAGACGGATTGTATGAGGTCAACAATAATAACTCGATCTATCAACCAAGGTTGATATCTTTGTCTAAACAGATGAACATGTTGTTAGTCAGCAACCAAGCAAGCTAAAGTTCTGTCACCACCCCATGTATGCTCAATTTGTGAACACCCAGGTCATATGGCTAATGAGTGCCCAACTACCTTGACATTCCTTCCTGATGAATCTACTCTTCCAGAGCAGATAAATGTCACTCAATCTTATCAGCGGCAAGGTAGAAACGTGTACTCAAATACCTACAACCCAGAGTGGAAAAATCACCCCAACTTAGGATGGGGTGGATCAAACCAAACTGGTCAGGTCAACCAGCAATACCGAGCCAATCCTATGAGTGGACAACAAGCGTTTCCACAAAATTTTCAGCAAAATTTCCGTCCACAACAGAATTTTCAGCAGAATTCTAATTTTCACCAGAATTCTAACTTTCAGCAGAATGCTCCATATTCTCATCCAAATTCTGATTTCCGGAAAAATCAGAATGTCAATCAGAATCCTAATCAATCTCATACAAGCACTTCAAAGGATTCTGATCTGGAAGAAAAGGTGATGCGCAGTATGCAATCTTTTCAACAGATGATAATCGACCAAGTCAGTCAATTGGCAAATCAACTGAGTCGACGAGAGGAGGGTAAGCTTCCCAGCCAACCCATCAACAATCCTCTGATGAAGGACCATTAAATAGTCAACAGTTGAAAGCTGTTACTGTGTTGAGAAGTGGACGGGAAGTTCATAATCAAGTGGAAATGCCTGTGGAAGTAGAGGAAGAAAGTGAAGTATAAAGAGCAGAAGCGAGAAAGCGAAGCGTCGAGAAGAGCGGAGAAAGAGAAAAGAAAAGAGAAAGAGGAAAGAAAAGAAGAGAGAAGGGAAAAGAAAAGGTGATAGAGGATGAGTCTCCTCAACTCCAACAAGGACAAGACGAAGATTCAAGGGGAACTGCACCTTTGTCCCAAAGGCACCATTTCCTCAATGCCTAACTCCTCCATCAAGAATGGGAAAGGGCCCAACAAAAATGGAAGATATTTTCGAAACATTTAAGCAAGTAAAGATAAACCTTCCATTGCTTGAAACGATCAAGCAAGTGCCTGAGTATGCAAAGTTTTTCAAAGATTTATGCACTCGGAAGAGAAAGGCACGTAATCATGTTTCGAGGAAAGTGTTCTTGACTAATCAAGTCAGTTCCATATTGCAATTGGAAACCCCACAAAAACTAAAAGACCACAGTTCCTCCTCTTGTTCCATGTGTCATTGGTGGGCAACCAGTTGGGAAAGCGTTATTGGATTTGGGAGCTAGTGTTAATTTAATCCCATATTCATTGTACGAGAAACTCGATCGGGTGAATTGAGACCCTAGCAGTCACTGCAATCGGCAGATAGATCAGAAAGACGACCGAGGGGCGTTATTGAGGATGTCTTGGTTGGAATAGATAAGTTTGTCTTTCCAGTGGATTTTGTTGTTTTGGACATGGACACACCTGTTAAGTCACTTAATCAAGTCCCCATCATCCTTGGACGTCCGCTTTCGCCATCGCCAACGCTTGCATTAATTGTCAAACGGAGTCATGGGACGTTTCTTTTGGAAACATGAAGGTTCGATTGAATATCTTCCATGCGATGAACCATTTCCCAACGAGGATGAGATCGAATGTTTTACATCGATCGGATAGATGAAGTGGTGGATGAGGCATTACCTTCAATGCTTACCAAAGAGGAATTTGAAAATGCTTTGTTGGCCATCTATGAAGAGAAAGGATCGAAGAGAAGAAGCGGACGAGATAGAGTCTAGCTCATCATGCCGGGATGATCACTTAGATGCGAGTGTGCGAGATAGAATCATTACTGTTGAGGTGAAGGAAGTCTTGCCTCCATCACTTGAGCGACCACCAATTGTGGAATTGAAACAATTGCGAGTCCCTTAAATATGCTTTTACGGGACCTCGTGAAACACTTCCGATAATAATCTCATCCACGTTGTCGGCGAACAAGAAAAAGAGTTGTTGAAGGTCTTGAAAGAGCACAAGGAAGCTATCGGTTGGACTTTCACCGATCTCAAAGGATTGACCCATCGGTATGTATGCATAAAATACATTTGGAAGATGAGAGTAAACCTTCAAGGGAACCACAGGCGACTTAATCCAAACATGCAAGAAGTCGTTCTAAAAGAAGTCATTAAACTCCTTGATCGAATCATCTATCCGATTCGATAGTGAATGAGTTAGTCCGGTCCAAATTGTTCAAAAAGTCCGGAATCACCGTGAAGGAAAGCTGCAAGGAGAATTGGTCCCCACTGAGAAACTCTTGGATGGCGGTATCGCATTGACTATCGGAAATTAAACACCGCCACCGAAGGATCATTTTCCTTCCGCTCATTGATCAAATCCTTGAGAAGTTATGGGCAAGAGTTTCTGTTTTCTTGATGGGTATTCGGATACAATCAGTGCCTGCCTACCCAAACCGAAAGACAACGTTCACATGCCCTTATGGTACGTTTGCATACCGCAGGATGCCATTCGGCCTATGTAATGCCCCGGCCACATTTCAACGGTGTATGTTGGCCATATTTTCAGATATGATCGACAAATTCATTGAAGTATTCATGGACGACTTCTCGGTTTTTGGGAGAACCTTTGATTCTTGTTTGAATCATCTTTCACAAGTGCTGCAACGTTGTGTTGACTCCAAACTTGTTCTTAGCTGGGAGAAGAGCCATTTTATGGTTAAACAAGGGATTGTTCTGGGGCACGTTGTTTCACAGAAAGGAATCGAGGTAGATAGAGCAAAAGTTGATCTAATTGCTAACTTGCCACCACCCAACAGTGTTCGACAAATTCGATCATTTTTGGGTCATGCAGGATTTTATAGAAGGTTCATTAAGGATTTTAGCAAGGTGACTAAACCATTGTGCACCTTGCTTGGCAAATATGTTCCTTTTGAATTTACTGAGGACTACATGCAAGCATTTTTGAAATTGCGAGAGCTCTTATCCAATGCACCAATCATCCAGCCACCGGATTATTCTCTCCCATTCGAACTCATGTGTGATGCATCTGATTACGCAATTGGAGCTGTCCTAGGGCAGAGGGTGAATAAATTACCTCACGTAATTTATTATGCTAACAAGTCATTAATTGATGCCCAACTCAATTACACCACCATCGAGAAAGAATTATTAGCTGTGGTGTATGCTCTGGACAAGTTTCGTTCCTATTTGCTTGGATCGAAAATAGTGGTCTTTTCAGACCATTCCGCATTGAAATATCTTCTAGCAAAGAAGGATACTAAACCGAGATTAATCCGTTGGATCCTTCTGCTCCAAGAGTTCAATTTCGAGATTAAGGGTAAGAAGGGGGTTGAGAACGTGGTGGTTGATCATTTGTCGAGAATTCTACCTGAAGAATCTGCAATACCTGAGACCATCCGTGACACGTTTCCGGATGAACATTTGATAGCAATTGATGTAGCTTGTGCAAAGGTTCCATGGTTTGCGAACATTGTGAATTATCTGGTTACTGGCAGAATCCCCACTGAGTGGGGTAAGAATGATAAGAATCTCTTTTTCTCCCAAATAAAATACTATTTTTGGGATGAACCATGTCTGTTCAAATTCGCCGGATCGGATCATCGGAGATGTACCAAGAGGAGCAAATGAGCGTCTACACTTGTGTCATCTTTGGGCACTGTGGCGGCCATTTCGGAGGATGTAAGACCGCCAGAAAATCCTTCAAAGCGGATTCTCTGGCCTCCATCTTTCGTGACTCAATTTTGCAAGGAATGCCGATGTCAACTGGCAATATTTCAAACGGAATATGATGCCCTTAATCCAATTCGATTGTTGAAATTTTTGATGTTTGGGGATTGACTTTATGGGTCCTTTTCCCCATCCTTTGGGTTTTCATATATTCTAGTGGTACATTGATTATGTCTCAAATGGATAGAAGCCGTGGCAACCCGATCGAATGATCATAAGGTTGTGGTCAAATTCCTCAGAGAAAATGTGTTTAACCGATTCAGGATTCCAAGGGCAATCATCAGCGATGGCGGTTCGCATTTTTGTAATAGCCATTTTGCCACCTTAATGAAGAAGTACGGCGTCACTCACAAAGTTGCTACGCCCTACCATCCACTGACTAGCGGTCAGGTGGAAGTGTCTAATCGGGAAATTAAGCGAATTCTAGAAAAAACGGTCCGACCGGATAGAAAAGATTGGTCAAACCGGCTCTCGTGAGGCTCAGGCCTATCGGACCGCATTCAAGACTCATTGGAATGTCTCCGTTTGAATTGTTTACGGAAAGCTTGCCATCTTCCCGTCAATTGGAGCATAAAGCATTCGGCGATAAAAGATTTAATTCGACATACAAGCGGTAAGGTCGCATCGCCGATTGCAATTGAATGAATTGAGGAATTACGCCACGGGTTTATGAGAATTCGAAGATGTACAAGGAAAGGTACAAAAAGCTGCATGATGCGTCCATTTCTCGAAAAGAATTTCACGTTGGCCAAAAAGTTTGGTTATTCAATTCCCGACTGAAGCTCCACCCGGGAAAATTAAAATCTCGATGGGAAGGCCCATTTCAGGTAGTGTCCATTAGTGCGCATGGTGCCATTGAAATTCGGAGCCTTGCAGACAATCGCATTTGTAAAGTTAATGGGCAAAAACTCAAACCAATGTTTGAGCCGGTCACCCAGTTTAAGATTGAGGCGATGCACCTCCGTGATCCTGAGGATTGATCACTGAAAGGTCGAGCTATCAACATGTAAACTCAGCGCTTCCTGGGAGGCACCCCAGTGTGTTTTACTTATTTTTGTTTTCCTTTTTGTTTTTGTTAGTTCTAGAATTTAGTTTTTAGTTTAGTTTAGGTTGTTTTTTTTACTTTCCAAATACATATAGCCACATTACCTTCAATCTATTTTTGGTCATGTTCTAATTTGATGCATATATTCTCTGCACCAGATCTTTGTGTGAGGTACTTTTCAACAGGTTTGGGGGTGCCTACTTATTTCAAACAATGAGGACATTGTCATTCTTAGGTTTGGGGGTATGGTTATCTATCTTGTGTTATGTATAAAAAAAAATTAAAAAAATAATACTAATAATAATAAATAAACAATTTTAACCATCATACATGATTTACTTTGCAGTAGTTTTCAAACTTTAGTTGATGATGCATGAGAATTTAATTTTGAGAATATTGATGGCATATTTTGATTACTTGTATCTAGGATAATGAAGCTTAATGTGATAATTTGTGGATGACTTTGAAATTCATGCTTAAAATTTGTGCACTTATACCAAGCTAAGATTTAGAAATCGATGAATTATTTTAAACGTTGGATCGTAGGTTCTTAGTGGAGACTAAACCTGGTGAGCTTTAGAGCTAATTTCCCGTCATTGATGAGTGAATACATAAACTCGGAGTTTTCTTTGAATACGAATTATTTTGCATAATCTCATACATTTTATTTTTGGCTTGTGACTTTGCATGAAATCAAATTCATATTATTGTGTTAGAATGTACTGTATATCTACTCAAGACAAATAGGCAAGATTACCATCTTTTAAGGATATGATTGAAGGCCATCTTTGGCTCGTTTGTACTTAAAATGTCCCACCTCATATAAATTTATCCTTCTAGTACCCCTTTGAGCCTATTGAAAAATTTACCTTTATACATTCTTTGATAAGCCACATTAACCTTTAACCCTTTACCATTTTTGAAAATTCAACTTTACCCTTCTTATTTCTGAGACGTTGGGAACGAGGGATGAAAATGAGTGAAAAGAGAGTAAGTGGAGGGATACCGAGTTGTGGTGTTTACTGAGAGTGTATGGCAAAAATAAAAAATAAAAATAAAAATAAAAAAAAAAGAGAGGGAGAAAAAGAGAAATTTGACAAAGAATAAAAAATGTGAGGTACCATTAAGAAAAGAAATTCAAAAGAAGAAGAAAGAGTGAGAAAAGAAAAATATTGAAAAAAAAAATGGTGAGAAATTAGAAAAGAAAAAGAAGAGCAATAGAAAGAAAAAGTTAGTACCTTTTTCTCGATTTCTCAATTTTGAATCTAAATTCCCTTTCTTTCTTACCCTTTCCCCGAGCCCCATTACAACCCTACAAAAGACCTTCATGATCCGATCTTGCATTTGGTAAGCTGTCTTGCGGAGAGTAAATATGTGATACCTATGACACATGATATGACATGCTTAGGATATTCAAGTATCTTTCTTATGAGATCTGTTTTTTGTTCATTGATTACATCGTGTTTCATTTATCATGTGAGACCTTTTGATTTGTTTTGTATTGATCTCTCACATGTGTGCTAAAACTTACCCATCATCTGGAGTGATTTTATTTGAGTATACCTAAAGTGAGGATTGAGTTGAGACATGAGATCCGATGATTTTCCGTTGGACTAGTTCTAAGATGGATGAATCTTGGTTTTGGTATGCACACACTTCACGTTTAAGCATGAATGAATGAGTTATCTAACAGTTTGAACATTAGATTAATTTGAATGGATACTAGCATGATTGACATGACATTGGTATTTAAGATTGATGATTCAGATGTTGAACCAATTAATGATATTTTGGTTTTTGAATGGTATATATGTTATAGAAAATCATGTTTTGAGAACTCAATTTTGCGATGGTTTGAAATTTTTTTTTGAAAGTTTGTGGGTAACTTCATCGTAAACCCTCGAGACACAACCTCCACTAGGGATCACCTAGGGTTTAAAGGCTTGTTGCACATGCTAAGTGCAATCGTGTTCTCTGAAAGTGATATTTAAATTTTAGGATGTTAGTTTTATTTTTATATTTATCATTCTCTTTGCTCGAGGACTAGCAAAGTGTAGGTTTGGGGTGTGATGGTCTGAAATATGACTATATTTCATACCTTAAATCCTACACTTAGCCGTTCGATGAAAGTATTTGATGGTTGTTGTGAGGTTTTGATGATAACAGGTGTTTCTGACCTTTGGATCTTCCAAGTGTATAAAAGAAAGAAATTAAAGGCTACAAAGAGCTATGGAAAAAAGGGTCCAAAGAAGTTACCAAATCCGTGAAGGAATCAAACTCCATCAAGAAGGGAAGATATTGAATTTGCCGGAACAAAGTGTAAATAAGCCTTGGCGATTGGAAGAAATGGCCGTCACATGTTCTGCTACCACACACTTCAACCTAGCGACTACCAACTCAACCTAGCGCCATTCAATTCAACCTAGCGACTACAGCATTTCAACCTAGCGAAGACGGCTGTGCAGTCAACCTAGCGATGACTGATGAATAAAAGCAACCACGCGACAGTGAAAGTATCCTTCTCCAATTCAACCACGCGAAGAGCACTATCCAACCCAGCGAGGAGAAATCTAACCTAGCGAAAGTCTGTGCATTTCAACCTGGCGACTGTTCTTGCTGAGGGCATATTGGAGATTTCCACCAATTAGGGCATCTACTTCCAACTAGTGTCAATCGATTGAGACATGAAATTCAATCGATTGAGACAAAAAGGCAAAAGTGTCCTAAAGGTGACTAAATTAAAAGTTCAATCGATTGAGATTTAAGCCTCAATCGATTGAGGCAATTAGGGTTAGGTTGAATCGGCTATTATAAATAAGAGGCTGCGGCATTATAAAAGGGAGCTTTTTGAATAGGGAGGAGTTTTCATTCTGAGAAAAATTTATGTAATAATTTGCCGAGAGAGACTTTTGTAGAGGGTTTTCTTAGAGTAATAAAATTGTGTTGAGATTTTTCGAGAACATATTTTATTTTACACCTTCTTTGCTCTTTACTTTGGGAATGGTTTTGAATGAAATTGAAGATCTTGCACCAAGGATGAGAGGCTAAAGGCTGTAGATCAAGGAGGATGCGATCCCCAGATAAGTACCCATATTTTATGTTTAATGCCATAGTTTGATAATTTCATCATCAAATCGTTTTTTTCAAAGTGTAGTGATCATGTTTTTATTGTTTTGATCTAAAATACCATGAGATACGCTATGCTTTTCACATGATTCATACCGCGATTAGGCTGAGTCATTGTTTTTAGATAGGGTATGCCGGGTTAATGATCATGCTTAATTACTAGTCATGTTTCTCTTAGAATGATGGTGTGTTTGATGTTAATAAAATTGTGGGTTTAAAAATAGAAAAGGGTATAAATCTGGGGTAGCAAATTCCTTGATCTTGTTTTTAAAATTTGTTCTTAGATTTCTCATTACATAATTTTTAGATTAATTTATTTTCTTTCTTGCAATTAGAAAAAGTGTTAATTTTTGGTAAAAATTAAATCTGCCCCTTGGTACTTCCTCGGGGATATTTTTAAAATCTCTAGGAAGAATTGATTAAAATTTCAGATTTCCCTGTGGGTTCGACACCCTTGTTCCTGCCTTACTAGAACAGATCTTGTACACTTGCAAGGGTTTATTTAAAATCGATCAGTCATGCTCCAAGTATTTATAACCACGACCCGCTATAGTACCTCGACATAATGTATCTTCACCTAAGAGTTCGCCCACTAAATTCTACCTTCGAAATACCTTAGTACATCGATCACGCCTTCATAACTCTGTTTCTTCAGCTCGCCTTTGGCTCAACCTAGCTACAAGGTCCTCTTACCTTCTTGCTAGCTGATCAAATGTGCATCTCTATGCACTAGGGTCGTGACCACATCACTTCCTCTTCCACTCAAATGCGTTGACATCCTCGTCAACACCCGAACTCCTACGTCAGTTCCTCGACACAATCTTAGTCTTCACTTAAACACAACCCGCGTCTGAACCGTAGTTACTACACTTCACTACTTTCATCTGTAATTTTATGCTAGTACCTCGACCATTCTGTTGCTCTTCGACTTATGTGACTCTGTCAGTTCCTCGAGTACTACCCTTCGTCTTCACCCAGACATCATCACACCAGTCCAATGACAACAACTCTTATCAAACTGCATCTGCACCAGTACCTCGACTATTATCCTTCGTCTTCACCCATTCACAACTACAACAATTCATCGCGATGAGCTACGTGCATCTTCACCTTATGCCTCTGCATCAGTTCCTAGATGACCAAAGATCAAAGATCTCGATTATCACCTGGGACTCGCTTCCTTTGAAGATACCCATCTGGCTCTCGCATATGCTTCCTCTGAAGCCACACTTGATCACCCGTCCAACCACCCGTCTCTCACGGACAAACCATGCCTTGTCGTCCCACAACAAAGCAACAAGCTTTTAACTACTTCTCTGGTTCAGCCTTGCCCATTCCAGTTCTTGCAGTAACCCGCTTAATTGTATCCTCAATCCTGGCCCATCGCAACACACTAACCCTTACTGGCGGTCTCGATCATCATGTCATACACCAACAATCAATTCTGAAAATCTCAACTTCCTCATGAAGTGAGAATGGAGCATCCTCCTTATTCCATGCCATCCATGGCAAGAGTGCTCTTAGCACCTGTGTGACCCAATGTCTCATGTCGGAAGCCACTAGCGTTCATCCATCTCGGACCGACCCGCTACCTCAACTTGTGGCCCTCCTGGCCAATAAGCATCGAGCATCATCATATTTTTACAACAATATATTCTAACAGTAACATCTCTCTGCATGTGACCAAGCTCCGAAACTCACTGTAACAGAGTGCATCCCAACTGCATCTCAATCATGGACGTGCAACTCAACTGCACACGAGTAACCCTGGCTGTCACTGAATCAGAGCGCACCTCATCGCCCTGACTCGCCAAATTAGTCCCATTCAAATCAAACTTGGCTCTGATACCAACTGTCACGGGGGCATAGTCCGACACCGGCTATCACACCTATGCGACGACTCACTACTACAACTGTAAGGCTAGCTGGTCAATCTTGATATATATATTTAAATTATGTTTAAACTCAAGTCTTACCCTATTGCAAGCGCACAGTGGAAATCATAGTACTAGCATAGGATCATTCCCACGAGGAAGTTTATTTATCTAATAATTTCTTCTCTATATCTTCTACTTAAATTCTTATCTTAAAAACTTCTATTTACCTTTAAGATCTAATTTATTGGAGAAATATGAATAAAAGAATAATTTCTAATCTAAAATGCATAAAATAAATCCTAAATCTTTCTTCTTCAGATTGAGGTTGTCAATCCCAATCTTCAGCTATCGGATATTTATCAAAATAAATAGTACTGTTACACCATATCTCTAGTTTCTTAGCATTGGTCATCAATCAAGTCTAAGATCTTATCAATACAGATTTAATCTAATCAATAACTTCCTAAAATCTGGGCGTCAATCAAACCATAGAAAACTGAAGATGGAAAAGTAAAAATCGTTATACTAATATGCAAATTCTAACCTGAGTCATCAATTCAAATTAAAACTTAGAGATGTTTACCAAGCTGTAAATAAAAGAAAATAAAATATAAACTAGAAAGCAAATAAATATATTTTTCACCCGTCAGCCGCAGTCGTCAATTACTTCTGAGAAATTAGGATAGCTACACTAATCTTCAGCACTCAATTATAGTCGTCAATTGCTCTTAAGAAATTTCTAATATCTAATCTACTCTAACTATTGTACACTACTTTGATCAGAAGAAAATCTGACCTCAGGCGTCAATTGATGTTGAAATTCTTCGATACTTATTCTTATACCAAGCTCTCTTATTTATAAATCATAAGGACTTGGTTTACAAAGACTTCTAATTCTAATAAAAGAAACTATTAAAAATAAAAGATTTCTAATAAAACTCTAATTCCTAACTTTATCTTTCCTTGCTTAGACGGTAGATGTGCTTTTGAATTGTTCTCCTTTATTTCAGCAATCGAGATTTCCTAAAGCTTATCTTCATCAATCTTCTCAGATTCGTGATTTACCAGACTTCTATTTTCATATATCTTCTAATTTTATTCATGGCAGTGTAATAAGCACGTGATCAACAACAACAACAACGATAGGAAAGCTTACTTTCTGAGAAATCGCAAATCATAATTTCTCATTTTCTTCTTTTTCTTAGAAAATCGTTAATCATAATTTTCTATCTTTCATAGCTTCCTCATAATTGGCGATTCTCTGAATTACGATTTTTCACTTTTATTCTTTTTATCTCTTTTTGCAAAATCGTAAATTACGATTCTCTGACTTTCAGTATGCGGAAAACGTCTTTTTCACTTAATCGTCTTTCTTATTGCTCTTTGAGTTCATTTTGATGAATATTAACACTTTTACTCTATTTTGCTAGTTATCTCTAATATCTATACATCATTAACTTATTAGTAACAAACTATGGCCTAACATCACTAAGTTAAGGGTGATAAAATAATAAATTATGTGACTGATCACACCCCAAACTTAAGTTTTGCTAGTCTCTAGCAAACAAGGAAACATAAAATATCTAAACTATGAATTTAAATACCACTTTCGTAGGGACCACGATTACATTTAGTGGATGCAACAAGCCTTTAAACCCCTAGGTGATCCCTAGTGGAGGAGTTGTACTCTTCTGAAGGTTTTCAGTAAAGTTACTCACAAACTTTAAATATTTTTGGAATTTTCAAAATACCACTTTTTTTTCAAAACTCAAAATATAGATTTTATATACTAATTCTCAGTCAATCATTATATGCTCATTATTTTTCAAAATTCTTTCAATCTTTTACTCTTAACTTTTCATCATTGTAATCATCCTCTATTAGAACTCAATAATTTTAATTCGGTATAGCGTGGAGTGTGTGCATATCAGTGAAAAGTTTATTCATCATATAATTTTCTAAACTGCAGTTTTTAGGAAATATTTTCATCCAAACTCTCACTTATTGGCATACTCTAAAAAATAATCGAAATCTTGGGTTCTCATGATATTGTAGATATATACGAAAATTTCATTGGACAATTAGCTAAGAAGATGAATCTCATGGAAAGGATAATCAATTATGTTTATATAATTTCTTCATTTATTCATAATATTTATTTTATATATCTCTACTAAACTCATATTTTTGTAAATCGTACATCACAAAGGTCTTTCCTTCGGCTTGTACTAGGGCTTTGGGTGCTTGTGTCAATCGATTGAAAATCTTTGTTTTAATCTACCCCATAGTCGATTAATCGACCCCCCAAGGGTCGATGCATTGACTTCCCAGGGTCGATTAATCGACCCCACTTTTAGGAACCGAATCCTATTTGGATTCTTCTTTGTTTTTTATATTTTTTTTATTTTTATTATTTTATTTTTTCGTCCTTGGCATCCCTTGAGCGTAAACCACACTTTTTATTATTTTTTTTTTGCGGGACACCTCTTTCCACTCCTACTCCAACTCTATAATTTTTCCCTTTATATTTACCCTTAGACTCACTTTCCATTAACTCTTGCGCACCTTTCTCATGGCCCGCCGATTCTATCTTACCAGAGCTCGATTATCAAGGATGGAGGAGACTGCTAAACAGCGGGAGCGCCACTCTCATCGGACGGTCCCTTTTGCGCCTAGCAATGTTGAAATCATCGACCTCGATCCGATGATCCTTCCTTCCTAGGGAGAACCATCTAGAAAGAAGGTAAGACGTTTCAAATCTCCTACACTGTGCATCGATACTGATATCGAGATAATTGATGTGGTTCCGTCACCGTCCCCCCCATCTCCATCTCCTACTTTCGCCTCGCCACCTCCATCCATACAATCGGCGATGTCTCATCAATTTCCCCTTGATCTTTGGGAGAAATTGTTCCCTGTGCCTAAGAACATAAATTTAAGTGAACCTAGGTGGATGGGTCCTCCTAACAATGATTAACAGAGTTGGATTCATGTTTAGTTTAGGATTTAGGTTTTATTTATTATTATTATTATTATTTTTTTTTTTTTTTAATGTTTATTTCTAGCATATTGGTTTTTTTAGTTTAGGTTGCTTTTAATTCCCTAAAATAGTGTAACCATATTCCCTTCAATAAATTTTTGGTCATGTTCCAATTTGATGCACATATTCTCTGCACTTGATCTTTGTGTTGAGGTACTTTTCAACAGGTTTGGAGGTGAGCTACTTATTTCAATCAATGAGGACATTGTAATCTTTAGGTTTGGGGGTATGGTTATCTATTTTGCGTCACTTATATTTTCAAAAAAAAAAAAAAAAAAAAAAGGAAAAGAAAAGAAATTTTTTTATTTTGAAGTCATCATGCACATTATTTTTTGATAGTTTTCAAACTTTAGTTGATGATGCATGTGAATTTAATTTTGAGAATATCGATGTCAGATTTTGAATGCTTGTATCTAGGATAATGAAGCTTAATGTGATATTTTGTGGATAATTTTGACATTCATGCTTAGAATTTTTACACTTATACCAAGCTAAGACTCAGAAATCGATGAACTGTTTTGAACGGTGAATCTTAGGTTCTTAGTGGAGACTAAACCCAGGAAGCTTTAGAGCTAATTTCTCGTCATTGATGAATGAATATATAAACTCGGAGTTTTCTTTGAATACGAATTATTTTGGATAATCTCATACATTTTATTTTGACTTGTGACTTTGCATGATATCAAATTCATATTATTGTGTTAGAACGTACTGTATATCTACTCAAGACAAATAGGCAAGGTTACCATCTTTTAAGGACATGATTGAAGGCCATCTTTGGCTCGTTTGTGCTTAAATGCCCCACCTCATATAAATTTATCCTTCTAGTACCCCTTTGAGCCTATTGGAAAATTTACCTTTATACATTCTTTGATAAGCCACGTTAACCTTTAACCCTTCACCATTTACAAAAATTTAGCTTTACCCTTCTTATTTATGAGAAATTAGGAACGAGAGATGAAAATGAATGAAAAGAGAGTAAGTGGAGAGATACTGAGTTGTGGTGTTTACTGAGAGTGTATGGCAAAAATATAAAAGAAAAAGGGGGGAGAAAAAGAAAAAGAAAATTATGAAAAATATGAGGTGCTTTAAGAAAAGAAAATTCAAAAGAAAAAGAAGAGAAATAGAAAAATCAGAAGTTTGTTTCTTTTTCGATTTCTCAGAAATTTGAATCTCAATTCCCTTTCCTTCTTACCCTTTCCTGAGCCCCATTACAACCCTACAAAAGACCTTCATGATCTGATCTTGTATTGGTAACTACCTTGTGGAGAGTAAATATATGATACTTATGACACTTGATATGACATGCTTAGGATATACAAGTATCTGTTCTTATGAGGTTTGATTTTGTTCATTGATTACATCGTGTTGCAGTTATCATGTGAGACCTTTTTGCTTGTTTTGTATTGATCTCTCACATATGTGCGAAAGCTTACCCATCATCGGAGTGATTTTATTTCAAGAGTATACCTAAAGTGAGGATTGAGTCGAGACAACAGATTCGACGATTTTCTGTTTGGACTAGTTCCGAGATGGATGAATCTTGATTTGGGTATGCACACACTTCACATTTAGGCATGAATGGATGAGTTGTTTAACAATTTGAGCATTAGATTAATTTGAATGGATACTAGCATGATTCACATGGCATTAATATTTAAGATTGATGATTCACATATTGAAACAATTAATGTTTTTGTTTTTGAATGATATATATGTTATAAAAAATCATGTTTTGAAAACTCAATTTTACCGATGGTTTGGAATTTATTGAAGTTTGTGGGTAACTTCACTGTAAACCCTCAGGAGACACAACTCCTCCACTAGGGATCACCTAGGGGTTTAAAGGCTTGTTGCACACGCTAAGTGCAATCGTGCTCCCTACGAAAGTGACATTTATTTTTTTTAGTTTGCTTTGCACGAGGACTAGCAAAGTGTAGGTTTGGGGGTGTGATGAGTAGTAAAATATGATGATATTTCACCCCTAGATACCTACATTTAGCTATCCGATGAAGGCTATCTGATAAGAATGATTAGATTTAAAGTGTTTTAGGTAAATACAAGCCAAGTGCAGAAAATAGCCCAAGAATTCTAAAAATAATGTCAAAACACTGTAACTTTGGGTTATCGAGAACTTGGTGCGACTTACAGATCAATTTGGACCTTCAAGACGGCCGAATTATGAAATTGTCAAAACACAAAAGTTGTATAGATTTCTGTCAGCTTTCCAACGGCATAAGAATTGCCTCAATCTGAGTTTGAGACAGAAAGTTATGACCAAAATACCGAAGCAATGTCTGATGCAAAGTTTGGCTGAAATTCACGAAAATCTGGGAGGTCGATGCATCGACCCTGTTGGGTCGATTAATCGACCCTAAATTTTCGAGTTGGAACACCTCTGCGGCTAGGAAACTTTGGCTCTATTTAAAGCGGATCAAACACTTCGAGAAAAGGAGAGGAATTAGAGATAGATAATTAGAGAGTTAGTTTTGGCTTTTCTTTTTTAGAGTTTTTTGAGGAGAATTTTTTAGAAGATTATTATTCAGTATTATTATTTTTGGTTTTAGACTCCTATTGGCATTTTTTCAAGAGTTCTTTCTTCTCCTTCTTCTAGGGTTCCATCTGGGTAGATTGTACCTAGGATTTGCATTATTTTTCCTTTACGTTCATGAAAGCATAGATTGTATTTAGGAAAAGGCATTGTAAACAAAGATCTTTTGGAAGAAATAAAAAGAGGAATGACTTTGAATGAACAAGGAGATCATACACCAAAGATGAGCGGCTAAATCAGTAGATCGGGAAAGATGCGATCCCCAGATAAGTACCCTTATTTATGATTAATACCATAGTCGATTTATTGTCATCATGGAATCGTTTTGCTAAAAGTTTGTGTTATTAAAAATATATTGAATGCTTGTTATGATCGTTGATGGCGCCGTATCGGCCATAATCGCGAATCTAAATCTGGTAATGATCTAAACATCATGAGATACGCTATGCTTCTTACATGACTCATACCGCGATGATAGGCTGAGTCATTATTTTTAGATAGGGTATGCCGGATTGATGATCATATTTTATTTCAAATTATTTTTATAGATGAATGATGGTATGAATGATGCTTTAATGAAACTGTGGGTTTTAATGGTAGAAAAGGGGTACAAATCTGGGGTAGCATATTCCTTGATCTCATTTAATTATTATTTTAGATTCATTGGTAATTAGTTGTTTAGATTAATTTATTTTTCTTGCATTTAGGAAAAGTGTGATAAATTTGTTGGTAAATTGAATCTGCCCTTTGGTACTTCCTTGGGGACGTTTTTAAATCTCTGGAAGAATTAATTAAAATTCAAGATTTCCCTGTGGGTTCGACACCCTTGTTCTTGCCATACTGCAATAGATCTTGTGCACTTGCAAGGGTTACACTTTAAATCGATCAAAGCTTCAACTTCGGAAGACCTTTCGTCATTGACTTTAATTTATATAATCCTCCTTGCATAGGGGGTATATTCCTAGAAGTCTCCGAATCAATCCCATTTGGTGCATGGTGTTGCATTGTTTCCTTGCTAAGAGTCTCAAAGAGTTCCCAAGCATTCACTGCTATTAAATTACGAAACAGACCACCACATGCAACATCAATCATATGCCTAGTTTGGTCATTTAATCCTTCATAGAAAGTGAACACTATTTGTCATTACGCGAGCCCATGATGGGGGCACATATAGAGAAGATCCTCGAGGCGACTCCAACTCTCTTGAAGAGGTTCATCCGAAAATTGATGGAATGTTAAAATGAGACGCCGAATTCTATTTGTTTTGTACATTGGGAGGTACTTCATAAGGAATTCGCGTTTCAGTCCCTCCCAATCAGCAATCGAATGTTGGGGTAAAGAGTGTAACCACTGCTTTGCCTCGTCTTTAAAAGAATATGAAAATAACCTTTACCGAACGAATACTCCTGTCAATTCTTTGATTCGAATAATGTTACACATTTCTATAAAATTATTTAAATGCCAATGGGGGTCTTCCTCAATCAGCCCGTGAAAAGTAGGAAGTATTTGGAGCACATTTGGCGTGATTTCGAAAGCCTCATAACTAGCAATAGGGGTGCGAATACATGGCGGTAGTGTAAGAGGTGTCAATGCATAGTATTCCCCCATTGTTCTAGCCTTATTTTGGTTTCCTCCTGCCAGCTCCATATTGATTTAGAATTGAGGCAGGTTGGCTAGAATGTAATATGTCTAGTTTTAGTTCAGGTTTATATGATTTTTATTCTAGAAAGCAGGGAAAAAAATAAATCTGAGTTTCTAAATTCTGTAGTTGGCAGAAGTTGGAAACTATTGATTCGCTACTCTGAATAAACCTGCAAAAGATTAAGAAATGATCAAAGAAGAACAAAAATATAAAAAAATATAAAAGAGAAAGGTAAATATTAGTTTATAAAAGAATAAAAATATCGGATAAAAATAGAAATAAAGATAAATTTCGCTTCCCTGGCAGCGGCGCCAAAAACTTGGTCGATCTTGTTATGTATATTAAAATTATGTTTAAACTCAAATTTTAACCTATTGCAAGCGCACAATGGAGATCATAGTACTAGCACGAGGAAGTTTATTTATCTAATTATTTCTTATCTATATCTTCTATTTAAATTCTTATCTTAAAAACTTCAATTTACCTTTAAGATCTAATCTACTTGAGAAATAAAAGAATGACTTCTAATCTAAAATGCATAAAATAAATCATAAATCTTTCTTCTTCAGATTGAGGTCGTCAATCTCAATCTTCAGCTATCGAATATTTATGAAAATAAACAGTATCGTTACTCCATATCTCTAGTTTTTTAGCATTGGTCGTCAATTAAGTCTAAGATCCTATCATTATAGATTTAATCTAATCAACAACTTCCTAAAATTTAGGCATCAATCAAACTTTAGAAAACTGAAGATGGAAAAATAAAAACCATTACACTAATCTACAAATTCTAACTTGAGTCGTCAATTCAAATTAAAACTTGGAAATGCTTAAAAAGCTGTAAATAAAAGAGAATACAATCTAAACTAGAAAGTAAATAAATATATCTTTCACCCCTCAGTTGCAGTCGTCAATTGCTTATAAGAAACTAGGATATCTACACTAATTTTCAGCACTCAATTGTAGTCGTCAATTGCTCTTGAGAAACTTCTGATATCTAATCTTCTCTAACTATTGTACACTACTTTGATCAGAAAGAAATCCAACCTCAGACGTCAATTGATACTGAAATTCTTCGCTGCTTATTTCTATACCAAACTCTCTTATTTATAGATCATAAGGAGTCGGTTTACAAAGACTTCTAATTCTAATAAAAGAAACTACTCAAAGCAAAAGATTCCTAATAAAACTCTAATTCCTAATTTTTTCTTTCCTTGCTTAGACGGTAGATGTGCTTATGGATTGTTCTCCTTTATTTCATCAACCGAGATTTCCTAAAGCTTATCTTCATTAATCTTCTCATATTCGAGACTCACCAGACTTCTATTTTCATATATCTTCTAATTCTGTTCATGACGGTGTAATATGCATGTGATCAATAATAATAGCAACGGTAGAAAAGCTTCTTTTCTGGAAAATCGCAAATCATAATTTCTCATTTTCTTCTCTTTCTTAGAAAATCGTTATTCATAATTTTTTATCTTTCATGGCTTCCACATAGTTGACGATTATCTGAATTACGATTTTTTGCTTTTCTTCTTTTTGTTTCTTTTTGCAGAATTGTAAATTACGAATCTCTGGCTTTCAGTAGGCGTAAAATATTTTTTTCGTTTAATCGTCTTTCTTATTGCCTTTTGAGTTTATTTTGATGAATATTATTACTTTTACTCCATTTTATTGGTTATCTCTAATATTTGCACATCATCAACTTGTTAATAACAAACTATGGCCTAGCATCACTAAGTTAAGAGTGATAAAATGGTAAATTATGTGACTGATCACCAGCCTATCCGACCATCACTCTGATACCACCCGCCTAGAGGATGGGAACTCTCACTCACTGTTACTTTTCTCAAGGTCAACCATATCAACGCATCGTGTCTCCTCGTGACACACATGCCAGTACTTCAGTGCATCGCTTGGCCTGCCCAGCTTCACCATGTGCCCTGCACTAGTCCCTTGCCTACGATAATAGCATGCAGCTCTTCGTTCTGTCTTATTCCATACATGTACCGCCGACATACTAAACCAAGCCCACCATCGTGTGTGGCTCACGTGACCAGCACATATCAGCATTTGGCCCTCAGCTAACATGCACCACAGTGTCTCACATAGCCTACGGGTGCCTCCCTCATAGCTGACCCATATGCACCGCAACGCGTAGCTCGAAGCCATATGGAAACCTCACCTTAGATAACACACGACATCGCCGCAACGACGTCCTAGGCTCACCCTTTCAGACCTAGGAGACGATTGTGCACCCTCTAGCGCCATGAGTCCCCATGTGTGGGAGAATAGCTCCACAACTCCCTTCCCCCAAGTATGGTCTAAACACTACCTCAAGCCAACCAGCTGGAGAACCTCAAAAGTATTGGTTTGACATACTACTATAACACATGACCTCTTTGTGTGGCACACGAAACCCATCCAACGCCAACAACGCCCCTGAGACCGGCTTTCAAGCCCTTTGCGTGTCTAGTCGCCACACTAGATCTTCACCTAGCTCGAGTAGCCATCCACGCTATATCTACGGGAAACAAGCACACGCCGCAAGGCCTCATGTCACCGTGCTCAAGCGCCACATAGCTAGCTCCAAGGCCCGTCCACTTTTCTGCTAGCCAAATGACCAGCTTGAAGGCCGCCATGCCTTCTTGCTGGCACCCAAAGTAATGACGTCGTCACTGGGTGCTTTCAATAAACAAGTGGATACAAATAGAGGTTCCCATTTATACATTGCATTTTCTTTTCTACATAACATGGATCACACAATCTATATTAAGAAAACAAATGTTAGTAGATATGATAACATCTATGTTTTACCATAATTCCATGGATACTGCCAATCCTGATAAACATTTAAAACGATCACTTATTGCGCTGTCCGAGCATGCCCTTAGGGCACGTTCACTTCGCTGTAAAATAGTAATATTACGCGCAATCCTTATATTTTACCATAAAAAGTATAACTTTGGTTGTTCATTTCAGTGTAATTTTTTGGGTTTTGTGCCACTAAATTTACCTGTAATAAATTTGCTTTATGAGGCTGGGGCTTGTAATATCAATATATTGCAGCAAAAATCCTCCAACCGTCAAAATAAATGCAGTGCACCAACTCATTTGTCCGGGGTTAAAGGCGTATTTACCTGAGAAGAGAGATGCATCTTCTTCTTTAAACAAAACAAAACAATATAAGGACCTAAAACTGAGAAATCAAACTGACCTCAGATGAAAAAATCCCCCTTTGAAGCTGCAATTGAAATCTCATTTATCTGAATCTGAATCAAAATATAAAAGAAAAGAAGAATAAAACCAATAAATGCTTTTATTTTAATAACAGTTTCAACAACAAAAATAAAATCACAAATTTAATGAAGAAAATGGTGATCTGGGTATAAACCAATGGAAACTCAGATCAGAGGATATGAGATTAAAATGCAAGCCTCAACAATAGTGTGAAGATTTAAAAAGACCAATCTCTGCCATTTCAGCTTCAACAACAAGAAGATATAGCCACAAGTAGGAGAGAGAGAGAGAGAGAGAGAGAGAAAATGAGATATTTTTTAAGTCTTATTACTAAAATAAAAATATAAATTTAACGAAGTAGTATACCTTATGGAACTTATGTAACTCAACGATATCTTAGAAAATCTAAGACCGTCTAAAAATCAATTGTCTTTGACCTTACCCAAATACCCTTAATTGTTCCCTTACCCAAATACCCTTAATTGTTCCCTTTTTGCTCCAGAAAAATCAATACATAGTAGAGGGTATAGTTTCCTTATAAGGGTATTTTAGTAATTTTATTATATTCTTTATAATTGTGTAGGAATATTATGATTAAGACTATGGGCGTAGGAGAAAAATAAATAAATTCGAAATCTCAAGGAGTAACCTGAAAAGGACGCATAGCTACGAACGATAAGAAGAGTGATTAAGGTAAATGTGAATTGGTAGATTGACTTGAATGAGGATGGATGACACTCCCATAAATTTTCATGTGAAACGGATACCTTTACAATGGCCGATGAAGAGATATAAAATGAGCGGAAATAAAGATTTCAGATAGTCAAGAGTACATACAAAAAATTACAGAAATCGTTCACTAAACTGTAAAGTGAATAGTAGCTCATAAAGTAGATTTTACACCTTCATTTTACAGTAAATTGAACAATCATATTACACCGGAGGTGTACTTTTTTACAAGTAAAGTGTACTTTATTACATGTAAAGTGAATATTACATGCAATAGGATTACAGCGAAGTGAGCGTGCCCTTAACATCGTCAATTACATACTTGCTCCAATTTTCTTTTCTTAATTAAACGATTACTTCTTATTTATTATTTAAGTTATAGTTTATTTAGAAGAATTAAAAAAAATAAAATGCTCATATGTGAAATAGTCCTGTTATTTTGTTAAACAAGAACTCTTATATTAAAGCAATTTTTGCATATAATCAATATTTTAATTTATCATTTGCTATATATATATATATATATATATATATATATATATATTGATGAATCGCAATGAGGTTCTAGGGCCCTCACCCTTCAATTAAAAAAAGAACAAAAAGATACATACATGACAAGAAGATAGCTGATCAGACATGAGTCAGAAGCTCACTTGGATCAAGACATTCCCCAAAACTTACCCGGGGAGCACCAAAGAAAGAAGAAAAATTACAGATTGAGAGCACTACAAAAAATAAGACTATTAGCGACAGTTTTTTGTTGTAAAAAACTCTGCTATTAACAAAAAAATTATTAAGACTATTACAGGCAAGGTTATTAGTGGCAGTTTTTGGCTGCTGCTAATAGTCTTATTTTTTGTAGTGGAGGGGAGAACCTAGACACCACATCTCAGGTCCTCCAACAGTCTTGAATGGAATAGGGGGACAGTAATTGAAAACTCTTAGCCCACTGGAGAGACTTGAATTTGATTTTATCTGATAGAAATGATCATGAGGGAAAAGAGCTTTCATCCTTAAGATTCTACTATTCCTTTCCTACCAAAAAAATAAGAGGACCACGATCAACGTGAAAGATCAAACACCTCTTCCTCTCGTAGAGAGACCACCAGCCGACCAGGAGCCCAATCATTTGTTATATCACCAACATATGCCATATATAGCCGATATATCAATTCGTAATGAGTAAAAAGTTGACGAATCGCCATTGGTATGTTTTTTACGTTGGTTGATCAGCATCAGAGGTGTAGCCAAAATTTTCTTCTCGTTGGGCTAGCTATGCCAATAATTGTTAAACACTTGGAAGTTGATCTTATTCTGCCCCCTTCTCCCTAATATAATACATTGCTGGGTTGGGGCAACCTTAGATTTGAGGGCTTGCACATAAAGAAAAAAGTCTGTACAATTAGCATATTATACATAATCTTTAAATATATATGGGGCTACAACCCCATATCATAGTGATCAAATTTTCCTGACTTTTGAAACAATTGTGAATAATTCACGATTTTTGAAAAAAAAAAAATAATTTTATAATTATTCGTGATTTTTAAAAACAATCATAAATTGTAAGAATGATTCATGGATTCCACGAATTTTCCCAAAATTTTAAGAAATTTGTGCCAATATTTTTATATTTTCAATTTTTTTTTAAATTTTATGATATTTAATTAATATATTTTTATAATTTCTTTTTTTTATTTTTTCAAAATTTGACCTTTTTTCCCAAACTAGACGCATTTGTTGGATTTTTTCCAAGCCGATTTATTCTCAATCCCCGACATGGTCACTATGCCCCATACTAGTCTACCTTGGATATCGCCATTGTCGTGACATGGAAAAGGTATAGTAGCGTGATATTCCGTTCTCCCTACAACAACCAAAACGAACTTAATCTACTACATACGTCACAATGCACACCCCGAACCCACGCTCGCGCACACACACAATGACACAAGTAACTAGATTTTGGTCAGTGAAATAATTAAAGGTACTGTTATTCACACCCCGTGAGACTGTTTTCTCACCTTAGTATTGAGAAATTCCACTAAAAGAGGACTCTTCTAACCCCATACTTAATTTTTATTTTTTTTTCTTTACTAGGGTGAGAAAGCAGTCTCGTAGGGTGTAAATAATGATACCCTATAATTAATATTAAATGAAAACTATTAGCAAGTGGTGTTTATATTAAGGATATAGAGAATTGACTATTTTCCCTGACATCGCTCGACATTTGATGATGATTAGGGAAGAAGGGTCCTATTAATTATTTAACTGGCTGTTAGCGTGCATCAACCGAGGCCATATTCTCCCAAGATATTAAATATTACTTATCATTTCCATTTCTATAACCCATGATTTGCACACACTATGATGTGCTATTCTTATATCTTAATAATACCTAGATTATTGGGCTTTTTTTGGCAGCTTTGAAGCGCCCAACTGCCCATCTTATGAAAAACAACAATGAGATCTTAGCTGCGTTGAATTATTGTAGACCTCAGTTGCTTTGTACATTTATTTATAGTATAATACAAATATTTTATATCTTACTAGGTAAACTTGTAGTATAATTTTTCATTTAATTATTTGTTCCAGATGTCGCATTGGTTTGGGTGATGAAAAGGGACCTAAACGATCTGGTTACAATGGCATGAATTTATCTAGAATATGTAAAATTGTTATTATATGGTCTATAGTACCCACTTGGAAGCACAAATGTGAAAGGCAGCTGGGAACCATTTGGTTGCACTCCCCAGAATATATGTGTGGGTGTGATACCCGACCCTGAGTGCACTAGGGTCACCTCCAAGCCCAACATTAGGCACTTTTTAAATCATGTGTCACACGAAATCATCATATGTGCCATGTAATGGGTGCCCCATGATGTACAGATTTTGGTGATTTAAATTAGAGGCCGGGTAGAGATAATTTTTCATCTCAATCTCTTAGGCCAATCACCTTTGGAATGTGGTACACACCCTACAAATTTGAGTACGAAGTTAGCTGGGCGGATTACATCACCTTAACTATTTGGTAAGGCGATTAATGGGAGTGTTAATACCCACCGTCTGAGTTGATACGATCCAGTGAGACGGGTCGGAGAAAACAAAAAATATTATTTTATTGATACATTTCCTGGAGAACGGCATCGAATTTAAATTGTATTATAGGACATCATTGACTGTGTCAGCTTCAATCACATTGAAATATTAAAATTAAAATTAAAGGTGCTTGGATGTTTCTCATTTCACACTAAGGTTTTAGGAATGATATGTAAAAGCATAACGGCGGCGGCGGCCCGGTTATAGGCTGATTACATATTGGGTATGAATGATATGTAAAAGCATAACGGTCGCGGCGGCCCGATTATAGGCTGATTACATATTGGGTACGATAGATATTGTGACGACCCAAACTCACATGCCACAATAATGTCCGTGATGATCCAAACTCACATGTCACAATAATGTCCGATTCTAAGCTTAGCCCCCTCCCCCTCCCCCTCCCCCTCCCCCTCCCCCTCCCAAATTTTGTTTTTAGTATGGACTTAAGTCTCTACTCAAAACGTGTTATGACATGTAGCGTCCGCAATCATATAGGCTCATGACTTTTCCTTATCCAGTGTGGGATTATTACAGATATGGATCGACCATATCGAACGATATTAAAGTAGTTTCTTCTCTTTGAAGTAGTTTATTTTGAAGTATTTTTTTGATAACGGCGTAGCCGGCCGACCTTTTAGAGCTCCCGACTAAGTCCCCATATATATTACACATACCAATTAGGAGGGACAAATCCCTACAAGTGGCCAATAAGGGGTGGGATTCGAACTCAAAAACTCAGCTTCTTGAAAATGATTGGGGTTCATATAATATATAGATCAAGCCTAACTCGATAGACAAAGATTTAAAATCGATCCATAACGCAAATTGTTCACGCCCACACAATCTCTAAGGGCACCTACGTTTGAAACCTCTTGAAACCCGGTGATTGTTTTGAATCGAACGATCTAGATCACATTTCACCTCAATCTTCCACACCATGGATCTTGAGACTATGAACGTACCATCAAACGATTTGCTTTTTTATTACACATGATACAAATCCCAAAAAATAGATAGCAGCTACTTGCACAGAAGACCAAATCATCACGCTCAAATGAGATTGTTTGGGGATTTGCACCACATGTAATAAAAAACAGACTGTCTGATGGTGCGTTCATGGCATCAAGATCCATCGTGTGGAAGATTGGAGTGAAAAATTGATATAGATTGTCTGATTGGAAGCAGACAACGGGTTTCATGGGTTTTTGAACGTAGGTGCTCTCAGAGATTGTGTAGGCGCAACCAGAGGTACCCTTGGGCATGCATATCGGCTGAGTTATAGGTTGATCCATATTGGATGTTTCGGATAAGGGAAATTTACCTGATCGATCCTGTCAGATACACCTTTTACGTTAGAGACCCTATATTTTCACCTTTACCTAAGCCGACTAGCTCCAAGCCTAGCCGACCCTAAGGAGAGTAAAAAGTCCAAATTATCCCCTTCTATGACTTTCTTTAACCCACAAAAGCATCCTCTTCTTTTTCATTTTAATTTCCTAAAAAGTTAGAGATTGGTCAAATGACGATGTCTTTTTCCTTAGTTTGATCTGCTCCGATATGTTATTTCGAAGAAGAAAATAGAGGCTTGGGAAAAAAAAACCCTGCATTTCACCATTGTGAAAAGAAGACCCTGTAGTTTTCCGTTGCAATGCGAGATATCCTACTTAAACCCTGTTTTTAGTTTGTTAGTTTGTTAGGGTCTCTTAATGGTGTAGTATAAGAAATAATTTAAGTTTATTGGTCTCCATTTTCAGTTTGTTAGGGTCTCTTAATGGAGTAATAAAAAAAAAGATTTTATTTCTTTGGTCAATTTTTAAAACAGTTGATATCGATTGTAAATATAATCGTTATCGACTCTATATACAATCGATATTGATTGTATAAAAAGTCGATATCGATTGTAAATATAATCGTTATCGACTCTATATACAGTCGATATTGATTGTATATAAAATCGATAATGATTGTAAATATAGTCAATATCGATTGTATATAAAATCGATAATGATTGTAAATATAGTCAATATCGATTGTAAAAACAGTCGATATGTGTTAACCATCGTCTTCTCTCTTTTGTCTCATCAGTCTTATGATCCCTTCTTTCTCATTCTTAAACAGGCGATGACAGAGGTGAGAATTTCTCTTTTCTGTCATTATGATGACCTTCTTGTAAGCGATGATGACTTGTATGAAGGTGGCCGGCGGAGGGTTATTAACATTTCCACTGGTATTTCTTATGAACAATTTATAAGGCGAATGTCTGCTGTAAGTTTTGCGATGGTAGATAAAACAGTTTCCATAAAGTTCAATATAACTTGTGGTTGCCAACATTTTAGACTCTGATGATATAGACACCCTATTTACGTTTTATAAATCCGGGGTGGACGTCATAAAGATATTCATCATTAAGGAACCATCATCCTTCCGAGTCAAAGTTGAACAAGTAGCACTTAGCGGGATTGATTTTGTGAGTAACCATTCATTTCAGCAATATAAGTTTGAGGAGGATGGAACTATATATGATACCGTCCCGTTAGGCAATGATAACGATATTACGGCGAACATGTCTGTCAGGAAAGCAACTGTTAATTTAAACAATGGTTTAGTTGAATCGTATGATGACCCACTAAAATATATGCATGGGTCACAACAATATAGTCAAGGGTTAGACTACACTTCAGAAAGGGTGGTAAATACGGACGATTTCAGTCATATCTTCTCCGGTGGATGGACAACTTGATTGACTTACGAATTATGTTCTACTATGCCATCGATGGGGATTACCGGAGAAGCTCAACCCCATATCCATACATATGAGCACCCCTTCGGTGAAGGGCCTAGTCAACCACGCCAGAACCCCTTCGGTGAAGGATCTAGTAAATCACATCAGAACCCCTTCGGTAGAGGATCTGATCAACCACCTGAAAACACTGCTAGTGAATGGCGTAGTCATCCTCAACCCATTAATGAAGATACCTTAGAAGAAAATTCTGAAAGCAAATAAGATGATTTTATAAAAGAGGATCCGAAATTTTTTATGAGAGATATTGATAATTTCCTAGTAGACGGAGATTACGAAGTGTCAGAGATATCGCGCGACTCCTCCGATGAAGAGGTGAAAACTGAATACCGAAATTGGACGTTTAAAGTTGGAGAGATCTTCAGAGACAAATAAATATTTCAAAGAGCATTGAAAGAGCACACGGTGGAGAAAAACTTTCAAATTTGGCCTTTGAAAATCGCTAGTTATCGAGTGGCAGTCGGATGCTACAAACCCGGTTGTTCATGGCGAATACATGCGTCTAAATTGACTGGGCTATACTCTTTCAAAATCAAGATATTCAATAATATTCACACATGCGGGGCGGCTAAGATCGGATCTCATGATCATCGTAATGCAATAATCTCCTTCGTAGTCAACTATGTACGGGAGAAACTTATGAAAGGATTCGACTACACACCGACATCGATAATGCTTAATATTGTAAAAGCTTATAATGTGTAAATCTCATATGCTCAAGCTTGGAGGGGGAAAGAACTTGCCCTTAATAATATTAGAGGCAGTTGGGAAGGACAATTTATAAAACTACCGGCCTATGTTAAGAAGATGGAGATGGTAGATATTAATGTACAAACATCCCTTCAACTTATGCTTGATGGTAAGTTTCAAAGATTTTTTTAGAGTTTTGGTGTGTGCATCAGAAGCTACTGCAATACACTTAATCGCATATTGCTTGTAGATAGCACACACCTACAGGAACGTTTCTAAGGGATCCTATTTATCACTTCGGCGTAAGACGATAGTGGCTATATATTATCATTAGCATTTATCGTCGTCGAGTTAGAAGAAGAGGATCCATGGATGTGGTTTCATGAACGGGTAGGTGCGTTCGTGATCGGTGAGTTTACCGAAGATTTCGTTATTATCCCGGATAGGTCGAAAGGTTTAATAAATGCGGTGAAACATATCTTTCCTAACGCATACCACAACTATTGTATGCGATATATGATACAAATTTTGGTACACAAGTATCCTAAAAACAATGTGAAGGGTTTATGATGGAGTGCTGCGCATGCATATTCAGTAGAGAAATTAGATTATTTTATTAACAAAATGAAGAAAGATGTTGTTGATCCTAGGGCCATAGAGTATATTTTGAAATAGACTCGAAGCTTTAGGCACGCTCATATATAAAAGGAACGCAGTATGATTCTCTAACTACGAATGTAATTTCTCTTCTTCTTCGGCCGCACAACTTTCACAACTTTCTTGACTGATTCATGAACCTCTTTTCTCTTCCCCCAACGACTTTTCGACCCCGTAGATATTCTTTTAGGACAGATATCTCTAACTTAAAGCCACCAGGTATGAGGGGAGCGTAACCTTTTGAAAGAAAAAGAAACATCCAAAATAAAATATTAAATTGATAATATATTCTAAATGTAAGGTATCGACTCTTTAATATGTCGTTATCGACTAGTTACGAAGTCGTTATCGATTATTTACGAAGTCGTTATCGACTAATTAAGAAGTCGTTATCGACTCTATAATAGATAGTTATCAACTCTGTAATAGATCGTCATCGACTCTGTAATGAATCGTATCGATTATGTAATGAATTAGTATCGATTCTCGATGAATCGTTATAACTCGTTGAGCAGTCGGTACCTTTATTCAATCGACATTGAATCTCTCTACTCCTTAATTTTATAAATTTGAATTATTTAATAAACATCATACCTTGGTGTTCAACATTTGTCCGTGAGTGTAGCCTTTGATCCTTGATTATGCCTTGTCTGACAATTTTAACAATTGTGGGAAAGGGTCCTTAAAGGCTGTCCGTACAGGCGAGATATCTGGAAGCATCTCATAAGCCTACCATTGAAGTACACATATGTATCCATATGTGTTGTACATTTTAATGGCTTTATCCATCTCGACAGTCTTTCTATTCGTCGCCCCCTTTATTATATACTCGATCAAGTCATGGTACACGTGGAGACCCCACGGAGTTCGATTAAAGTTCTCGACGTCATCGATAAGGTTGATGTGGTCTTCCACCAGTTGATGGTGAGACCCGTAAAAAGGAAATATACACAACACATATAGAAAAAATAACTTTATGAAGTCGTCATCACTTTTCACTCTCCAAATTACATTATCTATATGAGACCGAAGAATTTTTGCAGGAGGCGTTCCACGAAAATATTTTTATCGAATGGTTTGTTCTTCCAGTGGATTAATGGACGGGGTATATTTTTCGGGGCTAACTACGGCAAAATCCAGTATTAATGCAATATCCAACTTTCAAAGATAGACATCAGTCTTCCTGATTCGGAAGTGATTTTTTTTTTTTAACCCAAAAAGTTAACATCGCATCGATCATATCTCCAAGAAATTCCACACCCTTAGGCATTTGAAATATTCCACCGAAAATTGATGCTCTCAGCAACTCCTTTCGAGTTGGGCTAGTGGTATCGTAGAGATTCGAAATGGCACTGGGGTAATATTTGGCAATAGCCCGGTGTACGACCATCTTTTTAGCTTGTTGAAATGAATTGTAATAAAGAAGAAATGACTGAGTCTCATACTAACATGAATTATTTAAATGTTAAATGAACTGTAATATATAATCAGGCTGAAATAACAATGCCGTCTTTAGAAAGATTCGATATTGACTATATATACAATCAATATCGACCATATATAAAATCGATATCGACTATAAAGACAATCGTTATCGACCGTATATATAGTCGATAACAACTCTATATACAGTCGATAACGATTTTATATGCGGTCAATATCGATTGTATTTAGAGTAACCTTAAAAAATTATATCAAGATATGCACCGACGAATGAAAAAAAAAAAACTCTACAAGAATGGAAGATAATTTTATTTCTAACTTACAGATTTGATAGCTTGAAGATTGAAAAACGGAACACCAGCGACTACGAATCGACACCGCCTTTCTACTGACTTCGAACAAAAAAGTAAATAATTAAAAAGGTAAATAGTAAAGAGTTGAATAAAGGACGGCTATTTATTACATTGGGGGTAATTTCGGCATTTCCTAAAGGTGGGCGACGGCTCGACGCGCAATGGGTCGATTTGGATAAAAGTAAAAATATAGAGTCTTTAATATAAAAGATGCATGGGTCGATCAATTAAGTTTCCCTTCGGATAAGCATTTGCCATACTTATCGATATTAAAGTATCGTTATTTACTTGTTTAATATATATAGATTAAAACAATTAATTTTTTTTGCCCACAGGACATTTTTTATATTATGTTCGATTCATATTCAGAGCAGTATAAGCTGATATGATCTAATATAGTATAAATATCAGCCGATATATATGAATCTTTATACCCATATCAAATCAAGGCATCATATCCTATTGGATGAAGCTTGACTCGACCGATATGTTGGATTAGGCCGATCTATAAAAAAATGTTGATGTGTTAGACATATCGGCTCATATGTGTGAGATATGGCGGATATTTTAAAACCATGTTCCGCACAGCCGGTTCAGAGTTATTAGCTGCGGCAGCGTCACTAATTAAAGGTAGTTGTTGAAAGAGACCCCCCACAAGCTGCTACTGTTGGACGTGGACTCACCAGTCTGGTGAGTTGAGCCCGCCCAATCGTTACGTCGGATCAAGATTGGCCGCTTTTAACCTATGGTTGCCTCGTTTATAATCTGCGCTAGAATTTTGTACCTGATCTGACCATGGGAAGCACTTTTTGAGATTTGAGAAAATTACCATGTGTTCACTGCAATTTGACGCCGATGATCTCAAATTTATTTATTTTAAAAAATTGAAATGAAAGTGATCTCCCTCATACGATTATATACGATCAAATGCCATCTAAGATTGACAACTGTTTATTTTAAAATGACATCTATTAGCTTTGATTCAAAAATTTTCATCCCAATCTCTTAACGCCAAAAATCTTTAAATCATTGATCCCTAAGGATATCAGTTAGCTCTCCCTTTCCTCTTCATGTAATTTCAAATGGTTCACATATTAACTCATGTTAATTCTACGTTTGACATCCTAAAAAGTTACCCCTAGGAGGCACGTAGAGCTGGGTGTTGCTTGGCTAACAATAATATATAATACTTAGTCATTTTTTTTTGAAACGGCCATTACTTAACCCCCTTTGCAGAACTGCCACCATATCATGTTTTTTATTGTCATTTCCACTAGATCATTCATTATGATCACTTGGAACAAGATTTCTGATTATGAACAACATTTCCGATGAAATCGCAACAAATAGATTGATTGGTCAAAATCTAGTAGATCCAGTTTACAATTTAGTTCGAATTCGCTGTGAATTGAGGGAGCTGGAAATAGTGAATCAATTTGCTTTTCAGTAACTAAGAGTTCAGATGCCATCGACGTGAGGTCAATGTCAACTTAACTATAAGCAGGAGTCAATTTCCGTATAAATTTAGTATGAATGACGTTCTAATAGAATCCGGCCAATCAACCGCCGATGGTTTATTTGATCGATCTCCCAATAACATTACAAAAAAAAATCATGGCCGAGATTATAATTTATAGAACATCATGGCTCGACTGTTGAAGGATTCTCCGGAGCTCATCTCTCATTCCCTGTAACAAAACTGGTTTTCGAATAACACCATTCATTCCGATCTGGAGACATTTCTCCCACACATCTTCATCGGCACTGGCAGTTAAAGCCACGAGCAAAGGCCAACCACCACTTCTGAACTTTCGGATTCTCACAGCAGTATCATAACCGTCCATCTCAGGCATGTGGAGATCCAAAAAAACCACTTGAAATGAAGCACCAGCAATGCCTAGAGCATTCAAACATTGGAACCCGGAAGAAGCTGCAGAAACTTCGCAACCTAATTTCTCAAGAAGCTTCCGTGTCACGGCCCTGTTGACGTCATCGTCATCAGCTACTAAGACCTTAAGGCCATTGAAGAGAGTCTTATGGAGGAGTATATGATCCGAGGATCCTCCCATATGTTCATGAATTCCTGTGGACGGCTGGAGATGGAATCTGAGAACTAGGGTCATGGTTTCTGGGAAACCTTGAGAGTTCGGGACTACCCAGATGTTACCTTGCATCATCTACAGATTAATACACAAGATTAACACGATGAACATAAAATTATTATAAGATATTAAATAATAAATGCAATTAGCATAGGGTAGAGAAAATTCATCATGAAAATTGGAAGGAATGATCAGTGGATTAACAGTAGAGAATGTTCTAGGTGGGATGTTATACATTGTCGCTATAGCAAGAGGATAGCGGATGAGGGCACATAGGAGATTCAATTGAATTAATTATACCTGTTTTCCATGAAGGGGGGGGCTAGGTGTTTATTTCATATAAAATTCAACAAAAGAAAAAGATTTTTGCTACTTTTGTAAAAAAAATGTGAAGCATTTCACATATCAGTAACAAGCAATGGAAGATTGAGAGAATATTTAATCATGAAAGATTGTGGAGTACGGAAGAGTTTAGCCCTGAAGAGAAACGAATGGAGAAATAAGACTCGCAAAGCCAACCCCAAATAATGAGAAAATCCTATGATAAAATGAACTTTTCAAATCATTATGGGAATATGGGGTAACCAAGAATTCCTACCTATATATATATATATACTTAAAAGTTGGGATTGAACCTGACGTCAAGTTTGCAATATTGTCAACCTTCCAGTTGAGCTACAGGCCGAACACCTCCTGTAACCAACTGAACATCCATCGACTGCTTGTATATGTCACAGAATAAGAAAAATACTTCCCTCGAGTGAAGACGGTTCCTCTTTTATTTCTATTTCTTCTTTCATTTCTAAAGTATAGAGACCCCACTTTCAGATAATACTGGGGTTATTTATCAATCACACAGACTCTTGCTAGAAAATCATGAGTAATGGAGGGAATTCTTGTTGCTTTTGACAGTTCAATAATAAATCTAAGATCTACGAGAACAAATATGCTTTGCATATGATCAGGATTGCATAAGAGAAGGCTGAAAATATTGTTCTGTTTTAGAAAACAAGCTTTCGTATGTGCCCACAGATCAGCTCTGATCGATCTCTAGTGCTAGATAAATCAATAAAAGATTATTTTTGTTCTTCTGTAAAATAATCCCGGATCCGAAGATTAAAATTTCCCAAAATGGAAACACATTTTGAGATGAGAGAGCTTGAAAATGTCGCCAAGCACGAAGATACAGTTCATTAGGTCATTCTTGAAAGAAAAAGAAAAAATCGATGATGGTGTGGTTATCACATATAAACACATTTTGATTATGGAGCATCTTTGCACAATTTCCGATCAACCTTGAAGCAACTATATAACCAATTCCCCAACCATAGAGAGAAACAGAGAAGAGATTCGCTTTTTACCTGCACAAGCTTTTTGCACATACTGAAGCTAAGCCCCTCTTTGATTCCTTCGCTGTTGGGTCTCCTAGCAAGCTGTACTGATGAAGTGGAGCCCTGTGATTGAGAACCATAAGTCCCAATTTCAAACTTTATACGAGTATATCCATCGGAAGAACTTGATTTCCATGGGACCCATCTCTGATCATGTCTGCCACCGCTCGCACTTTCAGAAACAACCCGAAATGCTATAAACCCTCTGTCGCATCCATTCAAAAGATTCCCAACCATATGTAATATGACCTGAAAAATCCGTTTCTCATCCCCGACCACCCGGTCGGCCAACGTATTCTCGACCTCAAGACCAAACCCAAAACCCTTACAAACACAAAGACACCTTGCAAGGCTAGCCGCTTCCTTGATCATAGAATGAAGCCGGAAAGGCCTCATTTCTAGTGCTAATCTACCACTATCCATGGTTGAAATCTCCATAACGTCATTTATCAAGGTTGAAAGTACCCGACTAGTTTTTGCCATCGTATCAACAATAATCCTCTGGTCAGAACCCAAATTTTCTTGCTGTATCATCGACAACAGACCTGAAATGGAGTGCATCGGTCTTCTCATCCCATGACTCATAACCTTTTGAAATGAGTTCCTCGCCTGGCTAGCCATCATTGCATCTTGTCTAGCCTGTTGTAAAGCACGGTTCTGCTCCACGAGTTTCTCTCTCATCATCTGAGATTCCTCTAAAACCGCAGCATGTGAGAGAGCAACAGCCACCTGATCAGCAACCACCTCAACAATCTCCAATTCCTGCTCGCTCCATTCTCTGCTATCGTCACTGGGGAGCACCAAAACCAGTATTGCATAACACGTTTGGATCAGTTCAGGTGTGCCGCCTTTGAAATCTGCAACCCTAAGCATCGGCATCCTAATAGCAGCCACACCGCCCGGCTTGGAGGTCTCACCGCTGCTTGCTGATCCCAATGCAGAGTCTGGACGCAAAGTCTTAACTCTTTCGCTCTTCTTGATCTCCATTACATCCGGGTCAGTTATCGGGATCGAGCGATTGTAAAGATTCAAAGAATCCCTCTCTTTCAATTCGTGGGTCAGATTCATCTCCGTCTTTTCCACATTTGGCATCCAAACAGCACAATTTTGCAGGGCTAATGTCTTGGACAGTTCAACCAAAGTTGTGTACAAAATGTTATGCCTATCGAGTGATTTCCTTATCTCTTGGGTGAGCATTCGCACATGCCAACTGGCTTCCTCTTGTCGTTTCATCATCACAACCTCGCGATCGAGCTCTCGAGCTTTCTTTTTCAGGAAAAGCTCTCTCACTTTCACTTTAAGAAGCAACGGGAACAAAGTTACGAGTGTAATCGCAGTTGCACAAGAGACAAGGGCCGTGAGGAATTTGAATATGGTGAGTGCCAACATCAACCGAAATGTGTGAGGGGCATACGTTAATGCGTTCAAGAAATGGGTCAATCCGCATAGAACGATGAAGGCGATGAATTGGAAGAGGACCCATTTGAACGGCACATTTGAGCAGCTGACAAAGTAGACGAGCTCGAGAGGGATCGAGAAGTAGGCTAAAGCGATCAAGAAATCGCTCACTCTTTGGCATTCTAAAATGCTCTCTACGCTCCAAAGGCCACCATCATCATCACAATTACAACGAGGGATTACTCCGTTTTCGGCAGTCGAAACAGAGAAAAGAAGGGACCAAATCAACAGCCCATGACTTAATGCTCTTAACATTGCATTAAAAAACAAAGAAGAAAACTACTTCAATCTAAACCCTAGAACTAAAACCCTAGAACCCAACTTTCCAAATCCAACAAACCCATCACTCGAACCAACTGATTATAATAATATATAAATTCCTCTTCTATTTTGTTTCCTCGAACTTTTCTCTTTAGTATATTTGTGTATAAAAAGAAAGAAGGAAAAGTACTCCTGAGAAAAATGTCGAAAAAGAAAGTCAAAAAGAAAAAAAAAAGAAAGAAGCTAAAACCGCTGATCTTCAAATTCTAAAATCAGAAACCACAAATGCAGCGCATGAAAAGAAGAAAAAGAAAACGAGTACCTAAAGGGCAAAACCACCCAAAGCCGAACCGGGTTTCGCCCAAAACCGCCCTCCGATCTTATCCAGATTCGATTTCGCTCCAATATGTTTATATTTCGGGAAATAAAACCGCCATTAAAGCAACCGAAACTGCCCACTCTGTTCCATTAATACCACATTCCTGGATCCAAAACCAGACCCAATAACAAAAGAACCAAAACCACCCACGAGAAAACCACCAACAAATCCTGCTTTCAGAATCCGGAACAGGCCATCCCACACCACGAAACCCGTTTATAGCCCTGTAACGGACGGTTTCGAGTAAAAACCCGGGTTCAGGACGGTTTTTAAGGAGAAAGCCGGTTTTGATCTCCGGTTTTCTGCAGCTCATGGCAGAAGCAATACTCTGAAAACCACCGGTTCGATCATATCTCTTCCCTCTTCTGTATTAAACGTACCAAATCTTCTCTTAAATAAAAAAAAAATAGTAATAATATTAAATAATTAAAGTGGTAAAATTTTGAGAGCTCTTATTGAAAGAAAGAAGAGGAGACACCAATTAGAAAATACCAAAGAATCGAAGACAAATGAAATAGAAAATAAATAAGATCATTAGATCATATATATTGTCTATTGATGAAGAGGGAAACTGTTTAAAGAGGATTGGTTTTGTGTGGGGCCCACACATGTGTTTATTTTTCATATTCTTTCTAACATGAGGAGAACCTAGACACCCTTTTGTGCACTTTGGCGACGTCCGCGTCAGATAGATATTTTCTCCGATGTTTCTTTTCTCTCTATTTATCACGACACGATAAATCGATTTCTCGGCTTAGGTGGAACAAAGGTAATCGACCGGTGCCACGTTGTTGCAGCGAAAAATACAAAGTTATTTGAATCGACAGCTGTCGTTGCCACCATGTGGCACGTGGACTGTCGACAGCTGAAAATGGGTCATCACGTGAGTAGGACGTGATGTAACGGAGGAACGGCTCGATCTAAAAAACTGAAAGCACGTGTGCTCCGCCCACTCTCTATGAATTCTGTTTTGGATGGACGTTATCTAACTTGAAAATAATGTCTAATAATGAAATATAGGGTGGTGCTTACCACTATCACAGATTGATCAACATTCCATCCATTTCTATCCGTTGAACTGAATGGGATCAACATGCACTCCATTAATGGACCTTTGGTGGAATGCCGTTTTTATGGTTATTCGATTGATAGGATGAATGAGACTTTCCAAATACTTCCATTTTATAGCAGCGAGCCATATAAGGCACATGATTAATGTCGGTCACCTACATTGAAAATCGTTGATGGCATTAAATCTGAAGATGATACTTTATTTTTCATTCTAATCTTTAATGTAATGGATCTTCAGCCCATGCAAGGTATAAAAATTGGCCGATACCAGGTGCTTATATGCATTTTGGCAAACCGATACGTATTGGTATCTCAACTCGGATACCCGATACGTATCGGCCGATACATATTGGGTATCGGCCGATACGTATCAATTTACCCTCAATTTTATAGTTTTTTTAAAAAATAAAAATAAAATAGGTCGATACGTATCGGTATCAACCGATTCATATCAGTTTCGGGCAAGCCGATACTCGAGACCGATACCGATTTTAATACCTTGCCGACAAATATTTTATTCCATGTGACACAAATCCGAAAAGGTTGCCCTATAATTATATTGGAGAGTGATGTGTAGGGCTCTCAATGGGCTGGGTTGGCCTAAAAAAAGCGGTGCTTTCTATTAAGCAAACTCATACCGGTATTCAAATCATGCTAAACGTGTCGCAACCCGGATCAAACCAGGCCGGGCTTGGGTTGAGTGTTCCAACACTAGGCCCGGATAAATATATATACTAGAGCTTCAATATATCGCGTCATTAGTCCTAAGGTGATAGGAGGAGCAAAATTAGTCTCCGATTTGATCTTGGATCCCCAAATCATTAGAATGAGGAGTTTGTTTGACTTTCGTTTCTGCAAGAAGATACTGACATTATTCTACGCTTTCCTCTCCTTTGGTTGAATAGAGAAGAGAAATTGGTTTGGATTCATCACAAAAGAGGAATTTTTTTTATTAAAAGTGCATACAAAGTGGCATTGGAGATGAATCACAATTATACTTATTCTACGTCGGCAAGTTTGTCGGTAGAGAAAAAGTATTGGAAAGATCTATGGCATACCCAAGTACCGAATAAGGTGAAAATCTTTGCATTGAGAGCTTGCAAAAATATCATTCCAATAAAAAATTCTCTCCATAAAAAGATTGACTTGATTTCACCCATCTATGATCTTTGTGGTGTGAAGTATGTAACGATTGAGCACGCTATTCGACAATGTCACATGGCAGAGTGCCGTTGGTTCCTCTCTTCATTAGATGCTCGAGGTACAATGAACCAACATTGTTCCTTTAAGGAGCGGGTTCTGTTATTTTAGGAAGAATTTGGAAAGGAGAACCTGAATCCACTATAAAAAAAATAAAACTATTAGCGGCAGTTTTTTGCTCTCAAAAATTGCTGCTATTAATAAAAAAATACTATTAAGACTATTAGCGGCAGTTTTTGGCTGCTGCTAATAGTCTAATTTTGTGTAGTCGCCTGTTTATCATTGCTTGGGCCATTTGGGAGGAACGAAACCTGAGGGTCCTTGAGGCTCATCCCCGTGATCCAACATCCATCACAAGGGAAGTAGAGGCTTTCCTAATAGATTTTCTCGGACTTTCTCTTGACTAACGCATGTGAGTCATCTCAAATGTACTAAGAGCTAGTATCTGAAGGGACAACACAACACATTGGGTCCCTCCCGCTGAGAATCTCCTTAAAGTTAACTTTGACGGAGCCTGGACACTCTAATCTAAATCGTTAAAAACAACTAAGGCTTGGTTATGGCTTCACTAGCTAGAAACTGCATGAATATTTCTTTAGCTGACCACTGTGAGGCGTATGCTTTCCTCCAAGCTATTTGGTTCGTGCAACAGTGTGGGTTTCAAAATATAGTTTTTGAAGGCGACTTGCTACGCATTATCAAAGGGGTGGTTGACTCTACTTCTGATGATTTTGACCTATCTATGCTTTTGAAGGACAAAAGATGGCTTGGCTCTCTTATCGTAGGCCACTTTCTCTCATATAAAGCGCTCGACTAATCGAGTTGTTGATGCTCTAGCCAAAATAAGGCTAAAGAATGATTGTAATGAGATTTGGATGGAGGATGCTCCTATCCAGATTCATGACATTTTATCCTCTGAGTAATTGAATGAATGATATTCCTTTAAAATATATATATATATATATAATTTACTTAAATGCTCCGAGATTAATCGTTATCTGCTATAATCATTGTTCGTTATAACCATTGTGCAACAAACTAAAATGAAATATTTGAATAAAAGTATGTACCTGAGCCTCTATAATATTAATATAATTATTTAATTAAAGTTTTAACCTTCTTCAAACTTTTATTAGGAAAAAAAAAATCCAAATCCAACCAAATTTTATTAGAAAAAATAGCCCAACAAAATAGTCAAACCAAATTTTATTAGAAAAAAAGTGATGAAAAAAGCTCGAAAAAACACCCAAGCCCGGCCCGGCCCGACAAGGGCCAGGGTTGGGTTGAGTATATTGCAGACTCGTTTAGGGCCGGGTTGAACCCTAGCCCGGCCCTAATCCGGCTTATTGAGAGCCCTAGTGATGTGATTTAAGGGGCATCTTTTTTAGATCCGTGCCACGTGTAATAAGAAGTTGACAATTTGATAGCACGACCTTAAGATCTGTTGGGTGGCAAATTGGAATGAAAAATGATCACGATCATGGATCAAAATACCGTCTAATATCGATACATATCGTCCGATATCGATACATATCGTCCGATACGTATTGATTTTGGACCATAACAAGACGGTAAAATAAGTTTTTATCGCCCCCTTAAAAAACAGTCAAATTATCATCCGTATCGTTCAATGTATCATCTGTATCGTTCGTATCGTCCAAATTATCAGCCAATTTATCGTATGTCTCAGAATGTTAGGATTTTTCTTAGAAATAGTCAAATTATCATCCGTAGCGTCCAACTTATCGTTCGTATCATCCAAATTATCGGTCAATCCGATTTTTTGGGATTTAAAAAAAAAATATACTAGGACGATATATTCAATGTATCGCCGATACATTGAATGTCTTGAACGATACGCGATATGAATCATCCTGGAGGTTTGGACGATACGTAAAAATTCGATTTTTTGATCCATAATCATGATTGTCCAATTAAATCCAGTCAACAGTTTTAGTCCAATTAAATCCAGTCAAGGTTTTTAGTGTAGGCGCCACCCCAATAATCTGGTAGGCGCGATTAGAGGTACCCACGAGGCATTTTGGTTTTTGATTTGATGGTCTCAATTGGATTGAAGGAATCATCCACCAACTAAGAGTTATAAGTTACAAAGCAACCCCTATTTTATAGAGTGACGCTAACTTGGTTTATATAAGGTAAAATCACTCATAAGATGAAATTAGGGCTGCCAAAAGGGACTGGACCCAAATCAAATTGGACCCGCACCCGATTGACAAATCTTTGCGTCAGGATTAGTTGGGTTGGGATATAGGGTAGGCTGTGGGTGGAGAACCAAAATCATTAATTAAATAGCATGGCCCATTTGTAGGTCCAGATGAAAATGCTATCAATAGGACGAGCCATGCCTGTAATGGATCAACATTTTATTGGGCTTGTGCAGCCCACTGTTCATTATCTACCTCTATCATGCTCAAAATGGGTGGGGCCTGGGTACAAAATTGGGATGGGCTTGGGCTGAGTGTAATCTGGTCCAAGTTTTTTGTTTCAGCCTAACCCAACCAAAAGTTTGGGCCAGCTCGGCTATTTGCCTTTAGAAAATCAGGCTCAGTCGGGCCAGACTTCGCTTAGGCACGAACATAGCCCGGATATAAATAGGGCCAGGGTAGATCCGATTGCTTTCGGGCTCTGGCTTTTTTGCCTCAGTCAAACCTGACCCGAACTGGGCTGGGCGGGGCCGGTCTTTTGATAGATGGCTAAGCCCGTTGACGACCTTGTACTGAAATTGTAAAATGGGAATCGACTTGCTATTTTTTAAGGCATCTTTGTCTCATTCACTTGATCGAGTTCGTAAATTTTGACTGTCTAGTGCTTATACATAAACCTCAATCAAAATAGGAAAATATTATACAATTGAAAATAGGAATTAAAAATATCATATTAAATTATTAGCAGGCAAGGGATTAATGGGACATCGTATTCCTAATCCTAATCACCTTCTAGAGTAATATATGCCTTCAAGCCGATATAAATCGATATATATTGATTAAGTTTCAAGCCGATAAGTATCTGATATTAAATTATCCGATATTAATATTTAAAGTCTGATATAAATCGGCATATATTGGTTAAGTTTCAAGCCGATAAGTATCTGATTTTTATCGGCCAAATCGCCTGATGTTTAAGGACTCCTTTTGAAAAATAGGAATATTAAAAAACTGAGTAAATAATTAAAACATTAATAAAATTTATCCAAAGGGCATTTTGAGTATTATTTCCATATATCATATCGGATACATATTGGCTGATCCGATATGTGCTGATTTTGACCGAGTTTGACCTAATATTTGACCTCATATAAACTCAGAGGTATATATCCTATCGGATGGATGGGGCTTAACACGTTACATATCCGCGATTATTCAAAACCTTAGCTTCGATAGCAAGATCTCAGTGCGAAATATATTTCAATAGATTTGAATGCCTTAATAGCAAGTTCTGCTAAAACATCTTTTGTAGTGAAACTTGTAAATGGTCATTAATTAGCATCTTTTTTTGTTTTTTTTGAAAGGAAAACAGTCATTAGCATCACAATTAGTTAGTGTATTTTAACAAAAAAATCGTTTTAAAATTTCTATTTTCAAAGTTTTGTTCCTCTTGTTTTGCTTCTACATGAGAGGAGCCTACTAATTTAAGTCTCATATGGGAAAGGAACTAGAATTCCTATGTGCTTATTGTTAAGAAAAGTGATATTGATAATGGCTCCGAGGCACGTAGATCACTACGTTGTTTTAAAGACAATAAATACTCCCACTCCGTCAGATAAACGAAGATGTAATAGGTGTCTAGCGAATCTGCTTTCAGGATACAACAAAGCCCGTTCTTGTCAAGAACTATGTGTTCTTTTCTAGATTGTATTTTATGATACACAAAGATTCTTAAAAAAAAAAAAAATTGTAAGAGAAAAAGATGTTATTATAGTTTGTGTTGTCTTGTATATCTTGTGTTTTTTTTAACGGAGATCTTATCTCTATTTATAGAAAAATTCTCAAACATTGTGTCTTTTCAGATTACGGTGAAAAGATTTCACATCTGTCTTTTTAGATAGTTGTGTCTTTTCAGTAAAAAGATAAATCGATTTCACTTGTGTCTTTTCATATAACAGTAAAAAGATAAATCGATTTCACTTATGTCTTTTCATAAAATTGTGTCTTTTCATATAACAGTAAAACGATAAATCGATTTCATTTGCCTTTTTAGAAAGTTGTGTCTTTCGGTGAAGAGATGTAAGACTTGTGTCTTTTTAACCAATGATAAAAGATAACGGTAGAAGAAAAATCGATTCACTTGTGTCTTTTTAGATTTACTGTGAAGAGATGCCAGACTTGTGTCTTTTCACATTTACGGTGAAGAGATAAATTCAAATATGAAAAAACACTTCTTTAGAGAGATAATATTTACAAGTTTGTCATTTAATTATTATCAATATATATAATGATAATTATAAACTTAATTTTAAAACAATAAAATATATATTACTATACTAATATATATAACAATCTCCCACTTGTTTCAAAATAATAATAAAAAATTAAGTATCAGAGCGATTATACTAAGCATTATCAGAGGTACCGGTCGGTTTGAACTTTTGACTAGTACATACAACTCAAAGTTTGTGAGGACTTTAAATAGCTTATAGCCTTGAACTTAAAACATGTCTAACAAACTAGAATTATATATACATTTACTATGACCTAAATCATTGGTGACATAAGGCTTGCGCTTTACAACTATGCGCTATAATCCTGATTTTATGAGTATCTTAGAAAGATGATCGAATCTCTGTTGAAGTGACTTCATGTCCATACTCATATAAGTGAATTTATCATGGGTGCTCTTGTAACTATTTTATCACCTCAACAAATGAATACGTATAGAATCATTAAAAGTTAAATTCACCCTTTCAGATTATAAGAGATGTGCATGAATTTTAGCACCATAGGGATGATCAATAGGTAACATACGTTTATGCACTTTCAAGGGTCACATAGTAGTATCTTATCTCGTTGAACTTAGGATTTGAGATCTCTAACTCTACTAAGTTGAGGTTCAACTATTGTGCCTTTAAAGATATCGGCGTTGGACTCATCCCACTCAATATTTTTAACATTGTATCTTTGGGTAGTGTTTTTGTAAGCTTCAAAGTCATTCCGTCTCTTTTACTCCCGCAAACAATGCTATATACTATGATTCCATACTTGAATCAGAAAGACATGTTTGTTTCTAGACCTCACGATACTCCTCCTCCTATCAAAGTAAAAATCCATTTGCTTGTAGATTTTGAATCAGATGAGTCAGAAATCCAAGTAGCATCAGTAAACCTCTCTAAGAGTTTAAGTTTTGCTACTATATTATAAACTATAATACATAATTCCTTTCAAGTATCTTAATGCCCTACGAATAGCTTCCCAATGTTCTAAACCTGGGTTGCTAGTTTACTTAATACCCCTACTATAAATGCTATATCGGCTCTAGTATATTTTTTTAGATATATAAGATTTTTATCTTAGTGACGATATACTGTAATTCTTGAACTTGTTCAAAAATCAATTTATCTCAAACCATTTTGAAATTAAAATATTAGAAATTAGAAAAACCTTTGCACATATATCCTCAATTAGATACTTTTTTGCTAATGAATATCAAAATCTTTAGTAATAGTGCAAGCCTATCGTTCAATGCATTGAGGATGTGGTATCGACAATCTGGATCATCAACCAGCCATTTGAGTTGAGCATCCGATCCTCCACTAGTCATACTTCCTGCTGTTTCCGTAAATCAGTCAAGTTTGATGATATCTTGATTCACGAACTTTATGCTCTGAGCTATTAGAATGATATATTGTCTTTAAATTATTGAGAAAAGTGATATTGATAATGACTCCGAGACACGTAGATCACTACATTGTCTTAAAGACAATAGACGTCCCCCACTCCGTCGGATAAGCGAAGATGCAACAAGATTCCTAGTGAATCTGCTTTCAGGATACAGAAGAGCTCGGTCTTGCCAAGAACCGTATGTTCGTTTCTAGATTGCACTTTCTAGAGAAAGAACCTGTCATACAGATTTTCTGATACACAAAGATTCTTTAAAAAAATAAGAATTATAAGAGAAAAAGAGAAATATATATTATTATAGTTTGTGTTGTCTTGTATATCTTGTGTTTTTTTTAATGGAGATCTTATCTCTAGTTATAGAGAAATTATCAAACATTGTGTCTTTTCAAATTACGATAAAAAAATTTCAGATCTCAGTCTTTTTAGAGAGTTGTCTTTTCGGTAAAAAAATAAATTCTGTCTTTTCAGAAAGTTGTGTCTTTCGGTGAAGATATGCAAGACTTGTGCCTTTTCAACTAATGATAAAAGAAAAATCGATTCACTTGTGTCTTTTCAGATTTACTGTGAGTGAAGAGATACCGGACTTATATCTTTTTATATTTACGATGAAGAAATAAATCCAAATATGAAAAAACACTTCTTTAGAGAGATAATATTTACAAGTTTGTCATTGAATTATTATCAATATATATATATATAATGATAACTATAAATTTAATTTTGAAATAATAAAATATATATTACTATACTAATATATATAACACTTAGAAATAACCCTTACTCACTTGTTTTGTGTAATCACTAAAGGGAGCCCTTGTGTCCGAACGAGCCACGAGGGCTGGTTTGAAAACCATTTAATCGAACGTGTGTACAAACCCTTTGCACCGGTAGATAAACCTTTCTATTTCATGGCTAAATTTCTTTTACTTTGATCATTCTCCTTTACCTTTCTGTTTTATGGCTAAATTTCTTTTTACTCTATTTACACTACAAAAAATAAGACTATTAGCGGCAGCCAAAAACTGCCGCTATTAACAAAAAATCTGCCCCTATTACCCTTGCCGCTAATAGTCTTAATAGTTTTTTTGTTAATAGCGGTAGTTTTTTACTGCATAAAACTGCCGCTAATGGTCTTATTTTTTGTAGTGTCATTCTCCTTCTTCTTTTTTCATAATTTTGATATCGACTCGTACTCTATTCATGCTCACCTCTTCTTTCTAATTTTTTTAGCGTTACTCAACAATGGGTGTCCACCCATCACGTGCATTAAATCAGTCCACACATCTGTGTGACTACATGATGTGCACAGACTTTTATGCATTGGAAGTCTGTGCACATCATGTAGTCACACAGACGTGTGTACTGCTGCGTCCATGATGGCTGGACGCTCATTGTAGACCAGCTCATTTTTTTATTGGTTTTCCCCTTCTACTTCCTTGTACTTGTCACATTTCATGTATATAAGTAACTTAGTATTGTATTGGTTTCATCTCAATGCTTTGTACAAGGGCTGTTTCTTATGACTTGATATTAGGTACTCTGAGCAATAATCAGATCCAACTGATTGAATCAGATTTCGTGTTCAACCAGTTTTATAACCATTGGATAAAAGAGAATCTTCATCTTATGAAAATGGAAATTGTAGAACTCAAGATTCTCTTTTATCCAATGATTGTAAATATAGATGAACAGAAAATCAACTTCAACCAGTTGGACTTGACCATTGACCTAGTTACCCGACCCAAGTGCGAACAATGGCGCTTGATGCTTGAATCAATCTTTCTGTTGCCTCTATCATCTTTGGAGAATGAATTGATATTTTTTAGCGCCAATTAAATGAAAGGTCAAAAGTGTATTGTAACGGATTTGTCTGCTCATAAATAGCTATCTATTTCATGAGGCTTGACCACATAAGTAGATTGAGACTCCGCTACTGGGGCAAAGGTCATGTATTGAATACTAGCTCACTTCTTATTTATGCACTATAAAAAATAAGACTATTAGTGGTAGCAAAAAACTATCGCTAATACCTTTACCGCTAATAGTCTTAATAACTTTTTTGTTAATAGCAGCTGTTTTTTACAACTAAAAACTGCTACTAATAGTCTTATTTTTTGTAGTGATGCCATTACCCATCCTAGCCTACACCCTTTCTCATGCATAGTCACCAAGTTGGGGTTTGGCAATAATTTTTTTAGATGATCAAATTGTTTATTTAGATTATTGTATAATTTGGCAAGGTTAAAATTTGAAAAAATTCACTATAAAAGACTATTAAGACTATTCGCGGCAGTTTTTTGTTATTGCTAATAGTCATATTTTTTATTGTGATTGGTCTAAATTTGGGGAAAAATTGAAGAGAATAAAATAAAAAAATAAAAAAATAAAAAATCTTTTTAGAAAATATTGAAAATCACATTCTTTAAAACATGAATTATTCGCAAATTTTTAAAAATATACGAACTTTTAAAAACTTGCGAATAATTCACATATTAGTTTGCTCAAATGTACAAGTTATTTGCAAAATTTTAACAAATTCGGAGAATTTGGTGACCATGCTCCCCTGACCAAGCTTAGTAAGGAAGGGCAATTCTAAGGAAGTGGTGGGCTGCTGGGTTATCGTTTTTCCTTGGCTTCTCCATAACGTTCGAGTGCGGCCGAGGAGCTTGGCTGCTCCCTTTTCATAGCTCCTTCGAGGTGTCCCTATCTCTTTATTACCAAAAGTAGAGTTGGCCGGTGGTGCACATGGAGAGGAGTAAAGAACCCGATTTTTCCTCATTTATCATTAATGTTTTTGTAAAACACACGGCTTAGAACCATCTTTGATGTTGTACCCATTTCTATCCATCAAATTTCGTATATAGAATGATCAGGACCGTTCAACTCATTTGGCCTCACCTTGGATGAGTCATAGTCTATAGATAAGACGACAAAAAACATAATCAATTGGAATTGTCTTATTATTAAAATTCTTGGACAAGGATGAAATTGAGGACGGACCTTCGTAATCTTCATTACGAACGTCCGTTGTAAGATTTTTTGTCATCATCATGACCCAAAAATCAGTGTTGCTCATTTAAGAAAAAGTTCTGCCAAGTAATTAAGTTTGACAAATTGATTTGTCAATTTTGGACCCACGGTCGTCCGTAGTACACTCACGGACGTCCGTGACCCGAAAACATATAAATTTTCGGTAGTTCGGACAGTTTTGCAACTGATCCGAAAATCTTCATTCTAAAATTTTTCTGGTCCAAATTTTGTCTTTGAGATTACTTACCATCTTTTGATTTCATTCTTAAATCTCATTGATGTTTGTGTGTCTTTACGATTTCGTGTTTGAGAGTGTAAGACTTGTGTGAGACAAGTGAGCCTTCGTGAGAGACGTCGGTTGATGGAAATGTTCACTATGGATAGTGTGATGGTGAGAGGCTGTCATGTTTGGTGATTGGAGTGTTAGGGCATATCATTCCAAAGAAGCACTCTAAAGTTTTTTGATTCATAGTGAATTTTTTTTTCTTGGATCTGAGATAGATCCCGTGGTTTTTGCCTATGATGGGTTTTCCACTTTAAAAATATCTTGCGTACTTATTTTGATTGTGTGGTGATTGTGAGTAGATTTTATGTGACGACCCGACTTTTCCAATCCCTTAGGTATAGGAAAGGCCGATTCGCCAACCTATCGAATAAACGATAAGCCGGACAAACAGGACACATATCAGAGTAAAGCGTAATAAATATCCATAGCTAAAATAAATGCGGAAGCAATTAAAAGTAAAGAACCACCGATGATGGCCGACCATCATCGAAACATGACTCATAACAGAAATCAACGTCAAGTATAAAACTATGATATCCAACTAAAATGGGCCCACAAATTCAAGTCTAACTCTCACCACAAATAGAAGTTCTATCGGGAAAAAACTCCCGGGGAGGAACCTCAAGCTCTTCCTCAGGCACGTAGTCGGATCGATCTCCACAAATAAATAGCCACGCGATTACTGAACACATGACGTATAGTGAGATGAGCTAACCAACAAAGCTCAGTAGAAGAAAGACATCTACGGCATTTTACTTTAACTAACATGGTTTCAAAACAAATATCAGATATAGCTTGTCAAACATATAAGCAGATAATAAACTGAATTTAGGTGCAGAAATCATATGTAAGATTTATTTCTAAATGTGTGAAAACAGTTTGCACGGTGTTAAATGTTTTAGTTTCTAACTTCTATATGTAAAGTTCAGTAATTCATGACTTAATCCTCAACTTAAAATACCTCCCGAGTAAACTATATCTCGAGAGCAGGAATATAGCCGATGGGAACCCCTACCTACCATCGTCGTTCATGAACCCTTTTTCAGGATGCAACAAGCCCCTGCGTAATGAGAGAAACTTGTGCCAGGAAATTGTTCAGAAATTTTTTGAGGGGTCGTTCAGGTCAATAATAAAACAAATGCAGATACTAATATAAATCAGATGCAAGTTTCTTATACATAGTTCAGGCTCTTGATTTCAAATTTTCAGAGCTTAAGCAGATTCAGGTTTCAGGATTCAAGTAGATTTAGATTTTCAGTCATTCATATCAATTTCAGTTTACAGATGTGATTTCAATGGCATATGCAAGTTCAAAGATTTTAATTCAAAATATCCATGCGAATTAAAATAAAATATTGTAAAGATGAGATTCTTCTACCAAAAACTTCGAGTTATGTCAAGTAAAAGTCCTATTGATGGCCTCTCGCCCTCAATCTACATCACAATATACGTTCATGCATTAAGATAAACTCTAATTACTAATAATATAGACCTATTTAAGCGTTTCCTCAAAAACAAGTCAAAACAGGCAAGTTGTGCCAATCCTAGAATTTGACGTAACATTCTCATATATTTTTGACTATCAAGACGATTGATCCATGAGTTGGTTAAAACATAAAAGTTGTAGATTTTTCTATTAGCTTTCCAACGCAAAATGAATCGTCTCAATCGGAGTTCGGGATAAAAAGTTATGACTAAAATACCAAGGCAATATCGAAGTTGGATGATAATAGCTCGCTTGAGCGATTTGACGTAACATTCTCATATATTTTTGACCATCACAGTTACGTATTGCTAACATTTCTAAAGGCCGTCTCAGCACTTATTGGTTCGGGACTTTGCATGTGAGATTCCCAAATACCACTCGTTGATATCAGTTAGGAATAAGAGGGTACCTCGCTCAAAGGTGATGATAATGCTGACAGTTAAGCCCGGGCTTCAGCGATCGTGTGAATTTCATTTGGTTTTCAAGTAGGTGACTTAGAAATCGAAACCCATACATCCCAAAGCAAAACCCATGGCTAATCTAATGATTTAATCAAAAATTTAATTAAAAGCGTACCTTTAATCTAAGGATTCCTAGATTAGAAATGAGTCACCTTGAATGGAACTTGAGCAAACCGGGGTTTCCTCAGCGATTCGCGCCATCGATCGATCTCCGAGTTCACGAGAGACAACTCCAACACGCCCCAATGATCTCAACCTCTCCCAATAGCCAACTACGAATCCAAGGTTGATTCAAGTTCTTTCTAAGGTTTAAGTGTTTTCAACAAAAGGGTTCTAGAAGGAGGTTTTCTAAACCGATCTCCTACGATGATTGAAGAAGAGAAGCGGAGTTTCACACGGTTGGGTAACTATCCTCTCTTAACAAAACCTAGTATAATACGGGAATGCAATTCCTTCTTATAATAGGATTGCTCACAAAGTAAAACACACACACACATCTTATGTATTATACACTTCTAATTTTAAAACTCAAGTCCGGTGTTGAGCGGCTACACCGAGGTCGGTGCACAACTTTCGCACGAGGGTCCAAATGGGCTCTAAATTAAAATCTGTCCGCACAATCACATCTAGATAAAAATCCAAAACAAATGGTGACGTCGGTTGCCGAGCCGAATACACACACAGGGTCAGTCTAACTCGGGTTCAAAATACGGGTCTTTACATTTTAATTGATAAATTTAATAGATTATATTAAAAATCCCTTATTTCAATTGGTATCAGAGAATGGTCACTTGGTAAATTTTAATAAATTAAGTGTTATGTCTAATTTGGGATATCACGATCTTCCTAGAGAAGGTGCGTCTACTGCTAGACTCCCTCTGTTTGATGGCTCTAATTATCCTTACTGGAAGGCAAAGATGAGAGTATTTTTAAGTTCACTTGATCCTCACATTTGGTATTCTATTGAGGACGGATGGTCGCCACCAACTACGACCTCTGTTGTCGATAATATACCGCATACCACTATCAAACCTAGATCTTTATGGACGGATCAGGAATATGATAATCTTGGTTATAATTCCAAGGCCCTTAATGCTTTATTTGGAGCAGTTACTGCTTCTGACTTTCGTCGAATAAGTACTTGCACCATAGCCAAAAATGCATGGAAAATTCTTGAAACCACTTATGAAGGGACTCCTCAAGTAAAGATTTTCAAACTTCAAATGCTCACTTCTCAGTTTGAAAATCTTCGCATGGATGAGGATGAAATTTTTTTTGATTTCTATATTCGCTTAAATGATATTGTAAATGGCTCATTTAATTTAGGAGAACCTGTTTCTAATACTAAAATTGTGCGAAAAATTCTAAGGTCTCTACCTAAAAGGTTCAGATCAAAAGTCAATGCTATTGTTGAATATAAAGATGTTGACAATCTAAACTTAGATGAACTCGTTGGGTCATTACAAACTTATGAATATGAAATTCAAGATAATCATGTCACTAAAAGTGTTGCATTTAAATCATCAAAGGTTGAGTCTAATTCTAGCAGTGATTCTGATCAATCAGATGAACTTGCTTTATTTGTTAAAAAATTTAAAATTTTTTATAAAAATAAGAAACAAGCTTTTAAAAAATTTGAAAATTCTGAAAATTTTAAATCATTTGAGAAGAAACCTAAAAATGATTCTCCTGACACTACTCAATGCTTTAAGTGTTACGGTTATGGGCATTGCGCTAATAAATGTCCTAGTAAGAAAAATGATAAAGGAAAATCTAAAGCCTTGACTGCTTCACATGAGATTGATATATCAAATGAGTCATCTTCTGATGAATCTGAATCTAGTTCTTATGGGTTTAGAGCTTTTGTTGCTTCTATTGTGGAATCTAATAATTCTCAAACACCTTCCCATACTGAAACTGACTCTATTGATTTAATCTCATCTGCTAATGAAATTGATGGTGATGTATTGGATATGACAAATGCCTACAGTGAACTTTATCAAGAATCAATACATCTAACTAAAGAAAAAATTAAATTGATCAAAGAAGTGACTGAGTTAAAAAACATTATAAGAAATCTTCAAGAGAATGTAAATTGTTTCACTTTAAAATTTATAGAACAAGAAAATAAAGTAAATTCCCTTATTGAAATAAATAAAAATTTAAAAAGGGAACTTAGTTCTATTTCTGAAAAATATTCAAACATTTACAAGACTAATGAGAAAATGGAAAAATTACTCAGTTCTGGTTAAAGAACAACAGACAAATCAGGTATTGGATATCATCATGTAGTAAATAAAAATCTAAAACCTGAGGTAACTCATGCTCCACAATTTGTTAAAGAAATAACCCATGCTCTAAAATTTGTTAAAGAAATCAAATCACTTTCTACGAATTCTAAACAAAAGGGTAATAAATTCAGATCTTCCAATACTAGATTTTTTAATAGGAGAGTGCCAATCTGCTATACTTGTGGATGAGAAGGGCATACTTATGTATATTGCCCATTTGCCTTTGAATACTCTCAATACTATGTTCCTAACTACTAAACTTTTAAGAAAAATAAAGTCATTTCATTGAATAGTTCAAATAAATATAACAACAAACATGTGATTCAAAACAAATCAAATCTTAAATACAAACGTGTTTGGATTCGGAAATCTGATTTGACTGCTCAGGTTGCTCATATTTCACTAAAAGCAAGTGAATCGTCTAAATGGTTCCTTGATAGTGGCTGTTCTAGGCATATGACTGGTGAGAAATTATTCCTCTCTCATCTTAGTCCATGTTCGGAAGGAAATGTGACTTTCGGTAATGGAAGTTCTTATAAAATTACTGGAAAAGGAACAATTAATGCACCTGGATGTCCTAAACTAAAAGAAGTCCTTTATGTTGAAGGACTTAAGGCTAATCTCATTAGTATTAGCCATTTATGTGATGATGGGATGAATATTAATTTTTCAAAAAATTTGTGCACTGTTGTTGATTCTAATGGCAAAATTGTTCTTGAAGGGATTAGATCTACTGATAACTGTTACACTTTTAGTGATCCTCTCAAAAATAGTTGTCTTATCACTAAAATAAATGAGATCAATATCTGGCATCAGAGGCTTGGCTACATGAATAAAAATGATCTTTACAAATTAGCCTATGATCAACTTGTTAAAGGTTTACCTAAATTAAGTAAATCAGATGGATCTATTTGTAGTGCATGTCAAATGGGTAAACAGACCCGTGTTCCGCACAAGAAAGTAAATATTCCTACTTCTTCTAGGATTCTTGAATTAATACATTTTGATGATTTTTCTAGATATAAGTAGTTTAGGAGGTAAGAAATATGTACTTGTTGTGGTTGATGATTTTTCTAGATATACTTGGGTTGCTTTTCTTAGAGAAAAATCTCAAGCTTTTGATGAATTTATTATCATCTCTAAGAGAACTCAAATTGAAAAAATCTTTCTATAATTCGAATTCGTAATGATCATAGTAAAGAATTTAAAAATTCATCTTTTGCTAAATATTGTGCATCAAATGGAATAAAGCATGAATTTTCTGCTCCTCACACACCTCAACAAAATGGTGTGGTTGAGAGGAAAAATAGGGTTCTTCAAGAGATGGCTAGGGTTATGTTAAATACTAATAATGTGGCTAGAAATCTGTGGGCTGAGGCTGTTAGTACTGCATGCTATATTTCAAATCGAGTATACCTTAGACCGAACACTACTAAGACTCCATATGAAATATGGAATGTTAAAAAACCTCAAGTTAGTTATTTTCGAGTTTTTGGTAGTGCTTGTGACATTTTAAGAGATCGTGAATCTCTTAGTAAATTTGATGCTAAAACTGACAATGGTATTTTTCTTGGTTAATCATTGAACAACAGAGCTTATAGGGTTTTTAATTTAAGAACTCTTATTGTTATTGAATCAGTTAATGTGATTGTAGAAGATAAAAAATCAGATTCTTCTTCTGTTTTAAATAGAGATATTGATGATGAAGCTCTTATTATTCCTATTAATCATGAAAAAATTAGACTTGATAATACTAATTTATTTTCTGACAATGAAAATTCTACACACACTACATCTAATATCACTGAAGATATGAGTGTAGATATTTTACACAACAATGTCTCTGAAAATGAGTCTCGACATAGGCCTTCCTATGCTCGTGATATGAGAAGTCACCCATCAACTGCTATCATTGGTGATTTGTCCACTAAACTACTGACTAGGAGAAAATTTAAAAATCTGTCAAACTTTCTTTGTCATGTTTGTTATACATCAAATCTTGAACCAAAAAATATTAAAGAAGCTCTTATTGATGAGCATTGGGTTACTATGATGCAAGAAGAGCTCACTCAATTTAAAAGGAATGATATGTGGGAACTCGTTTCTAGACCTTCAAACATTAGGATCATTGGTACGAAATGGATTTTTAAAAATAAAATTAATGAAGAAAGTAAAATCATTAGAAACAAAGCAAGATTGGTGGCTCAAGGGTACACACAGGTTGAAGGTATTGACTTTCATGAAACTTTTGCACCTGTGGCTAGACTTGAGTCCATTGACATTATCTTAGCAATGGTATGTCATTTAAAGTTTAAATTATATCAAATGGATGTAAAGAGTATCTTTTTAAATGATTTTTTGACCGAGGAAGTGTATGTGGAACAACCCAAAGGATTTGAAGATCCACATCATCCTCATGATGTTTTTAGACTTAAAAAGGCATTATATGGCTTGAAACAAGCACCTCGTGCTTGGTGTGATAGACTCACAAAATACCTAATCACTAATGGTTTTAAACGTGGTAGTGTGGATAAAACGTTATTTTTAAAAGAAGAATCATCTAATTTAACTGTTGCTCAAATTTATGTTGATGACATTATCTTTGGATCCACATTAGACTTAAATGCTCATAAATTTCAAACTCTAATGAGTAATGAATTTGAAATGAGTTTATTCTGTGAGTTAAATTGCTTCTTAGGTCTCCAAATAAAATAATGTTCCACTGGCATTTTCATATCTCAATCTAAATATGCAAAAGAACTTGTTAAGAAATTTGGTTTGGAATCAAGTAAACCAGCCCACACTCCTATGACTACATCAGTGAAATTGACAAAAGATGTAAATGGTAAAACTGTAGGAGAAACACTTTATAGAAGCATGATAGGTAGTCTTCTCTATCTTACTGCTAGTAGATCGGATATTGCTTATAGTGTGGGTATGTGCGCTAGATTTCAGGCAGCCCCTAAGGAGTCTCACCTAACTATTCTTAAACGTATCATCCGTTATGTTAACGGTACATTAGAGTTAGGTCTCTGGTATCCCTTCGATACCACATCTCATATCATTGGTTTTTCCGACTTTGATTGGGCCGGTAATTCTGATGATCGTAAAAGTACTAGTGGTGGTTGTTTTTATATAAAAAATTGTCTTGTGTCTTGGCTCAGCAAGAAACAAGCTTCGGTTTCTTTATCTACTGCTGAAGCAGAATATATTTCTGCTGGAAATGGGTGTACTCAACTTTTATAGATGAAGCAAATGTTGTCTGACTATGAGATTACTCAAGGTGTAATGACCTTGTTTTGTGATAACACCAGTGCTATTTGTATTTCTGAAAATCCTGTACAACATTCTAGGACTAAACACATTGATATTCGACACCACTTCATACGTGATTTGGTGGAAGATAAAATTATTCTCCTGGAGCACATAGACACACAATTACAATTGGCAGATATTTTTACAAAATCGTTGGATTTTGTTCGATTTGAATTTCTTCAAAAATCCATTGGTTTATGCTTCATCGATTAATCATTATTTCATCACTTGTATATATTTTTTTAATTTGCACATATTTGTTTATAATTCTGTATGATACATTCTAAAGTTTCAAACGTGAACATGTGATAAAATTCCATGAGAATGCATTTGTATTATTTTGAGTTACACTTAATTGGCTTTTATTCTGTATCATCAAGGTATTTTTTATTATCGTTAGTATATAAAGGAATTTTTTTTATAAATAGTCATTGCAACAAGCTTATGTTCTGGGTATAATGTTGAATTTTGGCTTATATGTTCAAATGGTGTTCTTATTCTTCTGATCTCTCTTACATTTTGCCTTTTCAACTCGAGTTAATAAGCTCGATGGAGTATTCTATACTTAATGCCCTAAGTCAACTGAATTGCGAGTCATTGGCCTAACCCTCGTTAAATGAGTTGAATAGAAAGCAAGAAAGTTTCAGATCGAACATTCAAATTATTTTTCACTCTACCTTGTTGCCTAATTGACTCGAGCAAGTAAAACCGTTGGGATCTCTTAAAATCTATTGCCCTAAACTAACTAGTTGGGAGTCAATGTTCTAAAGCTCATTAAAAGGGTTTTTTAGAAAGCTTAAAAAGTGTGAGTGACATTGTATTATCAAGAAATTTTTTAAAAATTTGAAAAGCTTAGAAGGAGTCTCAATATACTTTTGGACTACAAATTTGGACTATATGTTTTTGTTGCAATTGACTTTGATTCTTAAAATCTTTCTTTGTTAACTATCATATTTTGTAAAGTAATACCTATGATGTGTATTGAAAATAGTGAATTTTGATCTACTCTAATCTTTTTGTATGCATTTTAGGATGTTTTAACTCTTTCACATGAAATTTTATTAAGTATAATATAAAAATTAAATTTTTTTTTTTTTTCTCTCTTTTCGAATTGTTTTTCTCTTCTTCTTTAAAATTTTTTTTCTAAGTGTCACGGACGTCCGTGGTTTCCTCACGGACGTCCGTAAATTCAGCGTCACACTGCCAAATTCTTTCCGGACGTCCATCAATCACTACGGACGTCCGGAGAAGAATCGCTTTTTCAAAATACGAACGGTCATGTCACAGTTAATTCAACTGCCATCTGTCATATCACTCATGGACGTCCGTGCATGTCACTACGGACGTCCGTGGTTCAAATTCCAACGTCTTCTTCAGACGGTGAATCTTTATTCACACGGATCTCTAAATTCGACGAACGTCCGTGATCTTCTCATGGACGTCCGTCCAAATTTTTTTAAAACGAATTTTTTGAACCGTCTACTTCATTTTCTTATGAAAATTTTTTAAATCCTTTACTTCTTATTTCGACCTTAGATTCAAAATGTCTCTAAATAGGAAAAACTCTACGAAATCTAAAGGTTCTTCCTCTTCTTCATCCCATAAACTTCAACGTTTTCCTTTTAAAAGCCATGAAGAACGCTTTCAACGTCTATTTGCTACTCGAAACCTCATAGTTGAACGGATTGTTCTTGACAAGTTTCTTAAAGAGCATGATCTGTTTGAGATATTTGCGTCTCGGGGTTGGTTATCACTTCTATCTCTGTCTGGCTCCGCCTACACCGATGTGGTTCGGTGTTTTTATTCTAATCTTCCGCCTAATTTGGCTACTACTTGGGCCATGGCACCACTGGGAAGGCTAAAGAAAATTGGGAAAAGGATAAGAATCGATTTGGATGATGTTGAATTTGTTGATGAAAGTTCAGACGATGATGAGGCAGAAGAGATCTCTCCTCAAAAAGACATTGGTCAAGCTGCTCCTTCACCAGTTCCTCCGTATCACGGTCAAGAGGGTCATTATTATGACCAACATTTTGATAGGAAGCATACTGAGATGCAACATATGAATTTTGACATTCAAAACTTATCTAATCGGATTGAAACTGGTTTCAATATCTATGGGGAGCAAATTTTTTCGCCGCAAATGACTATGCTTGACGGTTTTGAAAAAATCATGAATCGCTTAAACAGTGTCTTCCCGCCTTCAGGAGCACACTTTCCGCCTCTTGAATGATGTTATTTTGTTGTATTTATTCTCATCTTTTGTTGTCATGTTGTAATTCTGACGATGATATATATATTTTTTGTTTGTGCTTACTTGTTTGTGGGTACATTTTGTTAGGTGTTGTTCTGAAGAAACTTGGTTCATTTTCTTTCACAACATGTATTAATCTTTTCAATTTTAATATGATGTGAAAAGTTTTCTTCATTTGTGCTAAACTTCAGAATTTATATTTGAATGTAGTTTCACTGGTTAAATGCACCCTTTGTCACATTATGACAAAAAGGGGGAGATACATTTTATATTACACTTGTGCTATTAATGTGTTCTATGGTTAATTCAACAGGTGAAGAGCTACAAATCAAAGATCAATTTCTAATATAGTGTTGAGGTTACACTTTTACTTGGCAAATAGTTAGGGGGAGCAAATAGAGTTGTAATTTCAGCATTTGCATTCTAGATTGATGTATATGACTTAGATGAGAAATGAATGTATTGTAATTTTTATTTTTTGGATCTTTGTAAACTGATTTTTGTCATGATTGTGACAAAGGGGGAGATTGTAAGATTTTTTGCACCATCATGACCCAAAAATCAGTGTTACTCCTTTAGGAAAAAGTCCTGCTAAGTAATTAAGTTTGACAAATTGATTTGTCAATTTTGGATCCACGGTTGTCTGTAGTACACTCAATGACATCCGTGGTCACGGACGACCGTGAGTGATTCACGGACGTCCGTGACCCGAAAACATATTAATTTTCGATAGTTCGGATAGTTTTGCAACTGATCCGAAAATCTTCATTCTAAAATTTTTCTGGTCCAAATTTTGTCTTTGAGATTACTTACCATCTTTTGATTTCATTCTTAAATCTCATTGATGTTTGTGTGTCTTTACGATTTCGTGTTTGAGAGTGTAGGACATGTGTGAGACAAGTGAACCTTCGCGAGTCTTCGCGAGAGACGTCGCGAAGGTAATGTTCACTATGGATAGTGTGATGGTGAAAGACTGTCATGTTTGGAGATTGGAGTGTTAGGGCATATCATTCCAAAGAAGCACTGTAAGGTTTTTTGATTCATAGTGAATTTTTTTTCTTAGATCTGAGATAGATCCCGTGGTTTTTGCCTGTGATGGGTTTTCCACGTTAAAAATGTCTTGCGTACTTATTTTGATTGTGTGGTGATTGTGAGTATATTTTAATTGATAAATTTAATAGATTATATTAAAAATCCCTTATTTCATCCGTGATTGGACGGACGTCTATGGTCTTCAAGACGAAAGTCCGTATTTTTGGAGCTTGTCTGACGTGAGTATTCGTAGTTGGGCGGATCACCTCTGTGGCTTCGTCACGGACCTCCGTGGAGTCTTAACGGACATCCGTGGATTCTACGACGTTAACGATTTTGGCTAGTTTCTTTTTAATTAAAAGTAGGATTTGTATCTTTTATATGAAGAAAAAATTATTAGACAAATTAAGAGATAAGAGAAGGTTGAAATATCATTATAAAGCTTTAGTAAACTTATTTAGAGTTTTTTGAGAGCTTTAGAAAGACTTGAATATTCTTGTGTTCTTGTGAAATCATCAATATAGTTAATCATTGTTGTCTGTGGACATAGACAAATTATTGAGCCACATAAATATTATCACTTGTGTGATTATATATAATTTTTTTTATTTTATATTTTTATTTAATCGTTTATTGTGAGATTATTGATTAATTTATATTTTTGCAGACAGGCCAGGATTATTAGGATTATTACTTAAACAAACCCATTGATAGATGATAGATGGAGATGGGATACCATCATCTTTGAGCCTGCTTAGAACCATCGTACAATAATTATTTGTTTAATTGAAAAAACTCTAACAAGCTTGGATGGACGCATTTTCTTGAGAATATTAAGTATATATATAATAAAGACTTGAGTAGACTTGTGAATTGGTAAAATATAAGTAAAATATTCTAATTCTACTAATTAAAGAGAATGCCGATTGAAAACGTTTCTTATGCCTCGTAATTTGACGTAAACATCATCTTTATCTACGAAATGACATAAATAATTGGTTTTAGTGTGATCTATATTTCTGCGGTTTTGCCACATCTACACGTCTTAGAGCCACGAGAGACCCTCTTTTAAAGCTTAATTGTTTTTAATCAACGAACCAACCGTGTATATATATATATATATAACTTAAAATTTTTAATTAATGGATCCACCGTATATATATATATATATATATATATATATATATATATATATATATATATATATATATATATATATTTGTGATAAGTATAGTGACAAATTTCGCTGAAATTCGGCAAAATGAAGGTCAACTGAAAATTTCAACGAATTTTTTTATAATTTTCAAAATTTCAGTATTTTTCGTCGAATTTTGATAAATTTTTTATAATTTCGATAAATTTCAATAATTTCACCCCGCACTTTATAATGTGATTTATAAGATGCAACAAAAAAAACATAACTTGCAACCACTTAAGGGTTAAAACTTAAAAAACCCAAAACCCAAAACCTTGAGAGGATTTCTGTAGGGAAATGAGAACTTGAGATGTGAGAAACCAAACACTAAAACCATCGAGCCCTACCTCGCATTGTCGTCCTGCCCAGTGATCCGACGAACACATAGGTAGAAATGATCCACGCCGACTGTCGTCCCTAATCCCTATTCTTCATCATTTTCTTCTTCTTCTTGTTGTTGTTCTTCTTTTCAAAGTTTTATTCTTAACTTTTTAAGGAGTCTTCAATGAGGACGAAGCTGTGACATCCGACAAACCTCCAAAAATCCAAACCCACACAGGTGTGATAATATTTTTATTTATTTATATATATATTTCAATTAATGGATTGAATAGAGCTATTTTTTTTTTATCAAATGGGGCATTTTATTTTTACCAACTGGGCAACTGGGGCTTTATTTCCAAATTCCAACTAGCAAAGCAAGCAACCCATCATATATATATATATTATAATTAACCAGCAACCCATCGGCCCCGAGTATAAACTTGCTATTTTAAACCAATAGTGCACGGGCTGAGAACTTAATTAATACCACCTCTTATTTAAGAATTTTTTTTTTTTTTTTTTTTTTTTTCTGATAATTAATCAGCAACCCATCGGCCAGCATTAACCTGAGTATAAACTTGCTCTTTTAAACAAATGATGCACAATTTCACACACCCATTATATATTTAAAAATATTTTTAAAATTTTAAGTATGTTAGTATATATTTTAGTCATTTTTAAAAAATATTAAATAATTTTTTCTATATATTTTTAATCCTCGAAATTTTCCCAAATTTTTTTCGAAAGTTATTGAAATTAATTCGAAATATACCGAAAGGATCCCCCACCAAAAAATTGCCGAAAACGAAATTTGTCACTATGGTGATAATTCTCCGAGAGCCATATATAGAACATTAATAAAATTACAAGACATGTCATCTGATGAGCAAGAAGCTCAAGAGGTAACGAGGGACGCTATCACTATCAGAAATTTTATCCCATCTCGATGGTCTAGAATTCCACATTATGACCTGCATGCTTCTTAGATACGTTAAATGGACATATACATAATAAGAGTTTTCACGTTGATATAATTCCACAAAATTCGTGAATAAAAAAATAAATGAATGAAATATTAGGATAGCCAAAAAGATTAAATAAAATACGATAATATCCATAAAATATTTACTAATCAATAGGAAAATAAAAATCAACTATAAATAAAAAGTACGATATTATAAATAAGCAATTACTGTATGAAACAAAAGAATAAACTGCCTAAACTGCAAATCCTAATCTCAATATTAAAACTATGCTATCAATAATCGACATAAATATCATAATCAGTACCGAGGTTCTCCTGTTGTCAAGCGGTGTCACCTTCTCAAGACTCCTGGTACTCAGTGTCCACGGAATTAACAAAATCAGTGTCTGCAGGATCAGAATAACCGGTGTCCACTCCGTCGATAAAATCACCTAAAAAGAATAAATGCTACGAGGGATGAGTTTCTCAAATAGTGCGCAACTCAATGGATATACTACCAATCCACCCTATACTACTCAAGTGCATTGTAGGTGCATCTCGTGAGTGATAATAATAGTATGACAATATATAAGAAATAAAGACATGTTAAAATCATACGTATCATTAAAATCATATTTTAACTTAAATACAAGATTATGATCTAGACACATTTAAATCCAAATGTACCTCACCATATCTTATAAACGTAATATATAATATTACAACGTCATGTGTTTGTACATCGCATAATCGTACATACATACTTTTATTTTTAACACGACCTGTGCTAGAGTCGTTGTTCGTGCTTACCATGTGAGGGTCACCATAGTAGCATACCACTATAATATACTGTCCTCCATATCAGAACATATCATATCATATACCCCATCTAGTTTCAGGGGCGGCCGACAAACGTATGCGTCTGTAAATGCGAGAATAACGTTCCTCATAATATATCTCATATTATCTTTTGGGAGACCCGTCTCGACTGTAGACGTTGAAATTCTTACGGTAGTTACGTAAGGTACAATACGTACAAATTTAAATTCTTAATCTTATGCTGACCTACGCAGCGATGTCTTATTTTATTTATATTTTATTTTATCTTATATATTCTTTTTTATCATTTTCATACAATTTAAATTTAGAGTGAGCCATGGTGCGAAAAACTTCACTAAATAACGATTTTCAAGGGACGGGTTCCATAGTAACTGATGAGTACTGAAAAATGAGGATATTTCACCCCTAAATACCTATATTTAGCTATCCGATGAAGGCTATCTGATAAGATTGATTAGATTTGAAGTGTTTCAGGTAAATACAAGCCAAGTATAGAAAACAGTACAAGAATTCTGAATATAATGCCAAAACACTGCAACTTTGGGTAATCAAGAACTTGGTGCGACTTGCGGCTAAATTTGGACCTTCAAGACGGTCTAATTACGAAAGTGTCAAAACATGAAAGTTGTAGATCTTTTCGTCAGCTTTCCACCGGCGTAAGAATCGTCTCAATCCGAGTTCGAGACAGAAAGTTATGGCCGAAATACCGAAGCAGTGTCTGAACCAAGAAGAAGTGCTGAATTTCACGGATTTCTGGGGTCGATGCATCGACCCTACAGGTCGATTAATCGAGCCAGAGTTTAAGTCTGACACGAATCTGACACTGTGAACCTGTTTTTTGGGACTCTCTGTCGGCTCGATGCATCGACACTTATTAGTCGATTAATCGACCCGAAAATAAATGCTTGGGAGACCTCCGCGCGACGGGTTCTATTTAAAGACTCAAACACTTCGGGAAAAATACAACGTAGGAGATTAGAATTAGAGTTTTTTTTAGAGAGTTTTAGTTTTTAGTGTTCTTAGTTTTTAGCCATTATTTTTCATAGTTAGACCTAGAAATAGGAAAGTTTTATTATTTCTTTTTAAAAGCTTTGTTCCCTTTAATTTTTCAGTACTCATTCCTTCAGTTTATAAATTTTGTTCAAAGTTTATTTCCTGCATTTATTTCGTTTCTGAAGATTATCATCCGTGTGGATCAACGTAATTTATTTTGAAGTTTGAGGTAATTTTAATTAATGTTATTTTCCCGTCTTTATTTATTTATGTCATTTATTTACAATATGTGTGGCTAAATTTATAGGGATGGGGATCTAATGATTCCTATCCGAGGGATGTACTTTTAATAATATAAATTGAGGATGAAAATATGAGATTTTATTTTTATGGTTGTTGTGCTATCATGAATGGATGAAATCCCCGCCACTAATCGGGATCGCGTGCTAGAGTCATGCACGGATCTCAGATCTGTGACGGTAATTTTACCCAATCATTGTTATGGTCTTTTTACTTTTATCGTGTGGATCTAATTACGATTATGTTCTGGGATCGAGTGTGCCGAGCCATGCCCTGGATCTTGGTTCTGTAATGGTAATTTTATCTTAAATAATCCCTAATCTGAATAAAGTGTGCCGAGCCATGCCCTTGATTTCAGATTTGTAAGTGGTATTCTTGTTGGAATTTTCACCCACCTTGGGGATGATTTTTATTTGAACACGAGATTATGCGTTTTTGCCGTGCCCTTGATCCCAGATCTATATATATGAAAATCATCTAAGTCCTGATTGCAGGGATGCAACGTGGAACCTATTAGGGTGTTGACCATTGATCTTCCATAAAAGATGTTTGTTACCAATGAAATATCTCATAATTTAACCCTTAGATTTATATTATAGAAAGAACGGACCAAAGATGGGAGGATTTAGTATCTTCATCTTTATCATCATCTTCACTTTTATTTTTGAATTATCAATTGAATTTTAGTTTGTAGTCATTAATTACCATATCATCAACCGCTTAAATCATAAAACTGGTAGAATACTGTTAGATCTTCATAGATTTCTAGAATTGCTTATCTCTTTTAGATGTTTCAACATTAATCCTCGTGGGAACGATCTCGTACTCCGCACCCACTATATACAAACCGATTCGTGCACTTGCGAGTAAAACATTACATAAAAAAATCACATCAGTAACATAGATGTACTTCGCGCGACAGCCCATACTCTCATAGAGGTATTATATCCGTACATGAATGCCTACATTTCGAGTTTCACGTGACTGTTGAAGGAAATCCATTATGATGAAGGCTTAAAGGTCGAGTGTCGTATCTTATTCTTTAACTTATCATCTAACAAAATCCTCAACTTAATTTATCATATTTAAAGCTCAAAGGTGATAAAATCACCGTCTATGGTACCATATATGAGGTTACATTAAATTTACACTCACCCCACTTATCATGATATTCCATACCATCATGAGTTGTAAGACATGTAAATATGGTGTGATCCCCGCTTCAATACCATATTAGTGAATCACCACGCCCAAACATATATAAATCTCACACACTCACGCACATGACCTAGCATATTCGTAAAAGATACAACTTATAATGAGAGAAATATAGTCTTATCTTACTTGATGAATATAATTAAATTTACAAACTATCTTTTATATATATATATATATATATATATATATATATATATATATATATATATATATATATATATATATATAGTACATCAATACAAATATAGAATATGTGCAATTCTTAGTGTACGTATAATTGATAAACATAAAAGGTTAGAGTTTGACTTCACAGATGACATTAAAATCTTAACGTTTTCATGTCATTGTAAAGATCACATCAAGATAATAAAAATTGATATATAATATACTGTAAACGGATAAATAAATAAAAAGATATTGCGATTCTAAGTTTTTAAATTTGTTATGACCATTAATAAAAAAACCTTAATTCAATATTAATATGCATTATAAATTTTTGGTTATGATACATCAGTGGGTGGGTAGAGTACTCAATACTATATCACAAGACACCGATGATTCAAAATGTCGGACCTTGAATTAGGTTCGAATCTGAGTCCAACCGCCGCTGACACCATAGATGTTCGTCGAACGGGACAGTGGGATATCCCAACTACGGACATCTGTCGTGAAGCCTACGAACGTTCGTCATAAATGCGCGAATGTCCGTCAAACACGACAATGGAGTACCCAACTACGGACGTCCGTCCTGAAGCCTACATACGTCTGTCATGAAGCCTACGGACGCCTGTTGAACGCCAAAGGACATCTGTTTTGTACGAAGCCAAACCGGTTAGAACCACATCTAATAGATTTGGGGTCGATTCCTCTATGAAAAATAGGGCTTGGGTAGGGTTGGACCTCCCTGCCAATTTCCGATACTGCCCGACTGGTGGTTCGTCGACGACGGTCAAACAAAGAGATGATTTTAAAAGATAATATAAGAATAGAAATTCACAGTATTACTAATTACACAGATCTATCAGATTTATAAAATATTATGGTTTAATTAGTTTTAAATCCGTTGATGCATGATCAAACGCACCCTTCGTGACAGGATCTGAGAAGAATAGAGAAGATTAATGGGTACCGACTTGTTGAAGCGTGAACGAATGATCTTGCGACTGTTTGGGTTGAATAAATCGATGCCCAAAATGTCTGTTCGTCCAAGTTTTCTTCTCCTTCCTCCTTCGATCTTGTCGGTGGTTGAGCGAGAGATTTGAAGGAAGATGCTAGAGAGTTTTGGGAGAGAGGAGTTAAGAGAGTTAGAGTTTCTTTAAAGAAGAAAGTGAGAGAAGCTAAAGTTTCTTAAAAAGAAAAGAGTGAAAAAGTGAGTTACGTGAATTAATAGAGATTTCTAAAAACACGGTGGGTTCCGATGTGGAGCACTAACTCCGTGTGATATATCATCTAATACTATTAAAATAGTCAAAATGAATCGGGTTGTTGCTGACACTAACAGAGCTATGGAAAGAAGAGAAACAAAAAATAAAATCCCACACAACCCCGACCAAAGACCTCCCCAAGAGAAAGTCTACATTCTACAGATAGTAACCCAATCTCTCAGACAGTCCTGGATAGAGTAGGATCCTAGAAGTTTAAGACTTTTCACTCAGAGCAAGGTTTTGATTCTGATTTTATTGGCCATAGCGTGGTGGCTTCTGCACTTACTCTAAAAAATTCTCTTGTTCCTCTCTTGCTAAAGGATGGAGAGGGTAGCGAAAACTAGAAGCTACCACAAATCTTTTTCTTGCTTAGAGGAATCCCTAATAGCCCACGAACACTACAAAAATTAAGACTATTAGAGGCAGTTTTTGACAGCCAAAAACTACCGCTATTAACAAAAAAACTTATTGCTCAAGTAGCGACAACGCTAATAGTGATAGTTTTTTTGTTAATAACAACAGGTTTTAGCTATCACTGAAACATCTTATTTTTGTAGTGGAACCAATAAGAGAACTAATATTAGAAGGCCTAGGACCGATCGAACTAGGAGAGTAGAATATCCCAGATTGAAGACGAGAACTTATAGTGAATAAAGAGATGGATGTTATTTTCCTCCCAGACCGAAGACGAGAACTCTCCTGACCGTCATTTAAGCACCAAATGGTGCTTAAATGATTATGATCTAGGATACCCATATCGTCGAAGTGATACATCATCAATTGAAGGGTTATAGGTAAAAAAATCACACTCTTTGGGAGACTCGAGCTCGAACCATCCGCTGTGTGCACTCTAATATCAACGATTGTTCTTAATTTTGATGGTTGATATTAAAGTTCACCGATTGAATGGTTTACATCCACTTATTAGCATTATCATTTGGTTAGGACATTCCAACTACGGATTGCCAGTTGAGCAATTTAGATTGATCATAGATGTGTGCCACATGGCACAATGAAAAATCACACTTCAATGGTGTGAGATAAAAAGAAATATTTTATTAGTGTAAGATCATTTAAACATCATTTGGTGTTCAAATGTCGGTCACAAGCCATTATCCCTTAGTCAGTCCATGTAGCCTAGCTAGCAGCTCACCCGCTTGGGCTGTTCGTAGCACATGGCATGGCACCATCATGCGCTTGGGGAGTGCCACCCATTCCATAATACTAGCTCGGATTTAAAGTCGGATATATATCGGCATATTGGCTGGTTCCCAAGCTGATATTTAAGCACTTTTTTATTTTTAAAATAACAAAAATATAATAAAATTATAAAAGAGACAATTTTGATATTTTATTCAAGTCGTATTTGGTAATATCAACTAGTTCCCCCGCTATGATCCAATATGGGCTGATATTTGACCTCTTACAAAATCAGAGGTGTCTATCATTTCGGATGGAACCCAATCCAATAATATCAGGTAATATGTATCGAATATGGCCGGCCTATATTTAAAATCATGGATACAAGAGCTCTGCTAAGGGTACATAATCACACGGCTTATCACATTCACAACAGCTTATAACATTTAGTGGGCAATATCATCCAATCAATATACTGTAATTTGAAAGACCGGGCTAAGTTTTCTAATAGATAAGTGTGATATGACGGATTGGCCGGCTAGCTGGCCGATATGACAGGATAGGGTAGCTTTAGTTATGCTTATGGAATTTAAAAAGACCCTCACGCAGCTTTTAGTTAGGCTTATGGAATTTTAAAATATCCTCACGCTAAAAATCATTATTTGCTTTAAATCAAACGATGGAGATTATATTTCGTTCAAATCTTCAATACAAAGAATGTTGAGGTCATGATTATACCATCAAATGGCCAATTTTAAATTTCACATGACACATATTCCAAAAATGTGGTCCTAAAGTCATATGACATATATTACATTCAAATGTGACATTCTATGACATGTGGATTCAAAACTCACTGTCCAATTGTACGTTCGTGGCCTCAAGTTGCGAAACACGATCTCTATCGTTTGATTTAAAACAATCAATGATTTTAGGCGTAGATATATTTCAAGATTTCGTGGGTGTAAATAAAGCTACCCAACAGGATATTAGCTGATATGCCATAAAATCAGCAATATTTTGTCTTCCCAACCCTAAGATCCATTGACAATTTTGGAATTTTTACCAATCAATGATTGATTACGAATTATTACATCATATCCCTAGTTACAAAATAATTACCTTACTAGGCATGCGTGTTTTTTAAGGGATTAATATGTGCTACAAGCCTACAATACCTTTCAAAAAAAAAAAAAAAAAAACAAATTTATCCCAACTACTTAAAACTACGGGTAAAAATTATCCCAAAAGTAAACTAAGTGCTCAAAACTTTTAGAAGGCTATTTTTGATAATACTGAAGTTTGATGAAATTGATCCTCAACTCCAAATTTCGGGTTTAATTGAATATTAAAGATGTAGAATTGAAATCACGTGTGGCTAGGGGTGGCAATGGGCCGGGTTTGAGTTGGGCTCAAGTATACTCGAGCCTGGCCCGACGAATTTGAACTTAGCCCAAGCCCGACTCAAGTACATGATGGGCTTGTAGTTCTTCCACAACTAACTATTAAAATCAATCCCAGCCCGGCACAGCCTGTGCCATTTATTAATGGATGACCCGAATGGAATGAGATTATTGGAGTCTTACGTCATTTCAAAAATTTTCTTTATGGATATATAATATACTGAGAATCTTTTTATTATTATTGGGAAGGTAAGATTTAAAAAAAAAAAATAGTTATTGCGATTTTGAGAGTGAGATTATGATTAGACTCGGTGTTGAGAGAGAGAGAGAGAGAGAGAGAGAGGGCACGCGTCCAGCCCGTTTAATTATCGGGCTTAAAGTATTAGCGTAAGCGCGGCCTACGGGCTTTATAATCAAGTCCAAGCCTGCTTTATATAAAATGGGTTGAGCCTAACGGGCTGGGCGAGCTACCCAGTCCATTGTCACCCCTACGTGAGGCACAGTTATGGAATTCACTTCAACTCAAAAATTCCTTCATCACCCCTACGTGAGGCACAGTTATGGAATTCACTTCAACTCAAAAATTCCTTCAAAAGTCATTTGAATTCCACACATCAAATATTTGAAATGGGAATCAACAAGGTAATATTGTTTATGGTACATTGGTACTGAAACTACGTAGAGCCCACTTGTGATTGTTAAGTTTGGCAGAAATACTTTAATTTCGATTTCAGTATCATAGCCAAATGATAGGCACTGACGTTGGTTCTAAGCACCACGCTTAATTTCAGTTTTGATGCTCGATTTGACTTTGGCCACCAAACAAAAGGGGTCAAAGCAGGAGGTGCTCTCAATCTTTGGAGCGTGCGTTGTTTCTATTAGAGTCACACATAGCGGGGTACAAAGCATGGGATCTCCAAAAGGCCCTTTTTTTTGGCAATTTGATTCCGTTTAAAGGGGGAATGCATCTTATATCATGACAAATGGCCTTTTCTCATTGCATGCGTTTCAATGATTTTGGTAACCTGTGGGTTAGAAGCAAAGAAAAGTCTAATCACGTCCTTGGCTGCCTTGTTGATGCTTAAGTAGAAAGTTAGGTTAAGGTTCATGAATCTCCAAACCCTACAAAATTATAATCCATGTGCCTCACTCTTGTGGACCATTTTGGGTTCCAAAATTAGGCATGTATGTTGAATGAAATCATTTTCTTAATCATTCCGCATATATATAAACAGATGGACCATAATACCATGATTTTATGCCACGTGACACATGTTGGTGATCAATTCAAATGATTCAACTAGTTGCTCAACATTTGACGCATCTAAGGCAAGAATCACATTTACGAGAGGATTTGATCCATCCCACCTATGTACTCTAATATCAACCATAAAAAGATTCACAACCTTCCATGTTAGAGTGCTACAGAGGATGGTTCAGATATATGTTGGAGCCCACAACCTCATGCATGATGCTATTCACCCATCAACTGAGCCACGATGTCTTTGGGATGATTGGATCGTTTCAATTTTAATAGTAATATAATGTTAAAACTTCTAAGCTAGCTTACGGATGAATAGGTAAAAAAATAAAGAAAAAACTCACCCAACCCCTAGCAAATCGGATTTACGTTATAGTAACGAATTGCGAATCGCGAACCCAATTTCGAATCACGAGGGATTTAGTGAACTAAGTTATAACATAGGTTCATCCTCTAATGAGTAATATTTTTTGTTGCATATAACTTTCAGTATGAGTCACCACTTTAAGGACTTGGATTGTTGAAAAAGATATGCTACATGACCTAAAAGTGTGCTTGTCCCGCAGCACTCCATAACAAGGCAGTCAACACATTTATCCAATCATTTTATGCCAATTCATCAAACTTTTGGTTACATGTAATCAACGAAATTGAATCTTTGATGTTGAGTGCCTGTAGATGCCTTTCAAAGCATTCAAATCTCTAAAGCCATTCATTTAGCTGTAACCACTGTACATGAAGATGAGCATCCTTAAAAAGTCACACCGAAGGATCAAAATAGAGGTTTCCTTTTCGGTTTCGGGCATGACCGAAACCGAAAATTTGAACCGAAATTTAGCCAAAAATTTGAATTTCGGCCGATAATTTCCCCTCCATATATATTTGGACCGACATTTCGGTTTAAGTTATCGTTTTGGTGGGGGACCAAAATTGAAATGATTCAGCCGATAACTTGAGTTATGGGCCGAAATTTTGAACCATGGTCACACCCCTTTTGAAAAGGGAAAACAAATATACCTTTTAGCTGGAAGATCCCATAAAAAGTTGACTTTCAAGGTTCTCAAAAATTAAACAATCACATTGTTATGCTTTGACCTCTTAGAAATTAGAAGGGATAAGGCTATGATGATGATGATGATGATGACATCTTTGAGATTCAAATTTTTATGCACTTCAAACTTGTGTACTTTTTTTTTATAAGAATTCATCTAGTAGAGAATATATATGTGATTTTGGCAAGATTAAGATTAATTACGATTTTATAGATATTTTAGGAAAAAATTTGAATTGTTAGAGATCTCTTGAGATCTTGATTGATTGTACTCATCTTTATTTAAAAAGACATTTTCTTAATGAAATAGAGAAAAGTCATTGCAAAATGCAGTCCAATAGTTTCTTTGTGGTATCAGCGCTCTAGCTGGCTTTGATCTCACGATTATAGCGACGAGGGTCTTCGGTGTTGCAACCTCTACTCACTTCTTAATTTGCTTGAATTTTTTTTTTAATAAATTTGCATCATTCCTTTTTTATCTCTACAAGCTCCCTTAATTGATACATTCATTACCACACGATCTCATTTTTTTAATTAAAGACCTCTCCAACGAGAGTGTTTTTCATGTCACACAATCCTACACCGTAAGCTTCTATTAGAGACTATGACAGATTTGATCTAGTAAGCCATCGGCTACGACAGACTCAAAAAAAGAAAAAAAAAGCTAGATCCGACAGTGATGGACTTCACAAATAGGAGGTGACCACTAGCAAGCTTAATTGGACGGGACATTTATCGACAAACAACCTCATGAGCTCGAAGGCTAATTTTCATAAAATCAATTGACAAACTACCTCATGAGCTCGCATTCTTTAAAAAAAATGCGATCACGGGAGGATAATAGAGAATATTTATGATTAATAAGAGAGATACACCTCGTTTATTTTTTTGCAATTTTTTTAATAGCTTCTTAAATCGTAACTTAATAACTAGGGCTGCAACCGAGCCAGGCCGAGCCCAAGCTCGGGTCAGGTCTAGCTCGGCTCTATCTTATACGAGCTGAGCTGGAGGTCGGCTCTAGGCTCTTCGAGTTCGAAAATTTCAAGCTCTAGCTCGGCTCTCCGAGCTCGATCCGAGCTAGCTCGGGCTGAGCTTCGAGCCAAGTATGTTCTATTACAACAAATTTCCTCCTAGTACTTTTTAAATTTCTATTCAATTAAATATCCATTCTATGAGAGGGAGAAGGCGAGAGAGCTGGCGTAGCCAGTATGCGTGAGACTGTGACTCTATGAGAGAGAGAAGGTGAGAGTTTTAGCAACAAGAGAGAAGAAGTAGGAGTTGAGTACTTGAGTTGCAAGAGGCAGCCATAGGTAAGAGTAACAATGGGTACTATAATCTATATAATATATATATAGAAATTAGGCCAAGTGGGGGGCAAAAGTTCCTATTTTATCCTTCAAAGTAACCATTAGATAAACTTAAACGTTTACTTTGAAGGGTAAAATAGACCTCTCAAAGTTAATTACTTATATCTATATATATATATATATATATATATATATATATATATATATATATATATATATACCGAGCCATAGAGCCTAGCCAAGCCGGCCTTAGCTCGAGCCTGGCTCTGTTCATTCGAGTTATAAACTGCCTAACTCGGCTCGGCTCTCAAGCCGAGCTTTAAAGAGAAAAGCTCTTAGATCTTATTTTTCGGACCGAGCCGAGCCGAGTTGTCGAGCTGGCTCGGCTCTGTTGCAGCCCTATTAATAACGATGGTGCTGGTCCCATAAGTACGGGATGCATAGAGAGGTGAAATGGATAGATATCTAACCTTTGTTTTTTATGTGCCAGTGATGTGTTTCGATGGATGCAGAACGATGTGCTGCCTTCAAGTTTGCAATCTCTTTTTAGAAAAGATGTAATAACTATTTATACACATTTCTAATCAAGGTAACAAAATGGGTATCCGACTCAAGTATCGGTCCTGGGAGGATTTGATACGACTCAGACGATGCCGATACATATCGACCAATTATTATTATTTAAAATAATAATAATAATAATAAATATAGGGATTATTTTAAAAAATAAAATAATAATAATAATAATAATAATAATAATAACAAATATAGGTATTAGCCGATACCCGATACGGGCCCCTATCGGCTGATACCGAGTTTGGATACCGATAAGTATCAGCACACGTATCGGCGCCAATACGTATCAGTTTGTCGAGAAATCGATACATATCGCCGATACGTATCGGTATCGGCCGATTTTTTATACCATGTTTGTAATTCTTTATACCATGCTTGTAATTCTTTTCCAAGCAATACATAGATGAGGAGGACTTAGGACTCAATAACCTCAGCTTATCGATAAAAAAAAAAAAAAATACAGTCAGGAGAGTCAGGTCTACACATTAGCTATGCTTTTGCAAATAGGACTTGCACACCTTTTTCCTGAAATGATTTGAGAAAAGTAAGAAAACACGCTCCATTTATTTTTATTACAAAAAAGGTTGAAAATAATTTTACTTATGAAAATGTGCCCCATACGGGTAAAAACGGGCCGTATTCGTATGCACTCTTCATGAACGTGTTGGATGTCTAATAAAAAATAGTCTAATAAAAAATAAAAATAAAAAAGAGAATTTATTGGTAAGGACAATATTGTAATTATTCATTTAAATTGATCAGTGCCGTCCATGAGTTGATATGTATGATTGTCCGTTTCAAGTACATGGGAGATTATTTCAGAATAAAAAGTGGTATTTGATTTTTTGATAATAAAAAATGCCACCGGGCGCTATTTTATAAAAAGGCCAACAGATTTTGTGTTGCTAAATGGACTATAACTAATCCATTATCGATACAAACCATGACAGCCCCATGTCCATGCCACGAGACACATTTTTTACAATTCAAGCACTAGATTAATAGCCCATAAACTATTAGTTAGACGGTGATGGTAAGGGCATCCCTTTGGGACTAGCCAAGTGTAAGTTTAGGATCGCCCTAAGTTATATTAAAAAAGAATAATTAGAAAAACATTATATTTTTCAAACATTTTAGAGTAATATACCAAAACCCAACGTTTTAGCAAATAGAGTTTTCACGAATTTTAGGACTTTAAATGGGTGTGAGATACAACTTAATTCCTTCCCACGTGTAAATTAAAGGCTCACTAGTGAATTACGTATCTACCCATTGGAAGCTATCCCCCTCACCTCCAGTTTTCAACGTCTCCAGTTTCTCCGCATCGGTAAGCCAATAAACCCTTATCTCTTCTAATTCTACCCATCCAAACCCAAATCGAAACCATTTACTTTGCCCAAGCGTCGTCCAAGCTCGACTGCGAAGATATCTCTGCTCTTTTTCCCATCAAAGCTCGACTGCGAAGCTCGCTTTGCGATTTTACCTATCCAAACCCAAATTGAAACCATTAACTCGGCTATATTACCCATCGAACTCAATCTCTCTGCGCATCTAAACCGAAATCGAAACCATCAACTCGGCTATTTTACCCATCGAACCCAATCTCTGTGCATCTAAACCCAAATTGACCCCATTAACTTTGCAATTTTACCCATCGAGACCGAAATCTTAATGAGAATCTTCCGAATTAGATGGTTTTTTATAGTTTGAAATTATTTCTTATAAATCAAAAGCATCCAAGGAGCTCTACGTAGATGGTTATCTTTAGTTTGAAATTATTTTTTTAGAAATCAAAAGCAGCCAAGCAGTAGTAATAAGCTGGCTATTATTAGTTTGAATTTAATTTTTATATATCAAAAGCAGCCAAGCAGCCCTAAAGGAACGGGGTTTTTTTTGCTACTAGAATGGGTAGATAGGTAAATTCATCAGTCAGCCATTAATTTACATGTCGGAAGAAAATTATATCTCACACTCATTTAAAGTTGTAAAAATTGTGAAAACCCTATTTGCTAAAAAGTTGGGCTTTTGTTTAATAATCTAAAACGTTTGAAAAATATAGTCGTTTTTCAAAAGTGCCCTAAACAAAATTGGTTCCTCGTATATGAAATTTATGAGGGCCAAGCAAATCACATTCATAGGATAATTTGAACTATGCAAGTACGAACGATAAAGCCGTGAGATGCATGCCACAATTGGGTAAAAGTAGGGCCGACTATCAACAAGTCGTGTTGGGTCAGGTCATACTCTTGGCGGCCCAATAGGAAAGTGGCCTATACATGACCCGACATGAAAATACTACTGAACTAGACGCCCGACACGAAAACCAATCCGATATGGTAAAATTCCCTATTTTTCATATATATATATATATATATATATATATATATATATATATATATATATATATAAACATTTATTTATTTATTTGATTTGATTTTATAAAATTAGCCTAGACAATGCATTCAAGTTCCACATAACACCAAAACAATGTTTTGGGTGCCACGTGGAGCTCCAAATGGATTATTGAGATATGCAACCCTTTGCATATATATATATATATATATATATATATATATATATATATATATATATATATATATATATATATATATATATATATATATAAATTATCAAGTCGAGTTGGGTTGATCCAACCCGATCTGGCCTCTTAGTCAACCTAATCTAACCTGAAAGTCAGGTTGGATGTCTAGTGCTCAACCCAACCCTGCTGTCAAGTTTAAGTGCCTGACCCGGTAAAAAATTCGGGTCAAATAGGCTAGGTATCGAGTCGACTTGACAAGTTGACAGCCCTATATACCTAAAAGTAGGCAGCAAAGATCAAAATTTTGATTTTTGTTTCGATTTCGGAGGGGACCGAAATCGAAATTTTGGTTAAAAATTTGAATTTCAGCCAAATTTTTGGCCGATAATTTCAATCCCATATATTCTATGACCGAAATTTTGATTCCAAATTATCGTTTCGGTGGGGATCAAAACTGATAATTTTGGCCGAAATTTTGATCCTTGTCATAGGACCATGACTCCTGGTGTCGCCGCGATCCTTGCTAAATTTGTCCCATTAGCTTTTTCTTATGGTGTGGGGGGCAAAATGAAACAACTTTCTTTGCAGGTGTGATTTGCGGGACAAATATATAATTTTTGTAATTTTTATTTGTGGAAGAGTTGTCTCTAACATTTGCAAACATGGAGCTCACATAATGGATCTTACTCTCTTCACCGTCAATTAAACGCTAAATTGGTGTTGGGAATGATGATTTTTTTGTGTGTGTGTTTGAATGATGTTACACTATTAATGACATAAGATTTGGAGATAATCCATACCATCATTCACCGAAGGGAATATGCCCAAAAATCACATTCATGGGAAGATTTTAACCATCCAATATGTGTACTCTAATATCAGTCATGACTATAGACATAACTATTTTTAGACATGACTATTTTCTAAAATTCACAAAATGCATTTTCTACCTCAACTTATAGACATGACTATTTTTTGTTAAGACCCTGATTGATAGCAATGAAACATTAAAGAGGAAATGAAATCAATTTCTTAGTTGATTTCTTAGGAAATGATTTCCTCTAGAAATGAATTTTCCACTGTTTTATTAGTGTGTTTGAGAAATGAATTTCATTAGAAATTGATTTCTCTTGTTTGATTAGTATCTTTGAAAATGAATTTTTAAATTTTGATCATTTATTATTAAAGTCAAATATTAACCAATTATTTTTTTAATGATATTCTATTATGTTACAAATAAATACCATCGTAATCACTATTTATTATTAAGTTACATAAGTTAGAGTTTGAAAAGTCAAACTCAAATAAAAAGTCAAATTTTGACCAAACTTAAAATTTTTTACAAAAAAAATATGTAAAGCTAAATAACAAAGTTGTAAATTCTAGTATCTACTGTAAGTTTATGCGTTGAAATTAAATTAAATTTTTATAAAAGTCAAACTTTGACTAAAATTTTAACTTTGACCAAAATTTTTTTTTACAATGCACCAACAAGTTATAAAAGTCCAATTGTAAATTAATATAACAATATTCATATATATCTTTAGGTTACACTAGTCAAAATTTGATTAAATATTCACTTTTAATAAAAGTCAAACTTTTATTAAACGTAAAACTTTGATTAATAAAATTTTTCAAGACTAAAGTACAAAGTTATATAGTAAATGCTAGTATGTATTATATATTGAAATAAAATTAAAATTTTAAACTTGAAAGAAAATTCAATTTTTTTAACAAGTCAAACTTTGACTAAATATTTTAATTTTGACCAATAAAAAATTCGACAATCTACCGCCAACTTGCAAATTACCATAACAGTATTCGTATCTATCGCTAGGTTACACTAGTAAAAACTTTGACTAAATATCAACTTTAAAAAAAGTCAAACTTTGACTAAATATAAAAAAAGTAAAATAAAATTTGGTAATGTACTAGAAAGTAATAAATTTAAAAAATGATAATCTCATTGGGGATACAGAAGTTCAAAAAAATCAAATTATGTTTAAAAGTCAAAGTTTGACCAAATATCAAACTTTGACTGATTAAAATTTATATTACCAAAATATAAATAACAATAGTAATAATCACTATTTATTGTTAAGATACACTTCTAACTTTTGATTAAAGTCAATATTTGAATAAAAGTCAAACTTTGACCCAAAAAATGAGGCAATGTATTTTCAGATTATAAATGAAAATAATGATAGATATTTTTAATTATAATATTTCACTAATAAAAATTTATAATATTTTATGGAAAATAAAACTGACCAAAAGTCAAACTTTGACAAAGAAAAAATTGTACTGATACGATATAAATTTATGTAGTAGTAGACTCTATCTATCAGCATGTTTCAAGTTTGACTAAAAATAAAATTTGTGTAAAAGTCAAAGTTTGACCTTAAGTGAACCTTTGACCTTAAGTCAAAGTTTGACTAATACAATTGAGAATCTAGTATCAAATTATACATCATTACGACAATATCCTTTTTTCGTCATCAAATTATTAGAGTCTAAGTTTAATAAAAAATAAATTTTAATTTAAAGTCAAAGTTTGACCTTAAGTGAACCTTTGACCCTTAAAATTTTGATAATATATTACTAACTTTCAACTTATTATCATGTTTAAGTAATCAAAAGTCAAAACTTTATATAGCTTATAAATCCAATTAAAGTTTGATTAAAATTCAAACTTTGACCAAAGTCAAATATTAGCTGAAAAGAGTATGATCTAGATAATGTAGTGGTCATAGTGATCGTACTGGTATGATGGTCATAGAAATTGAAGTTACTTTTTAATAGTCAATTTTTATTTTATTTTTTGCTTTTAGGTTTTTTACAAGTAACTTTAGATTTCCAATAGCAAAACATTATTATTTTGTTAGTAGGAAACTCAATTTCAGCCACTTGAAGGGTTGAAATGATTTCCTTCTAAAATGATTTGGTGTATGGAAATTTAATTTCCATGCGGGACGACTTAATTTCATTTCCATCTCCTTAAATAGCTATCAAACAACAACAATAGGAAACTAAGTTTCATTTCCACAATGATTACATTTCCATGTTATCAAACAAGGCCTAAGATGCGTTTCTAAGAATGGACTGCCATTTGGAAAGTTTAGGTTTTCCACATATGCAAAATTGGAAGACATACGTTTGATAGAAATCAAGAACAGGCCGGTAAGACCAAGGAGCTATTCTGAAGCCAACCCAGGACGCAACTCGAGTCACCTTCCACTATATAAGAATTAGTAGGCCAATTTGAGAGCAGAGAGATGCCATATTCGACAACTTGTAACTCAGAGGCTGCAAAACTCAAGAATCTCACCATACTGGTTCGAATGATACCACCACCACCACCGGCACGACCCGGATTGCCCGAAGAGCAACCGTCAAAATTAAGCTTAATATAATTAGTAGGATGGGGACCAAAGTGCCGAAATCTTTAACTTGATCCTGAACAAGAGCTTTGTCTATCATACAAGTCCAAACAAAAAAGGCCACCCTTGCTGGAACCTTTGCCCTCCAAACCCAGCTCCAAGGAAGATAAGGAGTGACCACGAATGATAAAATACAAAAACAATTAGACTGCTAATGACATAGCTCTCTGTTAGCCCCTGTTACAGCAGAATTCACCTGTTTTAGTTGGTTCCCATTCTCTTTTCAATTTCTCTGCAAAGGAGGATTTATCAGCTCTAATAACAACTTCTCTGCTCTCTACTAACTCCCTACCAGAGCAAATAAAATCTGCTATGGCAAGGAGTGAGTAGAGAGTAGGCCTGCTATGCAACAAGGAGAAGAGGCACCTGCTAAAGCAGGTAGGATGTTATCAAAGAGGATGGGAGCTTGCTAAAGTAGGTGAACTCCGCCATGGCAGAGGCTAGTAGAGAGCTATGCCATACACAACCTTACTCTCTGAGAAAGACCCATTTATTGAGTTACACCAAAGCAGTCTATCTTCTTTTCCCACCCTAAAGCCCCTAAAAGATTAGAGCAGCAAAAGGAGCGCAACAATGCCATTAATTTTGAATTCATAATGTCTTCTAACAGAAGCCAGGTTCCAAGAGATGTCTCCATCAAGGTATCAAAAATCAGCCGATACTGATATGTATCAATTAAAATTGATACGTATCAGTATCCCAACTCGGTATCCTATACCGTATCGGGTATCGGCCGATATGTCTCAGTTTCGACCGAGACATAGACTTCTCTCTTTTTCTTTTTATAACATAGGCCGATACATATCGGTATCGGTCTTGGGCAAACCAATATCCGAGACTGATACCAATTTTGATACCGTGGTCTCCATTAGCTCCTCTAGCAGCCACCTCGCTGGCCGAGAAAATATGAAAAATAGTGTTAGAAATTTTAGGATCTAGGCTTGAATCACATGATCAAAATATGCCTTGTAAGAACATGCATCATTGTATTTATTATCGGGTCGCCGCATCAACATTCTCCTTAATGAAATTGATGATCTCTACCAAAGAATCCGAGACCACGTTACCTCTTGTCTTCTCTAAGTTTAGCCTCTAGATGGAAATGAGTTAGGGTTAGAGGAAGAGGGGACGGTGGCCTCCTTATATAACCACCTCTCTTTCCTAACCCATCAAGGAAAGAGAGTGAAGACATATTACTTATATTAAGAAACTACTTCCTATCGCCTCAAGATATGTGTGGTCAAAGGTCCAACCCAATTTTTAATGGAAATCCAAAGATGGGTTAAGGTGTTGATCACTGATGAGTACTGAAAAATGAGGATATTTCGCCCCTAAATACCTATATTTAGCTGTCCGATGAAGGCTATCTGATGAGATTGATTAGATTTGAAGTGTTTCAGGTAAATACAAGCCAAGTATAGAAAACAGTACAAGAATTCTTAAATATAATGCCAAAACACTGCAACTTCGGGTAATCAAGAACTTGGTGCGACTTGCGGCTAAATTTGGACCTTTAATACGGCCGAATTACGAAATTATCAAAACATGAAAGTTGTAGATCTTTTCGTCAGCTTGCCAACGGCACAAGAATAGTCTCAATCTGAGTTCGGGACAGAAAGTTATGGCCGAAATACCGAAGTAGTGTCTGAACCACAAGAAGTGCTGAATTTCACGGATTTCTGGGGTCGATGCATCGACCCTACAGGTCGATTAATCGAGCCAGAATTTCAGTCTGACACGAATCTGACACTAAAAGTCTATTTTTTTAGGACTCTTGGTCGGCTCGATGCATCGACATCCATTGGTCGATTAATCGATCTTAAAAGTAGGCTTAGGAGACCTCACTTGACGGGTCTATTTAAAGTGACTCAAACACTTCGGGGAAGAGGAGATTAGAATTAGAGTTTTTTTTAGAGAGTTTTAGTTTTTAGTGTTCTTAGTTTTTAGCCATTATTTTTCATAGTTAGACCTAGAAATAGGGAAGTTTTATTATTTCTTTTTGAGAGCTTTGTTCCCTTTAATTTTTCAGTACTCATTCCTTCAGTTTATAAATTTTGTTCAAAGTTTATTCCTGCATTTATTTCGTTTCTGAAGATTATCATCCGTGTGGATCAACGTAATTTATTTTGAAGTTTGAGGTAATTTTAATTAATGTTATTTTCCCGTCTTTATTTATTTATGTCATTTACTTACAATATGTGTGGCTAAATTTATAGGGATGGGGATCTAATGATTCCCATCCGAGGGATGTACTTTTAATAATATAAATTTAGGATTAAAATATGAGATTTTATTTTTATGGTTGTTGTGCTATCATGAACGGATGAAATCCCCGCCACTAACCGGATCGCGTGTCGAGCCATGCCGGGATCTCAGATCTGTGACGGTAATTTTACCCTATCATTGTTATGGTCTTTGTGTTTTCGTTGTGTGGATTTAATTACGATTATGTTCTGGGATCGAGTGTGCCGAGCCATGCCCTGGATCTTGGTTCTGTAATGGTAATTTTATCTTAAATATCCCTAATCTGAATAAAGTGTGCCGAGCCATGCCCTTGATTTGTAAGTGGTATTCTTGTTGGAATTTTCACCCACCTTGGGGATGATTTTTATTTGAACTCGAGATCATGCGTGTAGCCGCGTCTTGATCCCAGATCTATATATGAAAATCATCTAAGTCCTGATTTGCAGGGATGCAACATGGAACCTATTAGGGTGTTGACCATTGATCTTCCATAAAAGATGTTTGTTACTAATGAAATATCTCATAATTTAATCCTTAGATTTATATTATAGGAAGAATGGACCAAAGATGGGAGGATTTAGTATCTTCATCTTTATCATCATCTTTACTTTTATTTGTGAATCATCAATTGAATTTTAGTTTGTAGTCATTAATTACCATCAACCACTTAAATCATAAAACTGGTAAAATACTGTTAGATCTTAATAGATTTCTAGAATTGCTTGTCTCTTTTAGGTATTTCAAAATTAATCCTCGTGGGAACGATCTCGTACTCCGCACCCACTATATACAAACCGATTCGTGCACTTGCGAGTAAAACATTACATTAAAAATATCACATCAATCACAAAAATCTAACAGTCTCCCACTTGGTCTGCACCTTAACTCATCTAAACATAATATTTTTTTATTTTATTATATTATATATATATTTATTGAAAATGACTTTCTGGGCTGACAAACTCTGAAAAGCGATGGCCATCCATTTTATATTTTAAAAAATCATTGACCCCCACTACCTCGATGCTTCGCAACAACTACTCAAATTCAATAATAATATCAGTAAAGGATCATGGCGCACATAGTATTCCATCTTACAAATCAACACTAGGTAATCCATGGTTACAAAACTAGCATCATTAATAGATTTAAGTCTTTACTTAGTGATATCAGCCAACTTACATATCTGTACAGTTCCTATATTTGTCCATGCGCCATTCCCCCAAGGATATGTTATTCCTGATAGATTACTGGCTCCCCGCCTATGACTATCAATCACCAAACTATCAGAACGAAGGTTTACAGATGTGGTGCCTAATCACATCTAACCCAAGCAAAATTCAGAAATAACGAGGTACAACCTCACCATCTTGCCATGTGATAAAATCCCCATGCAGATGGATAGAGTATAATCACATATTCTCTCAATAGCATGTGTACAAAATTAAAATATGTGTTACATCAACAATAAAATAAACTAACCAATATCAGATAGACAACTCCCACTAAAATTGTGCAGTCAAAATTGATTCGATATGAACATCACAATTCTAATGTTCGTGATAAGTGTCAACAACTGCAAGCTCCCACTGATTTAACCATTCCTGAAAGTCAGTAAGTTTTCGATAAGAATAGCTTAATCCTAATCGCATTAACTATCCATAAATTTTAAACGTATCATGTTCATAAAAATTGATATCAACCAAAAATCATTAAATTTATCTGAAAATTTAATTACAATAATAAGGTTCGATTATCGATTTTGGTATTCCAACTTTTATCTATATAAACTCCAATGTTTTAGTATAGTTCACTTCAAATAAATCAATACTAAGGAAGTAAACAAATTATAAGGTAAATCACAAAATCATTTCCAAATTGAAAACATTAATATTCTCAAAATATGTTCTTGAGTGTTATATTTTAATTACATCTGTAGCTATTCAATTTGTGTCTCACTTATCGATGTACGAATCATCATCGTCATCCTTTAAATTTTCTCATTTATCGTATTATAAAATCACGCAAAGTCAAAAAATAGAAATCTTTTCGATGCTCAACACCATTAAAAATTTTAAAAAATAGTCGGCACAATTATAACTGCACTAATAGTGACCATATACCACGAGATAATACTAAAAAAATATGTCACTATACTTCTGCAATGTATCAAATATTTTAACCATATATCACTAACTATTCTTTGTGAAATACATCATGATTATATGCCGGATGAATCTATAACCATATGTTACTGATTGTCTTTGAGAATTACTGCATGACCATATGTCACTAACTAACCTCTAAGGACTTAACTCGAACTTAGGGTCAAATTCAAATTAAATAGAGTGGAAGTCATGTGCAAACATTCACTCTATGAGACAGCCCGATCACATCGTCTCAGCATCCCCTTTAGACAGAAACTTCGACATGCAGTTTGTTTCCCAAGATCGTGTTTGAGAAAACACGTATAAACCTAATCACTCGTGCTATAAGTTTGATCCAGACTCTCCATCAGCTTTTGCCAGAAAGATTATCCTTCTCTCCCCTACGTACTTATGACCATTCTATTCACCCTACTTACATGAAAATTTTAAATCAGCTTTGGCCATAAATTAGAAACTTCATAGAAGCATGCGCCAATCTAATCTTAATGAGACACAAGTATCAAGATCCAAAAGTCACGCAAACTACATAGGTGGTCACCTTTAGGCAGACCTCGGCCTATTTCAGTTACGTACTTTCGAACGATTGCTTAATCGGTCTACCTTGATCCCTAAGGTATGACCAAAATTTCATTCAACCATATCAAGTATGATTCAAAGTTTCAAAAACTCATTTTCAGATATATGCACATCTTGCTAACTAATCTACTTTTAAAGGATAAATTAATGCCACACATTGTAATTGATGAACAAATTAATTAAAATCAAACAGTTATAAGGTACATATATATTAAGTGAACAAATGATCTATAATTATCAAACTATGATTATGTAGGCATACATATCGCATCTAGTCAACATCGATAATAAAACCTTGAAAAATACACATGATATTTACTTTGAATCGGATATGATATATTGAGAATAATCAAATAAAATAAACCTCATTCATAAAAATCATGGCACTAGGAAAGATCATCACTGTTGGAAAAAAAAATCCTTTCAAGTAGTCAAATCTAACTCATGTGGTGGTTAAGTGTCAAAATTAATAATCATGGGTAACATTATGTAAGTACCAATATTGGTGCTAGAGCACAACCTTCAATACTCAATCCTATATTTTCTCACAAAACTCGACTTTAAATAAAAGCACTCAAATATATAATAATTATCCGATTAAAATTGTCAAAAAGACTCTAGGTCATGAAAAAGTTATAACAGATAACTTCTTTTAAAAAATAAACCTCAAAAATAGATCCGAAAAGTCTGAGAAAGTCAAAATCCATATATAATGTCCGAAAATCGGACCTATAAATAGCTCAGAAATGACCCGAAGAGAATAAGAAAGAATACGGGTCAAAATGTGTAACATCTTGAAAATTTTGACTTTGAATAGTGTACCTTTATTTGAAAAATATGTTGGATTATGTCATGAGATATATGTGTGATGTGATAATATGCATGTTATTGACGTTTCCTTACTGAGCTTAGATGTAACTTATCCCTCGACTATACGTCACAGGTACAAGTGTGGATCAGGAGCGGACTTTGGAGAAAAGCTTAAGATCTTCCGTTTGGGGAATCTTACCTTAGGTGAGGTTTTCGACTAGAATTGTTGTGGATTTGTATGATGGACTTTTTAAGGACTTTAGATTTGGACTTGATATGTCTTATACCTAAATACAATGTTAAGAGTAGTTTTTGTAAGTATGTTTATAGGCCACTGTTTGGGTGATGGTTGCCATCACCGGTGGTTTTCTTTTGGGCTCATTTTATTTAAATGGTTTTGTATAGAAGAAACCATTTGATTGCCATATATATATTTGCTTGACTCTAGTCTTAGAGGTATACCAAGTAAATTATGTATTCAGATTATAAAGTGTGATCTGACGGACCGATTTTCCTTGAGTTTATGATGTAAGAAAGAAAAAAAAATATCGTACGGGTTTTCGCGACTTAGGGAAAATCGGGCTATCTAAGTTGGTATCAAAGCTTATGTATTAGGTTTTGTTGGGACCCAAGACTAGACTATGGTAGTAGGTTCGATCAAGACATGAGTCTCCTATGATCAAATTAGGACTATCAAAGTTACTAGAAATTTAGGCTTTAGGTCTTCTAGAGATTTAAAGCTGTGGCCGTAGGTTCTTTTTAGAATATAGGTTGTGGATCTTCACGATCACTTATAGTGGAGATATTCGATGATTATGATAGAAGTACGACTAGTAGACGAAATAAGTTTTAGATTTTTGACGGAACATAGTCATGATGATCAAGATCACTGTTAATTGAAACATTTGTTTCATTTTGACAGGTCTTGATAGCACCATGCAAAAGAGTAAAGACCGAATGCACCGGAGAAAGCGATCAAAATAGGCAGCTGCTGGAAGCAATGATCAACATAATGGCTCAGCAGATTGCATTACTCACGGCGAAGTTGGGAGACACGACTCACACCTCTCCATCGACGTTGGATGAATCATGCCCTAGGTGTAACGGGCGTCACCTAGTAAAGGGCTGTAGAAGGTCTACGGGTGGATGCTTTAAGTGTGGGCGAATGGGACACCGAATAAGAGATTGTCCTGCAATGAAAAAGGTGGTAACAACTTCGGTAACAACTCAGGATACTTTTCGATCCACAGTTCAGGATCGTGCACTTGCCATCTCTGCACAGAGTGAGCTGGTAGCCAGAAGGACTGTCCATGTACCCTCTCGCTCTATGGATCAGACAGCTGCTAGAGTTTCGACTGGGCAACAGACCATACGTATCTCCGCATCTACACCGATTGGTATATGCGGGCATTGTGGGAAGCATCATAAAACGGAAGAGTGTCGGTTAGTTTTGCGCACATGTTTTAAATGCTGTGAGAAAGGGCACCAGATCAAGGATTATCCAGTGAGGTGTTGGGGGCAAGTAACATCGACGCCTATTTTTGAGCCAATTCTCCCTACAAGCCATGGTCGCATCAGTGACACATTGACGCAGGATGCCCAAGTGGAAAATGAAGTCCTCCAAGGTATAGATTCATTGACAATTGTTAAGATTTTACTTTAAATTTTTGGATGAGGAATGGTCTTAAGGACAAACGGGTCGTGTCTAATGGGCCAAATTGGGTCATGAACCATGGTCCGGTTATTGACTGGGTCGAGTCACAAATCGGGTCGGATATAGGCCTTAATATGGGTCTATGGGTCGGGTCAGGTATGAGGACGGGGCAATTTGGGTCGAACTGAGTTAGGTAATCAAGTTATGGAGAGTTGGGAAGCACCAACTTTGGTGCTCTAACTTTATATACAATAATAGATCAACTTTATTTGAAAGGGAAAGAACCAACCTTTTCAAGAAACGTCTTCTTCTAAAAAAAAGTTATTATCAGCTTCATAATTTTTGAAATCTAATAAGACCGGTGACACTCCCTTAATCCTTAATTATAAACACACTGCCCCATTAAGGAGTGCGTGGAGTCCATGCAGGACTCGATTATTATTGCAAGCTTCTTCCTTTTTCTTTTTATTTATTTATTTTTTAACTCTTTACGGTGAAAAGGATAAAAAAGAATGGGGAAAGATGACCTTGTCCTCGTCCCAATCTACAAATTCGAGATTTTAAGGTTTCAGGTCCTTATTAGGAAAGGCTCTTACCCATCCTATGCTGGTTCTATTATTTATAATAGATCTCATGGAGAAGCACATAAAAAACAAATCTTTCAAGGCAGAGACCTCAAGTCTCCATCTTCGGTGCTATCCACAACTAATCCTTCAACGATATATATGCACAACATACTAATAAACGTACGAAGAGTAACGTGAATTATAGATCAATTTTGGGCAAAAGCCAATAAATATTTCCCTCTTTTCTTTTTGTTTTATAAAAATCTTGATGAGCCTGAACAAATAATCTTGAAAATTATATTGAATAAAGACTATTTAGATTATATCTTTATACGCGAGTATAAATAAATTTCAAAGAAATTTGATCGAGTTATCGAGCCACCATAGCTCTGATACCAATTGTTAGAAATTTTAGGATCTAGGCTTGAATCACACGATCAAAATATACCTTGTAATAACATGCATACCTTGCATTTATTATCGGGTCACCGCATCAGCGATCTCCTTAATAAAACTGATGATCTCTGCCAAAGAATCCGAGACAATGTTCCCTCTCGTCTTCTCTAAGCTTAGCTTCTAGATGGGAATGAGCTAGGGTTTGAGAAAGAGGGGACGGTGGTCTCCTTATATAACCACCTCTCTTTCTTAACCCATCAAGGAAAGAGAGTGGAGACATATCACTTATATTAGGAAACTACTTCCTATCGCCTCGAGATACGTGTGGTCAAAGGTCCAACCCAATTTTTAATAGAAATTCAAAGATGGGTTAAGGTGTTGACCACAGAAATCTAACAAATAGATGATTACTGAAAATTATAAATGGAGGACAAATTTGATGCAGATAAAGTGTAGGTGGCTGATGTGGCGCGACGTGACTGGTTGTACCGACTTGCATTAATTGAGCCTCACCCATGGTATTAAAAATCTGTCAATACTGATACGTATTGGCGATATGTATCGGTTTCTCGACAAACCGATGCATATCGGCTTCTCGACAAACCGATATGTATCGGCCTCGATACATATCGGTATCTCAACTTAGTATCGGTATCGGTATCGGCCTCTATTTAAAAAAAGAAAAAAAAAAAATAGGCCGATACGTATCGGTATCAGTCGATACCTATCGATTGAGTCGTATCGGTCCTCCATGGACCGATACTCGAGTCCGATACCGATTTTGACATTTTGGCCCCATCGCCCATGGAGCCAATTGTGTCATGCTACATCAGTCGCCTGCACTTTGTCTGCATAAAATCATTCCTCTGTTTAACACTATCCATAATAGTACTTTGAAATGGCCCTCCAAGTACGCAAACCGGGGCCTAATCAACCATGAGCTGCTCCAAGAACCATATTTTTGAAGGTGAAAATTCCCTCACCATACAGATTGATCTTGACTAAGTTTCCAAGCTCAAGGAGATTTTCTTTAAAAAAGAAACCCTCGACTTTTTTCCCGACATCACTAACACACCTAAATTATTCAAATTAACACCCAAATAAATCATAAGTTCATCAATTAGACACTTCGCGTCAACTCCCATTAATATGCAAATGAAAAACACTGAGTTGACATTCAAATTAGTACCCGAAGAAATCATAAGTTCATCAACTAGACCCCTGTCGTCAGCGTTTTCTGCCCGCATATTAATTGGAATTGACGACAGGGGTCTAGTTGGACTTATGATTTCTTCTGGTGCTAATTTAACAAATCAATAATTTACATATGATAGTCACATTGGAGTGAAAGTTGAAGATTTTTTTTTTGAAATTTTCCCTTTAGTGAGGAGGGCCGCAATAGCTTCCTTGATGCAACGAATACCGGCAGTCTGGCACCAGTCAACTCTTTTGAACGACAGAAGTGTGAATCGACCAAGTGATATTTGGCATTCTCTCCCGAACCAGCCCATAGAAAATCTCTTAGCAATTTTGAAGGCTAAGATTAACCCACGTCCGACATGAAAACATAGAAGGTTGTCCACATATTTAGTATAATAGTATACCACACTTTCTCGGCGGGATTAGGGTTTGAGTTTCTTGCTCAATCCTATCATTGTCCCTTTTTTTAATGAATTCTGCTCTTCATAAAAAAAAAAAAAATAGTATACCACACTTTAGTGGTGTAAAATTAAAATCCTAAAATAATGATATAAGATCAATTAAACGCCAATTTGGGAATAAGATATTTTTATAATTTGCCAGTAAAACAAAAAGGGATAATGACACCTGATCAACATTTAAATACCAAAATGATCTTACACCATTAAAAATTTACTTTCTATTTTACACCATTGGAGTGTGATTTATTATAATGCTATGTGATGCACATTTGTGAGAATCTAAATTGTCAAAATGACAATTCATCATTTGAATATGTTAGCTTAAAGAAAAATGGCTATAAGTTGATATGAACCATCCGATTGATGAACTTTAATATCAAGCATTACAATTAAAAACAACGGTTGATATTGTAGTCAGCATATCGGATGATTTAAATCTCCATAAATACCATTTTTGAGTCTGTTGCATTTCAATTTCTGTCACTTCGATGACACTGATCAGCGACATTTTAAACCATTTATAGTAAAAGATCATTTAAACATAAATGATGTTTAAATGAGGGTAAGGAGAGTCACATCCAACCAAAAAGGGGAGGAGGTAAATGCAGTTAATAGTTATTAAACATAAATCTGAGGTAAACGGGTGCTTGAAACAAGGTTCTAAGCATGTAGAGCCAATGTAAAAATGTTTCGTCATTCATTGTGCCACTTTTAGGTTCCAACTATATATTCCTTGTGTTTCTAGCGGGTTCGAAGTCTTCCTTGGCAATGTACTTACATGCTTTAGAATAGTATTAATCATTGGTTTATGGTATAGGTTATAAGTCACGGCACGTCGAGCTATGTTGGTGGCTTTCCAGCATTGGCAAAAGCCACTTTGCCAAAAGCTTGTGCCATGCTAGAGAACGATTTGGAAGGAGCAAGAAGGTCATTCTCAACTCTAGGGCTCTCCATGGACGGGTTAAGGTAAACTTCAGCCCGGCCCCCTTACTACCTCGGGGCTAGATTGCCGAAACTTGGCCTTAGGCAGGCCAGGTCTGGGTCCAAGTTGGGTCTAACTCGGGCTGTGGCTTTTTTATTTTTGAATTCTTTTTTTTTTGCTAAAACTAATAATGGAAGGCTTTCTAACAGTTTTAAAATTTTTTTATTTATAAATAGTAAATTTTAATAAGTTCATCTTGATTTTATAATAATAAAATAATTGATATTAACAAAATAGTCACAGGCTTAGATGAAAAAATTGCTATAGCCATATTAATAAGGTTATACGGCAGATTAATATAGGATATGAAAGACTAATGAAAATAATAATAAGGAAAATAATTTGAGCATGATCTGATGCTTATCCACGATTAAAAATGCAGTTAAATTTGAAAAAAAAAATTAATGCATCTCAATAATTGGGCATTATTCTAAGTATGACCCATGATTTGAAGGACAAAATAGTCTTAAAAATAATTTTTTTTGAAATAAATCTCATGCTCATTGATTATAATACTCAAAAGAAGTGTTTTTTTCCCGATCACAAGTCACATGACATGTAATAACACTTGTGCACTATCCTTATAGGTGCGAGTTAACATCCCCTTTCCCATATATATATATATATATATATATATATATATATATATATATATATATATATATAGGCTCGGGGATATGCGCTCGGGCGTAGAGATATCTCTACGCCAATTAATATGAGCACAACATGTAACGTCTTTTTTGTGATGTGGTGTTTTGCATGTGGATCACTTTATTAATTAGGGTTAAACTTTTAAAATGTTTTAAAACTAAAATATCCTTCTAGCCGTCATTCTTGACTTTTTAAAGTCTCTTTCTTTTCTCTTTCTTTTTTCTATTTTTTCAAGAAAGTGTGAGACTTACTTTTTCAGACATATTTTACTCAAAAAATGTAGCGCCCGCTAGCGAAGCGTTAGCACCTCGGGAGCGAAGTGGCAACACCCCGAAAACTAGGCGCCGACAACCCGATAGCGAGTATGCTTCTTTATCGAAGCGTTGACGCCTCTCTATCAAAGCGCCAACGCTTCGATAATTTTTTATTTTTTATTTCATCAAAGCGCTGACGCCTCTCTATCGAAGTGCCGACGCTTTATTTTTGGGGTGCTGGTACTTCGATAAAAAAATATTATTATTATTATTATTATTTTTTTTTTTTATTGAAGCATCGATGCCTCTCTATTGAAGCGCCGGCTCCTCGTTTTAGGAGCTAGCGCTTTGCTACTGGGCGCTCATATTTTTTGAGTAAAATATATCTGAAAAAGTAAGTTTGACACTTTCTTAGAAAAAGAGAGGAGAGAGAGACTTAAATTTTTATTTTTTTAAAAGTTAAGAATGAATGTTGAAAAGGAACATAACTTTTATAATATTTTAAAAGTCTAACCCTAATTAGTAAAGTGAGCCCTATGCCATACATCACTTCACAAAAGATGCGCTATGTGTCGCGCCCATATCAATTGACGTAGAGATATATTTGAGCCCGAAAATATTTTCTCCTTTGCCACACACACACACACACACACACACACACACACATATATATATATATATATATTCTAGTGCAGTGCACGTGCGTTGCACCATGTGACCATATAGAAGAGAACAAGCTTAGGCTGTGTTTGGGTTAGCTCTTATAAGAGCAGAAGTAACTCTGTGCCTGCTCTTTGTTAGAGCAGATAAAATCTGCTTTGACAGATAGAAATTTTATCACTTAAAACAGCTCTCTACTAGAGTAAATGGGGCAAGGAGCTATGTTACCAAACATGAAAATAGTTCTGTGTTGGAGCCAAAGAGCAAAAGAGCTGCTCTTTGCCCTGAAAGAGCTAACCCAAACGCAGCCTTAGTATTGGTTCTATAAGAGTTCCAACAACTAATGAAGGGGAAATATATTGGCTTCAAATTTGTAAATTAAATAGGATGTAAAGAGTATATCAATGAAGAGAACAAGCTTGCTAAACGGCCTTTACAAAATAATCTCTAAAGTCCTTGCCAATCGGATGATCACTGTACTCCCTCAGCTTATATCGCCTTCTCAATCGGCTTTTCTCCAGGGAAGACAATTGGTTGACAACGTCCTAATAGCCAATGAATGCATTGATAGCTACCACAAAAAGAAAAAATAAGGGATAGTCCTGAAAGTTGATCTAGAAAAGGCGTTCGGTAGTGTCCACTGGGATTTCCTTTTATACATGTTATGTGGTTCGGTTTCGACGAGAAATGAATCAAATGGATCAAAGGCTATGTCTCCTCAGTTTGGTCATCCATTTTGATTAATGGCTCTGTGGAAGGTTTTTTCCCTGTAGAGAGGGGAATCCGACAAGGTGACCCCCTATCCCCCTTTCTCTTCTTGGTGGTTGCCGAGGGTCTCAGTGTTATGCTTCAAAGAGCAATCAACAATGGTATCTTCAATGGCTTCAAACCATCTAGACTTGAATTGGAGATTTCGCACCTTCAATACGCCGACGACACCATAATATTTATCGATGGGGGTATCCATGAGCTACTCCAAGTTAAAAAAATTCTTCTATTCTTCCAACTAATTTCTGGGCTCAAGGTCAATTAGCAGAAATCAAACCTTATTGGTGTCTCCCTATCCCATGAACAATCCCTAGACTTTGCTTCTCATGTTGGCTGCAAATTAGGCTCTATTCCCTTCATCTACCTCGGTCTTCCTATTGGCCCATCTTCTCCTACCAATCATATTTGGCAACCTATCATCGACCGAACGGAAAAAAGACTCGAGGGCTGGAAGGGAAAATTTCTATCTTTCGCTAGCCGCCTTACTTTGATCAAATCGACCCTCTCCGCTCTTACGGTCTTCTACATGTCCCTCTTTCACTGCCCCACCTGGGTAAGAAAGAAGCCTGAACAACTTCAGAGGAATTTTCTATGGCAAGGAATGGATGATAATGGGAAGTATCACTTGGCTGATTGGCATCTCCTATGCTGGAAAAAAGATGAAGGGGGAACGGGGGTCCTAAATCTTAAAGACTTTAACAATGCCCTTCTCACGAAATGGCTATGGAGAGCATCCGAACCCAACAACCCCTGAAGGAAGGTGCTCTATGCCAAATATGGAAATAATGGCTCGCTTTGGGAGATTAAAGAACCAACAAGAAGGAATGGATATGAAATTTGGAAGGCTATCTCCAACCGATCACAAATTTACCATCTTAGCGCCTCATTCTCCATTGGGGATGGCTGTCGTACATCTTTCTGGAATGATGTTTGGCTCGGCCACGTTTGATTTTCCATGAGATTCAATTCTATCTACAAGCTAGCCACTAATAAACACTTCACCGTCAGGGAGGTAGCCTCTTTTGATTTGTCTGGTCGTATCTCGTTGAACTTAGAAGTCTCACGAAAACTATACGATCATGAAATTAAAGAAATCGTCGAGATACTTGAACTCCTACACCCTATTTCCCTTTCGAGAAACAACTCCTCCGAAAATTGACTAGTTTGGAACCTCGACAACAGTGGAACTTTCTCTGTCAGCTCTTTGTATAAGCTCCTTGCATCAGTCATAACTCCCAATCTACCATGGCTTTGGATATGGCATTCTCCGGCCCCTGCCAGAACCATCTCCTTCGTGTGGCTGGTTATTCTCGATGAAGTCCTCACCGTCGAAAACCTTCAGCGCAGGGGTATCCAAAATGCTAAACGATGTATCCTTTGTTGTCATCACGAAGAGCAAATCGACCATCTCTTCTTGCATTGCCCGTTCTCCTCAGAGGTGTGGAACACAATACTTATTTGGCTCAATCAGAGATGGGTCATGCCAATGTCTATCAGCACGCTCGTCGGATCTTGGGTATTCGGTGGGTCCTCCAAAAGAGAAAAAGGGTGCTGGAAATTCACTTTCTTTGCTTGCCTTTGGCTCCTACGGAAAGAGAGAAACAACAGAATTTTTAAAGACAGACATAAATCTATTTCCCGGCTTGTTGAGTGTATTAAAGTCAAGGCTCTGCAATGGGCTAAGAGTCTCAAAATCCTAGGCTCTTACTCCATCCAAGATGGTATCTGAGATTGGAGATCTGTCAATATGAGATAATTATTGCCCAATTTTGCACTTGGGTTGGGGATCAGTTTGTTGTGGTCCTTTGCTCTGTAGCTTTTTCCTCTTCTTTCTCTTGGATTGGCTCGAGATGTTATGAGCACCAAGCTCATTCGCCTCCGCCACCCTCTTGTTATCTTCCTTTTTGTGTTTTAATGAATTTCAGGGAATTATCCAAAAAAAAATGAAGAGAACAAGCTTAATTCCCCTCAATTAGTTGATTGACAATGGCTAGTAGTAACTAAGCAATAATGGCTCCTGGCGAATGCTTAAACACCACAATATAAGAGATACTCTATTATAACTAAGCGATAATGGCTCCTAGCCGACGATTAAACACTTTGCTGTTTAAACGATCTGCCACAACTAAATTGCAATTTTTTTTATCACGCTATTAAAGTGTGGTTTCCTAATATGCTATATGGCATCGATTTATAATTAATTTAAATGGGTCAGACAACAATCTATTATTGGAAAATGTTTTAGCCAAAGAATTATGTCTATAAGTGGACATGAACCATCTGATTGAAGACATTGAATATGTTCAGCCCTTAAAACTATATACAATGATTGGTATTAGTGTGCATAGATAGGATGTTTAAGACCTCTCAAAACATATGATATTTGGGTCCATTGCCTTTCAACTTAATCTCAATCACTTTGACGGTGTGGATTACCCACACGCTGATCCACTATAAAAAATAAGACTATTCGTTGCAGCAAAAAATTGTTGCTATTAACAAAAAATTGCCGCTAATACTGCTACAAAAAAAGATACTTTTAGGAACAGATATTGGAGACAGCCTTTTAAAGCGGTCTCTAATAACCTTTAATTAGAGACGGCCTTTTCCGAAGCCGTCTCTGGTGACATATGGGGACGGTCATAGCGGTCTCCACAAGTTTCACTGAATGTGTGGGCGGGTAAAACGTTGGAGACGAATTAAAAAGCCGTTTCTAAAAGTCTTATTGTAAAGACCCGTATTTTGAACCCGAGTTAGACTGACTCTGTGTGTGTATTCGGCTCGGCAACCGACGTCACCATTTGTTTTGGATTTTTATCTAGATGTGATTGTGCGGATAGATTTTAATTTAGAGCCCATTTGGACCCTCGTGCGAAAGTTGTGCACCGACCTCGGTGTAGCCGCTCAACACCGGACTTGAGTTTTAAAATTAGAAGTGTATAATACATAAGATGTGTGTGTGTGTTTTACTTTGTGAGCAATCCTATTATAAGAAGGAATTGCATTCCCGTATTATACTAGGTTTTGTTAAGAGAGGATAGTTACCCAACCGTGTGAAACTCCTTCTCTCTTCTTCAATCATCGTAGGAGATCGGTTTAGAAAACCTCCTTCTCTAGAACCCTCTTTGTTGAAAACACTTAAACCTTAGAAAGAACTTGAATCAACCTTGGATTCGTCGTTGGCTATTGGGAGAGGTTGAGATCATTGGGGGCATGTTGGAGTTGTCTCTGTGAACTCGTGGGATCGATCGCGGCGCGAATTGTTGAGGAAACCCGTCGGTTTTTATCATCGCTCGAGCAAGGTATCATCGAACTCTGACATTGCCTTAGTATTTTAGCCATAACTTTTTATTTCGAACTCTGCTTAAGACGATTCTTTTTGCGTTGGAAAGCTAATAGAAAAATCTACAACTTTTATGTTTTGACCAACTCATGAATCAATCGTCTTGATGGTTAAAAAAATATGAGAATGTTACGTTAAATCGCTCGAGCGAGCTATTATCATTGCTCGAGCGAGGTATCACCGAACTCCGATATTACCGTAGTATTTTAGTCATAACTTTTTATCCCGAACTTCGATTAAGACGATTCATTTTGAGTTGGAAAGCTAATAGAAAAATCTACAATGTTCATGTTTTAACCAACTCATGAATCAATCGTCTTGATGGTCAAAACAATATGAGAATGTTACGTCAAATCGCTCGAGCTAGCTATTATCATCGCTCGAGCGAGGTATCACCGAACTCCGGCATTGCCTTAGTATTTTAGTCATAACTTTTTATCTCGAATTCGGATTTAGATGATTCTTTTTGCGATGGAAAGCTAATATAAAAATCTACAACTTTCATGTTTTGACCAATACATGAATCAATCGTCTTGATAGTCAACAAAATATGAGAATGTTACGTCAAATTCTAGGATTGGCGCAACTTGCCTGTTTTGACTTGTTTTTGAGGAAACGCTTAAATAGGTCTATATTATTAGTAATTAGAGTTTATCTTAATGCATGAACGTATATTGTGATGTAGATTGAGGGCGAGAGGCCATCAATAAGACCTTGCTTGACTTCGCATAACTCCGAGTTTTAGGTAGGAGAATCTCATCTTTACAGTATTTTATTTTAATTCGCATGGATATTTTGAATTAAAATCTTTGAACTTGCATATACCATTGAAATCACATCTGTAAATTGAAATTGATATGAATGACTAAAAATCTAAATCTACCTGAATCCTGAAACCTGAATCTGCTTAAGCTCTGAAGATCTGAAATCAAGAACCTGAACTATGTATAAGAGACTTCCATCTGATTATATTCGTATCTGCATTTGTTTTATGATTGACACACGACCCTCAAAATTCTGAACAACTTCACGGCACAAGTTTCCCTCATTCTGTGAGGGACTTGTTGCACCCTGAAAAAGGGTTCATGAACGACGATGGTAGGTAGGGGTTCCCATCGGCTATATTCCTGCTCTCGAGATATAGTTTACTCGGGAGGTATTTTAAGTTGAGGATTAAGTCATGAATTACTGAACTTTGCATATAGAAGTTAGAGAAACTAAGACACCAAACACTCGTGATCTTTCTTGAGAAATAAATCTTACATATGATTTTCGCACCTAAATTCAGTTTATTATCTGCTTATATGTTTGACAAACTATATTCCGATATTTGTTTTGAAACCATGTTAGTTAAAGTAAAATGCCGTAGATGTCTTTCTTCTACTGAGCTTTGTTGGTTAGCTCACTCCGACTATACGTCCGCGAGTTCGGTATTGACGTGGCTATTCAGTATGAGGCCAGATCCTAACTACGTGCCTGAGGAAGAGCTTGAGGTTCCTCCTGAGGAGTTTTTCCCAGTATAGAACTTACTGATTTTCTTATTTGTGGTGAGAGTTAAACTTGAATTTGTGGGTCCATTTTAGTTGGATACCATAGTTTTATATTTGACGTTGATTTCTGTTATGAGCCATGTTTCGATGATGGTCGGCCATCATCGGTGGTTCTTTACTTTCAATTGCTTCCGCATTTATTTTAGCTATGGATATTTATTGCGCTTTACTCTGATATGTGCCCTGTTTGTCCGGCTTATCGTTTATTCGATAGGTTGGCGAACCGGCCTTTCCTATACCTGAGGGATTGGAAAAGTCGGGTCGTCACACTGATCGTACGAAATAGAGGCGGCTTTCAAGCGGTCTCTACGAAATAAAAAAGGCCGCCTATATCTCCCCCCTAGCCATTCAAACCTTTTTATTTCGATATTTTTCCCCGAGCTCGGCATTGAAGCAGAGACCTTTTTTCCCGATCTTTTCTCCTTTTCTCGAAGTTAAATGGTAGACGCCATTGAATCGGAGATCTGTGTTGAAGGTTGGAGATGACACCATTAAAGCAGAGATCAGCAAAGTTGGAGACGACGCTATTGAAGCAGAGATTGGCAGCGTTGAAGGTTTTCTTTTGATGGAGATCGAGGTTTGGAGCCGTCATTTCACCAATTGGCAGATGGAAATCCAGTTTTGGAGCCCTAGTTCTACCTTTGGGCAGATCGAAATTGAGGTTTTAGCGATCAAATCAAGTGATGGTGCATGATGTGATTTTTTAATGTATGTTTTACTCGCAAGTGCACGAATCGGTTTGTATATAGTGGGTGCGGAGTACGAGATCGTTCCCACGAGGATTAATTTTGAAATATCTAAAAGAGACAAGCTATTCTAGAAATCTATTAAGATCTAACAGTATTCTACCAGTTTTATGATTTAAGTGGTTGATGGTAATTAATGACTACAAACTAAAATTCAATTGATAATTCACAAATAAAAGTGAAGATGATGATAAAGATGAAGATACTAAATCCTCCCATCTTTGGTCCGTTCTTCCTATAATATAAATCTAAGGATTAACTTATGAGATATTTCATTGGGAACAAACATCTTTTATGGAAGATCAATGGTCAACACCCTAATAGGTTCCACGTTGCATCCCTGCAATCAGGACTTAGATGATTTTTATATATCTAGATCTGAGATCAAGGGTACGGCTAGACACACATGATCTCAGGTTCAAATAAAAACCATCCCCAAAGTGGGTGAAAATTCCAACAAGAATACCACTTACAAATCTGAAATCAAGGGCATGGCTCGGCACACTTTATTCAGATTAGGGATATTTCAGATAAAATTACCATTACAGAACCAAGATCCAGGGCATGGCTCGGCACACTTGATCCCAGAACATAATCATAATTAAATCCACACAACGAAAACACAAAGACCATAACAATGATAGGGTAAAATTACCGTCACAGATCTGAGATCTCGAGCATGACTCGGCACACGCGATCCCGGTTAGTGGCGGGGATTTCATCCATTCATGATAGCACAACAACCATAAATTAAAAATCTCATATTTTAATCCCTAATTTATATTATTAAAAGTACATCCCTCGGATGGGAATCATTAGATCCCCATCCCTATAAATTTAGCCACACATATTGTAAATAAATGACATAAATAAATAAAGACGGGAAAATAACATTAATTAAAATTACCTCAAACTTCAAAATAAATTACGTTGATCCACACGTATGATCTTCAGAAAATTAATGCAGAAATAAACTTTGAACAAAATTTAAGAATGAGTACTTGAAAAATTAAAGAACAAAGCTCTCAAAAAGAATAATAAAACTTCTCTATTTCTATGAAAAATAATGGCTAAAAACTAAGAACACTAAAAACTAAAACTCTAATTCTAATCTCCTACGTAATTCTAATGCTGAAAAGATCTCTCAAAAATTAATCTCCTCCTTTTTCCGGAAGTGTTTGAGTCTTTAAATAGAATCCGTCGCGCAAAGGTATCCTAAACCGACTTTTTATGGTCGATTAATCGACTAATGGCTGTCGATGCATCGAGCCAATAAATAATCCAAAAAATCACGTTTCTAGTGTCAGAATCGTGTCAGACTGCTATTCCTGCTCGATTAATCGACCTGTAGGGTCGATTAATCGACCCCAGAAATCCGTGAAAATCAGCACTTTTTGTGGTTCAGACACTGCTTCAGTATTTCGGCCATAACTTTCTGTCCCGAACTCGGATTGAGACGATTCTTACGGCGTTGGAAAGCTGACGAAAAGATCTACAACTTGTATGTTTTGACAATTTTGTAATTCGGCCGTCTTGAAGGTCCAAATTTAGCCGCAAGTCGCACCAAGTTCTTGATTACCCGAAATTGCAGTGTTTTGGCATTATATTCAGAATTCTTGTACTGTTTTCTATACTTGGCTCATATTTACCTGAAACACTTCAAATCTAATCAATCTCATCAGATAGCCTTCATCGGACAGCTAAATATAGGTATTTAGGGGTGAAATATCCTCATTTTTCAGTACTCATCAGTGCACCCAAATCCAACAATATTAAAGGTCATCTCATCATCTTCTCTCCCTACTAGATCATAAATTTTTGGCAATTTTCTTTTTAATTTGGCTTAAATGTTTTTTTTTTTTAATCGATAAATGAATTACTATATTGAACTAATCAGAGGAGTGTACAAAGAAAGAAAAAACCAAAAGGTATCCCTCGATTGAGCTTCGACATTGCCATCACCCAAATCAAAGGACCCCACAAAATTACAAATGATATATACAAATATTGTCCCTTCGAATCTGCTCACGGATTTCATCAGCAAGTTCATCATTAAAAAACCCACTGAGTACCTGATTTGATCAGATGGTTCGTTGATTGGGTATGGATCTCAGACCGAAGCTGTCCCTAAGGATTTTGATTTCGTTAAGTGAACGATTAATCTATTTTCAATTACTTAGGGTTTCGAATAGATCGGTGTCAAGTGACCATGAATGACATAGTCAGATAGATTAACAGGATTCTTTTGGAGAAATTCATTAGCAACCCTTTTATTTTTTATTTTATTTTATTTTTTTAATGATCTCCAATACTAATAGATCCTATTTTGACCTAATTCTCACTAATCGGTTCTAGTTTTGACTGATTTGAGAAGCTCCTGATGCTCAAGTAAGAGCATGGTGTTTTCAAATATGCCAATTGCACTAAGAAGTAAGAGCAACCCTAACTGGAAGAAGATACCTTGGGTTTTTACTTTTTAGCTCAACCAGAAGTGCAATAGGTCATAGCTTTCAGATCGCAGGTTTTCGTCAAGTTACAGGCACCTCCACAGTGGAACATTCCATGTTCAAGGCCACCATTGCAAACAGTTTTTCTAGACTCTGGACTTTGATTTCTCTTTCTAAATAGTTGTTTGGGTCATGGTGTCAAGTATCAGCTGATACCGGCACCTATGGGATACATATCGACCGAAAACTGATACCGATACCAACCCGATACTGGTATCGGACTTGGTATCATTATCGTCGAATACTGAATTTCCTTTTTTATTTAATTTAAAAAGAAAACTGAATTTCTTATTTCAGATCGCAGGTTTTTTCTATTTTTTTCCATTTAATGGATTTAGCTTAGTTGGCTACAAAAAAATGGTAATATGGGTGGTACATAGACTAATCTCAGTCCACCTCCATGGTCAGAAGTGTTCCTCCATGATTTTTGAATTAGGCTTGTCTCAGATATCGGATCTCGGCCTTGCTCCATCACTCTGTTGTTCCCATTGAAGGAGCATTTGGGTCTCTAATTTCAGCCTATTGTTTCGTAAAAATCTAATTTCAATGCAACTCTAGCATTTTAGAGGGTTCCGTTAGTCAATAATCTTGGCAGTTTGAACTTTCTGTTTGGATGTGGTTTTCTCAAGCACATGCAGCTTGTTATTGTATGATAACTTGGTCTCAACGTTCTCTTCAAGATATTATAATCTGTCATTGGACATTATTGTTTTCATTAGTTTTTATTTCATTGATGATTTTGTTTAAATGGGTAACTAATTTCATTGATGATTTTGTTTTTATTGAATTAAGAGCAAATGCTGTTGGCTTGCCAATCAATCACTGTCGTTCACTTCTGGAAAAACTTCTCCAAGGAATTCCTTGTTGACATGGTATGCAAAGATTCTTCGTTGTTATGGTTAAATTACTACTTATTCAATTGGATTGACCTTTTGTGTTTATATATATTTTCTTTATGATTTGTATTTTATCCTTCAAACTTCAGGTGCATATAGGCTTCCCTGTATTCATATTTCAGAAAATGGTTCCAATTTTTAGCTATAGCTGTTAACTAATATATGAGAGCCCTGAAAATGAGTTCAATTGAAATTCTGGTATTTAATTTATATTGAATATAAAGTTTTCGTTGTTATGATTAAATTAGTACTTCTTGAATAAATTCTACTTAATTCGAATGTTTCTTGGGGAACTGCATTGTTTGTTGTGTTTTGGGCCATTTGGCTCGAAAGGAATCAAAGAGTGTTTTCCTGGATGCGGAAATCGAAAGGTTTGATCATGAGGATGGTCCTCGTTGACGGCCGTGGGGTGGTTGGGGTGGAGGGCGACCTCGTTGACGAATAGGACAACCTGCTTATTGGCCCTCTTTCCTCTCGATTTGGGTTGGGTGCTCCCGGGTTCAGTCGGATCTCTTATGTTGGGTTTGGGAATTGTCTCTCTTTTCCTCTTTTCTCAAATTTTGGCTTCAGCTCCTTGCTGACACTACAAAAAATAAGAGTAATAGCAGCAGTCCTGTCGCTACAAAAAACTGCCGCTAAAAAAACAATAGCGGCAGTTTTTTGTAGCGACAGGACTAATAGCGACAGTTTTTTATTAAAAAAAACTGCCGCTAATAATCTTATTTTTTGTAGTGTGATATATATATATATATATATTGTATGTTTCTTCCGGTTTAATGGATTCTCTTTGCCGATCAAAAAAAAAATCATGTAATATGCTCTTTTATGGTTACATAAATTATATAATTATAGATGTGCCTTTCATCGAACAGTTTATAAGTTATTTTAATTTTATTAAAGACATTATTCAAACTTGAAATATGTTATGATATCATTTTTTATATCTATTATTATTATTATTATTATTATTATTATTATTTTTTCCAGATTTTCCCGAATTTGTCTGAATTTTCCCGAATTGACCATGGCCGAATTATTGTACCAGACTTTATGATTATCCTTCACCTACTGCTGTATCAAGGGGACTTTCAAGCAGTTTTATTTGAAGTCATATTTTTAGCAAGCTAAAAATTGTTGAAAAGGATCGCTAAAAGATGGAGTTTAGAGATATGGTGGTGTAATATGAGTGGTTTGTGATACTGTATGAACTAAAGAACACCCGTCTGAATCCCAACTAATCAATTTTAGAATAAGATGGTCAAACTGAAATGATGAAGAAAGAAAAATGGTCAAGCTGATCTTTGTATGCTCCTTAGTTCTTTTTTTTTTCATGTAATTTGTTATTTTGAAGATAAAGGACAAGTTTTCTTCGCTTCATGGCCATATGCATGATGCCTTCTTCCCCTTTAATTGTTTTTATTTTATACTTTTTCTTCATTTGTTGCGGCGAGCTTTCCAACGATGAGGACATCTCCCTCCAAAACAAGTGTAGGTTTAGGCAATCTTTTATCTTTTTAAAATGCCTAAAATTGCACTCTATTTATTTAAAATGTCATATAGGTTTAGGTTGGCCAACTCATTTAGTATTAGGTGACAGACCTGATCACCAACAATGGAGTCCAAATCATTAATTTTGTACACTTTGGCGAATGTCGAGAAGTCTTCACCATCCTCTTGCCTTGTGTGTATCAAATCAACGAGACTGATTTATTCATGTGTTAGGTGCTGGTATTGATCTAGGAATCTGTCGGCTAAGTCTTTGAATGTATCGATTTTGGCTATAGGTAAGGTAATGAGCCAGTCAAGAGCTTCTTCTTCTAGTGATCTCGGAAAGTAATTGATCAGGAGCCCATGATTGGTGCAGATTGGTTGACAGTCATTGCAAAATAGGGCCAAGTGATGCTTTGGGTTTCTCGTACCATTATATTTGTTAAATTTTGGAGGTTTAAAATCAGCGGGTACAGTGAAGTCGATGTCTCGGTAAAATTTATTGAATCCAAAAGTGTGGCTAGAGGGTTCTTTGTTAGCCATGTAGTCATCTGAAAATTGGTGGAGGTTGTTTATGTTTATGGCAGTGTCTTTTCTAGGTGCCTTGGGAGAGAGTTGTTCTCGGCAGTTGTTGTTGTAGAAGTTGTGAGAGGTATATGTGTTATGTGTCGGGAGAGTCGGAACATGTGGAGGAGTCGGCGTCCTTTCACCTTTTATCTGTCCCTCGGAATAACTTGTCTTTGGGACTGGAGCAATGCGTCGTCTTTTCTTCTTCCTTTCTTTAGTGTACTGGGAGTGTGGTCCATAACTTGACTATCGGGGTAGCTTCACTCAGTATCACTTTCTTCAGTGCTATCACTATGATTTGTATTTCGTGGAACGAAGGGGCATTTTTTGCTCTCATTAACCATGTTTACCCGAGCACGACACTGGGCTGTCCACGGAGACGGCCTAACGTTATACTAGGGGTCGTTCTGGGAGCCCCATACGGGTGGGTCGATATTATTAAAGTTTAATTTTCTGATGTCGACCATTTTAAAATAATTTTTTTATTTTTTGAAAAAGTTTATCAACGTGCAAGTATGTGTAGAAAAGTGATAAAGTGATAAAGTGAAACAAAATAAAAAGCGAAAAATATAAAATCAAATTAAATAAAGCAGGGAAAATAGAAAATCAAATTAATTAAACCGGGGCAATCTTAGCAAAAAAGAGTTCTATTGTGATCGCCAATCTGTTGGTACACATTTTTTCTGGGTTCCTTTCGGTCCCCGGAATCAGTGGCCTAATTCAATGGGATTAGTGGCCCAATTCGATCCAACTGGACTCTGTCGAAGGCGATGATGGAGTAAAAAATTAGAAAATATTAAATACTGAAATTAATGGAGCGAATTCTAAATGAAGAATACCTGAGAAGATGCGGTCGCCAGCTGTAGATATTTATCGACGCTGCAACACATCACTGATCACACTTTAAAGGGGAAGCGGGGGCTTGCAGGTTGAACTCCTTTACTGAATCGTTTGCCGGCGAACGTCAACAGCTGTGGGTTACCTTTAGTGTGACTAGTTTGGTTTTCCTATTCCTGTTGGGATTTTATTTAATTTTGTCTCCTAACCCTACTGGGAGTCTGATTAAGAAAGGTCTCCAAATTCTATTAGGAGTCTAATTGATTTCAAAATCTTAATTATATTAGGAATTAATTAAATCTCATAATCCTACTAGAAGTCTAATTAATTTAAATATCTCAATTCTAATTAGAAATTGAATTAATTAGAAAAAAAGGGGTTTGGGCCCGCTATGCTAAGGAGGATCGGCCCATTCTCGGGTACCCTCCATAAGCTCCCTTGGACAAATCGGGTGGTTAAAAATTGAAAAAGACTGAATTTAAATTATAAAGTAATATTATTTTTATAGATTGAGAGATTGATGATTGGTATTTGAGGGTTAAAATTTTAAAGATAAAAAAAAGAATTAAAAATTGAAACTATAAAACAAATTTAGAATTTAGAATTATGAGAAATTAAGACTAAAGCTAAAATCTAAAGACCAAAATTGGGATCGAAATTAGGAAAATTTGAACCGTGAGATTAATGACCGATTCTAGAACCTAAGAACTAGGACATAAAAATTAAAAAAAGACTGGTTCTAGAACTTAAGGACTAGAATCAGAAAATTAGAAATTTAGATTAAAACCTAAGATCTAGAATTTAAGAACTAGAGGGCTAGAACCTAAATCTATAACTAGAATATATAAAGAAAGGGGAACTGATTCTAGAACCTAAGAACTAGGACTAGGGATTAAAGTACGGATTAAAAAGGATGTATTACGGTCTAAGATTGAAAATAAGAACTAATAATTAAAACCTAAGTTTTAAATCTAAGAAATAAAGACTAGGACTAGAGATTAGAAACTAAAACCTAGGACTAGAAATAAGAGCCTAAGATCTAAAATAGGAAATTGAAACTAAAAAGTAAATTATACCTACGGCCTGGGTTGCAGAGAGAAATCTCGGAATCCTAAGTTTGGAGACGAAGAACTCGAAACTCGAATCTCAAAGTTGTAGGGGCCAGGGTTTGGGTCGTAATAGAGAGGTCTTTTAATAGGTATTTTACTAATTACGCGCCTTGTGGGGTGGCTTACTTTTTAATTATACACCATGTTTCAGGCATTTAATCGAATTGCGCACCGATGTTCTAGTGCTTAATCTCTTTGAGTCGGTTACTGACTCAGTGAGCGACCGACTGACTTGCTCAGCGAGTTTCCTAGTTCTAACAAAGTTAGAACTAATTGCGCGCTTGTTGTGGGGTGCACAATCCGATTAAGCGTATCATTTGAAGCGTTTAATCGAGAAAGCTTAGGGGTCAATGACTATAAGACTAGGTCGAGCGTAGGCCAATTGCGCGCTGGTGGTAGGGCGCTCAATCCGATCGCGCGTGTCATGGTGGGCGCGCGATCAAGTCTCGAACGGTCTGGTAAAGGAAGTGATCGGTGCCAAAATATGACTATATTTCACACCTTAATTCCTACATTTAGTTATCCGATGAGAGCATCTGACAACTGTTATATAGTTTTAGTGATTGCAGGTGTTTCTGACCATTGGATCTTCAAGATGCATAAAAGAGGATAATTAAAGGTTACATAAAAATAGTGGACCAAGAAGTCAATAGAAGCATCGAAATCCGTTAAAATAATTGAATGGCCCAGCATCCACCAGGAGAATGAAGATCTTGCCCCTTTATGTCAATCGATTGAAGACCAACTCTCAATCGATTGACCAGAAAGACAACTTTTCCCTCTATTCCAAATTTGAATTTGGTCACCAAATTAGTCGATTTGGACTCAATCGATTGAGAATGGATTCAAATTTGAAATTGGTCGCCAAGTTAACTCTAGGTCTTCCGGTCGAAAAACAATGTTGATAAAGATGTATAGATGCACTATTGCATGGTGGGGATTGCATCTTTCCATGAATTTCCCATTTGTCACTCAATGATGGAACTTTGTATATTTCTGTTTTTGAGGATCGACGAATCCAATGATATTTCTGTTCCAATTTCTGCCTCTTTCTCTCCCTCTAAATCAAACTTTTCCTTGCCATAATGGTCCAGTTCCTATTATCATCAATGATACAGGTCGAATCCTAGATGTAGAAATATAAGAAGGCGGACCCCCTTCTCCGTCAAAAGAAATGAAATTATCACTGATACAACACATTCAAAAAAATGAATTAACCAAATTTGTCTGATGTAGAGGCAATTAAGAAAGCTGCATAAGTAAATATATATAACCTACAGAAAAGTGGGCTAATCCCACCAATCTTGCTTGCACAATGGAAGCCACTGGTTTATCCCTCCATCAAATCAAATTAGTCAAAGGTGATCTCTTGTGACAGCCCAGATTTCAACACCCCGAAACCCGTGCCATTAGCACGATCATCTTGACCGTGCCCCTTAGCTAAGCACGGAACATTGGTATATCAAGCAAGATGAAGTAGTAAATGAAACTGCGGAATTTAAATATATATAAAAGCATTTCTCAAAAGACAGTTCTACCCTCATGCCTCTGCATGAATGGAGAACCGATCCGAACCATCGATGATAGCAATCACCACGGATGGTTCGCCCCAAAAGAATAATCCCAAGACCCAATATATACATTATTCAACCAAAACAAGGCTTGACATACCAAGCCGTACAAATCCCTATCAAAACCCCTCAAAGCGGCACAACGGAGTCCTCTAGAAGAAGTCCTCAGGAGGTGGCTCCAACTCTTCGCCGGCCGCAAGGTCCGACTCACCGGGGTCAGCGTCTCCTGAAGCCTCGGCAGCTGCTAGTAGTGGACCTGCGACGTATAGTCTATAGGGTGAGCTACATCCTAGCTCAATAGGGAACAAAACATAGTTGAACATATAAATTATTACTCACATATATTCCATGATATGCCATGCATGATGTGTCTATGCAATTACTGATGAAACAGTTAAAAAGTATTACATTTTATTGGTAGTTTACTCGTGTCTTTTATTTACTCATGAATGATGCTGAAAAGGCCTAAAGCAAAACTTAAACTTTCAACTTAAGTAATCCCCGAGCAATATAGCATCGAGCCCCGATGAGATACCCATCATTGTCATCTATATAGACACTTTTAACGTATTCCCTAGGAATACAATATAGTACGCAAGCCCCTTTCCCCTGGGGATTGGTGGCGGGGTTTCACTTGTCTCAAATCAACACGCCTGGGGTGTGCTTACTGTGTACGGATAAGCCTCCGCACTGGCCTACGGTTTCGCCGCCGTATCGGCCACGGATATCCTGCCGTGTCAGTCGTGGATATCCCGCCACGTCGACGGGGTACCCTATCAAACCTCAAATAACAAACATATCGGTGCCTTACATATAGTTATTCACCGTGTAAGTGTGTTATCTTATATCAGTTAGGCCCTATCAAACATGATTCAATCTTGGATACATCCCTGGGATGTATCCATTCACTTGCATCACACCTGATGCTCTTATCTCTTTACTTTTTCATCCCCTGGGGATGGCTCATCATAATTAGATGTCACACACACACTTTTCATAATTTTTAAGCAATAAAACATTTTGAATTTGAATTCTATATCACTACATACATGCTCTTGTAAAATAAAGTACATGTTCAAGGTGCTCCCAACCTCAAGTCTTTGTTTGATCAACGCATCAAGGTCCCACGTGGCTCCTTGTGCACTAGCTCACACGTACCACCTATGGTACCACATAACAGGTGAAACACATCACTAAGGATGCAATAAAGGAGGTTCAAGACCCCTCCATGAAGCTTAAAGTCAAACTCAAAAGTCAATAAAATTTAGCCCAGTCGATTAATCGAACACCAAAATCGATTAATCGAAAGTCAATATCGATTAATCGATTCTCAAATCGATTAATCGAGATTTTCATTCGATTAGTCGAATCCCAATTCGATTAATCGAAATTCTCTGCTCTGCCAAGTCGATTCTCAATTCGAGTAATCGAGTTCCCAAAATCGATTAATCGATCCCAAATCGATTAATCGAAATTTGAAATCGATTAATCGAAATCCTATTTCGATTAGTCGATTTTCCCCAAGTCATTTCCTCCAGCCCCTGGGGTCCACTGGAGGTCCCCAGTCGATTAATCGATATTCAAATCGATTAATCGAAATCCAAAGTCGATTAATCGAAATCCAAAGTCGATTAATCGAAACTCAGTTCGATTAATCGAACTCGGGTTCCTTGACTTTTCAACTTCTTGGCGAATTTCGATTAATCGAACCTCAATTTTGATTAATCGAAATTGCCAGATTCAAATTTCTTTTTGCTCATCCCAACCTTTTTTTCCACTCTTTTTCCTCTATTTCTCTACACTTTTATCCGATATTTTACACCTATTTCTAACCACTATTTACCCTTACAATCCTTGCATTTAAACTACATAACTCTTACCTTCAATCAATTTCAAATCCATGGTTGGAAAGGCTAGGGTTCCAGCTTTAGCTTGAACGGATTCTCCTCGCTAAATCAGCCTCTTTAATGCTAGAATCCCCCTTCCAATCCCTCACAATAATGCTTGCTCAAACTCTTACTCCTCTCTCTCTCTTCTTTACTCCTTCAACAACCAATTTCCAGAATTTTAGGGTTATTAAACCCTTTTATCTTTCCCTTTCCCTGTGTGTTGAACACATACACCGCAGTAGGTGTACGTGACTTCACATTTTCCATCATACACCACATAAACACTTAACTCATCACATCTCATCCGTTCATCACACCCCTTACTAACTATTTGACTTCTATTTGGTCAAACCTATGACCGTTAGGGCACGGATCCCGAGGTCACAGTTTAACATGATTTTTCGGGCTATTACATCTCTAGTGGACCTCTCAGTAAGATTCGAACCCGGATGAAGTTCAGACCATCTATTAGAGAAAAAAGAACGAATTGATCTTGTAGGATTCTCAATAAATTCTTTGATTTCTTCCGGAAGCAGATGATTATTCATCTGCTTCATCTGCTTCTCATGTTCCGTGAATAGCCAGGACATTGAGGAATATTCAGAAAGGGATTTCGAAAATCGATCTGATTCTATCTCTGTTCGTTTCGTTTGAAGAAAGGAAGGATCCCAATGAATCTCTGTTTAATTGATCAATGTGTGATATTCCAAATCCTCATTACTAATGGAATCGAAATGATCTCTGAATTGATTAGAAGAACCTTTCAATTGGCTAGAATCCGTTACTTGAACGAAAATAGATATTGTGGAATCATATTGAATATTTGACGATACATTCCATACCTGTCTAAAAAATCGATCCTTGTTTACCAACCACACATTGTCTAACCAAATCAAATTCTCTCTCGATACGTTCCTCAAATTGAGCCTATTATGGAGGGTTCTCTCTTTTACCTTTAGGTTCTTCTTCTTTTGATAGATTGTACCTAGGTTTTCATAGCTCTTCTTTACAGTTTCTTTTGAATGATAGTTTGTATTTAGAAACAAAGTATTGTAAGTAAAGATTTTTTTTTTATAAATAAAAGTGCTTGTTTAAGATGATGGCTTCTGGGTTATAACGGGCTTGTACATAGAGGATGAGCGGCTAAAACCCCTTTGTTCAAGGAGGAAGCGACCCCTAGAATCATTTTGCTAAAAGTGTGTGCTTAATTGAATATCATCGAATGCCCATTTATAGCCGTTGATCTTAGTTATCAACGACCATAAAAGGGTCATTCCATCTAGATCTGTTCCTGTAGGTCGATCTAGGATGCAGAGTGATTGTTTCTTCACTGTCGTGATTTAGAATTTTGAGATACGCTATGCTTTTTATATGATTCATATCGCAGTGATAGGCTGAGTCATCATTTTTAGATAGGGTATGTCGGATCAATAATCATGCTCTTTACGATTCATTCTTCTCCTTGATAAATGATGGTATTTTGATGTGGTATGAAATTGAAGGTAATTGTAGAGAAGTTACGAGTCTAGGGTCAACAAACTCCTTGATCATTTATTAAATTGTCATTTTCTTTATCATAAATTGTTCTTGCGTAGATTAATTTGCGTTTATTGCTCTAGTATTGTGTGATAATTGGTTAGCAAATCTACTTTCTCTTCCTTGGACATCTTTTTTCTCTTTGAGAATTAATTTAATTATGCGCTTCCCTACGGGTACGACACCCTTGATTTCACTGTGTTACAATTGACCTTGTGCACTTGTAAGGGTACAATTTAAAATCGATCAGGAAGTCTGGTCTGAAAGGGGGACTGATTGCACGTTTGTGGTTTTGCGTGTAATCGAATTACGCTCGTGATTTTAGACGTGTAATTCAGGGTTGTCCGGGTTCGGGTCAGGTCTGAAATGCTAAACTATTATTTTAGTCTACATTTCGACTATATACTATTATTTCAGTATATAGTTTCCCTACGTCGGGGATCTAAGCCACAGAGCCATTGTTTCAGCCTGTGTCCAGCCATGCACTATTGTTTCAGTACATGATTTCCGCGTTAGGGTTAGGAGGGTCTAAAATGTCAGACTATTATTTCAGTCGGCATTTCGACTATATACTATTATTTCAGTATATAGTCTCCCTATGTTAGGATCTGAGCCACGAAGCTATTGTTTCAGCCTGTGTTCAGTTATGCACTATTGTTTTAGTGCATGATCCCTACATTAGGGTAATGGGACTTGAGCCATAGAGCTATTGTTTCAGCCTGTGTCCAGCCATATACTATTATTTCAGCATATGGTCCCAATTAGGGTTATGAGGTCAAAGGTTGACTGAACAGATTTCTATATTCCAAGAGGGCAAAATGGGAGTGTCTACACAGCTGAGTTAACCAATTGTTTTAGCCTAACTACTCTGTGAGTTAATTTGTCATATCTTTTTGTCTGCTGTTTCAACTCCTATGATGGGCAGAGATTTTGTTGTCATTATTATCTTAAATTTGATTGAGTTTCTTATCTTAAATCTTCTTCCGATATAATAGGCAGAGATTTGAAAAATAACAACGTAGATGGAGAAATTCTTGAGTTTCTAGGAAGGCTACCCAATTTAAGAGAGCTGTAAGTCTTCATAGCTGCACATTTTTTTCATTATGAATGGAAAATAAATTGTGCTTTCCCAATACTTCAATATTTTACCATGCTCCAGTGCTCCACTCTCAAAGTAGTTATAATTTCTTACTGCAGGTTGGGTACAACCCTTTCCTACTACAAACAATTCTACGATCAGTCCCACAAGTATTGCAGTCTTATTCAGATAAAATTCTGTGAATTTCTGTACTGTAATATTAAAATAGTACATGTGTAACAATATGATTTACAATAATGTGCAACATTTAAATATCGAGCTATTGTATGGAACAATTGATTATGAGGATTTATTTCAACCGTAAAATATTACCTATTATATTCTGGTGAATAGTGTTATTGTTTGGTAACCCTAACAAATTGGGAGAGAACTTATTTATTCTTTTTTAGTTATATATTACTTGTCTGACGATTTTATTGAAAACTGTAAATTTTCTAATAGACAATATCTTTTTCACAATTTTGCATGACGAGGAGCTAATAATTTTGCTCTTACGATGTCTCAAATGGAGGGCAGTTATCCAGTTGTCCTTCATGGTTGAGGGAGATGTTGTAATTAGCGCTTGAAGTTGAAGTTAGTGTAGTTTAAATGTTAAAGAGAAAATTAGGGAGTAGTCATCGTTTAAAAAAAAGATGGATCCTTCAACGCAATAAGAGGCTTTGCATTTGGTTGTTTGCTAAATATAAAATTGAATTGTATGAAAATCACTGTGTCGTTCTTCTTGTTTTAAATATAAAATTGAATAATTATTTCTTTTATATTATTTATAGGTTATGGATATGTATTGCTGGACAATATGGTGCCTGGGGAAAAAAAATAGCATTAAAAAAAAATTAAAATCATTAGAGACGACCAAAAGCCGTCCCCAATAACAGAGTAAAAACTTATTGGAGACAACTGTTTACAATCGTCTCTAATAACAAGAGAAAACTTATTTGAGACGGCTTCAAGCCGTCTCCAATAGTAGAAGATTGTTATTGGGGACGGCTGAAAGTCGTCCCCAACATGCATTGACAAGGCAATGGAGACGGCTTATGTCAGTCTCCAATGAGCTCAAATATTAGGGACGACCAAAACCCATCTCCAATGTTTGATCTCTAAAGACATTGGAGACAGGGCTATTGGAGACTATATGGAAGCTGTCTCTAATACTATTGGAGACGGCTTAGACATCTTAGGAGATGACCAAAAGCCGTCTCAAATAAACATATTTTTTATAGTGTACCCTTGCCGCTAATAGTCTTAATAGATTTTTTATTAATAGCGACAGTTTCTAATAGTCTTATTTTTTGTAGTGATCCCATCAATGGTATAGGATCATTTAAGCACCATTTTGTGCTTAAGTAATGGCCAGGAGAGTCTTGCTCTATACTTAAAGGATAATGGCTCCCCACCGACATTTAAACACAAAAGGAGTGTTTAAATGGCCTTGCACCATTGACATTAGACATTTTATCTCATTATGGTAATGTGTGACTTATCTTTTGCCATATAGTGCATATCTATATTCAATCAAAATTATCCAAGTAGCAATCTATCGTTAGAACATGAAGTGTGGTTTCCTAATATTATGAAACAAAAAAAAATCGATTCAATTTCGGTTGAGGTTTTTATTTTCAATTTTAGATGGTTTTAGTATTTCTTTATAGTTTATACGGAATACTAAAAGTAAACCGTCAATATATGAACATTACAAGTACAGTCCATTTATCAAATCCACTGCAAACAAGTGAATAAAGTAAGATAAATGAAAAACCAAGACTATAATCTTTTTTATAATTAAAGCATTAAAGAACAAAGCCAAATCACATATAACAGTAAGAAAAATCACCTAGCTATTAAGAGAGCTTCGGAAATGCCATCACCCCCTAAACAGCCAGGGACACATACCATAGAAACATATCTAGAAAGCCCAAAAACAAAAACATAACTAAAAAGCTCCAAAAGTAAACTTAGAGAATAAAATGTTCAAATTGAGAACCCAAGGGGAGGAAAACCTAACATGCACAAAACTAATGCAGAGCTAATATAAAACTATACCCTCCATAAATATCTCCTAAGTTAGAAATATAGTCCCTAATTGAAACGGCTGGATAATCATTAAGCTCTGAGCTCACTTTAAAATTTTAATTTGAAAATTTTCAGCATGCAAGCATCGAAATCTGCTTCTCCTTGCCTTCAAAAATTCTAATTTTCCTTGCTTTCTATATCATCCGAATTGTGAAAATCCAGAGTTTACCTTGTCGCGAGCCTCCACTGCTATAGTGCAACATTCTAAGAAGTGAACCACATGAGCTCGGCATAACCCAAGACACTTTGAACCATCTAAACAAGAAGTCCCAAATAATACAAGCTGAATTACAATGGATAAAAAGAGTGACCCACCTATTTGCTGCCAACGAGAAACCCCTAGAATTTTGGCCTCACCTGACACGGCCAGCCCCGTTAGACATTGTCCGTGTAGAAGATGAGAGAGAGAGAGAGAGAGAGAGAGAGAGAGAGAGAGAGAGAGAGTACCTTCCCTGTACCCTAGTAGTGATGTATAATGAATTGCTGAATTTCATTAAAGAGGGCGATGGAGTAGTTTTCTAAGTGGTTTATTTGCAGGGGACCAGTAGGGTCCAACGAATAAGATCCACCATAAAAAGCGTGTGTTGCCAAGATTACTGAGGTAACTTCACTTTTTCAACCAATCACATGGCGCCTCGATATTATTTAACTCTGACGCAACTAATTTTTATCATTTATAATATGCTAATTGCATACATATAATTCTAGGAAGCTCTACCTGCCCAACAAATTGCTTTGCACGCCTTTATTATGCAGTCCGAGCAAAAGCAATCACACCGCATGATTGCTTTTGCTCGGAACATGATCTACTTGCTCCAACTATATATAGCATCACTCTACACAGCATTTAATTGAGGGTACAAGCACCTGCAATTGAAGTTTCAGTCCCTAACAACAAGGATTTTTAAATCGTTGGTTGTCTTAAATCAGACGATGGAGATCATTTTTTAGTCCAATCTTTCACACAGCCAATCTTTAGATCAGGGATCCCTTATTAGATGGTAAAATTTTTATTCTAGAGAACACCTTCTCATGGTATACCCATGATCACAATCCTTTTTAGGGATGTGTATCACATGAAAGCAATATTGACCGTGTGATTGGCGAGCCATTATCTAATTAAAGATTAGCTGTTTGAAAGATTGTGTTGAAAAATGATCTACGTCGTTTGATTCCAGGTAGTCAAAGGTTTTCACTATGAAAACCCTGATCACGGATTGCCGATTGCAAATATTGGTACTCTTTAAATTAATAGGAATGCTGTTCAACAACTTATTTATTTTTTAAAATTTGGATTGCCGATTGCAAATATTGGTACTCTTTAAATAATTAATAGGAATGCTGTTCAACAACTTTTTTATTTTTAAAAATTTTGTAGGTTTCCAATGTTTCATATATTTACCTGAGAGGGGCTCAATTATCTCTTATAAAATCATAGGGTTGAGCATCGTGGCCAATTTTACGCCGAAATAGGGCTCAAACAAAAATTTCATCGAAATTTTAACCCTTTTCAGTAATTTCAGTAATTTTTGATGAAATTTCAAAAATTTCGGTAATTTTAAAATTTTCGATGATTTTTTTTTTCATGTTTATTTTATTTGTTATTAGTTTTTTTTGTAATGTGGTCGTAATTTACTAATAGAAGGGTAAGAACTGTAGAAATTCAAAAGAATTGTTGGCTGCTTGGATTGTTAAAGAGATTCCAGTACGATATATATGTGGCTCTTGCGTCGACTTTCCTTGCCTCAACCGATGTAGGACTAAACGCTTGGTAGAAAACGTCAGGTATCATTACCACTTGTTGCTTTCTCACCCTACTTCTTCTACTCGTATGCATTGACTACCCTTAAATCTGATGGAGGTAGTTTTTCATCCCCATCTTCTCCACAATGAATCTATGGATCATGAGGATATCATCAAATGGTCAATTTTTTTATACACATGACACACATTTCAAAAAGTGATCCTAAAATCATATCATATGATTTTAGCATCACATTTTGAGATGTATGTCATGTGTATGCTTACGATCCATAGATCCACTGTGCGAAAGATGGGGACGAAAAATGACCTCTACTATCTGATTAAAAGGCGGTCAATGCATGCCAGGTGGAATAGGTGGGGTGAAAAAGCAGCCTTTTTGGGGTGAGTATAACGGTACCCTCTGTCAATTTGTCTTCTATAGTTCTATGTTTGAGCTTGGTATCAGTGCTTGGCCACTTGGATCAATTGCTAATTTTTTTTTTAAATATTAAATATATTTTTAATCTCCGAAATTTTCCGAAATGTATCGAAATTAATCCGAAATGTACCGAAAGGACCCCCCACCGAAAAATTACCGAAAACGAAAATTTTCACTATGGGGTTGAGACCCTTAGCTTTTTCTTAAAAAAAGTACACGTATGTTTTCTTTACTTTTAATTGACAAAAATGCCCTTCAAATAAAAGTTTTTGCTTATTTATTTTCAAGTGAGACAAATCAGTCTTGTACAAGTCCGATCACTCTCATATGAAACTTCGATGGTATTATATGAGACCCAATCTGTCACGGTTTCATGCATGCAATCGATACTAATCTGTCGTGGTCTCCTATAAGGCTAATTTATCTCACTTTCAAAATACACACCTGCTTCTAAGTAAGGGACGATTTTACTAGGGCTATGCAGAAACCGACCCGAATTTCGGTTCGGTTTCGATTTTGGGACATATTGGTTCGGTTTTGAAAAATAGAAACCGATAAGAAACCAATAGTGGTGCATGCCTGAGATTGGGGTTCCGTGAAGTTATTGGGATCTCGATATGATTTTTCTATTATCTGCATGCATGTATTTAGATGGATCTTGTTCATGCATTGCCTTCTGAATTGGTTTGTGAAAAATATGCTTCAATCATGTAAGTACTCTGTTTTGATTTATGTTTTCTCTCTTTATGTAAAAAATCTGAAATATATATATAAGTTGTAATCTAATGAAAATATAAAATACCTATGAAGGGTCATGTATCATGAATCTGGTCGATCTGGATAATACATGTTGACAACCTATATCATACATTTGAACAATGCTTAACATTTCACAGATCAGAGGATTACTTAATGGATGGTTGAAAATTTTATGATCAATTGTCTAAAATTTGACATGCAATTAGATGGTTAGGGTTGTTTGACATTCTACTTTCGGGTTGTCTTCTATCGATTGACGGCCTATCTGTGAATGATTGGATTGTAATACTGTATGGATTTATGCCGTCGAGACCTATCAGTGTGTACTAAAAATCAGTGCATCTGCCCATTAATCTGGACTGTCTGATAGGTGCATTAATTTCTTGAAAATGTTCTTAGACATTTGATCAATCACCTACTTTTGGATGGTTAATAGCGAATTAGTGATATATGCAACAACCAACAAAGTCTTCAGTGATCTGACTCTTATGAATTGGCAATGGCTTCCTAATAAAGAAAATTTAAAATTTGAGGTTTAAAAATCGAAAACCGACCGAACTGGTTTGATTTCGATTTTGAACTTTATCGGTTCGGTTTCGATTTCATAAAATAGAAACTTATAGTTATTGGTTCGGTTTCGATTTTGCCCCAAAATCGACCCAAACCGACCCGATAACACTCCTAATTTTTACCCATTAAAATAGGATAAAAAGCGCATGGATGTTATTTTTTTTTTTTAAATAAGAGTCTCTAGACTAGACCCTTTCTGGTAATATATGCAATCAAGGTAACAAACTCGGTATCGGTATCGGGTATACTCGGTCCTTAGAGGACCGATACGAATCGGGCGATACCGATACGTATCGGCTTTAAAAAAAAAAAAAAAAAAATTAAAAAAAAAAAATATATATATATATATATATAGGTATCGGCCGATGCTACTGATACCAAGTTAGATACTTGATACGTATCGGCGCCGATATGTATTGGATCACCGAAAAACCGATATATATCGGTTCATAGAAAAACAAAAACCGATACGTATCGGTATCGGCCGATATTTGATACCTTATAAGTAACACATTATCAAGTAAAATCAACGTTTTGAACCCTTATGTTCATGCAGTTTTCTTTTTAATGACTCAAGCATATTATTTGACTAACTACAACCTTAACTTAAAAAAATATAAGACAAACCCTTTTATAGAGAACTAATGGGTGTCACCTCACTCAGTCAATTTTGAACCGCCAAAAAAACCCTTCATAGTTTGATTAAGAGGCACCCATTGAGTAGTAGCTCAATTGGTATCCTCCCTCTTTTGTGGGGCATGAGGTCATGGGTAATGGGTTTTACACTTCATGCGTGCTTCATTAATCCTCCACTATATTAATGAGGTGAGATTTGTTGTATAGAATCACTTAATGTGAGTGCTTTGTTGTATGAGATTTATTCCTCAAGTGCTGCTCTTGAACTGTCACAATTATCTATGATATGTAAGATACACTACAAAAATAATGTGTTTTAGCGGCAACCAAAATTGTTGCTATTAATAAAGAAACTATTGCTATTAATCCTGTCGCTACTCAAATAATAAGGTTTTTTGTTAATAGCGGAAGTTTTGGCTATCTCTAATAGTCTCATTTTTCATAGTGGTACGTCTAAGTTGCCTATGCAGTATGACATTATAAAAAAAAAATGAAAAAAAATTATTATGAGAAAATCAAGGAAGGTTTTTAAGGGGAATGGTGGGTTCCAACTAGTTGAACCCGATAATGCAAATTTGGTAGAACACGCAAACAAAGTTTAACCAATTGGCCTGACCATTGCCCGCCTAGATAATTCAACGAACAGGAGACTAAATATCTATATCGATATATATATATATATATATATATATCTTTCTCACACACACCAGAAATATAATTTCCATCAAATTTATGACAATTTTACAACTGTTACGCCACACAATTTCATATATATATACCAATGATGCACCTTCACTACTTACTATGTAACAATTCCGATAACAATTAGTACTAATAAAAAATTTAAATAACTAGTAAACTCCTCAGAAAGTAAGCACCATAAGCAAATACTATACTACCTCAAACATATGTGATTAGACATCCAATTATAATTTTATCTATAGAGCCCTAACAAGATTATGGTAAGTGATTAGATTAGCGACCACAAATAACTACCTCAATAATTCAAACCTTACAGATTAACCCGGCCCATTAATTAATAAACCAATATATCACCAAGTATATGACATTTGTAGGCCCAATCTCATCAAGACCCTCTTGGCAGACGAAGTACAAATCCAATGATATATGGTCTAATCGATCGACAAACCATGAACTCGAAATCAACGGTCAATGAACTCATGCACAATGGCTCACCATAAAGTGCTACATATATAAGCCTAAGTGCCACAATTCAATGGAAGTTGGTACATTTGAAACTATTGCTTTCATGATCATATGAAGGGTCTCGTGCTCCATTCCCCAGATGTCCTTAATTAGCATATACTCACTTCACACCTTACCCATGACTCACATTTAATGAACCTCCTCCTTCCCTCTCGTCAAATATTTGAACACTTCTACCTCCCTCCAACAAGCCTTGCTAAGAAGATAAATAATAAAAACCTAGAAAAATAAAATAAAAAAACATCGTCTTCATGGCTCTCTTTTTCTATTTACGAAAATAGCAAAGAGAAAAAAAATAGCTAGCTGTACAGCAAAACCAACCATATACCATAAAGAACATATCATATAGAATTAACTTATGGTATGTAACCAAGTCGAAGCTCTAAATCCAGCTCACCTTCCTTCCCATCTTGCACTTTCTCTTCTCCGCTATCATCTATATTTATGTGGCCAGCTTCCCCACTCGAACCCGCACCAGATTCCGCTCCAAATAGACTCAATGACTGCGGTTTACGCTCATTCCAATTATCGGCATGAAACGGTTGCGTGTATCTAGTACTAGACGCTGATGACGGAAAATTCATGTGGTAGCTCTTCAGGGTGTCTGAGATGGGAGAATTGAACGATGGATGGCTTGAAAATGGCTGGAAGGCCCTCAAAATTTCGGAATCTTCATCTGGTTTAGTAGGGAGCGAAGGCAGTGCCTGCTGCCTGATCCTGGCTCTATCTCTCCTGTGGATGTTCATGTGCCCGCCTAAGGCTTGTGCAGTGGAGAAGCCTCGCTTGCAAAATATGCATTCGTAGGATCGCCCAGTGCCGGCATCGTCGTTGACCTGATCCGGACGGTTGGCTTCTTCAGTTGAAGCCTTGGAGTCTTCATCTTGACCAGTTTCCATCATGACACTTATGACTTGTAGGCTAACGTGTTAATAGATTTTGGGATTCAAAATCTTGAGAGCATTGAAAGAGTAGAAGATGAAGGAGAGTGGTTTCGGAGAGAAAGGGGGAATTTTATAGAGGCGGGGAAGGTGTGGAGAGTGTGGGAGAAGAGACAATTAAAAGACATAGGCATTGTCAGTGTGCCTCCAGTGAAGATGTGTTGAAGGAGACACCCTTTTGACGTATTCTTTTGAGAGCTTTTCTCGTAGCCGGCTAAGTTCTGGGTCCACATTACTTCCCTCCCTTCTTTTTTCTATTTTATAGCTATGGTTTACCCCCATTTGATCTTTTGTTCCTTTCAACCAGTTAGTTTAATGCGGTTCGCATTTTGGCATGCCACCTCTCTCTCTCTCTCTCTCTCTCGATATATATATATAGCTTAAGTATATATATATATATATATATATATATATATATATATATATATATATATATATATATATATATATATATATAGCTTAAGAGAGTAAAGTATGAAACAAAAGGCTCACATCATATATTTGTAGGGGACTTTAGAAAACCTTCTACCAAACTGGAATGTTTTAGGCTATTATATCAAAAAAAAAGTTTTTCAAAAAAAGGGTTCTCACTATAGATCAAAATTTCGTCCAACACCGATACGTATCAGTATCGGACCCTACCGATATGGTACATTGAATGTACCATATCGTTCTACCCCTTCAAAAATCGGACGATACATTCAATGTATCGTTCGATACAGTCCGATACCGAAACGTATCGTCTGATACCGATACGTATCGTCCGATACGTATCGGTTTTGGGCTCGGACGATACATTCAATGTATCGTTCGATACAGTCCGATACCGAAACGTATCGTCTGATACCGATACGTATCATCCGATACGTATCGGTTTTGGGCTCGGACGATACGTATCGGTTTTTCAACATTTTGATCCATGGTTCTCACAATTATTTAAAGCTTAGAGATCCGCGTGATTTAAAATATCCAATTGTAAGATTACAATTTTACCCTTCTTCTCCCCAAAACCTTCAAACTTATTTTCTTGTTCTCTTCTTCAACAAAACTGTCGGAGTTCTTTTCCGGTGAGTTATTCTCGCCAGAACTCGGCTCTTCTTCTCTTCTTCTTCGATAAAACTGCCACAGTTTTTTTCCAATAATCTTTTTTCTCGCCGGAACTTGGCTCTTCTTCTCTTCGACAAAATTGTCAGAGTTCTTTTGCAAATCAAAGAGAGAAAAGGAACCCAAGCCATTGAAGCATCCAAATATTTGCAAATCAAGAGAGAAAAGGAATAACAACTTGTGGATTTTAGGGTTCCTGCTTGAGGATTTTAGTGTTTTAGACCATTTCGATCCTAACCGTGGGGTTTTGGTTAGGATATGAAGCTAGGGATAAGCTCCGTGTGAGGATTAGGATTTCAGCTCAATGAAGAAGATGAAGGATTGGGGGCTTTGAAACAGCAAATTGCAGCCTCCTTTTGGATTAGATCCAGAAGGCAAAGATGACCGGTAGAACCTTCTTATCAAAAGGAGCTCATCGCCGGTCAGTTCCGACGCCGGCTGATTGACGTCACTTTACCATCATAAGGGTAAAATTGTAATCTCACAATTGGGTAGTTTAGATCTCACGGATTTTAGAAAATTCCATAGGCATACAAACCCTTTTTCCTAAGAGATTTGTTTTTCGTATAATATTCTAAAACCTTTAAAAACGGGAGATGTTTTGCTAATTTTGCCATATTTATTTCTATTCACACTACTTTTTTAAAATATTTGTATCATAGTTTCCAACCAGCAAAAGTGCACTTCCACGACCAAAGTGGTACCCTAAGAACTACCCTATTCGAAAATCCGATCGTGCTTGTAATACTACTTCCTAGGAAAAGTTGAGGAGCCTTACCAACAAGAAATAGATGAGTACAAACATCTTAAATTTTGTTTTGGATGACTCCAAAATTATCGATAACAATTTCTTGTAAACTTGTGAGATGATGATGATTGTATTTAATAGGGATAATGGCTCCGACTCACATTTATACACCAAAGTGTGGTGTTTACATGACCTTATGCCATTAAAATGTGACATTTTTCTCACACCATTGAAGTTTGATTATTATTATGCCATGTGGCGCATATTTAAGGTCAGAGCTTATAAGCTGGGGTATGACAGCAGCCAGTTACAGATTTGCAGCTGCTCTTAGTGTATCGCCGGTGGGTTTTGGATGCCGGTAAAGGTCACAAAATTTGTAGTGTGAACGAAACAAAAAATTAAAAAAAGTTTTGTGCACTCACCTAAAAGCTGCTAGCAACACAGTTTTTTTCAAGTAATTAATACATATTTTGGATCTGTATTGGCCACATCAAAACAATTTTTTTTTTTTTTCATTGAATGGTGTACAGATGGAAAGTATTGATTTGCGATTAGAAATGGTGCCCATGAAGAATATGTGGTGTGCTCATAGCAGCCCTATTATTGAAATGCTTATGTACTATTTATTAGTTATTTTCTTATTTGATAGGACTTTTTCTTGAGCTTAGGCTTGTAGCACAATGGTATGTTGACAATTTTGCAATCTCAAGGGCAAGGCTTAAGCCTAGCTTACCTATAAAAAATATATTTTAAATAGAATTTAGCTTTTCGTGGGTGCCTCGAGTATCTCATACCTTTTTTTTCTATAGAATATAAGTTGTCCTGATGAGTAGTGAAATATGATGATATTTCACCCCTAGATACCTATATTTAGCTATCCGATGAAGGCTATCTGATAAGAATTATTAGATTTGAAGTGTTTCAGGTAAATACAAGCCAAGTGCAGAAAACAGCCCAAGAATTCTGAAAATAATGTCAAAACACTGCAACTTTGGGTCATCGAGAACTTGGTGCAACTTACAGATCAATTTGGACCTTCAAAATGCCCGAATTATAAAATTGTCAAAACATAAAAGTTGTAGAGCTTTCTGTCAGCTTTCCAACGGCGCAAGAATCGCCTCAATCCGAGTTCGGGACAGAAAGTTATGGCCAAAATACTGAAGCAGTGTCTGATGTAAAGTTCGGCGGAAATTCACGAAAATCTGGGAGCAAGAATTAGAGATAGGAATTAGAGGGATTTTTTTAGGAAATAATTAGAGATTTTTGTAGAGAGAGTTTTTTTGAGAGGATTATTTATTCATTATTATTTTTGGTTTTAGACTGCTCTAGGCATCTTTTTAAAAGTTCTTTTTTTCTCCTTCTTCTAGGGATTGATTTGGGTAGATTGTACTTAGGATTTGCACTGTCTTTCTTTTACATTCATAGATTGTATTTAGGAAAAGACATTGTAACCAAAGATTTTTGGAAGAAATAAAAAGAGGAATGACTTTGAATGAACAAGGAGATCATACACCAAAGATGAGCGGCTAAATCAGTAGATCGGGAAAGATGCGATCCCCAGATAAGTACCCATATTTATGATTAATATCATAGTCTAATGTTTTTATTTTTTTGATCTACACATCACGAGATATGCTATGCTTCTTACATGACTCATACCGCAACGATAGGCTGAGTCATTGTTTTTAGATAGGGTATGCCGGATTGATGATCATACTTTATTTCAAATCATTTTTATAAATAAATGATGGTGATGGTGTGAATGATGCTTTAATGAAAGGGGGGTACAAATCTGGGGTAGCATATTTCTTGATCTTATTTAAATATTGTTCTTAGATTCATCGGTAATTAGTTATTTAGATTAATTTATTTATCTGCATTTAGGAAAAAGTGATAAATTTTTGGTAAATCGAATCTGCCCTTTGGTACTTCCTTGGGGACGTTTTTAAATCTCTGAAAGAATTAATTAAAATTCAAGATTTTCCTATGGGTTCGACACCCTTGTTCTTGCCATACTGCAATAGATCTTGTTCACTTGCAAGGGTTACATTTAAAATCGATCATGTCCCAAGCTTGCACTAGACTAATCCCTATGATGCCATCGCCCCTGATATCACGAGTATTTCACGCTTTAAGCACCCACTACAAAAAGTAAGACTATTAGCGACAATTTTTTGTAGCAAAAAAGTGCCGCTATTAACAAAAAATCTATTAAAACTATTAGCGACAAGGGTATTAGCGACAATTTTTTTATTAATAGCAGTAGTTTATGGCTGCCGCTAATAGTCTTTTTTTTTTGTAGTGACCTTTCATGGCACCTGTTTATTACAAAAGAAGAGTCGTTTCAAGCTCATGACCTTGGGAGCATTCCCCGAGTCATCAACCGTTATAACAACTCCCTACATCCCTATGGAACCTGCACTGATACCATGTAGAATTTCATAAGCCTAACTCAACCTCATAAATCGGCTTAATCGGCTTATACGATGAGGATTGCCCCAAGTTTTTCATATAACCCAAATGATACCCATGTGATGTAGACTATCGCTCACTCCTAAAGAGTTTTCATATCCAAATGATACCCATGTGATGTAGACTATCGCTCACTCCTAAAGAGTTTTCATATATTAGGGAATAGAAAGATGAACATTTGCATCCTTCAATAGTTTATTATAATTGGATCTAGACAAGAGAATTGTGGAAAAACTAGAGCCATTTTGTAATGTACGCAGCAGTACAAATAGACCAAAGGTTCGTAGAGAAGCAAGAGAAGTGCTTTAAAACCGCGTTTAAAGTATATAAAAGTATCTCTCAACGACCTTCATTCCTCTACATATTATATTAAAATTGGGTACCGGTACTACAAGAGAATATTCCATCTGCCGAGCTTCATTTTCCACCGTTAAAACAGTATACTGTGTTGAATCAAATGATGAAAATTGTTTTTCATTCCAATCACCCACACAGGATTTTGAGATCATGGAACATCTATCAAACAGTTCGATATTGATTCCACCTGAGAACCCTTCTCATAGTACACTCATGATCACAGTCCCTTTTTGGAATGAATGCCATGCGGAATTAACACCTGATCGTTTGATACGTGAGCCATAATCTCATGATATACTGTGGGAAAGATTGAGACATAAAATGATCCCTATCGTCTGATTCAATGAAGCCAACAAGTTTAATGGTGGAAACGTCAGGCTGCAAAAACTGAAACTTCAGTTGCAAATACCAATGTCCCTTAAAAATGTGAAGTTTTCTAGTCAAAGAGAGCTTCAAAAAGACGAAAATACCTCCAAAGGTCGAAGATTGCCATCATAGTGCATGTGCCACGTAGTTTGGTTGGACTTTGTTAAGCTCGAAGCCAAGAAGGCCTGTGAAGACTCCAAATGGGAAACATGAGCTTGGCCCGTTTATGCTATTGGTGGGCTTGAGCTAAAGGGTCTATATATTTTGGCCCAGGGTTCAATTCTCTCTCTCTCTCTCTCTCTCTCTCTCTCTCTCTCTCTCTCTCTCTTTCTCACCGCTATCTCTCTCATCACAGAAAATTCATGTAAACAGGTGAAGAGACCGCAATGAGCAAGATAGCGCACACAACCCGAGCCAACCCGGTATACGCCCCATTTTCTTGTTTTAGGATTTAGGGCATTTACCCTTTAAGATATGTCTTATTTACACTCAGTTCCTCCCTTTCAACCATTTACAGTGCAATCCCTGCTTTTGTTTTTCCTTTACTTATTACCTCATGGCTCATGCACTGATGGATCAATCATTGATTATTATAAAATTAAACTTTGATTGCTTTAAATCAAATGATAAAGATCTTTTTTTACCATAACCTTCTACCCTTTGAATCTTGAGATCAAAAATCTACCATCAAGCAGTCATATTTTGGTTCCACATGGAGGACAACCCAAAAAGTGGCAATGATTGGGCGTATCCATCAAACATGATTCTTGGATCGCTTTAAGAGATATATGCCATATGAATCAAAATCCTACCAGCTGATCGTAAGCCCATGATCTTAAGATCCATTACTTCATAGATATGTGCCATGTGAATAAAAATCTTACCATCTGATTGTAAGCTCATGATCTTAAGATCTATTACTTCAAAGATCAGGGCGAAAAAATCTCCATCATCTAATTTAAATCAGTCAAAGGTATTTTGTCAGAGTCTGCCATTGAGGGGGCAATAAGTCAAGGAAACATAAAAGCAAGGACCACAGTATTAATAGGTGAAACCCAAGGGTTTGAGTGTAAATAAGACGTCTAATGGGGGAAAATTGCAAAAAACAAGGTGATATATATATATATATATATATATATATATATATATATATATATATATATATATATATGGGTAATGCATGTCAATGACTGCATGTTACATCAGGTTGACTTTTAAATCACTTGGTGTGGCATGTAGCCAATAGCAGCTCCAATCACGAGTTCTACTCACAGGCCTATGTCCAATGACTTACAGTCATATATATATATATATATATATATATATATATATATAACATCGGGTCGAACCAACCCGAAGGGTCCCTTGCCCAACATGAGCCGATGGATCAAGTTTATGTGCTCAGCCCGGTAAAACATCTAGTCAGCTATCAAGTCAACTTGACCCGTTGACAGCCCTATGTGGCAGGCTTGGGCCTGAGTCTCACACGATTTTCAGACCTTTAGGGCCATTCCTAGGCAAGATAATCTCACAAGTACTCTGTTGGAGTTGGGAACCCAAAGCCCAAGAAAGCTTAGCTTCGACCTCCCAACCGCACCCTATAATATATATGCAGACAAGGCCCGGAAAACGGTTAATGGACCATGAAGCGATTCGGGCTTTGATATTGTATTCTTTCCTCTAGGGGACTGGGATCCAATTTATTGGGCTACGCACCCATATGAATTTCTGGAATCCATGCCCAAGTGGAATTGCCCATGAGAGTTGTACCATATCTAACCCAAGTCATCGAATCTTCCTTCGATCAAATTAATGAGTTAGACTACAATGAGTGAGTCGATACAGCTGTGCACACGTTTGTGTAACTCCATGATATGCACGGACTTCTAATTCATGAAAGCCCGTGTATTCATCTACTCAAACAGATGTGTAGAGTGTGGACACCCATTGTAGACTAACTCCAAATTAATTAGCTGTTTTGTTTTGGTTCTTGCAAAAAGAGCATTGATAATAGTCTTGAGTTTAAACTAACGACCTGAACTACCAGGAGTAAACTCCACCTAAGATTTTTTCTTTTTTATCAACAAAGTTGTCATTTTATTGAAGAAATAAATTTACAACCGAAACCTAAGATTTCAGTACTCCGATTTTGCATTACAGGGTCGTGATCTGGTCGGGTCGGGTCAGGGTCAGCCTGATTACCTGCAACGCCTATCCAAGTGAACATGATTTTCAAAAAGAGGAAAGTACTGAATCAGGCCCCCAAAGGCCCAAACTAATTTATTACGAAATCAGTGATTTTTTTTTTAAATGCCTAAGAGCACCCAATACGGGCGAAAACGGGCCATTCTCGCCCGTGTATTCTCATGCTTGTATTTTGGTGAATTTTTTTTTTACAAATTTGCCCTTCTTCTCCGTAACATTATCTTCGCCCGCGATTATCTCGCAAAGGGCCGATCGCAGGCGACCATGGTCTAAAAGGAAAATTTCACGGCTGCAGTTCCCATCTTCCAAATCTCCGATCGTTTTCCGGTGAAAAAGGAAGAAGGAAAGATCAATGTCCGCCAAATCTGACGGCTCCAATTCCCATTCCCCAAATCTCCGATCATTTTACAGTGAAAAAGGAAGAAGGAAAGATCGATGTCCGGCAAATCTCAAACCCTCTCGTCGAATTTGAAGTTGTTCAAGTGAAAACCCATCGCCGGAGAAAGCTCTCGATCTATTTCTTCGGCGATGGGTTTCTTCTGTGATGTATCGTCGAAGGATGGGGTCTTCTTCCTTTTTCGCCGAAAAATGAGCGGAGATTTGGGGAATGGGATCCCTAAACCATGTTCTGGTTAAGGATACATATGTTTATGGTTTCTGTCATTATAGAGCTTTTTTATACTTTCCTTTTTTCTTCTGATTAAAGATACAAATGTTAATGGTGGAGAGCGGTTGGAGAGTCATTCATTTTTTCTTCTTACAGATCTCAAAGTGGCAAAACCCAAACGAAAAATCTCCATGATTCGGCTACCAAGCATCCTTGAAAAAAAAAAATTGGATTATTTCTCCATAGTGTAATCATCCATAGAAAAAGGCATTAATTTAACCCTAAATTATTTTTTTTTTTTAAAAATTGTTTAACCCTAAAACTTTAAGTTGACGAGAGATAAAATGGCATAAAGGTAATTTCATTACTTTTTGAGAGGAGAGATGTAAGAAGGGCAAAAACATAAACTACCTTTTGCTACTATATTGACCTACCTGCACAAACTGAAAAATGGCCCTTTTAAAGTGTGCTCGGGTGCTTTTGGGTTATAAATAATACCACCGGACTCTCATGTGATAAAAAAGGGCATAGGGCCCTGTTAAGTAAATTGCCCTTTCAGAAAATTAGGTCAATCGAGTGGGATTGGGCCAACTTAATTATGTTAAAGTATAAGGAGGGGAGGAGCCGGCCTGAGTCCAGGTGAAGCTAACCTCTCAAACCGATAGATTCCATAAAAGGGTCAAAATATATGACCCAATCCAACCCGCCCCAACATGTCCAACATCTAATTAAAACGCTTAAATGCTAGTCATGAAATTTGGCTCCACCTTCCTTTTTCATTAAAGGGCTTTTTGGGAAGATCCCTTACCTACCTTTCAGGAATGGAAAATTATAAATGGAAGAGAAATTTGTTGAGGACAAATTGCAGGTGGCTGATGGGGCGCAACATGACTAGCTGCATTGACCTGCATTAATTGAGTCTCACCGCACTTGAAGCTGATTGCTTTGCGCCACATCAGCCGCTTGCACTTTATCCTCAATATATCTGTCCTCCATATAATACTATCCTTCAAAAATTAAGCGCTGATTCTGCACCTCACAGATGGATGGTGCCATTAATTTAGAATAGAGGACTCAGGGTAAATGTCTATGTAGTATTGTAGATTGGGGTCCCATCCTACTATATTGCCTTACCCTTCTTTCCTTATCCGGTGGTCGGCCCGTGTACCAGCTTGTGCAAGGGTCGTCAATATTGTCCAAGTGGCAAGCCGTTTTATAAATTGATCAGCCAGAAGAATTACTTCTTTGTTGGATCTCTGCCGTCTAATTAAGATCTAGTAAGAACATGCAGACAAGTAGTTAACCGTTGTAAGAGAAAAAAGTGTTCTGATTCAAAAGTTTGAATTCTCTCAAGTACCCAATCTGAGACTGAGTGCCGAGGCAGCAGCACACGACTCAATCTCCTTCTCTAATTACTCAAGTCACGGGAAGTGACCAGCTATTTGTGAGCTTACATTGTCCACAGGCTGGTCAGACCGCACTTGACTAGTTTAGACCAGATCCGTTTTGGTAATAAATATTAAACTGAGTCTTTCGTAATAAAAAATGGCACATGCCTAGATTTGGTCAAATGCCCTTAAACATAGAGTTGGGTATAAAATAACCGGTTTGGTAGCTCTAAGTGTGATTAGGTAAAACCCGTTTTGCTAATTAAAGTGGTCAAACCTTGAACGGTGAGTGGCTATTTATGACCATGTAACTTAGTGAAAGTCCAAGTTTGACCACCATTTCAGCACAAGGAGATTGGTACCCATCCAAACTTTGAGAGTAAAGAATATCGACACTTGGTCCCACCACCTGTATAACATTGTTTACAAAAATTGATGACACGTGCATTATATATAGTGCTCGACTCTACCACGCAATTCCAACTAGTACTGGAAGGAAAAACTCCTCTTTAGAAATTATAATAAGTGTAGTGTGGTCGTTAGCATCATGTTTAGGACGATTCCCTTTGTCTCTATCCTAATGGATGTATTTCTATAACAAATCTTATCCCCATCATTGGATGTGCAATAATCTCGTAAATTAACTAAGGTATTGACTATTCCATACATGGATCAAAATATCGTCCCATACTGATACATATCAATATCGGAAGTGGATGATACGGTACATTAAATGTACCATATCACTCTTTTATATGATTAATACCGAATAATACATTTAATGTATTGTTCGATATGTTACTGTTTTGGTATATATCGGATGATACGTACCGATTTTCAGTTCGGACGATACATATTGATTTTCGGGCATTTTGATTCATGATTCCATATATTTTCTTTAACCAAATAAAGTGAAGAAGTTGAAAGTTGGATTAATAGAATTGAACACTTTGGCTATGTACCATTCAGGAGATGGCCAAATGGTTTGATGGTCCTGATCATTCTACCCATTATGCCTACTTTTTAACTTTAATTTGGGTTGATGTTAGTGTATAAAATAATTTGTTCAAGACATGGCAATAAGATTGAAAATGTGAGTGAGTCTAAAAAGGCTATAGCAAGACAATGGTATAAGAGCGTCGAGGAAAACAACGTGACTGCTGCAACGACTCTGCTGTCGACACCTTTCCTATCATTTCATTCAAATGCCCCTCTTTTTTTTCTTTTTCCTTTTTTCCATGTTGGAAACGCGTTTAATGAGAGAGAGAGAGCGCGAGAGGGGGACTCATATTGTGAACCTTGAATTATATATTAATTAACGTACCTTTTTTTTTTCACAAATATTAGGGTTGATGGGACCCCCTATCCATCATTATTTGGTAACCTCCCTCCGTTATGGGGAGGAGGCATCACGCTGTTTTCCACATTTGTCTTCATAAGTCGTGGAGTGGAGTGGGTTTTGTTAGTTAACCATTATCATTGTAGATGGTGTTCCCTCGTACTCCCCAATTGTTATTATATGTGTATGTGTGTCTTGTCACGGGGTCGCACTTCTGCAATCTCAGTCTCGTGCGGTACCTAACGCTCGTTGTGCTATGTCAGCCTACTTCTAATACCAACAGTCGCGGGACGTCCTTCGACACGCTTTTAACTCGTACGGTGTTTCACTACCGCGTGCAACGAAGTCAATCTATCTACATATCAGCTTTGATACCACCCGCCTAGAGGACGGGAACTCCCCCAACGTGGTTACCTTTGTTTTGCGGCCTACCACCCAGCTATATCATGTCCCTTACGACACGCTCATTTGCACCATTGTGCTAAACTTGGCCTGCTCAAGCTTCACCCTGTGCACTGCACTAGTACCTCGCTTCGCAACAGTCTTGGCATGTAGCTCCCCATGCCATCATGTCTTGCTCACATACCGAACCAAGCTCACAGCCTTGTGCCTTGTACTCGCGTGCTCAACTGAGTCCCACGCAGCTTGCCTTCGTGTGCGTTACGAATTACTAGCACTCGTTCATCCTTGGCCCACATACTGTCGTGCTCAACTGAGTCCCACACAGCGCTGGTGTTCTCATGAGGTTGCTCAGCCATATGCACCGCGACGCGTAGTCCGGAGCCATACATCAACCTCTCTTGGGTGCCACACTGCATCGCTGCGTCGACGTCCTAGGCCCACCCTTTTAAGCCTAGGAGACACTTGCGCCCCCTCTGGCAACGCAAGGCTCCGTGTGAGCGGGAGGCAACTCTCCAGCTCCTCTCCCACATAGAGGGGTAAAACAGTCATTCGATCCGAATGGCAAGAGAACCTCAAACCTAATGGTTTGACATACCGCAACGCCTCCTACATCGTTAGCCCACCTTGGCTGTGTCGCGTCCGTGTCGCGACTGTGTCGCTCCTGCGTCTTTCCCCTATGCGACCGTGTCGCGTCCCCGCAATGCAACGACGTCACAAAGCCCTCTTGGCCCCCATGTCGCATGCCCTCCTGACACCATATGTCGTGCCCCAAGCACCATACTGCAAGCTCGAGTATTGACCCCGTATGTCACAGTCTGCTCCTCGATTCTCGAGGCAGTCTTAACCTCAATGGCCGTATCAAAAAAAAAAAAAAAAAAATTCTCTATTGTGAGATGACAAAGTTTGAGCAATATCTATTTGAGTATTCGAACGAATAACCAAAGATTTGTTCCGACCCATATTCGCTAACATATCTTCACACTTGTTTGATTCTTTCTATAAGGCCATGAGCAAAGGTTTGACACCAAAAACTTAATTTCGCCAGCGAGAAATTTGTACCTCCACGCAATATCGCAACACTAATGTTAGGAATTCAACCCACTCTACCGACTTCCCTATTGCGATGAATACGACAAACGGAAAAAGGTGCAAAAGAACAATTAGACTCAACATAAAAGAATTTATGCGATTCACCCAATTTAGGGTTACGCGTACGGAGTATATGCACTATTTATAAACGGTTACAACGCACACACTCTCTTCTCTTTAATGCACTCTAAATCAAGATCAAATATGATTTTTAACCGCCAACACACTGTTAAACCAAGGACGTAGTCCCTCAAAGAACAGAGAAGAGATTTGTTGGAACATAGTATCGATTCCAACACAAGAATCTTCTATAATAGCCAACCAGTCCAAATTCGCGGAACTAATCTGCCCAAAATCGATCGATCAATTTCACAATTCAATCGATCGATTTCCACTCGAGAGATACCAAACAATCCTGCTCAGGCTCGATCGATCGATTTCTTAGCTCGATCAATCGACTTCCACTAGTGAACATACTATTTATTTCGTCTAAAATTGATTCATTGCTTCCAACAGCTCAATCGATCGATTGGGACCTAAGACCAGTCCTGAATGTCTCAAAAAAAGTGCGTTGGAATTAAACCTAACCAACAACTAATTAATACATCCTATCCAACCTCAAACTTCAAAGTCAGACTCAGACTTGAATGTCCTTATAATTTTTTCCGAAACCATGCTAAGATCATAAAAAATAGCTTGAAGCTCCGCACAAGTTATATAATATGTTGTGATCATAGGCTCATGAAAACTAGAGACGAAATCCCCATTTGAATTCTTGAATAAATCCCCATCCTATACTTCCCCTAGCTCGTTTTTAGAGGCATCGGAATTTAGTTTTAAATGTCCTTTAGAAGGTGAAAACCAATTATAAGTGTTGCAATCGGCGGTCTTGGGTAGTCACCAAGGATCTTCAGACCAATTAGAAGTGTCCTCATGGATATGGGTCCTACGTCCAAAAAATCTCACCGAGGATTTTGAGACCATGAGCTTCTGAAACTCAGGGGCTCTTCATAGTGACAAAATTCTCCAAAATTTACTCAAAATTCACCTAAATAGGGGTAGGGCGAAATTTTCAACAAAATTTTGGTCACGAAATTTATCTGAAATGAACCAAAATCACCCCTACCTCCAGTTGTTGTGTTTGCTAAAAGAATTAGGTAAGGAATAAAAAGGTGGAAATTGGTCCTTTTTTCCCACCTCTAGAAACTCTAAAATTCAAACTTTTAGCTTAGATTTTGTCATTTCTGTTGGAAATGATTAGCAATTGGAGGGGATTCGTTTTGTTTTATTGTCAACAATATCAATGAAAGAAAGACTCGAAATATCGCCAAGAACATTGAGGCATCGGAATTCTGTTGCTTTTAGTATCACTCTTACTATATACATTCTTCCCTGACCATATATCTTTCCAAGAGCCATGACCTCGAGTATCCACCTGAGGCTTCTCAAGCAAATCCTGATGCCCTTCTCCGATTTATGCAAAAGCTTTTGTTATCCACGATGCTCGAAAGGTGTTCGACGAAAATACACACTGAGATATATGTTGTTAATTGGAACGTCGTCTTAAATGGGTACCTTGGCGGTGGTCTCTCTTTCGAGTCATTGTACCTATTTCGAGCTTTGGTGCTCTCTAACGTCGAACGACAAGTTCTTGCCACGATGCTCACCGCTTGTGCCCATTCCAGCACTCTCAGATAGGGCACGTAGACAGGGCCGACCCTGGCCTATAGTGATCGTGGCACCCGCTATAGACCCACCGAAAAATTAGGCTCAAAGGCTTCTTCTTTTTTTTTTTTTTTAATTTAAATTTAGGCGCCAAATTTCTTTTTATAAGGCCCCATTTTGCTTAAAAGACTCTCAAATTATTTCTTATTTATTTAATAAATTAATTTGGCTGTTAAAAAAAATAAAAATTTATGCAACATTCATTTTATGAGTCTAAGGTATGTTACAAATAAGTTTTACTTTATTATTTTTTTTCCTTTTAAAACTAAATACAAATCTAAACCCTCCACCACCCATCTCTTTCTCATCTCTGGGGCGCAAGTCTCTGTCTCCCCCGGCTGCCGCCACCCACCACCATCGAGGCCTAATCGCCAAACCAAGGTAGGGTTTCTGATTCTCTCTCTCTAAAGTCTGTTATTATTCAGTTAATGCAAGTATGCAACTAACGGCCTCCTTCCTCCATCTCTTACTATTTTTAAATTTAATTATCTAAATCCTTAATTTTTATTTTTTGTTTCATTTTTTTTTGCTATTTTTGCAATCTCTAATCCTAAGTTTTTTTCTATTCATTTTTTTCTTCATGTTTACCCAAGTTTATCATCCCATTGTCGCTTCACGCAACGCTATTTCGTTGGTTCATGCGAGACGCCACGTAAGCCGGTGATTTCATCGGATTAACTATCAAACTAAATTGAAGGTAAATTAAACTTAGTTAAATTTGTATGTATTGTATGATTCTAGTAGAAAGCTTTAAATCTAAAATCTTGTAAACCCTGCCCATCCACTACTAAGTGTGAAGGTGTCAATCTCATTATCTTAAATATTGTCAAATTTGTAATTTCACTTATTTGCTTGCTCATTAATAGTTGCACTATTACATATTTTTACAAGGGATTAAAATCAGAACAATAAGTACTGCTGCAGCTACTATGGATGTCTGCCTACAAGCTCATGCATCCATTGGAGCATACATTCAATAAAAATCCTATTGACTAGCATAAGGAGATCACTGATTGCATGAATCATTAAAACTAGCTTGCATTGATTACAATTACTTATAATGTAGCTCTCGCAGCTGCAATCGATGCAAATTCTACCCCTTTTACAAGCTCTTACAGTCTTGCTAATAACATAAAAGAACAGTCCTAGCTATTACAAAGATTTTAGCCAGCAAGTGTTGGGCTAAGGAGCGAAGAAAAGCGAAAAAGATGACCTAACCCTAACCCTAAATGACCTAAGCAAAAACTCTCCAAGCTCCTAGCTGAATTAGGTTAAGGATCAGATGCTTATTTCTGCTATGAACAGAGCTTATATACAAAGTCTCTCACTGCCTTGGCCAATAGAAAAACAAAAGAGAACCCTAGTTGCTGCTTGAAGACGTCGCCCAATTGTGACCCTTGGATGACTCGGGAAGTGGGAAATAAATTAGAACCTCGGGGTGTGCCCTAGAAGTAGGGAAATCTCCAAAGTGTCCCTGTGTATGCACTGAGAAGGCAAGAACCCGAGCTTTGCGAGGATGAGTATTGCATTTTAGCCTCTCACGAGGCTGTCGCGTGGATATACTTGCAGTTAAACGAGCCTCGCGAGGCCCCTTTTGTATTGAGTAGCACGACTTGCGCAAATTTTCCTCCAAGTGGCTCAAGTCGCAAGGATCTCGTTGGGCTAAATTGCATCTCACAAGGCTCTCACGAGTATAAGCTTTGAGTTACGCGAGGCTGATTGTCAGGATGGAATGCACATCTCACGTAGCTGGCTTTGTCTTTGAAGCACGTGGGGTCTGCACAAGAGCTTCGCGAGAATATCATCTGGGGCTCTCTCTCCTCTTGAGCTGCACGAGATGTGTTCGAGCTTTAAGTTTGCTACAGTGCACTATGCATGATCTGCGCGAGCTCTTTAAGTGATGCAGGCAGGGAGTTGCGCGAGATCCTTGCGAGGTGACTTTCCAGGCAATTAGAATTGCGCGAGGGCCCTTCTTTACCTCTTTGCTGCTGTGCACATCCTGCTACAACAGTCTTCTTTGTTTGGGTCTATCTTCCTTTCATCCATCTGACTTCTAGGACCCACCTCAACAACCAAAATGGTCAATATGGTGTGTACCACCATGGTGTATCCTCTGTTCTTCCATCAGCTGCAGTCCTTGACTTTAAATCTCTCTCTGCTTGGCCTCAAAATCGGGATTGTTGCACGAAGCTGCATTTTTATTACTAACTACAAAACACACTCAAAATACAATTATTAGATGGTTCCAAGGTATAGTAAAGGATAGGTTAAGAGGTGAAAAAATAATATTTTTCAGTGCTTAACACACCCCCAAACCTAATCTTTGCTAGTCCTCGAGCAAAAGAAAAATTAAACAACTACTCTAAAAACTTAAATGTCATTTTCATAGGGACCACGGGTGCATTTAGCTTATGCATCAAGAATTTTAAACCCCTAGGTGATCCCTAGTGGAGGAGTGAAGTCTCCTGAGGATTTTTAGTGAAGATACCCACAAACTTCCCAATGAACACAGTTAAACATAATGCAAACAGTGGCTAATCAGTTTATAATTAATAAAGTTTCATTCCACCCTTGCTCTATCAAAATTAATAGTATATGCAAATAATTTAACACCTCATTCATGCATGCATGTTCATCACATCCAATTAGCTGACACCAAGAGAACAATATGTACAAAACAATATTAAGCTTACCAGTAAATCAAAATTCAAGTTCAAACAATGTCCAATAAGTTCAATCTTAGACCCAATGCTTACCAGGACTGTCTCTCACAAATGAATTTAAGGGTGTATCATGTTACACAAACTCAAGAGCAGTTACAGACCCCAAATGGGTCTGCAAGCATGAGCATAGACATTTGCTCTTAATTTCTGACATTAGCACACACTTCTCACCATAAATCAGACATTCATTTTGTCTTCATATGACAGTTCACTTTAATTAGGATCAACAAGGTCTTTTACAAGGGTTGTAATGTAGCTTGTATTTGAGGTTTATGAAGAATGGAAGGGATAAAGGGAATTCAAAACTGAGAAATCAGCAGGTGTAAGAGTGATTCATGACTTCACATTCTTGGATTCAGTATATACTTCACCTTCATTGACATTTTTCATATTCAAAGTGGCCAGCTTCTCTTCTTCTTTTCAATTTTCAGATGAAGTTATCCTCTTGACTTCTCTTTTCCTTTTATTATTATTATTATTTTTTTATTTTTTATGAAATGCCACACTATCCCACAGATACACTGTTGTCCACATGTTGCTTCTTTCCTTCATTCACCAAATGTTGAACCTAACTTATCTACCTTCATCTCCTTCTCCTTTATCTTCTGAATTCTCAGAGTGAGGGTGAGGTTAATTAGGTCTACAGGTTTAGGTACAAATACTCTGGTGTATCTTGAAGAAAAATTAGGATTTAAGGCTTACATAGTATATGCAAAAAGGGCAGTTCAATGGGTTGGAATTTTCAGGCTCAAACTGTCCAAATGAAAGCCTTGATCCTTTCCTTAGTGTTATGAATGTTGTCAAAAGTTTCAACTTAGGGTGCCTAACTTCGTATGGTCCAAATCTCACTAGGTATGGTTTTCAATTAAACTCAAGGGGTATGTTTTCACATTTTTCTCTCATTACTGGTTCACTAAGCACTTATTGTGAAAAGCTTATCTTGATGCTCACCTATGGAAGTGTTTAATTTTCTAATGGAAGTCAATGTTAAACAGTCTGCATCAGTTTTAAATTTTTCTCATTTTCAATATTGCTTAGGTGGATTCCACTCTATTTATTACGTACTTAATCAAAATTGTTGCGCTTAGGTTAACTACTTTATTGGCCTACCCTGCCGTACCCCTAAACCTAAATTAAACAGTGTACGCACTGTTTCAGAGATAATACATATGAGAGTAGTAGGGTGAAAAAGAATTTGGCAAGTAAAAATTAAAATTAAACACAATGAAAGAAAAATCAAAGTGGCACACATAAAGAAAATTTCATTAAGAAGAACTATATAAAACAACAGAAACAAACATATAACCTAAGTACAAATTGAACTACACTGCAACCTAAACTAATCTGAATCTGAGTCTGAGCTCAAGACAAAAGGTGGAGTCCATGAAGATTTTCCTACATCTTTGTTCTTCTCTTTCTTCAATGTGTCAGCACTGGCAGCACCAGCCTTTGATCTATTTGCAGCTGGCTTCTTTAGTTTGGTGCTACTCTATTGTTGAGAAGCCTCCTTGATGGACACTCCTGCTGATGAGGGTGGCTTCATGACTGAGATGGTTGCTGTTAGGCATAGTCATAAAAATCGCTATTTTTTTTAAAATTCGGAATAATTGGCGAATTTAAGGTCTCCCGAATTATTTGCAAATTTTTTCCGAATTCAAAAAATATGTAACTTACTTATATATATATATATATATATATATATATATATATATATATATATATATATATATATATATATATATATATATATATATTATCTCACCAATTTTTCTTTTGAATATTTCCAGATTTGTCGGATTTTTCCAATTTTTAATCTTGCTGAATTATTGTCAAACCCCGATTTGGTGACTATGCTGTTAGGTTGTTAGATGGTAGCACCCTCCCACTCATTTATATTTTCCTGCCATCTATCATTATAGAGTGATGTTTCCTACGGAAAGGGTTGGAATCCATGCACATTATGAAAACACCCAAACACATCCTTAGCAAAATATGCTACTAATAAAAGTATTAATAAAGAAGAATATATTTGCTAGCCATAAGGTTTGAATAAGTCCAATTGCTTGTAGCAACGCCAACCACGTCAACTCGTTCATGTCTTTGACTCCAGTGAGCTCATGTCGGGCTGCGTTTGTGTTGGCTCTTATAAGACGCAGCCGTCTCCCTGCACTGAGTACTTTCATTAGTTTGAAACTGCCAAGGGGCACACAATTAATTATAAGAAGAAAAATTATAAACGTAAGATAGATTCGTTGAGACAAAGTACAGTCAGTTAGCTGATGTGGCGCACCGTGATTGGCTGCATTTATCTTTATAAGAAACACATTTATTATTTTTAGGGTATGGGCCACATGAAACACCATCTAAACCGTCTGATTTAAAGAAATAATGAAAAAATCTATGAGGGGAGCTATTGGCACTAAATATGATTACTATGATCAGATTAAATACAGTCAAAGGCCTAGCCATCATCTGACTGAATGGTCGACTCTATCAAATCAGATGATAGATCATTTTTCAGGCCAATTCTTGGCGTTAATGTTCTGCACATTACAATATTCAAATCAGGCAGCTTACATGGTGTTCCACATGACACGGATCCCAAAAATAACAAGTATTTCTTTCTAACACTAAAAAAAAACAGATTATTAGCGGCAGATTTTTGAAGCAAAAAACTGCTGCTATTTACAAAAAACTATTAAAGACTATTAACGACAAGGGCATTAGCAGCAGTTTTTGGCTGCCGCTAATAATCTTGTTTTTTGTAGTGTAATCATGTGCTATGGTACAAATCTCGTGTTGGCCAGCATATGCTAATTAACTTGGGTGCGCATGTGCCCCTGGGATTAGGTGGGTGCGCTAAAAGTCTCGGATACCCATGTTATCAAAAATTAAAAATAAAAATAATTTGTTACCATGGTATCAAGTATTAGCCGATACTAATCTATATCGGTCTTGGCCATATCTTGGCAAACCGATACCGATAAGGCCCTGATACAATATCGGGCGTGTCAGATCCTCGATCTCAGATTTATGTCGGTATCGTATTATCTGATATAGATCGAGTTTTGGTCGATACATTCTTTATTTGATTTTTTTATATATAAATAAAGGTGTGTCAGTATCGGCCGATACATATCAATCATCCATGGACTGATACCCTGAGCTGATACCTTGGTTGTAGCCTCCTTGGTTCTATAAAAATAATATGTATTGGTACTTGGTAAAGAGTTAGGCTATGTATGGCACAACTCTCTGCCAGCTCCTGCCATTGCAGAGTTCACCTACTTTACCAAGCTCTCATCCTCTTTGCTAACATCATGCTACCCGCTTTAGTAGGTATCCCTTTTCCTTGGTAACTCCTTGCATAACAAGATTTTATGCAAGATTTACATGTTCAACAGTTCTACCCTCCTCTCTTCACAGTCCTTGTCATAGTAGATTTTGTTTGCTCTAGCAGGAAGTTAGTAGAAAGTAGGGAGGGTGCTGCTAGAGCAGGTAAATTCACCTTTACAGGGAGTTAGAAAAGAGACTGGGAACCAACTAAAACAGGTGAACTCTGTTGTAACAGGAGCTAGTAGAGAGCTATGCTATACACAACCCTAGTCTACGCCGGGTGTTCACGCATTGTGTGACTGCTTGATCTTCACAAACTTCCATGCATTGGAGGTCAGTCAAAGTCACACAGATATGTATACGAACTGCCTTGTCCTTCCTTGGTGGGTGGACACCCATTGTAGACTAACTCCTTGGTAAATGAGTACCTTTGTTTGAGCCTACAAGTTTTGTGAAAGCGCCTCTATTTGAAACCCGATTTTAAGGCTATTGTTTTGGGATCTATAGCATGTGGAATCAAAAACAAATTGGTAATATTATGGTATCAAGATCTATTGTGTGAAAGATGGGATGAAAAATGAGGTCAAAGCAGATGTAGGCACTTTTAGTAGACCTCCAGGTGCCAAAAGTGGTACCTTTGGTAAATTAAAGAAATAGAAAAATAATAATAATGAAAAAATGTCAACATCGTAGCCTTCTGAAAAACTCATTTTGTTAATCGATGCGCCTTGCTTTTAGATGATGATGTTGCCTTTTATTGTCACGAAAAAACCTCCATTTTTTAAATATACCTTTCTCGCACTGACCAGACTATCTCTGCCAGTTTATGTAAAAATGCCATCACGTCTATCTGAGTCTCTGACATCCAAACACTGTCTGAGACGATCCAAGTCCAACCAAATAGATTTTGAGAAACTGATCAAAATTAAAAAAAAACCAATTGATTACTCTTTAAAGCGATTGGGTTTGGGTAGCCCCCTTAATCTATCGTTGGTGGGAAGCAAAAGTAGATTTCAGTCCTTCACAATATGGATGTCTACCCAGAGATTATAAATGGGGGATAAATTTATTGAAGAAAAAGTTTAGGTGGCCAACGTGGTGTAACTTGACTGAGTGCACTAACTTATATTAATTGAGCCCTATTACACTTGCAACTATTTCTATCATACCACATCAGCCACCTTCACTTGTATAAAATATATCTTTTTTTTATAGTTCCGCGAAGTTGATGAGTCCCCACCCTCTATTATAAAAAAAACAGAAAAGTTTATAGCCGATTATAATTTTCGAGCAACTCTTCTCGAGAGAGATTACAAAGAATATTCGAAAAATACAAGATCATTACCTGTATAAAGTCCGTCCTCCGTGTGCTTCTCAAGGTGCAGTGCATGTGCACGCATGCATACCGTGCATACCGTCCATCGGTCCATGCCATAGACGTTGAATACGTGCAGATCCAGAGGCTCTTAAAGTCTGGGATGCGTGCGCATGGAGTGCATGCCTGTTCACAGTGACTGGTCTCACCATGCGTTTACTGAAGGCAAACTGCAACCCACAATATTCATGGACCTGGTATTAGGTTGCACCACCACTGGGGTACGGTTGACACATGGACACTTGGCACCCATCTTCATGATATTGGCTACCTGATACACACAACCATCTCTAACTAGGATTAATCCCCAAAACTTTTGTAGGGCAATGGTCAGGTCCAACCATGTTGAACTCAATATCAAATTCAACAACATCCGTAGTCCTTGGAAACAGGAGAATTTTGACTGCATGTCATCTTATAAAAACTGATTATCATGAAAGTCAAGATTCTTCCATATCGGAGAGAGCTGATGATGCGGTTAAATTTGAAATCAGGTTCAACCTGATTGGACCTGACCATTGCCCAACTTGCATAAATGATTTTAAACTTATATGAGCCTTCAAATGGATGGTTAGAATTCATTTGAAAAACGGTTCATATATATTAAATGAACATGATTGTTCGCATCATCTAGGCTTCACAGACTTCCCTAGAAGATATTATGCCCCTTGGACAACACCGATTTATAAAGAAGCATGGAACAACTACAACATTGTTGCATCTTCATCAAAGGTGATGGTGAGACACTTACAATTTGTAACATATCATATAAGTAAATCAGCGATAAACGTACCTTAACTCATTTACTCACTAAGGACAGTTTTGAAAAGAAGGATTGACCCATGAACCGTCCTTGGCATCGATTTAAAAACCAGACCAGACCGGCTTACAGAATCAGAACCCTAGCTTGTTCGGACCAATTAAAAACCAAAAATTTGATTTTTTTTGTTCCAATCAGGCTTTTTTAGTGGACCGGCGGGTTTAGCCGTTCAAATAAAACTGACCGGGTTCATATAAAAAATTGCTAAATAATTTTTATTAAAAGATTTTATTTAAAAAATATTTAATCTAGAAAGTTACCAAATAAAATAACTAGCTAATTATTCATTTTTTCCAATGGTGATCCCTTTTTACATTATATTATACCTTTTGTAATTTAAACTTATTTATTTGTTACTTTGAGAATTATAAAAGCTTGAAAAGTACCTACAATACTCATATATTTTAGTTCTTGCCTTTCTCTGTTTTTGTCTTTTGCTTGGACTGGGTAGTTTTAATTCTTGTTTTTCATGTGTTTCTTTAGTTGGTGTTGTTGTCTTGGGGTGATGGCTATGCCCAAACTCCCTAAATCTGTTCCTTTTGTGGAGTTCCATGTTAGAGGTTACCGTTTTCAAGTTTTTATGGTAAGGGTGAGGACCCTCTAACCTCAAGTTATTTATCAAAAAAATGTACAAACTTATAATCTACTAAGGAAACTTTTTAATGACTTATACGTAGCCTCAACTGAATTACCAAAAAGGGAAAGATTATATGGGAGTAACAATAAATTTAAATCATCCCGCATGAGAGAGTGGAAGATACCCCTATCATCTGAACCAGAAGATGCGAAGAAATCTAAGGGGCCTGCCCATATTCGCCAAAAAAATCCAAACATCGATTGATTTACCTCTTTCCATGAATCAAAATTTACAACTTTTGTCCAATAAAATGTAATTAAATATTTTCCATTGACTCATTTGATCTATTGCACCCACACATACTCCTTATAATATAATGCACACGACACATCAGATATTGTTTTTTTTATTAAAAAATTTCACAAGTCAGGCATAAACTATAAGCTTGTACAAGAAATGGCTTGCTTGCAGGATAAGCTAAAATTGTTTTTCTTATATAATATGGCATTCTTTTTTTTTTTTTTATAATTGTGGGTGTCCGAGCCAGCTTGTGCGCACCTCGACTAATCCCATGGGACCCTGGAGCTAACGACCGAATAATACTCCAGTGGCTCATGAGGGGACTCGACCCAGTGATGGGGAGCAAACCCAAGGCCTGACCAACTGAATTACCCCTTTGATTGTTGGAGCGAAAGGAATAACATGATCTTTGCGGGCTCATGTACTAACAAAAAGTCCATCTTCCCTAGCATTATGGAGGAATTTGTTAGAGATCTTAAACAATAAATATGATCTAAGCTTGAATCATTTAATCAACATATAGAATATGAAAATTATCTAATCAGACAAATTTTACTCACTTGACTAGATGATCGCTAAGGCGAGCTTGATCAGTAACTCTTTCGTATAAGACCAAACTCCTAGGATAAACCACCTCTCTTCCTTTCTATCTCTATTAATGAGAATAACATTGAAAAATTACAAAGAGGGGACGTTGTCCTTCTTATATAGACATTGATTTGTTTCTTAGCCCATTAAGAAAACTAAATCTAGAGGATGTGTCACTTCCATAAAAGGGATCACCACAACCCTATAAGATTAGTAAGGAATTCCACCAATATTGCATGTTGAATCCTATTGTGTCAAGTATAGAAAGTCTGATCAATTCAAGTTTTAGTAAGTAAAATAAAAGAGGCTAGTGTGTGGGTCACAAAAACCCAACAATCTCCCACTTGATCCACACACTACCAAAATATTATTTTAAATAATTCTATGAATTGGTCCCTTTTGAAAAGCGGATGATCATCCTTATAATTTTATAAAATCATTGACTTTTAAAGAATTTGGTACAATACAACATCCTTTCAAGTTTAAAAAATAACTTTAATCACTACGTCAGAATGGTCGAAAGAAGACGGTCCAAAGCCGTCTTATTTTAAACAAAAGACGGCTCAAAATCGTCCTCATGTCCGTCCTTTTCATTGGCGTCTTAAGTATTCATGAGAATTCCTAAACCATCTTATATTCTATAAATAAGACAGTAGAAAACGACTGTTTTGCACAGTCTTAATATAAGACGGTCCGAAGCCGTCTCATAATAACCAATAAAAGACGGTCACCGACCCTTTAATAATTTTTTTTTAAAAAAAACTTAAGGAGGGTTGAAAATCGTCATTTATCGGACACTCTATTAAAGACGGTCATGAGTTGTCTTATTTATTATAAGAGACAATCTTTTATGAACCTAAATAATGATTGAAATAAGACAGTCTTAGGCACTCATTTTTAAAAAATGGTAATAAAAAAATATTAATAATTCCGGGAAGAGCCTATACCTCAAAATACCTTGCTCATCCATCAAAAAATTATAAATAGACAAAACACTATACTTCACAGTAAAACAATAAATCTACCCTGCTTATCCAACAAAAAATCGCAAATGAGTATAATAAATATTTTAAACTAAACCACAAATTTACCTTGCTTTTCCAATAAAAAAAAAAATTGAGACTAATATAATAGCATATTGGTTTGAATACATGAAAAATATGTGAGAAAAGTGCAAACTATCCCTTTATAAAACCATTTCCAAATTTAGTATGGGAGACCTGTGATTTTTTCTGAGTAATATGATTTCTAATCTCTTCTAGCAATTAAGAAATGAGAAGCTTTCCCATTTTTCCAGTCAACTGAGTGGATGTCTTCATCATCTGATGCAACAAGCAACCTCTGTCGACGGGGGAAGATATCCGAATGTTTATCATGCGGGTGCTTCTTTTGTGATTTCGGATTGTCATTGTCTTCAGAGTAGCTTCTACTGTCCTCCATATTAAATGAGGTTTGCAGTCATGTGATATTCTCTGGGGCTCACTATAGTGATAACCTTCCTCCAAACAATCACCATGAAGGAATATTCCCTAACAAAAACCAAAAACACTAATAAATTGTTTGCACTTCTATATCACTAAGAACCTTTTAAAAACAAAATAAAAACTGTGTATCCGTAGATTAAATCCTAGTTGCAACATTACCACAATCAGGCATAGGTACAATTTTCGTGAGGCATTCAATACATGGAGGAAAACTAAATAATTGAATATACAAATAAAATATACCTTCAAGAAGAATTGATACTTTTTTGTACTCAGCAGATCCATAGAAGGACCACATGTAAGTGGATCCAAGCATAACTCATAATGAAGTTGTATGAAGAAAACAGACATAATTTTTTAACATGAATGCCAACAAAAAATAGCAGCCTGTCCATTAAAACCTCAAATTCCACCTAACCTGAAAGCCAAATTCATGCAGCAAAGCATTTATCTCATATTTAAAATGAGATCATTCTACGTACGGCTAGTGGTAATCCACATGTATCAACACTTGATAATCATAATAAAACAACTCGAAATATGATTAAAAGCATGTATTTCAATCATAAAAAATACAATAAAAAATCGTTAAATGCAGAAAGTTTGAAGAATATTCAAAGTTTGACAAATCAACCGAATATTACGCAACAATTTTGGCAGACCACCTTTTCGGAGAATTTTTCCCTAAATTTGACTAATTTGGAGCATCCAATACGCATTCGAAACATTAGTGGGGTTCGGATAAACAGAAATCCTGCAATCTATACAGAAATTGGTACCATTTAACTACTTAGGGAGCCGAAAAGGGGAAAAAAAGAAGTAAAAACCTGAGTGAATTCATGAAGAATGTCTCGGTGCCTGGTGAGCTTCTGAGCCATGGAGGTAGTTGGTGGGGCAGTGGCTGAGCAAACAAAGTTTTTTCAGAATCATTTGATCATTTCCAAACAATTATATTCTAAGTTACTAAAAGAAATAAATGAAAAACAAATTAAAAAAAAATTATACTTACATATTGTACAAGCAATGCAAGAAATTTTAAAAAAATTATACTCGCATATTATACAAGTATATTACGCAACAAAAATATGTGTTGTACCCAGGCAACAATTCCTTTTCAATATAAATGCAATCCCTAGTTCCAACTTCCAACCACTCCAAAGATCCAATCCTTAATGCTTGAGCATCTTAATGCCCTTTCCAAACATTTTCTTTCAGAAATCTGGGTATACTCAATATTGGTAAGCAACTCTAGCGAGAGCTGCAAACCTATAAACCGTTTTAAAAATTTAAAGTGAAGGGCGTTCCCTTAATGTTGTCAATGAGCCGGGATGAGCTCATGCGGGGCCTGAACTAGATTGATTTTTAATCAATCTTTAAAGACTGGCTAGCCCATTTGTAAATAGTGCCTAATAGATTGTGCCATGGCCCAGTCACAAAAAAACACATGAGCTTTTATCAGGCCCAATAGTCAGTCCATCAGGCCTCAACATTTAACCCAAACTTGGTAGCCCATCAGGCCCAACCCAGCCCATTGACAACCATACGATCCCTTTGATAAAAGTAGACTGCCCCAATCCCCTATATACGACCTTTTTGTTCAGTTAAATAAGCAGATTTTGTTCCTAAAACATATGCCGAAACCATAACAGTATGCCACAATCAAATCTTTAAAACTTAAATGCTGAGCATCCTTAGCCAAACTGTACACTCCAATAGATAGAATCAAGAGTCTAATAAAGAACCTACATGGTCGATGTGCCTACATAAAAATTACTGTGTAGGATGCATGAATATCAGAAAAATAAAATGAAATACAAAATTTTAAAAAATTGTGACCAACAATATCTTATGTGGTCTTTGATTCTCTTAAAAGGGTCTATTTCTCAGTTTTAGAGGGAATTGGGCAGTTATTGATATTACTTAGCTTGTTCCTCTAGCAAAACAGAATATGGGAGAAATTATTCCAGGCGGAAAAGAAATTTCAATATCATAAATTTAAATACCACCACAAACCCTCTCATAGGAGAACATACTTGTGCATGAGGGCAAATATGCACCAGCAGGAAGTTAGGTTGGCAAGACTGAAGTATGCGAGCTGTGATGCTTTAACTGATTTCTACTCGGCGTCTGGCTCCAACTTTCATGATGCCGATCCTCATATGCTTTTTCTGCATAGGAATATGCATAATCCTTCCATTTTATGGGACATAATCCACATAATCCATTTGTTATTATTACAGAACACAAGAGAAACAATCAGAAAAACTCTCTCAACAAAGTTTGCAAATGTTTTTGTAGGCTCTAATATGGGAATAAGTCAACTGAAACAACACCTCAAAAAAATGAAGCTGCAATAATAAAATCAGATTGTGTCGGGAAACACTCGAACTCAACAGACAATCAAAACATAAGTTGTTCCAACACCTGATCAAATGCACGGGCACATTTTTATTAAAGCAAGATTTTATTTACATCTTGAAACTAATACTTTTTTCCTTTATTTTAAACAAAAAAATTCAAAATGGTAAAAACGTAATTACCACCCCAACCCATAAGACAGTCAATCAAAAGCATAGAATTTTTATTAGATTCTGCTACATACTGTTCTTATTGGGTTCACCTTTCCGGTATATCCATTCATCCCTTAGCTAAATCCTTTTAAAGCAAAAACTGTGTTTGAAGTCATGATCACATATATATTTTAGCAATATATAACTTCAATTATTTAATTGCTAAAATATATATGTGATCATGACTTCAAACACAGTTTTTGCTTTAAAAGGATTTAGCTAGAGAACAAGGAAAAGAAAAAAACCAATAGTTAAAGATAAATTAGTAAGGAATCAAAATCCCAAAACCATATAAAAAAACTAGAGAACAAGGAAAAGAAAAAAACCAATAATATTTAGAAGACCTTCTCCTTTCCAAAAGTTAAAGATATGTAGCCCTTCTTCTTTATTGGTACCCCAGAGAATCCAGTACCTAAAAAAGTTACAATCAGTACGCTTGACATAATAGCACCAAGAGAAAAATAGTCCGTGGCCCTAGTTACACAACCTCGGCCCTAGCAACACCCAAATGGGTGGAGAATCATATAGATGAAATCCTAACTTTTTTGACTTAGGAACCATGTGCCATCCAAAAGATTAAAAATAAACGGATAAATTTGTGTCGAGAGCAAAAGATACGAAAGCTAAAGAAAAATTAGTATGTTCATAGAACTCTAGTTTCTTTATAAACCCTAAAGTGAATGATTCAATCTAAGCCATAGAAACCTGCACATGTGAATACGGGTAACACTAAGCGCACCAATTGTCTCACGCAGTAATGTGACTATAATCATTGTTCTCGTCTCTCAATTATCTAAATCTTAAACAATAACAAAGACAACAATAAAAAAGATTAATTTATGATTAAGTAGTTATCAATCAATTCACTAAACAAGAATCCAAAAAAATGAAATTCCATCCACGCCCAAGCTCAATCAATGTTGTGCAACTCAGGTCAACACATCACGTAGTCGGATATGTGGATCTGTAGCATGTATCGAATTGCGCGAAAGTAATCTCAGAATCATTATAAGGAAAACAAATTCCTTAAACATAGGCGCAAATTCTCATAAAAACCAATATGGGACTGAACATTTAACCGCATGGGGTAGGCACACAAAATTCCAACGAAGAATATGGAGGGAATGTCCAAACCTTGAAATCAATGTGTTTGCCATTAAGTACTTTTAGCACATGGGTTAGTTCATCTACAAGACAAAGAGGCATTAACCTCTAACAAATTATGATCAAGTATATTTTAAACCTCGCCAAAAAAAGGTTGAGCAATACAAGTCAGCATCATCATCATTATCACCGTCATTTATTTGAGGTCGGAAATGTAGTGTCGCTAGTTCTTACTCCGTATAACCTATCATTTGAGAGATGGACTCAAAGTTCTTTATATATGGTACTTGTTATTTTAGTAAGAACTTGAAAATGTGTTCTGCGAAGTAAAATCAATGTGTCACTCACATGAGTTATGGGGATACTAAAATCATCCATTACATGGCCTACAGAATCAACTGATTCAACCCAGTTCATCCTATCAGAACCAAACCAGCTTCAACATTTCAGGCGAATATTTTCAAAATCAGCAGATTCCAAACTGGTGCATTGGTCAAATTTAGTTCCATGGCTTTTTAAGCGTTAAAATTGGTATAAGGTATATATATATATATATATATATATATATATATATATATATATATATATTTATTTTATATTATTTTTTTGTCGTCCCTTTTTTTAAGTTGGCGGTTACTATCTAAAGACGACATTAGATGGTAATTTATTTTAATTGTGTACATGATATGAAATCACTGTAAAAAAAAAAAAAAAAATACTAACATACCGCTATCTTAAGTTGGCGGTCTCTATCTAAAGACTACATTAGATGATACCTTATTTTAATTATGTACATGGTATGAAATTACTGTAAAAAAAAAAAAAAAAAAAAAATCCCGCTAACATACCGCTATCTTAAGATAATGACCGCTAACATACCGCAAATATATCGCTATCTTTAAAAAAAAAAAAAAATTCGCTAACATACTACTATTTAAAAAATAAAAAAATAAAAGAAACCCACTAACATACCACTATCTTAAGATAGTGACCGCTAACATACCACTAATATACCGCTATTTAAAAATAAAAAAATACCACTATCTTAAGATAGCAGTCGCTAACATACCGCTATCTTTAAAAAAATAATTTTTGTTATTTTTAAGATAGCGGCAGCTGCGGTATGTTAGTCGCTATCTTAAAATAGTGGTATTTTTTAAAGATATTGGTCGCTATCTTAAAATAGCGGTATGTTAGCACTCGCTATCTTAAGATAACGGTATGTTAGCGGATTTTTTGAAATTTTTTTTTTCTTATTTATATCTTCCGTTCTTATATATTTTGCAGATCACTAACTAATAAAACCTATATTGGATAGTACAATAAACTCTTTTTTTTTATTATTATCCAAAACTATCATTTGAGGATAGCAATCGCTATCTATCTTAAAATGATAGTCTTTATCTTCAGATAATAATATGTTAACAAGTATTTATTTATTTTATTTTTACTTATGTCTTACGTTCTTATATTTTTAACAGATCACTAACTAATAAATACAGTAATCTCTTTTTTTTCTTTGTACCTTAAAATTTATCATATGTTAGCGATCGCTATCATAAAATATCGTCCGCTATCGTAAAATAGCATCTAAGATAGAATCTACTATCTTAAAATACCGGATATCACGACCTACTATTATAAGAGAGCGAGCGCTACTGTAGTCGGAACTAAAAAAATGGACAATAAAAAAAATGAAAAAATAGGTGGATGCTGCAGTGGAAACGGCTTGACTTAGAGCTGGCCTAATCTGCACAGTTTCAAACTATAAGGCCATTTTTGCAAATAAGTAAACTTGTAGGGCCGAAAATATAAATTTTCCTATTTTAAATTTAAGTTGGGAGTTTATTTTAGATAGGTAACCATCGTGAAAATAAGACGATTTTTACCGTCTTATTAATCGTCCTTAATTTTGTGTTATTCATGGTATATGATTGTCCTATTCATATATTTATGACGATTACAAACCGTCTTATTTAAAGACGAAAAAAAAAATAGTCTTATTTTATATCTTTTTTAAACGATTTTGACATAGTGAATAATGAATCATGAATGCGTATAATGTATCATGTTTAATAATTAACATTAAGGCAGTTCCATAGTCACAGATTATTATCGTTAATAAATCAACGAGTAGTACTTGTGGTTTTATGACACTAGTATATGCACACTTTAATGCAATCACTTGTGTGCATACCTGCATTCGTTCACTTTATATCTTAAAATATGTCATCCTGATATCTTACAACATACGTCATGTGAAAATCATCACTCAACTATCAGGATAAAGGCTATACGACCGTGGTGCCTAATCACGATAGCCCAAAGCTTTCTTATTTAAGCACTTATGCTCTCAGGTTAACATTGCATATGCTAATAATGATAATAATGATAATATAGAGTCAAAGGAAAGACATGTATCAAATGATAATAAAAAATATAAAGAGTGTCGACAATAAAATAAAATAGAATAAACATTGTGGGAGGAACTCCTACTCAATCAATGTACTCGAGTGCTTCTAACACTCTCATCCGGATCACGTGCGCTCTAAAATATTTTGGTTGAAGTCTCTTTGTGAGTGGGTCAGTAATCATTTCCTTAGAGGGCAGATGAGGGATCTTAATGACTCATTCACGAACCTTTTCCTGCAAATCCACTATCTCAAAAGGATTTCCTTAAAGCAATCGGTGGCTCCTCAAGAGGAGGAGGAGGAGGTGGAGCACTGGAAGTTTCGGCATTGGGAGAATCATTGGGTATCGCAGATGCCTCAGGGTGAAACACAGGATTAGGCATACAGATAGGAACATGTATAGTTGTTCCAATAGGAACGAGAGGCGTAACATGAATATCTTTTTCAAAAATAATCTTCCTCTGCTTTTGACTCCCACTGATGAAACTATCTTCAAGGAACTTGGCATTGGAGGTCTCTACAATTTCCAACGGTCGAGATGAGCAATAGAACGTTTATGATCGGGTGCACTCGGGGTAACCGATGAAGTAACATGTGACGGTGCATGGATCAAGCTTCTTGAGGTTTTGATCATAAAGTCTCGCTTCTACTAAACACTCCTACACATGCAGACGTTTAAGACTTGGTTTACGGCCAGTCCAAAGTTTGTAAGGTGTTTTCAGAGAAATTTTGCATGGCACTCGGTTAAGAATATAAATTGCGGTTTTGAGAGCTTCTCCCCAAAAACTTTCAGGAAGATTCGAGTTGCTCATCATGCTGCGAGCGGCCTCCTGATAAGTACGATTTCTGCTCTCGGAGATACCATTCTGTTGCGGGGTACCAGGTGAAGTGTACTGAGGAACAATCCCATGTTCCCTTAAGAATTGAGCGAAGTTTTCATGATTAACATCATCAGAATCCATCTTCCCATAATATTCTCTTCCACGATTTGATTTAAGGCTTTAATTTTCTTATCAGTCTATCTCTCAACTTGTTTTAAAGATCTTGAATGTATCGAGTGCCTCAAACTTCTAATGAATCAGGTATACGTAAGCATAACGAGAAAAGTCATCTATAAAACTGATGAAGTAACGTTGTCCACCTCGTGATGGTGTGAGAAAAGGTCCACATATGTCTGTGTGGATCAGTTGTAACAAATCAGAAGATCTAATAGCCTCAAACTTTTGTTGTTTCATGGACTTCCCCCTTATACACTCAAGACATGTGGTAAAGTCATTAAAATTAAGAGAATTAAGAATGTCATCTTTAACCATAGCCTCTAACCTTTTCCTCGAGATGTGACCCAAACGTTTATGTCAAAGCATAGAGGAGTTTTCTGCCAAAAAAGAGCACTTTGTTTCGGATGAGGTAATAGAGACACATGCAAATGATGTAGCAGAAATATCATCAAGAGATAACCGAAACAAACAATCTACTAATAAACCATTCCCTACAGTAACAGTGTGCTTAGAAATAATCAAGGAGTCTCCAGTAAAAGTAAAGTGATATCCAAAAGTAAGTAATCTGGAGACAGAGATGAGATTTCGTCTGAAGGACGGAATGATATAAACATTTTCAAATAATAAAATATGTCCAGAGTCTGAAACAAGCCGGTAAGTTCCAACAACCTCGACTTTGGCTGCTTGCTCGTTTCCAAGGAAAGACCTTTTATCCGGTCTTGGGCTTCTCCTGCTTATCAGCCCCTGCAAGGAATGGGCAACATGTACAGTGGCACCAGAATCAACCCACTAAGAATTTTCGAAAACATTGATGAGATTTGATTCAGAACAAACATGAACGAAGTGAGTACCTTGGTGTTTCTTCTTCATGATACTTTTCCATAAATAACAATCCTTCTTGAAGTGTCCTTTCTTTTTACAGAAATGGCAACAATCGTTGTTCTCATTCACAACGATTTTCTTCTTAAAGTCTTTCATGTTTCCTTTATTTGTGGCGTGATTCTTTCTTTAACCCTTTCACTTAAAATTTTTCTTATGAGTAGAGATCTGAGCAGGGTTATAAGCAAAATGAGCAGACTCAATCTTTTTGCCCATCAACCGCTTTTCTTCCGTTACACACATTGAGATCAATTGGTTCAAGTCCCACTTTTCCTTCTGGGCATTGTAATTTACCTTAAAGGTATCGAACTGATTGCGAATAAATACAACAGCCAAATAAACTACGACATCTTCCTCAATGGGAACACCTTGCTCCTTGAGCTTCATGGGCAATATAGACATCTTAAGAATGAACTCCCTAACAGAACATTTTCCATCATAGCGCATGTTAACAAACTCCACAAGATAACCATATTGCAGAGATTTAGTAGACCCAACAAACTGATCCTCGATATTTTTTAACAACTCACTAGCTGTGTCAGTGATCATAATACCACAACGGATGATGTCACTCATAGAAGCTCGAATAATCATGATAGTCATACGATTTGCCTTCTCTCACTTGGTATACAAAGCTTTTTTAAACTCTGAAGAGTTATCAAAAAGAGTCGCGGGTCTATTCTCCGAGAGAACAAAATCATAATCTAGATAACCAAGGGTCAAATTCAAACCCATTCGCCAAGAGAAATAATTGGTGCTAGTGAGCTTTTCAATGTTCGCCATCTGTTGATGTAACAGTGATCCGTCCATAGCTGCAATGACATAAATCATTGTCAGCACATGTTCATAAAGAACTTTACATATTAGGATTTCATACCTAGGGTCTAGGTTGAATCAATCAGAGTGTATTAACCATGTGCAAAACCATCCACTCCAAGAGACAGACATGACTCATTGTCTCAACATCACCTTAGGGTAGAAGCTTTGACTTATTCCATGACTCCCTAATTCATGCCCGTAGACACGCATAGACTTAGTCATTTATACTTTGCTTTGTTCCAAGCTAGCCACCAACTTAGGCCAGAAGTGCCGCTCTTCTCTCATCTAAACACACATAATTATTCTATTCATTCCCCTTTCGTGAGCTTTCTAAGTCAACTTTGGCCAGAAGTAGTAGCTCACGCAAGTGAATGCTCTCGCGATCTTAATGAGACAATTGTCTCAAAATTCAAGGATAACGTAACCTCCATAGATCGGTCACCTTTGGACAGACTACACACCTAGTTTGGCAATGTCTCCCTAAATGATTGCTTTACTGGTCTTCTTAAACCTCTTTATAGGAATGACCTATCTCAAGGCATTCTATCATGTCCTTACTTCAAGGTTTCATACTCTAAATACGCTCACATACCAAGTTTAAGGAAATTAGATTATATGAATTAAATCAACTGATTTAATATTAATAGAGAGCAACATTGGCTGTGTTAATTTAATATGTAAGGAGTTTGTTGAAAAATACATTAGTCATAAAGAAAAGGTGCACACGAAGTAACTGTGAACAATGGCATGATAGTGTAGGAGTATCAATACAGAATATTTAAAAAGTTTAATAATTTATTTAGAATATAAAATAAATTTATTGACCTTTGACTGAAATTTTCAAGTCTAAAACAGTGATCTGAGGCCGACCCGGTCCGAAAAGCCCACACCATTCACTTCTTCTTCTTTGTTTTATATATATTTTTTTAGTAACAGAGGTTGCAACAAAAACAACCCCATGGGCTAAATCCCCTCCCCTCTCAGATCACCGGTGCAGTCAGTGTGTGCTGAAACCTATGGTCCAGATGTGTCCAGTCGGCTCGATATATATATATATATATATATATATATATATATATATATATATATAGATATAGATATATATTATTTATTTATATATATATTTTTTGTAAACAGGTTGCCATGAGTCGCACAAAGCATCCCGACTGTCGAGTAATAAAGCGTACTACCGGTCTGGCCATAAGTCGCACCACCGTCATTGGTGGCTACAAATCATCTCATACTTGAAGCGAGTCCAAAGGGAAGAATTTTTTTTTTTTTTAATAAATATATGGATCAAACGAAATCAGGCCAACCAAAAGCTCTGATACCAATTGTTAGAAATCTTAAACAATAACTATGATCTAGGCTTGAATCATTTGATCAACACATAGAATATGAAAATTATCTAGTAAGACAAATCTTACTCACTTGACTAGATGATCGCGAAGGCGAGCTTGATCGGTAACTCCTACGTATAAGACTAAACTCCTAGGACAAACCACATCTCTTCCTTTCTATATCTATTGATGGAAATAATATTGAGAATAGACAAAGAGGGGATATTGTCCTCCTTATATAGACATTGATTTATTTCCTGACTCATCAAAGGATGTGTCACTTCCATAAAATAGATCACCACAACCCTATAAGATTAGTAAGGAGTTCCATCAAGATTGTATGGTGATTCCAATTGTGTCAAGTATAGAAAGTCTGACCAATTCAATTTTTAATAAGTAAAATAAAAGAGGTTAGTGGGCGGAGCACAAAAACCCAACAAATTTGCGACATTGATTGGGTGATGTATAAGCAGAGCCTAGGAGCAGGAAATTGATGACCACATTGTGGACCCCTCCCCCAAACGGATTTTATAAATTCAATACAGCTGCTATTCTAGGCCTTAGTAAAGCCGGGTAATTAGGAGGATTGATTCGAGATGAAGAAAAGAAGTTAATTTGCTCATTCTCGTGTGATTTGGATCTGGGTGATGAGATCACTTGTGAGTTGAAAGCAATCAAACTTGGAATTCAAACGGCTATAGATAAAGGACACATGTTTCTTAAAGTTGAAAATTGCTCAGTGTTTCCAATCCAACATATCGTTAGTGATCACCTGTCATGTTGGTGACATAACAACCTAGTGAAAGACATTAAGGCCTCCCGATGGTGGAAAGGAATTTTCAATCAAAGTTCCGCCATTAATAGAGGCACCAAATGCCTTCTCGGAAATGGCCAATCGATCAATTATTGGGACCACAATTGGGCTTCTCATACTGCGTTGGAAACCTTATATCCGAAGTTATTTTGACTGAGCAAACGGAAGGCAGCCAAGGTTGTTGATTTCTTAGAGGTGTCCGATGGTGGAAGAAGATGGAATTTAGACTTTCGTCGCGATCTCTGGGAGGATGAACTCAGAGACTTATTGCAGATGATGCTCATTATTTATGTTATTTAGAAAAATGAGATGGACATGCGTTTGTGACAACTTCGAGCGGACGGGACCTTTTCTATCAAATCAGTGTATCTTCATCTGTGGAGGAGACCTCTGATTTGCTGCTCTTGGACCGGGGTGTGGAAGGTTAAAGCTCCTCCCAGGTAGATCACTTTTGCCTGGAGTTCGGCTTTGAATCGGGCAAAGGCTGTTGACACTCTTATGTGAAGGGGATATTCTATGTCAAATAGATACGTTATGGGCGGCGTCGAGTAGAAACCATTGATCACTTGCTGATTCATTGCTGGTGTCTGAAATTTGGGAGTTGTTTCTTCTCAAATGGTGAATCATTAGGTGTATGCTGCAAGCCTGTGGAGACGTGTTAACCAAATTCTCCAATCGGGCATGCCTTAAGAAAGCACCCTTTATGAATGCTCCTCCCGTTGCTCTCTTTTGGGTGGTATGGAAAGGGAGAAATGCTAGGGTGTTTGAAGGTTCTCATCACTCTACTGTGGTCATCATATCCGATGTCTCTAGGGATATTCATTTCTGGGGAAATTATGGGGGATATATGCAGCTGATGATGTTCCTGTTATATATATTCGTGTTGTAATATATATTTTATTGTTTCAAAATTAAGTTTATAATTATCATTATATATATATATTGTTAATAATTGAATAAGTGATAAATCAAAATCTGAAAAGACACTTCATCGGAGAGAAAATATTTTTTACAAACACTATAAAATTAAGGTGTTTCAATGGCACTTGTTATTAAGGCAGTTTTTGGTAGCGACAAGACTAATAGGGCAGTTTTTGGTAGCGGCAGGACTAATAGCAGCAGTTTTTTGTTAAAAAAATTGTCGCTAATAGTCTTATTTTTTGTAGTGAAATTTGCCATCAAATTATTACCAATATATAATGATAATTATAGACTTAATTTTGAAATAATAAAATATATATTATTAATCTTGAATCAGAAAGACATGTTTATTTTCTAGATCCCCATGATACTGCCCCTCCTGCCAAAGTAAAAAGTCATCCGCTTGTGGATTTTGAATCAAAGGAGTCAGAAATCTAAGTAGCATAAAAAAACCCCTATAAGATTTTAGGTTTGCCACTATATTATAAACTATAATTCATAGTTCCTTTCATGTATCTCAAAACACTACAGATAGTTTCTCAATATTCTAACCCTAGGATGCTAGTAAATTTACGCAATACCCCCACTATAAATGTTATATCGGGTCTAACATACTTCATTAAATATATAAGGCTTTCATCTCAGTGACAATAAACTGTAATTCCTAAACTTGTTCAAAAATCGATTTATTCTCGGTCTTCTTAAAATTAAAATATTTAGACACTAGAAAAGTTTTGGTACCTGCATTTTCAGTTAGATATTTCTTCTCTAATGTATCTTATAAATCTTTAGTGGTAGTGCACTTATATAATGTGTTGAGCAACTTATCATTTAGTTCATTGAGGATGTGGTCCCGACAATCTTGACTATCTTCTAGCTATTTGAGTCGAGTATCCAATCATCCACTAGTCGTACTGCCCATTGTTGTCGGTACAGAAATTGGTAAACATAGTGTAGTGAGGCCGTAAGCAACTTTGAATTGTCACAAGATAAATTGTACATTTTTCTTCCATCTTTCTATATTTGACCCACCAAATCGGTCATGTTTGATAAGATTTTGATTCATGAACTTATGCTCTGATACACAATTTTTTTTTTTTTAAGACAAGTGGGAGAATGTTATATATATTAGTGTAATAATATATGTTTTATTGTTATCAAATTAAGTCTATAATTATAATTATATATTTATAATAATTTGATGGCAAATTTATAAAAATTATTTTCTCTCCGAAGAAGTCTCTTTTCAGATTTTGATTTTTTTTTTTTATCATTAGCTGAAAACACACAAATCTGACATCTCTTCACTGTAAATCTTAAAAGACACAAGTCTGAAATATCTTTACCGTAAATTTGAAATGACACAAGTGAATCAATTTATCTCTTTACCGTTATCTGAAAAGGCACAAATTTGAAATCTCTTCATTGTTATCTGAAAAATCACAATGGTTTAGAATTTTCACTATAAATAGAGATTAGATCTCCATTAGAAAGAAATTGAACACAAAAGAAATAATGTCTCTTTCTCCTCTCTACCGCTTTTCTTTTTTTTATTTAATAATCTTTTTGTGTATCTGAAAATTTGTTCGGCAGGTTCTTGTTCTATAAAGTGCAATCTAAAAAAGAATATACGATTCCTTGGTAAGATCAGACTCTGTTGTATCTTGAAGGCATATTCACTGAGAACCAAATTTCATCTTTGTTTATCCGATGGAGTGGGGGGGGGGAGTGTCTATTGTCTTTAAAACAGCGTAGTAAACTTCGTGCCTCGGAGCCATTTTTCAACACCATTTTCTTCAACAGATCCTTCTTGATTAGACAATGAGTGGGATTCCCCCTTGGCCTTGGTGGGAAGCCATAGGTTTCTTGTCTTGTTTCCCTTTTGCATTTTTTATGTTATTTTATTATTATTTTTTTTTTTTTTTTTTTTTTTTCTTGCGCTCCCTCGAGCTTTTTACTTGTCTTTGCTCACAATTGTATTTTCATTGCTTTAATGAAAATATTACCTTGTTGACAAAAAAAGATATTAAAGGATCCTCTCAAATGTTTCACCAAGTCTCATGCTCCTATATCAGTGAAAAGATTAGTAAGTGGGCCAATTCCCTTATAATTTATGGGTTTGATTTGCGTACTCTAATTAGATGGTCCGAGTTGTTTCCTTCCCTATCCTCTCTCAAATCGTCTCTCTTTGAGAGAGGATGTGATTGTATCTAAATAATAAGGGTGAGAACCCACCAACCTCTCAAGCTGGCTTATGGGAAAAAAAATTTAAAATAAATATAAGGTTGTAAGTCAGAACAGCTGCAAAGTTAATGTCAAGAGAGAAAACAAAATCAGAGAATGGAGTTCAAATGTTGAGTATCATTAATATATGAAGAAAAGAGATATTAAACTTGATAATCTCCTACTCAATATAACTAAATCGATCAATCTAAGGCATCACATTTTATTTGCCATTCCTTCTCACACATATTGATAGCTGTGGAAAAAAAACAAAGAAATCAACTCAACTATATATATCCAAGTCGAAGCTCCAAATCCAAATCTTCCTTTGAGTCTCTACACAGACCAATATCCAAATCCAATGCAACAAACATGCCCTCCTTTTGATCTTCCATGAACCCACCCTTTAATTTTGCAAGCCCTGCCAAAACTTGGGTTCCTTTTGAATCATTCTCTTTTGGAACCGATGGGTTTACAAAAGAAGCGATCGACCCTGACATCTTCAATTCACCAGAAGAGGAAGGAGATGAAGATGAGGAAGAGAAACATGCAACCGAGGAAGAAAGCAAAGAGGGAAAAGGGTAAGTAAATCGAGGAGCCCTACCTGTAGCAGGTGTAGTTGATGGTGAAAAATTAGGGTTAGGGTTTGAACTTTTAATGTCCCATGGAGGCCATTGTTTCAACCTAGCTCTATCTCTTCTATGCACATTCATGTGACCCCCAAGAGCTTGAGCAGACCTAAATTCTCTTTTGCAGAAGCTACATGTATATGATCTTGGAGGCCATGAATACCCACCACCCAAACTACTCGAAATAGACCTAATATCTCCAAATCTTTTACTACTACCACCACCACCATTATCATCTCTCCTGTTCACACCTTTTCCCTCCATCAAACTGCTTTTGCTTCACTACTACCTACCAAGATAGATGATGATGAAGAAGATCTAATTTAAATCAACAAGCCCATTATCTCATCATAACAAAACTTACTATTAAAAGAGAAATAGGGAGTATCACCTGAGCAGTCTCATGATCATCCTATAGAGTTGGGTTGTGTCTGACAAATTAGTAATGACGGTAGCTGCAACCCCCTAATTCATTTTGTAATTTCTGTTGTAAGAACCGTTGCCCGGTATTATTATCTTCCTATTTTAAATCATCGGGCCATTTCCCGAGAGTGTTGAAAAGAAATACAAAGTGGTGTTGGTGGTGGAGTTGGGCATTGGGAGCAACCCACTTCGTCAGCATTGAAGGCGATTGAAGAAGAAGGAGAAGAGGAAGCTAGAGGGAGAAAAAAGTGAATTAGCGAACACTAAAAACAAGGGATCTTGTCGTGGGTGGGTAACAAGGGGAGCGAGCTAGAGGGCTTCGTTGCTATGCTTCAGTCTCTCAATCACGTATCATAAATACGTGTCAACTCGCATATCGCTAAGTCCAAGGCTGAAAATGTGCGTTTCTGTATTTAGGCATCTTTTTGGGAATAATAAAAAAGTTAATTATAACCCTCCCACTTAGGAACAAGATTTTACCCGTTCTTTTTTATTTTAATCATGTCAGCTTAGCTTAAGACTTTAAGGCAGATATATCACAATCAAGTGTTTAGAATATCATAATTACAATTAAATTAGATAGGATGAGTTGGTACTTGGTACTGGCTATACTGGCCATTGGCTCCTAGCCTGTGCTGCCCAACTTCGTGGTTAAGGTACACATGATATAAGGAATATTGCAAAAGCAAAGTGAAGCCGGCTACGTGGCGCGACGCGTGACGACACTGGCTGCCCTTACCTATATTGCTTATACTCCACTGCACTTAACCCAATTGTATTGCGCTACATCAGCCATTACTTTATTATTCTAGATCTCTGAATGTGATCTGAAAAGATATTTAACGAAGAGACACTCGAAGATCCCTGTTTTATTTGTGAAATTTTATGGGCCTAACTCAATCTCACAAAATCGGTTTGTAAGGTGAGGAGTGCCCTAATTATATAGCCCAAGATCTCCAAGCCCACAGGCAATGTGGGACTATTCTAACATGCCCCCACACGTGTTCACAGGAATGAGCCAAACCAAATCACGTAAATAATTGAATTGAGTGATGTGAAATAAAAAAATGTTCGCTTTGATGCCATGTGAAATTTCATGGGCGTAATTCAACCTCACAAAACTAGCTTGTAGGATGAGAAGTGCCTCAATTATATATAGCCCAAGACCTCAAAGCCCACAAGCAATGTAAGACTATTCTAACATCACACCAATTGCATATAGGACAACCGTCCTCTTGTATTAAAAGAAGGAAAATTGTAAACCACGAGAAGGTTTGGCGCATGCAAATTGCATGTGGGTGATGCAGTATTATGTAATTAATTGCCCCAACCTGCATTACTTAGGTTCCACTACCCTTGCAGTCAATTGCGTCCTGCCACATCAGCCTCCTAACATATTTGCTTGGACGTCTAACCATCATTGTCACGTCATACCAAAACCGATGACCCAATCACTACATCAAGTGAAATGCAATTGCACTATTACAAAAAAGAAACTATTAGCGAGAGTTTTTTGCTCTAAAAAAATTGCTGCTATTAATAGAAAAATTATTAAAGGTTATTAAGACTATTAGTGGCAATTTTTTTGTTAATAACAATAATTTTTTGTTGCCGCTAATAGTCTTCTATTTCATAGTACACCTTTGGTTTAAGTTCTAATTAAACCGAAATCGATTTTTTCAGTTTTGTTTGATTTTTACTTTACTGAAACTGAACTAAAATAAATCAGTTTTGGTTTCAATTAAAAAAAATTTGGAAAACATTGGAATCAAAACAAAACCAAAACTGAAAAAATTCATTCGGTTCAATTCAATTTTGGTATCGGTTTTTTTTTTTTTTCTAATTTTTTTCGTTCTATTTATATTTCAATTGGTTTTTATTTTGGATTAGTTTTCTAAACCGACCCAACTGTTTTTGGTTTTGGCACCACAAGATGAAACACAACCGGAATCAGTTTCAATTTTGAGTCGGTTTTAGTCGGATTCAATGGACCAAGTTTTTTATCGGATCCGGTTTTTCGTGCAAAACTTCCATCCCTACTTGCATCTAATACTAGCACTATAGATATCAAGTTTTTCCTCACGGTGAGTGGCCTTTTAGATTTCCTTTTTTCAAACGCTATGTTTCAAGGTCCATGCAGGGTGTGTGCGCTCAGTACACAATGAGTTGGGCCGTAAAGTAGACTGAGAAAGTTGGCATGGGCAAGACGATCAACAAGCGGAGTTGGGGCCGGGCCTCTCTAAAACCTACCTTCGCTCTATAGACTGAGAAAATATAATATAACATATATTTTTTATATATTATACAGTTAGATATACCAACAGGAGAGTTATATATATATATATATATATATGACTAAAAGAGATGCGCTTAGAAGATAAAAGAATATATCACTAAAAGAGATGCACGGACTTACGGGCTTAAAACATGTTATGCTGACATGTTATGCTGACAGCGGTCTTTTGGGTTCGAGGCCTTTGCCCGACCCTCTTATTCCATTTTTAAGCTTTAGCCCTACGATATATGACCGCTCATTAGTTACTGTATTGGAAGTCATCATCGACATAGATTCCAACTAGTATGATTTCACATAGATTGTAAATTTATAAACTGAATGGTGATTACATGTAAACTCAATCTAATATTGGTCCTACTTTATTGCCATCTACTGGCACCATATGTTCCAAGGAGTTATTTGCATAAAAATGGAAAAGCAAATAAATAAGTTTTATTTCTGAATCAATTAAACAAATGTATTCACTCGCATATATCCACTCTCAAAGGCTATCAAAATTATCCGTTAACTCCAAGGTGCTCACCGCTGATGCCTCGGCTGAGGATCTGGCAGTAAACCATACTGATTTAGAAAAATGGGATAGATCAAATCGTATGAGCCTCATGATCATAAAGAGTTCCATTGCTGATGCGATTCGGGGAGATATTCCTGACTCCCACACTGCAAAAGAATACATGCAAGCCATTAAGGAATAATTTCAAGGGACTTTTAAAGCCCTTGCCAGTAGTCTAATTGTTAAAATGGGAACCATGAAATATGATGGTCAAAGCGGCGTCCGGGAGCACATTATGAAAATGAGTGGCATCACAACTCAATTGAAAGAACTGGACATGAGTTTTTCTGAGGGTTATCTTGTTCACTTCATTATGACTTCTCTTCCTGCACAATTTGGCCCGTTCAAGATCAATTATAACACGCAGAAAGAGAAGTGGAAGATGAACGAGCTAATTGATCACCGTGTCCAAGAAGAAGAACGACTTCGGGCTGAAAAACCTGAAAGTGCCCATTACGCCGCTCTTGGCCCATCGAAACAAAATTTCAAGCGAAAATCGGGACAATATAAAGGAAAGAACGTGAAAGCTCCTCCACCGGAAACCAAACAAAGAGAAGCTAGCACATCAACTTCTGGCATCAAGTGTCACTTCTGTTAGAAGAAGGGACACATTACGAAGCATTGTCAGAAATACAGAGATTGGCTAGTTAAGAAAGGTAATGACCTTATTTTTGTGTGTTTTAAATCACTTTATGTTGATGCTCCACGCAATACTTGGTGGATAGATTCTGGTGCAACTATTCACATAAGTAATTCAATACAGGGATTTCGATTCAGCAGGAAGCTAAGTAAAGGCGAATGTACCATCAATCTATATTAATAATTGTGGTACTAATTGCGTCGTTATGACCCTCCGTTGGGTCGAGTCACAACACGCTAGCAGTACCCACACACACAAAATAATGAATAGTGAAACACAACCATCATATAACATTAAGTGATTCATCACCGTTGGGCAGAAGAATCCCTTATGTTGTGACACCAACGTTCACTATACACTTTCACTAAATTTGTAACACGGTCTTGGACAAAATTAAACCTCACTATGAAAACCACGGCACTAGAAAGGATCATCACCGTTGGGCAGAAGAATCTTTCCAAGCCATGTTTTCAAATTAGGCTTGATAATATTTTAGAAGATCACAAAACGTGTTATGAGGAGGTGTCAATTCTAATGAATGATACTAAAAAAAAATTGATTACACAATTAAAAAATGAAAAAAATAACATCAGGTCATAAAAATATTACAACAGGGACCTCATTGTCAAAATTAGACCTCAAAAACGGGTCCGAAATGCTCGAGAAAGTCAAAATTCATATATAATTTCTGAAAATCGGACCTATAAATAGCCCAGAAATGGCCCGAGAATATTAGAAAATAGTGTCGAAATAATTGGGCCGGGTATCGGGTCATACCATGGGCCTTTGTGGTCGAATGGGCTATGGGCCCCGTGGATGGGCCCTGCAGGTCAGGGCCATGAGCCAAAGGGCTAAGTGGGCCTCAGCCAGTGGGCTGGGTGGGCCAAATAGGCCCAGGCGGGTCGGGTGGGTCGAAGAGGCCCAGACCGGTCGTGCCGGTCAGGCGGGTCGGGCCGGTCGGTCGGGCCAAGTAGGCCCAGCAGGTCAAGTGGGCCAAATAGGCCGAGACGGGTCGGGTGGGTCGAAAAGGCCCAGACGGGTCGTGCCGGTCATGCGGGTCGGGCCGGTCGGTCGGGCCAAGTAGGCCCAGCAGGTCAAGGCAGGTCGGGTGGGTCGCACCAGAGTCCAAGGGGCCAGACGGGCCAAATAGGCCAGCCAGGCCAGGTGGGCCAAGTAGGCCCAGGCGGGTCGGAGACGGACCCGATCCGTCCAGAAAACTCTAAGCCTCCCCCCCCCCCCCACACTGTTCATCTTCCCAGAACTTTTTTTTTTTTTTTTTTTGTGAAGGAACAGATGCACATGTAGCGCCATGGGCTTAATCTCACCGGTGGATCGCCATGGTCCGTCACCGGCCGGTGCGAATCCGGGCCGGCAGTGGTGGTAAAAAGCTCCGGCCGGGGCCGCCCAAAGTGAACGAAATTATTTTTTTTTTTGTTATTACAGACAACCCTTAGGGGCTTACCCGCGCCCCATTCAGTGACTGGCACCGACGGTCCGGTGCTCCGGTCGGTCGACCCTGACGCCGGACGTCGGCCGGTACCGGTCCGGTGGCCGGAAAAGTTCCACCGGCGCCGGACCGTCGGCCCAAGGTGAACCAAATTTTTTTTTTTTTTTTTTGAATTTATGGAACTGCAACAGTGGCACTCCCCGCCCCTTACCGGTGACCAGACCCGACGGGTTGGTGGGCCGTCCGGTCGGCCCCGACGCCGGCGTCAATCCGGTGGCCAGAAAAGCCCACACTGGCGCCGGTCCGACAGCCACAATTTTTTTTTTTTTTTAAAACAGCCATTATAAAACCTCATGTTAATGCTTTGATCAATCATAATGCCAATCATGGCTTTGATACCAATTGATGGAATCTAAATGGATCTAACGATCCAACCATCTAAAATTAAGCCTAAAGATCTAGGCGCATGATCAATCAAAAACAATAAACCAACAATCTATAAATTAGATATATGTGCGCACCTTGAGTGTGAGCCATCGATAGTTGCTTGCCGATCTTCAACGATCTTCTCGCGTTCAATATCTCCTAGCACAATGGGGATGCTCTCGCCAATAAGGAGGATTGAATTATGTCGAGCAATCATTGGGACCAGACACCCCTTATATTTATAGCCAAAGAGTCCTATCCTATTAAGGACTGAAATTACTAATTATAGTGTGATTAGAAATCACAATCATACCTTAACTGAAAAACTCAACAATCAGTTGTCTATTCTCTTCAAACTCACCAGAATAGCAATTATACATCTTAAGGTTGATTGTATACCATTCACCGGTCAACGGGTTTGACCATAGTGATGGCTACTAAAATAAGAACTTCTAACATGGGCCAGTTCGATTACCGGGCCTGCAGCCCACACAGCCCTGTTGACAGCCTTAGGGGAACCCAGGTATATCTCCTTACGTTAAAATTTTCTGCTCTGTGGAAACTGGAAAGTCCCAATTTCCCCAAATGTAAAACTGCTCCATTGGTACGTAGCTTGGGAAAATTACTCGCAATGGATCAACCCATAAATCCCGGAAAATCTATCCCCAACATATGCATGCTTGCTCTACAAAAATTCACATGAAGATGCCAATCACATCTTCATTTATTGTCCAGTGGTTGCTCATCTTTGACCAAAATTCTACAGCTCTTTGGAGTTATGGTGCTTCCCTGAATCTTGTAAGAAGCTTGTTGGCAGGATTGGGAGTTGCTTCTTTCTCTAATAATGTGGCGTTGTTCTAATCTCTTGCTTTTTGCCTCTTCTCAATCTTAAAGCCAAAAACTCCTTACATTAGAATGATCAAAGTGTAGGATGTGCATAGTGTTTTTTTTGAAACATGCAATTCAATGAAACTAGTTTGACCCTTTTATCATAGGTAGGTTGAGGCTACAAGCCTACAACACCGAGTATATCAATTATATGTCGATCTGCCCATTAGCGAAACCAGCACCTCTTTGCCTTCGTATCTAAAGGTTGTCCTTTTAGCCGCACTTAGCCATGCTTGACCTCCCTGCCTCAGCATGTGCCTCCTGCTTCAACATCAGTTTTTAATTCGTTGTGCACTTTGGTGCATTGAAATGTATATATATATATATATATATAAAGTTATTTTGTATTTTGGCCAACTTTTCAATAGTAAATAACAGTTCTTTGAAAACAAATTTATGCTATCGACCTTCGGCAAATTATTATGTCACCAATGCTTGATTGGGAGTCACGGGGACAGAGAGCCTAGCTTAGAGATGGAGCCAGAAACTTTCATTGAAGGGGGCCAAAGTATGAACAAGAAATATATAATATTATAAAAAATAAAAATAACATTTATTTACTATTAATAATTTTTTTTTTTATATAAATTTTTTGTTTCTATATATTAGTGCCCTATCAATAGACATTAGGGCGAATTTATCATAGCTAGGAGCCATATTAATTGGGCTAAGCCTCATTTTTAACTTTTAAGGCATATTTAGATAAAATAATAGGAAAATGATATTTCGATGGCCTAATCATGTGTGTGTGTGTGAGAGAGAGAGAGAGAGGTATTAGGATATGATATAAGAAGATAAGTTTTAGGAGGGTGGTTGAACTATTGTTGCTAAAAAATAAGAGACTGTAATTGGTTAAGACGCCTAAAAGATAGGAGAGAGAGAGAGAGAGGAGACGTCTAAAAGATAGGCGAGGCCTAAAATATAGGAAAAAGAGAGGAGAGGAGATGCCTAAAAGATAGGAGAGAGAGAGAGAGAGGAGATGCCTAAAAGATAGGAGAAAGAGATGAGACACCTAAAACTTGCACTGGCATCTTTCTCTTATATATATATATATATATATATATATATATATATATATATATGTGTGTGTGTGTGTGTGTGTGTGTGTGTGTGTGTCTGCAAGAGGGGAAAAGAGCTTCAAAATCATTGTGCTATGTGTCTGCAAGAGGAGGAGACTGCGGCCCATCTCTTCTTGCATTGTTGGTTGGCCCATAAGATTTGGGGGGTCATCCTCAAGTCCTTTCATATGCACTGGGTTGCCCCTGCGTCTCCGTATCAGCAGTTCTTGGCATGGGAGATGGTCAAGCTGGAGGGGGAGTCAGGAGATTTCTGGAAGGTTGGCTTCTTCGCAATCATCTGGAGCATATGGAGTGAACGGAATACTCGCATTTTCAACAGAAAATGTCGGTCGGTGGGGATGATCCTCAAATCTGTCAAGGAACTTATGTATTTATGGGTTCATAAAGGGACAGTTGACGTAGGAAGGCATGAGACTCCTTGGGATCGGGGCTAGGATTTTGGGATCTACTCTGCGGGGCTGCCGCTTGTATTTTTGTGTTTGTTCTTTTATCTTTTTTGCCCCAGTTCCTCTCTATAGAGGTTGGTGGCTTCTTTGGTCGGTGTCTGTGTAGTCTTGATTGTCAGCTTCTCGCTGCATTCTAATACAATTCATTTATTTATCGATAAAAAAAAATATATATCCCATGTGTCACCCATTCAACGTTTTAGAAAAAACGTAGAAATAATATATATATTGCGTTGATCCATTGGTGTGAAAATTTGAAAATTAATAGTGAATTGATCCATCACTATTGATTATGATTAAGGTTAAGTATACTGATTTAAATACAATTTTGAATGGTCTAAGATCGATCAGGTCACATCCACGTGACACTATAATGTGAGAAGGGAGAGTGACTTGGGGTTAGATAGAGATAAATCGGCTTAAAAGGTGAGGCTTGCCCAGATTATATGTACTCAAAGGCTTCTAGCTCACATACAATGTGGGACTATAATTTCACACCCCTTCACGTGCAAGGTGTTTTTCTACATCCTATGGTAACTGCTCTGATATTATGTAGAATTTCATAGGTCTAACTCAACCTCACAAACTTGGCTTATAAGGTGAGGATTGCCCAAGTTATATATAGCCCAAGGTTTCCAACTCACATGTGATGTGGGGCTATCATTCACGCCCCCTCATGTGTAATGTGTCTCTTTACGTCCCTGGTACCTATTCTAATATTTTATAAAATTTTCAATACACAAGGCAAACTTACGAGAAAATGCGGTGTCTGCTTGCAACATGCTATTAGTATCCTAAAAGATCATATAATTATATATGATGAGAATCCTTCGAGAGACGCCCTGTCAAGTCGATGACTTTGATCGATAATCCCATTGGCTGATTTATACTTAGCATTGGTTGTGCACTTCGAACGTTTATAATTAAAATTTGGATTTTAAATAGGTATTTGTTGAAAAATAATAATATTGATAATGGCTCTGAGGCACGTAGTTCACTACACGGTCTTAAAGACAATAGACACCCCCACTCCGTCGGATAAACGAAGATGCAATAAAGTTCCAAGCGAATCTGCCTTCAAGATACAACAGTGCTCAGTCTTGTTAAGAATCGTATGTTTTTTTCTAAATTGCACTTTCTAAAGAAAGAACCTATCACACAGATTTTCTGATACACAAAAATATTCTTAAAAAAATAAGAATATAAGAGAAAAAAACAGAAATAGATATTATTTATGTTGTATCTTTTCACCGTGAAGAGATTTGTATCTTTTTAGATAACTATAAAGACATAAAATCGATTCACTTGTGTCTTTTCAGAGTTACGGTGAAGAGATGTCAGACTTGTCGATTCACTTGTATCTTTTCAGAATTACGATAAAGAGACGTCAGACTTATCGATTCACTTATGTCTTTTCAGAATTACGGTGAAGAGATGTAAACTTGAGTCCTTTCAACTAACGATAAAAAGATAAATTAAAAGTTTTGAAAAGACACTTTGGAGAGAAAATATTTACAAGCCTGCCATTGAATTATTTTACAAGTTTGTCATTGAATTATTAATGATAATATAACTTTAATTTTGAATATATATATATATATATATATATATATATATATATATATATTACTATCGTAATATATATAACATTCCCCCACTTGTTTCAAAATAAAAATTAAAAATTATGTATCAGAGCGATCATACTAAGCATCATCAGAGGTACCGATCGGTTTGAACCTTTAACTAGTACATACAACTCATATGGACTTTAAGTAACTTATAGCCTTGAACTTAAAACCTATCTAACAAATCAAAATTATATATACACTAACTATGACCTAAATCATTAGTGACATAAAACTTGCGCTTTACAGTCATGCGCTAAAATCCTGATTTCATGAGTATCTCAGAGAAAAGATCGAATCTCTGTTGAAGCGGCTTCACTTCTATTCTCATATAGGTGAATCTGTCATGGGTGCTCTTGGAACTACTTTATCACCCCAGCAAATGAATGACTACAGAATCATTAAAAGTTAAACTCACCCTCTCACGTTATAAGATATGTGCACAAACTTTAACACCATAAGGATGACCAATAGGTAGCATACCTTTGTGCACTTTTAAGGGTCACATAGTAGTTTCTTATCTCGTTGAACTTAGGATTTGGGATCTCCAACTCTACTAAGTTGAGGTTCAACTACTGTGCCTTTAAAGATATCGATCTTAGTCTCATCCCCCTTAATATTTTCAATATTGTATCTCTGTGTAGTGCTTTTGTAAGCAAATCCGCAAGCATCTCAGAAGTTGGTATGTAGTCCAATACGATCACCCCATCACTCAACATCTGTCGAATGATGTTATATCAAAGGCCTATATGCCTTTATTTCCCTTTATATTTCTTATTACCTTAAATCGACAAAACAACTTTATTATCACAATAACTATTAATTGCATATGTATGTTAAATCAAAGGAATTTGTCTTATAAAGCTTCGAAGTCACTCTGCCTCTTTTGCTCTTGCAGACAATGCCATATATTCTGATCATTGATTAAAATGTCGAAAAATCGATACATATCGTCCGAGCCCAAAACCAATATGTATCGGTATCGGACCATACCAGACAATACATTGAATGTACCGTATCGGTGACCTCCGATACCGATACGTATTGGTATCGGACGAAATTTTGATCCATGATTTTGATTCCATACTTGAGTTAGAAAGACATGTTTGTCTCTAGACCCCCACGACACTGCTCTTCCTGTCAAAGTAAAAATTCACTCGCTTGTGAATTTTGAATCAGAGGAGTCAGAAATCCAAGTAGCATCAGTAAACCCCTCTAGGAGTTCAAGTTTGCCAATAGATTGTAAAATATAATCTATAGTTCCTTTTAAGTATCTCAATACCCGACGAATAGCTTTCCAATGTTCTAACACTGGGTTGCTAGTAAATCTACTAAATACCCCACTATAAATACTATATCGGGTCTAGTACACTTCATTAAATACATAAGACTTTCAATGATTTTAGAATATTCTAATTGAGATTTTGCTCTATCAAAATATCTTATTAATTTCTTATTTGGACCTCTTGGGGTAGGAAAAGGTGAACATTCAAACATATTAAATTTTCTTAAAACTTTTTCGACATAATGTTCTTGAAATAAAGAGATACATTTACCTTCTCTTATCATTTTAACTCCAAGAATAACATATACTTCTCTCATATCTTTCATATCAAAAGTTTATTTTAAATATTTTTTTTAGTTTCTATTATTAAACCAGGATGTGTGCCAAATATCAACATATCGTCTACATATAACGATATAATAACTCCTCTATTTTCTACAAATTTACTATATATACACCTATCGTTTTCATTTGGTTTAAAGCTAAACTCTTTTATTTTCTTATCAAATTTGTCATGTTATTGTTTTGGTGCTTGTTTTAAATCATATAATGATTTCATTAGTCTACATACCATGTGTATTTTTTTTTTGTTCTATGTATCCTTCAGGTTGATTCATATATATTTCTTCTTCTAAATCTCTATTTAAGAATATAATTTTCACATCCATTTGATGTATATATAAATTATATATAGATGTTAAAGTTATTAGTAGTCTAATAGATGTCATCCGTGCAACTGGAAAGAAAACATCAAAATAGTCTACTCATTCCTTTTGTCTAAACCCTAGTAATCTAGTTTTAAATGTATCTAAACTTCCATTTAGTTTAAGTTTCTTCTTAAATATTCACTTCCTATAGTTTAAGAACCTGATGACAAATTTACTAAGTCCCATGTATGATTAGTTTTAATAGATTCTATTTCATCATCTATTGCTTCCTTCTAAAATATACTATTTAAAATGTTATAGCTTCTTTATAAGTTTTAGGATTTGCTTCTAAAACATAAGTATAAATATCTGATCCAAAATTATAATGTGAATCTTTTCTAATTTTTTTACTGCGTCTTTGTTCTATATTATTTTCAACTGATATTTTTTCTTTGACTTGATCAAAATGAGTTTCATCTTCTATTTCCAATTGATTAGAATTTCTAAAATCCGAAACATTATTCTTAAGTTGTAGATTTTCATAAAAATGCGCTTCTATAGACTCTAATATAACATTATCTTCTATGTTTAATAAGCGATATGTTTTACTATTATGAGCATATCCAATAAATGCATACTTATAAGTTTTATATCATAACTTTTTAATTATGTCATTTGATTTCCTAACATAGGCTAGACAACCTCATACTCTTAAATATTTTAAGTTAAGTTTTCTATTCTTCCATAACTCATACGGAGTCATATTATTCTTACAATAAAGTATTCTATTTAAAATATGGCATGCAACATAAATAGTTTCACCCCATAAATTCTTAGGTAAGCCTAAATATAATAACATAGAGTTAATCATCTCTAGTAAAATTTTATTTTTACATTCTGCTATACCGTTTTGTTGTGGTGTCCTAGGGGCTGTTACTTCATGAACAATCTCATATATTTTGTTCACAAAATTCATCGAACTTATGAGAAAAATATTCTCCTCTATCACTTCAAAGTATTTTAATTTTCTTTTCTAACTGATTTTCAACTTTTGCTTTATAAGTTTTAAATACTTCAAAAGCTTCTTCTTTATATCTAAGTAAATATATATAACAATATCTATTATAATCATCAATGAATGTTATAAAATATCTCTTACCACCTCTTGTAAGCACACCATTTAATTCATAGATATCATAATGAATTAATTCTAAGATAGTAGTATTCCTTTTAACACTATTATGTGAATTGTTCACTATTTTAAATTGCACACATATTTGACATTTTTCATCTTTAGTATTTAGAAATTTAGGAACTAATTATAGATTCATCATATTTTCATCACTTGAGAATTAATTTGTCTTAATCTAGCATGTCATAAATCAAAGGTCTCTACAATATAAGCAGAAGAACCATTTTCATTGATAACATTCAACTTGATCATATTGTTTACAACATAACCCTTTCCAATGAAAGCATCATTCTTGGATAATATCATCTTCCCAGAATGAAGAACTAGTTTAAACCAATTTTTGTCTAAGAGACATGCATAAATAAGATTTTTTCTGATATGTGGAGCATGGAGCACATCCTTCAAAAAGAGTCTTTCCCAAAGATAATTTTAACTCACACTATTCTGATTCCATCAATCTCGGTGGTAGAAGAATTTCTCATGTATAATTGTTGTCATTCTCCTTGAGAATTGTAAGTCTTGAAGGCAGACCTGTCAAAAGAGACATGTCGAGTAGCACCAGAGTCAACCCACCAATGGCCTTTAGATTCAACCATGTTTACTTTTGATACCACTGCAACAACTATATCTTCTACCATGCTAGATTCTGATTTAGACTTTTTATGGAATTTATACTCTCTTGTAAAGTACCTCTTTCTCCACAGACATAACAATTTCATTTCTTCTCATTCATCTTTGATTGACCGTTTTTCTAAAAATTCTTCTTAAAAAATTTCTTTTTAGTAGAAAATCTCTTATCTTTCTTCTTCTCTTCAGATACCGATTCAACAAAGTGAGCCCTAGCAAGCTCGGAAACAACAACCTTCTTGTCTCTAATTTTATTCTCTTCTTCAATCTTAAGACCCTTAAAAATCTCATCTAGAGTCATAGATTTTCGATAATCTTTCCAACTAGATAGAAGCTTTACAAGAATGACACCCACTTGAAAACTTTCAGGAAGTTTTATATTCTCTTCTTCCATCTCAGTGACGATAAACTGTAATTCTTGAGCTTGTTCCAGAATAGGTTTATCCTCAACAATTTTAAAGTCAAAATATTTAGAGAGTAAAAAAGTCTTTGTACCGGCATCTTCAGTTAAGTACTTCTTTTCGAAAGAATTTCATAAATCTTTTGAGGTAGTGCACTTACAAAAAGTATTGAACAACCTATCGCTTAATGCATTGAGGATGTGGTCCCGACACTCTAGATCATCTTCCATCCATTTGAGTCGAGCATTCGATCTCCCACTAGTCGTACTTTTCGTTGTTTCCGCTACATAAATTGGTGGACATGGTGTAGTGAGGACGTAAGCAATATTGAATTATCGCAAGATAAATTACACCTTTTGTTGCCTTCTTTTGAAATTTGACCCGTCAAATCGGTCAAGTTTGATTAGATCTTTATTCATAAACTGTATGCTCTGAGCCATTAGAACGTTCTATTATCTTTAAATTGCTGAAAAAAAAATGATACTGATAATGACTCTGAGACACGTAGTTCACTACCGTGGGTAGGGGTGCATGTTTTGCACCGAAAACCGAAAAATCAACTGAAAAATTGGTCCGCATAACCGGACAGAAATGAATGTCGATCTAAAACACAAAAACACCAAACCAGTTCGCAATTGATTCCATTTGAATTTTCGGTGGCCGAAACCCAAAGCTGATAGAATAGGTTTAGAAAACCAACCCAAAACCAAAATAAACCAATAAAGGTTAAAATGAACTGATTTCTTTTAGTTTCGGTTCCATTTCGGAACTGAGCCGAACCGAAAATCAAAATGTTCGGCTTAGGTTCGGTTTTGCTAACCGAATCATAACACAGGAGTGAGTTTATTCGGAAATCACCAATGTTCCCTTTAGATACAATCTAGGAAAGAAAAGATTCAGGCCCATTTTATCTGAGATTCAGGAATCAGGAGACATGTAAACCAATTAGATGCTCCATCGCCTTGCTAAATCTAGTAGAAATTTAATAGCGATGGAGAGCCTAAACTGCATAGGTTACCCGCAGAGTTTTGAGTTGCTTCTTTTATACTCTTCTCTCTCGCTCTCTCTCTCTCCAGAGTGGTCGAGATGGGCATGCATTTATGGGCCTGTTTATTCCCATAAGTGTGGCTAGATTTGAAGGTGCTTTTACCGTTCTTATCAAGAATCACTGACGGCTAATAAAAGTTTTATGTAGTGGGTTTGCGATAGGAGATCTGTTTGTTTCTTTAGAGGGAGTGGGGCTCATCGTTCATTTTTACACGGATTCTAACTTCAACAAACCAAAAAACATTCCATCAATCCCACTCTTACCTGGTTGTCTCTTAACTGACGGTAAGTGTTGTCATTTGTAGGTATCCAGACTCACTCTCTCTCTCTCTCTCTCTCTCTCTCCTCAATGGAGAGTATTTACGTGTAGGGCAGTCAAGGGACCGGGCTAGGGCAGGGCCGTAGAAAAACCTAACCCGTGCCTACCTTCTAAGATTGGGCCCTACCTTAGGCAAGTTTTGATTTACATGCCCAGCTCTTGCTTTACACGTAGCCTTTACTAGTATTTTCTTTTCTATTCTATATATATATATATATATATATATATATATATATATATACTAGTGGACCTTGCACCTGCAAATGCACGTGAGAGCAGTTTATTTGAAGAATGAATCGTTATAATATAAAATTTAAAAATATTTTTATATTAAAAAAATAAAATTGTTGGGCACCGAAATTTCGATTTGGTTAGGACTAAAACCAAATCTTATAAGTTCACAAAAACTTCGGGATTTCGGCTAAATATCCTGGACGAAAATTCAGCCAAAATGTGGTGGGGCAGGCCGAAGTATCGGTACTCATACTTTTTTTTGTTTTAAAACAAAAAAATTATCGGCCTTCAAAATATTAGCCAATAATTTGGCCAACAAACCAAATATGGTATGCTCACTGAAATTGCGCGATTTTGGCTGAACATCTCGGATGAAATTTCGACCGAAATGTGGCGGGCTAAGCCGAAGTTTTGGTGCTCATACTTTTTTTTTTTTTTTTTTTTTTTAACAAAAAATTATTGGCTTTCAAAATATTAGCCAATAATTTGGCTAATAAATCGAATTTGGTATGTTCACTGAAATTTCGGGATTTCGGCTGAACATCTCGGATGAAATTTCGACCGAAATGTGGTGGGCCAGGCCGAAGTTTCGGTGCTCATAGTTTTCTTTTTTTTGTTTTAAAACAAAAAATTATCAGCCTTTGAAATATTGGCCAATAATTTGTTGATTAGCAAATTATCGACTGATAACTTCAAATTATCGATCATGAATTTGAAGGCCACAATTTTTGACCGAAAATTTCGAGATTTTATTTCGGTGTAGTTCGAAATTGATGTGTTTCAGCCGAAATTTTGATCCATGACCCCAACTAAAATGAAGTCTTTATTATTTGTAATGAAGGTAGCAAACTCGATATCGGCATTAGGTATCGATCCACGAAGAACCGATATGAATCGGCCGATACGTATTGACCTTTTTTAAAAGAAAAATAAAAGCGCAAGGTCTCGGCACAAACCAATATGTATTGACCGATACGGACCTGTATCAGCCGATACCGATCGATAATTTGAAGTTATTTGCTGATGATTTGTTAATCATCAAATTATCGGTCGATATTAAATCATCATATATATTATCGGCCGATAATTGTGAGTTTTTTTTTTTTTAAATTAGCATTGAAATTTCGGCTTGGACCACAAGATTTCGGCTGAAATATCGTCTCGGATTTTCGGCCAAAATCTCGACATTTCGGTGGGGTTCAAAACCGATTCGTTTCGTCCGAAATTTTGATCCTTGTTATAAGGTATGACATCTTGGGCAATACTGATACATAACGGTGATACGTATCGGTTTTTCAATAAACCGATACGTATCGGTACTGATACTTCTTGGTCCTCCAACTCGGTATCAGTATCGGCTGATACAAACCTGTATTAGCCGATATATATTGGTTTGAACCAAGACCTTGGTTTTTTTTTTTCACAAGGGCCAATACGTATCGGCCGATTCGTATCGGTCCTCGCTGGATTGATACCCGATACCGAGTTTGGCACCTCGATCCCAAACGATAAACACTTTATTTTAGTTGGGGTCATAGATCAAATTTTCAGTTGATAACTTCAAATTAGCGGGCCGATAATTTTGAGTTTTTTAAAAAAGACAATTTGGGCACCGAAATTTCGGCCTGGATCACAAGATTTCGATTAATAATTTGATGATTAGCAAATTATTAGCCGATAACTTCAAATTATTAACCGAGAATTTGAAAGCTATGATTTTTTATCCAAAATTTCGAGATATCGGCCAAAAATCCCGGACTATATTTCTGCCGAAATTTTGTGGTCCAGGTCAAAATTTTGATGCCCAAAATTTTTTTATTTTAAATCCAAAATTATCGGTCGAAAAAACAAACTCAAAATTATTGGCCAATCTCATTATATTGGCCGATAATATGATGATTAGCAAATGATCGGCCAATAAGTTTAAATTATTGGCCGATAATTTTGAGTTTAAAAAAAAATTCATAGGGCACCAAAATTTCAGTGAAAATTTATTTGACACACCAAAAAAAGTAACCTTAAGATCAATTTTGAGCGTGCACATGATGCTCAGGTCACTTGTTTAAAGATGTGTGTTTTATGAAATAAAATACTGATCGGCCGATAGTACTCGCATGATCTCAAGAGCTATCATGCGAAAGATTGAGAAGATAAACGATGTCTATCGTCTGATTCAATGTAGCTTATGTATTTCAGCGTGGATAAACTCAACTATTCGGTGGGTGAATTTAAATAAACCAAAAACCAATAGTAGCTCTTTTGTCTTTAGTGATAAAAAGAAATCTAAATAAGATACCCTTCTCACTTTTATATATATATATATATATATATATATATATATATATATATATATATATATATATATGAAATTATTTTTATTAAATTATTTTTATTTTTCACTTTATGCTTGTAAAGTTTTAGATTAATGCTAAAACAAAAAAATTATACAAATAAGCAGTAAAAATTTTAAGAGATTTAAAATCACAGAGCGATCGTCTGATGGGCGATGGGGCTGCGTGCGTGGTTGTTGAGAGAGAGAGAAATGGGAGATGGAAATGAGCTAGCGAGGAGATAAGAGGTAAGAAAGGCAAAACATTTATTTTGGAATCTTATTATTTATTTTTATTTTTTTAAAGAAGTCTTATAACTTGTGACAAAAACCCTTCCAACTAAAATATTTTAAAGAGTAAATAATCTTACATTCTTAAATTACCCTCATTAGTTGCCGTTTAACAGAAACATTAAAAGTTATATTAGTGATTCAGATTAGCTAACTACATAATTAGCGTAACTGAATAATTAGTGTCACTTCGTAATTAATGTTTACTATTTATAGTAATGAATTATATATAATTATAGCGATGTATGATAAGCATAGCGGCAGGGCCAGGTTCATGGGCTTTTGGTTTGAAGGTCCTAGCCTATACCAAAAAAATGCGGGCTTCCAAATTTAAGGCCCTAACTTAGCCCTTTGACTCTAATCTTAAGACTTAGCTCTAAAAATTTAGGGCGGGGTTAGGCGGGCTGATGGGCCAGCTCGACCATTTTGACCGTACTTACGTCGTCATCTAATTGTTTGGTGAGCAAACATGTTACTGCATTTCAGTGCATATATATATATATATATTGGTATATATACAATCGCCCAACGTTTGAAATGATTGATTAATAAAGTACAATATAAAATATAATATAATGGTAGAAAATTTGAAATTTTAAATAGTTTCTCTAATTTTCTTAAGATCTCGATCGGTATACCATATCGACAGTTGGACACTAGATTGCCTCCATTAGTATACACTATGCTTCTCTCAGTTATATTAGTACAATTGATCTTTTAGATGCCTATTGAAACTATGGGCAGCAATCCATAATAACAAAGGACTCACTACCATGACAGTCATTTAAGCACCATCATTTGGGTGCTTAGATGATGTTACACCATCAAAAGTTTGAAATATGGGTATTTTGAATTGAACATCAAAGTGATAGATCATATATTAAAGTGCAACAAATCCAAAATGATGTTTTAGAGAGATTTAAACTTTCCGATCTATAAGCTATAATATCAATTGTTGTTTTTAATTTTAAAGGTCGGTATTAAAGTTCGTCAGTCGGGTGATTCGGATCCACTTATAGGCATGTTTCATTAAGATGAGACATATTCCAATGATAGATTGCTACTTTGACAACTTAGATTAATCACACAACAAAAATAAGGTGTTTCAGCAACAAGACTAATAGCGACAGTTTTTAGTAGCAAGAGGACTAATAGCGTTAATTTTTTATTAAAATAATTGCCACTAATAGTCTTATTTTTTGTAATGTCATATGTATGCCATATGACAAAATGATAAATCACACATTAATGATGTGAGATAAAAAGTGATATTTTAATAGTGTAAGATCATTTAAACACTATTTGGTATTTATACGATGGTCAGGAACCATTATTCCTAAGAAAAATATCCATGAAATGATACCCCTTGGCCAAGGATGACTTCCATCATTTTTCATTTTTCGAGCAAATATTTAGGATTAGATAATTAGATCGTTTAAAATTTTATTAGAGCTATCATTAAGACTTAAAAGATTGAATTGAGTTAGAATTAAGTTCAAGTAGGGTTGATTTTGATTAGGAGCCAACACTGGGAATCTCACCTCAAATAAACGCCCAAGTCAAAATCGATCCAAAAATTACCGAAAAAAAATAAATCCTAACCGACTCCTAATTGGTTTCAAATTGCCGAAACTGAAAATTAATCCGTTGGATAAGTCTAAGGTGTCAAAATCGGTTTCGGTATCGGGTAGTAGCCCATAAGGGACTGATACTAATCTACCAATACTAATACATATCGGCCCATAAAAAAAGCGCATACAAAAGATCTCGATACGTATCAACCGATACCGATACCGAGTTGGACGACCGATGAGTATCAGAACTGATACGTATCGATTTGCCATAAAACCGATATGTATCGCAGAACATATCGGTATCGGCCTATTTTTGATACCTTGGATAAGTCTAGAAACCAACTCAAAATGGAAAAAAGCATAGCAAAAGCTACTTTTTTTATTTTCGAGTTTTTGAAATCTAACTGACACTACAAAAATAAGGAGTTTTAGCAGCACTTGCTATTAAGGCAGTTTTTGGTTACAGTGAGATTAATACCGGCCGTTTTTAATAGCTATAGGACTAATAGGCCGTTTTTTCAAAACTCTACCACTATTAGTCTTATTTTTTTGTAGTGTGAACTGATATTGAATGGATTTGTTATCGTAGTCCTGAAAAAAGAAAGAAATAAAAATATACATTAATAATTACAAATATTATATATACGAGGTGCGGGGCTATGCGCTTGAGAGGAACTCTAGGTACTACACTCGAGCTATTTGGGTGTCACGATAAGGTGCCCAAAGTTGATTAAGTACCGCATAATAAAAAAATTAAAAAGGTAATCTTCTACCAATGAAAATTGGGTTACAGTTGAAATTCTTTAAAGCAGTATGTTTGAGACTTGAGCGGTGAACCATTACTACATTTTGAAGGGCAAAAAAGTTTTAAAAAGAAATTTTTTGTTTCAATCCTTAGCAAATGTGATGCAAGAGGCGATCATGTGTCACGTGGCATGTGATCGAATATTGTAATGCATATGCACGTGCTACCTGCATTGCAATGTGCCGTATCATTTATAATGAATAAGGGCTCGAGTCATGTATTTTTATTTTAAAAAGGGATAATTATAGAAACATGCCTCAAAAATAAACTTTTTAGCAAAAAGGACCCGTGAAAGCACTGTTTTTTCTAAATGGTCATTTCACGGTTTTCTAAAGTTCCAAAATCCGTGAAAGCACGTTTTTCTAAAACATTTGAGATCGGGTCTTTTTGGCTAAATCGGGTCTTTTTGGCTAAAAAGTTTATTTTTGAGGCATTATTTTCTAAAGTGCCCTTTGAAAAAATAGTTACTTTTTAATAAATTATGATTTTTTCATTATACATTTATTTTCATTTGACCCAGCCAATAGAAAATCAATGGGATTATATTTTAAAATATATATTTTTTCAACAAATTATTGATTTACTCATCATATATTTATTTTCATTTGATAAAAAAACAATGATTAAAACAAAGCGACTTCCTTTTGGCTCCTATCACATTATTTGAGAAAAGATTTTTTATCGTATGGGACAAACGAAGATTATTTTTTGTTATAATCTTCTGCCCAATAGATCTTGATGAGATGATGGGTCTAACATCTGACGGTCAGATGTTCATTCTGCAGGACACATCCCAAAATGTAAACATGAATCATATTTAATTGTAGGACTTGATAAAATTTATATTTAAGAAAATTGACATCTGATGATGTGATAATAGGTCCGTAATCTCAAGATCTATTGGTTGGACGATTGAGAAGAAAACCGATAAATTCAAAGAAATCACGAGACAGTAACACTTGTCTCAATAAAACGTGAGGAAGACTGTTCTTACCATGACGACTGAGACGACCCTAGAGATCTGGGTGTCATTGTCATTGTTTATTGAAGAATCACAAGTTGCATGATTCTAAGCATAGATGAAGTAATTGATGAACTTAAGCATGACAAACGTTTTGGGGACCCAACGAGTAATGATGGGTTAGGTTAGTAGGGAAAGCATCGGCCGGGCAACCGAAAGGGACTTAGCACTTTAGCAGTACCCGGTCACATATATTAAGATAGTAAACACCTCCACCGTATCCTCCATGTATGTGGAATATTGGTTCAGGTACTCATTAATCTGGACAGTTGGTGTATATGTTGCGTGATGGGTTTGATGGTGCATGTGGAGGCACGAAACACCAAATAAAAACTCTACACTGTACACCCATGTGAGCTATTGATGGGACAGCAACTAATTAACTAGGAGCATTATGGCATCAAAATGAACTTGTCATAAACTGGGGACGCATGAATTGAACCCTTATGAATGCAAAGAGGGGGTTGATTCATTTATGGATTGAATAGCTCCCAAGGGAAAAAACAACAAATCAATGGTACTGAGGAGTGAAGGAGGAATTAATTAATTTAGCGAAGTGTGGTACATGTGAATGTGATTGGGATAAGATACCACTTCTAGTTAAACGACATTTCCTACAAAAACAAGCACCTGCTCTGTCCCCTAACACTTCAGGCCGGCCCTCAGACAGAGAGAAAAAGAGAGAGATATCACGTCTTTTTATTACATACAAATAGATTAACACTGCTCATCTTAGCCATCTATACCATCCAATATTTGGCTGCCCAACGGAAATGTCATATGCCCAACCCAACCCGACTACATGGTGCACTTGGCCCCACCTGACCTAACTAGATGGCCATGCACTTGACCCGGGGGGAGGGGGGGGACTTAAAATATGACCCATGTTGATTTTGGCGGCTCCCCATAGAAGTTCTTGGCTCGGCCCGTGATTAGGTCGATTTGACCCAACTCGATTTTTAGCCGACCCTACCCCTTAGTTACCCGACCTAAAAATCGGGTCGAATGTCTCTTGCCTGACCCAAACCAATGATTCAAGTTTAGGTGCCCGACCCGTTAAATTATCAAGTCGGGTATTGGGCTGACCAAACCAGCTGATAGCCCTACCTCATAACTCAAAATCCTAGATCACATGTCATTATCATGTGATCCCAAAATAACACCCAGATTTAGGATCATGTATCAGGTGGCATGTGATTCATAACAAAAAATTAAAACATAAAATTTTTTGGGAGGATAAAGTTTGGGTACTATCCCACACATTCTGATGCATTGAATTTTTTTTCCTTTGACAACATTTGGGATGGTAGATATGTATCATATCATATCCAAATCTTTTGGGTTTCCTTTGATCATCCTCGGGCAAGTTGTCGTGATACCCGATTCAATTGCATGGATACATTGTGCATTCTCTTCAAAAATATGGAATTGGTTGTAGTATAGAATGCCTTTCTCTCATTTAGGCTGTGTTTGGGTTAGCTCTTATAAGAGCCGAAGCAGCTCTTTGCCTGCTCTCTGTCAGAGCAGATTTTATCTGCTATAAGATAGAGCAAGTATAGAGCAGTTTTATTACTTAAAATAACTCCCCATCAGAGCAAATGAGGCAAGGAGCTGTGTTACCAAATGTAAAAATAGTTCTCTGCTGAAGCCAAAAAATGAAAAAGCTGCTCTTTGCCCCAAAAGATCTAACCCAAACGCGGCCTTAGGGATACAAGATCGGTGTACCAAGCCGAACTCGAATTTTTCGGGTTTTGGTTCGGTACACCCCAAACCAATACTAAACTGAAACATATCGGTTCCGATTTCGGTGCACCAAAATCCAGAAACCCCCAACCCGTTTCTAAACCGAAACCAAATATTTCGGTGCATTTCGGTGTTCGGTTCGGTTTAGTCTGGTCACTTCGTGTGGGTGCATTTTGGTATTCAGTTCGGTTCGGAAACGGGTAGGGGCCAAAAAAAAATTAGTTAATATATAGTCAGCAAGTTAGAGTAAAAGTTGGTGTATATAATATTATATAAAGACTATAGTTGGTATATAGACTATCATCGGTTCTAAGAACGGGTATGCGTCGCGTATCGTCGGTTCTGGGTGCGGTGTACCACCAGCTCGGTTTGATTCGGTGTACCACCTGTTTGGGTTCGGTTTGCCCGATTCAGGTCCGATTTGGACCAGTTAAGGCCCATTTAAAGATCGGTTTACTCAACCTATCAAGTCGAGAATTGGTTTCGAGGAACCCAAACCAAAAAAAAAAATCGAATTGAATTTTATTCGATTCGATTCGGCTTATGTCGGTTTTAGGTATGGTCCGGACAGGTTCAGGACCGTTGGTTTTCCGATCAGAATCGGTTTTCGGTATGGTCCGGGCAGGTTCGGGACCCTCGGTTTTCCGATCAGAATCGGTTTTCGGTTTAGGGCTTGCAACTCTACCCTCATTTTGTAGTAGAGATTTTGGTGTTAAGGCCCAATGAAGAAGTGGGCCAACGTTAATTGACACTCAACACTCAACGCTACTATTTATTACGAAGAAGCAGTTAAGTTGACAATGACTGAGGTTCATCTCTTAGGGAATAGACTCCCTTATCCGATAACAAGCTAGGATTGCCCGTAGGGTGGGTAAATAATATGAATACTCCTTATAAAGGTGAGGGTGAGGACATCCCCTGAGATTAGTTCAACCCTAAGTTAAAAATAGAAAAAATAAATATAAAAAAAAGGATGAGGTTCATCCAATAAGCTTCTTATGGGACGAAGGGCGCAAACGCCAAGCACCCTTGATGATACAAGTTACAAGAGTGAATCTTGTATTCGTATAGCAGAAATATTTAGAAGGAACGGCTGGGATCAAATATATCATAAACTCCTCCAATTTTTTCCATAGCATCATAGGTTACGCCATTTCCAAATCCTCTACAAATTACTACTTTTTTCCAGAAATATATAGCTTAGCTATATATATGCTTGATCACCAGGGATGGTACACCCGCCATTTCCTTACTTTTTAGTTGGTGCATGGGATCATTGGATGACCGACATCCCAAGGCGAAGCTCGGTTATATATATATATATATATATATATATATATATATATATATATATATTTGATGCAATAATGCCCAAAATGACCCAACTACCAAACTCATCTCATATATGGACTCTACAGTGATTTGATTACCACCATTAGATCTTCATCCGGTGGCGATTCAACAATAATAATTTGTTGAATGATTGAACCGGAGAAGCAAGCCAATCCATCCTACCCAACTACACATACCATACACAAGTCTGTAAATGAACGACCATCCATATTCACCACGAGAAGTGTACTGATCAAACCAGTGCTCCTTCTGTCACGAACACCGAGAATATGCAAGTAATAAACGAAAACCTAAAACCTAAAAAAGTAAGAAGAAATCAGAGAGGAGAGGTGAAGAAATAGAACTGGAGGAATCGGGAGATCAGAGATTTATTAAGAGTAGAACTCTGTTTTTGGGACTTGTATATATATATATATATATATATATATATATATATATATATATATATATATATATATAATAACTTGATTATCCGGACCTCTTAGTGCAATGGCCGGGCAAGCCCCAAGTTAGCACGTCCCACGTCAGCATGGGATATAAGTCCCTAGGGTGGCTTCAACGGTGAGATTCGAACTCAAGTCTCCAGCTTCGTGAGGCGGATACTTGGCTAGCTTGCCAAACCTCGTGATTATATCATGTATTTTTTAATTATTGGCGAGTATAGTCTATTGATAAAAATTAGGGTTTTTTGCATACACCCCCTAAGATATGCCGATAGTACATCAAACTCCCCCTGAGTTATGAGTATTTATTTTACAACCCTTACTTTTGTGTTTCTGTTTCATATACCCCTTGATGTTAATTAGTCATGAGTTTATAAACTGCAACGACTATTTTGCCCTTAATAAAACCAATATTCTAAAAATACCACAATTCTAAAAGGTCCTTCATTCATCTATATTTACAAGTCATGCCATTATATTTTACCACTATTCTAAAAGGCCCTTCATTCACCTTTATTTACAAGTCATATCATTATAGCTTACCACCATCATTCTAAAAGGAGTACCTTTAACTATTTGAGTTCACCCACGCTGAAACACATCAACTACATTGAATCAGACGATGGAGATTATTTATTGTCCCAATATTTCATGAGATCGATCTTTAGATCATGGGTGTACTATTAGACAGTCAGGATCAAGAATCATGATAGTGCCCTCAATCTCTACCAAAAATCAGTGTATGTTCACTTGGATATAGACCATAGATTTTATGCCTCTAGTCAATAAAATATATACAACAGTACTCCATACAAAAGTAGTTGATGAACAGTTATTATGTCTAATACATGCAATTTCCAATATATGGTTCATGAAAGAAGTGGTCAATTGATTGGACGGTTGGGATCAAGGATCAAAATATCGGTTTCGTTTTCAATTTCGGGCATAACCAAAACCAAAAAATTGAATGAAATTTTTAGCCATGATTTTGAATTTCGGTCGAAATTCGGCCGAAAATTTTATTGCCATACATAATTTGACCAAAATTTATGGGGTTGTTTTCGTTTCGATGAGGACCAAAATCGATAAATTTTGGTCGACAATACGATTTATCAGCCAAAAGTTTGAAACACAGTTGGAATGGTTCCACTTGTACAATCAACAGAGATTAATGATGACACCAACACAAGAGGGTTTCAACCCGTCGGGTCAACTCGATGGGTCAAAATCAAACGACCTGACCCGCCATAGGTTTGGGCTTGGGTTCAGATTTTCAAGTCCCAACCCTTTAGATCGGGTTGAAAATGCTGACTCATTTACTTCCAAGTTCCACTCAACCACTGAATTGTTTATTATTTAATTCCCAACAACATTACTCATATATCCAATATAAAAAATCACCAAAATTTTATATATCCAAAATTAAAAGTCATCCCAAAATAATAAAAAAACCCTACCAAAACTTTTAGATACCCAAAATTAAAAATCATTTCAAATTTTGGTTATTAATCTAAGAACATGTAGATTGAAGGTTTTATTTACAAGAATAATTACATGATTTTCCACAAATCCTCCATTGGTTGAGTATTCGTCCAAACGTTAACATGCTTTAATGAGGGAGTCACCCATCTGATGGATCTTGAATCTGATGGCCATCAAATGAGTGAATGAAAGGCCTTTTAGAAAGTACCTTTAAATCCACCCACCGAATCTTTTGAATCCACTCACGCTGGAACACGTTGATTGAATTGAATCGAACGATGAAGATCATTTATTCTCCCAATCTTTTAGGAGATCGATCTTTAGATCATGGGTGTACCCTTAGACGGTCGATTTTTTATTTCGCATGGCACACATCTCAGAAAAGTGACTTTAACATCACATGCACGCTTAAAATTGAGTTTAAGGTCACTTTTATGGGTGTATATCACATGAAATAAAAAAACCGACCGTCTGATGGTACACCCATGATCTAAAGATCGATCTCATGAAATATTGGGACGATAAACAATCTCCATCGTCTGATTCAATGCAGTCGATGTGTTTCAGCATGGGAAACCTCAAAGATTTTATGGGTGGATTTAAAGGTACTCCTTTTAGAATGGTGGTGGTAAAGTTATAATGCATGACTTGTAAATAAAGGTGAACCAAGGGACTTTTAGAATGGTGGTAAACTATAATGGCATGACTTGTAAATATAGATGAATGAAAGGCCTTTTAGAATGTTGGTATTTTTAGAATATTAGTTTTACTAAGGGCAAAATAGTCGTTTCAGTCCATAAACTCATGGCTAATTAACGACTGGGGGGTATATGAAACAGAAATACAAAAGTAAAGGCTGCAGAATAAATACCCATAACTTAGGGAGTTTGATGCAATATCGGCATATCTCAGGGGGGTATATGCAAAAAACCCTAAAATTTTTTAAGGATAGAAGCAAAAATAAAAGAGATGAAATCAAGGGTAGAACTTAGAGGCACATTAAGAAAAACGCTTTCTCTAAACGTTATTTGCCTCCTTCCGGTTAGAACAGCGATAGCAAAAGAGGAGAATAGCAAACGCATTCCCCGGATACAACCAAACCCTACCCTCTGTAATTCTTTTTGTGTTTGAGCTCACAAAAAAAATTTGAACACCACGTACTATACCCATAAATAAATAAAGAAATTCTTATTTTCTTATGTCTTTTCTTTTTTTAATCTTTCTATCGGAGATCAAATGATAAGACATCTTTGCATAAAAAAAAAAAGATGACCGTTCACAAAAAATATTCGTTAAAGCACCTTTTCGTAGAAAAAAATACTAGCCATTTAAGACACTTTTTCGGAGAAAAAATCTTTAAAATTTGTTACGCTGATATTTACTACAAGAAAAGTTTATCTTGAAATATTTTTAAACCTCCTTATCGAAAGAAAAAGTGAATCTTGAAATAAATCAAGAAAATAAAAAATTTAACTCTTCAAAATATACAACATTGTCAAGTTGTCAAACCTTCCATTGCGCTACAGGCCCAAGCCCAAGCTCAAGTGTGTTTTTTTATAAAAGATAAACCTCCAATTTTACTAGAGATAAAATTAGGAGAGGGTTAAATGAGAGCTACGGAAAGCACCAGAGTGGTGTGAGCTTAAAGAATGGCATCACCCGCAGGACACCGAAACAGGAGAATTAAAGAGGGCCGCAAAACTAGGGTGCCCCCATTGAACCACCCCTCACAAGCTAATAGACAAAGGAGACCATGTGAGAATGTTGTTTCCCATCCTCTCAATGATAATTGGCATATGAGAATGGTGATATCATAGGCTGCAACTTGTTAAAAAGTTCTGTAAATTTCCAAATATTGTGATGTGATATAAGTTGGAACAAATAACCTTACTAATCATTAACCTAATGCTCTTAATCCAATCAGATTTAAAGGAATGAATGACCAAAATGGTTTAGGATCATCATTCAACGTTCTTAATACCTATAATCTCATCCATGATTCAAAATTTCATCCGAAAATCGGAACTTATCAGATGAAATGTACCGATTTCGGAAGTAACAGATACAATACTTTGAATGTATCATACCCGTGTAATATTATATATATTTATTGGTAATGCACCGGATGATAGATGTCGATATATCGTCCGGAACTGGTACATATGGGATGATACGTGGCGGTTTTAGAGTTGGACGATATATACCAAAAAATTGGAATTGTAAACAATGATCCCATTGGGCGGGGTCAGCAACCTCACATATATAGTTCGCCAACAATCTTATTAATCAGGTTTTTACAGTCAATTATCAATCTGCTAATAACCCGACACCTTTTTCATCCGGACTTGAGATCGGCAATGGCAAAATGAATGAAGGAATGTTTGGCTAAGAACATATTATAAATTGTATGGACCTTCATAGGAATCAACTTCGATGCCAATATTGATACAATCGTTCAACCAACAGCCAAACCACAATCATTGTAAGCACTCCTAGGTTGTGTATGACTAGGTGATGAAAAAGATGAGGAAGTTTGCTCTAGTTTTAGATGGCTAAAGCTTGCCCATGGTGATCAACAAGAGTCCAATCGGAAGTCTAGTTTGTACTGTCGACCGGACCATAAATAGTCGACTGTGCTAGGTCGATTACCACACTAGGACGGGTCGACCGCGATGGAACGTGGTGAATTTTACTAATATAAAAAGCTCAAATTTTATTAAAACTAGAATTTCGAAATTTTCTAAAAATTTTTCGATAAATTCATTATTTCATAAATTATTTTTTTTTCTCTTCCAAATAAATTTTTTTGTCATGCAATCCTTTGAAGAGAATTATGCTAATCACTTTTGCATCTTTGATTCAGATCTTTCATTTTGTAAACAAAAAGGGTTTCTAGTGGATATTCGTTGCTCGTAGATTAAAGTGAATGGTGGCATATTTGTGGATTCAAGTGCATTCTATGCTCAATGATTCGAGTGGATCGTTGTGGGCTAATCAGCACTTACGAATTTGGATACATTTGTTGGGTGGCGAAGGGGTTTGGTAGGCCTGTCAGGTTCCACATATCACTTTCGTAATTTTTATTTTTTTCTCTGCACTGGGTCTCGCATAAATGTTTCCCCGAATAGAGTTTTACCCCGTTAAAAATCGGTGTATGTTATCATTCTATAGTGCAATTGTAATATCCCCGAAAATTGAGTGATGAATAGTGACTTCGGGATCCGTTCTCGATTGGTCGTAGGTTGACCAAGTGATAGTCAAACAGTAGATTTGAGAAGGAAAATATTTTGTAATGTAGTATGATCCTAAGCATAGTATATAGTGTTAGTTAGGGGTCACGTACACCTATCTGTGGTGTATGTGCTCAACACCTAAGCAAGAAGGTTATAAGGGTTTTAATACCTAACAGAAGTTATTTCTCTTGTTTGGTTGGTGTGAGAAGTTAAGAAGAGAGAGAGAGAGAGAGAGAGGAGAGGAGAGAAGAGAGAGGAGAGAGGAGAGAGGAGAGAGGAGAGAGGAGAGAAGGGTGAATGCTAAGGAGGTTGAGGCACGTTGCGAATTTAAGACAGGATCAAGCAATAAATGTCGGATTCAACATGATTGGAATCATTGGAGAAGGAGCTAGAACCCTAGCCACTAAACCAACCAATCCATTCTTTAAGAGATTAATTTGAGGTAAGCTTTGTTAGATTTAAATGCATGAGTTTTGATGATTAAATTCAGTCAATAGATGGAGTAAATGATAAATTAAAATGATGGAAAAAGATAGAAAATAGGAAGAAAAAGATTTGAAAGAACAACCCAAAAAGGGGCTAAGTTTTGGCCAAATCGATTAATCGATTTGGAGAATCGATTAATCGATTTTGGTCCGGAAGTTGAAAAAGTAAAAAGGCTCGAGTTCGATTAATCGATTTAGAAATCGACTAATCGACTGGGTACCTCCAGTGGCTGGAGAGATAAGACTTGGGAAAATCTATTGATTGATTTGAGAATCGATTAATCAATTGTGGGCTTTCAATTAATCGATTTGAGATCAATTAATCGATTTTAGATTTCGATTAATCGATTTGGGAATCGATTAATCGATTTGGGGTTTCGATTAATCGATTTTGGAGATCGATTAATCGATTTTGGCATTTTGAGTTGACTTCTTAGTTGAACATTGAGGTTCATGGAGAGTCTTGGACCTTCTTTATTGCATCCTTATTGATGTTGTGTATATGTTATGATGTACCATAGGTGGTACGAGCTAAGGCAAGCATGAGGAGCCGTCTGGGACCTTGATGCTTGTACAGTCAAACACTTGAGGTAGGAAACACCTTGAACATGTACTTTGATTACAAGAGCATGTATGTAGTGATACAAAAATGAAATGAATCATATAATCTCCATGTGTGTGTGTATATAATACACCAATGAAATGAAAATGCTTAATCATATAATCCTCTCAGTACGTGTGTATGTGTGTGAAACCAAGTAATCATATGAACATGAGACATCCCCAGGGGATGAGAAAATTATAAGGGCATCAGAGTGATGCGAGTAAGTTAGACATCCCAGGGATGTAAGTAAGATTGAAAAGTAAGATTGAATAAAGAGTGATAAGGCCTAATTGATATAAAGTAGCACATTTATACGGTGAATAACTATATATAAAGCACCTTATATTTTTGTTATTTAAGGTTTGAATAAAATACCCCACCGACGTGGCAGGATACCCACGATTGACTCGACAGAATATCCATGACCGGTATGGCGGCCAATCCGTATACCGATACGGCGGTCTATCCGTACACAGTAGCACATCCCAGGGATGTTGAGATAAGATTAGACCCCGTCGCCTTTGAAAAAGGAACCTGAGTAGTATTCAAAGTGATATATTCATAACAACTGTCTATTTAGACGACAATGGAAGGTATTCCATTGGGGCTCGATGCTATATTGGTTGGGATTATTAAGTTGAGGATTTAAGTTTCTTTAGGCCTATTCAGGGCCTATTCAGTCTAGTTCATGAACAATTGATAATAAATATAATATGTAAACCACCAGTAAACTTCAATGCATATATACTCTCTAAACTATTTTTCATTAAGTTCATAAATACATCATGTTAAGAATATCATGGAATATATGTGAGGATTTGACTTATATGTTCATTGTGTTATTCTCTATTGAGCTAGGATATAGCTCACCCTTTAGACTATACGTCGCAGGTCCTTTGCTTGCAGCCATAAAGGCTCCGGGAGACGCTGATTTGGGGAATTCGGATTACGTGCCCGGAGACGAGTTAGAGTCTCCTCCCGAGGACTTCTACTATAAGACTCCGTTGTGTACTTTGATAGAGAGAGTTTTGAGAGCATATTTTGTGCGGCTTGGTATATCAAGCCTTTATTTTGAAAAATAATATATTTAAATGATATAATTCTTTTAGCGAACCATCTGAGGTGATCTGTTTATCACTAATAGTTCGGATCAGTTCTCTGTTCATGCGTCGGTATGAAAGTAGAACTGTCTGTTGAGTTTATGTCTAGTTTAGCATATTTGTTTCCACATCGTGCAGTTATTTGTCTTATCTTATTTAAATTGTTGCTTGTTATACCAATGTTCTGCACAGATCTATGTGGCACAGTCTGGAGGATCGTGCTGATGGCACGGGTTTCAGAGTGCCAAAATTCGAGCTGTCACAGTAATTAATTTCATCATATTATTTTACATAAAATATCACTTGGTGTCATCCCCTTTAGGCTAATTAATCTAGGTAATCACAGAATTTTGTTGTAAAATCAAACGAAAATGAAAACAAAATAAAGAGACTACAATATGTGAGACTAGTTTTTCAAGAACTCTATATCATTCACTTCTCTTGAGTTCTCCACATACTTCCACAAGACTCATTTATATAGAATTACAATGTGAGAATACGAAAGGTTAGGGGAATATGAATGGTTGGGAGGATACATGCACATTATTATAATTTCAAAAGAGTTACATAGTAATAGATAATAATCCTAAGGGACTAAATAAATATGATTAAGAATTCTAAGAGAGGGAAACTATATGGTCATCCATCATAAAGAATTCATGTCTCGTTAAAACCTTGACAAGAAAAACTCAGTGAGAAAAAACCTATGGCGAAGGAAAAATATTTCATTATTCTTGTGTCATAGAAAACTTTAAAGTTGCTTCGTTAAAACCTTGCCAACGAAAATCTTGTAAGAAAAAAAAAATCCTAATGAAAGAAAAAAAATATTATTTGCATAATAATCAACAAATTAGAGTGTTAAATTATAAACAAACATATCGTCAAAGAATAATATTACATTGATAACTTTTGATGTCAAAGATAAAAGACTCAAATATTGATCGAAGCTTCATGCTGATAATGTGTTGTAAAATCAAAAGAAAACAAAGACAAATAAAGAGACTGCAATATATGAACCTAGTTCTTCAGAAACTTTATATCTTTCACTTTTGTTGAGTTCTCATCATACTTTCACAAGACTCCTTTATATAGAATTACAATGTGAGGATAAGAAAGGTTGAGAGAATATGAAAGGTTATGAGGATATATGCATTTATCATAATTGCAAAAGAGTTAAAATTCTAAAAGATGAAAACTAAATGGTCATCTATCATAAATAATATATTTATAGCACTACTCTTGGATGATCATATACTAAGAATACATAGCTCGTTAAAATCATGCCAAGAAAAACCTAGTAGGAAAAAATCAGTAGCGAAGAAATAAAAATACATTATTCATGTATCATAGAAAACTTCAAGATTGTCTTGTTAAAACATTGTCAAGAAAAATTTTATAGAAAAAAAAAACCTTAGCGAAGAAAAAAGTGTACAATCTACATAATAATCAACAAATTAGATTATTAAATTATAAAGAAAGATACCACTAACGAACAATATTACACCAATAGCTTTTGATGTCAAAGATAAGAGACCCAACAATTGATCGAAGTTTCGTGCTGATAAGGTGTTGTAAAATCAAAAGAAAATGAAGACAAAATAAAGAGACTCCAACATATGAAACTAGTTCTTCCAGAACTTTATATCATTCACTTATCTTGAGTTTTCCTCATACTTCTACAAGACTCATTTATATAAAATTACAATGCACTACAAAAATAAGGTGTTTCAGCGACAATAAAAAACTACCGCTATTAACAGAAAAACTTTCGCTATTAGTCCTGTTGCTACTGAAACAATTATTTTTTTTTGTTAATAGCGGCAGTCCGCTAATAGTCTTATTTTTTATAGTGATGTAAAAATATGAAAGGTTGGAAGAATATGAAGAGTTATGAGGATACATGCATACTGTCTTAATTTCAAAAGAGTTACATACTAATAGATAAGAATTCTAAGAAACTACATAAAAAAAAAAAAAAAAAACTACATAAATGTAGTTAAAAATTTTAAGAGATGAAAACTAAATGGTCATCCATCATAAAGAATACATATATTTATTGTTATTTTCAATTACAACTAACATCGAGTATAAAAAATAATTATCAAAAAATATTTTCAATTACAACAAATATCGAGTATAAAAAAATAATAATAATAAATAATTATAAAAAAAAATAAGAGAATAAAAAAATAAGAGCAAAATGCAATTTAATTAAATTATAAATTGTGGACAGATTTGATACAGACAAAATGCAGGCGACTGACATGGCACGTCATGACTGGCTGTATCGACCTATATTAATAGAGTCCACCGCACTTGCAGCCAATTACGTCGCTCCATATGAGCCGCTTGTACTTTTTCTGCATCAAATATGTCCATCATATAGCATTGCCCATTTAATAAGGCTCTTTGGAGAGACTAAAATTACGTTGTTTCAACTGCTTGGGGATTCCGAGGGGTGAAAATGAAGAGCTGATTTAATACATTGAAAAACAACTTATAATAAGGTGGTTAAGAACCTAAAAGCTCCTTCCTCGCTGCCTCGTTCAACTTCCCTTTTTCGTTTTCTTAATATAATTTTCAGTTATCTATCAAGAAAAGTAAATAAATAAATAAAATACCTAAAAGGTCCCTAAAAAAATCAGGTCGTAGTAATTGTACAAAGCTGTTGTAGCCGTTCAACTTGTTTATTTCTTAATTATATGATAGAGATAGCTTCTAATACAATTTATGTAGAGAGACACGTTACATGTAAGGGGGCGTGAATAATAGTTTCACATCGCTTGGGTCAATGGCCTTAGGCGCGCTAGATATAAACCTGGGACAACCTTCACCTTACAAGCCGATTTTGTGATGTTGAATTAAGCTCATGAGATTCTACATAATAACAAAGCAGATACTACAGGGATGTACAGAGACATGTTACATGTGAGGGGGCATGAATGATAGTCTCACATTGCCTATGGGCAAGAAGCCTTCGAGCTATATATAACCTGGGCCATCCTCACCTTGTCCAATTTTAAGGTTGGATTGACCTTGTCCACTGCATCAAATAGTGGCGTGTGCATAGAACTTATGACTTGGACACCAAACCAACATGTCAACTCATATACCAATATCGGGTATCGGTCCAGGGAGGACCGATACGAATTGGCCGGTACATATCGACCAATACTGAGTTGTTAAAAAAGAAAAAATGGAGGCATCGGCCGATACAGGTTCTATATCGGTTGATACCCGATATATATATACCGATATCAATACCAAAAATTGAGTTGAAAACGATATATCGTCCCCAAAACGAATCGGTTTACCAAGAAACCGATACGTATCAGTATTAGCTAATTTTAATACCTTGTGTGAAACCCATAAAAAAAATACATCCTTGACCAATCCAAGTTGTTCAAATTATAAATTATCGCGGGAGTTGATGTTGGTGTCCATCATTGAATTCTAACGATTCGATCCGAGTTTATCTGTATAGGTCGTCCTTCATGTCCAAGGTAGAGACTATCCAAGTGCTGGTTTTGGATGGCATTGATTTGGTGAGGCGTCTATCATTTGGGTCGTTAAGTGGAGTTTACCTGTTGTCTAATCACTTAGACCATTAGACGAAATAAATTAGTCAGAGGTCTGCGACACAGTGCAAAATAAGTGCACGAGTAAGCGTGCCTCCTAATGAAATTTGCAGTCATCCCATTATGCAATAAAAAATTGGGATCCGACCTTTTTGTTTAAGGCAGGTTTAATTTCTAAGGGAAACAAGGGAAAACTCATATGCGGCAAATGAAAGGGTTGAAAACTATCTTCACATTTTCTATCAAAATTCGAGAAGAAATGCCGAGGGGGTCCCTCGGTTTTCTATCTTCCGAACCTTCAGACTTCTCGTCCGTATGACTCTTCTCATAATACTACATAATTTTTTCACGAACGAAAACCATTGACTGATTTGAATAAGACGATGGAGATTGTTTCTTTTTTCAATCTTTCTTATGATAGATCTTAGGATCATGATGCCCCTATCAAATGATCTGATATTGATTCTATATGGCACACATCCCCAAAAATTAGAGGCAGAACCACGTTACAACTTGGGTGATCAATTGACCACCCAAACTTTTTAAAAATTTGTTACTAAACTGTAGGGGTCCTAATTTATATTAGTGGATTCTTATCCATTCAAAATTATCTTGACCACCCAAAATTATCAAAAATCTTTAAACAATTTTTTTTGTGGTATTTGTTTTCATAACAAATAATTCTTCTTTGATTTTGTTTAACTAAATCCCACAAGTTTGGCCTATTTTTAAGCTCCCCTCCATCGAACTTACTTTTGGAGAGATTTCTTTCAGGGGTTCTACCATGTTGTAGATCTATATACTCACATATATGGTATATATGCTCTAATATAATTAATTAAAAAAAATAAATAATTTATTATATGTAACAAGGTTTGAACCTAAAACCTAACCTTTACAAAGCACTAAGTCTACAACTACTAAGATATGTATAGAGAAAAAAAATCTTAATACGTATATAATTTTTTGGTTATTTGGCTATTTTTTTTGTTTGGATATAATATTTTCCTACAATTTTCTGCATATGTATCCAAACACAATTTTTTGGTTAATCCTGCGCTTTCCAAGCTAACAATATAGTTATCCAAACAACGAAAAACAACAGGAAATAAAGGAATACCATGGTTTCCTACAACTTAGGTATCCATGGGAAAATATAGGAATATTATTTTACTTTTCCATGTTTCCCGTACTTTTATCCAAATAAGCCCTTAGAGGTTCGTTGAAAAACTCATTTTTCGGATATTCTTCCAAGTCCATATGACAGATAATTAATTATATAACAATGATTACGACTATTCTCATCTGTTTAAGAGTAAGTATTACAACTTTTTTCACGCATGAAAATCATTGGCTGTTTTGAATCAAATGAAGGAGAATTTTTTTTTTTCCAATCTTCCTCACGATAGATTTTAAGATCATGGCGAGTATATTAGACAGTAAGATGTTGATTCCACATAGCATACAACTCTAAACGTGAATGCCAACTCTTTTGTTCATGATATAGGTTATTATTGGAGATGTGTGTTATATAGAATCAACATCTGGCCGTTTGATAGGTGTGTCATGATCTTAAGATCTATCATGAACAAGATTGAAACAAAAAACAATCTCTCAGTCATTGGTTTTCCTCCCTGCAAAAGCTGTGTGGTACTAACTGTTGCATGTTAAGCGGGCTAGAATAGCCATAACCCATAGCAAAAAGAATAAATTTCCTCCCTGAGCCACGAGGTTTATGAAAAAAAAAATATAACAATGATAAATAAACTTCATGGCAAGAGGGAATATCAATAATACATGAAGAAATGTAACATTAAACTTAAGGGCACTTTAGAAACTTATCAGAGAAAAAAAAAAAAAAAAAAAAAAAAAAAAAAAAGGACACTTTAGAAAACAATACCTCAAAAACAAACTTTTTAGCCAAAAAGATCCAACCTCAAACGTTTTAGAAAAACGGAGCTTTCACGGAATTTTGAAACTTCAGAAATTTGTGAAAACACATTTTGTTTTTTAGAAAACCGTTTTAAAACGATTTTTGGAACTTCCGAAAACCGTTTTAAAAATTTGTGCTTTCACAATTTTTCTGAAGTTCTAAAATCCGTGAAAGCACGATTTTTCTAAAACGTCTGAGGTCGGATCTTTTTTGTTAAAAAGTTTGTTTTTGAGGCATCTTTCTCTAATTATCCCCAAACATAATCTCATTGGTCTAGATAATTCTATTAATACAAATATTAGCAGATTATATGGATCATCATAGAGTAGTGGAAGAAGTCTGCAATATATATCCATTAAATTATAATTTTTAAAAAAAAACACCATTGCATTTAATTTAAAGAATCACCACATTGGAATTAGAGTTGTGGAAGGAGTACAATGAACTATATATGTCCAAGTCGAAGCTCCAAATCCAAATCCTCCTTCAAGTCTCCACACAGGCCAATCTCCATATCCAATCTAACACGCATTTCATCCTTCCGCTCTTCTTCCGCAAACTCTTCAAATTCTCCGACACCAAGCAAAGCTTTTTTTCCTTTTGAATCATTCACTTTTGGAAACAATGGGCGGTGTACAAAAGGAGAGATAGAACCTGACATCTTCAGTTCAGTAGAAGTAGAAGAAAAAGAAGAAGAGAAACATGCAACAGAGGAAGAAAGCGAAGAGCAAACTGTACTAGTAAATTGAGGAATCCTAGTCCTAGTAGCAGCAGAAGCAGAAGCAATAGACGATGGTACAAAATTAGGGTTAGGGTTAGGGTTAGGTTTAGGGCTAGGGTCAAGATTTGAACTTTTAATGTCCCAGGGAGGCCATTGTCTCAACTTAGCTCTTTCTCTTCTGTGAACATTCATGTGACCCCCAAGAGCCTGAGCAGACCTAAATTCTCTTTTGCAAATGCTACATTGATATGATCTTGGAGGCCATGAAAACCCACCAACCAAACCACTAGAAATAGAATCTGGATGGTGATACCGGTAGCCCCATGCATCTTTGACTTTGTTGACTTCAAGCCTTTTACTACTATCATCTCTCACCTCCTTCAAACCATTTCTCTCCATGGCTTTGCTTTTGAATCAGTAATTATACCTAACAATATTAGATGGTAAAGAAGCTCTAGTTTTATACGAAAGCCTATTATTAGCACAAGAGCTACCCAGCTATTATTAAAGGAGAAATGGGAAGTAGCACCTCTCACCTGAGAATGATCATGATCATCAAATGGAGTTTGGTTGTTTCTTAAGAAGCTGTAATGAGGGTTGCCACAAAATTCATCAAATTTTAAGCCGACAACTGAAAATCCCATTCACAGTATCCCCTGCAAATATCTCTTGCTGTTTTTGGCAATCTTTTAGCGAATGTAGATCCTTGCCTTCCAGCTTACACCCTTTGCCACATATAGGCCAAGCTTTCACCACCCTTTTGGTTAAAAAATAATAATAATAATAATAAGGCAAAGAGGAGTCTGTGGCCTGGGTACACAAGATGACACGTGTGACCAATTGCATTTTACATGCCACGTGAGATGATTAACCCAAAACAACTCCCGTTTCGGGACATGTATTTAAAATATATATATATATTATATTAACCTTTTTGCCCTCCGTGTGATGAGTCAAAAGATAAGGTAACACCCCAAAAATTTTGTGCTTTATTTTAATTTTGACCACATTTTTAACGATGGAAAAGTCATAAAAATAATTTTTTTGTTAATAGGATCTAATCGACCTCGCCTAAGTTCCGGTGAAACCCGATCCTCGTGATGGACGCCACATGATGGCCAAATGACAGTAAGTATAGAGATTTCTCTACACACAGGTGCATAGTCCCCAACCTCTAATAATAATAATAATAAGTTGCCTTTGTCCTTTGCCTTAGACCATATCAGGATCCAGAATTACGACCATTCCATTGTTTTCCTTTTTTAATTGAATTATATGAACCAGTAAAGGGACCATTTTTTAAACACTGGTCCTGTATAGGTCGATATGTATCAAGTATTGGCCAATATTTGATACCTTATGTTGTGAATTTAAAAGTAATACTCGCATGTGCTCGAGTCTTACTATAGTAAACGGGTGCAGAGTACAAGGTCGATCCCAAGAAGATGTCAAAGAAAATTTAAAAGGATTTAAATATCAATCTAAGAGCTTTCTTGAACTAAAAACAATCTTAACCCAGCCTACCAAAATTTGGAGATGAAAATATAAACAAAACACACAATAATGATTATAATCACGAGAAAAGAAAAAGGGTTAGGATGTTAAATCCTCTCATCCTTGATTCATTACTCACAATATCATATTCGACGGTTGGAATTAACTTGGTGCAAAATCACATAGATTATCAAGGTCACTCAATAAGTTATGAAAAATATAACAATTAAATCAAAATAAATCTCTAATGTACTATCCTTCCAAATCTCTAAACAATAGAACATAAGCATTCATTGTATTTGAAATGAATTAGTTCACAATGAATAAAAGATTCTACTCTATTCAATAGAATCCAAATTAGGATTTCTAGTCACGGATCTAAGATCATGGGAAGAGCATGACTAAATCTCATATCTCGGATCCGTGATTAGATGCCAACAATAAGCAAGAATAAATGCCAATAAAATCGTACGCACATCTATTTTATTTCTAACCATGGATCTAATATATGAATAAGCCCTCAAGTGAGATTCATTAGATCCTAAAACCTTAAAAATTTAGTCGCACATCTCTACGCAAAACATAAAATGAAATAAAATAAAACAATAAAAATTCATTACAATACCCCCGATTACAATCCACAAAATTACTCTTCGATCAACAAAACGGCTACACTTCAATGTTTCGTACGATAGTTCTTATAAAATTAGGGCTAATCTCTTTTTTAAAAAGTCAAAAATAATGAGATAATAAAAAGAAAAATAAAACAATATGTGAAAGAGAGAACTCTCCAACCCTAATTCTAACTTTTCCTTTTATAGGGTTCTTTTTTTCGAAACCCTAATTATTTTCTTCAAATTTCGAGTAGGAATTTCATATTTCTAATCACTTAAATCGATCGATCGATTTCTGTCCACTTTAATTCATTTTTGAGCCTTAAAATGTGAAAATTTGGCCCAAAATCAATTTTGTGTTCAATAGACAAAGTCTCGGTCTTTTGGCCATGACGTTTTACTTTGAATTCTGATTGATGTGATTCTTAAGGCATTGGAAAGAACAAAATGAGCTTTACAACTTTGTGTGAAATAGTAATTTTATGAATCTGATATTTTAGATGTCCTAATAGAGTTATAAGTGAGATAAGTTCTTGATGACCCAAGGTTGCACAGATTTCATGTTATTTTCCAAGCTTTTGAGCTATTTTATGCTCAACTTATCTCCATACCTATAAATCACTAAAATTATATAAAATATATTAAATAACTTTAATCGGGCAATAATCTATAGATTTAAAGGGTCAAACATTAATACTTTTCAACTCTTATCACCTTGCACTATCCTTCAGAGTTTGCTCAAATATTTTTTAGTACCAAATAAGAAAAACTCTACAAGGTGTTGGAAATCATTTTGATATGATATAAGAAATCTGAATCATAAGGTAACCTTTCTGTCCCTCAAATAACATATTACCCTTGAATCGTTGTGCAATGATGAATTGTGAAGATCAGACGAAGCCGTGAGATGAGGAAAGGATTAGGTCGCTTGCTTTAAGACGATTCACACCTCCACTATCAACCAATTGACCGTGCACTGGGATTCCCGATGCGTCACCCCGAAGGATACAACAACCCACAGATAACGTAAACCAATCTAATCCTTGTTCGCGTGCTGATACTATTGCTTTGCCAATATAAAATAAAAATGGTAAAAGAAATATAACAGAAGAGAAAGCTCCTACAAGATAGTACGTGACGTTTTTTTCTCCTTTGCGGAAATGACTTTCAATAAGAAGGTGGAAAGGGCGAAATGCGTTTCGATAAGGGTTTTTTGGCATATACCCCCCATGTTATGGTAATATTATAAGAAATTCTCTGGGTTTTGAGTATTTATTCTATAGCCCCTATTTTTGTATTTCTATTTCATATAATCCTCTGCAGAGTTTATGAATGAAAAGTCTATTTTGCACTTAATAAAACTAATATTTTAAAAATACCACCATTCTAAATGGCCTTTCATTCATCTATATTTACAAGTCATATCATTAAAGTTTATCACCATTCTAAAAGACCCTTCATTGACCTTTATTTATAAGTCATGCCATTATAATTTACTACTATTCTAGAAGGAGTACCTTTAAATCCACCCATAAAATCTTTTAGTTCACCCACGCTAAAACACATCGACTGCATTGGATCAAACGATGGAGATTGTTTATCGTCTCAATCTTTCATGAGATCGATCTTTAGATCATGGGTGTACCATCAGACGATCGATTTTTTATTTCATGTGGTACAAACCCATAAAAGTGACCTTAATATCAATTTCAAACATGCACGTGATTTTAAGGTCACTTTACTGAGATGTGTGTCACGTGAAATAAAACACGGACCGTCTGATGGTACGATCATGATCTCAAGATCCATTGTGTGAAAGATTGGGAGGATAAATGATCTCCATCGTTTGATTCAATCCAATCAACGTGTTTCAGCGTGTGTGAACTTAAAGATTCAGTGGGTGGATTTAAAGGTACTCTTCTAAAAGGCTCTCATTCACCCATCAGATTCAAGACTCATCAGATGGGTGATTCCCCATTAAAGTATACCAACGTTTGGACGAATACTCAACCAATGGAGGATTTGTGGCAACTGATGTAATTATTCTTTAAAAGAAAACCTTCAATCTACATGTTCCACTCAAAGTACCCATCCCTCCAATTTCCTATATGATTCAAGACCCATCAAATGAAAGGCCAATTGGTATTGGCCGATACTTTCCGATACAATTTTTTTTCTCGGTATTGGTCGATCCTTAGAACTTGGGTTGCCAAAAAAAGTCAATTTTATCGGTTTATCCTCCAGTTTTGTTTTATCCAAGTGGAGTTACTAAAAGTGACGTCATAACTCATAATGCAGATTGGGTATTTTCATTGTTTGGTCATTATCGGCATCATCGACATCAAGAGAATATCAAGCTTATGAAGAGCCTATTGTGTCGAAAACTTGTTCCTTCAACTATCAAGACCTTAAAAATCAGTGAAGACTAGGTTGTCAATGGGTCGGGGCTGGCCAAAATTTTGGCAGCCGACCGGACTCAAACCCCTACTTCATCTGACCCGATTCAGTTCAAAATCTCCTTATTTCCTAGATTGTATATAAAATATCGTGTCCATCCAACCTTGTAGTCTATCCCACAGAACCCGAGCTTTGAGGCCCAATTATGGATTAGAAAAATTCTAAATTCGATTGATTGCTACCATTTGATGAATCACTGGTTATACAATTGATCGAATTCACTACCATATCATCGTTGGTATAATAGTAACCATTATATAATAATAGTATAGTGCTTCATATTATCATTCTGTACAAAAAATTTATCTTTTTATTTTATTTTAGAATTAGATTGTCTAACCTCGTCTGCTTCCATCCACCGAATCTTTGAGTTCACCCACGCTAAAACACATTAGATGATGGAGATCATTTAAACATACCATTAGACGATCAGTGTTTTATTTCGTGGCACATATCTCAGAAAAGTGACCTTAACATCACATACACGGTTAAAATTAATTTTAAGGTTATTTTTTTCAGTGTGTACCACATGAAATAAAAAATCAGCCGTCTGATAGTGCCACCATAATCTCAAGATCCATTGTGTGAAAGATTGTGACGATAAACGATCTCCATCGTCCGATTCAATGCAATCAATCGTCTGATTGTGCTGCCATGATCTCAAGATCCATCATGTAAAAGGTTGGGATGATAAACGACCTCCATCGTCCAATTCAATGCAGTCAATTTTCTGATGGTGCCACCATGATCTCAAGATACATCGTGTGAAAGGTTGAGGCGATCAATGATCTCCATCGTCCGATTCAATGCAGTCAACCGTCTAATGGTGCCTCCATGATCTCAAGATCCATCGTGTGAAAGGTTGGGACAATTAACGATCTCCATTGTCCGATTCAATGTTATCAATGTTTTTCAGTGTGGGTGAACTCAAAGATTTGGTGGGTGGATTTAAAACTACTTTTTTTTGTAAGTGGAGGGCCGCCAACTCTAATCACATGTAGAGGATAGTAATTTAGTAATTTAATTTTTAAAATGATAAATATGGTATTTAGGCTATTCTTTAACGGTTGATTAACTATTTAAAGCAAAGATCAAAATATCACTTTTTCGATACGTATCGTCCAGCCCCAAAACCGACACGTATTGGATTCGTACGATGCTGTCCGATTTTTTGCCAAAAAAAAAAACATGAAAACTGATAATTTGAATAATACATTGAACGATACGGACGATACATTGAACGATAATTTGACTGTTTTTTCAGGGGGGCAATAAATACCCAAATTATCATATCGTTTACGTCCCAAACCGATACGTATCGGTATCGGACGATATTTTGATCCATGATTTAAAATTGCATATGTTAAAGAGGTTGTTTTATAAACACCAAAATGCTAAGTAGGGGGTTTAAAGCAAATAACTATAATTGAGGAGTTATTTGTAATATTAGTATAACTCAGGGGTATTTGCAAAAAACTCTTTTAATAAAAAAGCGAAAAAGGTTAAACAACGTGTGGACAAATCGTGCCCATAACGAACATAAAATTCCGTACAAATTTTATTGAATTAATTACCGTTTAAGTAAGAATTAGAAGAAAACTTTAACCCAACCTTTATGTCAAGATTGGACCTAGACCCGTACCCGATTCAGGCCAGCTCAGATTTGACTCGGCACCAATGTGTGTTATATAATGGCTTGGCCCGGCTCCACTCGGCACTGCACGCGTACATGTGCCAATGTGCGTATGGCATTGAGCATAGTGTAGAAAATCATTTACACGTGAGGCAATGAGTGGATAGAATCAAATCACCCTCCACCGACCTCAAGAGTTGCTCAAAAATTTTTGAGCACCAAATAAGTACAAGGGAAATTTACCTGATCGGTCCTGTCAGATACGCCTTTTACGTCAGAAGCCCTATAGTTTTACTTTTACCCAAACCAATCAGCTCCAAGCCTAGCCGACCCTTAGGTTAGCAAAATGCCCAAATTACCCCATTTCTTTAACGCACAAAAACATCATCTTCTTCCTCATTTTAGTCTAGTACAGTTTTTAAAAGTCAGAGGTGGCAAAGGTGATGGCGTCTTCTCCTCAATCCAAACTATTCCGATCTGCTATTTGGATCGACCCAGATACACCTTTTTCGTCAGAGACTGTAGCAGATTAGAATAAGGAAGAAGATGATACACCTATATAATTTAAAATTTTAAATATTTGCATTTTTCTATGTTTACGCGATGTGAAACGAGATTTATTCCGATCCAAACTATTACATTTTATTTGGATCGACCCAAATACTGTTGTCGATTTGGGCGACAATATAAAATCGATAGTTCAAAGATGATATGAGAAAATGTACCGATCATTTTAAGAGTTGTCATCGACTCTGTACAGAGTCGTCATCGACTCGGTACAGATTCGTCATCGATTACATAAAAAAAAAAAAAATTAAATTAAAATTAAAATTTTAAATTTTTTTTTTAATGTATCGATAAGCGATCTATCTTAAGTCGATATTTATTTCTATCTTGAAGTTGTCATCGATTACATAAAAAAAAAAAAATTTTAAAAATTTTAATTTTAATTTTAATTTTTTTTTTTTTATATAATCGATGATTTATTCAATCTGAGTAAATCATCGACTTCGATACAGATCGTAATCATCGATTACATAAAAATTTTTAAAAAAAAAAATTAATTTTTTTTTTTTTTTAATGTAATCGATGACGACTCTGTACAGAGTCGTCATCGACTCGGTACAGAATCGTCATCGATTACATAATTTTTTTTTTTTTTTTAATATAATCGATGGCGACTCTTAAAATGATCGGTACCGACTGTGTACAGAGTCGATATCGCCTTTTTCTCATATCTATCTTTAGAATTATCGATTTTATATTGTAGTCTTCAAATCTGACGGCATAGATTGATGTGTCCTAAAATTTATACTCGCAAGTGCACGAATCGTGATGTAGTCAGTGGGTGCAAAGTACGAGATCGTTCCCACGAGGATTAGTTAGAAAATATAAAAAACAGAAATATTAATTAACTAAAAGAATTTCTACAGATCTTATGCAGTAACTGAAAACCTAGAATTATGGTAACTTTTAATAACACAGATAAATACTAACGAAATCTAAAGGATTAAACAATTAATGAAAGATAAGGATTGGGATACTAAATCCTCCCATCGTTGGTTTATCATTTATAAAATACCAATCTGTGGTTTGAGATATGAAATCCTTAACAAATTTCTCAAGAAGAATCGCCTATACACACGTGAGTTCTAAAATATAGATGAGATGTATGATTAACACCCCATAGGTGTATGATTAACACCCACACCTCGGATCGTGATTGGAACTCACCATCTTGGGATAAAGTCACACCATCAATCCGAGATCAAGGAGATGTATGATTAACACCCATAAGTGTATGATTAACACTCACACCTCAGTTGTGGTAAAACTTCACCCCGAGATGGGTGATAACTAGGATAAAATCATTATTACAGATCTGAAATCATAGGGCATGATTAGCACCTAGATCTCGGACTGAAATGATGATTTCACCATATTCAATAAATATTAGGGTCTTAAAAGGCATCTGACATCTCAATCACAGATTGATATTAGTATAAATAAATACCTCGGATGGGAATCATTAGATCCCCATCCTTAATAAAACTAGCCACACATAGTAAAAGTAAACAACATAATTAAAATATAAATAAACACTAACATCAATATAAAATAGTAAAGAGCTTTAACAATTTCACAAAAGAGCTTTTATTCGATGACGATCGATTTAGAAAGCGAGAAAACTAACGGAAGAATGATAATAATGCAGAAAAAATGAATAAACTCTCTGTAAGACAAAACTCTCTCTAAAGAAAAATAAAGAAATAAAACTAATCAGAATAAAACAGAATGCTCCTAATTCTCCTAATCCTCCTAATCCTTCTAATCCCTCTAATCCCTTTAATCCCTTCAATCCCTTTAATCCCTTTAATCCCTTTCTTCTCAAGGACTCCCCGGATGAATATATATATCCCCCAAGAATATCTTTTTTTCCCGTAATTGCCAAAACGTACGCCACTCTTGGTTCCAAGATTTTCTCGCGGCCAAACTCTATCCGGACTCAAATTCGTCTTTGGTCGATCGATCGACTAAAAAGGGTTGATCGATCGACCTCCCAGATTTCCGTGAACTCCCGCTGCACTTTGCATTCAGACACTGCCTCGGTCTTTCGGCCATAACTTTCTATCCTGAAGTCGGATTGAGGCGATTTGGGTGGCGTTGGAAAGCTGACAACGAGCTCTACAACTTTCGTGTTTTAACAATTTTCTGAATCTACTGTCCTGAAGGGTAAAATTGAGCTCCAAGTCGGGATAGGTTCCGCATGATCCAAAGTAGCACGAATTTGACGTTATATTCTGAACTTGTGGGTTATTTCATGCTCAACACATCTGCCGGCCTGTAAATCACTAAAACCATCTAAAAACATGTTAAATGGCTTTCATCGGATAGCTAAATGTAGGTTTTTAGGGGTGAAATATCATCATATTTCACTATATCATCATATTTCACTGCACATCATAGATCTCGTTTCATATCGCGTAAATATAGAAAAATGTAAATATTTAAAATTTTAAATTATATAGGTGTATCCTCTTCTTCAGTCTCTAATGAAAAAGGTGTATCTGGGTCGATCCAAATAGCAGATCGGAATAGTTTGGATTGAGGAGAAGACGCAGTCACCTTCGCCACCTCTGACTTTTAAAAACTATACCAGATTAAAATGAGGAAGAAGATGATGTTTTTGTGCGTTAAAGAAAGGGGGTAATTTGGACTTTTTGTTATCCTTAGGGTAGCTTAGGCTTGGAGCTGGTTGGTTTGGGTAAAGGTGAAACTACAGGGCTTCTGACGTAAAAGCTGTATCTGACAGGGCCGATCAGGTAAATTTCCCTTACTGTTAAAAAGTTTAAAACGCACTTTTACTGATTTGACGCTCGATATTTTTTCTACTATCACTTGAGATTTGATCAATTTGACAAAAGCACCTACGCACGGTCCTCAGCATCAATTCATGGTTACGGATTGCGCATGCCTCACTGACTCACTAGTCAACATCAGCGATAAAATTAAAAAGTCCACGTGGACGGTGCACAGCTCACAAATCAAGTGGGTTGGACGATCCAAGGGAGGAGCCCACAAAGGAACAATTGAATGGCGTTTGATAAGAATTCAATTCAACGTGCAATATATGTTTCCAAATTCCGAGGCCACGAAATTTGTACCGTGGAATGTGAGGATTTATGTTCCCAACATGTGTCAGCAGGGGGCAGGTTTTGCACCGACACCGAAACGAATCGAAAACCCGGCCCACAGAACTGGATCAAAATGGAGTGACAACCAAAATAGAAAAAGTAACCGGTTCCCAATCGATTTGGTTTCGGTTTTAGTGGCCGAAATCGAAAACTGATTGGATGGGTTTAGAGAACCAACCTAAAACTGAAAAGATTAAAGAAACCAAAAAATCTAAAAATATCGAAAAAAATTCAACAAAAATTGAATGAATTTTAAAAAAAAAACCAACCAAAATCGAGATCGAACCGAACAGGTTTTATTCAGTTACGATTTCAAGTTAAATTTTGGAAATCAAACCAAAATCGAACTGATTGTTGCAATTTCGTTTCAGTCCAGGTTGAACCGAATCCAAAACCAAAATTGTCAGCTTTGACTCCGTTCGGTAATCGAATCTGCGCCCTTACAGCAACACTTAAGACACATAACAATCATCTTTTAGGCACCGAATTGAAATTCAGTAATTAGCGGGCATCAACTTTGTGAGTGGAAAAGCATACGTTATTAGAACTTTAGAATTACAACCTTAGAGATGAAACGTTTTAGTCTATTATACAGGCACCAAACATTTTCAATGAAAAAGTTTTTATAATTTTTTTTATTTCTAATTTCCGTGAGATTTAGTCGCACGTGTATAATACGTAATCCATATGATTTTATTAAACAACCCTTCTATAAAGGTAGTTTAGCATAATAAGCTAAAACGTTTATTTTCTAAAATCGTTCCTCTAATTTCTCCAACAATATTTCTGTCTCTCTTCCGTCCACCCTCAAAGCACCCGCACCCATACCCATTAGGAGAGAAAAGATTCAGGCCCATTTTATCAGAGATTTTGGAGACATGAAAACCAATTAGATGCCTCATCGCCTTGCTAAATCTAGTACAAATTTTTGAGGGTTAGAGTACCTAAATAGCAACTATTACCCCAAGTGTTTTTGAGTTGCCTTCCACTACACTCTTGTTTGGCAGATTGGTTGAGTACCTGTCTACCGTGTGGCTAGATTACAAGCAAGTTCATCACTACTAATCATGGACGTATGAAGAAGGTTTTGGGTACGAGGGTTTGCAGTCTCCAATGTCCAGTCAAAAAAACATTCCAAACTTTATTTTCAACCCAAGAGTCTTCAATCTCAACCCGGGTTTCACATGCTTAAATCGTTGACTGCTTTGAATCAAACGATGGATATGTTTTTCATGCCAATCGTCGACAAAATAGATTTTGAGATCATGTTACACCATATGTGGCATACATCGGTGATCAATTTAAATAGTCTAAATAGCAGTCCGTTGTTAGAACATGGCTTAGCTAAAGAATCATGCCTATAAATAGAATTGTGGGTCATGGGATTAGTGATGTTCAATCTCAGCCTTGAAAAGATAACAACAAAGATTGATATTATAGTACACAGATCAGATAATTAAAATCTTTCGAAACTTGTGTTTTTCTAGCCTACTTCAATGTAAGAGAACTTTGACGACTAAAATTGCTCACATCTGAAAATCTAGAACCATAGAATCAGCTTGTAATTCTGATTTAATATGATATATGGGCTGTACATATGAGAGGAGGCAGGAGGTTAAAGAAGGTGTCAATTAAATATGGAGCACATTGGTGGGAAATTGAGATAGCAAAGTCCATTGTGATACAGAGATAAAATTGAGATGGCAAATTCGAATGTGATCAAGAGCCATAGACAAAATTGAGATGGCAAATCCTTTGTCATCAAGAGCCATAGGACCAGCTGGTTTTGTTGCTATTTTGTGGTACAATTTTTGGGTGGAGGCTTTCGACTGTAGTTAAAAGTAACTTGTTCAATCGCTCAACTGCCTGGTAAATTTCTCTTTATCAATGAAAGAGTTGGGGACATTAAGTCCCAAGATTCTCACCAAGAACAATAAAAACATTAAAAAGAAAAGAAAACAAAAACATTGCTCTAAAGTCGCGGCTCGGTGGAAGCACGAAATTTGCACAAGCAAGCTGACTGAAACATTAGACACACATTATGAGAAAATTACGCAAACATCTGATAGCCACATTCATGCACCACGCTTCATCATATGAAATGAAAATTTGCATCCGCAAGCATCCCCGACCTCGATGAGGGCATTGTGACAACAATGGACGCGACGGAGACGTCCATCAACTATAGACAAAGCAGAATTGCTGTCTTCAATACGGTTATTGGGTGGGTCAATGTTTCATTTTTAAGTCCCTTACGACTCATACGCACATGTCATAATATTGTCTGGTTCTAAGCTTAGTTTTTCATCCCGATTTTATTTCTAGTATGGGCTTAAGTCCTCATACAAAATCCGTCATGACATATAGCGTCTGCAATCACATATAGCTCAGGGTAGGACTTTTCGCTATCCGACGTGAGGCTATTACAATCCCCCCACTTTATAGAAGAGCCGTCCTCAGCTCTGATACCATTCTGTGACGACCTAAACACACATGCCACAATATTGTCTGGTTCTTGGCTTAGGTCCCTGTCCCGATTTTATTTTTGGCATGGGCTTAAGTCCCCATCCAAAACACGTCATGACATGTAGCGTCCGCAATCACATATAGCCCAGGATTTTCCCTGTTCGATGTGGCATGAATCAAAATATCGTCCAATACCGATACGTATCGGACGATACGTATCAATATCGGAGGTGGACGATACAGTACATTAAATGTACCGTATCACCCTTTTATATGGCTAATACCAGATGATACATTCAATGTTATATTCTTGTTAGATTATCATCCGACACGTATCGTGTTTTCAACTTCAGACGTCTGCGGTTTTCCAACATTTTGATCCATGTGATGTGGGACTATTACAATCCCCCTACCTTATAGAAGAGTCGTCCTCAACTCTGATACCATTCTGTAACGACCTAAACCCACATACCACAATATTATCCGATTCTGGGCTTAAGTCCCCGCCCCGATTTTATTTCTGACATTGGCTTAAGTCTTCGCCCAAAACGCATCATGATATATAACGTCTGCATTCACATATAGCCTAGGGTCAAGACTTTTTCCTTTCTGCTATGAGACTATTATAATTTGATCCATCGATTTTAGACAAATTCGTTCAATAACAAAACTGCGTATCTATTCATAAATGTTATGACACTATAATGTTGATCAATCGATTAAAATAATCGATTGATCGATACCCTCTACCTCTGCATGGAATATTATACGGCACTTGAGCGTCTAATGGACACTTTTGGATATATTCTAATATATTTAAATAAAGGGTGTATGAGTTAGTATTATAAAATTATTAAAATATTATATAACTTTTAAAAGGGTATGGGTTAATATTATAAAATTATTAAAATATTATATGACTTTTAATATAATAGTATTATATTTTTATATGAGACAGATAATCAATTACTTCTCTATTATATTAATAAAACTTATTAAATAATTTTTAATATAATTCTATTATAGTTTTATATGGGACAGGATACTCAATTACATTTTTCTTATATTAATGAAACTCACTATACATAGGGCACACTAATATTTTATTTACCAAATTTTACTCGGGTAATGGGTTCGTTCCTTGCCTCGAATCTGGTTGTTTCCTTTTAATTTGATCCATCGATTCTAGATAGAATCAAATTATTGTTTGCTTTAAGTCACTTTAAAATTCGACCAATCGACCCTTATATCTCATCGATCGATTCTGATCAGAATTATATTACTTATATTGTATTCTCGACTGATCGATTCGATTCAAAAATCGATCGATCGATTTGTATTTGAATATACAACTTTTATTAATATTACTTTTATCTTGTAACCTCACTCGCACGACCAAAACATAACACACTTTAAATTACTCGATGTTTCAATCGATGGTTGTTATGCACTCCACTTTAAATTGCATTATCTTTTAATTTGAACACTTAATTATAATATTATATATATATATATATATATATATATATATATCACTTTTATCACTTCAACGCGACCACTTCGATAACACAAAGAATTACAAATTCGATACCTCGTTAAAATCGAACTCCGATATTCACATTACCAAAATCATACCATTAACTACCCTATTCTATAATTATGTAGTGTGTTGTGTAAATACTTATATACATATAATCATAACGTAATCTCAAATATAAATTTATTCATTGAGTATAATTATTTTGCATTTTCATCTAAGTCATTATATGAGTTAACGGCATGTTAAATCATATGTACGAGAGTGTATGAGATCATGCCTACGTTTGGGCGTGGTATTTCGCTGAGATGGTATCGAAGTGAGAAATATACCGTATTCACATGTCTTACAACTCATGGTGGAATGAGACTCATGACAAGTCAGATGAGTGTGAATTTAGCGTAACCTCGTATACGGTGGTATATACGGTGACCCGACCATAGGCTTTAACTGTCGTGAAGCATCTTTTATGGTCACGTGAAACTTACAATATTGGCGTCCATGTACGGATGTAACACATTTATGGTAGTATGGGCTGTCACAAAAAATGCATCCAAATTACTATAAAAAAATTTTCTTGGGAAGCATGATTTAGAAAAGTTACCTCACTATAATTTGTCCTAGAACTAAGTGTAAGAGTACGATAAGATATGAGTAGGAGATAAGGTAAATTATGATACGAGTATGATAATTAGAGACCACTATATTGGCCAGCATAAGATTAAGAACTTAAGTCTCTGTATGTGTTATTCTTTGCGTAGCTATCGTAAGGACAATAACGTCTTTCAGCCAAGACGGGTCTCTGAGAGATATTATGAGTTACTTTTGGCCATTATGTTTTCCTATTAGGTGAATGGAGGAATATGAGCATAACACGAGGGCGTTATGATATAGTGGTATATTATTATAGTAATCCTCACATGGTAGCTCGAGCAGCGACTCTAGCACAGGTCGTTTAAGATTTTATGAGTATGTTAATTATGTCCATGCGATGTACAAACATATGTGCGAGAATAATGAAAAAAGATATGATATAATATGATATGAGATATGGTAAGGTATGTTAGAATATGAGTGTCTAGAACATGGTCCTGCATTCATGATTATGATATGAGTTTATGATATATACTTGATTTTGGTATTTTCTTTTGATTTCTTTGAGATAATATCATTATCACTCACATGATGCACCCACAATACACCTGAATAGTATGGGGTGGATTGGTAGTGTATCTACTGAGTTTACGCAACTGAGTAATTTCATCCCACGACAATCTAACAGTTGCAAGCAGGGCCGACCCAGATATTTTGGGAGCCCAAGGAGGGTTCCTAAAATGAGACCCTTGTTTCATATTATTTTATGATATAAAAAAAATTCGCCACAATTTTTTTTTTACAAATAATATAATACTCATATTCTATCTTACTATATATAATTTGAAAATGCAACTAAGAATTTAAGACAAATAAATATTAAAAGAAAATGCAATACGAAAAGAAGAGAGCATCACTTAAATTCTTAATATCCTAGAAAATGTTGCAAACTAAGAAAGTGGATGGATTTGAAAGTGGATGGATTTGAAAAACGTACCATGTTGCAAACTAAGAAAGTGGAGAGATAACCTTCTTTAAATTAGCGGACTATACATGTTAACCCCAACTATCCACTACTATCTAGTATCGCCAATTTTTTATTCCATTCAAATCACTAGGCTTCCAATGCCATCACAAACTTAGTATCAAAATTTTATCCACCTGTCGTTTCTCACCAAAAAGTTAAAAGAGTCATCCAAATTATTGTGGGCAAATTTTCATTGTTAATATAAACACAAAAGTTAATATACAAGACTTTTGGCAAGCCAAATTCACTCATATAGTGCTTAGACAAAGCAGAGACCAATCCCTATTTAAAAATTGTCCTTGATTTTTGCTCGTTTATGGACTAAATCTGATTTCACAATTGATAAAATTGGTTTAGTTGTTATAATTGTTTGTGTCCTCGTCAAGGATCAAAATTTCGGGTTTCATTTCGGTTTTGGAGGAGATCGAAACCGAAAATTTGAACCAAAATTTCAGCCGATAATTTAAACCGAAGTGCGTACATCTCATTCAATATGACTAGGCTGCCAAATGGTGAAAGTATAGTCTACAAACAACATACAATTTAAGTGACAGAACCCTTTGGTTGAGGTTGCAAGAGATGGCCTCTAGATTTCTGAAACTAAAATAAAAAGAAGTATAAAAATATTAGTTGGTCATCATTATCAGTATCATCATCATGATCACCCTATGCATCTATTTGAGGTCACCGTCCAACAACCTTCCACGTGGAGCTCCACGTGACACCCAAAACACTTTTTGGATGCCATGTGGACCTTAGGTGCATTACTTAGATCATCTTTGAAAAAAAAAAATTAAAAACTCATCTCCACCGTATATATTTTGAACCGTGAAATTTGGACCAATGAAAACCGTCAAACTTTGACTTATGGGTTTAAAATTTTTTTTCAAATTTTTTTTTTTTAATATTAATCTAAACTGTCCACCTGTGCTTCATGTGACACCCAAAAAGTGTTTTGGCTCCACGTGGATCACTGTCCTCCAGTGGAGGACCTAACCGGCTCCCTATATATATATATATATATATATATATATATATATATATATGATGTCTCATTTGCATGCCTGAAGCTATTTTATTGTTCACGTTAGAAACAAAAAGAATAAGTAGCCATCATTTATTACATTTATTCCTGAACATCGATCGATAAGCATGATACAGAGAAGCAATTCTATTGTACAATACCTACAGAGAACGTGAAGTCTTCAGAGGCATAGCTGACAGAACAAAAAAAAAACCATGAGATATGGTCAGAAGTACAATGATGGATGATATCATTGTACTTCAAACTTTTCACTTGGGCAAGCTATTGCAGAGCGGCATTCTGGGAAAGGTTTAGAATAGACTTTTTTCATGAAGGATCTTGTAAGCACCAAATGAACACTATGTCTCTATGTGAGTTAGAATCAGCAGGGTCTAACGAACTAAAGAAGCTGGTGAGCAGTTCTTTTTGTCGAGATCAAATGTTTTCAATCACATCATGTCTGCAGGAACAGAACCATCTTTCCAATGACTACAATCATAAGAGATTCCCGCTGGAGGAACATGAACCTGTCTACGTGATACTGGAACCTCAACTGCTTTTCCGACATTCACGAGAAGTTGATGGAGCAAAGTCCTTATAACAGGGAACTCCTACAAGTTGCCAAATTAGAAATATAAGGAAACAAAAATGTGGAGTTTGATCGCACTACATTAAATTGAAACTCTACTGTTAAGATTGAAACAACACCTCAGTAATGTCATGGAAAGAATCATTCATGAATGGCGCAGGGAGATTTTCCATGACAATATCAAATCCCCTAGAGCAAAAAAGAGTACTAACGTTACATGCAGAGTGAGAACTTGAACTGCAAACAGAATTACTACATGATGTGATCGCTTACCTAGAATGGTTGCAAAGCAGAATGTAGCACCGAATGATATGGAAAAGGAGACGAGGCGATAAGTCTTGGTGCACAGCAAGAAGAGTAATCTTCGCAAAGATACATTTGGGAGAAGAGATTGTTCAGACAAAAATAGTAAAACACAAGAACATGTTCAGCTATTAATAGAAAGAGGGTGATGAAAGGTAATACCAGATGCTCCCATGTTTTCATTAACCCTTTAAGTAGATGATCGCACTTGGGATGGCAAATATTAGAAATCCCATAACCATTTCGGAGTATGGATTCGAGAATATGCATTGCAATCTGCCAGAGAAGTTTTTCCTGGTTAAATATCTATTTTTCATTTTTGGTTCAGTAGAAATTCTCATGGTCAACCAGTAGGTCCTAAATCATGAATTGCAAAGACAAATGGAGGGTGCGGGTGCTGTGCGGATGGAAAGTTTTAGCATAAGACATTAAGAACAATGTAGCAGTAATTGTATTTAGTAAGGAAAGACTCAGTCAGAAGGCAAGTAAAGAAATGAAGGAATGACCTACAGTGCACGACTTTAAGCACAGGAAATTTTGTAATAACTTAAATCCTCTATTTATCAAAAAAATGAAAGGTAGAAAGATAGCAGCCACCGAACTATAGTAATAAAAGAAGTATAAAAGTGCTAAAAGTAAATGATACCAAAGTAAAAACCAGCAGAATTGAATGAAAAGTTGCAATGAGAAATAGAAAAAAGAAAACTATAATACCAAATACTAGCATACCACTTTAGAAAGTTCACTCCCAATCTCTATGCTGGTGCGACAGACATCCACCAAATTGGTCATAACAGCCCACTGAATGATTACAAGTTCCCTAGCCTTTAAAGGTATTAAATAATTCAAATTCATGTCTCAGGGATCTTTAATGCATAATGAGTGACTCTAGTCTTGGAAGGACATAATACCTGGCATAAAATTCCGATGACAGAGAGTGAGACTGCTCGGACACACTCAAACACCTCTTCCGTGCTCTCAAACCGTACTAATGGTATCAAGAAGTTTGGTACACTGGCTGAAATTTTCAAATAAAATAATGAGAATCCAGAGGTCAGAGAAATGAACAGATGGACCGTGATGTACTTACAAAACTCCAAATAATAGTATTAAAACTTATTTATAGACATAAAAAAATATCAGCCTAAAAAATTAGAAGCAAAATAAGCTTGCCAGCTTCTCACGAAACAAACCAAAAGCATGCTTACCTAAGATGAACTGTGTGGAAACCGGAAATGCAGTAAGTGATTAGAGAAAACACATATTCAGTATTTTCTGTAAATTTAAACTGTTCTGTGTTCTGATCATTTCCTGAAGAAAAAACAAATAATCAACACTAAACGTCAACAGCATTGGGATATTGATTCATAACTGTTCTACAATTTTTTGTAGTCATGATTAGGTTTCCAAGGCATGTATAGTTGATGGTTTTATAGGAAACTGTATCAATAACTGATCATAACTTTTCAGGTTTGATCTCTTTCACACCATCAAGTGACTAGATGTATGGCTCAGAAATAGGCCCAACTGGTTGTCACTTTTTAATGCCAAGTGTTTGTAAACAGATAACTTTTTTATGGAAGTAAGGATTTTAAACTACTCAGTGAGATCGAGGATTGAATTTTAGAGAGAGAACATCTAGGGCTCGCGATTCCACATTGCTGTCATGAGTCGGATTAGACTTTTGCTTGATTAATCTTCTGAAAGAAGTATCCTTCGCAGCGCTACAAGCTTTGCTTGGATTTCGGGATCTTTTGGTTCCTTGCTTGTAGTATGAGACTCCGGATGTTGTATGGCACACCAATCAATGATGATTATACGATTTCGGCCAGTCTCATCCTACTCGCGAGGCATTAGGGACAATACACACTAGTTATGCGTGGGTCAATTACAGATCATAGATCTGAAACTAGCCTCAAGGGATCTATCTCTATTTCTTATTTCTACATGAAATGTCAAAGACAAAGATAGAAAAAGAACAATGAACTACAAGAATATTATTCCAATTAAGCATAAAACAGTGTATACAACAACCAAGCAAGCACACAAAGCTACGTTTTCTCACTACCCTAGATCGGCAGATTTAGCCTCACGTGATAGAAGTCTCCATCGAGTATTTCATCTTTTCACCTTTCTCTTCAAGAAACTTCTTTTCAGCCTCCAGAGATCCCCTCATTCTTCTTTTCAGCTTCTATATATACTCGTTGGTTTAAGGTTACTCCAAAAAGTCAACACCCTAGCTTTTCGCTTGAGGTTGCTCGAACGAGAGCCAAAATCGCTCGAGCAACTTTCACCCAAAAATTGTAGCTACCTCTCGAAGCATTCTCGCTCAAGCGAGCACCGATGGTCGCTCGAGCGAGAAACACCAGCTTTAGCTTTCTTGAGCACTTCTTTCAACCATTGTTCTCCATTCTGCTCCATGAGGGTTTATTCCCTACAAACACACAAATACGTTAATATCTTATTCCTAACTTACTCCGAGTCTTAGTCATATAAGTTTGGGGGCTAATTTGCGTAGCCAATTAGCCCTGATCAGTAACCCAGATAAGTTCAATCTGGGTTATTATAGGGGTAGATGACGAAGTTATCTTCATTTAGAGTTAAAGTATCATATAGAATGTATTAGGATTTAGGAAAGGTAGGCAGAAATCAGGGGTAGGTCAGTTAGCCTTGTCTTGCAACGGGAGGAGAGTTATGGTTATGGATATGGTTTTGAAAAATTATTGTCTCAAGCCAACAAGTGTGCAAGGAAAATGCCTTGTGGCTTAAGTACGCCTTTTGCATTCAAGGTTCAAGGAAAAAGCCTCGAAGCATGAACATACCATACACAGTTGGAGCTGTAAGCCTTAACAAATAACAATTCTCACCCTCGAGTTATACAAGGCATAAGCCACGAATCATTTCTATGACTTCCAAACTTTTACAAAATCTTGGAGGTCAAATGTGTTTATGTAGGGAATGGAACTGTACTGTCCTAAAAGGGGGGACACCTGATAGCATTCTTCAATGAGAAGATAAACGAGGCGCACGGACGTGATACTCCACCTATGAAGTGGAGTATCAAGCAATTGCACAAGCACTTAATCATTGGAAGCATATTGAATTTCTCTTATGCTTCAGTCATGAAGCATGACAATATCCCAATTTAAAAAACAAGTTGAATCCATTGCATGCTAAGTGTTATACATACTAGCATAAAATCAATTTCTTTTTCACGCAAAGAATCTTATTTCTATAATCTTCTAAGGTTTCCAAGAGGGAAGAAAAAGAAAATAAATAAAAGGGAAATCTAGAGTTTATTATTGAAATTTGATGATCGGAAGTCATTGAGTGTTCAACTTCTAATCCTATAATCTTTCTATTTGGCCTATTTTCATATCAACAAAAGAAGCTAGATTGGTTCGAAATTGGTTTTATCTGAAAGGTTATTGAAGTAGCTTCCCAACAAACTAAGAAACACCCAATTCTAATCAGCATTGAAGTTATAGTTAATTTTCAAACAATGCACTAAAAAGTGACGAATTTTAAGGTTGTTAATTGAATTAGATTAGTTTCCTTATTAATGAAGATTTTATTTTATTTTGTTAATTGGTTTGACTTATTAAAAGGGATTAATTGTTGGATTAGGAAAGTAATTATATTTGGGCATTTCTTTATATAAATTAGGAAGTTGGAGTATACCAAGGAACTCTGCTTTTAGAACTGTAAAGCCTATTTTTCAAGGCTTCTACATTAACAATTTTGAGAATTTATAACAATGAAGAGCGTATTTTAGTCCTGGTTGACGAAGGCCAACCATTGGTGTTCCTATGATAAGACACTTGCAGAGGTATTTGGTCATTTAATCCTTAACCACACAACACCAGAAGAACATTCTCTTGGTCTTGGAAATTTTCTGGTTTAGGGCCCAAGCCAAATAATTGTATTTAGACAAGAATCGCTTGTGGGCTGCATCACCTTGCAAACACAAATCAAGGGGATAGAACTAGGTGGTGGATGCACTTATTAGATGGGTGGCACTATCGATCATATATTCATATACTGAATAACAATTCAAAATTTTAAGGGGACTCTTTTTTTGCATCAGCTAGGGACTTGTAAGAGGGATTTAGTATTTGATTTTTTGTTATGCACCAGAGGAGGACTTGTGAGAGTGATTTAGGATATGATTTCCGTAGTTTATATTCCATAGGTAGGGATGAAAATGGGTCAGGTCAACCAAGCGAGCCAAACAACTCCACTCAGGTTTGGGTTCAGATACTCCACTCATCCAGTCGGTTCATGTCGGGTTAATTACTCTGACCTGTTTATTAAACAGGTCGTGTTCGAGTTAAGGTTTCTTAACCTGACTCCCTCCCTTATATTTCAGTCTAAGTTCGCCCACCCCAAACCGACTCGAATTTTTCTAATTGGGTCGGGCCGAGTTCGTTTGAGGATTTCAATCAACAGATCGTGTCGAGTTCAAGTTGAGGATTTTACTGATCGGATTATGTGTAACCCGACTCGAACCCAAGACGACCCATTTGCACCTTTATGCATGGCATGAATCTATTCTATGAAAAAACCAATGGAGGATTTGGGATTTTGTCTATGATAAGACCATTTATTTGGTTACAAAATTGAATTATAGGCTGATAATGGAATGTTCAGCAAGTTGTGGGAAGGTCTACATTTGTTTCTTCTTCACAAAGGAAGCACTTGAGGATGAGCTTAGTATTGGGACTAGAGCAAATTCAACAAGGTACCGACATGACTTTTGTTTTTGCAGATTGTATTTCTAAAATAGCCCATCTTATTGCATATAAAAAATGGTAAATTCTTTCCATATAACCAACCCAATCTGCAAATAGTACGTTGATTGCATGAGATTCCACAAATTATTGTTCCAATCGTGAGATCTTGCGTTTTAGTCATTTTTGCACACAATATGGAGGAAAACAAGTTCTATTCTACAGCCATGTTCGAATAGGGTTTCTCAGAGAGGAAACCGAGCACAGCTCGGAAAGTAACCATTTCCGTAAGTTTATGAGCAATTCGATTGTTCGGCTAGCATGGCGGGTCGCACGCTCTTTCTGAGCGAAACCGAGTTTCGTACCATTTCTCATTTCTGAGCTTTTTGCTCCGAAAGACTCAGAAACCGAGTTTGGAGGAGTATAGTCTCCCTTCGACAAGCATCAGATAACTGCCCACACGTGATGTCTCTCTTGGCTTCTATCCAACGAAAATATAAAAAACCCTGCTCTTTCTTGGTGATCATTCTATATCAGGTGCTTGAAGGGCACTGCCGAAAAACACAACTCCAGATGTGAAGAGCCCAACCGAGTTGTGTTTGTTGCTTTATCTTGTTCTTTTGTGGCCAAAGTGAGTTTTTATGAATTTTTTGGGTTCTAGGTTTCAAGAATATGTGGTTAATTGGGTTTTTGGGTTTTGAGTTCAAGGGTTTTGTGGGTTTCAAGAATCTATAGTTAATTTGGGTTGGAATTTTGGGTTCAGTGGTTTTGTGGTCCTTGATGATACTGATTTGCTTTTGTGTTTAAGAAGCTTTTGTGGGTAGTTCTCTGTTTGGGCTTGTGGGTTTTGTGTTGTGTTTGAAGAATCAGTTGTGAGTTTGATTTTAGAGTTGGGTTTTAAGAATCTTTCTATGGTTTGAAGATAGGGTTTTTGAGTTGTAAGTAATGGCTGTTAAGTTAGGGTTTTTTGTGAAAGATGAAAAGAAGGTACCCTTATTTATAACCCAAAGTTCATCTTTCCCAACCCATGTTTTCACATAGTTAAATAATTGAGTGCTTTGTATCAGATGGTGGAGATCATTTTTCATTCTAATCTTCGACACAATAGTGTTTGAGATCATGGTCAGACCATCAGAGGGTCAAAGTTTTTTTACATGTGGCACGCTTCCTAAAAAGTGATCCAAGAATCATGTTTGATGTATGTTTGATGTGGTGCCCATATCCTAATAGATGATGTGAGTAGTTGGGTGCACCGATCGTCCATCAATTTGGTTATATAAAGAGTTGAGTTGCGCGAACTTTTAAGGCACCCAATATCTACGGAGATCGGGATTCCAAAGAGAGAGAGAGGGGCATGTGGGTGATAGGTTTTAATTTCAACGATTAATATTTGAATGAGTACTGAAAAGTTTAGTTGGCGATACTTTGGACCGATCAATTTAGTTGACTTCAATTTCATTGTACAAATATGGCTCGAATTCTGTCCAATTATAAATTTGGGATCTGGGGTCGGACTTCTTTTTTAAATCCCAAATCTGACTTGAATCGCGTACAACCCGACTAGATTCAAACAAGTCCGACCATATCCCTTAATATAATCGGGTTTGGCTGGGAGGGTTTGGGCTTAAATTTCATCGGCCCGATTGTTTTTACCTTAAAAATTAGGCACGAATCCGGTCCAGATTGAATATTGGGCTAGGCTTGTAGGAATCATTTTCGCATGAATCCAGCCCGGATATAACGTTAATATGATAGGCGATCGAGCAATATAGCTGTAGGAATTTTTTTTGCACAATTGCACCGACGGAAGTGTTCAACTTCTCATGGATCGCGCATCAGCCAAAAATGACCTTCAAATATATACGACACGATATCGGATGCTCTACCATTATTCCTACGGTCATACGATGTCCCTAAAGTAGACCGATTCTGTGATTTTCTGGATTAATTAAAAGAACACGGGAATCTGAGTTTGTCAGGAATCAGAGCTTTTCTGAGGCTTAAAAGAACACACTTGGGGAAAGCCAGGAATCTGAGTTTGCCAGGAATCTGCAGGAAACAGAGTTATCAAGAATCTGAGCTTTTCTGAGATAATCGGGGAAATACCCGAACATGGCCTACACGCCTTTAGTGCTTGTCATCCACGGACTGATGTTGTGTATGAAATTTACATCATTGAATCCCATATAAGCACCAACAGAAATTGGGTACAACAGTATAATCAACCATACCACTAGGAAAACATTATTCAAGATCACATGCAACCATGCCAAACAATGTTTTGGACTTGGTAACTTTAGCAATTGAAGCATGTTTTACCAAAGATGTCAACTCCTATGATGGGCACTTGAAGAATTTGCAAGAGGAAGTACATCAAGCCATTGAAGTTGTTAAGCAATGCAAAGCTAGAAGCAACATCTCAATGATATCGTTGTTCAAAGGACTAAAGTGAGTATGAAAAAGGAGATGAAGTGATGATCTTCTCACAAAAGGAATGATTTCCTCTAGGCACATACCATAAGCTCAAGATATTATAAAAATTGGACCATGTAAGATGTTGGAAGAGGGGCTAAACATCATTTATATTGACCTACATAAGGACATTAACATTAGCTCTACCTTCAAAATAGCTGATTTATGTAAGGGGCAATATGATATTAACTTAGTGTACAGCTGCTAATATACATTTAAATCTATAACTTAGCAACCATTTGGAATTGTTAACAATGGAGCATAGTTGTTCCCAAATTGAATTGAATAACTTGGTAAAGTTGTATTCCATTCATTAACCATTCCAAATTATGGTGATAGATATTATGGGTACAGCCGCAGTTGTATACTTGTCAGTTAAGTGCTCAGCATGTTGCCTCGTTACAAATTGTTCGACGCATCACAAGAGGAAGTATATCTTGAATCCATCAAAGCATGCATCAATAAACATCCAACGAAATGGATTGAAAAAGTAAAGAAAGGACTACACCAAAACAAATTGGATGTCGAAAGCATATTCACTCAACCAGACAGCCATAAAAAATCGTTATCGAGTGGAGAGACCAACCACATTCAAAGAGCAGCTATACCACTTCAAAAGAGTTAGAAAAGTTGAGAAAGGACTATAATTGACTTGTTGAAATCCATCCATCAAAGCCGAGTTCTTTCTGTTAAGGGAATTGATGCGGAGCATGGTGAACATGGAAAAATCAAATGATAGAAAAAAAGCCTACAAATCAGAAGGATTGTGTGCGTAAGCTTTAATTGACATTTCATGATGTCATCCATAAGTGAGCCCATAGTACACAAAAATTGTGGCTAAAAAAGTAAGAAGTCTTGGGAAATTAGGATATTAATTAGGTCATACTCAGTTGTTAGTGAAAATCTACTAATGTTATTGTTGGAAAAAGACACTCAAATTAAGGGAAAAATAAAATATAGAGGCTAAAAAAAAGTAAGAATCTAAAAAAAAGCCCCTTAAAACACAAATTCTTTAAAAAAAAATTCACTCCCCTTCCAGTACAAATCTGCAAGTGCACAGAGGATTGTGAGCAAACTCGTTTCAGGATACAATAAAGCCCAGATCTCTGTAACTATGAGTCAGATTCTACAGTCTGATCATAGCTCGAATCACTCTTGATAGAAACAAATATGCACAAAGTTATAAAAGTTAACGGAAAAAGGATGAAGTTGCAGACCTCTCTGGTTTTTTTATGTGCCCCAATTTTATATATATAGGAGAGATCTACATGTACCCACTAATGGTATCAAATGTAAGGCTCATATCGATCAGTTATGATTGAACTGCTAGGATAAAATTCCGATGAATGCACACTAACACCCCAATGGCTAGTTGCATGAACACTTCTAATGGCCACTAACTTCCCAACTGGCTAGTTTCATGCACATCTTAAAAGCCCACTAATGCCTTTAAAACGGATAGTTGCATGTGCCCTTTAATCCACCATTAATCCTCCTTAATGCACATTCATTAGCCCAACGTCAAGTTGCATGATCAACGGGCCAACCTTAGCACATTTGGTCTCTCCATATGAGCAATCAAGATTTAGGAATAAGGATCCATACATATGGTGGAGAAGTTTTCAATCTCTAGCCAGTGGGACTAAAATAAAAGAGAGCAACTTCAAATGAATTTTCAAAACTTCTCTCCATACATTTGGTTTCATACCTAAGGTTTTGGGTTCAAAACTGATAAGAGACAAACCACATTATTTAGAAAACAAATATAATTACAATAGTTTGAAATAAATTTATTTTCTATTCAAATAACCCAACAGTTAGTAGGACTAGGAGCCTCCATTTATAATAGACACTTAAGATTAGTGTTTCAATTATTTAGGAACATCAAAAAAGTTATTCTTACTTTCATGGTAAATGAATAAACACGTCAAGATAGTGTAGAAATTTCAATTTATCTTGAAATGCTATGGACAGAATAAAGTTAAGTTGTTTAGGAAAGGGAAATGGACTCTTATCGTAAATAGGAAAGATAGATTCAATAAGGAAAAATAGTTGATAGCCACACGTTATTGAAGATGTTTTCGAGCATTACTGACATTGGATGAACTCTTGTAAAGAGATTTCTCTCTTATTGTCTTTCTCTTTAGTCTTTGGTCCTCCCTTCTAATCTAGCACTTAGTTCTTAGATTATTCCAGTTGTTCAAATATGAATTGCGCTCTAATAATTAATAATTCAATTCTTCACAATCTCTGATACTTCATGCAAATATCATGAACAACCCTCCTTAATGATTATATTGAGATTATCTAAATTTATTCTCTTGTTGAGGGGACTTACAAAAACGTTTAGAGAATTGAGACAAAAATTACATATAGTTCTCATCGGTTTGGAGAAGGCATATGATGGGAGTGATGGAAATAAATTGGTGGAAATGTGGAAGAAATGCATCTCAAATGATTATACTAAAATTATCCAAGTCATTTATTAAAAGTCGATAACTAATGTAAGAATTATTTGCTGAGAGAAACTAAGTTCCTTGTTAGAATTAGGTTGCACGACGGGCACACTTTGAGTCTTAATTTGTTTGCATTTCTTATGGATGAATTAATAACAAAAAATTCAAGAGGTGGTTCCATGGTGTTATGTGGTCCTATACAAATGTGGTGCTAATTGACAAAATAAGAAACAAGTTTAGAGTTATAAGTGGTTTGAATATTAGCAAAATGAAGGGAGAAAATTTTAGTTAACACGAAGGCGGCGAGGATGATTAGTGAAAATGCAAAATATTGGTGATAAAATGTGATATATTTTGAAATCTAAGCTCGATTATACAATCAAAAGTTTGGTCTAAGAACATTTAAAACAGGATAAATGAAGAGTAGACGAAGTAGACATAGGTGAGTGTGTGTTGTGCAACCAATGAATATTGCTTTTATAATTTGAAAGTAACACATGCATTATTATATGGTGCAAACTGCTTGGCTACATAGAAGCAACAAGAAGATAAATGTGGCTGATATGTGTATGTAAAGGTGGATGCATAAAGGGACAAGGAAATATTGAATGATGAGCAAGTACATTAGAGAAAGTATATGAAGGATTGTTAAGTTACAAAGAGCTTAGGTTTCATCAAAACCCAAATAGATGGGATAAGGCTGTGATAATGATGATGATTGAATGAGGGGCAAGGACATTAGAGATAGATGAGGGTGATTCCAATAAAAGAAGAAAAATGAGGAATGTCATTTGAGATGATTTGGATTCCATCAGAGACCTAAAAGGCTAAAACAGCCCCCTTTTGAAGAAATGCAATGGTACAAGCACAAGTAATCCAACTTAAGAGCACATGGCCAATTTGTTGCCATTCGATATAGCTTCGATTGATAGTCACAGTTTCGCTTGCTATAGCCATCAAAAAGAAATTTCTTGGGCAAGATTTTGTGCCATTGACAATCCATAAAAGTTGTGTGCTCTTAAGGATGGCCATAAACTGTGCTCATCATAACACATAGTTGCCACCATCAAGCTTGATCGCAAGAAGATGTGAAAGGTTGGGAAACATGTGAGGAGGAAAGTGAGATAGAGATCAAAGAAGAGGTCATGAAAAAGAAAAAAAAAGTGGTGTAATAGTGTTAGACCAAATGCTCTGATACAATGAAAGGAAATCAGAAACACAAGGTAGTAAGAAGGGCGGCTAATCAAACGTGTAGTCTCTTTCATAGGGATCTTTGATTATATAGAAATGTACAGCCTTTCAGATCAGGAGTAGCAACTGGAAAAAGATACACATGAAATAGACACATATATAAGCTACCATAGCCATCCTATTCTTCACAAAGATCATGGTGGATGAGTTGGTAGTGAGTGAGAAGAAATCTGTAGAGATTCAGTCGGAAAATCTGGCGATTCGGGAGGTTTGATATCAGGGAAGACCGATAAGGACTTGGATTGAAGTAGTGAAAAATGAGTGACTTAAAGGATTGCAGAATGGCCGAGAGCCTAGCCCTAAACAGAAATTAGGACCACGGTTCAAAATTTCGGCCAATAACTCAAGTTATCAGCCGAATCGTTGCAGTTTCGGTCCCCACTGAAACGATAATTTGAACAGAAATTTCAGTCCAAATATATATGGAGGGGAAATTATCGCCCGAAATTTCGGCCAAATTTCCGGTTCAAATTTTCGGTTTCGAACATGCTCAAAACCGTATTTTGTTCCTTGATCAGGACTCACAAACAGGCCTCAAATAGATGGGGACAAAGCGATAAAGATTATGATCATGATAGTGAATCTGCTCCCTTATCGATCCTCTCTCCTTCAACTTTTTCCCACACTATTCGTTCTTGATTATTTGAAAAAAATTACTTCAGTTTGGGGATCATAGTGCTTGGGCTACAAATATGCAATCAAAGTATTGGTGGTTGCTTCCAGTGTTTGAAACAACCAGGTTATTTAACAAATTTTTCATTGGTAAAAGTAGAATTACCCTAACAATTTATACAATATTATCTCTAGTTCATTCAAGACAGAAGACAATCTACATTTTGTGCAAAAAAATAAACAAGGATTCAAGATCTTACTATTCACAAATTTTTCCCTGGTCTCAACATTGGCAGCAATACTCTGCAAACAAAAACAGTGAACTATTCAAGAACAAGAACAAAAAACAGGAAATTTTGAAAATAAAACGAGACATTACCTGAAACAGTGTGAGAACATTGATGAGTCGCTTGGAAGATCTTACATTAAGACTACCATCTACCATTTTTCCGTAAAATGATACAACCTCCTGCTCGAAAAATAAATAAACAAATCTTTAAAAAACCCCAAACATTTCTTATGCATTATCAAAACATAAAAATAAAATGAATTACGGATAATATGAAACCTGCATCAGAATTGACATTGTAGCACACGAATTAAACAACAAGAACCCAGTTCTGTAGTAGTTCTCCAGATCCTCTTCTCTATTCTACGACCCGGACAAAACAAAATCAATTCTAGTGAACATAAAAAATTAAATCCTAGATAAAACAAAACAGAAATAAGAACGAAAGAGGGGAGAGTGGAATCGAAAACAAACATCGAGAAGGAAATTGCTGAGGCATCTGAGGGCGTTTTCTCTGAAATTTTCTTCTTGAAGTTCGAGAATAACTTCGGTGATCGCCATTGGCCTTTTCATCCACCTCACCTTGTGCCTCCTCGCCCCTCTTTTACGCGCCTTCAACTCTGAAAATTCTACAAAATTTAAAGAAAGAGTGATTAATAAACAGTTAAAATACAGAAATATAGAAAAAAGCCGGAAAGAAACAGAAACGATTGAGAGAGAGAGAGAGAGAGAGAGAGACGGAGACGACCTTGATCGATTTTAGAATCGTGAAGAAGATTTAGGGTTCGATCTTCCAAAATTTCTTCTTGGTGTTCATGGCCTTCATCATCCACCTCTGCCATTTCGTTTTTTGATTTTATTTCTATTTGTTTGGGTACTCGTTGACAGTCAGAGAGGATGTGCGCGCTGAGCTTTTTAAATGGTTGTTTTGGAGGGACCGAGGGAGAGCGATTATAAAAGAGGACTTGGTTTACGGGTCAATTTTTGAAACACGTGGTAACTCGTAATTGGTTTGTATCATGTGTGCCGTCTGATTTTGAAATCTTCATTACCTACCATTTAAACGATGGGGAAGAAAATCTCCAACGTCTGATTCAAAATGATGTACATCTTTAAAAACTCATGGAGTTCAAAAAAAAATTCGTCTCAATCCTCAACACCATTAGGGCTCTCAATGGGCTGCGTTAGGTTTCTAATATTTCAGTCAACACTAACCTGGGCTGCGATGTATTCATCCCATGCCTGATTCATTGCGGGCCGGGCCAAACTTTAGCTTTTTTAAGAACTTTTTTTGGGTGATTTTTTAAATAATATTTGATACTAAAAAATTCAAATTAATTTTCAATGGGAGAGAGTTTGAGGGAGCAAGAACTTTGGTTAAAGTCAGGACTACAGATGGTAGAGATTGTGATAGAATGAAAATTTTATTTATAAAGCTGGTACCAATCAGGATTGCAAGGTGCACTTTTACATAAATGTGGTTGATTTTAAATTGTTCAACAATTTAAATTCAAGGCATCCAAGTAGGGATGCAAGCTTTGAACCGATCAGCGAAGTTAAACCGAAAACCGAGGGTCCCAAACTAAATTGAAACGCACTGAAAATCGACTGAAACCGAACCGAACTGAACCAAACCCCAATTTAGTTCGGTTTTGGCTTACGGTGGCAAAAATCAAAAACCGCAGGGGTAGGATAAGTAAATTGAAAAAATACATTAAAAATTTAATAAAAGTAGATAAAATACCCACACCGAACCAAATCGATTTCGATGTTGGTTTCAAGAAAACACACACACACACCACGAACCAAACTGAACTGAACCGAACCGAATGGGATTCAGTTCGGTTTATGTTTGTGGTGTACCGAACTAAAAACCAAAAAACTCGGGTTTGGTTCGGTTCGGTACACCGAACTTGCATCTCTACATCCAAATAAAATGCTCTTAACATATATATATATATATATATATATATATATATATATATATATATATATATATATATATATATATATATATATATATATATATATATATATGATTTTTATTTTTTTATTCGGGACGGGTGCAAGCTTGGTGTTGGAACATTCAACTCAAGCACGACTCGGATCAATTTGGGTCACCACATGCTTAGCCCGGCCTGGGTTCTGGGCCAGGTTGGCTTCCTAAAATAGACCACTTTTTTCCGGAGGGTGCGGGTTGAAATTCAGGCTGGCCGGGCCCAATGAGACCCCTAAACACCATAGATTTTTAAATTGTAGTATTCAAACGACAGTGAACCGGTATGCCATTTTATAGAGCCTATAGGTGGCCCCAAATCAGTGAAAATATTTCACCATATAGAGTACCTTTAAATCTGCCCACCGATTTTTTAGTTCACTCACGCTGAAACACATTAATTGCGTTGAATCAGATGATGGGGACTGTTTATCGTTTCAATCTTTCGCACGATGGATCCTGAGATCATGGGCGTACAATTAGACGGTCAGTTTTAATTTCATATGGTACACACCTAAAAAAGTGACCCTAAAATCAATTTTGAGTGTGCATGTGATGTTAAGGTCACTCTTCTTAGACGTGTGCCACGTGAAATAAAACACTATCTAATGGTATGCTCATGATCTCAAGATCTATCATGTGAAAGATTAGGAGAGTAAATGATCTCCATCTCTTGATTCAACGCAATCAATGTGTTTCAACGTCGATGAACTCAAAGATTCGGTGGGTGGATTTTTTTATTTAATAAGAAACTTAGCATTTCAATAAGAAATGGAATCAACAGCGATTACATCAGCATTAAATAGGGGAATGTCCTCCACCCATACAGTTTTGATGTGTATTTTTAATTGTGATGTTTTACTCGCAAGTGCACGAATCGGATTGTATATAGTGGGTGCGGAGTACGAGATCGTTCCCACAAGGACTAATTTTGAAATATCTAAAAAGACAAGCAATTCCAGAAATCTACTAAGATCTAACAGTATTCTACCAGTCTTATGATTTAGGTGGTTTGATGAGATGATAATTACTGACTACAAACTGAAATTTAATTGATAATTCAAAAATAAAGATAAAGATGAAGATACTAAATCCTCCCATAATACAAATCTACTGATTAAACTATGAGATATACCATTGAGAACAAATATCTTTTATGGAAGATAAATGGTCAAAAACCCCGATAGGTTCCACGTTGCATCCCTGCAATCAGGACTTAGATGATTTTCATATATAGATCTGAGATCAAGGGCATGGCTCGGCACACTTGATCTCAGGTTCAAATAAAAATCATCCCCAAAGTGGGTAAAAATTTCAACAATAATACCACCATAGATCTGAAATCAAGGGCATGGCTCGGCACACTCGATTTCAGATTAGGGAGTAATTAAGATAAAATTATCATTGCAGATTCAAGATCCAGGGCATGGCTTGGCACACTCGATCCCGGATCATAATCGTAATTAGATCCACACGATGAAAGCAAAAAGACCATATAACAATGATTGGGTAAAATTACCGTCACAGATCTGAGATCTCGGGCATGGCTCGGCACACGCGATCCCGATTAGTGGCGGGAATTTCATCCGTTCTTGATAGCACAACAACCATAAAATAAGATCTCATATTTTAATTCTAAATTTATATTATTAAAAGTACATCCCTCGGATGGGAATCATTAAATCCCCATCCCTATGAATTTAGCCACACATATTGTAATTAAATTACATAAATAAATAAGGAAAGAAACATAACACAAATTTAATGAATTAAAAATACTTCAACTTCAAAAGAAATTACTTTGATCCAAAAGTACAATGGTCTTCAGAAACGAGAATAATGCAGGAATAAACTTGAGCAAAAATATAATAAACTGGAGGAATGAGTACTGAAAATTAAAGGAACAAAGCTCTCAAAAAGGAATAAATAAAAACTCCCTATTTCTATGTCTAACTATGAAAAAGAAAAGTAAAAAACTAAAACTCTAATCTCTTATCTCCCTAATTTCTAATTCTCCCTCGAAGTGTTTGAGTCGCTTTAAATAAATTTTCGGTCGCAGAAGTCTCCCCAGCCGCCAATTTAGAGTCGATTAATCGACCCAATAGGGTCAAAATCAGCTTTAAAGTAGTCAATTCCGTGTCAGACTCTCATTCTCCTCGATTAATCGACCCCCAGAAATCCGTGAATTTCAACACACTTTTTGTATCAGACACTACTTCGGTATTTTAGCTATAACTTTCTGTCTCGAACTCAGATTGAGGTGATTCGTATGCCGTTAGAAAGCTGATGAAAAGATCTACAACTTTTGTGTTTTGATAATTTCATAATTCGGCCATATTAAATGTCCAAATTTAGCCGCAAGTCACACCAAGTTCTCGATAACCCAAAGTTACAGTGTTTTAACATTATTTTCAGAATATTTGGGCTGTTTTCTACACTTGGCTTGTATTTACCTGAAACACTTCAAATCTAATAATTCTCATCAGATAGCCTTCATCGGACAGCTAAATATAGGTATTTAGGGGTGAAATATCATCATATTTCAGTAATCATCAAGTTTCATAAACGCAATTAAAACCAAACTTGGCAAGAAGATTAGTTGCCTCATTAGCTTCTCTATAAATATGTCTAAAAGTAGCATATGAAAGTTCTATGGCGATATTCCTTATATTACTAATAATGAAATTGATTTCTAACCAATCATCACCACTAGAAAGAGAGGATATAATCTTCAATGAGCCACTTTTCAAAGTAACATGGGAAAATCCCATCGCTCAAGAAAAGAGAACCCTATGATAAGCCACCAATGCTTCGCAATAGAGAGCACTATGTGTTAAAACCTATTTGTCACACTCTACTCCAAAATCCGTGTACATCTCCCTTAGGATATGTGTATGCCAAGATGGATGGGGTCTACCATGATTAATCAATGTTATCTTTCACATTCTCATAGACCTATTTTTGAACCCTTAAAAGTTATCTTTTAAAAGTGTTTTAAAATGACCATAAATAAGGTCTGATGTCTGTGTGTCGATAGCGCGCTCTGATAGTGTTCACAGCGTGTTGTTTCCACATCGCGCTGTTAAATCTTCAACAGCGCGCTGTCACTTGATTCACAGCGTGTCGTTGTACCACACGACAGCAAACTCCAAACTTCTAATTTCTTTTGTGAAAAGGGCATTTTGGACTTTTTCGATGTTTTGGTCTTTTGGGGCTTTTAGGGTTTGATTTAAAAGGTTTTAACAAGATGAGGAAAGTGAAAAAAGCTAGAGAGAGCTTCTTCCTCCTTGAGTAAAAACCCTAAACTTCATCTCCTTCAACCTTTTGATATTTTGGATTTTCAACAATAGTTTGATTCAAAAGGATTCTTTTCTTCTTCATCCTTTTCTACTATTTGCTCAAGTGAGTTGAGTGTATTTTGCCTTAGGGATTAGGGTGTGTAATTGATATCTTTGTAGATCTCAAGGTGGATCGTTGTGAATTCATCAACGGTGGAGGAGTGCATTCAAATCGAAAAGCTATGGAAGCAACCCAGGATGGGAAGTTAGATTGCAAGGGAGTTTGAAAGGGCATGTATATTTGTCGATATATCATTCGAAACTCTTTATAATCATTTTTTCATAGTGGATTTGGTGTGTAGACTTCGGTCATGTGATTTTTTTCCAGTGATTGAGTTTCCACGTATATCTCGTGTTGTGAGTGATTGTTGGCGTTATTGTGAAATCACTAGTTTAATTAGAAATAATTGAATAGGTTGATCAAATTTCGTAGATCGATGGAATTTCAATTGGTATCAAAGCACGGCTCGCTCGGATTTGATTCTTTTTTAATCCAGTGTCTATGGCCTATTCGGGTATTACTGATTTATCTAGAGAGGGCATTTCCATAACACGACCTCTGTTTGATGGTCACAATTATCCTTATTGAAAGGCTAGGATGAGAGCCTCTTAGATATATGGATATCATGGTTTGGTCAGCGGTTGAGACTGGCTAGTCTCCACCTTAAGAAATGGTCCAGTTAGATGGATTTGCGAAAATCACTGTTAAACCCGCTAACCGTTACAGTAGTGAAGAAAAGCAGGATGCCAATGATAACTCTAGAGCATTGTATGCCATTTTTGTAGTTGTAACGGCTTCTGAGTTTAAGAGGATTTGTAATTGTCAGGTGGCTAGAGAAGTCTGAAAGATACTAGAGACCACTTTTGAAGGGACTCTACAGGTAAAGATTAACAAATTACAAATGCTAACAATGCAATTTGAAAAATCTTTGAATGGAAGATGATAAGAATTTTACAGACTTCTATACTAAGCTTAATGATATAGTCAATGGCTCCTTCTACCTTGGAGAGGAGATTCCACCTAATAAAATTGTCAGGAAGGTTCTAAGATCCTTGCTTGAAAGGTTTAGACCTAACGTGACGACCATCTCTGAGAGTAAGGACATTGACAGGACATTGACCGGATCAACATTGATGAGCTTGTGGGATCGCTTCAAACCTATGAATCTGAGATTCAGGGCAATCAAAAGAAGAAAAGTATTGCTTTTCGGTCCTCTAAGACAAAGAATTATGATGAGGATCGTGAATGTGATGATGATGACTTTGCCCTGTTTGTTAAGAAATTTAAGAAAATTTTCAAAAATAAAGAGTGCCGATAAGTCCTATGAGAAACCTAATGTTCTCTTCATGAAACCCCATAAAGAACCATTGGAGAAAATTCAATGCTTTAAGTGTCACGGTTATGGGTATTTTGCCTCTCAATGTCTCAACAATATGCAAAATATTGGTAAATCTAAAGTCATGGCCGCAACCAAAGAAGATGACACTAGTGAGGAGAGTTCCTCCGATGAGTCGGATGAGTCCCAACATGGGTTTCGAGCTTTTGTAGCATCCATTAATGAGGAGACACAAGTTTTTCCTCTTGCTAGCCCTGTTGTTTCGGATGATGAAGAGGATGAGGTAGACATATTTGAAGTCTACGATGAACTTTATCTTGTAAGTGTTCAATTGAACAAAGAAAAAATAAAGTTAATCAAAGATGTGTAATCTCTCACATCCTTGTGTGTTTCAAAAATTGTTAAGCATACTTTGTTAGTTGAAAATATAGTCTCTTTGGAAAATGATGTGAAAAATTTAAGAGACAAAGTAAAAATTTTAGAAATTGATGGAGCTGAGTATTACTCTAAATACAACAGTCTTTGTACTGAAAATGAAAGGTTCAAAAAGGAGTTTTCAAATGAAAAAATCACCCTAGAAAAATTGGAAAATGCTAGGGTGGACACCCAAAGAGCCTGGGATGCCTGCAAAGGTTGGCATAATAGAACCAGATTGGGTTTTAAGGAGGTTATGCACTCTGCTTCTGGGAACAAAGGAAAAGAAAAAATGAAATATGTTCCCAAGCCCTCAGGGAATAGGATAAGTGGATCTTCATCTGTTTTATCTCTTCTCTTACCTATCCCCTCATATCCGCAAATGACTAGTGGCAAAAATGCCTCCAGTTGCTTCTACTGTGGTAGAAAAGGACACATAAATCTCATATATCATGTTAGGAAAGTGGACCTTTTTAGCTAAAAGCATGACAAGATAGTTAACTATCGATTGAGGGCTCTTGGAAACTTAAGGGAGTCGAAATGGGTGAGGAAAAATATTGTTGGTCATGTATATCGATGAGTAGGGTCGGTGTGTTGTGTTTATTTTATTTGTAGATCCTTCTCTTTTCGTTGTATTTATTGTCACATTTTCTGTACTTATATTTTTTTTTTTGTGATTGCTCTTTCAAGTCTTTCATTTGTACTTGAATTTCATTGGTGATATAGTTGATTGGCTTGATGCATTTACTGACTTATCTATCATGAATTGAGTATTCCCTCCCATTGTCTTTGGTGGCTATTCACGTGCTTGATTTCCTTGTTATTCATGCTTTTCGACTCTACTCTCTAATTGTCATATGACATAATGACTCTTCCTCTCATTGTGTGTTGTTTATCTTTGGATGTGTACTAAGAGTGGCTACTTGATCCGATAGTATCTCATGTGGTTATGTGAAGCTCTCCTTACTACGTTGTGGTCACAATATGCACATAATTAGTGTAAGTTGGTGTATCATTCCATAGGATATATGAGATAGCTTCTATTGGTTTGGACAATTTAAAAAAAATATGGAGAGTTGTGTCTTGTATTTTATATAATTTGCCTACAATGTGTGTCTTTCTTCTATGTTTAAAAATTTTTTAAATTGAAAAAAGAAAACTATGTGGAAAAAATAAAAAGTGGGGTAAAGTCAATGAGCGTTTGGTCATCACATTGTGAGAGCTACCCACTGGAACCCGCTTGGACGGCCTTGCCAAACATCTTATTCACGTACGCACTGTGCCTACAAGAGTGTTAAAACCACATGAGAGGCAATGACAACATGTATAACTTGATTGAAATGCGTCCTTCTTAAACCAGCTCTGAGCAATGCTCCAGATAGATGTGTCACCCCTTAGTGTTTGAGTATATTGTTTGAGCTTGCAAATTTGAGGATGAGGTTTCATTTCCTCCATGTGAAATGTTTATGTTTGTTGTTGAAATCATGATTAACTCGTTCGGTCAATCGCTAAAATAGCCCAACTTTGCATGTCGGGTTGGATGTATTTGGTTCATGATAGGTGTTTTTAGTTTTGCATCATCTCTTTTTTTTATATATCACCACTAATCTTCAATTTTGTGTGTGCTTGTGCGAAATTTTAAAAAAAAAAAAAAAAAAAAAAAAGGAAATTTATTTAATAGCGCGCTGCTGATGGAGTTGGGGAGATTGTTTATGCCTATGTTTACATATTTTTATACTTTGCATGTTTAAATTGTGGCTAAATTTGGTAATTTTATGGTTGATATTTTTACTATGAATGGCTATTGTGATTTTTATGGCTTATGGATAATTGTGATGGCCATGTAAGGGCCTTTGTGTTGATGGTGATATCTCCCTTTGTCAATTCCAACAAAAAGGGAGAAAAATATTTAAGGATGATGGTGGTTTATATATATATATATATATTTGATCATGATATTATTTATGGTTTTGGATGTATGTGTGTTTATTTGTTTTGCAGGTAACTGATCAAGACCCATTTTTGGTTTAGGATAGACATAAATTTAGGGAGAGATCTAAAAGTCCATGTACGTTTCCTATTTGCCTTTTCATATAGATCAATGTATAGGATTAGTGGGGCTACTTTGATGTAATATGTCTGATTTAATATAAACATAATTTTTATCGTAGAATGTGACAAAAGGGGAGATTGTTAGAACCTATTTGTCACACTTTACTTCAAAATCCGTGTAGATCTCCCTTAGGATATGTGTGTGCCAAGATGGATGGGGTCTACCATGACTAATCAAGGTTATTTGTCACATTCTCATAGACCTATTTTTTTATTACAAGTTATCTTTTAAAAGTGTTTTAAAATGACCAAAAATAAGGTCTATTGTCTGGGTGTCAACAACGCGTTATGATAGTGTTCACAGCGTGCTGTTTCCACAGCGCACTGTCACTTGATTCACAGCGTGCTGTTGTACCACACAATAGCAAACTCCAAACTTCTTATTTCTTTTGTGAAAAGGGCATTTTGGACTTTTCTAATGTCTTGGTCTTTTGGGGCTTTTAGGGTTTGATTTAAAAGATTTTGAAAAGAGGAGGGAAGTGAAAAAAACTAGAGAGAGCTTCTTCCTCCTTGAGTAAAAACCCTAAACTCCATCTCCTTCAACCTTTTGATATTTTGGATTTACAAAAATAGTTTGATTCAAAAGAGTTCTTTTCTTCTTCATCCTTTTCTACTATTTGCTCAAGTGAGTTGAGTGTATTTTATCCTAGAGATTAGGGTGTGTGATTGATAGCCTTGTGGATCTCAAGGTGGATCGTTGTGCATTCATCAACGGTGGAGAAGTGCATTCAAATCGGAAAGCTATGGAGCGACCCGAGATGGGATGTTGGATTGCAAGAGGGTTTGACATGGCATGTGCATTTGTCAGTATATCATTTGAAATTCTTTGTAATCATTTTTTCATAGTGGATTTGGTGTGTAGACTTTGGTCCTGTGATTTTTTTCCAATGATTGAGTTTCCACATATATCTCATGTAATGGGTGATTGTTGGCGTTATTGTATAATCACTAATTTAATTAGAAATAATCGAATAGGCCGATCAAATTCCGTAGGTCGACGGAATTTCACTATGTGTATCTCCCACGTTTAGTAACAAAGCTCATGAATGTGTTTATCTCCCATGTTTGACCAGCCTTTACTCCGTAGGTTAAACACCTAGTACTAACTGTAAATATGCGAAAGTCTTATTAGATACTCACACCTGTACTAAAGACCGTGCATGCGTCAATCTGCATCTGCCAAAATATTCAAAACAACTAAACAATCGGCTGTTTTAGTCCTTAAGTATATGTGCACCTTCCAAGGTTGGCGAAGGCAGTTTGACCCGTGCACTACTATTGAACAACGGATCATATACCTAATACCAACTAAATTTAGGATGGCCTGGTGGATGTGTCATCTGTACACATCCTCATCATCATCAACATTAAGTCAGCTACACCGTCCTCTTAGAGCACATGACCCAACCAAGTTCCCGGACACATGCAACACCTACACATTAGAGATACCAGTTAAGGATAAAATCCTTGTGGGTAGTCAACCGGAGGTAGGATCAAGGATCAAAATATTGGATTCGTTTCGGTTTCGATCATGACCAAATTGGCCAAAATTTTGACCGAAATCTTCCCTTAGTACATTTTGAGAACGGATATTTTGATTCTCAATTTTGGTATGAACCGAAATCGAAACATTTCGACTGAAATTTTGAACCATGAGTGGGATACGAACTCAACACCTCTGCTTATGTTCTCCATCGTCATCATTTTCATCTTAGTTTTTCTCTTAAGTGTCGATTTGCTACTCGTCTCCTCTCAGTTTTTATTTGGGCAAGTCTTAAAAGTCCATTCTCACTACTCTCTCTATTGATGCTCTCCGGAGTTGAATGCAACGGAATAAAAATAAATCAATCCCCTAATATTTTATGATTTGAAATGTTATGTAAACCAATAAAATAATAGTATTTAATAATAAAAATTTATACAATTGATTTGTGGATTAATATTGATGATCGAAAACTCTCTCTGAAATTTGGAAAATTATGATTTATAAATATTATCTATTATATTTATCAATTAAAGTCTACTCACAACCATCACACAATCAAAATAAAGTACGCAAGACATTTTTAACGTGGAAAACCCATCACAGGCAAAAACCACGGGATCTATCTCAGATCCAAAAGAAAATTCACTATGAATAATAAAAGAAAACTTTACAGTGCTTATTTGGAATGATATACCCTAGCACTCCAATCACCAAACACAATAGCCTTTCTCCATCATACTATCCATAGTAACCATTACCATCAACCTACGTTTCTTGCGAAGGTTCACTTGTTTCAAACAAGCCTTATACAATAGCCTTACATAAACACTTTACCATCAAAGAGATCTAAGAATATAAACAAGAATGGTAGGTAATCTCCATGACTGAAAATGGACCAGAAAAAATTTAAACTCGAAATATTTGGATCAGTTTTGAAACTGCCCGAACTGTCCGAAATATATAAGTTTTTAGGGCACGGACGTCCGTGAATCACTCACGGTCGTCCGTGATCACGGACGACCGTGGGTCCAAAACGAGAAAACTTTTTCTTACTTACTTACTTACTTGGCAAAACCCTTTTCTTACGGAGCAATACTGTTTTTGAGTCATGATTGTGACAAACAAACTTACAATCTCCCCCTTTGTCACAGTCATGATAAAAAAACAGTTTACAAAGACTGATAAAAAAAATACATTCAATTCTCTTGTAAGTCCTATACATCAATCTAGAATGTAAATGCAGAAATTACAACTCTAGTTGCTCCCCCTAACTATTTGCCAAGTCAAAATGAAACCTTAAACCTATATACTACATTGATCTTTGAATTGAAGCTCTTCACCTGTTCAAATAACTAAAGAACACGTTAATAACACAAGTGAAATATAATAAACCATCTCCCCCTTTTTATCATAATGTGACAAAGGGTAAATTTAAGATAAATGTTGAAGTGAAACTTAAACCACAGAGCTACAGTTTTATAACAAAGAAATCATCATTCTGGAGGCGGGAAGTGTGCTCCTGGAGGAGGAAAAACACTATTGAAGCGATTCATCATTGCTTCAAAACCGTCAATCATGGTCATTTGGAGCGAAGAAATTTGCTCCCCATAGATATTAAATCCTGTTTCAATCCGATTAGATAAATGTTGAATTTCAGAATGCATATGTTGCATCTCAGTATGCATCGTATCAAAATGTTGATCATAATAATGACCCTGTGGAACCTGATACGGAGGAACTGGTAGAGGAGCATCAGCAGCTTGAGAAGGGTCTTGTTGAGCAGGAATATCTTCAGGCTCATCCTCATCAGATGTTTCATCGAGCAATTCAACATCGTCTAAATCTAGGATAACTCTTTTGCCTATTTTCTTTAACTTACCTAAAGGTGCCATTGCTCTAGATGTAGACAGAAAAGGAGGAAGAGTCATTTGAGACTCAACAATCTTACTAATAAGTAGAGGAAATGGAAGAGACATTTTAGAGGTATCATCCCTCATGCGGCGAACGATGAATTCAAAAATAATAGAAGACACACATAAAGGACGATTTCAGTCTAACAGGAACATTAGATAAATAATGTCCCAACGCACTTGATCTTTATTGCCCGCTCTTGGTGTAAGAGTAGCAAAAAGAACGTGGCGAAGCCATTGAAATTTGATTTTCAAAGAAGAATAATGCACCGCAACTCCAGTGAGTTGAGACGGTGCAGTGCGCACATGGTCATAGACGGTTGAAGGACTAAACAGAGATTGAATTTGACTTTCATCAACAGGATACCTATAACCATTTTCATTTAACGGAATGCCTAAAATTTCAGAAATAATTGAAGGAGAGAAAGAGATTTTCTTACCATAAACATAGGTGACTGCAAAACACTCCGTCCTATTCTCTACAATCGTGGCGTTGATGAGATTCGCATAAAAACACCGAACTACATCGGTGTAAGCGGAGCCCGTTAGAGAAAGAAGTGGAAGCCAACCTCTAGATGCAAATATGTCATATAAATCATGATCTCGTAGAAAATTTTCAAGAACCACCCGTTCAACTATCAGATTTCGAGTAATAAAAAGACGTTAAAATCGTTCTTCATGACTTTTAGACGGAAAACGTTGAAGTTCAGGCGATGAAGATGAGGAAGAAGCTTTAGCTTTTTTTGAATTTTTCTTATGGAGCGACATGTTATAAAAGTAAAAAAAATTTTGAGTGAAAAAAAATGAGAGAGGCGGTCGAAATGGCGGTTTTTAAAAAAATTTGGACGGACGTCCGTGCTGGTTCTACGGACGTCCGTGGATGTACCAGATATCCGTGAATTTAAAATCAACCGTTTATTTGTTACCTCGGAAATTGAATTGACGGACGTCCGTGTTGACATGCACGGACGTCCGTGAGTTAATGACAATTGTCAGTTAAAGTAACGGCGAAAAGACAGTTTGACTTTTTGAGACGATTCGTATTTCGGACGTCCGTTGTGGCTCACGGACGTCCGTGATAAAAAATGGCAGTGAGCGCCTCTTAGTTCGGACGTCCGAGAGGGTAGAGGCAGTGAAGGAGCATATTTGCGGACGTCCGTGAATTTATTCGGACGTCCGTGAAGAAAAAGTAAAAAAAAATTTTGGAACATGATAAAATTTTTTATTTTATTTTATTTTTTTTTTATTTATTTATTTATTTTTTTTTTTTTACATATATAATACTTAAAACTTTCATTTGTAAGAGTTAAAATATCCTAAAAACGCATAGAAATCAATTTGAGACTTACATAGTTAATAAAGGAAGATTTTTTTAAAAAAATCAACGGTAATTGCAACATCAACATATATTGAATTTATATTGAGACTTACCTTTTTTTTTTTTTTTTTTTTTTTTTTTAAATGTTCTCCATTAAGTAAATGATACTCAAACCTTTTTAAGCTTTCTAAAAAGACCTTTTTAATGAGCGTTAGAATATTGACTCCCAACTAGTTAGTTTAGGGCAATAGATTTTAAGAAATCCCAACGATTTTACTAGCTCAGGTCAATTAGGCTACAAGGTAGAGTAAAAAAAATTTAATATTCAATCTGAAATTTACTTGCTTTCTATTCAACCCATATAGCGAGGGTTAGGCCAATGACTCCTAATTCAGTTGACTTAGGGCATTAAGTATAGAATACTCCACGGGCTTATTAACTCGAGTTGAAAAGGCAAAGTGTAAGAGAGATCAGAATAATACAGAACATTATTTTAACCAAAAAGCTAAAATTCAACATATACTCAAAACATAAGATTGTTGCAATGACAATTTAATTTAAAAAAATTCCTTTATATACTAACAATAATAAGAACCTACCTTGATAATACAGAATATCAGCCAATCGAATCAACTCAAGATATTACAAATGCATTTTTAGAATATTTTACCAAATGTAGACAAATGAAAATTTAGAACGTATTATACAAAATAAAATGAAAGCTATGTAAAAAAAAAAAAAAAAATATATGCATATATATATATATACAATTGAAGAAATAATGATTAATCGATTAAGCATAAACCAATGGATTTTCGAAGAAATTCAAATCGATCAATATCCAACGGTTTTGTAAAAATATCTGCTAATTGTAATTGTGTGTGTATGTACTCCAGAAGTATAATTTTTTCTTCCACCAAATCACGTATGAAGTGGTGTCGAATATCAATGTGTTTTGTTCTAGAGTGTTGTACAGGATTTTCAGAAATACAAATAGCACTGGTGTTATCACAGAACAAGGTCATTACACCTTGAGAAATCCCATAGTCTGACAACATTTGCTTCATCCATAATAATTGAGTGCACCCATTACCAGCAGAAATATATTCCGCTTCAGCAGTGGATAAAGAAACGGAAGATTGTTTTTTGCTGAGCCACGACACTAGACAGTTTTCGATGTAAAAACAACCACCACTTGTGCTTTTACGATCATCGAGTTACCATTAATCGAATCGGAAAAACCAATGATATGAGATGTGGTATCGTAGGGATACCGAGACCTAACTCTAATGTACCGTTAACATAACGAATGATACGTTTAAGAATAGTTAGGTGAGATTCCTTTGTGCACAAATCTAGCACATACCCTGTAAGCAATATCCGGTCTACTAGCGATGAAGATAGAAGACTACCTATCATGCTTCGATAAAGTGTATCCACTACATTTTACCATTTACATCTTTTGTCAATTTCAACGCGTACTCATGGGGGTACATGCAGTAGTTTACTTGATTCAAGCCAAATTTCTTTACGAGTTCTTTTGCATATTTGGATTAGGAAATGAAAATGCCAGTGGAACATTGTTTGATTTGAAGACCTAAGAAGCAATTTAATTCACAGAATAAACTCATTTCAAATTCATTGCTCATAAGAGTTTAAAATTTATGAGCATTTAAGTCTAAGGTGGATCCAAAAATAATGTCATCAACATAAATTTGAGCAAGTAAAATTTGATGATTCTTCTTTCAAAAATAATGTTTTATCCACACTACCACGTTTAAAACCATTTGTGATTAGATATTTTGTGAGTCTCTCATACCAAGCACGAGGTGCTTGTTTCAAACCATATAGTGCTTTTTTAAGTTTAAATACATCATGAGAATGATGTGGATCTTCAAATCCTTTGGGTTGTTCTACATACTTCTCTCAAAACCATTTAAAAAAGCACTTTTTACATCCTTTTGGTATAATTTAAATTTTAGATGATATGCCATTGCTAAGATTATGCGAATAGACTCAAGTCTAGCTACTGGAGCAAATGTTTCATGAAAATCAATACCTTCAACCTGAGTGTACCCTTGAGCCACCAATCTTGCTTTGTTTCTAATGATTTTACCTTCTTCATTGGTTTTATTTTTAAAAATCCATTTTGTACCGATGATTCTAATGTTTGAAGGTCGAGAAACAAGTTCCCACACATCATTTCTTTTGAATTGAGTGAGCTCTTCTTGCATTGCAGTAACCCAATGCTCATCAAGAAGAGCTTCTTTAATATTTTTTGGTTCAAGACTTGATGTAAGAAACATGAGAGAGAAGATTTGACAAATATCTAAATTTTTTTCTAGTGAGTAATTGAGTGGATAAATCACCAATGATAGCAGGCGGTGGATGATTTTTCATATCTCGAGCATAGGAAGGCCTATGTCGAGACTCATGCTCAGAGATATTGTTGAGAGGAATATCTACACTAATATCATCAGTGATATTAGATGTGGTGTGTGTAGAATTTTCACTATCATACGATAAACTCGTGTTATCTAGTCTAATTTTTTCATGATTATTAGGAACAATAAAACTTCATCGTCAATATCTATATTTAAAAATGTAAGAGGAGTCTGATTTTGATCTTCTACAACTACATTAATCGATTCAATGACCGTAAGAGTTCTTAAATTAAAAACCCTATAAGCTCATTGCTTAAAGAGTAACCAAGAAAATACCATAGTCGCTTTAGCATCAAATTTACTAAGATATTCACGATCTCGTAAAATGTGACAAGCACTACCGAAAATGCGAAAATAACTAACTTGAGGTTTTTTAGCATTCCATATTTCATATGGTGTTTTAGTAGTGTTTGGTCTAAGGTATACTCGATTAGAAATATAACAAGCAGTATTAACAGCCTCAGCCCACAGATTTTTAGCCACATTATTAGCATTTAACATAACCCTAGCCATCTCTTGAAGAACCCTATTTTTTCTTTCAACAACACCATTTTGTTGAGGTATGTGAGGAGCAGAAAATTCATGCTTTATTCCATTTAAAGCACAATATTTTGCAAAAGACGAATTTTCAAATTCTTTACCATGATCACTTCGAATTCGAACTATAGCAAGATTTTTTTCAATTTGAGTTCTCTTAGAAATGATGATAAATTCATCAAAAGCTTGAGATTTTTCTCTAAGAAATGCAACCCATGTATATCTAGAAAAATCATCAACAATAACAAGGACATATTTCTTACCTCCTAAACTGCTTGTTCTCATGGGACCTACTAGATCAAAATGTATTAATTCAAGGATCCTAGAAGAAGTAGGAATATTAACTTTTTTGTGCGGAACGCGAGTCTGTTTACCCATTTGACAAGCACTACAAATAGATCCATCTGGTTTACTTAATTTAGGTAAACCTCTAACAAGTTGATCAGAGGCTAACTTGTAAAGATCATGTTTGTTCATGTGGCCAAGCCTCTGATGCCAGATGTTGATCTCATTAGTTTTAGAGATAAGACAATTATTTTGATTAGGATCGCAAAAAGTGTAACAGTTATCGGTAGATCTAATTCCTTGAAGAACAATTTTGTCTTTAGAATCAACAACAGTGCACAAATTTTTTTAAAAAATTAATATTCATTCCATCATCACATAAATGACTAATACTAATGAGATTAGCCTTAAGTCCTTCAACATAAAGGACTTCTTTTAGGTTAGGACATCCAGGTGCATTAATTGTTCCTCTTCCAGTAATTTTACAAGAACTTCCATTACCGAAAGTCACATTTCCTTCTGAGCATGGGCTAAGATGAGAGAAGAATGATTTCTCACCAGTCATGTGCCTAGAGCATCCACTATCAAGGAACCACTTAGATGATTCACTTGCTTTTAGTGAAATATGAGCCACATGAGCAGTCAAATCAGATTTGCGAATCCAAACACGTTTGTATTTAAGATTTGATTTGTTTTGAATCACATGGTTGTTTTTATATTTATGTGTACTACTCAATGAAATGACTTTATTTTTCTTAAAAGTTTGGAAATTAGGAACATAGAATTGAGAGTAATCAAAGTAAAATGGACAATACACATAAGTATGCCCTTTCCATCCACAAGTGTAGCAGATTGGGACTCTCTTATTAATAAATCTAGTATTTGAAGATCTGAAATTATTTTCCTTTTGTCTAGTATTTGAAGATTTGATTTCTTTAACAAATTTTGGAACATGATTTACATCAGGTTTTAGATTTTTATTTACTACATGATGATATCCAATACCAGATTTGTCTGTTGTTCTTTGACTAGAACTGAGTAATTTCTCCATTTTCTCATTAGTCTTGTAAATGTTTGAATATTTTTCGGAAATAAAATCAAGTTCCCTTTTTAGGTTTCTTCTCAAATGATTTAAAAGTTTCATTACTTTCAAATTTTTTAAAAGGTTGTTTCTTATTTTTATAAAAATTTTTAAATTTTTTAACAAATAAAGCAAGTTCATCTGAATTATCAGAATCACTGCTAGAGTCAGATTCAACCTTAGATGATTTAAATGCAACACTTTTGGTGACATGATTATCTTGAATTTCATATTCATAAGTTTGTAATGACCCAACGAGTTCATCTAAATTTAGATTGTCAACATCTTTAGATTCAACAATAGCATTAACTTTTGATCTGAATCTTTTAGGTAGAGACCTTAGTATTTTTCGCACAATTTTAGTATTAGAAACAGGTTCTCCTAAATTGAATAAGCCATTTACAATATCATTTAAGCGAATATAGAAATCAGAAAACTTTTCATCGTCATCCATGCGAAGATTTTCAAATTGAGAAGTGAGCATTTGAAGTTTGGAAATCTTTACTTGAGGAGTTCCTTCATACGTGGTTTCAAGAATTTTCCATGCATCTTTGGCTATGATGCTAGTACTTATTCGACGAAACTCGTAGCGATGAATCGCCCAAATAAGGCATTTAGGGCCTTGGAATTATAACCAAGATTATCATATTCTGATCAGTCCATAAAGATCTTGGTTTAATAGTAGTATGTGGTATATTATCGACAACAGAGGTCGTAGTTGGTGGCGACCATCCGTCCTCAATAGAATACCAAATGTGAGGATCAAGTGAACTTAAAAATGCTCTCATCCTTGCCTTCCAAAGAAGGATAGTTAGAGCCATCAAACGAGGAGGTCTAGCGAGAGACGACCTTCTCTCTAAGATCGTGATATCCCAAATTAGACATAACACTTAATTTGTTAAAATTTACCAAGTGACCAGGCTTTGATACCAATTGAAATTTGGAAAATTACGATTTATAAATATTATCTATTATATTTATCAATTAAAGTCTACTCACAACCATCACACAATCAAAATAAAGTACGCAAGACATTTTTAACGTGGAAAACCCATCACAGGCAAAAACCACGGGATCTATCTCAGATCCAAAAGAAAATTCACTATGAATAATAAAAGAAAACTTTACAGTGCTTATTTGGAATGATATACCCTAGCACTCCAATCACCAAACACAATAGCCTTTCTCCATCATACTATCCATAGTAACCATTACCATCAACCTACGTTTCTTGCGAAGGTTCACTTGTTTCAAACAAGCCTTATACAATAGCCTTACATAAACACTTTACCATCAAAGAGATCTAAGAATATAAACAAGAATGGTAGGTAATCTCCATGACTGAAAATGGACCAGAAAAAATTTAAAACTCGAAATATTTGGATCAGTTTTGAAACTGCCCGAACTGTCCGAAATATATAAGTTTTTAGGGCACGGACGTCCGTGAATCACTCACGGTCGTCCGTGATCACGGACGTCCGTAAGTTCACTACGGACGACCGTGGGTCCAAAACGAGAAAACTTTTTCTTACTTACTTACTTGGCAAAACCCTTTTCTTACGGAGCAATACTGTTTTTGAGTCATGATTGTGACAAACAAACTTACACTCTCGATTACCTCTCACATGAAGTCTAGCCACAAATTTTAACATATCTCGAGCTATTGGCCTTCGATCTACCCATTGATATTCTATTAATTAATTAGTTTACAATTTTTTAAGTTTTATACAAAGTTATTTAACATACCTATCATGTAAGGATGCAAGCTTTGATCCGAACACCGAAACCGAATTGAAAACTGAGGGTCCTAAATCGGACCAAATTGAACTGAACCAAACCACAATTCGGTTCAATTTAAATTTGGATGGCTTGAAATCGAAAATCGAGGGTGTAAGTTGTGTAAACCGAAAAAATCGAAAAAACAAAAAAAAATACATAAAAAAATAGAAAAGTAGGTAAAATACTTACACCGAACCGAACTGAATCGGTTTCAGTTTCAGAAAAGAAAAAAAATACCGAACCGAATAGGTTTCAATTCGGTATCAGTTTGAGGTGTACTGAACTGAATACTGAAAAATTCAGGTTCAATTTGATTCGGTACACCGAACTTGCGTCCCTACTACCATAAGGAAGCTATCCACATGTCCTATGACACTAGACTAACCTAATATTCAATTAATTAATTAGTTTCAACAACTCCGATGACCACATCTGGGACCTCCATAATCCTGTATATCTATCACAGCGGGAACCACGCTCACTAATCATGACGTTGTGGTAGATTTAGATTGTCTAGCTTACTCTCTCGAATTATTTTATAATACATATAAACTAATTATCATTTCATACAGGATGATTATCGCTGAATTTTGGTATCATCGAAATAATTCGGCGGTGCCAAATAGCACAAATATATTGATCGATGAATTTTTAATAGCTTATCCATCGATTATCTTATTTGTGGAAAGATCTCTCAATTCACTCATATATTAGCCGAGATTTCGACGTCAATGATGAGTGAATCAAAGATCATTCTCATCAATCTGGATCGGTTTTATAGATTCTTCAGTCTAAGGCACTAAACGTATCTGTATATAAATTTGCAGATGCCCAAGAGAAACATAGCAAGCAAAGGGAAAACGGATCAGAAGAAGCATAATGTGCATTCAGATGCACACTCATGTTTTAAATTAGAGCTTACAATATTCAGATAAGGGAACGAGATATGAGGACTACCCAGGCAGGGGGCACGCTGCCCCCTGCGACCCCCCATGGAGCTCAGTGTTGTGGCTCTGTGTACAGTATAACCTGCTGATCAGTACCATCAACAGAATTAAAGGCATAATCTCAACATAAATTATGGTGATCTGATTACTTTGATGGATGTTCTTTGGGTAACCCCGGTCATCCCGGAGGTGGTGGTCTGATTCCTAATCGTAATGATTAGATCCTCTATTCATTCAGCCTGTTTTTTGGTGTTTGCTGTAACATCGGGGCCGGGTTAAAGGCTGCTGAATATGGCATAGGGAAACTTATTGGGTTGGCTTCAGAATAGCAGCAATGGATTTATTGGCCCATTCCTAATTCTATTGAGCGTATGACTGCCAGTATTCATATGATATATAATCTTGTTCTTCAAAGTAATAATCAGGGATTCGATGGCTCGCTAAAGAGGGTGCCAATATAGGTCCTTCTGGCATCAGCTCATTTCTTTAGTTGTATCTTTTTGGGCCTTCTCTAAGGTCGGGTTTTTTTTTTTTTTTTTTCTCCGAAACTACATACGGTGTAGTCCGGGAACTTGTTGAAACTAATGATACACCCAAAAATTGCCCCGGTCCGGGTTAGCCCCAGAACATGGCCTCCGCCAACCATGAGTACATATAAGGTTAATTTTGATGGTGCGCGGTGCTCTCAAAATGGGGCGGCTGGTATAGGTGTTAACATTAGAGATCACTTGGGGCGTGTGATGGGTGCCCTAGCAAAGAATTGTAAGAGCGTCTCGTCAGTTGATCATTGTGAGGCTATTGGTCTACTTGAAGTGGTTCAATTCGCTGCCGATACGGGATTTAGAAGACTCATTTTCGAAGGTGACTCTTCTAGGATTGTTCATGGTATTGATAGTCGGGGCGATGATTTATCGGAACTCGCAAATCTTTTCGATAATATAAAAAATGTTTCCACAATGTTTTCGGCGTGCTCTTGGATGCTGGTGAATAGATCAGTAAATAGTGTTACCGATGTGTTGGCCAAACTAGGTGTTAACGATAAATGTAATGAAGTCTGGTTGGAGGATGTCCCGCCCCACATCTTTGATATTGTTATTTCTGATTTTTCATGATTAAATAAAATATTATCTTCTATAAAAAATAAATAAATAAATAAATAATAATAATAAAGATGAACAACTCTATTAATATTTGATAATAAAAAAAACGACAATGCAAGGACACAACCAGACGTAGGCCCACAGAGCAATATTTGATCAAGCAATGGTACTACCGGTTTCTTTATTCAGCTGAGCTTAGCGTCCAGCGGGACTCTGATCATTTCAAATAGTAAATGTTGTTTTGGTATTTTTATTTTACAAGGTGAGGGCTCCCAACGTTAAGCTAGCCTTTATATATATATATATATATATATATATATGAAAATGGGTCCTCCTATAGGACGTGGTCATAGGGTTCGAACCCTAGAACGTAGGCACTCAAATTCTAAATTGACACTAGTTCCCATTAGGGCTCTCCCAGCTCTCTAGGTTTTTAGAAAATAATCATAATTTTTTGAACTTTTTAATGTTGTATTAGGTTTGACCCCAACGCACCAACGTTAACTCGCTTCAACGGGAACAAAATTCGCTCGAGCGAGGTGAGCACTCCGAATGAAAGTTTTTCACAGGTACAAGTCGCTTGAGCAATTTTGATTTTCGCTTGAGCGGCCAGGGCACGGCTCAAAAGTAAAACTTTCGGATATAAGTCGCTCGAGCGCCCGCGACGACGCGTGATGCCTAAGTTACGTGCAGATTTCATTTTTTAGCAATTTTTCTTAGGATAAAAGTAGGATTTGGGACTTCTATATAAAAAGAAAATTCATGGACGAAAAAGGCTCAAGAGAGTTTTTTTGAGAGATATTTTCAAAAGAGAAACTTGGGTGAATACTTTTGAGAGGCAAGGTATTGAAGAATTGTTTGGATATTGAAGATCTTATTGAAGTCGTTCTTGTGCCGGAATCGCTACTATATTTTGGCAGATCTCTTCTCTGTTCTTTGAAGGACCGCATCATTGGTTTAACAACGGGTTTGCTGTTGAATATAATATTTGATCTTGTTTGAAAGTGCATTAGAGATGAGAGTGTGTGCGTTGTAAAAGACATAAATAGTGCATATACTCCCGTGGACGTAGCCCTCGATTAGATGAACCACATAAATCTTGTGTTGTGGTTGTGATTATTCATTAATTTTTTTTTATTTTTCTGCACTCATCGTGATCGGCAGTTCGTTAGAGTGGGTTGAAATTCCTAACAAGTGGTATCAGAGCTAGGTTCTCGCTACAATGGTGTTGAAGTTCGAGGTGAAAAAGTTTTCAGAGAAGAATAATTTCGCTTTGTGGTAAGTCAAGGTCACAAATCTCCTTATCTAATAAGACATTAATAATATTCTATTTGGGAAAGAGATTGGAAAGAAGACAGAGATGTCCGATGAAGAATGAAACTCTATTGATAAGAGAGTCATAAGTACTATTTGATTGTGTTTGTCTGATGAAGTTGTGCACAACGTTTTTCATGAGAAGAAAATCGTGGATATGTGGAAGAATATGAAATCTCTCTACATGTCAAAGTCGTTGTATAATAGACTCTTCATAAAGAAGCAACTCTACACCCTTCATTGAAGGCTGGTAAGAGTATACAAGATCATTTGAATTCATTTAATAAAATAGTTAGTGAACTATTAAACATTGAGATAAAACTTGAAGAAGAAGATCTTGCACTTCTCTTGCTCACTTCATTATCACCATCTTATGAGCACCTTGTTACCATATTAATTTATGGTAAAGATACTATTATCGTCGAAGAAACTATTGTTGTACTTCTTTCCGACGAATTGAGAAAACAACTCGAATCTAAATCTAAAGGAATTAGTCTCTTGAGCGAAATTAATCATAATCATGATTGCAAAAGAGATAAGTTCAGAGGGGATAATAAATCAATGAAAGGAAACAGTAGGTCTAAATCCAAGGGTGGCAGAAAGGATGTTATTTGCTACTTCTGTAAGTAAGCTGGACATATTTACAAATATTACAAGCAAAGATTGAATAAAGATTAAGGTGATAAAGGGACTTCGCAATAGGCCAACATTGTTAAGTCCGATTTCAATGAAGACCTATTGTGTGCATTGTTAAGCTCCAGTCAGTTTAATGGTAGATGAATCCTAGATTTAGGGACATCATATCACATGTGTCCTTATAGGGATTAGTTTGACCAATATAAAGAAGTTAATGGTGGGACAATAATGATAGGGAATGATAGTGTATGTGAAGCAGTGGGTATCGGTTCTATCAGAATCAATATGTTTGATAGTTGTGTTCGCACTTTGTTCAGTTTTTAAGTATACCCTTGTAAGTATACAAGATCAGTTGTAGCAAGACAAGAATACAAATATCATACCCACAGGGAAGCACATAATTAAATTAATTATAAAGAGAATAAAGATGCCCAAGAAAGTACCAAGGGAGAGAAAGTTGATTTGCTAAGCCATTACCACACGATGCTAGAACGATAAACGTAAATTAATCTATGTAAGAATAAATAATGACAAAGAAAATAACAATTAAGAGATCATCATGGAGTTTGCTAACCCTAGATTTATAACTTCTTTACAATTAATCACACGATTTCATACCACACCAATATACCATCATTTATTAAGAAGAAAAATGAATCGTAAAGAATGTGATTGTTGATCCGACATACCCTATCCAAACACTGTGACTCATCCTAATACGGCATGAATCATATGAAAGGCATAGCGTATCTCAAATTCGAAATCACAGCAGTAAAAATCAATCACTCGACAGTCTAGGTCAGCTTGCATGAACAGATCTAGATGGAATGACCCTTTTATGGTCGTCGATAATCAAGATCGATGACTATAAATGAACATTCGAGAATATTCTATTAAGCACACACTTCTTAACAGAATGATTCAATGACAATAATAAGAAATTGTAGAATTAACAATAAAGCAATTACTCATCTAGGAGTCATTTCCTCCTTGAATGAGAGGGTTTAGCCGCTCATCATCGATCTACACGCTCATTGTAAACCAAAAGCCATTATCTAAACATGCTATTTTATTTATCAAAAGATCTCTCCTTACAATGCTTTTGTCCTAAAGAAATTACAAACTATGATTCAAAAATTGTAAAGAAAAACTACTACCTTAAGAAATTCTACTAGCAGAGAACCTCTTAACCCTAAGCCATAACATTGCTTTTATAGGGAGCAGACAGAACAACTTTCAAAATAGGCTCAATCGATTGAAAATCAATTCTCAATCGATTAAGTTCAAATCCACTTTTTGGCAAAATCAATTGAATTTGAATTCAATCGATTGAGTTCAAAAATCAATTGATTGAATTAATTCAAATTTAAAGTAAAGGGGGGAAAAGCTGTCATACTTTTCAATCTGTTGAGATTTAGTTTTGAATCGATCGACAAGGACAAGTAAAGTCTTCATTCTTCTGGTGGATGCTGGGCCAATCAATTATTTTCACAGATTTTGGTACTTCTGTTGGTTTCTTAGTCCCTTGTTCTTGTATAACCCTCAATTATCCTCTTTTATGCTCTTTCAAGATCCAATAGTTAGAAACACCTGAAACCACTAAAACTATATAACAGCCGTCAAATAGCTTTCATCGGATAGCTAAATGTAGGAATTAAGGTATGAAATATAGTCATATTTCGACACAAATCACGCTCTTACTGAGGTTAGGCATGTGCTTGATTTGAAGAAAAATCTGATCTCGTTGGAGGCATTGGATGAAATAGGATGTGGAGTCATCCAAGAATCCGATAAACTAAAGGGCGAACGTGGTGTTATGACTTTGATGAAAAGTGAAAAGATGAAAATTTTATATACTTAAATAGGCAATACAATCAGCGACAGTGGTGTTGCAGTTACGACAGATTCTAATTATCTCTCTGATTTGTTACATAAGAGGCTTGGTTACATAAGTGAATGTAGGCTGGGAGAGCTCATAAAGAACAAGATAATTTTTGACATTCAAACTTGTAAGCTAAATTTCTATAAATATTATATTTTCGGGAAGCAAAAGAAAGTCAGATTCTCCACATGAAAGCATACTTTGAAGGGGATGATTGATTATATACATTCTGATGTATGGGGACCGGCTAAAGTCACTTCGGTGGGTGGAGCCAACTGTAAGAAAGTTTGGGTATATTCGATTAAAAATAAATCAGATGTGTTTTAGAAATTCAGGTAGTGGCAGAGTATGGTTGAAAAGTAGATAGATAGAAAGGTGAATATTTTCAAATCAGATAATGGTGGAAAATACTTGTCATCAGAGCTCAAGGCTTACTGTGAAAATCAAGAGAATGTTAGACACTTAACAATTCATGAAAATTTTCAGTAAAATGGTGTAGTAGAAATGATGGATATAACACTATTAGAAAAAGCGCAGTGTATGTTGAATCATTCCAGCTTGAGTCATGGGTTCTGGGTAGAGACAGTGTACACGACATATTACTTGGTCAACCGGTCGCCTTCAGCGGCATTGAACTCGAAAACTACAGATGAGGTTTGGTATGGAAGACATGGGAATTACTCTCATTTGAGGGTGTTTGGATGTGCGACATATGCATTATTTCATGGAAGTAATAGATCCACGTTGGATCCAAAATTTAAAAAGTGTCTTGATTGGCTATGACGAAGGAGCCAAAGGTTATCGTTTGTGGGATATAAATCTCACAAAGTGATTGTTGAAAGGGGGGTTATTTTTAACAAAGATAAGTTTCTGATGAAAAAGGAGGAAGATAAACCTCAGCCATCTGGTGAACCACAGGTACAAGCTGATGTTGAAAGGCATGAGCAAGATGAGAAAGATAATGAAGACTATGATGACACAATTTCTCAAGACTTGCAATCCCAGGTACTGGTTCTAGTTCAGACTATCTTGAGAAAGTCAGTAAGGACAAAAAAACGTCCTGAAAAATTCAAGGACATGGTTCTTTTAACACTTGTACTTATCAAAGAGAATGCCATGAACATATTGATTAAACCGATTACACAGAAGAAGTTTGAGCATTGCTTAAACTTGATTAAAGACGTGGTTGGAGATGAAACCTAGGTGGAGATTGTTGTATTAGGTTTGACCCAAACACATACTCGCTCGAGCGGGAATCAAATCCGCTCGAGCAAGGTGATCACTCCGAAAGAGGATTTTTCACTGGTAAAAGTCGCTCAAGCAATTTTGGTTTTCGCTCGAGCGACCGGGGCATGACTCAAAGGTAAAACTTTCAGGTATAAGTCACTCGAGCGACTTTGGTTCTCGCTCGAGCAACTCGCAACGACGCGTGATGTCCAAATTACGTGCAGATTCCATTTTTTGAGCAGTTTCTCTAAGGATAGAAGTAGGATTCGAGACTTTTATATAAAGAAAAATTCATGGACGAAAAGGGCTCAAGAGAGAGAGAGCTTTTTTTAGAGAGTTTTTCAAGAGAGAAACTTGGGTGAATATTTTGGAGAGGCAAGATGTTGAAGAATTGCTTGGGAGTTGAAGATCCGATTGAAGCATTCTTGGGTCGAAATCGCTAATATATTTTAGTAGATCTCTTCTCTGTTCTTTAAAAGACCACGTCATTAGTTTAACAACGGGTTTATTCTTGAAGATCGTGTTTGATCTTGTTTGAGAGTGCACTAGAGAAAAGAGAGTGTGTGCGTTATAAACATTCATAAATAGTGCATATACTCCAGTGGACGTAACCCTCGATTGGGTAAACCACGTAAATCTTGTGTTGTGATTGTGATTATTCTTTGCTTCTTCTTATTTTTTCGCATTCATCGCAATCGGGAGTTTGTTAGAGTAGGTTGAATTCTTAACATTCAATCCTTCAAATCACAAGTCAATTATATTGATCCACCCAACAAACTTTGTGTATTGAAAATTTCCAACTTTAACCCATTATTAAACGGTGGACAAAAACACTTCTAATTTTTTTTTCTACAGTAGATGGTACGGGCAAGTTACCACAACACCCTAACCTCGAATCGGTTGTCACGTGGCGCAGTGGTGGAACCAGGATTTTCATCTAGTCGGGGTGCAAGTCAAAGAGACAAATTTCGACAAAATTCTCTGGGATTCACAGAAATAGGAGTCAGACAAAACTTTTAATGAAATTTCGGTGAGTTCTCCGAAATTGCCAAATTTTCATTAATTTCAACGAATTTAACAAAGTTTTGCCAAAATTGTGGGACTACGATCTTAAGATCTATGGTGTTGAAATTTGGGACGAAAGATAATTTCCAATATTTGATTAAAAAGGTCAACAATATTAGCACTTATATGCATGCGTGAAAAGATCCACTTTTGGATATGAGAGATGGGTACCTCTATTTGCGTCCACGCATTCTTTGAAAGCAACCACATCTCAAACTCTTTGAAAGCCAATCATTGTTTCCGATTTGATGATGGAGATCATTTTTCACCTGAATCTTCCATACAATAGATCCTAAGATTATGTCTCACTTATCAGACGGTCCGTTTTTTATTCTATGTGTTATAGATCCAAAAAATTAACCATAATTCACGTTTTACTATGATGTATGCCATATGATATCAAAAAAATGTCATATGAATCAAGGATTTTTGGAGAATTTGTCACACATGGAATGAAAATAGACCGTCTGATAGGTAAGATATGATCTCAAGATCTAGTTTGTGGAAGATCGAGGTGAAAAACGATCTCCATCATCTTATCTGGAGCAATCAATGACTTTCCAGGGATCTTGGGCATGGGCGCTTTTAGAGAATGTGTGGGCGCGAACAGAGGTACCCATGAGAGGTTTAGGGAGCAAAAATAGATGCTTAGTTGAGTAATGATGTGCTTTATTATTTGTAACTATAAATATACTCTTTATAAATAGGTGTAGATAATGATTCCCTTATTGACTTAAAAAACTACGTAAAATCACCTATCTTCTTATATGAATTTTTTTATTTATTTTTAACCTTTTAGAAATTCAGTGCGGACGGACACCCACACTGGTCCCTTAGTGGTTTCGCCACTGACGTGGCGCTCATTTAGCCCCATCGTAGGGTTCAACTGTGCTACCATGTCATATATATATATATATATATATATATATATATATATATATATATAGAGAGAGAGAGAGAGAGAGAGAGAGAGAGGCCCAGGGATATGCGTTCGGGTGTAGAGATATCTCTACGCCAATTGATATGAGTGTGACACATAGTGCCCTTTTGTAAAGTGGGTGGCACGGGGCCCACTTTACTAACTAAAGTTAAATTTTTAAAAGTCAAATACCCTTTTCAGTCGTCATTCTTGACTTTTTTTAAGTCTCTTTCTTTTCTCTATTTTTTCAAAAAAGTGTCAGACTTAGTTTTTCATGCATATTTTATTCAAAAAAAGTGGCGCCCGGAAGCGAAGCGCTACCACCTCGGGGAGCGAAGCGCCAACACTCCGAAACGAAGTGCCAACACCTCTAAAATGAAGCACTGACGCCTCGTTTTAGAGGCGTTGACACTTCGTTTAGGGGCGTCGGCGCTTCGAAAAAAATGAAATAAAAATTATCGAAGCATCGACACACCTAAAATGAAGCGCGACGCTTCATTTAGGAGAGCTAATGCTTCCATTTAAAAAAAAAAATAATAATTTTATTTTTTTCCGAAGCATCGACGCTCCTAAACGAAGCGTTGGCACTTCGTTCTAGAGGTGTTGGCGCTTCCATAAAAACAAATTGTTTCTTTTTAAATCAAAGCACCGGCGCCTCTAAAATGAGGCGCCAACACATCTCTGTAGAGTTGTTAGCACTTCGCTACCGGGCGGTCGGCGCTCATATTTTTTGAGTAAAATATACTTGAAAAAGTAAGTATGCACTTTTTTAGAAAAAGAGAAATAAGAGAAAAAAGAAAAAGAATTTAAAAAGACTTCTAAAAAAGTCAAGAATGATGGCTGAAAACGGTATTTAACTCTTAAAAATGTAACCCTAGTTAGTAACATGGGCTCCATGCCACCCATCACTTCACAAAAAGGGCACGCGCTCTATGGCCGAGCACATATTTTCATTTTCCATATATATAAATATTTGAAAAGATTGAGTTAAACCTGGCTCAGGGTTTGATACAAAATGAGGTCAGCTTCGGGCTTGATATCCCGAGCCGGTTGGGTCTTCAATAATCTTTCTGGCCAAGCTCCGGCGTAGCCAACCCAAACCAGCACAGTAGTTCTTTCTTCCCTTGGGACTTTCAATGTGCCCCTATGGACCAAGATAACCCTTCACAAATGTGGTTGTGTTGGATTAGACCTAATGTAATACATAAATGTAGGCCCAAAATTTTCTTTTTATTGCTAAAAAATTGCATATCCAAAGGTTTTTTTTATTATTTATTTTATTTTATTTTATTTTTGAGAAGTCACATATTCATTCATTAATTAGTAACTTCTTCATTTTCTTTGACCAATCTCAAGTTTGTGCACTCCTTAATTTTATTTGCATTATCAAATACTTAATTTTAATATTTCAGATTCTCTAATAAACAAAATTTATTCTCTGTCATGATATCTGGGTCAATTTGATGATTTAACCTATATGGCGCCGCTACTAAATAAGCATATCGCTATCTTATTTTTAATGAATTTTGCAATCTAATTGTAGTGAACAATTTATCTAGACCACACCACGATCACTGTTGAATCCTATCATTCGTCATATTAGATTGATTTTGTGCTGTTGAATCCTATCATTCGTCCTATAATTGTAGTGAACAATAAATCAGTCTGCGTGATTTATCAAGGCACCGCTGCAACTGAATTTCCGATCTAAATAGATTGATTTTGTGCTGAGAATCTAATGGAGGTGAATTTATGCATGCCATTTTGGATACAATTTGACAAAGTCATGAAGAACTTTGTGGGTTTATGTCAACCATGCAGACTGATTTATTCCTTTCTCTTGCTCCTGACGCATTATACTTATGTATGCTTTGTGGACAGGATCTAAGTATATCAAATATCTCTTTTTGGTGGTTTTAAGAGAGGTTGGTATGTTTTCTAGTCTTCCAATGATGAGATTGGTGGATTGTAGGACAGTTCGAAGGATCTGATTTGATCAAGCTTTGCTTGTTTAATGGTGTCGGCAGAGGGAGCGGAGTAGCATTGGTGGTAGTCTCACTGGGGTGCTATTATTGGATCTGAATCCAACAGCCATATGAAGAGATATTTGTTGAAAGTTGAGAACAACATTATCATATATAGAACTGATATATGAAAACTGAATTGGAATGGGTCACTGTTTTTTAATTGAAGTGTGTTACTGCATGCAAAGGACCTGATCCAAAGATCTGTGAGTCGAAAATTGCATTAAAAAAAATTGTATCAAAGCGGTCAAATCCCTTTCCTTTAAATATCCAAACTTGTGTTAGCCATTCATTATAAGAATTTTGTACAGAAGAATCGACATTTGAAGAATTTTGGTAATTAGCTAGTGTGAGTAACTTCCCTGATCCCAAGTTACAAGTTTGACATGTGTAGTCCATCAAATGAATGCAAACTTAAAGAGAATTTCTTCTCAGTATGACAATCATTGTCGGTCTTTTTGTGCTAAATATAAAATAGAATAATTATTTCTTTTATATTATTTACAGGTTATTGATGTGTACTATTAGCCAAAATGTTGTCAGAGGCAAAAAAAAAATAACATTAAAAATATAAAAATCTTCATTGGAGATGGCTCCAATAATATAAGAAAACTTATTGGAGACCTATCTCCAATAGTAGAAGATCACTATTGAGGACGGCTGAAAGTTATCTCCAATATGCATTGAGATGACTATGGTCGTCTCCAATAAGCTCAAATATTAGGGATGGTCAAAAGCCACCTCCAATATGTACTGAGACACTACAAAATAAAAGACTTTTGGAGACTATTATTGGAGACAACTTTTCGAAGTCGTCTCTAATAACCATTTATTAGAGACGGCCATTTGAAAAGCCGTCTCTAATTCTTTTATTAGAGACCGCCATTTTAAAAGCCGTCTCGATTTCTTTTATTAGAGACCGATATAGCCGTCTCTATAAGGTCCACTTCATGTATAAGTAGGTGGTAGCTTTAGAGACTACATAAAAATCGTCACTAAATGTCTCGTTACCACCAATAGAGACAGTTCAGCCGTCTCCAAGTGATCTAGTTTAGGTCGTAAGTTTTTGTTTTTTATATTTTTTTTTAATAAGAAAAAGTCGTAGGTTATATTGTTGGCGGTTGCAAATAACTTAACTCGACCTGGCCCTATATATAGGCACCGCTCACAAATATACTTCACGTCTTCAACTCGCGGCGAGGTGACAACGGAGGCTCATTCTCTCTGATCTCCGAGAGGGAAAACCCAACCAAAACCCTAACAAAGATCTCAGATCTCAAAAACCTAGCATCTTCTCACTCTGATTCCACAAAGAGATGTCTCGATTTCTAACATTCTTCGATACTCAAGGAAATCGACGCCTCTAAATTCAGACTCATGTCTTCAACTCGTCGCGAGGGGACAACTGAGTCTCGTTCTCTCTGATCTCCGAGAGGGAAAACCCAAGCAAAACCCTAACAACGATCTCAGATCTCAAAAACCTAGCATCTTCTCACTCTAATTCCACAAAGAGACACCTCGATTTTTGACATTCTTCGATCCTCAAGGAAATCGATGCCTCTAAATATAGACTCTGCAAAAGATCTAAGGTAATTCAATTTAAAATCTGTCATCTTCTCGATTTTGATTCGCTATTTTGTATTTTTTGGCCGTTTTCTGTCCATAAATTAGTGATTGTTCAGTAGATTAGGATGACCTCCGTTGAGTTTTGACATTAATATAAAGAATTACCGATATAAGTGATAGATGCTTTGTTCTTATTAGATTTAATATAATTATGCACGGATCTGATAGTTTTGTGAGAAAATTTTGAACCATCTTCTTGTTTTCCTATTGATAGTGGTGATGAAATACAAAACATGTAATTAGGAAGCTAATTTTAACTATTCAGTTGTTTCTATTGTCTAATACTAGAGCTTTTGTTGTTATGATGAGATCTATTTTGATCGAACATATTGATGCACGGATCTGATGGTTTTGCGAGGAAATTTTTCATCTTCTCCTTTAGCGGAAAAAGATATATAGTCTTTCTTAAAAGCTTACTTTTCAGATCCTTGGCCATGTTCAGCCGGCCTGTTTTTTCATTCCACTAGCCAATTTATGTTTTTTCATTCCTACTTTGTCTAAAAAAATTGATAATTGGGAATCATACAGAGAAAACCAAAAGTAAAAACAAAAATTAAAGCAAAGGTAAGATTTGATTAGGAATGAACTCGAAATCTACTTGATAATGAGAAGAAATTAGCGGAGATTTTATGATTGTTTTATTGAGAAAAAAGTGAGTTTTGCCTTGACTTTTGAGCCCTCCACCATCCCAATCCAAGTTTTATCCTCCGTTGATTGTAAATAAGTCTTTAAGATCGTCTTTTGTCTTCTTGCTACAACTGATCGCACATATTCTCCGCTTTGATTCTTGAAGTCATTGTGGTTCAGATGAAGTGAAATCAGAGGAATTAAAAGTGTGTCTTAACATAGATTTGTGGATAGATCATGCAATTCTTATCGCTGATGATATCAAGTTTAATGCAGAAAAGTCTGAACTAGAATATTGTAAAATTGGGGCAGTTTTCTCGTGTTTTGACACGCTACAACTGATTCTACATTTAGGTTTTTATCTACTTTGCGGTCCTCGTAAAAAAATGTCATACAAACTAAATAGCTAGGTGGAATACCATATAGCTAGGTTATGACACTGAAGTATAGGCATAGCGCCATCGTGACACCATGTAGGTTACAAATACTAGTTTTCCCTGGCTCATTTGGTTTAACACTCGGCCAGTACATCTCCCATTCACTGCTAGAGTCAACAATATGTTCCCATGTTAGGTTTGTGTCTTATGACTCCTCTGCTCCTTCACTTAGAGTTTTTACTGTTTGTTCAGTTGATGAACCTCAAAAAAGTAAGAAGGCAGCTTCTGAATTATGTTTGCAGAAATATGGGCATGATGAGTAGATATGATTAAAATTAAAATCATATTCTGGTCATCGTAACCCTTCTTGAACATGTGGAAATTGTATAGGAGAAGGCGCTTCATGTGAAGCTGAAGTATACCAATGGAATACTTACAGACTAATGGGGTTGACCATGATGAGATATTTGCTAGTGTAAGCTAATGAGATATTAATTTATCTCAAGTGCCTAATGTAACAGAGGTCTTTACATCTTATCGATGAAAAGAATTAAAATCACAGAGAATTACAACTTATCAATGGCCTCCTCTCTTTGGGATAAAACCACTGCAACGGCCTAGCTCCTCAGCTTTCAACAAGTGCTCATGAAGACCTTCTACCACGATAAGAAATAGGAAGGGTAATAAGGGATCTCCTTGTCAAAATCCATTTCTAGCTGGAAAGTACTCATATGGAGCGCCGTTTGTTAAAATAGATTGATGGAAGAGACACATTCAAAAATCCAATTTTGACACCTGTTGCCCATTTCCATTCGCTCCATCATATAATCTAAAAACCCCAATCTGCAAAATCTTATGCTTTTTCAAAATCAACCTTTAGAATTAGACCTGGGTTCTTATTCTTGTGCTGTGATTCCATGCATTCGTATGCAATCGAAATCCCATCCAAAATTTGGCTACCGCGGATGAAAACCGTTTTGATTATCTGAAATAATTTCGTCCAAAATTTCCTTAAGGCGATTGGCCAACGCCTTGCCAATTATTATCTAATTCGTAGCCCAAACTGACCGGCTGAAATTTATTTACCTCGTCCGCGCCATGAGCTTTTCGAATCTGCGGAATGAATGTTGATTGATTTCTTTTCTGATAATTCTGGTTTCGTAAAATTCTCTGAGCACCGCCATTAAATTCTCTTTAATGAAGTCCCAACATTTTTGGAAAAAAAGGATGGAAACCCATTCTACCTGGGTGCTTTTTCATATTTGAGCTCCGCAATTGAGAGATGGTGTGAAATGAAATCCCATCCAACTTGGGTCAAACCATGTTTTCGAAGAAAATCTTGTAGTGAAATGTTCTACAGATTCCTCCGTGCCCTTCTGTAAATTGTCCCTCTGTTCCACAAGCTCCGAAAAACGTTTCTTACTGTTTGCAAGATCAGCTTCCAGTTTGCAATAGACATTCCTGAGCTGTTGATAGTGGTGGGCGTTTGCGGAATCAATAAAAATATCATTGCTATTGTTTTAGAGCCAAAGAAAAAAAAAAAAAAAAAAAAAAAACACTTGTTCAACTACTTTGTAGTTTGTTTTCTTCTTTATCCTTTTCCAACTACTTTGTGGTTTGTATTTGAGCTCTCAACGAAAGTGAATGGATGTGACTTGTTCTAGAAAAAAGGTTGGAGGTTATTCCCCATATGAGGACCATATAATAAAAACTAATTTTTTAAAATAATCCTGTAAAAGTAATAGCTATTTTACTATATTAAGTTCCAATGCTAATGCTGGCACCAAAAAACCAGATACTGTGATCCCTGCCTAAAACGTTCACCGCCAACAAATTATGAGGCATGAATTATCAGAGAACACAGCTGATTCAGTTGGAAAAAGAGAACCCAGCTGAATTAGCTAGTCAGTAGCTAATTCAGTCACTTAGGCTATGTTTGGGATTGCTCTTTGGAGGCAAAGAGCAGCTCTCTGCTCTGGTGCAAAGCACTTTAGTATAGGACTGTTGGTTAGGTTTCCTCTTTCTTGAGAGTGAAAGAGCTGAATTTGGATCTCTTTAAAAGAGCAATTTAAACCCGATCTTTTGAGTGGGCTGCTCTTTGCCACCAAAGAGCAATCCCAAACACAGCCATACTCACTGCATTCACCATAATAATCATTTTACATAGATCAAAATGGCAGGGCTCATCCCCGCCAAAGGCTATGCTGATAAATGATTCACCATAAGAATCATTTAGTTTGGAGTGGGTACTATAGTTATACATGGATTCCTTTTTTCATCGAAGGACAGAAATTGACGGAATTTATCACATAGTATCTTTGTCAATGGGCCAAAGCTAGTCCAATGTAGATGGCATTTAGGGTTTTGATCCTCTATTTGATACTTCTGGTGCAATCCCAATGTGAGACTAGGTGCAATGAATTTAGAAACGAGAACCCATATCCCAGACTTTAGACTCAATAAAAAATAAACTCCAAACCCTTGGGCTCTCTCGCCTCTTCTCTCGAGTCTCAACCCTCGGCTGATTTTCGTAGCAGTGTGTGTAGTTCATGCTTTGCGCTAGCAGTCAGTGGAATGCATGAATAATTTGACTTTGCATGCTGTGCGGCGCTCTCCTGCTCAAGTCAATCTCCTTCTAATTAGTGAAAGTCAAAATTGATTTGCAGTATCTCTTGAACCTGCGTTTAGGCTGAGCTGGAATTGACCAGTTCATTCACTCACAGAGAGACCAATTCCAGCTCAATCAAAATAAAGAAAGTGACTTCTCCCTCTCAGCCTCTCTGTTTTTTCAATTTAATCAATTAAACTCAGCCTAATAATATCCTCAATTGCAGAAAGATTTTTTTTTTTTTTAAAGTCTGCATGACAGTGTTGTTCTACTGCTGTTTATTTTTTGTAAGGTTAATATGTTATGTTGCCTCCTTTCTTATCTAAGTTTGAGGAGGTAAGGCATGGTCCTTCCTTTCTTATCTAAGTATGCTGTGTAAGTTGGCTTTTTTTCAACTCCGTGCATCTATTTGTCCACATATCATGTGCTCACACACACACAGTTCTTACCTACCTGGAAAAAGGTAAACACTTTTTGTTGGTTGCCTTTCAGATTCACACTACTTAAGTGATAACAGTTTTATGGGATATAAATGAAATGAACCAGGGGTAATACCCTGCTATTGAGTTGAAATTAAGGTATAGGTTGAGTGATTTTTCTGATGCCTTATTTATGAAATTGATCCTACTTGAGAAAGTTAAAACAGGGGTTTTACTAGTGAATTTTGTAACCTCTTATACTATCACCATATATTATATTTTTATTTAGTTCTATAGCGGATGTTGGTTGTGTCAGCCTCAAAATAGTTTTGATGCCTGTCTTTCTATTGTCTATGTATTATCATTGTTGTCTACCACATGAAATAGTAGACTATATCAGGTTTGCATGTGTTAGTTATCTTTTTTTTTTCAACAAATAAAAAGTAATGGTGGTGAATTTATTCTAAATTTAATGGAGTTTCCAGCTCCAAAGGCTCTGAATTTATTCTGGGTTTCTTCTATTTTAGCAGATTCTTGAGTGAGGATCTTGTGTTGGGCCGGCCACTACTGTTTGTTTTTTGGCGGGCAGCAACAGTCACTATCATCATTTTTCACTAAGTAGTGGTGGCTCAATCAGAGATCCATCTAATCATACTTGTGTTTTGTTAATGATTTTGATCAAGAGCACAAAAAGCTTCTGGAGGGGATCAGAATAGTTGGTGGGTGGGTTTAGGTTGTTGTAGTGGAGGTGAAACAAAGCTTATTATTTCAGGTTGGGCTCTCTAGAGGGAGAAGAAAACAAGATCTTATTCATATGAGGAGATCTATAACTGTAAGTAGGTTGATCTTAATCTGCTTTGTTTTGTCAGTTTTTTCTTTCATTTTCTATATTTTTTGGTTGGTTTTTTTTTTGTAAGAATCTGACTTAAAAAAATGACAGTCTTTCTTTGAACCATGTGCCCCGGTACAAACCTCGTGTGCAAGTTTTAGCTCCCATTATAATAGCGCTGCAAGTCTACAACAATTAAAATATTATTTGACCATGTTATGACTATCCATTCCATCAAGTAGGGAAATTATTTTTTCCAATGATCTGATTTTTGTAGGTTTGGAGTGACTCCATATTGAGTTCAAATCTCCAAACTTTGATCTACAAGAGATATTAACGTCTACCAACTCATCTCTCTGGCATGAAACCAATCTGAAAATAAATTGTCAAAAGGCTTACGAGAAAGAATCAGACAGTGAAGGAGATTGGGTCGATAAGATTATGGTTAACAAGCAAGAAACCTTAACTGCAGATGACTATCTTCTACAACATTTTGAAGAAGACAATGGTCAACTTCCCCAGTTTTTTTACCAGAGGTACGCCCCTGGTATGAGAATTCACCCGGATCAACAGTATAGCACACAAGTGACAAAAGGAGAAGGGAGCCATGAATATGACACTCAGAGAAGCCGCTCTGAGATGGGTTCTACCTATGATTCGGACGATCTTGAGATTGGAACTAGTGATTCTTCTGAAGCAGATATCCAGTGGCAATTTAATCTTCCCAAAGTAACAAGTGCAGCTAGTGGGGGTGCACCGAAGATCAAGAAACCTCAACCGAGGCCTACAAAGAGCCCCAATCTAAGGTAATTTCTGAGAAAATTAGTTACTGAAATGGATATTGCAAATGGAGAAAATTAACTGTTCAAGGTTTAGAAAACTCAAAATCCCTTTTTTTTGGAGCCCAAAAAAGAAACTCTCCAAGTTTTTAGACTTCAATAGTAGTTGTGGTATTGAAACCCGGTTGAAAGTATCTTGGGTCCTAGAATACTGTTGACGGCATTCTTGAGAATCCAACACACTACATTTCATCTTTTCCTCACCTTAAAAATTAACTAAAGCTAAAATCGTCCGATCCCTAATGGATGGTGTCAGATTCAAGATCTATGATGCAAAAGATCTCCATCTTCTGATTCATAGCTTTAAAAGGCCATCTAAATTAATTGTGTGTTGGTTTTACATGGTAGTATGGTACCCTTAAATTTTGATGGTGTTTGACTTCTTTGACTCAAAGGATGGAGACCATTTTTTTTCCCAATCTTTTGACTAAAGATCCTTAGATCTTGGCTCACCTTTTAGATGGCACACATGATGATTCCATGTGATACACATCTCAAAAACTGGCCTAAGTACCAAGTCACCTGCCACTCGGGCCACTTAGTTTATATTAATTCATTATATTATATCATTTGGATTATTTTAAAGAATGTCCTAATCATAATATAGTATGTGTTTTCTACTTAATAGAACGTGAGATTCTCTTTTTTATTTCAACATTTCCAAGTCCATTTTACATTTTCGACGTCTTTTTTTAGCAGCTCTTACTTTAGTGTCCCATTCTGTTCTCCTTCGATTTCTCAGTCTGCAACTTTGAGCTTCTTGGTTATTGTCAACATATAAGTTCTTTTGAGTTTTGTGGTTATTGTCAACATATAATTGCTTCAAAACTATGGTGAATGGGATTGCACATGAAAATTGGGAAGATTACTAAAGGTTATGATTTAACTCATAAATCTAATGGTATTTTCTCTAATATATTTTGGCAGGTGCATGGAGATGAGGAACGGTCATTTGGATTTTGTGAAAATGGCAATGGAGTTTTTAGTTATCCTTCAGGAAAAAATCCTATGTACACCTATCGTGAAAGCATTAGCCTTGGAGAAACCAACTTTTCAATCTTTAATGTGAATCATATTCTAAGGGAACTAAGCAGAGAGTGGCCTGGTAACTCTTATGACCTGTTGGCCAAAAATTGCAACCACTTTTGTGACGAGTTTTGTGAAAGACTTGGCGTGCCAAGACTTCCAAGTAATATGCACTCATAGTTCTTTCATTTTTTGCATATCAATGAATGCCTCAACTTTATTGATACTGCATACCTGTGCCTTTTGAGCATGTGCAGTTATTTACCCAGGTCATAAAAGCAGGGCTTGATAAATTCAACAGTTTATGTGGGATACAATTATTCACTAATTTGATGCCAATGAGACATCTGTGTTTTTTAGTTTCTTAAACATAATGCAGCTGCAGATGAAAACAATGGAGAAAATCTGTAATTATGTCCTCTTGTACCAGAGACATGGATACTTAGGGTGTAAGTTAATCTCTGACTTACTCAGTTTAGCAACTTACGATGGGTATCTCACATGTTATTAGGTAAAGCATATTTTTCCAGACTGCATGAAATCTGTTGATACTTGCCTATAATAATTCCTTTTGAGGTTGACTTTTACAAGATAGTGCTTATGATTTGCTCATTACTTGCATTACAGAGCGGAAGAACATTTATCGAGGCAGGCACTTATATACAAAATAACGCCGAGGCTGCACCTTCTTGCAGACATGATATGATTCACCAACTTGCCATTGTCACATATTCAACTTTTTGTATCCAAAAGGAATTTTTATTTGCTGACCACCGCCTGCTGTTAATAATACCGCTCCCTTACTTGTATATAAATAATTTGACAGAATGAATGATTTTTTTGTAATCTGAAAATAAAAATTGTTCCAATCAATTAAAGGAGTTCAATCCAGAGAAGGATCTCTCAATTGTGCATTCTTTCTGTTTTAGTAGCTGGAGGTATCATTATATGATGCCTACACCATTATCTTGTTCTCGAAATATAAAAAATTGCTTTAAAAAAAGTATTTAAAAAACGCATTAAAAAAAATTACATTAAAGCAATTGCATTAAAAAAATGGTATTTAAAAAAAAAAATTGCATAAAAATTGTCGACGTAAATTTTTTTTTTTTTTTTTAATTTCATAAATAAACCACTGCCAAAAAATTTTCATAAAAAAACCACTGCAAAATATATTTTAAAAAAATATATATTTAAAGAAAAAAAAAATGTTGGAGAGGGCTAAAAGCCAGCCGTCTCCAATAATAGGAGGTCACTTATTGGAGACGGCTTAAAGCCGTCTCCAATAGGTATTAAAAATGGCTAGATGACTTATTAGAGACGTCTCTAACATATCTTTGGAGACGGCCATATGCCGTCTCCAATAACCTTGACTATTAGGAATCGCTTTCATTTGGTCTCCAAAGACAATGGAGACGGGACTATTTGAGACTGCATGGAAGCCGTCTCCAATACTATTGGAGACCACTTAAACACCTTTGGAAACAGCCAAAAGCCGTCTCCAATAAACACATTTTTTGTAGTGAGATGGTTATGGAGACGGCTTTTGGCCGCTTCCAAAGATGTCTAAGCTGTCTCCAATACTCAAATAGTATTGGAGACGGTTTCGATGTAGTCTCGAATAGCCCAGTCTCCATTATCTTTGGAGACCAAATGCGAAGACAACTTTTAACCGTCCCTAATAGTCAAGTTATTGGAGACCACCATAAGCCATCTCCAATAACAATATTCTATTATTTGAAACGGCTGAAAGCTTTCTCCAATAAGTGATCTCTTGTTATTGATGACAGTTTTTGGCCGTCTCCATTTTTTTTTTTTCTCCATGCACCATATTACCCAACAGTAAAACTGCTATAACCTGCAAATAAAGATAAATATGATAAATATAGGCAACCAAAAAAAGACAAAAAACTCAAATAACATGCCAAGCTTCAACAATACTTCCATTATTTGATAGATAAATATCAATTTACATAAATTAGCTTATAATCCCATTTCAGCTTCAATTTCCGCTACAACATTTCAACCGATTCCCCAAAAGAGTCCATCCACATAGAAAACGCTCAACACCTTCTTTCAGAGGCCCTACCATAATCTTCAGAAGGCATTGGTCGTGATTGAAATCACCACCACTTTCAACAGGCTAAGCCCCTGGCTAGTTCAGCATGTTTGGGCTACTGCCAATTCATCTCCAATGACGAAACAATTTTATCCAGTGACCTGTTACATTAATTAGCCGATGGACGAAAAATTGGACAAATTGTTAGAATGGTACCTTTGTGTACAACTCCTAATTCTTCCTTTTCAACCCGATTTTACACGTATTAATTTAAATCATTTACTACTTTGATTCATATAAAGGAAATCTCTTTTTTCGTCGCAATCTTCCATACAATAGATCTCGCTATCACGGCCTACCATCAAACCTTTAGATGTTGATTCCACATGACACACAACCCAAAAAGTCAATATATGTGCACAACATTTAATAGCACGATGTGATCACATTCACTTTTTAAGGTGTGTCATGTGAAATCTAACATCAAACCGTCTAATGGTTAGCTCATGAAAATTTTTATGGACCTATAAAAATTGTGTTTTATGGAATGTTAGAGACAAGAAAGATGTATATCGTCTCAATCAAAGACGTCAACGGTTTACCAAGTGCAAACCCAGGTTTTGTTAACTAAGGTACCCTTGGATAGAGTTGCTCCAACCAAGTATGTCCACGTCAACGGTCATAATACCTGCCACACATTACAATTATTTTACTCCCATTTACCTTAAATCAATCTAACTGACTGCTTTGAATCCCACGATGGAAATAATTTCATCCTAATCTTTTTCACAAATAAAGCTTGAGATCATGGATGTACTATCACACAGTCAATTTTTTATTTTACATGGCACCATTTTAGAAAAGTGACCTTAACATTATGTGAAACTCTTCACACTCAAACTTAATTTTAAGGTCAATTTTTTATGATTGTGTGCCACGTGATTGTGTGCCACATGAAACATAAAATTGATCGTTTGATGGTACGCATTTGATCTCAAGATCCCTTGTTTGAAAAAGATTGGGACGAAAAAAGATCTCCATCGTCTAAATCAAAGCGATCAATGGATTTCATTATGGGTGGGCTCAAAGATTCGTTTGGTGAATTTAAAGGTTCTCAACTTCGCACATGTGCATCGTCGCGAGGAGCTTGAGGGGCCTTTCTTATTTGATCTAAGGTAGTCCGGTCGGTTGACTACCTGACGGGGTGCGGATTGGCTTCACAAGCGCGTGTCGCATGTGTGCATTGAGCGGTTTCCCACCGCAAAGATCCAACCATTCATGGAAATAGTTCGGACCTTGCCGTTGGTGACTGTTGAATAACCAAAGATGCAATTGTTCATTGTGTACTATTGGATCCTTGTAACCGTTGCTTAGGGCCTCGATTCCAAGGAACCAACACAACCGCCCCTAAAAGGGTGCATAGACACAATTTAAATAAAGTCCAAAGGGAGGGATTTTATGTACTTGAAAACCTTGAAATCCACCTCTGAGTCCTTGAAATTTGTGTACCTATATGTGTAATTATGTGCGTTTATTCATTGGGCTGCACACTACAACACAACGTAGTGCGTAATAGATCGGAGCATCATCAAAGCTACATTGTATCTTGGAAATGAATTCGTGGATATCATGTTGCATAATAAGGGCAAATATTGTCTAAAGCGAACCATCTCATCACACTTTGAATTTAGGTTCATTCATTTCCTGTATAACCCACCAACATATTTATCCGGCACGTGGGCTGGTAGCTCTCGTTGCTGGTAAGGGAAAAATATGCCTAATTGGACATAACCGGCAATGTTTCATCCCTATTCCCCTTATATCTCTCTTCCTTTTCTTCGGTTTCCTCACTCTTGCCATGGCTGAATTCCTGCGAAAAAACCTCCCTTCAACGAGTTGTTATTGCAGCGCTCTTGGATTGTGTTGGTTATGTACAGTCAACTAATTTCCAAAATATTCGATAATAATGTTCTGTTAGAACAATAATAGTATAAAATCTCCAAAAAATAATCTAATCAAAGCAGAGAACTGCATGAGCTGGATGCATAGAATTATATATACTGCATTTGTTACCATTGACAAATATAATCAGAGATGAAATATGCATGATGAAAAATGCAAGAAAAGCTAACCTGCAGAACCTAGCCTCCAATTCAGAATGTGTGCAGTTCGTAAAACAGAAGAGCCATCATCATTGCATAGAATATTTGTGCATCTGGAAATAATACTCTGGAACACCTCTGAACCATAGAGAAGATCTTGCACAATTTCTTCTAAGCATTAACAGTAGTTTTACAGTAAATTAATTGAAAACGTATATAAGGAGGCATTTGCACAAATGGAGTACAGAACTTGTTTCAAAACAAAGGAAGCAAGTAGAGTTCTAGAGCCTAATACATATTACAGACAATCAGTAATGAGGATAGGTTATATATATTTATCTACGGACGGGGATCGGAGAAGGGGAAGAATGTAACGGGCCAAAGTATTGGGAAAAGTAATTGTACCGACATAAACAATATACTGATACAGTACAAACATAAGCCTTGCTCCATTTTCACCCTGTATGAGTTTGATTATGTCCTTCAAACTGGATACATTTAAATATAAATTTGAAAATCAGTAAAAAAGGATGCTGATGTTTTTATTAAACATATTATTAATAAGTTCATTGCACATTCTTTTCACCGAACAAAGATGGAGAGTCTATACTTTCAAATTGCAGTAGAAGATGCTGAGTTTTTTCATATAAGACAAACGAAGTTCATTGCCTACTCTTTGTCCTCTAACTGTGGAACAAATTATACTTTCAAAAAGAAAATACCAACGGACACGAGATCAAGTGATAGGCCACATATCAAGTGATAGTACGCTGTCCCTTGAAAATATCACAGAAGAACAGACAGACGTGGAGAACAACATCTCGCTACCCTTGTTCTTTCTGCAATCATTCAAACTTCGCCTCTTTCATCTTACTCTCATTCATCTTTTTCTTATTTTCTTCTGTATTTTATAATTTTAACTTGGTATTGATGCATACACTTTTCATTTTCCTTTCATCTCTTCTACATGAAATTGACTCATGCAATTTTCATTTTTTTCTCTTCATCTCTTTTAAATTTAGTAAGAGATAACTTCTTATTCATATGGATATATTTTTCACATTGATTTGCTTAAAAGATGAGTACTTTCTACTTTGGTATTAGTGATGGAATTCATAGACGAGAGGTGACACCAATAAACAAGATTTTGAGAGTGATGGAATTCATAGAGAAGAGGTGGCCACCAATAAGCAAGATCGAGTTTGGGAGATATCATCTCCTGTTTCGATATTCTCATTGTTTACCTTAGTGCCACACATCAATTATTTAAACATGTAGTTATCTAAATTAATTATAATCGTGACTTCGTGAGAGCAGTTGTATACTACCACAATTAGATATATAAAGCAATGGTAGTCATCTAAATCAATTGTAACCGTGAGCGATTGTATTTGTAATATTATTTATACAGTATCAGAATACTAGAACACACGGTAAACAATGTACTCGATTGTGAAAATTTGTCTTCTTACTCTCATTCATCTACTTCTTATTTTCTTCTATATTTTATAATTTTAGGTCACCCGAAATCCTCGATCAAGTTTTCTTCCATGTTGTTATTCATCTCCAAATTATGATCTTCGTTCTACATGATTGCCACGCTTTCTTTCTTCTAATTTCCCCTTCTTTCTTCTCCAACAATTAGCTCGTTTTTTCAGTTTTGTTTGCTACTGACAAATCACAATTGACATTTTTATATCCGTGGCTCTCAATGGGCCGGATATACCGCTTTTTTCGAACCGGGTGCAGGTCAAAATTCAGACTTGCCCAACCCATGCAATCTCTGATGTGAATCCTATCCAACGGTTTGTTTTTTGTTCTACGGGGCACAGATCCCGACCCTAAAATCACGTTTGAGGGTGATGTGTGCCACAGGATTCAAGGGGCCTTTTTTGGGAATCTGTAACATGCGTACTACAAAATTGACCATATGATATGTGTAAAATGATCTCGAGATCCATTTTGGAAGTTCTGGGTGAAACACGATCTCCTCATCTGATCTGAAACAATCAATGGTTTTAAAGGAATTTCTGACATGGGCGCTTTTAGAGATTACATGGGCCCTAATAGAGGTACCCATTGCAGTATTACACACTAAAGAAATTAAAAGGAATACCTATGTTCGCACCCACAAAATTAAAAGGAATTCCTTTGTTCGCACCCATGCGTTCTCTGAAAGCACCCACGTCTCAGATCCCTTGAAAACCGTTGATTGTGTCGGATAAGATGATGGAGATCATTTTGAACCCCTATATTCCACATCATAGATCTTGAAATAATGGAGCACCTATTAGACGATCAGTTTTGATTCAATGTGCCACAGATCCCAAAACAATGGCCTTTGAATCATATGGTACACATCACGGTTAAAAGTGAATTTAAGAACTTTTTCGGCATCTCAAAAAAAAGCAAAACAAAAAATCCTTTTTTGGGGATCTGTCACACATAAAATAAAAACAGTACCATCTAATAGGGGCAACATGATATCAAGATCTCTTGTGTGAAATATCAAGGTCAAACACAACCTCCAATATCTGATAAGTCACAATCAACGATTTTCAATGGGTATGGGAGGTGGGCGCTTTCAGAGAACGAATGGGCGCAAACAAAGGTGCCCAAAAGAAAAGGGTACGGCTATTCTCACCGGTTTAGTAATAAGTACCACACTTAAAAAAATTAGGGTTTTTTGCAAATACCCCCGAGTTTTGTTGATATTATAAAAAACCCCCATATATCGTTATTTTCTCTAAACCCTTACTTTTATGTTCTCTATACATGTACCCCCCACCGTAACCTGCCGTTACCTAGCTTTGGTTAAAGCTTTGGACAGATCAAAAGCCCACGGTTAACTGGGTGCGAAAAACTACAAATGCCCTTGACTTTATATTTCAATGGGTTAGAACAAAAACCCTTAGTCATCATTGTCCCTCGCTCTCTCCCTCTCTCCTCTCTCCCTCTCTCGTTCTCACATCTCTGGTTTCAAATTCCGGCAGCCATTGTGCATCCATCAAGAAGGCATCCATTTTCGGTTCAGATTCATAGCATCTCCCATGGGTTTCAAGCAAAAATCGAAGATCCCAAGCTTTTGTTCTTCAGGTACATTTGATTTGTGCCATTTTCAATTTTATTCTTTGGTTTTTAAGGTTATTTTCTACTTTTAAACCCTATTTTTTAGTGATTTTCGAATGACTATATTTGTATCTGTGTTTTATGGATTTTTTGTATCTAGAAAGGGCTTTGAAAAACCCCATGTTAGAGGCTTTGAAAAACCCATATTCAGATAACAGATTTGTTGCCCAAAATTCTAAATTCTCGAGCCATGGTTTCATATCTCCATTAAAATGAATGACAACAACAATTTGGTTCTCATCCATGCTTATGCTTGGATTGTATCCAAGCCCAAGCACATGCCACGATTTGTCTAACGGCTTTGTCGTTAAGTAGAATGTGATCAGTCCTGGAGGGAGGGTACCCAATTTCCATAATGTCCGATTCTCATGCGGAGGAATTCATCAAACAAAAATCTATTAGAACACTTAAAATAAATGAATAAATAAATAACAAAAATAACAGTTTAAGGTGTCGGCCTAAAAATATAGGTGAGCAGGCTCAACTCATTTAACACCACTCAATGATGCCATGAGATTTGAGCAATAATTTAAAAAAAAATTAATTAAATGCTTAAATTCCCAATAAATATTCTTGTTGAAACTTTTCTAATGGCACTCCAGGTTGCCAGATTAGATAGTTTGCTCGAGAAATTTTAAAAAAATACCTACAATGGTCATCATAAAATTCTTTAGAATTACCTTCTACGAATTTCCTGTGCCAAAACTAGTTTGTTAGCTAGTATCATTTTAGGTATTACTAATTTTTCCAGTGACTCATCAGAAATAGTAGACCATTGGTATCATTTGAACGCGATCGAGATAGAGCTTTCTGATGGAACCATTATTTTGGTGAATGGATATTTGCGTTGGGAATTATATCATGTTAAATGTATTGAGCAGTTTATGCAAACATCACAACATAACATTTGGTGTTCCGAGTTCCAAAATCCTGCCCTAATGGGCTTTTGTACCGACTTCTTGGCTTTGCTTCATTTGTTGCCTTCATTTACATGTCTCTTGGGGACTGGAGACTCCATTTTGAAGTACCCAAGGCAAGTTTTGTAGGGAGGAATGGGACCTAATTCTTTGGGGATGGGAAACCATTCTATGTGAATGGGTGGAATTCTTATTGGTTGATGGATGAAGCTGTTGATGAGTTCATGAGGCCAACGGTTAGAGCAATGTTTCAGGGTGTTAAGCGCGTCTATTGGATAATCAGTTATATGGAAATAATCCAATTGATATTTTCTTTTTTTTCAGAGATCTAAAAATATTTCATGCCCATATCCTAATTCTTAACTGTTGTACGCCATTGTAAGCTTATATATCATTTTCTGTCATATATTTATCATTACATTTAAATCACAGCTTAGCATAAAAAAAATAAATTAATAAATTTTTTTTTTTTTTTAAATCATGGAATTCAAGCTCGAATTTTTCTATTCTTTCATTTAGTTATTAATGTCACCAAGCTTAGTTCCCAGAGCCTATTATAATTGTGGGGCCCAAGAGAATAGTTTTCTATTTTCTTTTTCTTTTTTTGTATCAAATCATGGAAATATTTGAGGAAATTCTCTTATAATGAATACTGATTTTCGGTCACTCAATTAATCATACACCAATTTTGATTCTAAATATCCATATTGTATATAAATTGCCATAAATTCAGAGATTCCAAGAAGAAGTTGATTGTGCATTTTTAACACTTTTTATGTTATTATTTTATCGTTAGTTTTTATGCTGATGCGGTCGACAATATATGTTGCTATAGTTGACATTATATGTAGTTGTGGTCCTCATTATTTGATACTATGGTTTTCATTATATTATGTTGTTATCCTCATTGTTTATGCTAATGTGATTCTCATTAGCCGCGGTCCTCATTATCTGATGCTTGTTTAACACTTGCGCATAAGTATTTTTGGTGACCCAATTCTCAAGCCATTCAATTATATGACATAGAACCTCTCCAATCCTTTTATTGATTCTTGAGAGAGTTCAAGATTAGCAGCCACCTTAAACTTTTGTGCTGCAATCATCTCACATCATCAAGCAATTTTGTAATTGTTTGTGAGTTCCATTTTATAAGTTAGCATGTTCATATCCTATTGAATGTCTTGGTTCTTTCTTTCCTACAGCTTGCCAAGTGCTTATAGTAGACTTGTCAATGAGGAGTTTGTTAAGGTGTTTAATTGATTAAATCTTCATGGTGTTGTAATACGTATTCCAAATTCTTAAGTTATATGGTATTTTTGAATTGTGATTTTACATAACTATATTCTTTATTAAATTGGGGAATAGTTATATGTTTCTTTGGCAGCTGTAATCAACAGAGCTTGATTTTTTCTTTTTACTGTATTATTTTAGCTACAACATACATTGGAATTATGGATTTCTCCCACAAACATGGGAAGAGCATTTGTATGTATAATCCGTGAGATGGTGTTTTATTTTGTATTTTTCTTAACCAATTATATATTTTTGTTTATGACTATGTTACCAAAGTTTGAAATTATTTGTTATTAGGTACCTTACATGAGCTATGAGTATTAGCATCAAGATTATACAGCCCATCATCTTGGATAAGATTCTCTATAAGGGTAGTTAAGGGCCTTTTGACCTTTCACCACCGAAAGTTTCTATTTGAGCTTTTACTAATTTGGAGTGAATGATTCAAAATTCTCATGTATGGCTCATATGTCTCATTTATGTATATCTTTATTATTTTTATCTATTATGTTTGTATTTAGTGTCTGAAATGTGTGCAATGTCATACATATTTTGCACCATGAATGGTGCATGGGATATGTGTCCAACTAATACTAACTCTTTTTTTTCTAGTGCCTTGTCACGCAACTAATACTAACTCTTTTTTTTCTATTTTTACCCTCAAGTGCAAAAAAATAATAATATCAACTCTTGCAAGTTTTTCCCTTAAATACACCAACGCTATTTTGCACCACAAATGATCCTAATTGCAGGTATAGGGAATGAGAATATAAGCCCCACTAATGTCTGCCTTTTGCAAGAATCTCACAAATGACTGTAGGAGTAGGTAATATTGGATGTTAAGCATTTCTCAATGGAGGCTCAACTTCAGTTCAAGGTCATACTCTTAAAGATTTTTGAGCCGTGTTTTTTATTGACAGGTGATTACTGGTGAACAACCAACATGGAGAGGATCATGAAGGTGCAAGCTGTGAGTGACTCAAGCATGATTGTCGATCATGTCGAGCAAAAAAACAAATTTGTGAAGTACATAGTGTTGTTCAAGATAGACACCTCTCGTTTCAGCCTGGAGGACTAGACTCAAGCATGGCTGCAGATCATGTTGAGCAAGAAGACAAATCTGTGAAGTACACGGTGTTGCTCGAGATAGACAATAGGCACCTCTGGTTTCAGCATGGATGACCTTGTAGTTGAAGATTTATTTTTAAAAACTGACATAATTTGTTATAAAAATTTTGTAGACACCTTTGGCAACAGGGAACTTGTAGGCTGGGGATTAATTTTATATTCTCTTTTGGATTTTTTAGAAATAATTTACATTTTTGGCTCAATAAGTGTGCTTATTTATAAAAACGGCCCTATAGTTTGAAACTTTGCAGAATAGGTCAGCTCCAAGCCAAGCCGTTTTCATGTCAGCACTGACCTATTTTTTCATTATATATATATTTATTTTTCATTATTTTTTGTCGTCTCTTTTTCCAGTTCCAACTCCAGTGGGTAGCCCAATGAACAATAACTAATTGTAATTATCTAAACCAATTATAACCCGTGAAAGAAATTAAAGAGAGAAGAAGTAGATAGAAATATAGAACAAACGAAAGTGGCTGCTATCTTAACCAATTGTAACCCACGTTAAAATTCTAAAATACAGAAGAAGAATATAGAAATATAGAACAAACAAAAGAGCTAACTTAAGATAGCAGGCCGCTAACTTAAGATAGCGGTCATATTAGAGTGTACCTTATTTAATAACTACCACACATCAGTTATCTCAACCAATTATAACCCATGTTAAAATTCTAAAAAATAGAAGAAAATAAAAACAAGATTAAAGAGAGAAGAAAAGGATAAAAGTATAGAATAAACAAAAGCAACCCGCTATCTTAAAGTTAGCGGCCTGCTTTAAGATAATTGGTTGAGATAACTGATGTGTGATAGTTATCAAATAAGATACACTCTAACACGACCACTATCTTAAGATAACGGGTCGCTATCTTGGCGCTATCTTAAGATAATAACTCGCTATCTTAAGTTACCGGCCCGTTTTAAGATAGTTGATTGAGATAGCTGATGTAATAGTTATCAAATAAGATACACTCTAATACGACCGCTATTTGAAGATAGCGGCTTGCTATCTTAAATTAGCGGATAGTTGATATGTGGTAGTTATCAAATAAGGTACACTCTAATAGAGCCGCCATCTTAAGTTAGTGACACACAATCTTAAGTCAGCGACCGCTTTTGTTTGATTTATATATCTATCTTCTTTTTCATTTTTTTTTTATTTTCTTCTGCATTTTAAAACTATTGTAAGATAGTGGGCCACTGTCTTAAGATAGTGATCGCTTTTATTTGTTCTATATTTCTATCTTTTTCTTCTCTCTTTCATCTTCTTTTTATTTTCTTCTGTATTTTAGAATTTTAACATGCGTTATGATTTATTTAGATAACTACAATTGGTTGAGATAACTGATGTATAATAGTTATTAAATAAGGTACACTAATAAGATTACCAGCAGAAAAAGGGACGACAAAAAATAATAAAAAATAAACATATAACAATGAAAAAATAGGTCGGTGATGGCGTGGAAACAGCTTGACTTGGAGTTGGCTTATTCTACAAAGTTTCAAACTATAGGGCCGTTTCTGCAAATAAGCAAACTTATAGGACCGAAATTTCAAAATTTTCATTTTTAAGATATCTATCTTGCATAGCGGCCCTTTTTTTTTAGATTTGTGCCATGTGTAACCTCGTCTAAGCCGTATGATTTGAAGGCAATGATGTAAAGATCTTTACTTCCAATGATAGGCAGGAAACAAGATCTCCATCATTTGTTTAACACAGTCAACCAATGAATATGTTGTTTGTCTATGACTGTGTTAAATCATCATCTTGTAGTCTTGTAGTTTTGCCAGTGGATTATGGCCGCCGATAAAACTCAATAAATTTGTAGTGCGACAATGCCAGCAAGAATGTAGATGGTGAGATCTTCATCACCTGTGATATTTGCTCCCTTCCCTGTTTGTAGACCCTGCTATGAGTACGAGATGAAATATGAGAACCAATTTTGTTCGCAATACAAGACCAGATATAAGAAGCATCAAAGTTTGGCTAATCCGACCTGCACTTGGGGTATTAGTACGATATCAGGTATTAGTCCATCTTGCACCGATATATACCGGATGATATAATCGGTCTAAGAGGATTAATAGACACAAAATAAAAAGTAGAAAAATTAAAAACAGGCCAATAATAAACTGAAGCTATATATATATATATATATATATATATATATATATATATATATATATATATAAGACTATACATTTCATGTTGCTTAAAACACAAAACCGTACATTTCTTTTCATGAAATTGACAATTAGAAGTAAATATTTTGACCAATTCAGCCTTTCCAGGATGTATATATAATTTGACCAATTCAGCCTTTCCAGGATGTATATCTTTTCCCAACCAGCCCACAACCGTTTAAACATTTTCCACAAGAGAGAAACCAGCTGAGAACAATTCACACTATGTTACACAGGTTACGTCAGCCATTAAGCTTGATTTATTTCTTGAAGAATTTTCGCCGCCCATTTTTTCTTCTCATCCAAGCCTGCCAGGTGGACTATAAAATCACCATAAGAATAAGCGCCTGGAAAGTGACAAAATTTAAACAGTATGATTAGTTTATGGGAGTAGGTCATTAGTGAAAACAGAGGACAGCTGTTGATTTTATTTTTGGGCACTTTAGAAAACAATACCTCAAAAACAAGCTTTCTAGCAAAAGATCCGACACAAACGTTTTAGAAAATCATGCTTTCACGGATTTTACAACTTCAGAAAACTGTGAAAGCATTATTTCACAGTTTTCTGAAGTTCCAATATCCGTGAAAGCACCATTTTTTAAAACCGTTTAAAGTCGGATCATTTTTGCTAAAAAGTTCATTTTTGAGACATGTTTCTCTAATTATCTCTTTATTTTTTTTAACTCAGAAACTGTGTTAGATGTTCTATTTATAGACTTTCTAGTCAGTTATGAAGTACAACAGAATCAACTAACTCTTACTAGTTACAGCGAGGATACAGCTGGGCTGTAGTTAAGATACAACAGAAATTGTTATAGTAGAATCAGTATTAGGTTTTTTTTTTTTTTTTTAGAGAAACATTATTAGGTACTTTGTTTGTGGTAATTATCAATCCCAGCTTCTCACGTAGCAGACTGCTTCAAAAAAACTAAAGAGTAGACCCAAAAGCTTGGCCTTTGGATGCTTATGACTGCTGACTTCTTCGAATCTGAATATGGAGATCACTTTACATCCCAATCTTCGATACAATAGATCTTTAAATGACAGTCCGACAATGAAACGGTCATATTTTGATTACACAAGCCACACATCATAAATAGTGATCTAAGAATCATGTTTAATGCATGCACGTGATCATATTTCATTTTAGGATGTGTGCCATATGGACTCACAATCTGAGCCTCTCATGGTAGGACCATGATTTCAAGACCTATTGTTTCGAACATTGGTATGAAAAAAGATTTCTATGAGAAGGAAGAATCTTGGTTGTAAATAAAAGTATCCTATACTAATTTGAGTATTGAATATTTTTACCATTCCACACGATTTTCGGGGAGGCTAATAGACGGTAGGAGGTTTTCCAAGTGGGGAACCAAGGGTAGGAGTTGAATAGGCACTGCCTTGGCGGTATCCGGACGTGTCTCCGCTTCTCCGCTGGTGGCATGGTGTTCACGAGGAACTTTAGGGCGTCGTTATCGCCGCTTTTTGAACCTCCAAAGCGAACAAAAGCCGTCTGATTCCACCACGTGTTCAGAAAATCTACGCTCCACTTAGATCGACGTACAAAAAAGATCCCTGTTAAAGTGCCACGGAGCAAAAGAAAATGACTCGCAATTTAGCCCACCATTGCAACACAATATATAATCACTAAAGTATAGGGAGAAAAGGACAAGCCGATACACCTTTCTACAATTCTACTTAGGGGTCTCAAAGGGCCGGGCTCAATCTCCGGCTGGCCCGGCCATTGTACAGGTAGGTCAGACGCATAAATGGGCTAATTGCAAAAGCCTGATTAAAGATCAGCCCTGTTGATACTCAACCCGACTCTATTAAAGACTTATTTTACGAAAAAATAAGACAGACGGCCCATAGACCGGCCCGACTTGAGCCAATATGGCCTGATATGGGCTAAGGTATGGTAAGCCCGATGCATAAATGGGCTGGCCCGGCCCCAACTGATTAGTAAAATACGGTCTAGCTTCAATTACTTTGTTTAAGGCACCAGTTTAAGAAGCCTCATTACAATTAACCTGTTTATGGCCCAGCCCATTAATTAGTCAGTCTTTAATCCCCCTAAACACTCAAATGAGAAAACATAAAATGCTAGAATTTACCTGCATTTACCCCAGTGAAATCCTCTGTAAGAATCAGATCGGGTGAGTTATGAAAATCCTTCTCTCCAATCACTGAATGCAAAATACTCTCCTGAAAACAAACGAAAAAGCTAACATTTCAATTATTTGATCTATTGAATGCTCGAATATCCATATATAATTTCTGAACTGCCATCATTCCGTAAGGACCTTACGGAACTTATCCCTAAAATTATAAGATCTTGGCCTAATGGATCCCACATCGTAATTGCAAATTACGACCATATCCTAAAGGTTTTGCGTGTTTACGGATTGTGGCAGTGAATTCTCGCCTTCATGTTACCGGCGATTCCCGTAACATTCGAATCTTGTGATATTGATGGGACCTAGTGTGGTTGTAAAAAGACAAGAATACCTCCTAAAATATTCGAATCTTGTTGCAATAAGTGGGCCATAGGGTGCTAAGAATACAATAATACCCCTGACCATATGAGGAATGGTGAAAGTAGTCAAAGATAGCTAAGCACAGGTATCCTGAGGAGAAGCACTCTTAGCCTAGTGGCATAGAGCTCAAGGATCAAATTTCGGTCCAAATTTGAATGGGATCCAAAATTTCGGCCGAAATTTTGATCCTTGATAGAACTTCATTGGAATCACTCAAATGAGAGGAGAAGCACTCACTTAGGCCCAGTGGCATAGAGCTTCATTGGAATCACTCAATCATTTCACTTTACGATCATAGTTAAAAAAAATGCACAACCATTCAGATTAGAGCGCATAAATTGTATCGGAAATATCCGATGAATAATTTCGGCTCCAGAACCATCAATAGTACTTAATATGAGTGATTATTTGTTGTGCATAGTTTTTACTTGTATTTATTTATTTATTTTTATATAACTTAGGATAATCTCAAGCTTAGACTTAGACTAATCCCAAGGGGTGCCTTCGCCCTCACTGTGTAACAAGTATTTCACGATTGACAAGCATCTTAAGGGAGATGCCAACACTCAATCTAATTACATGTTGGTAACAAACCAAAATCTCCAACCAAGTGCATAGTTTTTGGAAGTCTATATTACCTAATGAGTTATGGCATATTTGGTGTACCTAATATGAGTTATGACATAATTTGCTATTATTTTGCACTTTAAGATCATAGTATTAGTACCTAATGAGTTATGGCACTTTAAAATCCTAGTAACTATTATTTGGTGTACCTAATATGAGTCCTATTATTTGGCGTGCATCAGCGTTTGTAAGAGACAAACGGCACCATCAGACTCAGAATACCTTGTTGGCTAGAAGATATTCATTGTCATAAACTTATTCCATCTATGGGAGAAAAGAGAATCGGAAATATTTCAAGGTTTTAAAGCTTATCTTATACTTTCAATTTTGGAATCCACCATTTGTTTTTTTTTTATTCACGTAATCAAGTCTTAATGCAATTAATTGTTTCAAACCGGGCATTAATTTGAAAGTGGAAATAACATGAGGAGAGTCCCTCTCAAACTATAAAATATCAAATTGTACCAGTATTTGCAGCCGAAGATTGGGTCTCCGCAGCTTGGGATTTCAACCGTTAAAATAGTTGATGGCCTTAAATCAGATGATGGAGATAATTTTCGTCACACTCTTTCACATGATAAATCTCGAGATCATGAATCACCTATCAAACGATCAGATATTGATTCCATGTCAATCACATCTCCAAAAGTGGCCACGATCATGGCATACCATGAGGCAGGTTCTCTGTTCACTTTTGGAGATATATTCTATGTTAGATCAACATCTTATTCTCTAATATGGGCCATGATCTCAAGCTGTATTGTATGAAACTTTGGGATGAAAAATGATCGCCCTTTATTGATTCAAAGGGAGGCGACTATTTTAACTGTGTAAACCTCATGATGCGGAGACCGAATCTACGGCTGCAAATTCAAAGAGGTAATGTTAAAATGCAGGTAAAAACCTATATTTCAGAAATCACTAGAAGCCATTGGATCAGTGGAAAATTATCGGCCACGGATCTCTTTGTTTTATTATAAATAATTTATGCATTTTACCATGCCGATCCATACACATCGCTTTGACATTATCTTGTGCGGCTAAGAGAAGGGCTGCGTTCCCATTGGAAAATGAGGACGCACATGTTCAATTTTGACCCCACCAACGGCATTTCAAGCCGGCTCATAACCTCCTCAACCTCCTAAACTAATGAAACCGTCACATTAGGTCCATGACAAATAAATAATTATGGACCTCTGCTGAAAGGATAACACGATGCAGACGCTGATGGATACACCATTACTAAATTGCCACGTGGCCAACTTGTGATACTAGCCCCATGTTATTACATATTATACAACACCATTATCAATAATGATGGGATGGATGGTAGACTATGTCTTGATTGCGAGTTACACAGCATCCTCTAAGGGATGGGATGGTAGACTTTGTTACACTTAATTGCGAGTTATACCACATTTTCTAAAGGCTCATTAATTTCTTTATAAAAATTTAGACTTTTTTGTCTTTAAGATTCAAAGATATTTGTATTTTATCTAAAAAAGTTTAGGCTTTTAAAGTTTTCACCCTTAATGACAAAATCAAGGGTCTTTGAGTGAGCACCATGTGACACCTAAACACATGTTTGAGACTCAGGTGAATGTGCACATTGGTATTGTTTTGAAATCACCTCCCATGTGACATGTGATTTGGAATTCGAAACATAGCTCATGATCTAAAAAAAAAATATTACAAAAAAGGTTTTTTAGGTCAATATTATGATCAAAGATTGGGTAATGCCCACACACTTCGGTGCATTGAATTTTTTTCCTCTTTGATCACATTTTGAATGGTGGATATGCATTAGATCATACCCAAAATTTTTGATTGGCCTTCGATCGGCCTTAGACTAGCTCTTATAGAACCCGATCCTTCATATGGATGCCACATAGACCGCAGTTGATTCGGACCTAGCACCCGAGAGCTGGGTTTGACCCCAGCTGATTAAGCCATATCCAGGTTGTCTATAGACACTATACGGAATCCAGGCTGTCTTTTCCCTATAACACTATTAAAAAATGAAAAAGAAGCAGCCCCTCTCCTTTTTCTTAACAAAGTTCTTAAATGGTTATCGATTTAGCTGATTAGTAATAAAATTTTGCAGTTTACCTGGCGCTTATTATGTGTTTACTCCAATAAACCATAAGTTGCCAGCCAATTTCCAAATTTTAAAATACTAGTTGGTGTTCGAAACAAGGAAAAGGTTTTTATTTATTTTATTATAATTTTTCAGGAAATCGTGTGGGCAAAAAGTCTGTAATATTGAAGCAAAGCTCTCTTAAAAGATAATGACCGTATTCAAAAATCAAAAATCGTTGAGTCTCCTGACGGGTAAGGTACGCATGTTGTTCTATTCTACACGGCAAATCGACCCAAATTGAATATTTTATACATTCACAACTATGCTTTCTATGGTGACTTTGATTCAGTCTAAGTTTGTTTCAATTTTCTTTCCTAAATTAAAATTTAGAGAAACGAAACCCTATTCTTGTTTTCCTTTTTCCTTTTTTATTGACTAATTAATTTTAAAAAATGCACGGTCTGTGTAGCATTGTCAGCTTAATTGGTCAAACATCAGGAGAAGAGCAGATGTGTATAGGAAGAAAATTAGTGTCCCTACAACATTTTTGGAAAGGGTTTGTTGACCCACTTACCACTCTGGCAGTTTTACCTAATTCCAACACATATATTAATGAGGTTTACAAAGAGTAGAATAATTATAAACAAATTAGGCCCTTTTTGGCAAAATTGCTTTCAAAAGTACTTTTTGAGGTAAAATAGATTTTTTCTTTTTTTAACAAAATTGCTTCCAAAAGTACTTTTCGAGGTTAAATAATGGGTGAGAAATACTTTCAACCCAATCAGTTGGCCACTTCTAATTAAAAATAGTGTGGAAGGCCTAAATGGTGCTTCTTCAATTTCAAAAAGTGCTGCTCACCTCAAATTTTACCCTAAAAAAAAATAATAATAAATTCGGAAACAATTTTACCAAAGTGGGCCTAAGACAATGGCAAAATTTGTTTTTCAGAAAATTTGCTGCCCGGCTTTTTTTTCATCCATCCAAAGTGTATTAGACTGGACCATGGTCTCAATGACTCGTAGTTGGAGATTGGATGGTTTGACTATTATGCCCTAAGCAGACCATGACTTCCCGTAACCTACAAGTTTTTCGAGGTAGGCCTAGAGAAACGTACAAATAAAAAATAAAAAATAAAAATAAAAAGAAAGAGAAATGCATAAATAAAATAAAATTGCGTGTTAAACGCATACTTTCAACCAAGTTATATGTAATAGTTACCTTATGAGTTAGAGTGACAGAAAAATTCCTTTTTTTTTTATTTGGATACGTTAGCAGTGAGCATAAATGATGTGAATTGGTATTAGACTCTTAGCTATTCGACCCGAGTGCTTCCGCCAGTGGTCAGGGCAATCTCCCTCAAGAGGTCAAAAGGAGATTCATACGAGCACCGTTGTCAGTGCGCGGGTCGGTTAATTATTACCGACTCATACAGAATTGTAGTTTTTTAATACTGGGTATGGAGTATGGACGTTAAATACAGAGGGCAATTAATGGTCAGGTTCAATTGGTTGAACAGGTTATCGTGTTCAACTAGATTTGTAGCCGTTGGATACAGGGGAATCAACTGACTTCAAAAACCATCGATTAGATCCAACTGGTTGAACTCTGAGTGGGATTCAACTCAACTGGTTTCAAAACCTGGATGCAAGAGAACCTTGACTTACATCCAGCGGTTTTAAAATCAGTGGAGGCGGTCGGCACCGCTTTTCATTCAATACACCTGGGCCACCAAAAAAGCAAATGATACCCCAAACGGCGCAGAGATTTAGATGAATCTGTCCTTAAAAATAGACAGATTCGCTGAGGTTTTCTTTTCACCAACATGGTGAAATGAGTAATTCACGCCTAAGGAACCGCAGCTCCTTTTCGACAGGTTGATGATCGGATGATCCACTTTTTCTAAGTTATATACTCGTGTCATAGCAAGAGAGAGAGAGAAAACTTTTTTGTACCAAAAAGGTTATGGTAAATAAAATAAATTCTCACCAGGGATATACTTGAATTCGTCACCAAAGTATCCTGCAACCGGATTCAAATTTACCAATTAAAAAAGATATAAAACTTTTACTGAAGCATAACAATAAAAAAGGACAACTAAAAAGAACTCCAATAGCACAAAATTAAAAAAGAAAACGAAGTTTGCATAAACTTACTGCATCGTTCCAGAAAACCCAGTCGTACTTCTGAAGCTGAGATCTAACGGCTATAATTTTACTCCAACTTGCCGGCCTCCTCTTATCGACTAAATCAGAAGCGTCTATAAAATCATAACCTTTTTTCTCAGCATACTCTATCTTATTCAATTTCACAGTTTCCATCAACCCTTCAAACGATCTCTTCCCAGCCCCTTTTCTACTCTCTTCTGAAAAGCTTACCATCGCTATCTTAAGCTTACCATCGCCGGAAAATCCATCGACTTCGGGAAGACAACGACGACCGAGGCTATTGGCTCGCCGGATAACTGACTCACAAATAAAAATCGACCCCAAAACAAGTAACAAAAGCCAAAGGGAGGATACCAAGCAGAGCCGTCGATTTCGTTTCTGAATTCTGCCGATAGAAGATGAGGATCGGGTGTGGGTTTTGGTCATTTTAAATTCTATGTTTCTATTTTGGGTTCTCTGAGTGGATTGGAATTTGTGATTCGCTGGGAAGCCGAGACACCATTAAATACGTGGGTAGAAGAAGTCTAAGAGGAATTTGCTTGGGACGCTTCTGGGTAAGTCATAAGTGGGGTCTGAGATTTTTCTTCTCTATTTATAAATTAATAAACTAGAGATCCGTTCATTTATCGTGTACATGCCGCAGTGTATGGAAGAAGGAGCCTAGTCCACTTGGCTATGCTGACCAAGGACACCCCATATGCTCCATCAAAACATTTTGACTTCAAACGTTGACAACTCAGGTTTTAAATACTAATTTGAATGGTCTAGATTCATTGATCCGGATGTTTGAGAGGCTGTATGATCTTTTACATGATGTCCTGCCATCTGGACGGTCTGGATATGTAGACTGGTTTTATGCGACTCAGAGAGAGTATTGTCTTCCATGGTATAGAAGAATGCTGAGAAAAAAGTTTAGCCTTAGTCGACGTAACTACGGAAAAAAAATACTCAGAGAGGAGAAAAATTGATATTTGCATCATCTAGAAGTTTGTAATTGATGAAGGAATAGCTCGGGTAGCACACGTAGCAGATTGTCCAATGGCTTTTGCGTAATTATAAAAATATTACTTAGGCCTTATTTGATAACATGAAAATATAATTTTATAGTGAAAATGAAATTTAGTTTTCAATTATTATTGTTTGATAATTATTTAAAGAGATGAAAATGATATTAAGCTCGACCCATATAGAAATTGAATTTCCATACACCAAATTATTTTAGAAGGAAATCATTTCAATCTATTAAGTGATTGAAATTGAGTTTCCTACTAACAAAATAATAATTTTTTGTTATTGTAAATCTGAAATTACTTGTAAAAAGCCTAAAAGCAAAAAAAAATTATTTTTTAACTATTAAAAAGTAAATTCAATTTCTATGACCATCATACCAGTACGATCACTATAACGACCACATTATCTATATCATACTTTTTTCAGTTAATATTTGACTTTGGTCAATATTTGAATTTTAATCAAACTTTGATTATATTTATAAGTTATATAAAATTTTGACTTTTGATCAATCTTTGACGACTAAAACATGATAATAAGTGTAAGTTAGTAATATATTATCAAATTTTTAGGGGTCAAAGATTGACTTTAAGGTCAAACTTTAATTTTAATTAAAACTTTACTTTTTATTAAACTATGACTCCAATAATTTGATGGCAAAAAAGGATATTGTCATGTTGATATATAATTTGATACTGGATTCTCAATTCTATTAGTCAATACTTTGACCTTTAATCAAACTTTGACTTTTGGTCAAACTTTAAGTTTTACACAATTTATTTTTAGTCAAACTCGAAATCTGCTTATAGATCTACTACCATATAAATTTATACCATATCAGTGCAAATTTTCTTGGTCAAAGTTTGACTTTTGATCAAAGTTCGATCTTCTATAAAATGTTATAAATTTTTATTAGTGAAATATTATAATTACAAATATTTATTATTATTTTAATTTATAATTTGAAAATATATTGCTGCATTTTTATTGGTCAAAGTTCACTTTTAATTAAAATTTGACTTTTATTCAAATTTTGACTTTAGTCAAAATTTGACAAGTGTATCTTGACAGTATATAGTGATTATTACTATTGTTATTCGTATTTTGGTAATAAAAATTTTTATCAGTCAAAGTTTGATATTTGGTCAAACTTTGACTTTTTAACACAATTTGATCTTTTTTAACTTTTGTATCCCTAATGAGATTATCATTTTTTTTATTTATTACTTTGTAGTACATTATCAAATTTTATTTTACTTTTTTTTATATTTGGTCAAAGTTTAAATTTTTTAAAAGTTGTTATTTAGTCAAATTTTTTACTAGTGTAACCTAGTGATGGATGCGAATACATTATGTTAATTTGTAGGTTGGCGGTAGATTGTCGAATTTTTTATTGGTCAAAGGTTAAAATATTGGTCGCAATTTGACTTTTTTTAAAAATTAAATTTTCTTTCAAGTTTAAAATTTGAATTTTGTTTCAACACATACCTTATATATATATATATATATATATATATATATATATATATATATATATATATTTATTTATTTTTTAATTTTTACGTTTGATCAAAATTTGATTTTTATTAAAAGTGGATATTTGATCAAATTTTGACTAATGTAACCTAATGATGTATATGAATACTGTTATATTAATTTGCAGTTGAACTTTTATAACTTGTAGGTACATTGCAAAATTTTCTCTTGGTCAAAGTTGAAATTTTAGTCCAAATTTGACTTTTATAAAGATTTAATTTCATTTCAACGTATACTAGATATTAGCATTTACAACTTTATTATTTAGCTTTACATTTTCTTCTATCAAAATTTTATGTTTGATCAAAATTTGACTTTTTATATAAGTTTGACTTTTCAAACTCTGACTCATATAACTTAGTAATAAATAGTGATTATTATGGTATTAATTTGTAACGTAATAGGATATCATTAAAAAAATTATTGGTTAATATTTGACTTTAATTATAATTTTAATAATAAATAATCAAAACTCAAAAACTCATTTTCAAAGATACTAATCAACCAAGAGAAATTAATTTCCAATAAAATTCATTTCTCAAACACACTAATCAAACAGTGGAAAGTCCATTTATAGAGGAAATCATTTCGCAGGAAATCAACAAAGAAATTGATTTCATTTCCTCTTTGGAGTTTCATTGCTATCAAACAGGGCCTTAAGGTTAAGAGCTTCTACGTTCAAAACCCATTGACGGCTTCAAATCACACACTAGGGAGAATGTTTTTCACCTCAATCTTCCACAAAATATACCATGGGAGTAGCATCAAATGGTCAGCCTCTAATTATATATCAGAGAGATCTAAAAAAGTGGCCCTAAAATCAAATAGCACACATTAGGCCCAAACATGATTTTAGGATGGCGTTTTACTATCTATGCCACGTAGAATAAAAATGACGGTTTGATGGTAATCTGGTGGTGTCAAGAATCATTGTGTTAAATATTGAGGTGAAAAATGATGTCCATCATCTGATTCGAAGCACTCAACGAATTTTAGCCATAGGCACCTTCAGTAATCCTATAGGTGCAAACATAGGTATCCTATCACTCAGGGCACCTCTGTTCACACTTATTTGATTTCTGATGGCGCCTAATTTTGAAACCCAGTGAAACGCATTGACTCCTTAGATGATGGAGATTGCTTTTCACACCAATCTTCTACACAATGGATCTTGAGCAACCATCAAACTCTTTGTATTTTATTGTACGTGGCACATTTCTCAAATTTTGACCCAAAATTTTGTATGAATGAGAAGTGTGCCATGTGAGTTTAGGGCCATCTCTTAGGGATTTGTGTCATGTGGAATAAAAAATTAATTGTTTGTTGGAATGCCTACGGTCGCAAGATCCATTGTATGAAAGGTTGGGGTGAAAAATAATTTCGATCATGTGAATCCAAGTAGTCTACGAGTTTTAGTGGCTTTCGAACATAGGTGTCATGGTTTGAAATCTCGGGTATGAGACGGGGCAAGTATGAGACGAGAAGAGAAGTCTTGGGTATGAGGTGTCTCGCATTTGAGATGCAATATTAAAATATTATAATTTATATAAGGTGTTAGGCTTATATTATACACTATTGAAATTGTACTACTTCTTCTCCTTATATACACAACACTATTTTATTGGATCTTATTTATGTGATGATTTTGTGAATGGCTATCACTGTGTATCTATATTTGTGCACACTATATCACCATATTTCTTATTTTTCAACCGCTAATATTGCAGATCTTTGACCGGATGGTATACAATTAATTTATAGGTGTGATTCTTTAACTAAGAAGTATTCCAATAATGAATATATAGCCACTTGAGTTGTTTAGATTGATCCCTAATATTTGCGACATTGCATAACAATGAAGTATTCTTTAATGATATAAGATCATCCAAATGATTATTTTTGTTTCACGAGATCCCGCCGAGATGCGAGACATTTTGGTCTCAGGGTTGTCCGACTGTAATGAATCAGACCCACATGCCACAATATTGTTCGATTCTGGGCTTAGGTCCCTGTCCCGATTTTGTTTTTTGGCATTAGTGTTACGTTTCGATGTCTCCACCCAAAATGCTTCATAACATGTAGCATCCGCAATCACATATAGCTCAGAGGCGAGACTTTTCCCTATTCGACGTGAGACTATTACAATCCCCCTACCTTATAGAAGAACCGTCATCGGCTTTGATATCATTCTTGTGACGACCCAAACTCACATGCCATAATATTGTCCGATTATGGGCTTAGTTCCCCGCCCCAATTTTGTTTCTGGCATGGGCTCAGATGAGAAAAAGTCATAACCCTGAGCTATATGTGATTGCAGACGTTACATGTCATGACACATTTTGGGTGGGGGCAACGAAACGTAACGCCCATGTCAAAAATAAAATCAGGGCGGAGACTTAAGTCCAGAACTGAAAAATATTGTGGCATCTGGGTTTGAGTCGTCACAGCGACACAACTCAAAAATCCAAGATTTCAAATAATGATCAGTGCCCTTAGAAATCATGTAGGAGTGAACAGAAGTTTTCAATGGGGATTGATTGTTGGACGAACATTTCAGAAGAAAGATTCCCGTGTGAGTTCTGTTGACGGTTTATATGCATAAACGGATCAATGCAATCAAAATTGTGAAATTATTTTACCTACAATCCTCTGATGATGATGTAATGACACAAACATTCAATATCTGCATCTCTAACATGCGCCGCAGTATGACATACCATCATTTCTCTTATAAATATAAATGAACTTTACAATGAATTGTGATTTAAGATGGCTACACCGCACATTTAGAGAAAAAATTAACTTAGTATTATGAGGACCTTTGTCATGTTGAATCATCATATCTAAGTCGTCTAATTTAACATGAAACATGATCTTTATCACATTATATAACACAATCAATTGCGGAATAAGGTGATAATGGCCTTTGACTGTTTTAAATCATATGATAAATATCATGTTTTATGTGAGATTATAGCCTTAAAAGTCAAATGTTTTGGATGGTCTTTTCACATGGCACACACCTCCAAAGTACAAAATATCAAATCTATTTTTTCTAAACTGTGCGCATCGGCTAACTTAATTTGTGTATGCAAGCAATTATGAAGTGTTGACTCCCAAATTTTAGAGTACAAGATACCCCTAGTTACAATACAATATTCTTCCTTCTCAACCTTGGATTCATATATGTAAATCATTATTTTCTTTAAATTAGTGGTGGAGATTATTTTTCATCCCAGTCTTTGATTTAATAAATCTTGAGATCAAGGGCCTACCATAAGACAGTCCACAGGACACACATACAAAGAAAGCCTATAGGCATGTGTGTACCTCCAACATAGTTATCAGTTCACTTTTTGAGATGTGTGTGCAACATAGAATCACAATGAGACCTTCTGATGGTAGGCCATGATCTTAGTATCTATGATATCAAAGATTGAGAAGAAAAATGATCTCCATCATTTGATTCAAAGCAATCATCGATTTATGCATGTGAAATCCGCCTTGAGAAGGGAATTGTTAGGTGAAAATAAAGGTACATGCTTGGAAAAGTTAATTAACTTTTATATTATTTAAAACAATAAAATAACACTATAGACATTTGCGATCTTCTTTAATTTGCAGTTTAAAATAATTTATTTTAATTGAAAATGGTTTAACCTAATATTTTACAATTAGTAATTAGTTTAATTTTAATTTAATTTTATTATTATTATTATTTTCGATGGTGCACCAAACGAGGCTTCATGTATCATACAGCCTTAAGTTGATCGATTATAATATTGCACGTGATTTGTGTGGATAACAACGAGTCGAACCCCTAATAAAATTAGCTGCTATGGACCTTAAAATAATTGCCATTATTAGTTTATTACCTGGGGGTGGACCTTGCGAAGTGTGTTTTCCATGCGTGTGAAGGCAAGATTCTCTTATATCCAATATATAACTCTGTTAACACAAAATCAAGTTCACTCACTTGAACCCGACCATTGCCCTGGTTATTTTCCTAAGTTACCTTATTGGGTCTCATTGTTGGCTTGGAAAGATAAGAGCTAACACACTTTTTCCAAAGGGTAAGATTATTTACATCCCATAAAACCATCGCCTTCACCTTCATTCCGATGTTGTAGACTACTTTGAATGAAACGATAGAGGTTATTTTTCATCCCAATCTTTCACAACATAGATCTTGAGATTGTGGGTGTACGATTAGATGATCATTTTTTTATTCTATCCGACTCATATCCCAAAAAAGTGATCCTAAAATTAGATTTGAGTATTATGTGTGACATATGGTTTAAGAGTTACTTTTGAGAATGTGTACCATATTAAATTAAAAATTGACAATGCTGATGGTACGCTCATAATCTCGAGATCCATGATCTGAAAGGTTAGGATAAAAAACTATCTTCATCGCCGGATTTAAAGCAGTCAATGCATGACGGCTGAAAGAGATGTGATGAGGTCTCACAGTTTCGTGAGTCATATATTCTAAAAGTCAAATATTTAGGGGTCTCCTGCAGCCGCCACATGTAGAATGCGGTGTTGGATAGGTTCGATGGCATTGTGGTTGGGTGCTGCCAAATCTCTAAAACCCTGGAAGCTTTCCCATCAAGGTTTGAATTTTGGGTACCTCATCAAAGTTCTCTCCGCCCTTGAGTCCTTAAAGGTCAAATGTTTCAGATAGTCCGGTGATAAGGAGGCTTGGAACCAGCCGTACTAGTCTCTGTCCTCAGGCACGTGATGGCCGCCGTGTATTATATAGTGTATAATTGTTTGATATTTAAAGGCTCGTATTTCTTCCCCACCACTTTATATTATAGCCACCTCGCTTAAATAAAGTAAAATTTGTTTGACTAGTTGATGTCAGAAGATGGAAATCGTTTTCCATCCCAACCTTCCAAACAATTGATCTTGAGATTATAGACTTACACTATCAAATGGTCCAATATTGATTCTATGTGGCACATTTCAAAAGATTAATGTGATCATAACATATCATCAAATGCGGTTTGCATTCAAGTTTTGGAATGTATATCAGGTTTAATCAATTTATGATCGTCTGATAGTAATCCCATGATCACAAGATATATTATGTATATATTATGTGGAAGATTGGTATGAAATATAATCTCCATAATTTGCTTTAAAGAAGTTGGAATATATTTTTCTTTATTTAAGTGAGGTTGCTATAACAAAAAGTGATGCTGTAGTAACACTAGCCTATTTAAATTACAAAGGGTCCTTTCCCTTTGAGCAGCCATGTCAGTCAACGCCAGAAACAACAACGATGTAATTGACTTGGACAATACAGAAGTGGTCAACTAAGATGAACGAAACCCGCACGCCAACGCTCAAAACGTTGTGTCTTTCGCAAACAACAATTGAGTGGTTGACTCTTGATGTCATATCTTAGCCGTTCGATCTAAGATATTTGGGACTAAGAAAGGGTTTGGGATCTTTTGACATGTAGGATCTACGGGAAGGTGACCATATATTCAATGTCTTATCCACTCTATTGGGGACCTCTATTTCCGCCCATACATTCTTTGGAAATGTCCTCACGACATACGCCTTGAGAACTATTTGATTTTATCGATGTGTGTCATAGGATTTAAGGAGATTATTTTGGGGACATCTAACAAGTTAAATTAAAAATTGAACATATGATAGGTACAACATGATCTCAAGATCTATTATGCGAAATATCATAGTAAAATACTATCTCCAACATTTGATCCGAAGTAACCAATAACTTTGAAGAGATTGCACACATCAGCGCTTTCAAAGACTGTGTGGGCTCTAATAGAGGTACCCAATTTAGAATTTGGGAGCCATTATTTGGTCATATTAAATTTATAAAAAAAATAATTACTTGCACACATAAGGTTAGCCCTTGCATATAATTTAAAAGAATGATGGGATATTTTGGGGACTTATGACAAGCTGAAACACCATTTAATTTGATTGATTTCAAGACCATGATTCAATACGGTCAAAGTCTTATCACCGGATTTAATGGTTAATTGTGTTGATGATAGAGATCATATTTCGTGTCAATATTTTCTTTAAAAGATCTTTAGAGTATGACTTTTATATCAAACGGCTTAAATGGTGGTACCGCATCGCATAGGTCTCAAAAATATCAAGTCTTTCTTTTAAATTGTGTGAATAAAGCAACCTAGTGTGTGCAAATAATAGCTCCCTGGAACTTTTAGGCTATATATGACATAGCTCTCTACTATCCCCTGCCACAACAGAGTTTACCTATTTTTGTTGGTTCTCATTCTCTTTTCTAACTCCCTACAGAGGGGGATTTACTTACTCTAGCGGGAACCTCTTTGCTCTCTACTAAGGTTGTGTATAGCATAGCTCTCTGCAAGCCCCAGCCACAGTAGAGGTCACCTGCTTTAGTTAGTTCTCATTCTCTTTTTTAACTTCCTGCAAAAGAGAATTTACCTGCTCTAGCTGTAACCTCCCTGTTCTTTATTAACTTCCTACCAAAGCAAATAAAATCTGCCCTGACAAGAATTGAGCAGAGAAGATGGTAGATCTTATTATGCAAGGAGTTATCAAGGAGAAGAGGTACCTAATAAAACAGGTAGTAGGATGTTAGCAAATGGGATAGGAACCTGCTAAAGCAGGTGAACTCTACTATGGAAGGGGCTAACAGAGAGCTACGCCAATGATCAAAATTTCGATCGAAATGATCGAAATTTCAATCATTTTTGTATGAGACTCAAAATTTTGATCAAAATTTTAGCCAAATTTTTTATTTTCGATCGAAATTTTGATCCAAATTATCAGTTTCGATCATGCCTGAAACTAAAATTTTGATCCTTGAGCTACGCCATATGCAACCTAACTTTCTACTAGAACAAATAAAATCTCCTCTCACAAGGAATGATTAGAGAGGAGGGTAGAATCTTTGAATAAGTAAATCTTGTTACTCAAGGAATTATTAAGGAGAAGGGGTACCTACTAAAATAGGTAGCAAGATGTTAGTAAAGAAAATGAAAACCTCTTAAAGTAGATGATCTCTATTATGAGAGAGATTAGCATATAGCTATGCTATACAAAGCCTTAGTGTCCGAAAGGTATTGTCTGGTTTTCCCATTTCCTATTTTCACTCTAGATAACTCGAGTCGCATTTTAAAATGTATTAAAGTATACGCTACATAAAATTAAGGGTGCTGGTGGGTCGTATCAACCCGATGGACCAAGCGATCCGATCTTTAATGGTTGGGTTAGCCCTAGCACCGATTAGATGGAGTACGGGTATAAAAGGGCAAGGGAAAATTTTAGATAAAACACGAAAAGGGTGATAAAAAGGACAAAATTTTGGAGTACGCGGAAAGTACAGAGTGCAAGGGAAAAATTCGAAGAATGCAAAAATTGAAAATATCATAAAAAGGGGGAAATTTCGCAGGAAGGGATACTTTTGAAATATGATAAAAAGTGGAAAGTAAAGGAAAGAATATAAAAAGAATTAAAAATATATTAAAGTTCAACAAAAAAATTTAAGTAAACCTTTTTTTTTTTCATTTAAGACGCATTTTATACGAAAAACATATAAAAAGCATTTTAAATCAGAAAAAAAGAGTACCTTTAAATCCATCAATCGAATCTTTGAGTTCACTCAAGTTGAAACGTATTGACTCCGTTGAATCAGATGATGGAAATCGTTTATCCTCTCAATATTTCACAAGATGGATCTTGAGATCATGGGCATACTATCAGATAGTCAGTGTTTTATTTCATGTGGTACACATCTCATAAGAGTGGCCTCAATATCATGTGCATGCACAAAATTAATTTTAAGCTATATTTTTAGGCGTGTACCACATGAAATAAAAAATCGACTGTCTAATGTTATACCCGTGATATCAAAAATCATCGGGTGAATGATTGAGACAATAAACAATCTCCATCGTCCAATTCAATGTAGTCAATGTGTTTAAAGGTACTCGGAAAAATAAATGTTCTCATATAAAATGCCTTTTTATACGTTTTCCAATGAGCACCTCTTATGTGAGTATGGATTTGGATAGAGCCGGCCGTATAATAGATAAAAAATATTTTTACAAGCGAAAAAGATGAATTTACGTGGGAATCATTGTCTCCACTTATTCATGAGAGTAAATCTATAATTACAATTAATAAAGCACATCATTACTCAACTAAAAATAATGTCTGCACCTATTTTTTTCCCTAAATCTATCGTGGGTACCTCTATTTGCGCCCACACATTCTGTAAAAATGCCCACTCCTCAGATCCCATGAAAGCCATTGATTGCTTTGAATCAGATGGAGGAGATAATTTTTCACCCTGATCTTCCACAAAAATAGATCTTCAGATCATGTCTCACCTATCAGACGGTCCATTTTCATTTCATATGTCGCAGTCACAGATCCCCAAAAAATCCTTGAATCATATGAGATTTTTTTGGCATCATATTGCACACATCACACTCAAATGTGAATTAGGGACATTTTTTAGGATTTGTGACACATTGAATAAAAAAAGGATTGTATGATAAGTCAGACATAATCTCAAGATCTATTGTGTGGAAAATTGGAGTGAATAACGATCTCCATCATGTAATCTGAAGCAATCATTGATTTTCAAGGGGTTTGAGACGGAGTCGCTTTTAAAGAATGCATGGGCAGAAATAGAGGTACTCATCTCTCATCTAAAACAGTAGATCTCTTCACATATGCATTTAATCGTTTAGATTGTTGACTTTTTTAATCAAATAATGGAAATTATTTTTCGTCCCAATTTTCGACACCACAGAACTTGATATCTTGGTCTCAAATTAAAAATTTTCATTAATTTTGGCAGAATTTTGTTAAATTTGTCGAAATTAATTAATTTTGGCGAAATCACCCAAATTTCGTTAAAAGTTTCATCTCACCACAGTTTCAGCGAATTTCGGAGAATTTCATCAAAATTTGTCTCTATGACTTGCGCCCCAGCAAGATGTAAATCTTAGTTCCGCCACTGGACAGAGATCTTCTGCCCAGTCAGGTCAGTATGGTTAAACTCCGACCCATTTACTAAACGTGACCCGACCCAAGTATTTGCTAAATGGATCAGATCGGGTTCATGTTGAGGATTTAATACAATAAACAAGTTGGGTTGGGTCGTTGGGATTAGGTTGCACATGAGTCGAGTCAACCTGGCGGGTCAAGTGACCAGACATTGCATGGGTTGGGTATGAGCTCAAATGTTTTACTCATTGGGTTGGGTTAGGTTGAAGATCCTATCCCTTTTAACAACCGGGTTAGATTCAGATCAGCATGTTGGGAGCCCAATAGTTGTTTTTTTTTTTTTGAAAATTGTAATATGATCATATTAACAAAAAAACATTCCTAATGCCCCGAAAATATTGAGTAAAACACTAGAAAGCACCCAAAGCATTGCTCCCTGGAAAACCAAACCTCCCAAAGAATACCAGGTAGGTACTTGGGCGATGTACGAAATCCAAACGGAACGGGGGAAACCTACACCTAGAGAAAACCGAAATGTCCAGGAAAAACCCTCCAACAATGCAAAAGGATAGACCCTTTACAATAAAAACCTCCCCTACAAACAATAAAGAAACGATAAGAGATGTCCCACTTTGAAATTTCGGACATTGAAGAGCAAAGAATCACCTCTACCGGCAGCTATAGCCCAGTTGCAAACAGTAAGGATACAATCGTGAATAAACTTCTTCTCGTTGAAAATGTCATTCTTGCATCTTATATTGTTAGGAGAGATCCAGATGTTCCAAAGGATCGATATGTGGAGGTGGTTCCAAATTCAATCTTTGATTTCGGGAGCGTCTCTTTTGCCTCAGTTGGAGAAGGCAAGGGCTAAATTTTTGTAGAGACAAGTGGCGATGCTAAACACATTGAAGAATTTTCCCAATAGAGGCCATATTTCAACATAGGAAAACAAGAGGTGATCACCATCTTCTTCGGCAGAATTACAAAAAAAACACTTTTGATCAATATCCATTCCCCTACTGATGAGATTAGGGATAGTAGGAAGCTTGTTCTAGTGAGCAGTCCACAGGAAGAAAGAGTTTTTATAGGGGACCCTAAAATCCCAAATATAAGCCTACTCCATATTGTTCTCGACCAAAATAAGAAATCTAAAAGCCGATTTGACCGAAAATGACTTATTGTTGCCATTGTTCCAAATTCCGAGATCTTCACGACCAAGGTTTAAAGAAGCATTATCAAGGATTCCGAAAAGCTCTGAGAATTCGGTGATTTTCTCATCTGTTAGTCTGCGCCTGAAATTAATCTGCTAAGTATTGGATATGCCTGAGTTGAGTACATTGCATATTTTAATCTTCGGATCAGAGGTAATGCTGAATAATTTTGGGAATTTTGAGAATTTTGATAGAAAACAAACATCCCCTTTTAGCCATCTATCTGACAGAAGATGGATGGAATCACCCTTGCCACAAAGAAAAGAAATGTTTTTGAGAAAATCATCTCTCACCGACAAAATACCTTTCCACCACTAAGATGAATTTTTGTATTGAATATTGCTAATTTTCCAACCTTTTGGCACAAACGAAATTTGTTAATGACAATATCTTTCCACCAAAGATCACTACCATCACCTAACCGCCACCACCATTTCATAAGGAGAGTTTTATTCATCCGCTTGATCAGACGAATGTCAAGACCACCGAAACATTTAGGCTTGCACACCTTGTCCCACTTGATAAGATGCATTTTCATTTTGTCACCTAGATCATCCCACAAAAAATTCTTTCTAATCTCTCCATTTCAAGGCAAACTTTGGACAAACACTTCAAAAGAGAAAGATAGCAAGTGGGAGTAACACTTAGAATGGATTGAATCAGCGGTAATCTTCTTCCTTTTGAGGAAAGTTTACTTTTCCACCCTCCTAACCTATTATTAATTTTGGTGATAACACAATCCACTACAAAAAAGAAGAATATTAGTGGCTGTTTTTTGTAGCAAAAAACTGCCACTATTAACAAAAATACTATTAAGATTATTAGCGGTAGTTTTTTGTTAATAGCGGCAATTTTTTATTAATAGTCTTATGTTTTGTAGTGATCCCAATCGGAGTATCTAAGTTTACAGGTGCCAATAAGGACGCCAATAAGGACGCACGAACACTTGAAGAGAAATTTTGCCACAACAAAATTGGTAGTCGTAGCTCACGAATTGAGGGTAATATCATCTACATTTAGACCGTAAATGTTCGTTTTTTCATAATTCACACATTGCCCAGAAACTTCCTCGTAAATTTTAAGAAGTTGACATACCGGAACGACTTGATTGGGACATGATTAGGGAATCATCGGCATATTGGAGAAGATTCACTCTGAAGTTGTATCTTGGATTGGAAAAACCCACAATAGAGCCATCAAGATCAGCCTTTTGAAAAATAAGAGATAATCCCTTACTAGCGATGTCGAAATGATAAGGAGAGAGTGGACAGCCTTGTTTGAGTCCTCTAGAAGCGTCAAAACAGTAGTTGTTATGTTTTGCATGCTAGTAGCTGTGTAGAATTGTTTTAAGACAGTTCTTACACGGCAGGCAGATTTTTTGCAGGCAGTTGACATGGCTCGACACAATTAGTTGCGCTACATCTGTTGCCTGTGCTTTGCCTGCACAAAACCTGCCTGTCCGATGCTAACAGGAAAGACAGCCAAAGCGGAATATATATAGCTACACAGCTGAAGGCATTTCCTAACCTAAAATAGCAGAGAGCCGCCCGCCCATCGCCAGTTCCAATATCACAGAAAACTATTCCTTATTCTTTCATTGTTGCCATACGACATTGATATTATGTGGACTTTTGTCATGCATAATGCAGGTTGTGACCAAGGAAATGATTTAAGCAACTAACATAAATTTTATATTTTTGATTGATTTCTAACGATCTGAATGGTAGTACCACATCGCCTGTGCAGTGGGCAATCCTCACCTTACAAGCCGGATATGTGAGATTGAGTTAGGCTCATGAAATTACATGTGATATTAAAACAGATACCACAGAAATGTAGAGAGCAACGTTACACATGAGTGAATAATAGTCCCACATCGCCAGATTGAGTTAGGCTCATAAAATTCTACATAATATTAAAGCAGATGCCACATAAATGTAGAGTGAAACGTTACACATGAGGAATGAATAATAGTCCCACATCGCCAATGAGCTATATTTAACCTTAGCAATCCTCACCTTACAGCTGGTTTTGTGAGGTTGAATTAAGCCCTAAAATTCAACATGATCTTATCAACTTTTAATTGATTTCCATATATGCTAACTACTAAACCAAAGAATTTTTTTTTTTAAGTTTTAAAAAACACGTGTACATCACTTAGGATTGGATTACAACGTTGGATTGATATCTGTTTGATAAAAGCCGATCTGGATCAGCCGATTGCACATCAGTTTCGACCGAGATTTTAAACCATACCAACAGGTCTTCTCCCCAACAAGAAGCCAATCGAAGACGTAATGTTAATAACTAGTACGCTGCAATAAGATGTTATAATCCAAATAGACCTTCATTTAAACTATACAGAGAAAACTAGACAACATTTTTTTTTTAAAAAAAGGAAAAAATTGTATTTGATTTCTCAAACCATGTATTATATTTAGCTGCAACTCTATTTCCTTTAATTGCTTTGGCTGTATAAATATTACATTCTAGAAGATCAATGGAAAAAGACTTCTCTCTATCTCAATTTCTTTTCAAACTGATAACTATTACACTAATATTGTCTGCACTTTTTCGTCCCAAAGCAAGACGAGTGAGCAATGCTGCCGCTAATGAGCACCGCGATTGGGATTCTTCATTGCTATTGCTCATCCCTGTGGTGTCTGTGACGAGGACTCCTCCTGCGGGTGCCAACGGCCCTTCTAAAAGACATCTACGTGCAACATCGCACGCAAGATCATTGGATAAAACATCCCACAGGCCATCACTCGCAAGGATTAAGCATTCGTCTTCAGGATCCCTTTCAACAATTTTTATCTCCGGTTCCGAAATTACTACTGGTTTCAAATATTTGTCTCCTGTTAAAAGAAAAAAAATAGTAGGAAATCAAATGACAGAATCCTTGGTATGTGGCTGATATTATTTACAGTAAATCATATTCTAAAAGACATTGGAAATTCTGATGAAGAGTAAGGAAGAAAACGGGAGTCGACCCACGCTGTACCGCTTCGAAAGGAAAGCAGTTCCTCAACATACCACCTTATCTTTATGACCCGACCCGTTTAACAGCAGGGGCACTGGGATCACGTCTCAGGACTTGCACTGCCATTTTGCAAACAAATTGGTGCAAGTTAAATTTTGACCATTCGCTAATTTGCCACTCAAAAATCTCCGTGCAATTATCATAGTTACGGATTGAGATTGACCTCAGTGGCGCTACAGGCTCGGGTAAGGTACCTTATACCAAATCTGACCTTTATAGCTCAAACCATAAAGAGAAGCAACAGCAGCAGTAATTTGCTGAAAAAGGGATTTCTAATATTTTTTCCATAGATATGTGTTTATAGCATAATAACAAAATTCTCCACTTTTCAATAAGGCCTGTTTAAATCTCAATTTTTTGCCCAAAGCATTTTTCATTATTTAATTGTGACAAATTGAAATTTTTGAATAATTTTTCAGTTTTATGTCTTAATCACGATTTTCATAAACTGTAATCTTCTTTATTAATTAACTTTAGCAAACAAATCTTTTAAATCTCTAATTTAAATTTTTCTGGTTTTTTACTTTTCAATAAGGCCTGTTTAAATCTCAATTTTTTGCCCAAACACATTTTTCATTATTTAATTGTGACAAATTGAAAATTTTGAATAATTTTTCAGTTTTATGTCTTAATCACAATTTTCATAAACTGTAATCTTCTTTATTAATTAACTTTAGCAAACAAATCTTTTAAATCTCCAATTTAAAATTTTCTAGTTTTTTACTTTTTAAAATTCACTTAAATCTAAGAGAATTGGGGTTTTAAAATAAGGAAAACAAAAAATCCGAATTTTCATAATTGTTGATTATCTCTTCCCAATTTTTCTATAAATGTTACTGAATTTTTCCTTGATGACAATTTTTTCGTCCTTGCAGAATAATTTCCTAGAACTTTGACATTTTCAAAGCACAATTCATCTTTCCCTTGCTTCATTTCCCTATTCCTGATTTAGTGACTATGGTTTATAATTTATTCTATTACAACAAAGACTACTACAATGAATAATCCGCACATAAGGTACTTTACTCATTAACTTTAGCGAACTAGAATGTCATTCTATTCGGCCCCATTTGGGGTGACAAGCAAATCAATTGGTTTATTGTATCTATTTCTGTTTGAAAACAGAAGTTTAGTAGTACAGAGACGATTTAAACCTAAAATCTCAAGGGTTTAAAATTTCATAACTAAGTGGTTGTAAGCATAGAGACTATTGTCTCCAATATTTTAAAAAAGTAAGTTTAATCATGATTTATTCTTCAAAAAAATAAAACGTGAATAAATAGCAACATTAAAAATTCACCACTTAAATAAATCTCAAATATTACAAATAAATCAGACTTTCAAAAAGTCAAGAAACTTTTTCCAATAATATATATATATACACTTATGATTATTATTATATTTGTATGTTATAATTTTCATATTAACAAATATAACATTGGGTATCTTTTCATCGGGAAATCGTTTTTAGTTGTCTGATTGATTTTTCACAGGGATCAGTTGCAAATTTACAATCATTCCTACGGCTTCGAGAACTATATTTGTTTATTTCTTTTCTAGCACATGCGTGGTCGTAGGAAGGGTGACCAAGTCCCACCAAACCAATTAAATTCTCCAACGAGCAAATGAGGTGGGCATATGTGGGAGTGGGACTTTATAAACAATTTTTAATGCATACAAATGACCATAATGAGACACCTGGCGGAAACTTTTGAATAGAAAGAAATTGTCAGCAAAAAAGGACCCCATATATCATTTCCAACTACAGGTTCCTACTTCACAACCAAGGTTGCTCCTGAGAAAACCGTGTCGACCGCTTGAATCAGATGATAGGGATCGGTTTCTCCCAATTTTCCAAACAATGGATGTGGAGGTCATGGGAGTGTCAGTCCACAGTCAGATTTTGATTCTCTGAGGCACACACAAAAATTGAATGTAATCACAAGTGTACCATCAAACATGGTTCTCAAGTCGATATTTTAGGATGTGTGCGACACGGACACAGAATCATCTGACCAGTTTATGATAGGTTCATGATCTTAAGATCTATAGTGTGGAAACTTTGGGACAAAAAAATGATCATCATCTTATGATTAAAAGCAGGGTTTTTACCCCTAGTTGAGAAGAAAGACTCTCATTGGAAATAAAGATACTCATAGTTCAAACATCGTTATATAATTTTCTGAAAATAGTCCAGATCACTAGCTACATATAGTCATAAAGTCGCAATCGCTTCGGCCGCCTATTGTAACAGATGCCAATATCTCCTTGGACGCATCAGAATTTACAATATAAAAGATATTCAAAAAAAGTAAAAAAATTACAATACAGAAGATGCTCACAACCATTCGACGGTTTAAATAACTATATAAAGGTGGTCAAATGATGCACACGGTCCCGATTGGCTTTTCTTTTCTAAAGAACCGTCCAGATTGATTGGCATGTAATATTATAATGGCAGTGGAAACAAGAATTATACAGCAAACTCCCTACACTTGGATGCAATTTCCACGTCCTGTGTGTTGGATCTGCACCTTTAAATGGACAAGGGAACAATATCATAGTTCTCAGCCCTACAATATCATTTCCCACTCAGCAGTCCACATAGCTATACCATGATATATTTGTAGAGAAGATTAGGCCTACAGCTTTTATTGTTTACTTGACAGGGTCCAATCTTTCGCTTATTGCCTAATAGGGTCCCAAACCCTTTACTTTTTCTTTTTCCTCTTTAAGGTGAAGCCAAGAGTTTCTAAATATTAGGCATGTGCTGAAATTTAGTTTAAATGAAAAAATTGGTTAGTCATATGAGACATCCTATCCATGGGGCACCATATGAGATCGAAAAATCTATTGGAGGTCCCATATGAGACCGATAAGTCTTATAGTAGACCAATCAATCGGCCCCATATGAGAGCAAAAAATCTAATACAAGACTGATTGATCCCATATGATACCAACCAAATCACTATAAGACCAATGGGCCATCGGTCTTATATGAGACCAATTGATTCGTCTCATATGCCCTATGGGCATTTTCGCTAACCTATATTTTCACTAAAACTGAAGTTCAAGACATATCAAATATTTAGACCTTCTTTCCGCCGGTTTACAGAAAAAAAAAAGTCGAAATCTAAAACCCTATCAGGTAATAGACAAAAGGTTGAACCCTCACACCGTAAATATGGAATACTTTGAGACCTCTTAGGTCAAAAACCCTTTGAAGGGAGGATTACCCAAGAGGTCTACAAATTTTACTTTCCATTATTCATATTTGAATTGTTTAGTTTTCAGTGGGCAAAGGTCAGTAGAGACGGGAAGGGAACATTTATTTACCTAAAGCTCTAGACATAGCGAGAATTCCAAAAACCCGAGCTCCGTTCAGGTAAATAACTCGACCACCGACAGCTTCGATTCGGGCCAGTTCATCTGGCCTGTCCGGCTGAAAATAAAAACCTCGTCAAATTCGTAATTGAACTCATCAGATTCAAAAACAGCATTACCTCCTTGTATTCATGATTCAAACAAATTACTCTAAAAAAAAATTATTTTCTTCCTTCAAGAGTACTCCTATTGCTAAACAAGAGTTCAACGAGATGTATCAGGTTAGGCCCCCATGCAATATGATATACACCCCAAGACTGTAAGGGGTCAAATATTTGGTCAAACAAATCAAATATTGGCCCATATCGGGTCATAGGAGCTGATATGTATCGAATATGGTTTAGACAAAATACCAAAAATGGCTTTTTTTGCAAAAAAATTATATATATATATATATATATATATATATATAAGAAATAGAAAAAGGTACTAAAATATCTGCAGAGTTGGCGGGTGGCAGATACGTATCCGATATATCCAATAAGTATCAGCCTGGTCAGTTTACTTCCGGCTTTCTCTAGAGGTGTTTCTTTTCTAGTTCGTGATGGGAATTTGGTTAGTTTTTAGGACGATCCTTGGTCTACTGTCTGTCCGCTTAAAGTCTTGTATCCGCTCCACCCATTTATATTCTTAGCAGCAAAAAAGGGGGTACTATTGCTGATTGCACGCGCTTTATGCATGATGCGTTGTATTGAGACGTCGATCTTAGGCGGATATTCCTATGCAGAAATCAGAATTTGGCAAGTTATTGGAGGATATTCCTATTCAGCCTGTGCTAGAGACTTCCGAAGATGATAAAGGTGGTTGGGCAGGTCTGATGGGCGCTTCTTTGTCAAATCCGCATAGCGGCTCCTTTGGAAGAGGCTTCTAATTGTCCAACATTGGACCAGGATTTGGAAGGTTAAAGCCTTGAGCCTGAGTCTCCTCAGTATTGCCTCATTCATTGTGCTTTTGCTTCCAGTGTGTGGGATAGGTGCCGTAGTGCCTGGAATATCATCGGTTGTCTTCCCGGGTCTTGCTGCAATCTATTGGCTGAATTTTGTGATCTTGGGCGTTCTAATGTTGCCAATGTGGGGCACTCCCAATTGCCATCTTCTTGGCGTGGAATAGACACAATAGGCAGATTTCGAGGGATAGTTCCAGACGTTGTGGCTACTTTCATCAAGATTCGTCAGATGATTAATTTATGGGGCCATTGCCTCATCATGAGAGCCTGACTGTGTGGGTTTCTCTGGGGATCTTTGGCGGAGCAGTTCTTGTCTAAGGGCTGCCGGTTGGGTGGTCGCTTTTTGTTTTTCTTCTGTTTTGTTTTTTTCTTTTTTGCTGAGCTTCTCGTTCGGCCTCGATCTGTAATTGTTTATTTTTAATGAAATTCTCAACTTTTACCGATCAAAAAAAATTTCAGTCTGGGACCCAACCGATATGCGAAGATATATAGGGCTTTAAATCCCTGGTCACTACCCATATCTATTTTTCTGTCATCAAAGTCGGAATGAGACACTTCACCATGGTTTACTGATTTATTTTGGGCTTAAAAATCAAATCCATCTAACCCATTATCTGACCAGTCCCCAAATACCGGTATGGTATGTTACAAAGTTTTAAGATAAAAATAATATTGATACTCTATTCTAGTCTACACAGTCGAGAGCATTGAAAATCTAACCTTGTGATCGAAGGAGAGAGGGATGGCCCTCCCTCTGCGGCTGAGGACAGCTCGTGAGTCACCACAGTTGGCTACTAGAATATGGTCGGGGCTCAAAACGGCAACGACAGCCGTGGACCCCACGATGTCGGAACTGATCCCTCCGCTCTCGCACCCACAAAGGGAGGTCCTTACGCTGCTCCCACAAGCACACGATGCCAGCACAACCTCATCCATTCTCTCAAAGCACCGTTGCGTGGCTAGTTTCCACCCATCAATACCCTCTTCGCCTACCCGACCCAATTCCTCAGCTAACAACACATGCATGTGCTCCTTACACTGAATCGCCACCTGCAACCAATTAAATTTCATCTTTACTACTTAGCTTATAGATGATCATTGTCTGATCAGTAGGTCGGGCAAACATTGAGTCATAAACATTTTAACTTGACTCATAACAAGGGAAAGATGTTTAGAACTTAGTTGGCTTGCAGCTCTATATCGAAAAGAATACTTCTAAAACACACTGAAAACAGCATGTGTAGCAATCTTCCTCGCAAAGGAATTAGGCACTGAAGATCGTTTTTCGTAGCAATTTTCCTCACAAAGGAATCAAGCACTGAAGATCATTAGATCATTATTCGTTTCAATATTCCTCACAAAGGATCTTGAGACCACGAGCTTATCAGACGGTGAGGTTTTTATTCCACGTTGCACAGATCCCAAAAAAGGCCCTAAAATTGCTGTAGGCACGAACAAAGGTACCTTACAGAAAATAATGTTACATATGTTTTTATAAAGCCATGACTTATACACACAAATTAGGCAATTTAATAAAAATATTTAGTATTTTGGGTTTGGGACATGTCACACCTGGAACTACCATATAAGGGTCTGATTTGAAGTCTCATCATTTAAACATCCAAACATATAAAGATCTTTGGAACAAAAGATTCTCACCAAACATGATTTGTATCATATAAAGTCATGAGTCAATCTGTTACACCAAAGACCTTTACAACATGACGTTCAAATCATACACATTCTAGCGTGTGAGGTGGCATAGATCCCAAAATATCAGGCCTTTCGTTAAGAAAATTGGGCTACTACGCTTATGGCCTAGAGCTCTATAATAGGAAAGACGCTTATGGCCTCGAGCTCTATAGTAGGAAAGATTGGAGTGAAAAAACGATCTCCCATCATCTGAAAGGAATACAAGTAGTCCATCGGTTTTAATGGGGTTTATACGTAGCACCCTCATAAATCACGTAAGAGAGGCACCCGATAAATCCTAAGGGATGCCTTCGCCGGCTCCATGCCACGAGTATTTCACGGAGATTACATTTTTAATTTATTTTTAAGCGATAAATATAGTACAAATATCGCGATATTATCACCATGCATAAAGACATCGAAAATAAGAAATTAGGTTTTGAGATTTACATGCGAGCCACCATGCCCATCGAAGACTGCGAAAAAATGCCAAGGACGCTGCTGCCCTTCTGACAGGAAAAAGTCAGTCCGTTCAGAAACGGTGTCCTCCATCTCCGGCGATCGACCGGAAACTGACATCGAACCAAAAACCGGTGCCAGATCACTCACCCGAATCCCGCTAAAAGTTGTCGAAATCGCCAAAGACTCTGACGCTCCGTTCGAGGACGATGAAGAAGAAGGCGACGACGAATATCCATCCGTTCGATTTCGTTTACCTTCAGTTGGACGGTCAGATTTCTCTTTCATTTTCTCTCTCTGGCTCGGTATTTCGGATGAAGGCGCGGTGGCACCGGCGAGGACAGTGAAGCGTCTCATCTCAATCCTTCTCCGGCGAGCTTCACGGCATTTGTCCTTCTGATCTCGGCGGACGCCAGCCATGGGCGATCGAAGATGCTCCTCTCTAAGATGATGCTGATATTTGATCGTAGCCGTCGATCATTTCAAGGCAGCGGAAATGGTGGAGATGTTGCCCTGTTTAATCTGTTTCTTGGGGCTTTATACGACGAAGAATGCAACGTGTACGGCTTCTCTGTTTTCGTGGAAGCAGCGGAGGGCAGCCAACTTCACGGGCAGCTGCCCGTGCATATGAACTTGCCCGTCACTGACGACGCCCTAACCCAGTCACGACACGTGTAGCCGATGATGCTGCGTAAACGTTATAGTGGAACAGGTATTTTATCGACTCGCGATCTCTAAAACCTAAATAGACGTGGCCGTCCACCACATATGCTGCACGTGTAATTAATCCTTCAAATGACGTACACGTCGTCAAGTGGCAGCTGTAAAAAAGTCTTCATCGGAGGATTCAAATTCAAAAAGTTTCAATTACAATTAATAGGACCCGTTGGTAATGTTTGACCGTTTTAGTCTTCTGTTTTATGCCTTTTTTTGTTCTTAGAGTTTGATCATTGATCAATGATACGTGGTACGTGGTCTTGACACCTTTTAAGTTTCACTTCGGTGTTAGGTACACGACTGCCACTGAGTGGTGGACCGGTGGCCTTAGGAAATGAACTCGTCTTTATGAACGGTAAAATATTTAAGTTTGACCAATTAAGCTGTTAACTTTCTAATATCTTTTGCTTCGAAAATGTCCATGGGAGCTTACAACGTTGCCCAGGCGATTTTGAGAGTCGTGTCAGGAAAAGATGATTTATGGGAGGGGTTGGAAGGGGGATTTAATCCCTTTCATCTATGTTTTTTTTTTTTTTTATACTTTCACTGAATTTTTTAAGATTGTCTTTTGCTTGGACGTTTCGGCGCTTTATTATTTTATTTTTAATTTTTTTTTGTTTTAGCGTTAGAATATACGAGTTTTTATTTTTCTTGATGAGAGTCTTCTTTTTTAAGAAGATCGCCTTTATAAAGGATTTTTTATCGTTCATACTTATTTCTGAAACGGTTTTAGTCACGAATTTTACCGACGTATTTGTGATTTCGTTGTTGCGCGAACATATCCACTATATTTATGTCATGAGACATTGTTTAAAAGCTTCGATTTAAGCGATGTGTAAAATCTTTTATCGATTGTTGCCCTCGTTTTCAATGTGGTAAGAGTTTTTGTAGATCATGAGTTTGTCGATGGTGGTGGCGTCTCTTTGAGTGGATTTTCGGTGTCGATTGGTTGTTGCCCCATTTCCAATATGGTAAGAGTTTTTGTGGATCATGAGTTTGCCGATGGTGATGGCATCTCTTCGGTAGATCTTCGGTGTCTTTTAAAAAATGAGATAAACATAAGAAAATTAGAAGAAGATAAAAAGATAAAATAAAGAAATTTCTATAAACGATTATATTGTTTACCGTCCTTTAATTCTCTAATAAGAAAGTGTATAAATAAGATTACAAATATAACCATTAGCGATTATTTAGAAGTGTGACTGAGCATGGATAAGTGGATAGTTATTTAGAAGTGAGAATAATACAGTGTTAGGTATTATTATTTAATATCAGTTACCGACGGATGTTTAAGATCGTGATGGATTCTCAAATTTTTACCTTTCTTTGAAGGTCTCTAAATTTCGTTATATTATTAGTTATGTTGTTAGATGGATCTTGAATGTCATTTAATTTATTTTTATGTTAGTGATATTTTTCAGATTGTAACTATTCTCAGATTTTTAATGAAAAAAATAAAAGTTTCTATTTCAAAAAATGTCAATGGGAGCCTATAGATAATTACCAATGAATCCAAACACCAACTCATTAACTGGATTAAGCCACTACCCACTGTAGTTTCAGTTCCTTTATGCAGGGTTGTGTGCCTCATTAACCCTAAACATATGAATCTAAAATTTTGATAATTATTACAATCTAATTAAATTTTCTTTCTGATTTGACCTTTTGTCTACGTCTTGTCTGAGCCTTGTGTACCCTACCTCTAGATGGATGTAGAGGTTCGTGGTGCCAATTGTTTGCACCTCCCTCATTTGACATTTGACTATTCCACTTTACAAATATTGCAGAATAATTAATTATTTCTATTTGAGGTCTTCTTCCCCCTCCCTCCCCCCCTTCTGCCGCCACCACCAAATACTGAGAATAACGTTTGCCCTCTTTTAAATCATTTAGAAAAAAGGCCATTAGAGGCGATATACCAATATCTCATTGCCGAGGCATTCTATATGGGAGCCATTACTTGGCACACGCTTTTCAAGTGATTGCACCGGATTACACTAAATTTGAAAAAAAGACTTGTAAGTTTGAGACTTTTACTATGTGAAGACCCCATTTAAGCCATTTGATTTGAAGGTCATGATTTAAAGATATCAATTGCAAAAGATTAGAACAAAATATAATTTTCATCATTTGATTAAATGGAGTCAAAGGCTATTGTATAATTCAACAATTGACTACAATAGATAATATGACAAGTATCATGTTTTGCTCCAATTTTATGTACCGGAGATCTATTGATCATGAACTTTAAATTATATGGCCCATATTGTATTTTTACATATCACATATCCTAAAATACCAAGTCTTTCGTTAAATTAGATGCAATCACTTTAAACGTGTGCAAGTAATGGCTCCCATTCTCTTTTTTTTTTTTTTTTTTTATAGCCTACAGATTTAACTCCAATCAACTCCACTTTGGGGTTGTTTGGATCTAATGATAAAACGGTGACACTTTTTTTTATCTTTGAAAATAGTCTTTGTATGGTGCTGGGCAAGGTAACAAACTTGGTATCAATATCTAGTATCGAGTATTGGTCCTTGGAGAACCAATACGAATCGGCTAATACCGATACATATTGGCCTTTTAAAATAATTTTAAACAAAAGTTTAAAATATAGGTATCGGCCAATACCGGATACGTATTGGCTAATACTGGCCCATATCGGCCGATACCGATATCGATATCGATATCGAGTTGGATACTCTATATGAATTGGCGCCGATATATATCTGTTTGTCGAGAAACCGATACGTATTAGTATCGACCGATATATATTTGATACCTTGGTCTATTAACAAAATAATGGGAGCCGTTACTTGCTCTTGAAAACTTGGCCCTTGCACCGAGTTTAAAACAAAGATTTACAAGTTTGACCTCTGCTGCATAAAAACACCATCTAAATCATTTGATTTGGAGCCCATCATTTAAAGATATTAAGTGCAAATGATTAGCACGAAATATAATTTCATCATGCGATTAAATATAGTCAAAGGCTTTTAATTGATTCAACTGTTGACAACAATAGATCATATGATAAATGTCGTGTTTTGCTCCAATTTTATCCACTAAGGATCTACAGATCATGAACTTTAAATCAAATGACCCAGATTGTTTTTTCACATGTCATATGCAATGTTGTTAAATCGCATATGCGATGGCATAGTGCCATCATATATGTGATTGCGTGATGGCATAATTTTTTTTTCCAAAAAAATCTATAAAAATCTTCAAAAATTCTCAAAAATGTATAATATATGTTTTGTGTTAATTTAAAGAAGTGGGTGGAGACTGGAGAGCTTAACAAGTAACAATCACACTAAAAAAATAAAAAACGAAAGAAATGAGGTGTAATAAGAAGGAAAAATTATCAAACAAAATTTAATAGGAATTATAAATTAATTTCAAACTCTTGAATCTTTGAATATTTGATTCTTGAAGTGATTTCTTCCCTTTTTGCTTGAAGAATGATAGTTGCAGTCCCTTGCTTAGTTAACTATAAAATAGAGCAAAAGGAATTATCAACAAAACTTTGAAAAAGAGAAATAGAGAGAGTGAGAGAGAAAGAGAGAGAAAAAGAGAGGATGATAGCACTAAAAACTAAGAAAAAATGATTAAAGAGACACAAATCATACCTTGGATGTATGGATTAGGAAGAGGAATCCCCTATTTATAAAATTTGGGAAGACTTAAAAAAAAAAAATAATAATAAAAATAAGCTTCAACGGTAATATTTATAATCATTGGAGGGGTATACGATCGCATTCTGTCGCATATGCGATAGTATGCGATCACATACTGTCACGACCCAGAATCCTTACCCGACCTCAAGGGCCTAGAATTTCGTGTTATGACACCGCACGCTTGCTAAGGCGATAAGCGGACATACACATAATTCTTATACCGATTTAGCATATGGATCAAGGCATTTAATAGCATCATTTAAAAATAAATTATTCAAGAAAACAACAGCGAAAAACGTAGATGACGTTAATTAAGTGATAAATCCTAACCATGCATCTATAATCGAAAGCAAGCAGAGGTTTTACGTAGAATAAAACAGTGCCAACGCAAACCCAAGATTGGTGCTGAAAAATAAAAGTATCTAATAACAAATCTCCCCTGAAAAATAATAAAACTATGACTAAGAATCTCTCAATGCTCAAAGTAATCCGCCGGATCTATTCTCTCGTCCAAATGGTAGCCGACGTCTTCACGCTCTTGAGCCGCATCGAATAAAGACATCCCCATCCTCGGTGATGGAAAATCGGAGTTCTCACCGCAATCTTAGTTTTGGGGAGGGTGAGTTTACTCGATCACGTAAACTCGGCGAGTTGCACAATCGATCCACCATAAAATACTCGGTGATCGTGTGCAATCGCTTGAGTTATACATTTTGAAATAAATCAAGCCTATAAATGATTACAAAACATCTAAGATCTCATATCTATCATAACAAAAGCGAAAAATATAGCATAAAAGAAAAAGAAGTAACATAAAATGAAAAGACATACGACATGAAATAAATATGATGTATCAAGTTACGATCTTTTTGTATCGCTTTGTCGACTTTTCCTATGGCATATCTTAAGACTTAATATTGCTCCATACGCCTACAACGTACTTCACATCTTACCTAATTTTCGATCGACACGTACTGTGTTGCTCGAGCCTATCACGCGAGGTCCACGTGTGAGATAACCACCTAACCTCCATATCATATCGTATACCATCATCCAGGCCCGATGTGGTTGCATGCATTTAAATCGGTGTCCTTACATTCGGGACATCGTCGTATCATATTGTCCTTAAGACCCGTCTTGGTCGCAGACGTTAGATCTTGCGGTGGCACGCAAGACATGCGCATAGAAACTTAATTTGTATTTTGTTGCCCTTCACAACGTAACTTAGTTATTCGATTCGTAGCTTACCTTATCTTACACATCATTTCTTCGCTTGTCAAAAACTTAATTTGTGCGATAAGATTCACAAAATCACGCTTTCCAAGGTGGTTCCGTAGTAACTGGATGTACTTAGTGTGACCCATACTCCCATAGAGGTGTTGCATCCATACATGGATGCCTACATTCAAGTTCTACGTGAGTGGCGGGAACCCCACCATGTGAAGGCTTAAAAAGTGTGTGACATAGCTTATTTCTTTTTAATTGTGCATATGCCCTATCATGATTTTTCTATGTGGTGCATGCTATATGATGAAAGGACTAACTTGGCCTAAAGAAACTATTTCATACACCTTACATACTTGTGAATATAAAATAATAATTAATATTTGAACGAGATATTTCATACAAAAATTTTGGAGAAACCTTCTATGGGTAGTGATTCTTGGTAAGTTTTTTTAAAGTTTCATAATATTTATGCGATCTTAGTATAGACACCTTTTACTAATTTGACCTAAGAGTGGGTCAATGTGGCAGTCAAATGATCCACTTAGCCTAGTTATACAAGGGTTAATATCCCTCACTAAATTTTCCAATTTCTGAGCCTCAAAGCGCGTCCTAGAAATTTTGGTGACTTTCGATCCATTAGATTACATTGAGTTACTATTGAGATCGTTTTGAAGTTGGTCCTATGGGCCACTTAGCCTTAATTCTCAAAATTAAGGGTCAAAGGTAACCCATGTATTATTCCATGTGGTACCTAAGGCTAAAATAAGAAGGCACGAACTTTGAGTCATTTATCCTCTAATCAACTATTGGATGGTTAGACAATAAAATTTTACCTAAGGTTGATTTTTTGTCCCGATCCGAATTCGATCTCTAGCACACTAGATCTTCCAGTCAACGCTTTACAAGATCTAGCGATCAAGTGCACACTTAGTGTACCTACCATGTGGCGATCGATTGAATGATCTGAACCATCGATATTTAAGAAAAATGATTCTAAGGTATTAGGTCGTTGGGCCCAATTTATTTTGACCTCTAAGGTCTCAAATCTAAGGGTCAAATCCTTCATGTTCACTGATATCTAAATAGCCTTTTAATTTTCTAGATTTGTGGGCCAAATTCTCGAGTTCTGGACCATTAGATGTCACGAGGATTTCAATTTGTGGAGATGGTCCATCTCTTCTATTTCTTGGGTTGGGCCACTGTGTCCAACCTTAAATCTATTTTATTTGAAATCAATGGTGCTAAAAGGATGGTTGCACCAAAGTATTTATATCAGGTAAAATTCTTCAAAGTGCCCAACTACCATAGTTGGCACGGGCAAGTTATCACCGGCATTGTCGGCGTTTAGTTGGGCCGATCCCCGAAATTTATCTCATCCTCACTGACGAAATTGTGGAGAAGAAAAGCTCTCTCTCTCTCTCTCTCTCTCTCTCTCTCTCTCCACTGTAAACACCTATATAAGCAATACAAAACACTATATATATTCATTTTATATCTATATATATCAAGGGCAACTATTATATGTCCATATATAGGATTTATGTTATTATACACACCGAAATACATGTATATATATAACTTTTGAATATCTAAATAAGATAAATAGATATTCATTTTATATATATATATATATATATATATATATATATATTTATTCTTATTATTATTAAAATAAAAAGTTGAATATTTTAAGATCGATCGAGGGGCACCCACCTGTTGGAGCGTGCACGTAGGAGTTGATTTCAAGCGCTAGATCGGCGATGCGACTCCTAAGCGTCGATTCGTGATGTGCTTTCGGCATGGATCGTTTCACACTTATGCAAATCGATTCAAGGCAACACTTTGGCTCGGTGTGGTATTTGTGCGTTACCCGTGGGCCGATGGGAGAGGGCACTAGAAGCGTTTTGGAAGGAGCGTCATTTGGGTTTGGTTCAAAAGTGAGAGAGGAGGCGAGAAGATGGTTGTTTGGTTTAGTGGGTTAAGATATATGTATATTTATAAACAAGTCTATCTATATATAGAGAGGGAGGGTAAGGTTTTAGGTTAAAAGCCTTTGGTGGCTCTTATTTATAGAGAGAGGAAGAGACGGACGTGGGTGACCTAAATGGGTAAGTTCCCAAACCTAAAAGGGGCAAGAGTTCCAAGAGAGTAGGATTCCTTTTTGGGACTCTTCTTATTTGGTAAACAAAATAATTTAGTTGCCCTATACAGTGTAAACGTAATAAAATAGAAATTTCTAAAATTAGCATTTGTGTGGGTCAGGATAGAGTGTGCGTACACGTACCCCCTCTTGGTGCATCCTAAATCTATCGCCATTCATTTGAGCCACAGATAACCGGGTCATAACACATACACATGTATGTAATCGCATATCTCCCAAATCTTATATGTCATCATGACATATGCGACTATCACTAATACCCTTACCTAATAATTTTAATAATTTTTTTATTAATAACGGCAATTTTTTGAAAAACTAAAAAATTGTGGCTAATAGTCTTATTTATTTATTATAGTGCTCTTACACCACATCACATAAATAAACATGAGTTATTGGAACTTTGGGATGATATCCACATTACAAATTTATATAACAAATGTTGTCCTAACAATAGACATAATAGTTCCGGATATAACTTATTTACAAACCTATTTATTTTCCGATTAAACTTTCTCTCGATTTAAGTTATAGGATCCGAACGGCCCCTACTCTGTCTACTCTATGATATTATGGTGGATACCCCTTCCAAAAAAAAATTGAAAAAACCAAACCAGAGACCTACCAAAGAAGCTAGTATTTACTAGGGTGATACGAGAAATAAAACAAGAAAATAACAAATATCACTTAAAAATATGGCCGTGAAGGGATCAGATCGAGTCAAAATTTTAACTATCGAATGAGAAAATAGTATATGCCTGACCTGATATGATGGCCAGTGGCGGAATCAGAATTTTCATTTAGCCAGGGTGCAAGTCATAGAGACAAATTTCAATGAAATTTTCTAGAATTCGCTGCAACATGAGTCAAATGAAATTTTTAACGAAATTTCGGTAGTGTCTCCAAAATTATAAAAATTTTATTACTTTAAATGAATTTAACAAGTTTCGCCAAAATTGTGGGATCGCGATCTTAAGATCGATAGTGTCGAAAATTGGGACGAAAGATAATTTCCATTATTTGATTAAAAAAGTTAACAATATTAGCACTTAAATGCATGTGTGAAGAGATCTACGGTTGCAGATGAGAGATGAGTACCTCTATTTGCGCCCACACATTCTTTAAAAGCGATCACGTTTCAAACTCCTTGAAAACCATTGATTGCTTTGGATTTGATGATGGAGATCGTTTTTCACCCCAATCTTCCACAGAATAGATCTTGAGAATATATCTCACTTATCAAACGGTCCGTTTTTTACTCCATGTGTTACAGATCCCAAAAAAACGACCCTAATTCATGTTTGAGTGTGATGTATGTCATCTGATACCAAAAAATTGCCATATGATTCAATGGTTTTTGGGGAATTTGTGACACATGGAATGATAATGGACCGCTTGATAGGTGAGACATGATCTCAAGATCTTTTTTGTGAAAGATTGGGGTGAAAAATGATCTCCACCATCTTATCTAAAGCAACCAATGACTTTCAAGGGATCTGAAGCGTGGGCACAAATAGAGGTACCCATGAGAGGTTTATTATTTGTAAATATAGATTTACACTTTATAAATAGGTATAGATAATGATTCTCTTACAAATTTAAAAAATTACATAAATTCACCTATCTTTTTATTTAATTATTTATTTATTTTATCTTTTAGCCGCACTGGTCCCTTAGTGGTTCCGTCACTGATGATGGTGCACCCGACCCGACTGGACTCGACCTCCAAGTCGACCACACGCGAAGCTTAGGTCTTTGGTGCCAATAATGATTTGAAAGGTGGACTGCTTGGCATTTTGAAGGGTGGACTCCTTGGCTTGATAAAAAATTAATGTAAATCAGGTGGTATATAAGTGAGTGAGGATGATGCACCTATATGTTATAACTGTCCAATAGAAGTTTCAAAACAACATTTATTTATTTATTTTTTATAACAGAAGTTTCAAAAAAACATTGTTCATGAGTAATAATACAAAAGTTTATGAAAAATAAAATTTTGAAACCACCTCATTCTCTGCACAGCATAAGGACTAAATTGTCCATTACTAACGTATGGACAGCCAGATAACTAGTTACATTTATTATACAGATGCAGCCGAAAAAAGAAACTTAAAAGCCTTGTTCCCCCCACCCTCTATCCTCAAGTCTACTTATGGAAGGTCCTACTCCACTGATTTCATGATAAGGATTAAGTTGGCCTAAGTTAAAGCTTGGAATCGTGAGTGATGGATGCCCTTTGTTCTACTAGCGACCAACAAAGTCAGTATTTGACTCAATTCCTACATATTTTTGGCTGCCCATTTCTCCGATTACCTCACAGGGTACAAGTTCGGCACCTGAACTGAACCAAAACTGAAATGAGTCGATTCAGTTTTGGTGCGGGTTTTCTTTTACTGTTTGAAACCGAAACTCAACCGAAATCCAAAAATTTCAGTTTCTTTCGGTTCGGTATTGTTTCAATTTTTTATTAAATTTTGAGTTTTAAGTAATTCTTTCGGATTTTTGGATTTCTTTCGATTTTCTAATCATTTTTAAGCGATTTTTTATTTTTGCCATCCCAAAAACAGAAACAAAATCAGCTATATTCTTTTAGATTCGCTCAATTTCCGTGTCGGGTTGGGGATTCAGGTCAAAACTTGGACCCTTAGCTGTACCGGAGTAATTCGCTCTTGCAATGGATTTGAAAGAATCACTTGTATTTTGAGGACTTTTGCCACTTGTTTCTACGAAAAAAAATCTTTCTTACAATTTATAATTTGTGAAACATGATCAACCATCTAAAATGTACCATACTAAGCTCTTCAATTGTCTGATAATACAGAGAGTAAAAGTTTCGTCGGAGAAATTAATAATATGACGAGATATCATCTTATATTCTAGGTCAAACAGGTCCCTCTCACAAATTGGACTATTAGAGACTGCCGTATAGCCGAAATGTTGACCAATCATAAACGCCGGAGATTCATACCATGGATCAAAATCTCGGTTTCGGTTTCGATTTCGTTCATGACTGGAACCGTAAATTGGTCAAATTTTCGGTAAATTTCGGTCATAATTTTGGCAAATTTCAGATTTTTTTAAAAATATGCTCCGAACTTTACCGAACTTTGTTGAACTTTATTTTATTGATTATTTTTTAACTCTTTCATATTATTATGACACATTTTACACTAATGAGGCTAATTTTTGCGAGTTTATACCATTTTTTTTTATACTAGTGAGACCATTTTTTTCAAGTTTGATTCTTTTAAAAGGGTATCAATATTTACAACTGAATATTAAGGGAAACTTAGGATTTACACCCTAAAAGATGTTGACTGGATTGAATCACGATGGAGATAATGTTTTGTCTCAATTGATCACACAATAAATTTTGAGCTCATCCAAAACATATCAAGCGGTCAGATTTTGATTCTAAGTTGAATAAATCTCAAAAGTGATCCGAGAACCCTTCTCATGATACGCCCATGATCAAGGTCACTTTGAGAATGTATGTCACGTGGAATCAAGATCTGACCGTCTGCTAGTTGGGCTATGATCTCAAGATCTACTCTATGAAATATTGGGTACTTCTATATATATATGGGTACCTCTATTACCGCTCACGTAATCTCTAAAAGTGCCTATATGTGCAACCTTTAAACCCATTGATTGCTTTGGAACAGACAATGGAGATCGTGTTTCACCCTAATCTTTCATAAAATGGATCTTCCATATAATGGATCAACCATTAATAATGAAAACAATGGTTGATATCAAAGTCCACAAATTAGATGACTTAAATCTCCCTACAATACCATTTTTGGGCCCAATATAACGGAAATTAGATATCATAAATCTCCGTAACGGTATAGATCACCAACATCTTAGACCATTGATTGATGATCTTTAACTTTAGCCATTAATATTGAAAATAATAGTTGATATTAAAGTTCACAAATCAGATGGCTTAAATCTCTCTCTATAATGCCATTTTTGGGCCCATTATGCTTAAAATCGGAATCACCAACATCTTAGACCATTGATTGATGATCTTTAACATCGACTATTAATATTGAAAATAATAGTTGATGTTAAAGTCCACAAATCAGATGACTTAAATCTCTCCCTATAATGCTATTTTTGGGCCCATTATGCTTAAAATCGAATGGCTTAAATCTCCCTAACTGTACAAATTACCAACATCTTAGACCATTGATTGGTGATCTTTAATATCAACAATTAATATTGAAAATAATAATTGATGTTAAAGTCCACAAATCAGATGACTTAAATCTTCTTACAATGTCATTTGTGGGCCCATTATGGCTGAAATCAAATGGCTTAAAACTCCCTAATTGTACTGATCACCCACATCTTAAACCATTGAGGGTTTATGATTAGTTAAACACGTTTTTTGTGTTTAAATGACTGTCACATGAGTCAAGCCCTTTAAAAATCATGGGTTTCAATTTAACATTACACCGAAGATGAGGAGAGTCAACCTTTTTATTTAAATGATCTAACACTATCAAAATGAAAACTGATGGTGTTAGATGACTTAAATCATTTAGACACCATATAAGAGTTAGAGCCCATCGCATAAGTACTAGCACTTTGTTTTTATAAATATAATAATTGTGTAAGTTACTAACCTTTTTTATTAATGTATATGTGCTGAACACTAAATACAAGCACCAAGTACCTTATAACGCAGCTCTTAGCAGCTTTCCCTTTCTTCCTTCCCTTAAGCTTTCCCTTTCTTCGTTCAGTCCCGACTCCCGACTCCCATGGGTTCACTGGATGATGTTCGCCGGAGAAGATAATCAAAAGATGAGGTAAGAAATTTTTGTATTTTTTATTTTTATCTAAATATTATTTTTATTTTTTTCTATTTTTTAAGGTTTGACTTATGAGAAGCAAAATAAATCAGATCTGAGTTTTTTAAATCAGAAAAAAATTTCAAAAATGCAGAGATGAAATTATCGGTCGATATTTTAGAAAATCAAATTTTCAGTCGATAATTTCAAATTTTGGCCGATAATTTCAAATTTTGGCCGATAATTTCTCTTTTCCAGTGGGGTGGGCGATTTATTATTATTTTCGGTCTCGGTGGTCTTGACCGAAAACATGATCCATACACGAACCTCAAACGTGGCCCCTTCATCAGTGACTCAAACGTCACCTTCGTCTGTCATAGTTTTGTTACGTGCCTTCTATTTTAGGGCCACCGTTGCGGCCTCCGTGTTTTTTATTTCACTTTCCTTTCTAAAAGGTATGGTTTTTGCTTTTTTTTTATTTATTATAAAAAAAAAAATTGACATGTTTTGAGCAAAAAAATAATAATTATCGATGTTTCAATATTCGACACGTGGCTACGTTGTTGCGGACTCAGACTTAGATTAAATCTGATTTTAATTTTCGAATGCAATAAGGACAGTTTTTTCAACGGTCCATGGCTGATTATTCAAATGCAGAGATTTCATCTAGTGGTCAGGAAATTCCGATGACTTTGTTTTCTAGTTTTGAAGAAGTTGGAGAAGTGTTCAAACCATTGTACGGCTCATATTGATAGTTACAGGGGGAAAAAGGAGGTAGAAAAGGGATTGTTATAGAGGAAAAGTTAGATCTTGCAGACAAGTTCAAAGAAATACTTCGTATTTTGAGGATTGATGCTATATGGAAATAATATTTAAACATTCTGATTTGAGGTCATGATCTAAATATCTTTGTTACAAAAGATTACCACAAAATATGGTCTTGATCATTTGAATCATCAGATGATAACCTTTGACTGCATCAAATAATAAGATAGTTGTTGTGCTTCATGCTTATAAGGCTTTTATGCCAAAGCCTTAAGTCGCATGACTTACATGATGTTTTCTTATTGCACACGTACCAAAACACCAAGTCCTTTAACATGTGTAAAAGGGATAACTTTATATGTGCAAGTAATTGCCCTCCTTAATATATGCAACTCAATATTTTAATTTATATTAAAATATTATACACATGGAAATAAAATAAAATTGGTAGAGTGGTTCGTGTTGTTAGTAGTTGTCGCATTCTATTCTAAAAAATCGTGTAGATCTCCCTTGAAAAGTTTGTATGCCAAGATGAATGAATCCTGCCTTAGTTAATAAGGCTATCAATCACATATCTTTGACCTTGTCTTTAACACTTAAAAGTTTTCTTTCAAAATGATGTCCACAGCGAGCTATTGGTTTGTTCACAGTTACCTGTAGCTGTAGTCTGTACCAGTGTCCACAGTGAGTTGTTGGTTTGTTAATAGTTAGTTGCTGCTTCATTCTGTATCAGTAATCATGAGCTGTGAGTTTTACCACAGCTAATTGTTATTACCACAGCGAGCTGCTATGATATTCACAATGAACTGCCACTATAATTACAACTAGTTGTGGTTCCTCGACCTGAGCCTTACATCACTCTTATTCATTTGCGAAAAATGAGTTTTTTATACTTTTTCTTTAAATGTCCTCTTGAGTAGTTTTAGAGTTTGAATAAAAAGGTTTTTGAGGAAGAATAAACTAAGCAAGTGGGTGCTTCTTCCTAGTGTGTTGCTCTAAAACGGGTTCTTCCTCCTTTTGAAAGCTAGTGGTTCGCTAAAATTGTTTATTCAAAAGGTTTTCCTTCCTCTTTCAGTTTCTTCTTGTTAATTTGTCCAAGTAAATTGAGTGTTTGGTGCCCTAGAGATTAGGGTGTATGATTGATAGTTTTGTGGGTTTAAAGGTCGATCGTTATGCGTTCATCAACAGTAGAGGAGAGCATTTAAATCTGAAGGCTATAGAGATAACTTGCGATGAAAAGTTAGATTGCATGTGAGTTTGATAGGGCATGTGCATTTGTTCGATATATCATTCGAAACTCTATGTATTTATATAATTTCATAGTAAATTTAATTTGCGGACTTCTTTCCCGTAGTTTTTTCCCGTGATTGAATTTCTACGTAAATATTGCGTTATGGCAATTGTTAGTATATGTCTAATCTTTAAATTAAATTAGAATTAATCGAATAATTAAATAATTCAATTGATTAAAGGAATTTCACGTATTGCATTCACACCCTAAACCCCCCCCCCCCCCCCCCCCCCCCCGATATTATTTTAGTCTCTTCTTTATAGTGTGAAGTCAGTATCCCTTCAATGTTGCTATTGGATTATATTGCTTGACATGCCCAAAAGGAATTTGGGACCGAAGATGAGACTCATGGACGACAAGGATCAAAATTTCAGGTTAAATATTGTTTTCAGATATCACTGAAACCGAAATCCGAAATTTTGGATCCCATATAGTAAATTCGAAAGTTTGGATTCGGTTTCAGTGGGAACCGAAACCGAAATTTTGGACCAAAATTTCAGTGATTTCGGCCGAAATTTGAACCTTGGTGGACGATCACTAGGCGTTTCAAGGGTAAATCTTACTTTATTTTTTATTTTCAAATTTTCTAAGGAAATGATGAGCCAACATGAAAAAAATTAAAAATTGATTCATGAAAAGAGAGTAGAAAGTTAAATGAAAAAGAAACAAAATAATGAGTTTTGTAACTGTTTCAATCTCACTGGAGCTTGAATGGGGATGACCTATCAAGTATTGTCATTGTTGAGCAGACTATCGCACTTTAATGGGAAATTTACCTGACCGGCCCTGTCAGATAAAGCTTTTACGTCAGAAGCCCTATATTTTCACTTTTACCCAAATCGACCAGCTGGGAGTCTAGCTGACCCTAAGGATAGCAAAAAGTCTAAATTACCCCCTTTCTTTAACGCACAAAAACATCATCTTCTTCCTCATTTTAATCTGGTACAATTTTTAAAAATCAGAGGTGGCGAAGGTGACGGCGTCTTCGAGATCTATTCCGATCCAAACTATTCCAAATTGCTATTTGAATCGACCCAAATACACATTTTTTGTCAGAGACTGTAACAGATTAGAATGAGGAAGAAGAGGATACACCTATATAATTTAAAATTTTAAATATTTACATTTTTTTATATTTACGCGATGTAAAACGAGATCTATGCCGTTTGATTTGAAGGCTACAATATAAAATCGATAGTTTCAAAGATAGATATGAGAAAAAGGCGATATCGATTCTGTACACAGTCGATATCGACTCTGTACATAGTCGGTACCGATCATTTTAAGAGTCGTCATCGACTCTATACAGAGTCGCCATCAATTTTATAAAAATAAATAAAAATAATATAATCGATGACGATTCTGTACCGAGTCGATGACGACTCGGTATAGAGTCGTCATCGATTACATTAAAAAAAAAAAAAAAAAAATTTAATTTAATTTTTTTTTATTTTATATAATCGATGACGACTCAGTACAGAGTCGTCATCGACTCGGGACTGAGTCGTCATCGATTACATAAAATATAAATTTTTTTTTTTTTTTATGTAATCGATGACGACTCTGTACCGAGTCGTCATCGACTCGGTACAGAATCGTCATCGATTACATAAATTTTGTTTATTTATTTTTTTTTATAATCTATGGCGACTCTGTATAGAATCGATATGCGACTTTTCTCAGTAGTCGATCTCTTAAAATGATCGATTTATATTTCTCTTTGAAAAATCGCATTTATCATCGATTTAACTTCAAATAAAATGTTTAATATATAAAAAATATAAATATTTAAAATTTAAATTATATAGCGATAAATATAGTCTCTTCCTTATTCTAACTGCCATAATAAAAAGTATCTATTATAGTCTCAGTCTCTTATGATATAATATACAGAGCCTCTGCCTCTCCACTCATTGCCAATTAATTTTGAATTGAATGCACATATTTGTCTCAGACCAAGTCGGAGTTTGTGAGTAAATTGGTAAAAGAAATTCATAAAAATTTGAAAAAAGTTAAAAGGAAAAATTACAAATTGATATTAATAAATAAAAGTTACAGCTACATATTTGACCTGATGATAGCCCAAAATGAGTGTCTAAGAGGAGTAAAAGAGTCAATCTCATTTAATGGTAATTGCACCTACATTTACGAAAAATCATGTTATTTGATTACCCATTACAACACCTATTCTTTTTATAGGTAAATAAATCATCAATTATAAACATAGTCCCCAAATTCTCGGAATTTTTGAAAATTTCGTATGTTTTTAGAAAAATCATGAACTTCATGAATAACTCACAAATTACTTTCAATTTTTTTGAGTATATCATGAATTTTTCATATATTTTAGATTTTTATATTTTATAATCGTAATTTTTATTTTTCCCAAACCTTTATTTTTTGTTTGATGAATAATTTTTTTCTAAAACTTGCCGAATTATTGTTGAACCCCCAATTGGTGACTATGATTATATACAATTCATAGTAATAGAGGAGGAAAAAGATATTTTTATTACTTCTTGAAAACTAGTATACATTAGATGAATATGTATATAGTCACTTTAAGCTAGAAAACGGTTCTAATTCCATCATGAGAAAATTTTGACAATTTGAAATTTAGATGGGCTTTACTTCCGTCTAGAGCGTATCTTTAGAGGCTGAACTAGGTTTCACTATAAAAATAAGGTATTTCGGCGGCAACTAAAACTGTCGCTATTAATAAAAAAATTGTCGCTACTAATTTTATTGCTATCGAAATAATAAACTTTTTTGTTAATAGCGACAATTTTAATTGCCGCTAATAGTCTTATTTTTTATTTATTTTTTATAGTGATTTTCGTTTAAGGGGCAAGTGACTAATCAATAGATATTGTTAATAGGTGCTACATGATCTAAGTATACTTCTCGCAAATGATTGGTACAAAAACCGTGGTCTCATATAAAGGAACTAAATGCTATAAATAGTTTACAGCTATCATGTAAATCCATGATGTTATTTTAGATAGCTTATGACCACTTTGAATCAGACGGAGGAGATTATCCATTGACCAAATGTTTTTCATCATTTAATCAAGAGATCATCGTAGTCAGATCCCACGAGCACATGGTGGTTCAAATAGAACACATCCCTTAAATTAACCTAAGTATCAAGAGTGTTGGCACTCGGGGTAGGTATCTAATACGAAGTCAAACATAAAAGTTGTTTTGATAATTACTGTCAGAGGATAATTTTAAGCGAAAAAATGAGAGAGAGAGAGAGAGAAAGGCAAGTACACCGTAGAGGAAGGGGCAAGAGCACTATCAGAACTCTTGGCCTGCTAGGATTAGTATACATAATTTACAGAAGGTAGGCAACTTGTGACGGGGACATGTGGCGTGGCCATTTGGGTCAGTCGTAGAGCCATTGTTTCTCTTCATGTTTTGAGCACCACTAGTGCGTCAAGGTCATGAGGGCGGCATCGTGTGTACTAGGCATGAGCCACAATGGCGTCGCGACACGTTGGGATGGAAGGTGAAGACTTGGGCACGACACGGTCGCGACGCGGACGCAACAGGGTTAGCTGGGCTAGCGTTGCGGTGTGAATAATAAAGTATGTCAAGCCAAGGGGTTTGAGGTCCTCCCGTTATTTCGTTTGAATTACTATTTTACCTTTATATAGGGGGACATGAGTTGGGGTCTCCCAACCCTACACGTGCACTAACCTCGTGGGCTTATGTGCGTACATCCGGGGCACACTTGGTGTGTGGTGGTCTTAACTACGTCGTGTACTAGGGCCATCGCGTTGGTGGTTTCCAACCACCTTCGAGGTGCAAGTTTTAGTCCAAAGGGGGCTCGAAATATGCTCGTCGCTGCATATCGCTATATCTATCATCGTTGTCTGTTGCCTTAACAATCATCGTTGTATGTTGCCTTAATGATCATCGTTGCTTGTTGCCTTAACAAACGTCATGGATCTAACCTGCTGCGTTGCTTTGTAGGGCGAAGTCCGAACGTAGAGATTGAGATGAAGTTTGAGTAGGACAGGCCTTCCACCCTTCGTAGCATCTGAGAATTCGAATCGCATGCCTCATTTGGGAGAAGTAGGTTGACTTAGCGCAGCAAGCGTTAAGTGCCGCACGGGCTGACACTGCTGGAAGAGTGACCCCGTGACATTTTCTATCAAAGCCACTGTGATGGCTGAGATGGAAGGGACCAGCGATGATGCAAGACGACGAACAAAGGAACAATCAACAAAGGAATGGTTAGATACTTTGGAAGCTCAGTCGGATCAGTTCGAGTCAGTAGTATCGGTAATGACATTACAAGGGGAACAATTGAATAGGCATGAGAGAATTAATGCCGATGTAGCTCAGACCATAGAGCAATTGGCAGCAGAGCTACGAGAAATAAAGGTCACGTTAGAGGAGGTACGTGATGAGATGACCGTGCTGAAAAAGCTCTTCCTGGCAATGCCAGTTGGGGTGCCAACAAGGACACCGACACCTCGGTTTAAGTTCCCCGACCCAGAGATGTTCAAGGGCTATCGCGAGGCGAAAGACCTCGAGAACTTTATATGGGACGTAGAGGAATACCTCGAATCGCTGGGGGACCTCGATGCTAAAGTTAAGTTAAGAATTGCATCGAGAAACTGGAGGACAAGTCTTTCACCCTTCGTAGCATCTGGGAATCCGCATCGCGTGCCTCATTTGGGAGAAGTAGGCTGACTTAGTGCAGCAGGTGTTAAGTGCCGCACGGGCTGACACTGCTGGAAGAGTGACCCCGTGACAAACTGCCCCCCCCTCCACTACATGGCTCCACAACTGAGTATTTTGGTAATCTTTGCCCTTTGAATCAAGTGAGGTTCTAATGATTTCCATTCACTTGGAGGAAATAGATTGCTAAAAAATTATACTCCTATTGTTGCACCACTTGAAACAAATGTATGCCAATTACAATGTTTTAAAAGTTAAACTCGTCTACACTAATAAAAAATCCTCCTATTTGATTTCCATTACAACATTTATTATACACAACTCAAACAAATATACAAGGAGGGAAATGATATTTATTTCTGTGCAAAAAGAGTACACCAATTACAACCTCAAGGGGTTAGGTGAGCTGGCTAGGTAACTACTTTCAAAAGCAGGAGACCTGAGTTCGAATCCCCTCCCCTCCTTAAGGCCACCCTAGGGATTTATATCTTGTGCTAACCTGGCACGTGCTAAATTTGGGTTGCGCATGTGCCCCTAGGATTAGGCGGGTGCTCTAAGATATATATATATATATATATATATATATATATATATATAGTGTAGTAATATATATTTTATTATTTCAAAATTAAGTTTATAATTATCATTATATATGTTGATAATAATTCAATGGCAAACTTGTAAATATTATCTCCATAAAAAAGTGTCTTTTTAGATTTGGATTTATCTCTTCACCGTAAATATGAAAAGACACAAGTGAAATCAATTTATCGTTTTACTGTCATCTGAAATGAAATCGATTTATCTTTTTACTATTATCTGAAAAGACACAAGTGAAATCAATTTATCTTCGATTTATCTTATCTAAAAAGACACAAGTTCGACATCTCTTCATCGTAAATCTGAAAAGACACAACTCTCTAGAAAGACATAAGGGTTCGTGATTTTGTCTATAAATAGAGATCTGATACGGGTTAAAAATAATAATAATAATAACATCTATTTCTCTTTTCTCTTACTATTCAGATTTTTTTTAAGAATCTTTGTGTATAAGAAAATCTGTGCGATAGGTTATTTATTTAGAAATTGCAATTTAGAAAAGAACATATGGTTCTTAGCAAGACCGGGCTCTGTTGTATCCTGAAGGCAGATTTGCTGGAAACTCTATTGCATCTTCGTTATCTAACGGAGTGAGGGCGTCTATTTTCTTTAAGACAGCGTAGTAAACTACGTGCCTCTGAGCCATATTCAATACTATTTTTTTTTCAAAAATTTAAAGACAATAGATCATTATAATGGCTCAGAGCATAAAGTTAATGAATCAAGATCTCATTGAACTTGACCAATTTGGCGGCTCAAATTTTAAAAAATGGCAGCAAAAGCGAAAACAACGAAAAGTACAATTAGTTGAGGATTGGATGCTCGACTCAAATGGGTGAAAGATGATCAAGATTGTTGAGACCTGTTGCATCAGACAATAGATTATTTAACACATTATGTAAGTGATTATGACTAAAGATTTTGAGATTCATTAGTAAAGAAGTATCTAATTGAAGATACATGTACAAAGGTTTTTCTAGTCTCTAATATTTTGATTTCAAAATAATTGGAGATAATTCGATTCTTGAATGAGTTTAAGAATTACAGTTTATCGTCACTGATATAGAAGTCCTATGAATTTAATAAAGTGTACTAGACCCAATATAGCATTTATAGTTGGGGTATTGAATAGATTTACTTGCAACCCAAGGTCAAAATAATGGAAAGCTATGCGTAGGGTGTTAATTTACTTAAAAGGAAATATGCATTATAGTTTTACAATATAGTGACAAACCTAAATTCTTAGAGGAGTTTACTGATGCTGCTTGAATTTCTGACTCCTCTTATTCAAAATCCACAAGCGGATGAATTTTTACTTTGGTAGGAGGAATAGTATCGTGGGGGTCTAGAAACAGACATGTCTTTTTGATTCAAGTATAGAATCCGAGTATATAACATTGTTTGCTAGACCAAAAGAGGCAGAGTAGCCTCGAATCTTATAAAAATATTATCCAAAAATATAATATTGAAAACACTGAGGGGGATGGGCCTAAGACCGATATCTTTAAAGACACAGTAGTTGAACCTCAACTTAGTAGAGTTGGAGATCCCAAATCCTAAGTTCAACGTGATAAAAAACTACTATGTGGCCCTTAAGAGTATACATCCTTATTGTGTTAAATTTCGTGCACATATCTTCTAACGTTAGAGGATGATTTTAACTATTGATAATTTTGTAAGCATTCATTTGATTGGATGATAAAATAATTATAAGAGCACCCATGAAAGATTCACCTATATGAGTATGAAAGCGAGCCGCTTCAACAGAAATTCGATCCTCTCTCTAAGATACTTATGAATCAGGATTTTAGCGCATGACTATAAAACGCAGGCCTTAACTAATGATTTAGGCCATAACAAGTGTATATGTAATTCCAATTTGGTATATAGGTTTTACGTTAAAGGTTATAAGCTACTTAAAGTCCTTACAAACTTTGAGTTGTATGTATTAATTAAAGGTTCAAACCGATCGGTATCTCTAATATGCTTAGTATTATCGCTCTGATACATAATTTTTTTTATTTTGAAATAAGTGGGGGATTGTTAGATATATTAGTATAGTAATATATATTTTATTATTTCAAAATTAAGTTCATAATTCTCGTTATATATACTAGTCAAAGGTTCAAACCGATCAGCACCACTGATGATGCTTAGTATAATCGCTCTGCTATATTTTTTTTATTATTTTGGAACAAGTGGGGGATTGTTACATATATTAGTGTAGTAATATATATTTTATTATTTCAAAATTAAGTTGATAATTATCATTATATATTGATAATAATTCAATGACAAACTTATAAATATTATCTCCCTAAAAAAGTGTCTTTTCATATTTGGATTTATTTATTCACCGTAAATATGAAAAGACACAAGTTAAATCGATTTATCTTTTTACTATTATCTGAAAAGACACAACTCTCTGAAAAGACACAAGTAAAATTGATTTATCTTTTTACGTTATCTGAAATGACACAAGTTTGGCATTTCATCACCGTAAATCTGAAAAGACACAATCCTCTAAAAAGACATAATAGTTCATGATTTTGTCTATAAATTGAGATCAGATACGGGCTAAAAAAAATAATAATAATATATATTTCTCTTTTCTCTTACTATTCTTTTTTTTTTGAAAAATTTTTGTATATCAGAAAATCTGTGGCAGATTCTTTATCTAGAAAGTGCAATCTAGAAAAGAACACATGATTATTGGCAAGATCAGGCTCTGTTGTATCCTGAAGGTAGATTCGCTGGAAACTCTATTGCATCTTCATTTATCCGATGGAGTGGGGGCATCTATTGTCTTTAAGACGGCGTAGTAAACTATGTGCCTCAGAGCCATTTTCAATACCATTTTTTTTTAACATAGTCAACATATTTTGGCGAATACTTCACAAATTGATGATTCTACAAATTGTTTGCGAGTTATAAAAAATTTGTATGATTCTTACAAATTTAAACTTGGCATATAATTCACGAATATTTTGTTAATTTTTTTAATAAATCATAAATTTTAATATTTTTTAAATTTGGTATTCTTTTAAGTCTTATGTTTCATTTTTCTCCAAAATTTTCACGAAATTTGTGGAATTTTGCAGGTTTTTAAAAAAATTTAACCTTGCCGAATTATTGCCAAGCGTAAACTTGGTAACTATTTCAAATTTCAACGGCCCAAATCATTTTCCCTACTATTTTTATTTTTTCTAACTTAGGGTAATCTCAAGCTTACGCTTTAACTAATCCCTAAGAGATGCCCTTTCTCCCACCATGTAACGAGTATTTCACGATTTACACACCCTATGGGGAATCCTATTATCGTAGAAGGGAGATGCCAAGTCGCCAACACTCGATCCCAAGAACCTGTTGGCAACAAAAGAAAGTCTTCCACCAACTGCACCAACCCTTGGTGGGTTCCCTGCTGAAAATTAGGTTAGCCAATCAAGCGACACAAACAAGGGGCAGGGAATTGATTTTATGTGCCCAATAGTTCATCCACACATCAAATCATATGGATTAAAATGGACGGTGTGGTTTTGGTATATTAAGTTCATAGGTGGGGGGTGCTATAGCAACTCATTGATGCAGCGCTCAACTACAACCTTCCACTAGAACTGTTGATTTTTAAGAAGAAATATTATAACCCTAATGGGCATCCACCTTTCTTGTTGATTCATACGAATACCAAGAGACACGGAAAACAAAGATCTCGATGACCTCAAAATTTAAATATATTCAATAATCTTTTCGTTTGAGTTACATTCATTAAATAGAAAAAGAAAGCAAAAATTATTAAAAATAGCAAAAACGAGATAAGCCTATAGACAGAAAGATATTCCTATTAGAATCAATCGAGAATCGAAACAGATCGATTCTGAGTTGCAAATCTCTGAAAATTGTGAAAGAGATTATTCCATAAAATAGCAAAATTGCTATTTTTGGCCCTTAAACGAAGGAATTTCAGTTCCAAAATGTGTCTTCTCGAGATTTTCTGACGTTTGGGTCCATGATTTTTATTAGTGCCTAACCCAAAATTTTAACGAGTGGACAAAATTCTAATGAATAGACCTATGCCAATCCAGGTCAAAATGGGCAAGGAGCTCATAAGCCAAACATGTCAAAAACCTATTGTCACTAATTTTATATCCAATAATGTTCACGCATCTCCGGAGGTTTGACCAGTTTGGCATTGACCCGTTTACATACACGCCTCTACGCCTAATAATACTCTAGAGGTGGTATTAAATGAGTTCACAATCAAAAGCCAAAAGATGCTTCAAATGGTTAGTTAAATTTTTAGTAAAAGTAACAGGAAGATATAAAAAAATACAAAGTCGAAGAACCGAAAAATGTCATCATAGTAATTTGGATTTTAAGGTTCAATTTTCAAGCCCATTTAAAAAAATAAAAACGAATTTGGTCCTTCTTTCGGTGTAAAACTGTTGAGTATTAAATGAGTTTTAGGCCTTGTTTGATAACATGGAAATGTAATTTCATTGTAGAAATGAAATTTAATTTTCAATTGTTGTTGTTTGATAGCTATTTAAGGAGATAGAAATGAAATTAAGTCGCCCCGCATGGAAATTGAATTTTCATATACCAAATCATTTTAGGAGGAAATCATTTCAACCTTTTAAGTGGCTGAAATTGAGTTTCCTACTAACAAAATTCTAATTTTTTGTTATTACAAATCTAAAGTTACTTTTAAAAAACCTAAAAGCAAAAAAAATTATTTTTTGACTATTAAAAACTAACTTCAATTTTTATGACCATCATACCAGCACGATCACTATGACCACCACACTATCTCCATCATACTCTTTTCAGTTAATATTTGACTTTGGTCAAAGGTTGAATTTAATCAAACTTTAATTAAATTTATCAGTTATATAAAGTTTTGACTTTTGATCAAACTTTGACTACTGAAACATTATAATAAGTTGTAAGTTAGTAATATATTATCAAATTTTTAGAGGGTTAAAGGTTGATTTTAGCGTCAAACTTTGACTTTTAATTAAAATTTTATTTTTTATTAGACTTTGACTCTAATAATTTAATGGCGAAGAAAGGATACTGCCGCGTTGATGTATAATTTGATACTAGATTCTCAATTGTATTAGTCAATAGTTTGACTTTTGGTTAAACTTTGACTTTTACACAAAATTTAGTTTTAGTCAAATTTGAAACCTGCTTATAGATAGAGTCTACTACTACATAAATTTATACCGTATTAGTGCAATCGTTTCTTGATCAAAGTTTAATTTTTTATAAAATATTATAAATTTTTATTAGTGAAATATTATAATTAAAAATATCTATCATTATTTTAATTTATAACTTGAAAATACATTGTCTCATTTTTATTAGTCAAAGTTTGACTTTTATTCAAATTTTGACTGTAGTCAAAATTTGAGAAGTGTATCTTGACAGAAGATAGTGATTATTACTGTTGTTATTTATATTTTGATAATGTAAATTTTTATCGGTCAAAGTTTGATATTTGGTCAAACTTTGACTTTTTAAAACACAATTTGATTTTTTAAACTTCTCTATCCCCAATGAGATTATTATTTTTTTAATATATTACTTTATAGTACATTACCAAATTTTATTTTACTTTTTTTTACATTTAGTCAAAGTTTGACTTTTTAAAAGTTGATATTTAGTCAATTTTTTTTACTAGTGTAACCTAGCGATGGATACGAATACTGTTACATTAATTTGTAGGTTGGCGGTAGATTGTCTAATTTTTTATTGGTCAAAGTTTGACTTTTTTAAAAAATTAAATTGTCTTTAAAATTAAAAAATTGAATTTTGTTTTAACATGTTACCTTATGATACATACTAGCATTTACTATATTACTTTGTACTTTAGTTTACAAATTTTTTATTAATTAAAGTTTTACGTTTGGTCAAAGTTTGACTTTTATTAGAAGTGAATATTTGATCAAATTTTGACTACTATAACCTAATAATGTATATGAATATTGTTATATTAATTTGCAGTTGGACTTTTATAACTTGTTGGTACATTGCGAAATTTTCTCTTGGTGAAAGTTAAAATTTTAGTCAAAGTTTGAGTTTTATAGAAATTTAATTTCATTTCAACGTTTATACATGCATTAGATTTTAGCATTTACAACTTTTTTATTTAATTTTATATACTTTTTTATCAAAATTTTAAGTTTGGTCAAAGTTTGACTTTTATTTGAGTTTGACTTTTCAAACTCTGATTTATGTAACTTAATAATAAATAGTGATTATTATGGTATTAGTTTGTAACGTAATAGAATATCATTAAAAGAATTATTGGTTAATATTTGACTTTAATTATGATTTTAATAATAAATAACCAAAACTTAAAAAGTTATTTTCAAATTCATTTTTAAAGATACTAATCAAACAAGAAAAATCAATTTCCAATGAAATTCATTTCTCAAATACACTAATCAAACAGTGAAAAATCCATTTCTGGAGGAAATCATTTCCCATGAAGTCAACTAAGAAATTGATTTCATTTCCTCTTTGGAGTTTCATTGCTATCAATCAGGGTCTTAGACGTAATCGTTTCCGGATACAAAGTCAAATTCAACATGTTTGATGGAATGGAACACCCTTCATTATATGTCCGACGAAAAATAGTTGGCAAACTATTATAGTAAATGACAAGAAATTGTTCTTTCAAAATTAACAAATTGGTACTCGATATTCTTTTGATTTCATTCTGTAAGGCATAGAGGTTCATTTTATAGAATTTCATGGGAATTAGACATCTACGAATTTGGACGGTACAGACTAGTTCGTCCAAATATGTAATCGCAAGGCCCATTAATCTTTTTAATTAGCTCATTAGTCAACTAACGGCTATATCAGTAATAGTTCACAAAAGATTAACCTTCTAAAAGTTATTGGTAGATTTTTTGTGGTCAACATTTTAACCAATTTTTAGGTTTTCATTAAAAATTGGGTTGGACCTTTGACCCCACATATCTCGAGGTGATAGGAAGTAGTTTCCTAATATAAGTGATATGTCTCTACTCTTTTTTCTTGATGGGTTAGAAAAGAGAGGTGATTATATAAGGAGACCATCGTCCCCTCTTCCTCTAACCCTAACTCATTCCCATCTAGAGGCTAAATTTAGAGAAGACTAGAGGTAACGTGGGCTCTGATTCTCTGGCAGAGATCATCATTATTCATTAAGGAGATCGCTAACGCGGTGACTCGATAATAAATACAAAGTACGCGTGTTCTTGCAAAAGTATATTTTGATCATGTGATTCGAGCCTAAATCTTAAAACTTCTAACAATTGGTATCAGAGAAAGGTTGGCTTTATGACACGATCAATATTATTTTATTATCTCTTTTATAAATCTTGATTCATGCATGTTCTTCAAAGTTTTTGTCGTTTGATCGATTTTTATATTAATGAATACGATTTTACCGCATCAGATTCATGATAGATCATGGATTTGTTGTTCTTCATTTTGGTTTATTATGTATAAGATTGCAAGTGAAGGAACAAATCCAAGGTTGCCTCTTATCTTTGTTTCGATTTTTTGCTTGGTTGTACTTGATTGCTCTTGCTTTTATTGGTTTCCTTTTTTTCTGATTTGTTATTTATATGGTTGGACGAGAGCAAACGATTCCATGGCTTGTCTTCACCTTAGTCCATTAACCTAAGTACATCATTATAGGCATCATCGCCTTCAACAGGAAAAATCGAGTGGTCAGATGTTGTGGTAACCAACACTGATACGGTGTCTATTGTTTCTTCTCTAAGAAAGAAGGAAACTTGCCGGTTGGGTCTCTATTTTTTTTTAAACGAGGTGGACATGTCTCTAGTTCTTTGTACAAGATACCTATTTGAAATAAAAGAGATTTTTAGGGTGTCTTCCTACTTTGTACAACGGGTCACATGGGCCCAGAGACCCGACCTAACTCTACATGCCTAACTCGGCCTAGTCTATGACCCGGCCCAGCCTGTGACCCGACTCGGTTGACAATCAGACTCGGGTCCTGGCCCATGGTCCGATCCAGTCCATTCCCGACCCATGGTTTATGACTCGATTCGGCCCGTTAGACATGACCCGTTTGTTCTTAAGGCCCATTTTGACCCGTATTGTTCCTTATTCTTTTCAGGTCATTTCTGGACTATTTATAGATCCGACTTTCGAATATTATATATGGATTTTGACTTTTTGAGACATTCCAGATTTATTTTTCAGGTTTATTTTTTAAAAAAGAGTTCTTTGTTGTGATTTTTTTTTGACCTGACGTCTTTTTGATAATTTTTAATCGGATAATTATTGTATTTTTGAGTGCTTTTAATTAAAGTTGAATTTTGTGAGAAAATATAGGGTTGGGTATTAAAGGTTGTGCTCTAGCACCAACGTTGGTACTTACATAATGTTACCCATAATTATTCATTTACCCACCACTCTAGTTAGTTTGGCTACTTGGAAGGATTCTTCTGCCCAACGATGATGATCTTTCCTAGTGCCGTGATTTTTTATAAATGAGATTTAATTTTGTTTGATTATTCTCAACATATCATATCCGATTCAAGGTAAATATCATGTGTACTTTTTAATGCTCTATTATCAATATTGACTAGATGTGACATGCATGCCCACATAATCGCAGTTTGATGATTATAGATAACATGTTCACTTAATGCATATGTATCTTATAACTGTTTGATTTTAATTAATTTGTTCATCAATTGCAATGTATGACATTGATTTATCTTTAAAAAATAGATTAGTTAACAAGATGTGCATATATCTGAAAATGAGTTTTTGAAACCTTAAATCATACTTGATATGGTTGAATGAAATTTAAGTCGTACCTTACGGATCAAGGTAGACCGGTAAAATGATGGTTTGAGAGTACGTAGTTGAAACAGGCCAAGGCCTGCCCAAAGGTGATCACCTATATAGGTTGCGTGACTTTTGAATCTTAATACTTGTGTCTCATTAAGATCGGGTTGGCACATGCATCTATGAGGTTTCTAACTTCTGGCCAAAGCTAATTTAGGAATTTCATATAAGTAGGGTGAATAGAATGGTCATAAGTGTATAGGGGAGAGAAAGACAATCTTTCTGGCTAAAGCTGATGGAGACTCTGGATCAAACATATGACACGAGTGATTAGGTCTATGCATGTTTTCTCAAACACGGTCTTGAAAAACGAATGGCATGTTAAAGTTTCTGCCCAAAGGTAATGCTGAGACATGACAAACGGTTGTCCCAAAGAGTGAAAGTTGTTCATAGCTGACACCAAATTAATTTAGATTTGACCCTAAATCAGAATATAAATCTTCGAAGAATAGTTAGTGACATATGGTTATAGTTCAAGGTGAACATTTAGTGACATATGGTCATAACGTAATCTTCGAGGACATATGATCATGACGTATTCTAATTAAATCATTAGTGATATATGGTTAAAGTGATTGATAAAAATTTAGATACATAATCGGCATATTTCTTTATTTTGCTAGTGATATGTAATGTTTTATTTTTATATAGAGCCATGGGCGGATCTATTATTCATAAGCAACTAGCAAGTGTTGAGCCTCTTAACGGCTGCAACTATTCATCGTGGCGTATGGCTATTGATATATCATTAGGATAAATAGACTATGATTTTGTCCTTACTGAGGATAAACCTCCAACACCCACTATGAGTTCTACGAAATTAGAAAAGAATTATTTTACTAGATGAGAAAAAGCTAATCGTATGGCTATAATAATGATTCGTTTATCAATTAATCAGACTCTTAAAGGTGGGTTGAATCCTACAACTACGGTAAAAGAACTATTGAAAAATATTAAAGATCAATTTGTGGGTACACGAAAGTCTCTAGAATACTCTTATTTTACACAATTAGTTAACATGAGATATGATGAAAATGGAAGTGTGCGTGAGCACATTTTAAAGATGTCAAAGTGTGCTATAGGGCTCATGGAACAATAGACTGCTTTTGGTGATGATCTAGTTGTTTACTTAGTTGTTTATTCGCTTTCGCCTTCATTTGATACTTTTAAGGTGAACTATAATGCTCAAAAGATAAAGTGGGACCTTAACCAATTAATTTCCTTATGTGTGACCGAGGAGGAGAGTTTGAAAGCGGCTAAAATTGGGTTTGCACATCTGGCAGTGAGTGGGTCAAGCCGGAAGATTTTTAAAAAGGATCATAATCAGAACTTCAATTGAAAACAAGCTGGAGCAAAGAATTCAAATAAGAAAGTCAAACCTAAAAATTTAGAATGTTGGCACTGCAAGAAAAATGGACATCTTCAGAGGGTTATATATTTAAAGATCTGTTGAAACATGTCAAAGGAGGAACATCTCAACCAGAGAAGTCGTCTCAGTCCGAGAAGTCTCAGAACTGAAATCACGATTCCGTCATTTATTTATTTATTTTTGCGAGACATTATTAGTTCTTTGACATTTATTTTGACAAACTTGGTTTGCGTAAGTTTAATTAAATGATTATCCATAGTTGATGTTAAGTTAATCTTGTTGTTCATTAATTGCTATTATGAATGGTCAAATCAGTGGGAGGTAACTCGCTTGGATTGACGAATTTTTTTTAATATATATTGTGGCTGACTCATCATATGAAATTGTGTACGTCTTAATGAGGGTACATGTGATTGTATTATGACCATTTGCATGAGGATTGTATCACATGACAGAGTGGTGGAGTTAGATCTCATTTTGCATGATATTCTTAGGCTAGATGTGAGTAGGCACCATATCAGAAAGCCTTCTTTCTGTTTGATTGGTGACGTGAGTCACAGGCGGAGAGCAAGTAAGATATCAAAAAGACATACCCTGGGGTATGAAGTTGGACAAATATAAGAACGGCATATGTGTGTGTTGCTTGATATCACTAAGTAAAGATTTAAGTCCATTAATGATGCTATTTTTGTGACCATAGATTGCCTAGTGTCGATTCGTAAGATGGAATACTGTGTGCGCTATGATCATTTATTGGTATTGTCATTGAATTTTGTAGTTGTTACAAAGCATCGAGGTAGTAGGGGTCACTAATTTTTAAAATATAAAATAGATGGTCATCTGCTTTTCAGAGTTTCTCAATCACAAGAGTCTTTTTTAAAAATTATGTTTATATGAGTTAAGGTGTAGATCAAGTGAGAGAATGTTAGATTTTTTGTGGTCAACACCTTAACCCATCTTTGGCTTTCCATTAAAAATTAGGTTGGACCTTTGACCACACGTATCTCGAAGCGATAGAAAGTAGTTTCCTAATATAAGTGATATGTCTCCACTCTCTTTCCTTGATGGGTTAAGAAAGAGAGGTGGTTATATAAGGAGACCATCGTCCCCTTTTTCTCTATTCCTAGCTCATTTCCATCTAAAGGCTAAATTTAGAGAAGACAAGAGATAACGTGGGCTCGGATTCTCTGACAGAGATCATTGCTTTTCATTAAGGAAATCACTAATGCGGCGACCCGATAATAAATACAAGGTACGTGTGTTCTTACAAAAGTATATTTTGATCGTGTGATTCGAGCCTAGATCTTAAAACTTCCACCAGTTACTTGTAAATGCTATTGTCAAATGGTGTCCAAAGCCCATTTCCTTTAGAAAGGGCGAGCAATATTCTTCTTTTCATGTGTAACTTACTACGATGATAGTGAGCATATATAGAGATTTTTTTCCTCTTCTCCGACTATTGTGAGACTATTTCTTAAAAGAGCAGCCTCTCGGTATTCCAACCAATGAAGAAGATTGTAAAAATGAAATAAAATATACTTAAATAATTATCTTTATCAAAAAATCAATAAGTTAAACACCATATTAATCCATATTGAGATATCAAAAGCATTCTACTTAAAGAAAGAATAATAATAATAATAATAATAAAAGTAAAAAATAATACATAAGGTATCCCAATTTGAGCTTGAACTAATCGGTGCTAAGCATAGTGCGCCACTCATGTCCCAACTATTTCACAAATTAGGCACACTAATTACACTTAATTAATAGAAGGGAATCACTTCAAACCCTACATGGATGGCTCGTGCGTGCACCTTCTAATACTTAATTAGCTGGCCCGAATTTCGTTGGCAAGCAGTTTAGAACCCCCGAACGCATGTCAATTAAATGCATCTAAGGCTTAACCAATAGAGCTATAATTAGTTGTCTAACTAAATTATAACTTTAAACTATTATATTATAAAACTCTATGAAGTTTATTAAGAAAATAAATATAAAAAACTCATCTTAACCATAGCGAATCCAGCTTGTGTGACAACAGAAAATTATGACAACCCAAATTAGAATGGAGCAAATTAACAAACTAACATACCGTGCTCCCACCAAGTGATTGTCCTAATGGTCTGGCAACTTGGTTCGCTCCCAATGGTCGTGGGCTCAAAACAACACCTCTATGCGAGCTGGGTGTTGCAAAGCGCACATAACTCAAGAAATACTCGTGATACGGGTGGGGTACGGCACGCGGCTGGGATTATTGGAAACACAAATTTGGATATCCTATATTATCAAACTAAATAAATAAATAAGGATGATATTATTATCACATCACTTTTATGTTACAGTTATCTCACTTAAACAACGGAAAAATTTGTTGATTATTTTAAATATGACATGGAGATCATTTTACGCACTAATCTTCCACTCACCAAATCTCGAGATCATAAGCCTACCAACAAACTGTCAGATATTAATTTTGCATGGTACTCAACCAAAAAGTGACTTTCAAGATAGTGTACTATAAAATGTGGTTCATGTTCACTTTTTGAGATGTATGTCACGTGAAATCAACATTTGAACCTCGAATAGTATGCCCATGATTTCAATGTAGAAGTTAGGATAAAAACAATCTCCATCGTCCGATTTAAAATAATTAAAAAAATTTCCCTTTCTGCAAGTGAAGTGGCTGTAACATAAAGTGATGAGGTAGTAACCCTAGCCGTAAAGGGCCTCCGTACCAGTAATGTGTTATGTACACAGATGGCACCATCAGGGTGTAAAAGGGCCTCTAATGGACGGTTAAAACAGCTATGGAAAATGAATCAAAATTCTTCCATCGAATGTTGTGAACATCCAAAGGTTTCATAGAATAAAAGCATTGCAGAATCTTATGGCATAAAACCGGTTTAAGGATAAATAAATTCGTCCCAAAGGTATTTGGTTAGACACATCGCATGTGTTTCATCAATGGTGTATAGATCAAAATTTTGAAAATAAAAGCATCATCGCGACATTTGAAAGTGACCAATTACTTCTAAAATTAATGGCAATCATGTAAAATCTCAAAAAAAAAGTGTTTTAGTCCTTCATCTTAAGGCTTTGCAAAAAAATACCTATTTTGGGTTGGGATCAGATCAGCCACTTAGTACCAACTCAGTGGCATATATTACATAGATAGAACCTATTGGGTGCCTCTGTTTGCGCCCACGCATTCTTAGAAAGCGCCAATGTGTGAGACCCTTTGAAAATTATTGATTCCTTCTAATGAGACGATGCAAATTGTATTTCACCCCGATCTCTCACAAAAAGATCTTGAGATCATTGCGCACCTATCAGACGGTCAATTTTTTATTTCATATGTAACAAATCTCCAAAAAAAAATCCTAAAATCACGTTAGAGCATGATGTGTGCCTTATGATTTTAGGGGCATTTTTTAAGATTTGTGACAGATGAAATAAAAAACTGACCGTATAATAGGTGCACAATGATCTTAAGATCTATTTTGTGGGAGATCGGGGTAAAACACGATCTATATCATCAAATTAGAAGAAATCAATGTTTTCCAAAGAGTCTGACACATTAAAGCCTTTAAGAAATGCGTGGGCGCAAACAAAAAGTAGCCGATCTTATTTTGTTTGGAAGTTCCTGATCAAACAATAGTCTTGTTACTTTGTTAAAGGCACTTGCCCCTTTTTATAGAGTCATTTAGAGGACTCGAGCGCTGATACTTGGTATAGTCAAGGGGACAGCCACGATTTTCTGTTGCTAGGGCTAGCTATGGTTGATAGATGCTAATGGATGTTTAACCTTTTGAGTTTTAATAATAGATATTTGACACTTTACTGATTCAGTCGGTTACTGAAGCTTGGGGTCTTCAGTCGGTTACTGAGGCTCGTGGTCCCATGCCTGAGAGCTTGCACAGTAAAAAAAAAACGTTGTATAAAACGCCTACTATATAAAAAATTTAAATTTATATGAGAAAATTTGTACTTTCGACCCTATAATTTTATATATTTGCAGAAGCAGTCTAATAATTTCAATTCTTGCATAACAAGCTAATTCTAAGCCAAGCCGGTTTCACGTTTCCATTATATATATATGCTTCCTTATGCTTATTTGTCTTTTTTAACACTTTTTCTTGAATTGCAATTTCGAGATTTGACTATAGTTGGTATAACTCAGAAAACTACAACAGGTTAGGTAAGATATCGACTACATTATTTTTGTAAGATATTGATTTCTCATCTTTTTTAATATATAGTTGGTAGACCAGTATAGATTTCTAGGATATAACTGATATCCTAAGATAACGGGCGATATCTTACGATATCAGCCGATATCTTAAGATAGCGGGCGATATTTTACGATATCGGCTGTTATCTTATAATATCGGCCGATATCTTAAGCTAGCGATCAATATCTTACGATATCGGCCAATATTCTAAAATAACAGCCGATATCTTAAAGTAGTGACCGATATCCTAAGATAGCGGCCACTACTTTAAAATAGCAGCCGATATCCTACAATAGCGGCCGATATTCTAAGATATCGGCCGCTACTTTAAGATAACGCCTGCTACCTTAAGATAGCGCTCGCTATTATATGATACCGGGCTGCCGACATTTATAGCACTAAGTCAAGTATGATCCTTTTAACCAACCAATTTTTATTTTATAAATATTATAGGTTGAAATGGATGTTCCCCATCTTAGAATTGTCACTATCACGGAGAACATATCATGTGACGAATTTATGGAGAAAATGTACAAGGTCAGTAGGATACGACCGGAAGAACATTCTATTACACTAACAGCTTCATTACGTATAGGGAATGAGCTTGTGTTTCTGACTTTGATGATATTACAAACTTATTCAGAGCATATCATATTGGTGATAGTGTAATAAATATTTATATCGAAAAATCACTAGTCACTACCGTAGCAGAAATTTTACCATCTTTGAAAGCATTTCAACAATTCTAGGAAACAAACGAAGATGATCAATAATATAAAGAAAACGTCAAATTAGTAGATGATGATAGTGTGGAACCAGAACATTTGATTGAAAATTAATAAATATGGTTTGAAGAGAAGAACATCGCTGCACCAATGATAGTCGACGATGATAGAAATATAAATATAGGATTTCGCCCCTACCTTAAGCCTCTGGAGCAACCCTCTTCAGACATTCCAATGAGAGAAGGTGATGAAGATCAAGGATATTGTCATCAAATGAATCTAATGCATGATACATCTCAGCTAAATTTCGAATCGGTAACTAATACATTTACCTGAAATCAGTGGGAAACGTTTTTAGTCGGCCTTAGTCCACATCAATGGCCTTCCGAACCAATAGCTTCAGAGTCAATGATAATCGAGCCTTCAACATAACAGTCTCTCGTACCTCAAACATTCCCACCTCGGTCAACCTCAATCGAAACAACTACACATCAACCAAACGTACATCGACGAACTCAATCTCAATCACGTAATAATCATCCAGTCAATGACGATGATAGTGATCCTGAAAAATAATGAAGCACCGTCGTCGCCCACTTCGCGTGTTGATATTAATAGGGGAATTGATCACCCTCTGGCATACGAAGATTATCAGCTTAATGACTCGAAAGGAGAATATATGGATTCAGATGATGAGAAACTGTATGAAGGGAAATCAATTATCATTAGTCAGGCGTTTATAAATAAGAAATCCTTTTAGAAAGCTCTTAAAGAATTTACAATGGCAAATAATTTTTAAATTAAACCATTAAAAATCAGTCATCTTCGAGTTACGGCGAGGTGTATTGAAGTAGGATATGTTTGGCTAATACATACATCGAAATTGGTAAGTGTGGACACGTTTGTTATGAAAACTTTCCGCTCGGAACATACGAGCAGAAGGCTAGCTTTCGAAAGCGGACATCGCCAATGTACGACATCGTGGATAGCTTCATTCGTGAAAGATAAGCTATTAAAGGGCTTTGACGAGACTCATTCTTTAATAATTTTTTATATTGAAAAAAAATACGATATAACAGTAGATTACTGGAAAGCATGAGGAGGAAAAGAAATAGCGTTGAATGACATCCGAGATAGCTGGAAGGAGCAATTTAAGATGTTACCGTCATATGTCGCCGAATTACAGCGGGTCGATACAGACGTACAGACCGAATTGTGCCTCGAGCCTGATAATGCATTTCAGAAATTCTTCATGACATTCGGACCTTGCATTCGAAGCTTTCGTAATACTTTACGAAGAATAATTACGGTAGATGGAACGCATTTGCGAGGACGATATAAAGGAGTATTGTTAATAGCTGTGGGGATAGACGGGAATAGACATTTATTCCCTATAGCGTTCAACGTTGTACCGAAAGAAAATGAAGATCATTGGGCATGGTTGCTTAATCTATTAGGGAAACCTGTAATCGGAGATTTTGAAGAGCAGTTTGTATTTATATCACACAGACAGAAAGGTTTGATAAAAGCTGTGGAAAAAATTTTCCCTAAAGCCTTTCACAGCTACTGTATGCCAAACCTAGCTCTAAATCTGTTTGATACATATAAGGATACAAGCTCTAGACCACTTTTCTGGGTTGCTGCCCGTGTACTTTTGGAAGTAAACTTTAAAAGAATTTTGTGAAAAATAGAAGACGATGCCCCCACAGAATGTACAATATGGATTAAAGAAATTGGTGACCATTTCTGGGCGCGCGCTTATTTTCTAGATAGGCGTTATAATATGTTGGCAACTAATGTAATTGAAAGCAATAATAGTATGTTGAAAATAGCAAGGGAGGAATCGATTGTGAGCATGTTAAAAAGTATTCACACAAAAATAGCCGAATTTTATTTTCGTCGTTAGCAGGAAGGAAATAAAATGATATACATGTTAACACCGATGGCCCAAAAGCACATAATACGAAATTCAGGATGGCCTAAGAGCACATAATATGAAATTCAGGATGGGCTCATCGAAAAAATGTTATACCATATGGTCGCGATATATTTTAAGTTAAACATGGTGATTACACTCACAGTGTTGATCTAGATAAACGAACATGTATATGTAGACGTTGGTCTATCCTTGAACTACTATGTTCACATGCGATCGCCGCATTATCGCACCGAAACAGAGAAAGAGAGATCTCTCAATTTTGTGAGTACTGATTTATCAGTAAATTATTTAGGAAAACTTATAAAGGACACTTTGTCCCAACCGTTAACAAGCGCCAATGGATTTCGCTAAGAGACGATATTCAAGTTTTGCCTCCGCACAAAATACGTCAAGTCGACAGTCCGAAAAAAAGGAGAATAAGATCTAAAGGCGAAGTTCGACCACTACAATATAAAAATTATAATAAATACGGTCATAACCGTCGCTCGTGTAAATTTGTTAGAATTTAAAATTAACTTACATTACTTGTAAGAGTACCCTAAGTCAGTACCTTTATTTCTACCCTTATATTATTGTACCTCACTGAAAAAAAATGAATACAAGTGAAAAATAGATTAACCAAATGAATCGAAATCAAAATCGGATTAGTTAGATTCCGTTTGAGTCTTTTTAATACCGTGTATTTCCAATACCAAACATCATCATCGATCTCGATAACATCCATTGTGATCTCATTAATATTTTATCTCATCACTATCTTTCATAATATTTCATAATTTATAAAAGATATCTTATGTTTTAAAAGAAATAGGGATCTCAAACTAAACTGCTTTGGACCATTTATCATCCAAATAGGTTTTGAGATCATGGCCCTATTATCGATCGCTAACTTAAGTTAGTGAAAAATTAGTTTCCGCTAACATAAGTCAGCGGCCGCTAACATAAGTCAGCAGGCACTACTAACTTAGGTCAGCGCCCGCTAACATAAGTCAGCCCCCACTAACATAAGTCAGTGGGCGCTAACATAAGTTAGCGGGACGCTGACTTAACTTAGCGGGCGCTGACTTATACTAACGGGCGCTGACATATGTTAGTTTCCAAGTTCGTTTAGTTCTCTAAATATAGGTTAACGTGGGGTGTGTGTGTTATTCAGAACAGTTAAACATAATTGTCTTAGGGTTATTATTATCTATAAAAAGTAGACTTGAACTCAAAGTTATGCTATTTAAGGCTTATTGGATGTATATTTCATAATTTTATTAATGCATAACCTAAATTGTAATAAAAATATTTATAAAAATATAAAAAATTATTACAAAAATATGAAATATAAAGTTTAACTCTTCCCAAACGTGCACATTAAATGTCCGATTTCGGCTTTAAATAGTTGTATTTATTTTTTTTCGAAATCAATAATCTGTCATTGGGAGAAATATTCTATATACTTCAAAACATACACACCGCAGTCCCAACCGTTTCTTTAGAACAGGAGAACGACACTGTTGAACGTCGATACCTTCCACTGTTGATCGAAAGCAGACATCAAACTGGCAGTGTAAAGAAGACGCGGAAGGTGATGCAATAGACATCCTTTATGCGCTTCGAACCTCCTTGAGCACTCTCGGTCTGCTGGGTCTATCAACTTAATTTTGTGATCAACTAATGAAATTATAGTCAAACACCCAGTGGCTATATTTTTTACTATGCATCGAAAGAAAAATCTGCACAAAAACGGAACCGAAATCTTAAATAATTAAAATTTTAAAAAGCCGTTAACATTAAATAAAGCGAAGTGTAGTATTAAAAAACGTACCGTTCCACAGTCGACCGCGTGAATTCTGCGTTTATCATTGGTAATTAGGGATTCAAGCGGCTTTGAATTGTGACGAACCTGCCACTCGTCACAGTAGGTCTGCCACTTACCGAAGTTGTTAAGTGCTGCTAGACCTTCATTATCGATATATTTTTCAAATTTTTTCTCGTCTGCCATAAACAAGGTCTAAAAGAAGATAATGTAATAAGTAAATAAATTAAAAGAAATGAATTGAGAGTCATGAATGAAAAGACAAATAAATGAGAAAAATGAAACAATAAATAGTTGAGGCCTTTGCCAGGGCGGACACGGAAGTGAACCAGCTTTTTTCGACATTTGCCGTAAACATTGAATCGTTGATAACTTCAAGGAATTTCGAATGCACGTCGATGACTTCATTGTCGAGCCACGAGCATCCTTTAAGGACCTTTAAAATAGGAACTGTGATGTCAACACCCATGGTAGTATTGACGACCACATTGTCCTCTTCCTCCGGCCGCTTCCAAAAATTGAGCATATATTTACGCTCCATTGATTTTGGCTCATCCTCCTCCTCCTCCACAATCAATCTTGATCCTTTTATAATGGCTTTACTGGTCGGGGTCTTTCTCTTCTTCCGAACACACAAGTCATATCCCTCGACTTTACTCTTTGCAGTTGATAGTTTCACTAAAATTAATTTTAGTGATGCTGACTGTGACTCACGAGAAGGCTGGATAAGGGGAGCGCCCTCATCACCCATTTCAACCAAACATCGTTTAGTAGGAGGTTGAGGTGCTTCAGTAGTGGATTGAGTGGTTGTTGGTTTAGCGACAGAAGTTTTGGGGGAAGTGATATGAGGAGTAGGTTGAGGAGCAGTGGGTTTTGGGCCAGTAGGTTTAGGGGCAGAAGTTTGAAGGGAGTGGATTGATGAGTAGGTTGAGGAGCAGTGGGTTTAGGGGTTGGTTGAGGAGCGGTGAGTTTTGGGCCAATAGGTTAGGGGCAGTGGATTGATGAGTAGGTTGAGGAGCAGTGGGTTTAGGGGTTGGTTGAGGAGCGGTGGGTTTATGAGTTTGTTGGAGAGCAGTTGGTTTAGGGTCAAAAGTTTTTGTGACTGTTGGTTGAGTGGTAGTAGTATGAGGGGTAGAAGTTTGAGGAGCAAAAGATTGAGAAGCTGTTGGATGAGTGGTAGTGGGAACGAAGGTTTCAAATAGAACAGAGGAGAGAATATTATCCTTCATAATTACAAAATATATTTTAAAAAAATAACATTATTTAGGAATCAGGTTAGCAACTGCATTATCGGTCGATAATGTAGTAATCGACCGATAATGTAAGTTATTGACCGATAACTTACATTATCGACCGGTAATGTAAGTTGTCGGTTGATACCTTACATGATCGGTCAACAAGCTAATTTTGCAATAATTTTTAAAAATATATTTTTTTTAAATTTAAAAAGAATTGGTTTAGTACCTTCATCAAATAAGATCTGATCGCATCAATGTCCTTTCGTAGTACATCATTTTGTTCAGTCAAATTTAGAACCCAATATTTTAGAGACCCTACTTCATCTTCTAATGACTCAACTTGCTCTTGTAGGGTCTTCTTATCTCTCCCTAGCTGTTCAATGGTCAGTACTTGCCCTTTAAGCATTATAAATACACGTCAAAAGTCACTTTTCATCTCTTTAACAATCATACAGAGCGTATTGCATTCTTTTTTAAGCTCTATTACTTCTTTGGTTAGGTAGGGTTGCCTAATCGGCTGTTCTCTTGTTGGCTATGGCCTAATTTTCGATTTGCCCTTTGGTTCCATATGTTGACGTACAACGACCTCATACTCGTCATTTTCGTTATTGTCATCATCGTCATCTCGGCTCTTCGGCTCTTTTTTGAGGACATATCTCGTAACTTAGGACAACGTCGTATTCATATATATTTTCTTGGGAGTGAGGCTCTTTGGTCTTTTTTTGCTCCCTTTCCATCTCTCTTTGCATAAGAAAGAGTCGAACTGATCGATACTGTAATTCATACTTTACAACTTCAAGCTCTAAGATAATTTTATACTTAAGAAATCTTTCTCGATATAAATTAGGATTACGACTGAATTTCGGGTATGCCTATTTCAATAGCCTCGGAAATGGATCTTTCAGCTCAGTAAGAGCAGTGGCGACTCCAGGAAAGTGTTCAAACGCCCAAATCTGTAGAGCGATAGTGCATCTGTAGATGTTATAAGGCCCATTTTCTGACTTTTTCGCCATTTCCCTTCTGACGTTAGCTTTCGATATGCAGTCTACTAAATTTTTGTAAACTATCAGGCCCTACGGAATCTTATTGAACTCTTCAAGGTTATCTACTAATGCCAAGTACTGTGTGTCAACTTCTTAGTATGTGTCCGAAAGTAAGAAAGAAAATAAAAGAAACAACAATGATAGTTTCAAAAATTCATCATTGGATAGATCGACACTATCAACTATTTCTTCAATATAAGATCTTTTAGCCGGCTTCCTAAGAAAGAATTTCTATCGAATCGTTTCTCTCTCTGTCACGGCCACTTTCTCATACTCAAGTTCTGTCAACATGTTCAAGCCTAAAATTAATGCTATATCGGACTCTTACAGCAGTACATTGATATTTCTGACCTTGAAAACATTATCTTTAACCCAAAAGCTTAAAATAGCATCAATCAAGTTTCCAATGAATCCTAATTTCTCATTAATCCTAAATAGATGACCGAAAATTGAATCATCTAGAATTCTTCTTCCTCTCTTTATTGCAGTGCAAGTAAAATTTTCTAACACTAATTCCAGAATATTTCTCGAAGGGCTTTAGAGACATAGTCATTTTATAATCATTTAGTGGGAATTGTAAAATATATAAAAACAATTAATTAACAATATAAGTGAGGTTGAAATAATTTCGTTAACTTACCGCTAAGTTATATTATTGGCCGCTAAGTTACATTATCAACCGATAACTTATATCATCGGCCGCTAAGTTACATTATCGACTGACAACTTACATTATCGGTCGCTGAGTTATATCATCGCCCGCTTACATTATCGGATGATAATGTAACTTAACGTCCGATACTATAAGTTATCGGTCGATAATATAACTTAGCGACCGATAATATAAGTTATCGATCGATAATGTAACTTAACGCCCAATAATATAACTTAGCGGCCGTTAATGTAAGTTATCGTAAGTTAGCAGTAAGTTAGCGGGTTAAGTGAGAAACATAACGGATACTTTATGTGTATAAATGTAAAAAAAAAAAATTACTTGAAAATTTTCTTTGACTTTTGCACCGACCTTAAGCATTAAAATATTAATTAAATAAGAAGAACGGTACCAATTTGAATATAAAAGGTCGGTGTTGACGTGGAACCAGCTTGGCTTGGACCTAGACTATTATGCAAAGATTGAAATTATAGGACTATTTCTGTAAATACGCAAAATTATAAAGGCAAAAATATAAATTTCCCTTTATATGGGAGCTATAGCTTCATTCCGATCTACCAAACTATGCCGTAGTCGTACTCATGGATCAAAATATCGTCCGATACCGATACGTATTGGTTTTAGACCTCACCGATATGATACAATGGATTATTATCACCCCCCCTGAAAAAACAGTCAAATTTTCATTCAATGTATCGTTCGTATCGTCCGTATCGTTCGTATCGGACGATAATTTAAAATTATCGTCCGACAATTTTAAATTATCGATTTTAATGTTTTTTTTTTTTTTTTTTGGAAAAAAATCGGAGAGTATCGTTCGAAACCTATACATATTGTCCGATATGTATCAATTTTGGGGCTGGACAATACGTATCGAAAAAAAGAGATTTTGATCCTTGGTCTTACTTGTGTCATCTTTTGGGATGCATGTTGAAAACAACAGCATGTGTTCTGTGATTTGACATAAGTGATTTCAAGATTTATTTATATAAAAGATTCAAATGGAAATTAATCTAATTCGATACACTCAAATGTCATCTAGAATTAACGCTTTGACAGATTTCCATGAGAGCCTTAATTATAGATCATGTTCTTTTGCACTAAGATTTTTAGATCATGGCTAAGGTTTTAGGTTTTAAACCGACGTGATGCATTCGCCGCCCATGATGAAACATATCGGATAATATCAGATACACGCAACGTTTTTTCAACAAAAAAGCATTAAGAGATAGAAAAAAGGGCAAAAAGTAAAAAAATTAAAAAAAAGTAAACACTCTGGCCGGTATCACCTGATATGCCGTGAAAATATTTGATATGACCCAAATTTGCCTTATTTGACCCGATACAAACTCCTATATTGAATCGGGGGTAATATCAGATTGGATGGGAGCCGTCCATACGCATCTCAAACGATTGATAATTAAAATCATGTAACGTATGTAGTACATGGAGCTTGCATCGCTTACATAACACTAACTCATAATATTTTTTACCTGCGCTGCTTGTGGAAGTAAATTCTGGCATCGCCACATGACACTTGATTTTCAATCTAATTTCTTAAGTGGCACAACATGTAATGAGCTTTGTGGAGCCGAAATAAATATGCATGTTGATAGAATTGTAACGAATCCAAGAACTTCAAACTATAGCTTCATTCTGGCATCGCCACTGCATAAATAAAAAAATAAAAAAATAAAAAAATAAAAAAACTAACTCGGCAAAGAGGACCAAAAGGTCCACTTTTCCCAACAACAGCTACGATTGTTTTGCTTCTATAAAAGTCTATTCAGTTTTGTTACCAAGAATACAAGACGGTTTTCCTTTCAACAAAAAGAAAAGAAAAGCATACCAGACGATTTAGAATATATGCAACGCAAAATAAGACAGCAGCAACAGGATATGGCAATTAGGTTAATACTTAATACAACTGTTTTATAACTACCAGACGACGACTAGATCCGATCCACATCAAAAATCATTTTTTACCAATAATCATTTCTTTAAACATATATAAAATGAAGAAACTAACCTTTATATTGTGATAATAAACAAAACTCGTTAAAACACAGCGCACGTGACAAGCACACGTACTAGAAGCAACACAGCACAGTTAACCCTTCCGTTTTTTTTTTCCAGTCAAAAAACCAAGGAGCCAAAATAAAAGACAAATTCTCCATAGCTATTTTTCATTCCAAGACGTTTCTGGCTCCCACGCCTCCAAGTCTCCAACATGGTGCAGTATCCAGCATAAGAATCAAAGAAGAGACTTTAGCGATCGAGCCTTCACTGGCTTCCTAATTCTCCTCTTCTGGTGATTACCGTCTTCATCATCATTACTATCGTCACCATCATCTTCTTCATCGTCACATTGGTGGGCATGGTCACCATGGGGACTTGATACAGTGGTTCGACTTCCAGCATTACAATCCAACTCTCTTCTCTTCCCCTCTCCTCCCCTCTTCTTCCCCCACAAAGGCCCAAACCCAGAATAATAGTAGAAATCCGACGCCCCCGACGGGACCTTCTCCTTATTCCGGCGACGGGGTTCGGTGTCGTCAGATTTCCGGCAGGGGTAGTAGTGGTACGACCGGAGCTGTGTCAGATGGTGCTCACACAGTAAATGCCCTTCTTTCGCCTCTTTCTTACATTGCCATCTCTTACCGTCGGTTTTATTGCACACAGACTCGTCTCTCTTAAAACCCATTTTCATTTCTCTACCTTTCGATTGATCCTTCGTCTCCGTTCTATCGTCCGATGATTCCCTCAACGAATCAACGCTGCGTCCGAATAATATAAATGTATGAATTTATAGATAAGCTTATAATAAAAACCCTATGCTACAGGAACTCAAAAGAGGCCGTCTGAATTAGCTATTTTTACCTATAAAAAACACCAACAGCAGATTCTTCCCCGCTATCGTTTCTCGTAAACCTCTCCTCTCCTGGGCTCTTCATAAATCAAAACAATAGCTAAAAACCAAACACTCAACCAAGATAGAAATAGAAAGACGATAATAAACTTTTTAATCTAATTGCTTTAACAAAGAGACGAGATTGTTAATTGATAGAGTTAGGGTTTTCCATGTCCAGAAGTCTCTGCAGAGCGCAGAATCGGAAACCCTAATACCGAAAACCGAAATCGATCGAAAAAATGAAAACCCTAAGACTGAGATATAAAATGCAGATACAACATTCGGTTATCGTAACAACTTCAAAAAAAGGCATTGAAACGATAAATCATACGAGAGATAGAAGGATTAGTATGTATTCCTCGGACCTGGTATTCTTCTTTCGGTTGAGAGAAGTGGGTTTCGATCGCGAAGGGTATCACATCCCATGGAGAGCGATTGAGCTCGCACACGGGCGTCTGGAGATTGGCACGTGTACATGGAACTAGAGAAGAAGAAGACGAGAGAGATGAGGTCTTGGCGTGTTTCCGAATCCTCATTATCCAGAGCTGCGTCGAGATCCAAAGCTCCTCTCTCTTCTCTGCTTTCTCTTTCTCTCTCTCTCTCTGCAGATCTATGCGATACTCAGATAATAAGGGTTTATTTTGATTTCGCCTCTTTCTACGAAGAGATTATACATATATTTCGTGAGTTACATTTACTTAAATACCCATCTACTTACTATTAATTACTTATGATACGAAAAAGATCGTGATCGTCTTACAATTGACCTTTTAAATCTCTCTGGATCCCGGTATTTTACTATTTTCACGTCCTTGGATTTCTTATGAAAGGGATTGCTTGCTTGTGTTTTGGGTTAGATACAAGTGAATCTGACACCTTCCAATAAGGCGACGGGGCCTCAGTGAACGATTATAGATATATTCCCTGATATCTGTGTTGGTTATTATGTGAGCTGATGGAAGTTTCTGCCCGATGTCCCAACTCACATCTGATCAGGGAGTGGTTATTATTTAGATTTACGGTAAACTTCATTTAAAGATAAGGTGATTCATTAAAGCTTGTCACGTAATTATTGAACAACGAGGTTTAAATTATGATGAGGGGTATTTTTTACCTTAAATTTGGTTATGTTGCGTACCAGGGTTTTGCTTAGGATTTTTTCTCAACGAAAATTCCAAGACATAAGAGTGAAAGATTAGGGCAAAGTAAGAAAGCCGGCCATTTTGTCGGGGAAAATGAAGGAAACTGAGTCAGAGTTAACGTACGTTTTTGCGGCTTTTATTTGGATGACATGGATACCCCATTTGGTTTTTAAAATTACTACAGTGCCCAAAAAATGGAGAAATTGCCTATAGTGTACCGACGGTTCATTGCAGATCTTGTTAGCTGTGCACAAGGCTGCAACATAGCGTAACTAGCTTGACAGCTCGGCAATGTCAAAAAAAGAGAGCTTTTGCTCTCTTAGACCTCGTTCATGTGATTTTTTATTTTCTCATGTAAGCTCATATTGTTTAATGCTTAGATTCATGACAGATTCTTAGTGACTCAGATTTCTTATTTTTCTCATATACGTTTTTAAGTTACTTAGATTCTTGACAGATTCTTATAAAACTCAGAATCCTTTGTTTTTAAGTTCCTCTCAGAAAATCATCAGAATTGATTCAATCAGTGATTATGCTATGATCGTAGAAACATGATTTAATCATCGGTTTATGTATCATACTCGAATTTAATTTCTTTCAAAATTTACGGGCAACCAATCGAAATGGGGCTGAACATATTTGACGATTTTTTTTTAATCTGATTTAATGACCATTACTTTTAAAATCGGCCACTAATACTCAATTGAAAAGTTATTCAATTTGTCACCCTACGAAAAACATTAACATAACATATCACATACTGTTTGGACAAGAACCATTGACTGATCTGACTCAGACGATGAAGATTATTTATTGTTCCAATCTGAATCAGACGATCTGAATCAGATGATGGAAATCATTTATCCTCCCAGTCTTTCACACGATAGATCTTGAGATTATCGGCGTACCATCAGACGGCCAGCATTTTATTTCACGCGACACGCATTTTAGAAAAGTGACCTTAACATCACGTGCATACTTAAAATTGATTTTAAGGTCCCTTTTATGGGTGTGTACCACATGAAATAAAAAATCGACCGTCTGATGGTACACCCATGATCTAAAGATCGATCACGTGAAATATTGGGACGATAAACAATCCCCATCATCCGATTCAATGCAGTCGATTTCTTTCTGCGCGGGTGAACTCAAAGACTTGGTGGGTGGATTTAAAGGTACTCTAATCTATATATATATAACAGCAGCTCGAAAAAGCCAATGCAAGTAATGGCTCCCTTTTCATCAAGTCGGTTGATATATACATAACACAGCAGCTATATATATTATATACCTATATAACAGTAGCTCTAAAAGGCGACTGCAAGTAATGGCTCCCTATTCATCAAGTCCTTTATTTTGCAAATGTCTTATTATATTAAAGTCAGTTGGTTACTTGCTTGCTTGTATTTGTGATTAGTATATTAATATAATATATTATATTATATTGTATATATAAGTCGGTTGCCTTCATATATATTGAAGAGAAGAGTAAAGAATAGCAGAAGCGTAGGATACAACAGACGCCTCATGACGGTGTGATGAAATCTTAATGGAGTAAGTGATGCAAAATTGACTGTACAACACACCGACCAATGGCTCCCGACGCCGGGAATCATCCGGTATAGGTCTGGTGACAATCCGGTGAGCCATAAAATCGTATCGGTGACGGTAAGTTTTTCTCAACTCACCGTCATCTTCTCCGATCTGCAATTTTTTTATTTTTTTTAGTTTTTTTCCTAATTTTTGAAGTAGCTGTTTTGATGACCGTTGGCTGCTGAGGTTGGATCTCATATATATACTAACCTGAAGTATACACAACACCCTAAAATCTGAGGTCATAATCTAAGTTAATCCGAGCAATTTGCTCGGACGAAGACCTGCCATTTTTACTCGGAAAGTCATCAGATTCCCAGTTCCCAACACCAACTCTCGAACGCAAGAAATGCTCATAAAATCACTCAATCTGATGACTTTCTGAGTTTCAATTCAGATTTTTAGTAAAATCTTGCTCCCGAACGAGGCCTTAAGCTCGGCTCGAGAGTAAGAGCAGAGCTTTTTATTTATAGCTCAATTGAAGTAGAGCCGAGCTAGAGCTGAGCTAGTAAAGCTCAGCTCAATTCGGCTCGGCTTGATTAATAGTATAAAATACTTTTATATATAATATATATAATATTGATTTTTCTTTTACTTTTCGCCCTTATAATAAGATTCATCTAATTGTTACTTTATCATGGATAAATATGTAATAAATATATAATCTCTAAAATCGTCTATTAAAGATTGCTCTCTCTCTCTCTCTCTCTCTCTCTCTCTCTCTCTCTCTCTCTCTCTCTCTCTCGTGCGCTCCTTTTGCAACTATTAAAGCTCTTTTTCACTTGTCTCAATGAATAACAACTAGCATAATAATTGATCAATCAATCAACACCTATGACCAACACCTATGCTTTTAATCAATATTTAGCATATTAGAATTAAACACAATTTTCTCCTATTGATCCATTAAATTGAAAAGAACTAAGGGATTAAAAGATATTAGGGCTTTCATTTTTTTTTATTTTATTAAAATTTTCATCAATTAAAAAAAAGATAATGTCTAAAATAATATTAAGGAAAATAATTTATAATAAAATTTATTTAATCGACTAGCTTCGAGCTCGAGCTCGAGCTTCGGTTTCAGCCCTAGTAGGCGTGCGTTAGTGAACCTTGAGGTACACAGAATTTAAAAACATAGAATCCATGCATACCTAAATCCAAAATGACAAGACTTCAACCCATCTTCTAGGATGACTCTTGGATGGCTCATTGTAGAAAAATTTACAATAAATATCAATTTTACGACTGACTCATAATTAGGTACGGGATACACTTTGGGACACTGATTTCAAGATCATGATGTAAAATTTATAGGGTAAAGACCTTTGGTGGCAAAGATTGGCACTGAACATCATATGATTCATCATAGTCAACCATTGAATTAGACTATGGGCTTTGAGTTTGTTGAATTAGCCAAGAGAGATCACATTTCATGCCAGATTTCATTATAACCTTCAACTTAGACTGCTTAGATTGCGTTTCATGTGGCATAGATACGAAAATTACTAAGGTTGTGTATGGCATAGCTCTCTGCTAGCCTTTACTATAGCAAAATTCATCTGCTTTAATTTATTCTCATTTTCTTTTTTAACTCCTTGCAAATGAGGATTTACCTGCTCTAGTAGTAACCTCTCTGCTCTTTATTAACTTCCTACAACAACAAATAAAATTTGTTTGGCAATGAGTGGATAGTGAGGAGGGTGGAATTGTTGAACAGATAAATCTTACTATGTAAAGAGCTATCAAGGAGGAGGGATACTTGCTAAAGTAAGTAGCGGATGTTAGCAAATAAAATAGGAACCTGCTAAAGCAAGCGAATTCTGCTATGGCAGTGACTACCAAAGAGTTGTGTCATACGCAACTAGTCTTTCTTTTTAAACTATGCATCACAATACAAATCTCATGTGCAAGTTTAAACTCCCTAAAAATTGTGATGAAAAAACATACTCTATTGTGTGCTTTAGACCGGTCAATATGTTTTAAAATTATTGGGTACCAATGTAATAGAACTGTATAATGTGTTGTCCGCTTTGAATCACAATTTAGAAATATTTTTATAACCCAATCTTTGGCACAATGAGCCGTTAGCGTGGAAATGACAAAATCCTCTCATGATGTTAAATCTCGCCGAAGACAAACCAGGCAATATGTATTCGGCCTTGGGGTTTGTATATATATATATATATATATATATATATATATATATATAACTTAAGGTGATCCTAAGTCAATTAGAAGCATATAAATCGTCATGTTTGTACCGGATGACCCTATTTCTATTACTACATTCAATTGATATAATGACTCATCGAGCAACTACCATGTTTTGTCCAAATCTATGCACTTTAATAACAGTTATTATTTTTATATTTAATGATTGATATTGAAGCTTATTAATCGAACAGTTTATATCATTTCATAGTTGTGAAACAGTCACTTGGATTGTTTAGATTGGTAACATATTTCACATGATATAACATTGAAGTATATTTAGTTGGTATAAGATTAAATACTTATTTTAATGAAGTATTGTTTTCACAGAATCTGCGTTGACATTTGACAGTTGACACCAAAATAACTTAGAAGGGCATCTTAGTAATTTCGTTCCCTAACGAAAATCATTCCGATAGAGCTTATTAATAGAGGGATAATCGCACCTGACCGTCGGGTTACATTTAGTAAAAGAACGGTCCACTCTCTGCCTTGTTGGACGACCCCAGCACTACCGCCAATCTTGGTTCTGGATATCTGTGAATCTGACACTAAGTCTTAACCTCTGAGGGCTAACGTCAGATATCTCCTTTCTAAATTATAGATGAAGAGCCTCCCCACGGCCACCAGAATCTATTGCGGCCTTTCCTAAATTCCCATCACAGTCCTAAGGCCTATTAAATATTATGAGACTTTTTTGTAATCACGCGAACTGTGGTTAAGAAACTATTATCTGGGATAGACTTTAGTTACTAAGGCTGTAGCCTGTCGGTAGGTCGGTTTGGGCCGTTTCGCGTCAACCTGAGCTTTACCCTTATTCCTTCACCTCCACCGTAACTCAACCGACCAAGTGATTGAAACCATTAACATAAACCTAGGTCCAGCTTCGGTTAACCGAACCAAACTGAAACCAAAAAATCACTTTTTGGTTATTTTGGTTCGGGTTTGCCAAAATCAATCCCGATCAGACCTTTTTCGGTTTTGGTTAACCGATATTTTCAAGCCTCAAACCGAAACTGAACCGAATTGATACGATTTCGGTTTTGATCAGTTCAGTTCGGTTTTCCTTCATATTTTTTATAATTTTTTGGTTTTTCGGTTTTCTCGCCCTACTCAGCCGGTTTACGATTTTCAGGTACCAAAACTGAATCCAAATCGGTGGGTTCGGTTTCAGTTTTCAATCAGTTTTTCGGTCAGGTTTGGGATGGTTCAGCCCATCGATTTTCCATTCAAACTTGCACCCCTACACAAACCTGGTTACTCACCGAAAAAAAACACAGACTTGACTCCTTTGTTTGCTCTGCTTATGGTCCAAATGAGAAAACCCCGACTTGACTCACTTAGCAAAACTTAGGTTTAAGTCGTTTGACAAGCTAGGTTATAATATAAGAAAGGACGTAGAGTCGTGTTTGGTTTTAGAAACCTCAACCTGATCCCAACCCATTAAATAATTGGGTCGGGTCGGGTCAGGCTTAGGACGTATCATCTACTTCGGTAGGTAAAACTCTTACTACTACAGTTTTGGGCTGAGTTTGGGTTAGCTCTTATGAGACCAGAAGCAACTCTTTGTCTTGTAGACCAGATAAAATCTGTTATGGAATAGAACAGTTTTATCACTTAAAATAATTCTCTATCAAAACAATTGAGGCGAGGAGTTGTGTTACCAAATATAAAAATAATTTTATATCAAAGCCAAAAAAAAAAAGAATTGCTCTTTGCCCCAAAAGAGGCAAATGGAGATACATGCGAAAGATCATTTGTGAATCTAATTTATCTAAGGCCCTGTTTGATAGCAATGAAACTCCAAAGAGGAAATGAAATCAATTTCTTAATTGATTTCTTAGGAAATGATTTCCACTAGAAATGAATTTTTCACTGTTTGATTAGTGTGCTTGAGAAATGAATTTCATTGGAAATTGATTTCTTATGTTTGATTAGTATCTTTGAAAATGAATTTTTAAGTTTTGATCATTTATTATTAAAATCATAATTAAAGTCAAATATTAACTAATAATTTTTTTAATGATATTTTATTACGTTACAAATTAATACCATTGTAATCACTATTTATTACTAAGTTATGTAAGTCAAAGTTTGAAAAGTCAAACTCAAATAAAAAGTCAAACTTTGACCAAACTTAAAATTTCGATTAAAAAAATATGTAAAACTAAATAACAAAATTGTAGATGTTAGTATCTAATGTAAGTTTATACGTTGAAATGAAATTAAATTTTTATAAAAGTCAAACTTTGACCAAAATTTCAACTTTGGTCAAGAGAAATTTTTGCAATGTACCAAGAAGTTATAAAAGTTCAACTGTAAATTAATATAACAATATTCATATATATTGTTAGGTTACATTAGTTAAAATTTGATCAAATATCCACTTTTAATAAAAGTCAAACTTTGACCAAACGTAAAACTTTGATTAATAAAAAATTTTAAGACTAAAATAAAAGTTATATAGTAAATACTAGTATGTATTATATATTGAAACTAAATTAAAATTTTAAAGTTGAAAGAAAATTTAATTTTTTTTTAAAGTCAAACTTTGACTAATTTTTTTAACTTTGACCAATAAAAAATTCGACAATCTACCGTCAACCTACAAATTGACATAACAGTATTCATATCCATCGCTAGGTTATACTAGTATAAACTTTGACTAAATATCAACTTTTAAAAAAGTCAAACTTTGACCAAATGTAAAAAAAAGTAAAATAAAATTTGGTAATATACTAGAAAGTAATAAATTAAAAAACTGATAATCTTATTGGGGATGTAAAAGTTCAAAAAAATCAAATTATATTTAAAAAGTCAAAGTTTGACCAAATATCAAACTTTGACTGATTAAAATTTACATTACCAAACTATAAATAACAACAGTAATAATCACTATCTACTATGAAAATACAATTCTCAACCTTTGACTAAAGTCAAAATTTGAAAAAAAGTCAAACTTTGACCAATAAAAATGAGGCAATGTATTTTCAAATTATAAATTAAAATAATGATAGATATTTTTAATTATAATATTTCACTAATAAAAATTTATAACATTTTATAGAAAAACGAACTTTGACCAAGAAAAAATTATATTGATACAATATAAATTCATGCAATAGTAGACTCTATTTATAAGTAGGTTTTGAGTTTGATTAAAAATAAAATTTATGTAAAAGTCAAAGTTTGACTAAAGGTCAAACTATTGACTAATGCAATTGAGAATCTAGTATCAAATTATATATCAATACGGTAGTATCTTTTTTTCGCCATCAAATTATTATAGTTTAAGTTTAATAAAAAATAAACTTTAATTAAAAGTCAAAATTTGACCTTAAGTCAACCTTTGACTCTTAAAAATTTGATAATATATTACTTACATACAACTTATTATCATGTTTCAATAGTTAAAGTTTGATAAAAGGTCAAAACTTTATATAACTTATAAATTCAATTAAAGTTTGATTAAAATTTAAACTTTGATTAAAGTCAAATATTAGCTGAAAAAAGTATGATGTAAATAATGTGGTGGTCATAGTAATTGTGTCGGTATGATGATCATAGAAATTGAAGTTACTTTTTAATAGTCAAAAAATAATTTTTTTTGCTTTTAAGTTTTTTACAAGTAACTTTAGATTTGCAATGACAAAAACTTATTATTTTGTTAGTAGGAAACTTAATTTCAGCCACTTAAATGGTTGAAATGATTTCCTCCTAAAATGATTTGGTGTATGGAAATTCAATTTTCATGCGGGGCGAATTAATTTCATTTCTATCTTCTTAAATAGCTATCAAACAACAACAATTGGAAACTAAATTTCATTTCCACTATGAAATTACATTTCCATGTTATCAAACAAGGCCTAAGTGACAAGCTCTCACAATTAATCCCAACCTAAAACTCAAGCCTATTTGCGGATTTAGACCATCAAATTCGATGACTTTACTGTGGACCTGAAATTAAATATCAATGATGGTCCATACAACGATATAAAGGCCACTTAGGATCATTTTCGGAACCGGTTTAAATTGGATTGGGCATATCTGCCTGCCCGTTGAGTCGGGTCGGGTCTTAACTTAGTAATATACTTCTTCTATATCAAATTCACGTGCATGTATTTAAACTCTGAAACGGCAATGATTAGATCTTCCCCCATCCACTGCCCTTGGAAATAAGAGAATCTTGACTTTCTTGGTTTTCACTTTTTATAGCATGACTTGAAGTCAAGATTCTCCTATTTTCAAGGGCAACGGACTTGATAGGACCGAGGATCCGATTCTACCTGATAGCAGGACTGTTGCCCACTCCAAAATATTGGCTGGTTCCCAAGCCAATATGTATCCAATATCGGATATGCATCGGTTACACCAACCGATATTTGAACACCTTTTTTATATATAATAAAAAAATATTAAAATATAAAAATTACAAAAAGAGTCTTAAAACCATAGTGACAAATTTCGTTTTCGGCAACATTACGGTAGGGGGTCATTTCGGTTCATTTTGGATAAATTTCGAGAAAATTTCGGGGAGTACAAAAAATATTAAACATAAATTATATTTAAACTTCATAAAATTTTTATTTATTATTTTAAAAATGATAAAAATTAGAAAAGATTTATTAATTTAGGTGAAATTTCATTAAGGGCAAATTGCTAATAACCCCTAACTTATCTTGAAATTACAAACAACTCTCTCACTTAAGCCTATTTCCACTGCAATCCCTGGTTATCGTTTTTGTGTTCATAAACATCTTGGGTAATGGAGCCGCAATTTTAAAAGTAACTTGTCTTGAGATGACCTAGCAAGTTACCTTTTTGCCTCTCTTAATGTTAGAGAATCATTCAAATTTATAACTATGCCACTGCCATTAAATAGTGTAGTTGGCGCCAAATTATACCTCTATTTGCACTTTGGAGACACCCGTTAGAATATGCACCCGATCTACATCGAATAAATGCACCCTACCAATCAGAAGGACAGATCGATCGGCTGCATGTGTAGATGGCGCCAAAATTAGTCATTATTTACAACCTACAAACCCTTTATAATATGCCCCAGATCTACATCCAGTAAATGTACCTCACCAATCAGACGGTCAGATCGGTCGGATGCATGGCATAGATGGCGCTAAAAATAGATAAACAATTAGGTACCCAAAAATATCAGATAATCAATTTTATCAGGAAGTAACATTTTTAAACACTACAAATGTCTAGAAAATCATAAATACGAGAATTTGATCACGTGAATTAGATTTTTCAAAATAAACACCATACAAAGGAATTTAAAGAGTTTTTTTCTAAGACAAACAAATTTATCATTAGACGATCAAATTTTTCCCTCATTCTTTATGGAAGTAATGACCTTGACCCTCTTTGTGAGTTCTTTTATCTCGATGGTGGCTTTCACTGTAATGTCATTTTCTACTGACTTTTTATCGTCACTTTTGATCGATGAATTCACATTCCCCGAGGTCTCATCCTGTCACTTAAAAAATCCACATTCATAGCATCTAAAATATTTGAGTCCTGGGTTTCTTTCCAAATTTGAAACACGAAGGGTTGAAGGCTTTTTACAATAGCAAAGTGGTGCATCTTTACAAAATCTGACTTAAAATATTTGGGTCCTGTAAATGCACCCCACCAATCCGATGGTCAGATCGCTCTGATGCATGGTGTAAATGGCGCAAAAAATAAAAGTTACTTATTTACACCCTGCGAACCCCTTAGAATATGCACTACATCTACATCCAGGAAATGCACCCCACCAATCAGATGGTTAGATCGCTTGGATGTATAAGAATTATGGCACCGAAAATAGACGTTACTTATTTACACCCTGCGAACCCCTTACAGTATGCACCAGATCTGCATCCAGTAAATGCACCCTACCAATCAGACACTCAGATCGCTCGGATGCATAGGTATTATGGCGCCAAAAATAGATGTTACTTATTTACACCCTGCGAACCCTTACAATATGCACCATATCTACATCCAGTAAATGCACCCCACCAATCAAATGGTCAGATTGCTCGGATGTATGTGCAGATGGCGCAAAAAATAGACTTTACTTATTTATACCCTATGAACCCCGTACAATATGCACCAGATAGGCATCCAGTAAATGCACCTAACCATGGCATCATATAGGTCCTGAACCGTCATACGATTAATTCTTCACCCAATCAAGATCTGATGGCCAGGTACCCAAAACCCATCAGATGGCCAGATTTATCATGAAGTGACATTTTTAAACACTATAAATATCTAAAAAATCAAAAAAATTAGAAAGTGTGAATGCAAAAAAGTTTGTATCCTAAGTGCACTTAGGCCCATCAATATGAGTGTGCCATAATAAGTGTACTTAAGCCCATCAATATGGGTGTGTCATAATAAGTGCATCTAGGCCCACCAATTTGGGTGTCATAAGTCTCACAAAAATCAGCCCACTAAGTTAAATTTGATCGTCCATATGCATCGGGTGTTATGAGTCGGATTCGATCGGGTTGGGTGCATCAAGTTGGACCACATATTTGGATTCGACATAGTGTGTGCCTTGGGTCGCACACGTCCATCCTAATCAGATCACGAACAAATGAAACCTCATCATGCACCATGAGGTTGGTGCACACCAAAGCCTAACCCACAACATTTACTTAAAACACATTATTATTTGTTTGCTAAGTTTAGTTGTTTGCTCCATTTACAAAAATTAATTAAAAAAGTCACTTCGAAAATTGAAACCACTTCTTCTTCCTCCAATGTATAAACAAGAGAGGAGCAAAAAATAGGAAACAAATCAAAACAAATCAACCTAAGTAAATCCTATTTTCTCAAATTAGACTCCCTATAAATCGCCAAAAAAATGTCCTAAATCTAACAACATGCAATAATAGAAAGACAAATACATACATACAAAACAAAATAGGTACGTACCTTTCTAATGACGAAATCTAACAGATTATAAGGAAGATCGCCACTTCATATCACGCAGCTGGTATAGGAGGAATGAAGAAATTATTTACTCTTGCAATTACCTAAGCTGCCGAAGGAAACAAGAAGCTTGCAGAATGTCTGAAAGAAAGAAGCAAGAAATGAGAAGCTTCCTGATTGATTAGATGTTTGAAAGCAATAGCATTGGGTCTAAAATGAGAGTATTTTGGTTTTTACAATTGTTGACTAAGGTTAAATAATAAATCCAAACGGAAGGTGAATGGCAATAACTCTAAGGGGGTATTTATGCAAGGAACCGCACTGTAGGAACTGCGGTGGAAATAGGCTTAAGTTAGAGGGTTATTTGTAATTTCAAGATAAGTCAGGGAGTTATTTGCAAATTGCCCTTTTGTTAATTTCACCTAAATTAATGAAATTTCAATCATTTATAAGAAATCGTCGAAATTGCGCTGAAAGTTTAGCCTAACTCCTGCTTTGGTAAATTTAGAAGAAATTTCGAAGAAATTTATCACCATGCTTAAAACTTCTATAACTAGTCGAATTCTGCTTGTGGTGCTTACTTCTATAACTGGTCGAGATTTTTGAACCCCACCTGACCTGACTGGCCGACTTTTAAAGCCAAACCCGACTTGAAGCAGTTCGGGTCTTAAAACTTGCCAGGTCAACCTGTCCCATTTGCATGCCTAGGGTTTCCACTGTGCACTGCAGGTGCCACCCATTGGTACATTTATTTGCATCCAAAGAGATTCTTTGTTTGCAAGTGAAAAGAATTGTTGATTACTTTGAGATCATGGGCCTACCATCCGAGATCATGGGTCTGAAATGTCTGATGATTTCACATGGCACACATTTCAGACTCGGGAAGAATGTTTGATGGTACACCTATGATCAAATTTTAGGATGTGTATAAGGTGGAATCAAAATTTGGCTGTTTGATAGTATACCCATGTTCTCAAAATCTATGCTTATAGAAGATTCGAACGAAAAATGATCATCTTCATCACTTGATTCAAAGCCTTCAACATTTTTCACGTGTGAACTCTTAATGCAAAGTAAGAGCATGGTATCAAATATCTGCCAATATCGATATGTATCGGCGATACATATCGGTTTTTTGGCAAACCGATATATATCGGCGCCGACACGTTTCAGGTATCAACTCGGATATCGATATTGGTGTTGGCCGATATCATTATTTTCTTTAAAAGAAAAAAAAAAATAATAATAATAATAAAATTTAAAGCACCTATACAATTCAGTATCAACCAATATATATCGGTCTTTCATGAACGGATACCTGATATTGAGTTTGACACCTTGAGTAAGAGTCCCCGGTTGCAACGACACCCTTCTACTATTTCGACCACTGTTTTGTTTTTTTCATTTGAGGATGCTATATCGAGTTATCGACCACTTGGCTTGATTAAATATAAGCGAGTGAAATTTTGGGGTGAAAGGAAAATGACTGTTGGCGAAAATTGCCCCTTTCAACTGCCTTTCCCATACAAAGAGGTGGTGCTTGGGTAAAGATTATATTACGTTGGCTTAAGTTAATTAATTAAATTACTATAGAGGGGCTTTATATGCAGCCAATAATTCTTTCAATGTAACTTTTTGGGAGGGTGGATTGTGTGGGTGAGTCGATGAGGTTGGGTCGGCTGTAAATAAACATACCTGTTAAACGATGGGCCAAATTGTTGCTTCAATTTCGGTCGGGTCGGATATTTTTTTGTCAGCCAGATTGACCCAACCCAACCCGATATATAAAAAGTATAAAATTAGGGGTTTTTTATTAGGTCTTGTGGTTTTTGGGTCCGATTGCGGATCAGGCCAAATCAGGTTGGGCATTTGCAATTTTCTTATTGGGCGGCCTCAATTTCAACCTAACCCAACCTATTGCAGCCTAAGATCTCACCTTATTCCACGTGAGCATGACCTGGATGTAGACTGTGATTTACCGTGGCAGAAAGGAAGAGAGAGAGAGAGAGAGAGAGAGGGAGGAAGAAGTAGCCTACGTTTAGGGCTGTCAACAGGACGGGATGGGGCCGGGCCTTCATAGAATTGAGTCCGGACCTATAGACCAAAACTAGACCTAGCCAGGCCTTAACTTAGGCGGGCTTTGAAATGTCCCACCCCATCCCTCACCTAAACAAGTTGAGGTGGGCTTGGGTCGGGCTCAGGCCGGGCTGACAGCTTTGTAGTTTATTATTATTATTATTTTTTTAAATTTGATTTTTCAAACATTAAATATAGAGATAATTCAAATAAGGGGCAGAAATTTTATTTTACAAAAAACACTTCAGCTCTCCTTATTGATTATTTGATATTTAATTTATAAAAAATTATCCTTACAACCATAATCCTTTGAAATCTAACTATTATAGTGAGGGTTATTTTGATTAATTGATTATTAAAATAAAATATACATCTTGTATACATATGAACTTATTTAACGCATATAATCAAAAGAGATGCGTTATTTTCCCGACCAGACCTATACCGGTCTTTTGATTTTCGGGCTTTAGGAAATAAATCTACAAAGGAGTGAGCAAACTAAATGAGCTGCCTTTGTGATGCTTGGGGTAATGGGTTATACGCTTTAGGCAGCTTAGTACTAGGAAGCAAGCCTAAAGCGTAGAACCTATGACCTCAAGCATCACAAAGGCTCTAAGAGCGTACAAACTAATCAACTACTCAATCGGTCAGATCTCCTCTTCTACTTGTAGCTATAAATAAATTAGTGAATCATATACGGTCAGATCTCCTCTTCTACTTGTAGCTATAAATAAATTAGTGAATTATATACGTGAGAGCCCTTTATTTAGAGACTGAATCGTTATAATATAAATTTCAAAAATATTTTTTACGCTTAGTTTTAAATTAAGCAAACTCCCATTAAAACTTTTATGCATTTAACTTATTAAAGTGTCATTTTATCACAGGTGTATTACTTCATGTACCTGATACTAACTCATAGAAAAGAGAGTTACAATTGGGTTGCATTGAGCTTTTTTTTTTTTTTTAAGATATCATATCTCATAACATGGATCAAAATTTCACCCAAAATCCTAATATTTCGACCAAAACGCATTAGTTTTGAACCCTACCGAAATTTTGGGATTTTAGCTGAAAATCTCAAACAAAACTTTGGCCAAAATCTTGTGGGCCAGCGCAGAATTTTGGTGCCATATATATATTTTTTAAAACCCAAAATTATTGGCCTTCAAAATATCGGCCAACAACTTGATACTTTAGTCTTGGATTTTTTTAAAACACAAAAAAAAAATTATTGGGCACCAAAATTCCTGTGATAATTTCGATTTCGGTTGGTTGACCCCAACTAAAATGAAGTCATTATCGTTCAAGATCAAAGTATCAAACTCGGTATTGGTATCGAGTATCGGTCCATGGAGGATCGATACGAATCGGCCGATACAGATACGTATTAGTCCTTTAAAAAAAAAACACAAGGTCTAACACAAACTACTACGTATCTGCCGATGCAGGCCCATATCAGCTGATACCGATACTAATACCAAGTTGGAGGACCGAGAAGTATCAGAACTGATACGTATCGGTTTGCAGAAAAATCGACACATATTGCCATTATGGATCGGTATCGGTCAAGATGTCATACCTTATTGTTGTTATTTTAAATGAGTTTTACTCGCAAACACACGAATTAGATTGTAGTTAGAGGGTGCGGAGTATGAAATCGTTCCCATGAGGATTGATAAAAAAATTATAGAAAAGAAATAGCAATTAACCAAAAGGAAAGACTATAGATTTAGCATAATATATGAATTAATTTATGAATTTTCAAAGAGTGTGGTGAGAATAAAAGACTAAGCAATAAAATGGGATTAAATGAGAAATAAAAGAGAGGATCGGGATGTCAAATCCTCTCATCCTTGGTTCATCATTTAGAATTATAGATTTAACTGGTTGGAATCCAAATGATGCACAACTCATAAACACCGAAATCAATTGATAATTTTTGGAAGCTGGAACATTAAAACCTTTCAACAATAGCGATATTATTGTTATTCAAAAATTGCAAAATAGATGGGCAAAATATTTACCGTAAAAGAGATTGATTTCTAATGACAATAAATAAATGCCACAAAAAAAGAGCAGAACATTCACCGTAAAAGAGATCTCTAATGACGATAAATAGATGCCACAAATTTTAGCAATAAATACTACAAAAAATAAGACTATTAGTGACAATTTTTTGTTGTAAAAAACTGCCACTATTAACGAAATAGCTATTAAGACTATTAGTCTTATTTCTTGTAGTGAACCCGATGTAAACTCCGAATCACAAATTTGAGATCATGGGAAGAGTATGACTAATCTCATAACTTAGATTGGTGATTGATTTTTACAAAGATTGGCAAGAACGCTTACGCGATAAAATCAATGAGCATCAAACATTAAATTTCAACTACAAATCTATGATAAATAAATGAAGCCTAAGATGAGATTCATTAGATCTCAATCCTCAAAGAGATTTAGCCACTCATGATTGAAGTAAACAATAAAATAAAGATAAGAATTGAAAATGACATTAAAATAACGTAAGAATGCTCCACAAAATTCAGAAAAGCTAATCCAGCAATTACAATCTTCCTTCAATTGCTGAAAGTAAAACTAATCTAATCTAAGACTAATTAAATGAAAGAACAATGCTTGAAAAATAAAAAGGAAAGCTGGAAAAAAATTAGAAATATTTCGAACAAAGAAAAAGTTAAGCTAAGAGTCCCTCCAAAATCCTAAACATTGCTTTATTTCTATAGGGCACGAGCTGAAAAGTTGTCATTTAAAGGTTTATCGATTGAATTATGAAATTCAATCGATTGAATTCAAAATCTGAACTTGTCGGACTTATTCGAATTTGAAATCGATTAATTGATTTTAGAAAATCAATCGATTGAATTTAAATTCGAATTTGAGAGGAAAACAGTTGTCATCATACTCAATCGATTGATTTCTGAAATTCAATTGATGGATGATGACATGTGACATATTCATTTCTCTTAACCGCGGCTAGATAAATCATTTCTCTTTACGGATTTAGGTGTTTTTGTTGACTTCATAGTTTAATGCTTCTATGTTGTCTTTAATTATGATCTTTTATGCTCCTGCAATATCCAATGATCAAGAACACTTGAAACCACTAAAACTAAGTAATAGTCGTTAGATTGCTTTCATCGAATGGTTAAGTGTAGATATTAGAGTGCTAAATATAATCATATTTTAGCACATATCACTTATCACATGGATCAAAATTTTGACCAAAATCCCAATATTTCAGATGAAACGCATTGGTTTCGAACCCCACCGAAATTTCAGGATTTCGGTCGAAAATCCCTGACAAAATTTCAGTCGACATCTTGTGGGCCAAACCGAAATTTCAAGGCCATTTTTTTTTTAATTCAAAATTATCGGCCTTCAAAATATCAGCCGATAATTTAATGATTAGCAAATAATCAGTCGATAACTTCAAACTATCAGCCGATAATTTGAAAGCTGATAATTTTGGGTTTTCAAAAAAAATAAATTCATTAGGCACCGAAATTTTGGTTTCAGTTGGGACCGAATCCGAATTCAGTATTTTCATCGAAATTTCGGGATTTCGACCGAAAATCTCAAACGAAATTTTGGTGATTAGCAAATTATCGGGCGATAACTTCAAATTATCAACCGAGAATTTGAAGGCCACAATTTTTTATCAAAAATTTTGGGATTTCGTTTCGGTGGAGTCCAAAATCGATGCATTTTGGCCAAAATCCATGACCCCAACTAAAATGGAGTCTTTATTGTTTGGGATCAGGGTGTCAAACTTGGTCTCGACATCGGGTATCGGTCCATAGAGGACCGATACGAATCGGCCAATATAGATACTTATCGGCCAATACAACTATGTATCAGCCTTTTTTCAAAAAATAAAATAAAAACACTAAGTCTCGACGCAAACCAAAAAGTATCGGCTTGGCCCACAAGATTTTAAGTTATTGGCCGATAACCAAAACGAAATCTCAAAATTTTTGGTCAAAAATTGCAACTCGCAAATTCTCGGACGATAATTTGAAGTTATTGGCCGACAATTTGCTAATCATCAAATTATCGGCCGAAATCCCGAAATTTAGGTCGGGTTCGAAACCGATGTGTTTCGGCCGAAATTTTGATCTATAACCCCAACTAAAATGAAGTCTTTATCGCTTGGGATTAAGATGTCAAACTCGGTATCGGGTATCAGCCTATGGAGGACCGATACGAATCGGTCGATATAGATACATATCAACCCTTTTTAAAAAATTAAAAATACAAGGTCTCGACGCAAATCGATACCGAGTTGGAGGAACGAGAAGTATTAGAACCGATACGTATTGGTTTGCTGAACAACCGATACATATTGCCGTTATCTATCGTTATCGGCCGGGATGTCATACCTGATGAGTAGTGAAATATGATGATATTTCACTCCTAAATACCTACATTTAGCCATCCGATGAAGGCTATCTGATGAGATTTACTAGATTTGAAGTGTTTCAGGTAAATACAATTCAAGTTTCTAAAATAGCCCAAGATTTCCCAAAATAATGTCAAAACACTGTAATTTTGGGTCATCGAGAACTTAGGGTGACTTGCAGCTTAATTTAGACCTTCAAGACATCAGATTCAGGAAATTACCAAAAATAAAAGTTATAGAGCTCGTCGTCAGCTTTCCAACGCCGTAAGAATTGCTTCAATCCGAGTTCGAGAAAGAAAGTTATGGCTAAAATACCGAGGCAGTGTCTGATGTAAAGTTGGACGGGAGTTTACGAAAATTGCTCTTAGATATCAATCGATTGAGAATTAAGTGCCAATCAATTGACACATGAATACAACTTTTTCCCTACTTAAAAGTCAATCAATTGAGATTTAAGTCTCAATCGATTGAGGTTATCAGGGTTAGGTGTGTTCGGCCATTATAAAAGAGAAGCTACGGCTTTGTAAAGAGGGACTTTGGAGGGACTTTGAGAGAGGAATTATTTTTTACTTTTTGGAGGACTTTTTAGAAGACTTTTAGAGATGAATTATTTTTTACTTTTTAGGGCTCTTCACTTTGGGAATTTGGAGAACTTCTTTTCACCTTTTCAAGGGTTCTTCTTTTCTCCTTCTTCTAGAGTTTCATCTGGGTAGATTGTACCTAGGATTTGCATTATTTTTCCTTTACGTTGATGAAAACATAGATTGTATTTAAGAAAAACAATTGTAAAAAGATCTTTGGAAGAAATGAAAAGTGGAATGACTTTGAATGAATAAGGAGATCATACACCAAAGATGAGCGGCTAAATCAGTAGATCGGGGAAGATGCGATCCCCAGATAAGTACTCATATTTATGATTAATACCATAGTCTATTTATTGTCATCATGGAATCGTTTTACTCAAAGTTTGTGTTATTGAAAATATGTTGAATGCTGATTGATTGTTGATCAACGGCGTATCAGTAATCGCTAGATCTTGACCTACAGGTTGATCGAGGCTGTAAAGCGATTATGTTTTTATTGTTATGATCTAAACATCATGAGATAGGCTATGCTTTTTACATGACTCATACCGCGATAATAGGCTGAGTCATTATTTTTAGATAGGGTATGCCTGATTGATGATCATATTTTATTTCGAATCATTTTCATAGATGAATGATGGTGTGAATGATGCTTTAATGAAACTGTGGGTTTTTAATGATAGAAAAGGGGTACAAATCTGGGGTAGCATATTCCTTGATCTCATTTAAATATTATTTTTATATTCATCGGTAATTAGTTGTTTAGATTAATTTATTTTTCTTGCATTTAGGAAAAGTGTGATAAATTTTGGTAAAATTGAATCTGCCCTTTGGTACTTCCTTAGGGACGTTTTTAAAATCTCTTGAAGAATTAATTAAAAATTCATGTTTCCCTGTGGGTTCAACACCCTTGTTCTTGCCGTACTGCAATAGATCTTGTGCACTTGCAAGGATTACATTTAAAATCGATCAATACCTTCTAGCATAGATTGAAATTTGGGCCGAAATCCCAATGTTTCGACCGAAACTCATCGGTATCATACCCCATGGAAATTTTTGGATTTTGGTCGAAATCTTGTTTGTTAGTCGAAATTTCGGTGCCTATATTTATTTATTTTTTTAAATTTAACCCAAAATTATCGGCCTTCAAAATATCGACCGATAATTTAATGATTAGCAAATTAATAATCGGTTGATAACTTCAAATTATCAGTCGATAATTTGAAGGCTGATAATTTTGGGTTTAAAAAAAAAAAAAATAATTCATTGGGCACCAATATTTCGGTTTCGTTTGGGACCGAAACCGAATCCGGTATTTTCACTGAAGTTTCGAGATTTCAACCGAAAATCTCAGGCGAAATTTCAGTGATTAGCAAATCATTGGCCGATAACTTCAAATTATCAGTCGAGAATTTGAAGGCCATCATTTTTTACCGTAAATTTCGGGATTTCATTTCGGTAGGATCTGAAATCGATGCGTTTTGGCCGAAATTTTGATCCATGACCCCAACTAAAATTAAGTATTTATCGTTTGGGATCAAGGTGTCAAACTCGGTATTAGTATCGAGTATCTGTCCATGGAGGACCGATACGAATCGGCCAATACATATCGGCGGATACAAATATGTATCGACCGATTCAGATATATATCGGCCTTTAAAAAAAAAAAAGATAAACTGTTGGTGCAAACCAATACGTATCGGCCGATACCCGATACGTATCAGTCGATACCGATATCGAGTTGGAGGACCGAGAAGTATCAGAACCGATACGTATCGGTTTGCTGAAAAATCGATACGTGATGTGTAAATTAAGTTGTACTCGCAAATGCATGAATCGTGAAGTAGTCAATGGGTGCAGAGTACGAGATCGTTCCCACGAGGAATGATTAGAAAATGCAGAAAAGATATAACAACTAATTAAAAGAAGGATCACAGATTTAACACAGTAACCACTAATCTAATATTCTTGGGACTTTTAATGAATGAGATAAATACTAACGGAATTTAAAATTTAACAAATAATGAAAGATAAGGATTGGGATGCTAAATCCTCCCATCGTAGGTTTATCACTTACAGAATACAAATCTGTAAATTTAGATATGAGATCTTTAACAGTTACCTAAAAAGAAGCACCGCCCTAAACACACGTGAGTTCTAAAATATAGATCTGAGATCAGGGAGATGTATGATTAACACCTTATGAGTGTGTGATTACCACCCACACCTCAGATAGTGATTGAAACTCACCACTGAAATAAAGTTACACTATCAATCCGAAATCAAGGAGATGTATGATTAACACCCCATGAGTGTGTGATTACCACTCACACCTCAGATGACAGCAAAATTTTATCCCGAGATAGGTAATAATTAAGATAAAATCATCATTGCAGGTTTGAAATCATAGGGCATGATTAGCTCCTAGATCTCATATTGAAATTAAATTTTACCATTTTCAATAACAATATTAGAGCCTTTAAAAGCATATGACATCTCGATCACAGATTTGTATTAAAATAATGACTTCCTCGGATGGGATTCATCAAATCTCCATCCTTAATGAAACTAGCCACACATGATAAAAGTAAACAACATAATCGAAAAGTAAATCAGCATTAACATTAAAATACCGTAAAGGGCTTTAACAAGATCCACAAAAAGCTTTAATCCAAAGTTCGTACACAACTCCTTCTTGAAAGTGGATAAAGAAGAAAACTAAGATCTATCTATTACTCCCAAAAATGAATAATAATCCAAGAAAAAACTCCTCCTGCCGCTGGGACTCGTGCCCTTACAAAACTTGAAAACTGAAAAACTAGAAAAATTGCATATTTTCGTCCTCCCCCCGAATCCTAGATTTTATCCCCTAAAAATAGTATCGAGATTCGGGCGGTCAAACTCAAATTTAAACTTGGTCAATTGATCGACTTAGGTAGTCGATCGATCGACCAATCTAAAATTTATTATTCAAGTTTCAAATCTTTCGGACTATGTCGATCAATCGACCTAGTCAAAAGGTCTTGTTTTGCTTCATTTGTAGTCTCTTTCCGCTTTTTCGTTATTTTGTGCTGCCTGACGAGTTTAATAACCACTTTGTCCTGAAACTTAGGAAACTTGGCAAATCATTTTAGATAGCTCTCATTTGACGGCCTAATGTAGATTTTTAGGAGTGAAATATCATCATATTTCACTACACATCAATACGTATCGTCGTTATGTATCGATATTGCTCATGATGTCATACTTCATAGCATGGATCAAAATTTTGGTCGAAATCTCAATATTTCGACCGAAACGCATCGATTTTGAATCCCACCAAAATATTTTAGCTGAATATCTCGGACAAAATTTCGAAAATCTTGTGGACCAGGCTGAAATTTCGGTGCCCATATGTTTTTCTTTTTTTAGGGGAGAATCGGCCGATATAGGTCCGTATCAGCAGATACGGATACCGAATTTTCAGGTGAAATCTTATGGGCCAGGCCAAAATTTCGATGTCTATCTATCTATTGTCTTTTAGCGATTGGAAGATAGAGATACTTTTGAAATGTTGACAAAAGATAAAGTTGAATTTATGGTATCATAGAAGATGGTTACTGCGAATCTTTCTAACAAAAAAATAAAAAATAAAAAAATGTTGGGGGTTAGCGCCGGAGAACGCTCACCCGGAAATGCATCGGGTTGGGATCGAGCTCAAGAAGTGAAGGCCTTCGATGATACGAAAACCGGGGTAAAAGGACTCGTAGATGCCGGAGTGGTTAAAATCCCTCGTATCTTCTTCCGACCACAAGGAGAAGTCGTTTTTGAGAAGAAGAAGAAGTCAGATTCCGATCTGAGCGACTTCCAGATTCCAGCCATAGATCTTGGAGACCTAGGCAACGAGGCCCGCCGAAAAGAGATCGTTGAGGGAATACGGGGTGCATCGGAGACATGGGGTTTCTTCCAGGTGATGAACCATGGGATTCCCATTAGAGTTGTCGAGGAGATGATTGAAGGGGTGAAGAGGTTTAATGAGCAGCCCACCAATTTAAAGGCAGAGTATTACTCACGTGATCTCTCCAGGAAAGTGAGATTCAATACCAATTTTGACCTCTATGTGTCGCAAGTTGCCAACTGGAGGGACACTTTGTTTTGCTCCATGGCTCCAGATCCTCCAAACCCCCTCGAAATTCCTGCTGCTTGCAGGTATTTACATTTATATTTAAAAACTCCAATAAATATATATATATATATATATATATATATATATATATATATATATATATATATATTCCGTGCATCTCGGAAATCCAAAAGTTGTCTGGGACACCTCCGAGACCGAGACGTCTTGCATCTCGGCGAGACAGTGTGATATTTCGTGCATGGTGATAAATTTCTTCAAAATCTCTGAAATTTCATTAATTTTGGTGAAATATCACCTAAATTAATGAAATTTCAACGAAATTAACAAATCTTTTCTTTTATAATTTTTAAAATAATAAATAAAATTTTTATGAAGTCTAAATATAATTTATATTTAATATTTTTTGTACTCTAAAATTTTCCCGAAATTTTTTAAATTTTTCTTGAAATTTATCTGAAATGACCCCCTACGAAAATATTGTCGAAAACGAAATTTGTCACCAGGATTCTGCGAGGCCAAAAAATAATTTATTTTTAATTTAAAATTATAAAATATTTATAATAATTATATTTAAGTAAAAAATATTAGAATATATATAAACATAATAATATTATTTTAAACATATATAAACATAAAACTAGTGAAGTATCGGGAGAATATGGGTAGTGGCCCCCTGGTAATTTTTTTTTGGGATACCTTCATTTACAACTTGAGATTATTCCTCGAGTTTTACATGCTTCGACCTTGACTGCTTTGAAATGGATGGAGTTTTTCCTGTTCCAAACCTCAACACCATAGATCTTGAGATCATGGTCCCATCATGCACATGGCACAACTACCGAAAAGTGATCCGAGAATTATGTTTGATACATGCCCATGATATTGTTACTTTTTGAGATGTGTGTCATGTGAAATCAAATCTGACCGTCTACTAGTAGTCCCATGATCTCAAGATTTTGCTTTGTCGAATATTAAGCTACTATATAATCTCGATCATATGATTCAAATTAGTCAAATATTAGACTGAAATTGCTGAGATCTCGTATATCTCAGCGAGATCTTGTATGATTTGAGGCCCCCTAACGGCTCATACTGCGGGAGCTCGAGACAGGAGGCGTCCCAATTGAGTCTATGATGCTCTACACTAGTGTTTTGGATGACATGCGATTCTTTATTCAAGTGAGGCACTACGGTCAACACATAAAAGTCAACATATAACTCAACATGTTTTTTTTTTTTTTTTTTTCATAGAATAATTTAACATTTGATTGCATTGAATCAAATCATAGATATTTATTTCGGATTATTTTTTGCACAAAAAATCTTTAGATTATGACTTTTAAATTAGGTGGATTAGGTGATGTTTACACTTGGCACAATTCTCCAAAATAAAAATTGTTTTTGTTGAAATTGTGTTTGGGCACTTTGTATAAACTAATAATAGCTTGTTAAAATTTAACTTCACATAAGGCTGTAATATTGTTAATTTGACGCAACATTGGGTCAGACAAATTGTAAAATTGGTCTCTAATAGGTGTTGATTATGCATAATTTGCAGGGATATAACACTTGAGTATTCAATGCACGTTAAGAGATTGGGGAACACTTTATTTGAGTTACTATCAGAGGCGCTAGGACTCGAGCTTAACCACCTAAGAGACATGGAATGTTGTAAAGGCCACACTCTTCTCTCTCACTATTATCCGGCCTGCCCAGAGCCAGAACTCACTATTGGGACGGTCACTCATACAGATTCAGATTTCATGACGATTCTTCTACAAGACCATATTGGCGGCCTTCAAATTCGTTATCAGGATCAATGGGTTGATATTAGACCCATCCCAGGAGCGCTAGTAATTAACCTTGGAGATTTTCTGCAGGTATATATCTTAGAATGTAATAGTTTCACATCGGATAGGAGAAAGTCATGACCTTTGGACATATATAATTGCAGTCATTACATGTCATGACATGTTTTGGTTGGCGATTTAAACCTATGCCAGAAACAAAATCAAAGCTGGAATGACCTAAGTCTAGAATTGGACAATATTGTGACGTGTGGGTCTAGATCATCAATAACTTTTATAAAAATTAGTCATGCTTCTTTTTTTTATAACGGGCATCCAGCCTCTTAGAGCACCCCACTAAGTCTAGGGCATGTGCAATACCGGCATATCGCCGAGAGGTAGATGTCAAGCCGCCTTATTCCTATTTTGGAGATACTGATTCCAGAATGGGATTTATTAATTGAAAAAAAAACAAGCAGGGGATTCAAACTTAGAACCTCTGCCTCTTGAGGATAAGGAAATTTTAATATTAATTGTAAACTGACATGTTTCCTCATTATTTTCTTTCCATGCAGCTTATTTCTAATGACAGATTTAAAAGCGCAGAACATAGAGTTTTAGCCAATCGTATCGGCCCAAGAATATCGGTAGCATGCTTTTTCATCACGCATTTTCAAACATCCACAAAGCTCTATGGTCCGATCAAGGAGTTATTATCGGAAGAAAACCCCCCTGTGTACAAAGAAACCCTGATAAGTGAGTACCTTAAGTGCTACTATGAAAGGGGCATTGGAGGGGATGTTTCTACCCTATCCTGTTTTAAGATGTGATCCTTGCAGGCAAACTAAGTACACATGGACACTATCTCCAGAATTCTATGGTTAGTGGTTCTCTCTCTCTCTCCTCTGCTAAAGTAATATCAAGTTCTGATTTTTGAAACCAAGTACACTTTTTTAAGCTTCCTTTCTTTACTTTTGGTGAATATGGTTGATGGGTTCACCTTTTTTCTCAGTTTTTTGTCCTTCTTGCATCCGAGTCTTCATGGAGCCCGGATCTGTGGTAGGAAACCATTGACATTGTGGGTCTATGTTTATACTTTGATGCTCTTGCTGTGATCCTGATATGAACTTTTTCATTGAATTTGTGGTTGTAACATCTCGTCATTGTATGCTTGTGTGTTTTTTGGGTATTGAATCCTTTATTTAGTTGTTAAAATAGATTCAATCTCCTATTTTTTTATAGATTCAATCACTATTTGGAGATTTTGGGTACTCTCTCTCTCTCTCTCTCTCTCTCTCTCTCTCTCTCTCTCTCTCCTAGGCCTACATCTCATGTAAGACTATCCTTCAATCTCATATTCTTTGAGAAAATACTCATTTGGTTTAAGTGATTTGTGTTCTTTGATTTCTGATGGGTTTTTATTATTGGGTTCGATTGCTGGATTGCTAAAAATGTCAATTTAGAACCGACAACATAATAATCCCATGTTAGATTGCTAGAAATGATCTGAGTAATGTTTTGACCATAATCACCAAGTTGGAATTCTGAAATTGCTTTGCCAAAATGGGTAGAGTGAAAAAATCTTAACCAGCTGATCATATAGTGTATAGTCATGATCCCAACTCCCAAGATTGATTATGTGAAAAATTACAATATAAGAGATTGTCCGATGATTAGTCATAATAAAAATTGATTTCCTCTCTTTATTCTTAAATCATTTTTGAAAACAATTGTGGTTAAATTGCAATTCCCATTTCTCTCTTTGTAATTGTGGTAATTTATTTTTTTTAGGCTAATATGGAGGGAACTATGCTAGGATCTCGCTTTGGGCTCCTAAGATCTCAGGGCCTGCCACCCACTCACGCAAACGTATGAGCTTGATTACACTTTTTACCACTTAGTCATATATGTGACATACTTGATTACACTTTACCAGTATAGCATAGACATCAATAATCTTTTCCTCTGGATTGCCACTTTTCATGGAGGAGATAAAAATGTGTTTTGATTTCTTTTTTGCCTGAAATTGTTAAGAGATCCAATTTGGTGAATTGTTTGAACTTCCCACAAAATTTACGGTTTGTGATTTCTATTGGGAGACGCAATGAGGTGTTATTTCATTGTTTTTCTACTTAAAATGGTTTCTTTGGGGTTGGCACTTAGCAATGTAATCTCAAACGTGCTTTACTTACTACGTCATTCAATTTTCATATGAAGTATCATAAATGCCCCCACTTTTTATCCTTAAAAGGGTGCCTTTATTTTAACTCAAAATTTTTCCTTCTCAACTTTAGTTTCATTTGCCTAAATTGCTTTAAATTAGATGATGGAAATTATTTATCACTCTAATCATTAACCATATGGATCTTGAGATCATAGACCTACCAGCACACAATCATATTTTGATTTACAGGCATCTCAAGAAGTGAGACCAAGAACCATGTTTGATGTTGGCCCTTGATCAAATTTACTTTTTGGGTTGGTTACTATGTGGAATCAAAATTTGATAGCCTCATGGTGCTGATCTCAAGATTCAGTTGTGTCGGAGATTGTCATTAAAAACGATCTTGATGATCTCATTCAAAAAATTCAAGGTAGCAACATATGAAACTAGGGATAAGAGGGAAGTATCTAGGGTTGTAAATACAGGTACCCCAAACCGACTCCCTCTTGTTCCTGCCAAAACCCACCTCGTCTTCTTCATAGACTTGTCATCTTCTTCGACCTTAATCAACTAGTCCAGCGCGGCTGCAAGCTATGAGAACAGTAACTTGTCTAGCCACTGCTTTCATTGCTATGAGCAGCTAACCCCGAGGTTCATCTTGTCCACCAGTATTTCTCCTCACCAGCCCTAGCTTCTTTGACGGACTGCAACCAGGGATCGACCAAACAATCCAGCAATCCAACCTAGTAAGTCCCAAGGCTTTGTTTGGCAATCCTCTTTTAAAAAGCACTTTTCAATTGATGTAAAGAGGTGTGTTATGTACTGATTCTCAAATGTGTTTCTAAGAAAAGGTCTCATCACATGTTGACAATGGTTGTGTGAGAAGCAGCATGGAGCATCTTCTCCACACAACACCATTTTCAATTAAAGTTGGCCATGTGGATCATAAGTGAAATGTGCATTTCACCCAACATTTTTCCCTTGGAAAAAATGTTTTTTAGAAAAGGATTGTCAAACAAAGCCTAAATTCTTTATCTTTTTACACAACACAAATTAGCTTGAATCCGATGTTATTTTCTCAAGTTCAAAAGGCAACAATGAAAAAAATTGAGGATCTGAGCTGTAATCCAACATTGTTTGGATCTGAACAATGTAAGTAAGATGGCTCTATAAACCAGAATAAACAATGAGTGGGCTTTCTGAAATTTAAAAACCAGGTGGGCTTTTTTAATTTTCCCATTTCAGCAATACATATGATGTCTAAGAAGGAATGAGTTTTTATCTCTCTCCCCGGCCATTGTAAGATCTCCATCAAAGCTCTTGAAATTTCAACTAGAGTGGCATTGGGGAAGCAGAACATGCAGCTATGGATTCTGATTCCTGTAAAGAAAATCTGCGACAAGATTTGATTGAAATTCTTCGCAGGTAATTGATTTTTAGGGAGAGACATGAGAGGTTAAAGATGATGTTAAGGAGAGCGGTAAAAATCCCTCATTTCCAGGGAGAGTAGACTGTTTTTGAACAGTTAACGGCTGGATAGTAACAATCCCTCAATGTGGGAGTATCAAGTAAAGGAAACACAAGTAAATAGGTGAAACAGGGAGCACAAATAAGGCATCTGGGGGGATAAATGCAAAATCTTGTTCTTTTATGAATCGGTCTACATTGGGCGATGCTCAGCATGACACCCATCAACATTATACATCTTCGTTATTGGCAAGCTAGGCTCAAACGTGCGACCTTATGGTTGCGCTAATGTCAACCTTCCTTCCTATTTCAGAGCCACACTCAACAATCAACATTTATGCATTTTGATGCAGCAAGATGTTATTTATAAGAAACGTAGTGCCCAAGTCGGGGTTTGAGAATAAATTAGCTTGGAAAAACTCAAAAAATAATTGTAAAAAATACATCAAATGTGGGGGAAAAGGGTCAAAATTTGGAAACAGAAAATTATAAAATATATCAATTAAAAACTATAAAAATTAAAAATAATGAAGAATCATAATTTGTTACCAAAATCCGAAAAAAAAAATCTAGGAAAAAGTTCAAAATTTTGCAAATAATTTGCCAAATTTACAACTTATTCGAAAATTTCAGATTTTATTCAAAAATTCGCAAACAAATCATTTTTTTTTTGTTTTAAAAAAAAAATCTAATTTATTTAGAATTTTTTCAAAAATTCGGAGAATTTGGTTATTGTGATAACAAGTAGTGTTGGTTAATTATTTGGGCACTTTTATTCGTGATATGGGATATAGCCGGTACTATTCTTTGGCGGATGGAAATGGTAGATATCTGAACCATCCAAATGATAAGTAGTCAGTGTGACTTGTGTAAAATATGGCACTACTAAATACTAATACATATTTACCATACAAAATCCATTGTTCAGAATCTCAGTTGGCCTATATAAGCCCCATCCTACAGTGTGAGCATACATACCCTAAACTTAAAGTAGCTATAAGGGTTTGATGAGAGGGCACCAGCAGGCATAGGCAAGGATCAAAATTTCGAGTTGAATTTTGGTTTCGCTCAAGACCAAAAACTGGTTCCGGGCATGCCCGAAACGAAACATTTCAACCAAAATTTTGATCTATGGACACACAAATCTATGTTTTATTCAACAATTTCTCCCCTTGCATAGTTGCATGCCTCTACGTGTGGATATTAAACGGCTCACTCACACATGCCCAAGTCGTCAACCATTGCGACATCCCCTCTCCATCACTGTTACATAGTTCTGATGTAACTCAAATGCCATGCACGCTAGATCTTATTTATGGGCTTTTCTTTTAATAATTGGGGAAGATTTCATTAAGCAAAACTGAAAAAATGAACGTAACAGAGCGCTGAGCAGTAAAACCTTAAATGTAAAAAACAAACGTAAAAGGCCAATAGCACTTAAAAGGCGTTGGTTAGAAATATATCTTATAGGTACGCTCCATCCTTACCAAGTGAATCGGCTACAAAGCTGGCTTCCCTGACATGCCTGGCCAAGTGTCAATTTTCTTTATATTAAAGGGTCTGCTACAGATTATTTCTTTCCAATATCTGTGGAAGCCATTATTTCTAACCACTTACAGCAAACCCATTCCACTAGAGCAGCCCAATATATGATGGCCACATCCCCGCTTCTAAACCATTAAAAATGTGGTTATCCAGAGCATCCAAATGAATTTGAGGGGTGCATGTCAGCGTGATTTCTCTTTCTTGCAGATGGCCCCGACTCCCCAGCAAGAGTCAAAATCTCGGGTATCCAATACGTATCGGAACACTAATTTACCGGACGATACATTGAATGTATCGTCCAGGCATTTGTATGTAAAATGGACGATACGGCATTTGAATGTACCATATCATCCTGGTTCAATACTGATACGTATCGTCCGATACATATCGGTATCGGACAAAATTTTGACCCATGCTTCTCAAATGTTGGTAGAAAGGTCAATGTAACCTTGAATAGTTGAAAGAAGTGCCAAATCTGAATGGAGAGGGAGCACTGAAGTACTAAGTGATTTGAGACTCCAAAATGTCTATAAATAATACACCTATTAGGAAGTGAGGATCTCGTCTAAAAAAGCTGCTTGCTATGTGGAACAAATAATTCTTTCCGAGATATGGACTCTCGATATCTTCTGTTCCGTAAAGGGGAGGGCGTTGGCGCTCTGGTCATCCACCTATAGTATTTCTTTCCCAATAAAAATCACCATGTTGCCAGCCCAAATTAATTTATCTTGTTAGGGAAATCCTAAGGCACCACTAGAATTCCTATCGCGATAAATAAGGCAAAATAAGAAGGGGCAAAAGCAATCACACACAACACAAAGAAATTTACGTGATTCATCTAATCTGGAGCTACATTCACGGAGTATATGCACTATTTTATGAAACGTTTACAACGCACACTCTCTTCTCTCTAGTGCACTCTCAATTAAGATCCGACACAATCTTCAACAGCCAACACGCTGAATAAACAAGGACGTAATCCTTCAATAATAGAGAAGAGATCTGCTGGAATATAGTAATGATTCCAACACAAGAGCGGCTTCAATCGGATGCTTCGATCCCCAAACTTTTCTTCAATACCTTGCCTCTCGAAGTATTCACCAATTTTCACTCTGTAGAAAACTCTCCCTTGGAACCCTAGGTCTGCGTTTGGGTTAGCTCTTTCAGGGCAAAGAGAAGCTCTTTTGCTCTTTGGCTCCGACAGAAAACTACTTTCATGTTTGGTAACACAGCTCCTCGCCCCATTTGCTCTTGCGGGGAACTATTTTAAGTGATAAAACTGCTCTCTGTCAGAGCAAATTTTATCTGCTCTGACAGAGAGCTGCTTCTGCTCTTATAAGAGCTAACCCAAACACAATCTAGAGAAACCTTCTACTAATAGGTTCCAACTTTCATTCGAAAACTTTGACCAAAATCTTCTAAAATAGCCAAACCCTGCAAATCTGCGAAACTAATCCACCTATAAATGATCGATTGATTTCCAGCTCAATCGATCGATTTCAACTCGTGAGATATCAAACAATTGATGCTCAAACTCGATCGATCGATTTCCAAGCTCGATCAATATACTTCAACTCGAGAGCAGTATGTTTATTTTCGTCCAGAATCGATCGACCGCTCCCAACATCGATCGATCGATTAAGCTCATAGACCACTCTTTAAAGTGTCACAACATACGATTGGGATTAAACCGAACCAACAATCTCCACCTAGGTTTCATCCCCAACCATGTCATCGCCCAACGAGCATCAACATGTACGACAAGTGTTGATCAAGTTTAGGGAATGCTTAAACTTATTGTGTGCAACCGGCTTAGTCAGCATGTCCGCTGCGTTTTCTTTCGTATCAATCTTCTCACCCGATATTTTTTCATCTTCTATCATATCTCTGATTAAATGATACCGAACATCTATATGCTTTGTTCTACCATGAAAGACTTAGCTCTTTGCTAGGTGAATAACACTCTGACTATCGCAGAAGATATCAGTGCTCTCATTAACCTTACCAATTCACTGACCAAACCTTAAGCCATGAGGCTTCCTTAGCTGCTTCTATAGCCGCTATATACTCGACCTCTATAGTTGACAACGCAACTATCCCTTGAAACATAGATTTCCAACTGATCGCTTCATCTGCCAAAATGAACACGCACCCCGTGGTAGGCTTTTTTCCTGTCAAGGTCACCAACATAGTTGGAATCAACATAACTGTAGAGATCCAACTCGTATATATCTCCACCTTCAAACACCAATTCATTTTCAGCAGTACTTTTTCGATATCTCAATATCCATTTAATCGCAAGTCAACGCTCTCTTCCCGGATTAGACATATACTTGCAAACCGCACTGAAGGTTTGTGTCAAATCTGGTCGTGTAGTCACCATGACATACATCAAACTCCCAATAACATTTGCATACGAAATATTCTTCACATATTCCCTTTCTACATGTGTGGACGGACTCATCTTCTTTGTGAGTTTGAAATGCTCTACTAGAGGAATTGATACCGACTTAGCATCACTCATATTGTACTTTTCAAGAAGCTTTTGAATAAAAATCCTTTGAATTAGCCAAAGCCCTTTATTCTCACGATCTCTCGTGATTTTCATACCTAGGATCTTATTTGCATAACCAAGATCCTTCATCTCAAATTTCTGACTTAATGATCGCTCTAACATATTGATTTCAACCTTGCTTTTTGTTGTTATCAACATATCATCTACATAGAGAATTAGAAAAAATTTCCCCCTTCACAATATTCTTTCCAGTAGACATAACAATCATATTGCCTCCTGTGATACCCTATGTTAAGCATATATGAATTGAACTTCTTGTACTACTGTCCGGGTGCCTGTTTGAGATTGTATAAAAATTTCTTCAATCTGCAAACGAGCGATTCTAATCCTTTTGCTTCAAATCCTTCTTATAGTCTCATATAAATCTTTTCCTGAAGATCTCTATGGAGAAAAGTTTTCACATTCATCTATTATAGTTTTAGATCTTTCTAAGCAACAACGACCAACAACGTGCGAATCGATGTGTACTTTGTAATCGGAGAAAATATCTCATTGTAATCGATACCCTATTTCTGAGAGAACCCCTTTGCAACTAGCCTTGCTTTGAACTTCGAAGTTTGTCCCTTATCACCTTCTTTCTTTCGAAAGATTCATTTACAATCGATGACCCTCTTCCCTTAGGAAGTTCCATGAAATCCCAAGTCTCATTTTTCAAAAGTGACTATCATTCTTCTTCCATAGCTAACTGCCACTTTACTGCATCTGTATCCACCCGAGCTTCTGGAACTGTGCTTGGTTCTCCATTCTCTGTGATGAGTGCAAGTGCTAAAGAAATCATATCTTTAAACTTTTTAATATGTTTCTTCGTCCTTTCTGACATTCTCAAGGTAGCTTGAACAGGAACTGGTACCTGGGACTACAAGTCTTGAGAAACTGTGTCATCATGCTCTATCTCAGAGTCTTCATTATTTTTCTCAACTTGCTCATGCCTTTCAACATCAACTTGTACCTGTGATTCACCATATGACTGAGGTTTACCTTCCGCCTTTTTCATCAGAAACTCATCTTCATTGAAAATAACATCTCTTTCAACTATCACTTTTTAAGATTGTGTATCCCACAAATAATAACCCTTTATTTCATCGTCATAACCAATCAAGGCACACTTTTTGAATTTTGGATCCAACTTAGATTGTTCACTTCCCTGAAGTAATACATACGCAATGCATCTAAACACCCTCAAGTGAGAGTAACTTCCGTATCTTTTATATCAAACCTCATCTACAGCCTTTGAGTTCAATGTCGTTGATGGCGACTGGTTGACCAACTAACATGATATGCTCACTGCCTCTGCCCAATACCCACGACTCAAGTCAGAATAATTCAACATACACCGCATTTTTCCCAATAGTATTTTGTTCATCCTCTCGGCTACGCTATTTTGTTGAAGATTTTCAAAAACTGTTAAGTGTTTAACAATCTTTTGATTTTCACAGTAGGCCTTGAAATCTGATGACAAATATTTTCCACCATTATCTGATTATTATCTTATCAGAGAACCTTCACATTTCTGTCAGTTTGCTTTTCAACCATACTTTGTCACTGTTTGAATTTCTTAAACGCATTCAATTTATTCTTAATCGGATACACCCAAACTTTTCTGAAATAGTCATCCATGAATGACATAAAGTAGTTAGCTTCACTTACTAAAGTGACTTTAGTCGGTCCCCATATATCTAAATATATGTAATCAATTAGCTCCTTCGAAGCATATTTTTCTGTGGAGAAACTAACTTCCTTTTGCTTTCCGAAGATATAATCTTCACAAAATTTCAGTTTACAAGTTTGAATATCATAAATCATTTTATTCTTTATAAGCTCTATTAGCCCACGTTCACTAATGTGACTAAGCCTCTTGTGTAACAAATCTGAGAGATCCTTGGAATCTTTCGTAGCGGCAACACCACTGTCACTATATATGTGGCCTACTAAAATATAAAGATTCCCCATCTTTTTCACCTTGCATCAAGGTCATAGCATGTCATAGCACCACATGCAAGCTTCAATTTTTCGGATTCTAGGATAACTCGGCATCCTATCTCATCCAATGTCCCAAACGAGAACAGATTTTTCTTTAGATCAGGCACATTTCTAACCTCAATAAGAGTGTGAACGCAACTATCAAACATTTTTATTCTGATAAAACTGATACCCACTGTTTCACATACATTGTCATTCCCTATCAAAATCGTCCCACCATTGGCTACCTTGTACTGGTCAAACCAATCCTTGTATGGACACATGTGATATGACGCTCCTGGATTTAGGATCCATCTATCATCAATTTGGCTGGAGCCTAATAGTGCACACGGTAGATCTTCACTGAAATTTGACTTAGCAACACTAGCATGCTGTGGAGTCCCTTCATCACTCTTATCTTTATTTAATATCTGTTTGCAATATTTGTGAATATATCCAAAGTGTTTGCAGAAGTAAAAGATAATATCCTTTCTATCACTCCTAAATTTGGACTTGTTGTTTCCTTTCGTTGATTTATTATCTTCTCTGGACTTATCTCTTTTGCAATCATAGTTTCGACATCTTTCGCTAAAGAGGCTACTCCTTTCGGAGTTAGATTTGAATTGTTTTCTCAATTCGTCTGAAAAAATACAACAGTCACTTCTTCGAAGGTTGTGGTATCCTTGTCATAAATTAATGTGGTAACAAGGTGCTCATAAGATGCAGACAATGAGATGAACAGGAGAAGTGCAAGATCTTTTTCTTCAAGTTTCACCTCAATGCTCAATAGTTCACTAACTATTTTATTAAACGAATTCAAATGATCATGAATACGCGTACCAGCCTTTATACGAAGTGTGTAGAGTTGTTTCTTCATGAGGAGTCTATTTGACAACGACTGTCATGTAGAGAAATTTCATCTTCTTCCACAGATCTATATGATCGTTTTCTAGAGAAGAACGATGTACAGAACTTCATCGGACAAGCACAATCGAATAGTGCTTACAACCACTCTTCATCGAACGTTTGCGCCTTCTTCTCGATCTCCTTCAAAAGTAGAGGATTATTACTGTTTTGTTGGACAAAGAGATTTGTGACCTTGACTTGCCATAAAGCAAAGTTATTCTTCCCCGAAAATTTCTTCACCTCGAATCGTGCATTCGATACCTTCATCGCTATTATAGCGTAAACCTCACTTTGATACCACTTGTTAAGGAAATCATCAAGGCCCCACCGAAATCCCTATCGCGATGAAAATAGCAAAATAAGAAAACGCAAAAGCAATCACACACAACATAAAGAAGTTTATGTGGTTCACCTAATCTAGGGCTACGTCCACGGAGTATATGCACTATTTTATGAACGTTTACAACACACACTCTCTTCTCTCTAGTGCATTCTCAATCAAAATTTGACACGATATTCAACAACTAACACGCTGAATAAACAATGACGTAGTCCTTCGATAACAAAGAAGAGATCTGCTGAAATATAATAACGATTCTGACACAAGAACGGCTTCAATCGGATGCTTCGATCCCCAAACTTTTCTTCAATACCTTGCCTCTCAAAGCATTCACCATTTTTCACTTTGTAGAAAACTTTCCCTTGGAACCCTAGAGAAACCTTCTGCTAATAGGTCCTAACTTCCATTCGGAAACTTTGACTACAATCGTCTAAAATAGTCAAACCATCCAAATCCGCGGAATTAATCCGCCTAGAATCGATCGATCGATTTCACCCGTGAGATACCAAATAATTGATGCTCAAACTCGATCGATCGACATCAACCCGAGAGCAATATGTTTATTTTCGTCTAGAATCGATCGATCGCTCCCAACATCAATCGAGATCAATTAAGCTCAAAGACCACTCTTTAAAGTGTCTCACAACATACGGTTGGGATTAAACCTAACCAACATATCAGTAACCCTAAGAAGTCACGAACACATAATCCAGCAACCCTAGGAGCAAAGTCACTCCATAAGTTTTAGCATCATTGAACTTGCATCTGAGGATAATATTCCAAACACTTGCAACCACCTGATTTCTAAACACCATCTCAGTCATTTTTATTTATTGTATTTTGGTTGATTATAGAGCAGCTTGAACCTTGTATGGAATGGTAAGTCTCCAAGTCAGCAATCTTCCCAAAATCTAAGGTGGCCCCCACTTGATGCGTGAAACCTGGTCTTTTTTCCAAACTTATCAACACACCTTGCAACGACCTTCCACGAACTTGAAGTGTTTCTGGTCTGTGTATTGATCTCCCAATTACAGTATTTTGAGCCATACTTTTCATTTAAGTGGCACCATGGGCTTCCCGTTTCTATGCCTGCCCTCCAAAGCCATTTACAGAGACGCATTTCCTTCACAGCCTTAAAGTTTCTGGCCCCAGTCCCCATCTGATTGAGATCAGCAAACCATATTTCATTAAATTTGGCATATTTGTTATTATATTATTGAGTCATCAACTTTATACAAATTCTTGAGAACATGGTAGCATTAACAAACAGGTGATATGGAGGAACCTTGTAAATGCATGCCAAGGTCCCATTAGTGGATTTTCTTCGAACTTGGAAGATTTGGTCTCTATAGAAGGAAAATAAAATAGATGTAAAAGTAACACCCAATGAGTAGGTAGGTGCAAGCGGAGTACGCTGAGGAATTAAGTGCTTTTGTCTGGAAACTTCATTCAGTTTTGCATCTGGCAAAGCTTGGGCTGAACATTTAAATATTTGTCTGAGATATTAGACTTAATTGCCAAACCAAAATCCAGTCATAAGCTTGGTATGTTTTAGGTCATCATTGAATAAGGACACCCCAAGTACGGCCTGGCCTAGCCTATTCACACCCACGTTAGAAGCAACAAACTCAACATCCCCTTATCGCTTTTTTGTTCCACAATTTCTTCTTTTTCCTGCCTTTCTTTCTGTCTTCCTTTTTTTGTTGAAATTAGATAACGATATGAGACTTACCATTGGCATCACGTATTAGTGGCAGGATTTTCACTAGGAACTTCTTTACTGCTTTTGTACAGAGCAATGTGCTTATGGTACTCTTCCAGCTCTTTCTCCAGCTTCTCAATGAACTGGCTTGTGTGTTCGAGGGATTGCTCAAACTGATACTTTTCCAAAGCCTGAAATCGAACAACCCAAAGTCACATGCAAAAATAATAATAATTCTGCACAAACACAAAAGTGGTTAACAAAAACTCTGTCAAACTTTCATAAATTCATACACATATAGACGTGGTTTCAAAAAAAAAATCTCCGAACTTTTTATTTTATCTGCCACTCCCAGCCAAGCAATAACACCCACTTACATTTTGTAAACGAAGAAAACTATCACCTAGTTTGTTGGACAGAAAAAAAGTAGAAGGAGGACTTGTATCAAATCTTGGATTTATACCTATGTATAAATGTCATAAATAAAATGTTTAAAGATAAATTCTCTTTGCACATATTGTGTACCACAATTCCCTTCTGCACCTATGAAAACCTAAGAGTAATGATGAAAATAACTGCTTACAAAATCAAAGAAAGAAATAACCTGATACAGGTTATCTTCAAGTTTGATTTTTGGCAATGGGTATGGACATGTGTATGACCAGAATTTTCAAAGGGTACAAATGTAACAGTTCAAGGATTAGCTAATATCCTGGGAATTTAATGTTTCATATATCACATATGCACCTATCTGGGCTATCCATAAATATTTCAGGAAGCCAGAGAAAAAATGCTTCCATGATCCAATAAAATGAGGAAATTTCATTGGGTGATGCAAGAACACAATTACTTCTTACACCTACTGAAACGCACAACAGAAATCTAGCCTCAAGAAGAAAGACAAAATTTGTAATAGACCATAAAGTCACCGGCCCAACTAGACAGCACCACATATAACACATCAATCTAAAGGAAGAAATTTGTGATCACTAGCTCTAGGATAGAAGAAATCCATCTACCTTATATGCCTATCTTTCATAAGTTTGAAGGTATAATTATATTTAGAGCAGAGATAGATGTCAATTATATGTCAAGTTATAACAGTTGGCAATTTGGCGCTCTTTTTTACTTTTAAACAAAACTTCCCGTCAAGAGAAGACAAATAAAGGATTCAAAGTTGAACATCATGAAATTAATAATACTCAACTTCGTTTCCTTATTAAAATTAACATAAATTGATACGTTATTTTCTCAATTACAATAACATTTTGTTCCTTTTGTTTTCTACGAAGGCTATTGTCAAGATACTGTAAGTCCTTAATTACAAAAAGATTTATTCCTGTTTGTTTCTACAAAGGTCATTATTTGTCAACACTAGAAGAGAAAGCTGTCTTCTATGGTTACAGGGCTTTAAAGCATAAGATCTAAGCATTAAAATGATTTTACACGTTAAGACCCCTTTAAATGCATGAGACCGACTCTGCTGAGTGCATTTACACAAATTATCGCCATAACAGCCGACTATTACACCATGTGGTACATCTTTGGTTAATTCAAATAGTCCAGCTAGCAGCCTACCCTTGGAAATGTCTCATCCAAAGGATCAAGGGTATAAGAGCTTTGAAACCACGCAATCAATGCACTTTAATGTCAACTATTGAAAAACATGCACAAGTGTTCATAGGAGTGTGCATAGATCAGACGAGTCAAATCCTCTAGTAAGTGTGATCTTTTGATCTATGGTATGTTCCAATATGAGCTATCACTATCATGAAGTGAATTGATAAAACCATGTGCCACTTAACTGCATAGTGGCGCAGTCAAGCCCCAATCTGTAATGAGGTACGCATATATGATTAGCAAATTGTATAATGAAAAATATCAACAAACTAGGCAATGGAGAAACGATAACAAATGTTACCTTGTTCTTAGACAATGTATCTGGAGGTGACATAACCTTTGGCTGCACATAGTTCTTTCCACGGTAAAATAGTATAGTGTTATTAGCTTTTATATCAAGAGCAATGCCTTTGCTCAGCCGTGCTAGCTCCTCGGCATATTCATGTACCTGTCCAGGTCTGCAAGGCTTGCAAATAACTTTCACAGTTTCATGCTTCTTCCAGTGAAGATGCATGTTGAGAACCACACCTCCAAAGACTCCACGTCTTCCAACAGGGACATAATTCTTCTTTTTCTCGCCGATGCGCCTGAGGTAAAACCGCTCTTCTTCTGTTAAAATTTCAGGATCATATGTTTGCTCTGGAGCTTTAGGAATCTCCAATTTCCTCAACTTCTCAATTAGCCATTCTTCTTTCCTTTTAGCCTAAGACAAGAAAAACCAAATGAGAAGATAAATTAAGCAAATTTCAGTTTCGGTCCCCACCGAAACCAAAACGATAACCCAAAATTTTGGTTATTCTGTATGGGCATGAAGATTTCGGCTGAAATTCAAAATTTCGGTTTCGGTCCCCACCGAAACGAAATCTGGAATTTTGATCCTTGGGTGATACATCCATGTTTATTTTCTTCCATTTTCCAACTTGAGATGGTGCATAGTTCGTCAAAAAAGAAATGGTATCTGCCTCATTCTGTTCGTCTGGCTTTAACTCTTTTATCTTATTAATACAGTTACAGGTTTATTAACAAAATTAAATAAACAAATAAATGGCCAACCTTAATGTTAAAATTAAGACTAACCCATTAATATGCAAACCAGTACTTACAATTACTAACTAAAATTCTAAACACATTGAGAAGGCAATCATATATTATTAATCAGAAATGAACCAATCATAAAAGAAAGCATAGAGTGACAGATGTTACATGGCAACTCAGTGGAAAGAAAACCAATTTGCGTTGAAAGAGATCAAATAAACCAAAAACTAGAATAATGTAACTGACCTTCTCAAGCTTATACCTAATCCTAACTTCAGGATTTGGAGATGTCATCTTCTTCTTTGCCTTCAGACGATAAAATCTGAGTTCATTTACTTTTGCTTTTCTTGACATCTTCTTCTTCGCCTTCTTTGGCATTTTCTTTCCTTTTGTTTGAACCACCTGGTCAACTGCTGGTTTATCAAAAGAAAATCTGACAACATCATTGTCTGCCGTCAGCGTTACTAATGCATTGCTCATATTCCTGCCATGTTGGAACCTAAGCAAAACATGAGGCCCATTCACGGGGAATCTACACATTGCTGATGAGAAAAGTGGAGAGGATTCACAAAATGAAAATTCAGAAACATGGTTCTCGGCACTGTATTGTCTCTGATGCGGGAATTTGTATGTAGAAACATGTGGAAAAAACATGATTCTTCGTAATAATGTGAGGCTTGGGGCGACGTAATTTCCCCGACTAAATATCAAAGAATCCCTGCAAACAGAGGATTATTGGTTCCATCGTTACTGCTTCTGCTAAAAACATTTCAGTAACTAAAAACTAATTTCAGGCACCAATCTCTCGCAATGGAACAAAAATATTACTTCATATACTTAGTTCTTAAGAAAAGATCTGCATACACAGAATTATGCTTTCCAGAGCCATCACGAATGAGATTTGAGTTCTTTGGAATTATAAACGAATACCATTTCTTCAGAAAAATTTGCAAATTTTAGTATCAGATGCTTATTGGTGAGGTGAGCAGGGCCCTGTCATTGGAGCATTCTTACAAACACATGAGAGATATAGAAAAGGTTTGTCACGTAAAAATGTGAACAAAGATTTTGAAGACAAACCTAAGCTTAGGGAAAGGTAATAACAAAATAGAAATTGAAAAAAAAAAAAAAAGCAATTAAGATATATAAATTTAAGAAATGCGTAGGTTAGTTACCTCGGGCGATCAGGTGGCGTGGACCAAAAAGAATAGAAAGAGAGAGGAAGAGAGGGGGCGAGCAGTTGATTTTGACGGTGAAATAAAAGAGGAAGGGAGCGAGGGTTTGATCTCATCTTCCGATTCCACAAATCCACTTCGACTATGATGCCAAGTTCTAAGAATCGATATCATTGCTGGCCTTGTTTTCCTCTTACTGCTTACTCTTTGGAATATAGCGAGGGTGGGGGACAGTGACCCTTCCTATATGCCCACCCGTGTAACTCTAGCGTGCGATCTCACGCGTACGCCATGGCTGTAGCCTGTAGGGCTATCAATGAGCCGGGCTGTACCAGGATCGGGCCACGCCTTAAACGGGCCAATTTTTAATAGAGCTTTTGGAACTAGCGTCTTTTTAATTGAGGGCCGGGCTGGGCCTGCATTACTTTTTAATTGAGGCCTACCTGCCTTGGCCGATTTCGGACCAGTCTGAGCCGGGCCACGTGCCCCCCGACCATTTTAAGAAAAGTTATATAGAAACTAACTCAAATGATAGGGCTGGGCTGAGTTCGGGCCGGGCTTGAAAGGTCAATTTTTAATCGGGCGTTTGGAACTAGCACATACTAGCGTAATTAATAAATAATAATCGAGTCAGGCTGGACTTATTTTTTATTTGGGCCTACCTACTTCAACTTATACACCACCTATCTTGGACAGGACTGGGCTCAAGACGGCCCGTTGAAACCCTACTTTCAGCCAAAAATACTTCTCTCTATATTATCATTCAAATAGTGTCTGGTGTACAAAATTAGTGACCCTAAATGTCACGACCCGAAATTCTACCCCATCCCGAGGGCCTAGAATTCCGAGTTATGACCCGCACATATCCCGGATATGCTAAGCGGACATACACCTTATCAGAGTTCTCGCGCAATAATGGTTCTACAAAATCCGTGAAATTTAACAAATAGGGTGGAATATGAATGTAATTATAAATACTGAATAAGTCTGATAAAATGCGATAGAATGCTATCAATCCATAACTAACAGGTAAGTCAAATCGGAGACAAATCTGATAAAAATAAAATAAAAGCATAGAGTCAATGATAATAATATAAGACAAAATCCAATACCGAGTCTACTAAATCAATATCCGACGCTCGGATCAAAACCAACACTGTAGTCCTCCTGGTGATCGGCAACGTCGCCCTCCAAAGGCTCCTGGTACTCAACGCCCGCGGAATCAATGAAATCAGCGTCGGCGAGATCTAGATGGCCAGCGTCTACTCCACCAGCGTAATCACCTGCAACTGTTAGATTATCGTGGGATGAGTTTATTCAGTCACGTAAACTCAGTGGGATACACCACCAATCCACCCCATACTACTCAGGTGTATTGTGGGTGCATCTGGTGAGTGATAAACATAATATCTCAAAGCAGATAACAAAAGGAAGACAAAATCACGTGCATATCGTAAAACTCATATCATATCATAAATGCAAGACTATGATCTAGACACTCGTATCCTAACGTACCTTACCATATCTCATAACATATTATATCATGTCTTATTATCATTCTCGCACATACGTCTGTACATCGCATGAGCGTAACTAACATACTAGTGAAATCCTAAACGACCTGTGCCAGAGTCGCTGCTTGAGCTACTATGGGAGGGTCAACATAGTATCATATCACCATATTATAACGCCCTCGTGTCATACTCATACTCCACCACCCAGCCAATGGGGAGACATAATGGCCAAACTCACTCATAACCCACTCATACTCATAATCTCTCTCAGAGATCCATCTTACGAAGACGTTGTTGCTTACGGTGGCTACGCAGCAACGTACGTCTGAAACTTAAGTTCTTTATCTTTTCTTTGGCTACACATGATGTCTTATTATCCTTATCTTATCTCATACTCATATCTTATCATACTCTTATACTTAATCCTATGACAAACTATAAGGAGACAACCTTCCTAATTCACGCTTCCTAAGAAAAAGGTTCCGTAGTAACCTGGATGTACTTCGTGTGATAGTTTATACTACCATAGAGGTGTTGCATCCGTACATAGATGCCAATATTCTGAGTTTCACGTGACCGTAAAAGAAACCTTACCACAGCTAAAGGCCCAACGCCCGATTCTCGTATCATATCTCATATCTTATCCTCTCGTATTAAAACTCGGGGTGATAGAATCATCAGATATGCCACCTGCGAAGTTACACTGAATTCACACTCACCCGACTCGTCATGGGTCCCATTCCACCATGAGTTATAAGGCATGTGAATACGGTGTATTCCTCGCTTCGATACCATCTCAGCGAATCACCACGCCCAAGCGTAGGCATGATCTCATACACTCTCGTACTCATTATCTAACATATTCTTAACTCATATAAATTGATTAAGTTGTAAATACAAAAGTATCACACATACAGAACAGTTTATACTTAGATTTTGATTATGCTTATATTTATATTTATTTACATACCACACCAATATAATTATAGAATAGAGTTATAAGTATGATTTCGATAATCGTAAAAGTCAGAGTTCGATTTCATAAAGGCATCGAAGTTCTAACACTTTATATTATCGAAGAGGTCGCGTTGAAGCGATAAAATTGAGATATATGTATATAATAATTAGATAATTAAAATAAATAATATTTATACATAGTAAGTTATAATTTATCATAACCATCGATCGAAAGACCTTAAGATATAATATACACAGGAACTTTGGTTATGAGAATTAGAAAATAATCTTAAATTCGAATAGCCTTGATTCATTCAAAATTGAACCCGACTTGTTGCTCTATTTTGACCTCTAAAACGCCAGATTCGTGAAATGGCTATTTCACACAAAGTTGTAACGCTCGCTGTCTTCTTTCTAATTCCGTAAGAATTGTATTAATCCGAGGTCGGAGTAAAAAGTTATGACCAAAATACCGGAACAGGTGCATTGATGGTCGCGAGGTCGGGTTCATGGACGTGAATTCGGGTTCGTAGCCGCAAGTTCGGACTCGAAACTTGAAGTTGGTGCAATCTATTATTTATTTAAATAAAATAATAATATAATTTAATTTTTGGACTTAATTAATTTTAAATAAATAATAATATAAACTTGTAACAATCATATATATATTATTATAGTCTTAGTAGAAGGATAAATTTATACTATATAGATTTAGAAATAAATAATATTAATATGATATTATACCAATTAAGTCAATCTATCAAATTTATAAGTATTAAAATTTAATTAATTTTACAGACATAAAAGAGGAAATAAACATATTAAATATACAGACCTAATATAAGGTAAAATATTAATGGCTCAAACAAAAGGAATTTTTGAAAAGAAAAGAGAAATAACATATAAACTCAATTTATAAAATATATAACTTTCAAGGGAAAGCATATATTAAATATATAGATCTATTAATTTATGAGATATTTGGGTTTAAATAAGATTTTTAAACCCGTCGATGCGCGATCGAACGCATCCTACGCGACGGGATCTGAGAAGAATAAGATGGATTGATGGGTATCCATCTCTTGAAGCGTGAACGGAAGATCAACGGCGATTCGGGTTGAAAAGGTCGATTCCCAAGGCGTCGGTTCGTCTAGGTCTTCAGAGAGAATGATTTTTGATTATAGAGAGTAGAGAGTTTTTAAAGTTTTATTTATAATGGTATAAAATTTTAGGTCAACTGAGAAAAGGTTTCGTTCCAGCGTTTTGCATAAGCACCAAAACAATTGGTGTTTCTCTCCCGAAATTACAATTATACCCTTTGACTTGCTTGATCACTTAAAATGGGCATAACTTTTTATATTCTTGTCAGAAGTCGTCAAATTATATATCGTTGGAATCGTATCGACGAACACTTCGCAATAAGTCTAATTTTGATATGGGAAAAATTAGAAATTTTCTATTTTAAAAGGTGGGTTTCGATCCTGATGTGGAGCGTTAGCACAGTACATAGTGTGGTGCATCATCTAACACCGTTAAAATAAAATCTAAAAATCCGGGTTGTTATACTAATCATCTTTTGTATGCAGTCGTCATAATCATAGCCTTACTCTAGATATAAATTTGAGTTAAACATTGTGGGTCATGTTTTCACATGATTTGGTCCACCTTTTTATACGGTTATAATCCTTTATTTCTAGTCTCTTTGTTTTCTTCTTTTCTTCTAAAGCTTAAATAACAAAATTTATCGTAATATGACGTAACATGGTTTTCTATTTTAACTAAATTCTCCCTCAAACTATACTCATTAACTACACTTGCACTTCATCTATATCGTTTTTTATTCAGCCAGTGCTCAAATTTCTCGACTTTAAGGCTCTTTATTTATAATTTCAATTTGTCATTAATTTACTTGTTTGGGTGATAATAAACACATCATTTTCAAAATAATGTTCATGAAATGATTTAGGAGGCATTCATTGCACATGATTTTCATGTCCTTGCACCGATTAAGTGAAAAATACTAATAATTATATATATTTTAAAATATTTAAGTGGCCCTAATAATTGCACCTGGGTATATAAAACTTAAAAGAGGAGACCAAAAGACATGAAGAGCAGAATTCTGTTTTTTTCTAAAACCAGCACTTTTACATGCGAAGCGGAGAATTCTTCTTGGAGTCCAAGAGGAGACCAAGAGATGCGAGTTATAGACGCGTGGAGACGAAGAGAAATCATGGATCTTCTCTGCCATGATTATGCGACATAAATTTTGATCCTTGACCAAGATGGATCTTTGATTTTTGCCGGCGGATTTTGGTCGCCGATAAAAGGTTTTTAGTATCCTTGTGTTGGATCTGTTATGCTTAACATGATTTCGCACTCAGATTGGCTTCAGATGGGTAAAGTAGTTTCCACAATTCCAAGTTCTTATTCCATTCTCAATCTCAATTATATGTGTTTTATAAGTTGTTTATAATATATATATATATATATTTTTTTTTTTATATGTAAATTTTTCTTTTTGATTTTGGGATATAGTTTATTTACTCTTGTTCCTACTGTTTTTGTTGATTGATGGATCTTCTTTGTTATAATGCAACAATTGGGTTTAATGTTGAAACTGTTCAGTACAACAACATCAACTTTCAAGTTTGGGATTTGAGTAAAAGGTAACTAACAGTCTAGAGAGGGGAGAGAGAACGATCTAAAGAAGGGAGAGAGAACAACTTAGAGAAAGAGAGAGAGAGAGTCAAGAAAAAAAATTACCGAGCCATTTTTAAAAAAAGTTTAGGTGCAATCACATGAAGCATGTGCAAGGACATGAAAATCATGTGCAATTAATGGCTCTCAATTTTTTCTTCAATGCTTACAGTTACGGCAGACAAATAAAGGGCTCAAAGAAAACCTTAATGCAACCCAATCTAACAAGGAACTCTTTACACATAGTTCTTACATTAGTCACCATATTTTATATATGCTTTGGACGATCTAAATATATTACCCCGCGATGTATTTCTTTTAGCGTCCACTAGATTATCTGTCTTAGGCTGTGGTTGGGTTAGCACTTATAAGAGCAGAAGCAATTCTTTACCTGCTCTCTATCAGAGCAGATAAAATCTGGTCTGAGATAGAGCACGTATAGAGCAATTTTATCATTTAAAATAACTCCCCGTTAGAGCAAATGAGGCGAGGAGCTGTGTTATCAAATATAAAAGTAATTCTCCATTGGAGCAAAAAAATGAAAGAGTTGTTCTTCGTAAACCATACGCAGCCTTAGCACTTTATCATAAACCTTTTTTAAAAGAATTAAAATCATATGTAAGTTTTTTTTTATCTCTCTAAACTTCCTCATAAGTTGTCTAAATATGAAAATGACTTCAATCATTAATCTTCTTGATATAATTTCAAACCGATCATCTGATACACTTTATTTATATCTTAATTGTTGTTCTCTCTCAAAGTTGTATGATCTTAGATAAAAGTTTAATGTTTGAAAATTTTGATAATTGGCAAAGTTTTGCATGTCTAATTTATTTTTAAAAAAAATTTATATTATTTTTAATTTAATTTTCAAAAATTATTATTATTATTTATGTCGAAAATTGTAGTCAATCAATTAAATCAATTATCTTTCGTCACAATCCCAACTTCAATTGGTACTTCATTTTTCGTATGGGATCAATGTTGCAACTCTCTCATCATAACATTAGGTTGTGTTTAGATTAACTCTTATAAGAGCTAAAGAGCTCTGCCTATTTTTTATGAGCAAATAAAATTTGTTATGACAGAGAGTAAGGCATGGAGAGTCACAAAGATTAATTTTATCACTTAAAATAGTTCTCGATCGGAGCAAATGGGGCAAAGAGTTAATATTGTCAAATGTATAATTCATAGTCGAAGCCAAAGAGTAAAAGAGCTAATCTTTAACTTGAAAGAACTAATCCCAAACGCAACCTTAGGTTGTGTTTGAGATTGATCTTTGGAGGCAAAGAGCAGCCCACTTAAAAGAGCATGCTTAAATTGCTCAGACCCAAAGTCAACTCTTTCACCTTCTGAAAGAGCTAAGATCACTTACAACCAAATACAGTCCCTTACTAAAGTGCTTTGCACTACAGCATAGAGCCACTCTTTGCCTCGAAAGAGCAATCCCAAACGTAGCCTTAGGCTGTGTTTGGGTTAGCTCTTATGACAGCAAAAGCAGCACTTTGCCTGCTCTCTATCAGAGTAGATTTTGCTCTCTATCAGAGCAGATAAAATTTGCTCTGAGATAGAGCAGGCATAGAGCAGTTTTATCACTTAAAACAGCTCCCTGCTAGAGCAAATGAGGCAAGGAGCTGTGTTATCAAATGTAAAAGTAGTTCTCTGTCGGAGCCAAAAAGTGAAAGAGCTGCTCTTTGACCCAAAAGAGCTAACCCAAACGCAGCCTTAGTGAAGAGCTATTGGCCACGTATGCCAGGTCTCCTTAAAAGTCGTGAAACAGAACGTTTGACAAGATTGGTGGCTAGAAGGCCGTTCAACAGCTTGATAACGTAATGATGACGGTGAGAAGATTAAATCTCTATATTGCGCCGTCGATAATTACGGGCAAATGCCCCAGGTAGCTTCCTGCTGTATAACCTTTTTCTTCGTTTTCTGTGGGGGCGTGGGTTTCGGCTGTGATTTTTGTCACCGGTCTTGAAGTAAGTTTTCCCTCAATCGTCTATACCAGAGTTCATGAGATTCACTTTAGTTTTCTTTGTTTATTGTTTATAATTGATTTTTATTCTTTTTATTCATGAATTTCTTATATCCAGGGTTGTGATGTAATTGTTAAATGTATTGATAGAAAAAATGTTTTTATTTATTTTATTGGAAATTTATGCCACTTTAATATATGTGGGATTTGATTGCATTTTGGCTGTTAATTTGACGGTTTGTTCTTAAACCTGCTTCGCATTTTTTTTAATTGAATTTGGGGTTTGAAATTTAGTAATTTGTACTGGATTTATAAGATTACGGTGGTATGCTTTTAAATTATTATTATTTTGGGCAATTCAATAGGAATTATATGATGAAAAGGACAAAAAGAAAAAAGGAACTTACATAATAGGAACCATGTGTCCAATGAATAGAGTGGGTTGAATGCGTCCGGAGTCCCTCTTTAGCGAGGGGATTTGAAAATTTTATTTGCGTGTATTCGTACACGATGAAAGTAGATAAGAATGAATCACAAATTAAGGTTCAATCCCAGCTTACCTAACAAAAAAGGGAATGAAGCATAGATACAAAATTACGTCAAGTAGAAAGTCTGATTGCAAATGGCCCATTAGCAGCATGCTTAGACACCCACCGGATCACATTAAAGAAGGCCCCTTCTATGATTCGAGCATTTGAGTGAAGAGTCCCCTATGAGCTCCAATATAGTTCTAACCTCCACCACCTCTGTGTAGTCTTAATTCTTATTGCACTCCCAACTGCCAATTTAACACCCCCCTCCCTGTTTTTTTTTCATCACACCATCAATGTTAGAATCACCTGGTTTGCCAAGCAAGCTTAGAGTTGTATTAGGTGCATAGACCCATGCACCACAGGCAATACATGGGTAAATTGCCCGCTAAACCTGTAAATCTCGGGGAGGGTTGGAGAGATTTAGTTATTTAGAGGCCTCTACATATGTGGAAGTTACCTTTTGAGTGGTTCTGTAGTGCACAATTGACCCATGCACTGTGTGTGGTGCATGGGCTTATGCACCTAATATCAAATCTTAAAGTTAAAGGAACCTTATGGCTGCCCGTCCCTTCTCTCCATGATCTTCCAGTGACCTACTTCTACTTGTTTAACATAACTTGACCATTGGCATTGATACCACATAATGCTTATTCACCCTTACCGATTGGATGATGCTATAGTATACTTATTCCTTTCTCAAAATGGCTTGCCATTCTACTCATTCCTCAAATCCAAGGTCGAGGCCAGAAGAATCTACTGGACGCCATATGGCAGTTTTACCTGGATACTTCCACTTTTGGGATTTTTCTGTGCCGACATGTGGCAGTTAGACACTCTCAACCGGACACAACTCTATTAGACATGTACAAAAAAGTGCCATCTTATACCATCAAAGTGTTCCTCGTTTTGATACGGTAAAATGTGTTGCCATTTTAGGAAAAACTGTGAAGTTTAGTAAATTATAAATGAAAATGCTTGGGTTCTTGAAAAACCATTTGTATACAGTCATTATGTATGCTTTACACCTTTTCATCAAGTAGGTTTCTCAATTAACTTTCTAAGATTTCCTTTTACTTTTATTCTACTTAGTAGTGTATCTTAATTTTTTTATGGCCATGCTGCCGTATTAGAATTTTGAGAAATTGTCGGGCCAAGCACCCATGGCACCTTGACACTCTGCAACCGTGCCACGTGTCTAGGTAACATTGCCATAGGGCATGGAGCCTCACTTTCTCACTCTCGCACAATGGAGAAAGGTGGTCACTGACATACTCATCCTTGCTATGCTCATACATAATAATCTTAATCGGTAGCTCTACTTGCACAAACCGAATCTCTAAAAGCAGCTACGTTCCCACGCGCGGACAAAAAATGCCCCTCTTTTTTTAATGAGGTGTGAAAAAAGTACACCCCAGTCAGTTTACAAGAACACCCCACCTATCTTCTTCCTCTCTTCCATGAGATTGGAATGGCCTGTGCCATTTCTCCAACGAGCAAGAGGACCTCCATTCCGATTTGTTTTGGAGAGAAAAACATTGGGCAACCCTCTATTGAGTTGTATGTTCATTTTTTCTGTTGATCCTCTATTATTTTTTCTCGCTCAAATGGATTCTAATAACCCTTTTATACCAAATGTCTCGTTCATGCGGAGCAGACCCAATTGTCCTCTCTCACCGAAGCCATTAATGGAGTTGCGACTCGCCGGACAAGAGAAAGAAGAAGGAGATAAAATATTTGATTCTTAAAAACTTAAATCCCTTAACATATGGCTCAAAATTAACCAGAGAGAGAAGCCAAGTGGCATGCCAAGTGCTCAGCGTCATGTTTTTTTGTTTTTTGAAGTTTTTGTGAGGGTGCTATTCTCGCCGGAGGGTGTAGTTCAAGTCATTGCGACTTGCAGGAGGTGAGGAAGAAGAAGAGGTGGGTGCTTCTAGTACATGACTCGCTGGAGGGTGCAGTTCAAGTCCTTGTGAATTGCCGGAGAAGAAAAAAGAGGCGGGTGTAGTTCAAGCCATTGCGATCGACTTGATCTGTCGAAGGTGAGGAAGAAGAAGAGGGTGCTTCAGATGGGTGCATAGATTCTGAAAAAGTAATAACACATTTGTGGGTGCTTTTATAACTTCTCAAATAATAAGTGGGTGAAATAGTATGTTGGTGCTTTTAGAGATTTGGTTGGTGCAAATAGATCTACGCTAATCTTACTAACAACGACCATGCAAACTCAGCCCAGAAATCCCCATCTGAGCCTAGAACCATTATCTCTCAAAACACAGGCAGTTTTTATTCTCTCAGCTGTATGCGCTTATATTTACTTTTCTCATCTAAAGACTGCTGCTCGAGGCTCTAGCCTCTGTCTAATCTTGTGAAACAATCTCAGACAACCTCATACCAATTTGGTCTCCTCACCCTGTTGGAAGTAAAAAAGAAGATAAGAAATAAAGAGATGATAAAATAAGCAGTAATTTATGCAATAGTACCTTCTTTGTTGTATTCTTTTTCACGAGGCACCACACCATCCATGAGCTAGTGCCTTCTATGGTATAATTTAGAACACTGGTCGATACTTTACTTGACAATTGCTATGTACCACTGTACCAATATCAGAGCGTGAAATACATATAGTGGACCACAGTAAGACACTCATGTAACATGTATGGTATAAGATGTATCTGCCCCAAGGGGAGTGCTATTGTCACAACTTCCACTGTGACATTATCTTTGTCCAGGACAAAATATCCTTATGATTTTGTAAAGCACAACTGAACCTGAAATAGAATGTGTGTGTATTGGTAAAAACAATCCCTTGGTATTCTTGTAATTACCAAAGGATAACAAGGGCATTCTATTAGCCATCATTTTACAAAATGACGCTCATACAATGGCCCTACTACCACCCCTTTGTAATTATAAGAACACCATGGTCAAGTTTTACCAAAGCAATCCAAAAATTTGGTAGACAATGCTAATGTCACAATTAGGGCTATCACATTAGCATTCCTACACTGGTTCGCACACACATGCAGATTGACACACAAAATATAAGTTGGTATTGACTTTTGTTTTTTTCACCAATGAAATTTGTTTTTTTTTTTTGCCTTTTCTACTTAATAATATCAATTCAAATTGTTTTAGCTTATTTTTTTTGTCCAGAAAGAGTTCACATCATTCTGGCCGGTGTGAATTGGATATGTATAATTCTCACCCTCAAACAAATATTTTGGAGATTTGCAAGGGATATCAATAAGCTGGGCTGTGCCAGTTTTTGGCTGGGATATAACTTGGCTGATTTATAGTTTGGCCTAAAGCCATTCCCAAACATGGAGTTTACTAATCAGGCCTAGACACATCCAGAAATAGCATTTTAGGGCTCAGGCGAGTGGCTTTTGGTTGGGCCTTAATGTAAAATGCCATAGCATTTAGGCCAAGCTGCTCACACTGATGGGAGGTGCCACTCCAGCATCTACTGGGTCACAGTGTGAGAAGTCACTAGTCAACTACTGTGACAAAGGCAAAAGGTAGCAAATCTTCTCTTACTCTTATTCATTCATTTTCTAACCAAGTAGAGTATAGAATGTTTTTTTAACGCTAAGTAACAATCTTAGGCTCTGTTTGGGATTGCTCTTTGGAGGCAAGGAGTAGCTCACTTAAAAGAGCAGGTTTAAATTGCTCTTTTAAAGAGACCCAAATTCTGCTCTTTCACTCTCCGAAAGAGCTGAGAGCACTTACAACCAAACACAGCCCCATACTAATGTGCGCTGCGCCAGAGCAGAGAGCTGCTCTTTGCCTCCAAAGAGCAATCCCAAACACAACCTTACAACTGTCTTTCATCACACGCCTTCTAGTGGTAGACAACAAGTAGAAGGCATTGTGACACTATTTATTTTCTATGGAATTATTATGTTTCTTGCACATCCAGGTTACCTAGGAATCATCAATAGTTGTATTAGATTGTATTTGCTGTTAATAAAATCTGCTTAAAAGTTTATTGGGAATTGTCATAAATTACAGATGCTTTCTACAAATATTAGGATACTTGTAGCATGCATGTTACTGAAAAATATATTTGTTCCTGGATTAAATTATTTAATTGCAACAGTAATTATTTGATGAAATTGATGTAATTGTTTGAAATATCCATGGTATTTGGCTACTGTTTAAATACATTTTGTGGTTTTTGATCTTTTAATATTTCTTTTCTGCTAGATGTCACATTCAAGAGAAGGGAGGTGAGTTGTATCTTTTATTTATTATTTCTTTAATGATAATTATGATGTATAATAATTACTTGCATCTTGATTACCCTTTCAGGTATAATTCACGCTCCCCCTCCCTGTCACCTCATAGAGGCAGTAGGTCACGATCATTGTCGAAGTCGAGGATGAGGAGCCGCTCCAGGTATATGTATTGATTTTGGAAGTTGAGTTATACCGAGATCTGTTGTCTATTCTCTATTTGAAGTTGAGTTTCACTAAGAAGTGAAATCCATCGTTTTAAAAACTGGATCTACTCGGCTGGTTCAACTACGTTCGACTGGAACTAGTGAGTCTGTGACGCGGGACGACACATTAAAACCCTAATATGCGAATTTGGGATTAACTTTAGAATGAATTGAATAGCAGAAATATTTAAAATCATGCAACACATAAAATTAATTCAATGAAATTAATAAAACAATTAGATTAATCCATTTTAGCGTTTGCATGCATGAGAATTTTCCGATCTAGAAAAACGGCTCCGATGAGGGAATTCAAGTTTCGTTCTAGTTTAGGGCATCAATCGACAATCACAATATCGTCTCTTGACTCCTCGGGGATTTTAAATGAAATAAGGCTTAAAATAATTTAGTAAAAGAGGAATAATATGGGATTTTGATTTTTATTAACGGAATTAAAGAAAGATAATACCTGACAACAACTAAAGAAAAGATAAAATAAAGGGATAGATTCCAAGGCTTCACACTAAGGGTTTTCCGAAGCTTCACACCACGGCTGTACGTCGGCTTTGCACCAAATCGCACGAGAAATGATTGCTCACCCCTCAAGATTTGAAGGATTCACTCCCTTAGTTGAAAACTTTTTACAAGCTCTCTAGGGTTTGCACAAAAGCGACTCTCTTTTCATTCAATAATCAAAACTCGTTAATAAAGTGTTTACAATGCCTTTATATAGGTTAAGAAAATCCTAAACAACCTAAAACTCGCAATAAAAGAGTTCTAAAATAATAAAAGTACAACATCGTGTAACAACGCGCTGTTGGACTATTAACAGCGTGTTGTTGTACTTTTAACAACGCGCTGTCGGACTGTTAACAACGTGCTGTTGTACTCTTTTTCCTGAAGACGGTTCCAGCCTCCTCTTTTCCTTTCTTTTTTATTTTCTTTTTGCACTCTCACCTGCCTTGCTTTGTGTGATGTCTCCATCAATACTCCCCGGGTGGGAAAAACTCATCTCCGTTGAGTTAGGAAACCCATGGATGGCACACTTCGGAAGATCAGCTCTTGGCTTGCCTTTCCACGTTGTGAGATGCTTCTGATCCTTACCTTCATTGGCATGGAACCTTAGAAATTTTATAACCTTCTCAATCGTCCCTTTCTCATATTGGACAGGTAAGGTACGGGATAGAAATTGGGTAAACGGGTGTGGTTCGATTGAGTGCTCAAGAAGGAATGGATGAAAGGGCGAGATTGTGGGATCAAGAATAGGCGTAAGATCCGTTACGACAACTATCGGATGGTTGCCCTTGTCTAGAGGAAGATTTAGACCTCCACCATTACCTCTTTCCGAGATTGGAAAAGATTTTACATGCTCAGAACCATTAGAAATTAACACAAACCTGTTAGTATCAAATGCATTAAACATATTCAATGTGTTAGTACGATTATGCGTATTTTCGATGCTCAATAAATTCAGACTGTTAATCCCATGCAAATCAGAATGATGATATGCTCCTACCAACTCTAATGACTCACTTGGGATGGACACACTATCAACATCGTCCTCGGTAGTAGGAACAGTCCTAATGCAACCTACGACTTTGATTGAAACTTCACCTTCATCATCACTTGGCATTTTACACAGCTCATACAATTCTTCATGTAACTCATTACCCTATTTCTCGGCATGCTCCTGAATAATCAAGGTCTGGCCTTTACTGGGACATTGGGATGTAAAGTGACCAAAGCCTTGACACTTATAACATTGTTGCGGAACATGCTTATAACTCTCGATCATTGGTTCCTTTCCTTTGCCAAATTACGAATTTTGTTGATTGACTAGAGGTAGTACTTTCTTTTTCTATAGGATTAGGTCAATACTCAAATTTGGAGGACTTAGATCGGTCATTATTGGGAGTGTCGAGATACCTTTTTAATTCTGCAACCCTAGCGAAACATTCTTCGAGATCTGCAATGGGATAAGGAATGAGTTCCCTCTATAACTGTGGGTGAAGACCCATTCGGAATCGGGAGAGGGTAACTTTCGCTGGCTCATCGACATCGGCTAGGGTCATCAGGTCTTCAAACCGATCGATGTACTCTGTGACTGGAGAATCTCCTTGATGCAATGACTGCCACTGATAAAGAATACGCTTTTCATATGATACGAGAACGTATTTTTCGTGCAGTTGGACTTTCATTTCAACCCACATGGAAATAGGATGAAGACCCTGGATTTGCCTACGACTACTCCCAACCAATAAAGTCTAGCTTGACCCATAAGCTTGACTTTGGCAAATCTAACCTTGCGCTCTTCGGACATGGCATACCACTCAAAGTAGTTTTACATGTTGGCAACCTACTCAAGAAAGACCTTGGATTGTCTTTTCCTGTCAAACATAGGGGCATCCATTTTCACTGATTTCATGACCTTATCGTCCAAATTGGTTTGGACCTCATGTCGGTGAGGAACATCTCTCCTACGGTCACGGTTGTTGACTCTATTGTGATTCTCATAGGTGAGCTCGTTGATCTCTTCGAAATGGGTCTCTAAAGCTTCATGCCGGGCTTGTTGATCAGCGATGTGCTCATTCATCCGGGTTTGACTAGCGGTCACTTTAGATGCAAGTCTCTAATCAGGGCTTCTAAGCTATTAGTATCCATGACGAAATAATGCAAGATTAGTTAGTGTAAGACAAAGTATACTAAAATCAAGTGAACCCTAAAATTTATATGACACGGACGACCCTAAACTAAGACTGTGCTTTGATACCAAAACTTATACGGGACGACACGCTAAAACCCTAATATGCGAATTTGGGATTAACTTTAGAATGAATTGAATAGCAAAAATATTCAAAATCATGCAACACAATTAATTTAATGAAAGTAATAAAATAATTAAATTAATCCATTTTAGCGTTCGCTTGCGTGAGAATTTCCCAATCTAGAAAAATGGCTCCGATGACGGAACTCGAGTTTTGTTCTAGTTTAGGGCATCAATCGACAATCGCAATGTCGTCTCTTGACTCCTTGGGGATTTTAAATGAAAAAAGCTTAAAATAATTCAGTAAAAGGGGAACAATTTGAGATTTTGGTTTTTATCAACGGAATTAAAGAAAGATAATACCTGACAACAACTAGAAAAAAGATAAAATAAAGGGATAGATTTCAAGACTTCACACCAAGGGTTTTACGAAGTTTCATACAACAGCTATACGTTGGCTTCGCACCAAGTCGCACGAGAAACGATTGCTCACTCCTCAAGGTTTGAAGGACTCACTCTCTCGGTTGAAAACTTTTCACAAGCTCTCTAGGGTTTGCACAAAAGCAACTCTCTTTTCATTTAATAATCAAAACTCATTAATAAAGTGTTTACAATGTCTTTATATAGGCTAAGAAAACTCTAAACAACCTAAAACTCGCAATAAAAGAGTCCTAAAATAATAAAAGACTAAAATGGATAATTTTTTATTATAAAATAGAAATTCCGTCGTTGGGCGGGGTCCCCAATAGCGCGCTGTTGGACTGTTAACAACGTGCTGTTGTACTTTTAACATCGCGCTATTGTACTCTTTCTCTTGAAGCCGGTTTCGGCCTCATTTTCTCCTTTCTTTCTTGTTTTCTTTTTTGCACTTTCACCTGCCTTGCTTTGTGTGATGTTCCCATCAGTCCGGCTGTCTGGTTCTACTATAAGAACTATATTTCTTGCTTTTAGTATTGAACTGTGGGACCGCCCGGATTTCTGGGAGAATCAGCCGGTTCATCCGGTTTTGCGTGAACCGGTTCAGTTCAAATTCTTATTAAAATATTGTTTTTTTAAAATTGTTTCCAAAGAGCAGTTTGGGGGGGATTTGAACCTAGACAATATTTTAGAGTCCACTAGCTTACCCGGTAAGCCCAAATGCAAGTGTTTATTCAAAATGCATTATGAAAATAAATATCTACATTTAAATTTACGTCAAAAACTTCTAGGAAGATTTTCTAATATAATTTTTTAATGAACCAATTCAGTTGAACTTGATTCGACTAAACCAATGCCTTTACTGTTTGGTGACCGGTTCGGTTTTTAAAACATTGCGGAAAACCATTATTTATTTACTTCACTAGTTTACTACTGTTTTTTCATATAAATATTAGGGATTAATGAGGCTTTGACCTTAGGAGATAAACAATCCCCACCATCTGCCTTTTGGAGGCAGAATCCTATCAAAAGTGGACATCTACGGATGTTGGGCCCCTGAAAAATCTGAATAGGCGTCAGTAGCCTCGGCTATCTTCTGATGTCAGTATGGAGTCATTCTCATAGATTAGATGGTATGCAAATGCTGCATGCCACTGCTTTGTTTTGTTTTTCTTGTTTTTCATTGCGATATATATATATATATATATATATATATATATATATATATATATATATATATATATATATATATATATATATATATATATATATATATATATATATGTACTTATCAATTACATTGAGTTACAGGAGTCGGGAGGATGAAGATGCTCAAAATCCTGGCAATAACTTGTATGTAACTGGCTTATCTACACGGGTTACAAGGAGTGTTCTTGAGAAATATTTCAGTGTTGAAGGAAAGGTATGAGAATCTATAATATTGTATCTCTTTTTTCGGAAACCTCAGAATTTTTGTTGCTTAACGTGGTTTAGAACTTCCAGTGCAGTCTTCTTAAGATATGCAAACTCAGCTATATTGTCATCTTTATGGATACATGTATTATGCTTGTTTTCATTTAGCTACATACCCACTGTTTTCAGATTTTACATGCAACACTGGAAGGAGTATGATTCAGTATAGTGTTGTTATAATATGGATGAATGCGAGAATAGTCTGATTATTCTCAAGATTATGTGCATATCAGTTTTTAGTTATGGCGTTCAGAGTCATTATCATTTCTCAATCTTGTTTTCTTTTGGGACGGATGCATGGATATTTGGATTAATAGGAGCTCACCATATTGTTGAGATAGCACACCATTTCGCTTTCTAGGCCATGTGGTGCACATTGTTTACAATCCCTGTTGTCGAACTGGTAGGATATCCTTCGAACTGAACTCAGTCCAAAATCCACAACCATCAGGGAGTTAGAACCATCCAATCATGATACTTATTACGGACCGTTCATATCTACCGTAGGGTTCATATTAAAGTGCTATAATTGAATGATATGATGGTCATGAATTTTGGACTAGGTTCAGTTCAAATGATGGCCTACCATTTGGACGACTTGGATTGGTTAGAAAAGTGTGCCATGTGGCTTAACTGTTGGATGGTGAGCGTATTATCCCAACCAAATGTGAGGAGATTTGATATCTAAATATTTACGTACATTTTCTTCATGTCAAGGTTGGAACTCAATGCTTGGCGTAATGTATCCTGTTACACCCTTTTCCATTATCATGTTTGCATATCCTGAAGTGTATTATGCATAAATCCTAAGCTAATTTTCATTTTGACTCACGATGTGTGGATATGCTGTGTGTGCAGTTGGGTTAATGTACATGGGTAGGTTCACCCATCGTGCCAACCTTCTTTCTTTCATGCCAACACTTGCATTTTTATGTGTCTGCGATGTGTGTTCCTCTGAAGTCCATCTCATTTTATCTTTTTTGTCGTGGTGGACTGATTTAATGAAACACATCTTTACCACATGATAGTTCAACGAAGCATGAGTGGGCACTCAGAAGGAAAGGCCAAACACTTCGGCCTAATGGGAACGAGCACCAATGAAATGACAAGATTAGGTGCTTTCTTAATAGCCATGATATGATCATATTAGGATGATCCTTTTGTCAACCTATGCTCCTATTACACTCGTAGTCTCTAGTCACGGAAGGATGGGAACCAACTATGCATCTACATTGATAATTCAAGTATTTTATATGTATGTCACCACCTCATCAAGTTCGGGTGCAGAGCTGGAAAGGCATCAATGGGCTGAAGTCGTTTGTAGTCGCTGGGTCTAAGGGAAGGGAAGGAAGTTTTTCTTATATCCCTTCGGATAACAAAGTGGAAAAATATATAAAAGAAATAACTTAGAAATTCCTAACCTACTAGGCTGGAAAGAAGTTGCCAACAGGCGTGGAGAACCTAAGAGAAGAATGACTAATCCAAAATATAAATCACAGATCCGGAAGAGAAGAGTTTTGCCATGGTTTACTAGTGAATCAACTGATGCATTGCTGATTTCTAATTTTTCCCATTAGATTAGGTTAGTAGGCTAGATAGTAAATGGAACAGCAAAAAAGTTGTGCACAGATGTGAGGGCCTTATCAAATGTCTAAAGCATCCATACACTAAGAGGAAGAGCGTTGTGTAGATTTCTCATGAATTTTCTTGGGAGGGAGAATTTGAACTTAAAGGCTAGGAGAGGTTTGGTTTCAGATCCCCAAACCCGGATGAGAGAGGAGGGTTGGCATCAGGTTGACAGCCGGCTGTAAAAACCCCATTAAATCCCTATGACCAGACCTATTATCAACACACGTTTTGCGGTGTTCTCTACTAGCGACGTGCTGCAACGGATCTCGGTTGTAGTGAGAAGTATGCAAGGGTTGGCTAGGGCGTTCATTGTAAGAGATAATCGACAATGATGTAGATTGTTGAAAATGGTAGGGTAGGGATCCCTTTTCAACATTGATGTGCGCAAGCAAAAAGGGTCCAGAAGCTACGTATGGCTTCTTGGAATGTAGGTACATTACTTTGGAAGAGCTCCGAGTTCGTAAATGCTATGAGGGGAAGATAAATATAACCCGCTTGCAAGAGACAAAGAGGAAAGGAGAGAAGGCCAAGGGCCTAGGAGATGGGTTCAAGCTTTTTTACTCAAGGAAGAGGAATTCTCATAATGAGGTAGACATTGTAGTTGATGGAGATTTGGAGGATAAGATTGTGGAGGTTAAGAGAGAGAACGATCAAATTTTGATGGTTAAAATTATTTTAGATACAAAAATATTAAATGTCATTAGTCCCCATGCACGCCAAGTTGGACTACTAGAAAGCGTGAAAATCGAATTTTGGCAATCTATAGATAAACTAGTACAAGACTGACCCAATAGTGGTAGCATAATGATTAGAGGAGACTTTAACAGACACGTGGGAAGGATAAGTGGGTATGAAAGAATGCATGGAGGATATGATTTTGATGAAAGGAATGAGAAGTGAGAAGCTATACTTGGTTTTGCTGTGTCTTTTGACCTCGTTATAGCAACTACCTTTCTTAAGAAGTGGGAATGTCATATAAATTTCTAGAGGGTGGAGTGAATAGAACTCAAATAGTTTATTTTAATTAGGTGAAGAGAATGAGCAACCTCCCATGAGAGAGCCTTACAATACAACATAGAATGGTATTAGATATGCGGATCAAGAGCTAGATGACTAAAAAGATGACAAAGGATCACCCCAAATAAAATAGTGGGACTTAAAAGGAAACAAAATAACAATCTTTAAAGGAAAAATGAGTTACGAAGAAGTGTGGAAGTGTGAAGGGAACCCAAATGAGATGGCGAACAAATGGCGCAATGTTATAAACGACTTGTTAAAGAGGTACTCAGAAAATATGAAGGAAGAAGGGTTATACAAAGGAAACTTGGTGGTGGAATCACAGATTCCAAAGTCAATTGCTGAGAAGAAGTGTTTTAAGGAATGACAAAGACCCAAAAATACAGAAGATCTTCAAAGATATAAGTTTGCCAAAAGAGAAGGTAATAAAGTCGTGCAGAAGTTTAAACATGAAGCATATGACCATTTGTACACTAGGGTGGGAATGAAAGAAGAGAGAAATCTACATCATTGCCCAAATTAGAGGCAAGAAAACTAGAGATCTTGACCAGTAAGGTGCATTAGAGACGAAGATTAAATGATTTTAGTAAAAGAAGATGAGATAAAGAATAGCTAACAAGAATAGACATCCAACAAGAGATTTCATGGTGCATGTTATTTGCGGATGATGTGGTACTATTTGCTCGAACAAGATGAATATCAAACCATCTAGTGCCACATTTCCATATATTTCACTCTTTTAGGCTCTACTTTACAATCTATTGACGGATTTGATGAAGACGTCTCAAATAGGATTAGTGAAGGTTGGATGAAATGGAGATAGGCAAGCAGAGTATTGTGCAACCTAAGAGTTCCACTTCGATTGAAGGGACGGTTTTATTAGACGATAAAACCTATCACCCTATATGCTGCAAAATATTGGCCGACAAAAAAGCGTTATGTAGCTAGAGTACATTAGACTGAGATGCATATGTTAAGATGGATGTGTGGCATAACAAGAGTGGATAAAATTAGGAAAGATTACTTTAAGAGGAAATTTGAGAGTGACACCTATAAAGGAAAACATCGTGGAGTGTCTCTTGAATAGGGCTACCCTTGATGTAATGGAGGATCCGATGAACAGTTGCGAGATGAGGAGTCCGAGGAGCATGCATGAATTGACTAACAAGGTAACGACAAATGTGATATGTGGTCCAGTTAAGTGAAAGGTAAATCTTATCTAACTACCTATGAGGCGCTGATACCCAGGAGGATCAGGTAATATTTCCCCTCTATCTCATGGAGGGGATGTTTTGGGTCCGTAGGTGGCGGCACTAGTGGAGGGGGGATGATGGTGGAGGTAATGTTGGAGGGAGGTGTGTGTGTTGGGTTGGTGGGGAGGGGGGTGGGGGCGAGGAGGGGAGGGTGATGTTGATGCTAGGGTAGGTTTTATAGCAGAGATAAATGTATCTCAAATTTGATGACAAAAAAGTCCACCTATTTTGGTGGAATAAAGAAGTCCCCTCAGCGAAAATGGGAACTTTTTTTGTCTTTGAAAAAAGTCATAGACATAATTCAAAACCAAACATGGTACAACGATTTTTTTCTGAGGGAAAAAAAAGTCTTTGACTTTTATTTTTTCCAGAGACCAAATGGCAACTAACAACAATCATACCATAAGGTTAGGGCTGCCTATTATCATTTGAGATACAGAGATACAGATATGTATATGGACACAAAGATGGAGCTCGGCACCCAACAGGATCCTTGCAAAGCATTGATTCTATGGATGAAGATTCTAGTCAAATTCAAAAATAATTATTGAGCTGAGAACAAGCGGACAGAGTTTAAAACCAATGAGCAGCACAGAACGCACCTCACTTTTTCTTCAAATGTAATGATGGCCTGAAGAAATGTATCACTGTGTTATCACAATATCAAATTGAATGCGCATATGGTGTTCTTTACTGATAAAAAGGCCTGCTGATCCCGTATATATAGGGTGCTGGGAGGGGTGGACGGGATACTGACCTAATCTCTGGCTTTGTTATGTACAAAGTGGCTGCTCTCCGGAGTCGAACTCGCATTGTTATGCTTAACAGCTCAAGCCTTTTACAAGTTTTTCCAAGATTTTCACATAGTTCTTGGGTATGTTCCCTGGTTGGTCTAAGAGGACTCTTTCTACGTCGTCTCGTGTGACACTCATGTTCTAATCCTCTGTGGGGGTCACAGATATATACTCTGAGGTTTTAGTATTTCTTATGGAGGTATTAGATATTCGTATGATTCATACATATGAGGTGAACACCATCAACTGTACTTTTATTAATCGTGGTGTTGGTCCTTTTGTTTTCTGCATCTGTGTCCTTCCCTCTGTATGTGGCGGTTCACTTGAGACTATTGCTTCCTGTTTGATTTCCTTGTACATTTAATTTTACAGGTCAACTGTATATTGATTGTTTTGGCTGGCTGATAGTAAATATAACAATAGATTTGCTTGATTGCCACGTGCTGATCTCATTCTTTCAAAAGCCTCTCGCAATCGCCTTCTTGCGTAATCTGAAAATTTGGTTGCAAATAGAAAGTACTTGATTCTGAAGTAACTAAAATTTGTCCTTGAGTACTAAGATAGATTTCAAATGAGAAATGAGCAATCCTTCTTGTCTCTTAAGCTTTAGAAACAAGCGGTTACAAAGAAATAGAATGGAAATATATCTTTCTCCATTTTGAAACTTCAAAAGTAAGTGAAATCATGGAAATGCGAACTTGATTATAGGTTATTACTAGTGCATACAAATCTTCCAATTCTAGGAAAATAACAGAACAATGATATCTGAAGCTGGTTATACTCCCCTATACAACAAAGTAATTTGTAGAGCTTTTATGATCCATTAGTTTTGTAGTCCTATGTTGATGTAATAGACTGAATTAATTATCCATAGCGACTCCTAGAATATATGAATCAACATTTCTCATGAAAGTATTAATGCTTGTTTCTTTTATGGATCCTCGGGCTTCGTTATTGAGCTTATTATTTTAATCCAATCACCCAGTATTCTATTGGTTGGATAAGTTAAGGCTCATGCTTTCTTAAAGTCTTCTAGTTTTATTTGGCTTCTGTGTGGACGTTCTGCCTGAACGCTAAAAGAAAATTATGGGAAAATGATTCATATTTGATTATTTCATCTGGGAGTGGTAGCAACAATACCTGAGAATTTGCAGGTTCAGGAATGCGATCTCGTTACAGATCCTCGCACAAGGGAATCTCGCGGATTCGGATTTGTAACAATGGAAAATATCGAGGATGCTGATCGTTGTATCAAATACCTCAACCATTCCGTGCTTGAAGGTCGAATAATCACAGTGGAGAAGGTACCAACTTTTCTCTCATGCCAAGAATTTTACAATATCATAGGATTGAGTAATTTTATGTGATATTTTATAGCTCTACTCATCTTCAGAAATGTTGCCTGATAAATTTTGGCAGCAGGTCTGCTGTGTGTAGCTCCATCGAACTCACATCTAAGCTCTTAACCGTCTGAACTTCCCTCTTCCCGAGATGAGCTCTGCATCGACAATTCAAACTCATCGATTCGAATTCAACAATTTTACAGAGGGTTGTATGCCCCTGTGTTCCTTTTCTTAATTAATAACATTCTCTTTCATGGTTGTTTTAAATTTATGTGCAATAAATTTTGTAAAACATAGAAAAATATTATATTCACCGACAATGCATGTCTTATGATATTCGGCTTGGTTTGATCAAGTTCGACTTTATCATATTTGTGGAAGGAAAACTCACAAGATCCTCCCAACCTCCAATACACTTGTCTGAGTCTTATAACCACCACTTGGGAGATTTATGTAAAACGTAAAGTAATGTGATCAAGTATCTGCACTGGCTATCTTCGATTTTCATTTTCCTTTTTCCTTCATATTGCTTTTCTCTCTGTGTGTGTGTTTCTGTGTTCAGGCAAAAAGGAAGCGTGGGAGGACGGCAACTCCTGGAAGATACCATGGTCCTAAGGCAAACAGAGGTACATATGGGAACCTCTTGTTCATAAAATATATATATTTTTAAATTTATTTGACACAAATCAACCATCATATATTGTCAACATTATTTATGCTATGTCCTAGGCTTGGATTCAAGCTCATTCACCATTTCCTTATATCGGATGTGAAAAATGCTCATCGTATCGAGTTTCATTACCACCTTGGACTCTGATGTGATAGGTCCTATGATTTGGGATAGAGATGGGCCAGATGTCCATGAACAAGACATGTATGCTTTAAGTAAACTTGGAAATATTTTCCAAGATGGCATAAACATCGAACAAAAGGCATGCCAAGCCGGCAGACATTCCCCTGGTGTGCAACCTGCAATAGGGTCACCACTTACACTGAGCAGACAATCCCCTAAAATAATGATTTTTGTTCTGTTCCCGTCCGTCAATCATCTTTTCGAGGTCAAGGGAATGATTGATGCTGATGTTGTAAGTAAAATGGTAAGATTCCAAGAAATGATGGCTTCAGATATGGGCATTTTGATCCCCAAAAACTACCCTGCCTATGCCATTGATTTGTATGAGAAACTGAAAAAAGGAAAAAATTAGCAAACCCGTCATCATCATTAATTTCGGAGGAAAGAGTTAGCCGGGAACCGTAGATGGACAAGTTGTAACGACCCGAAATCCCTCGTAAGGATATAGTTTTTTTTTTAAAAACTAAACTGAATATCAATAATCAAGTGCATAAAAGATCAACATATGATAATGCCATCCCCAATATTAAAAGTATCCAGTGCTATGCAGTAACTTTATTAAATACTCACAGTGGGTAAAAGGAGAAAGGTGAGTCTTCAAGAAGCTTGTCGATCACCCTATATAGTCCATGCCTACACCTCACTCGAATTCAATGTCAATAAGATCCGTCGACATAAGTCGAGGGATGAGCGATTTGCCTCGGTACTTAGTAGGGGTAACCAATAAGCTCAAAAGATTTTGGTTTGATCATATCATGGTCGTATCTTAAAAATTTGAACTTATCATATAATTTCATTACATTTTCTTATCATATTAAAAACATATTTCTTATATATATTTCTTATATAAAGTATGTGGTTGAGCTTTGGAAGCTGCCTACGTACCCTAATTGGGATCAAGCCGACCATAGTTCTAAACTTATTATATTCTTAATAGACGTATAAGCGTAAATGTGGGGCCCATCATGCAGTAGAAGTCACAGGTATCTCTCGACCCAACTGCCGCATCTTTTCACATGGAAGCAATTCTATACGTCCCATTCCGTATAGAGGAAACTTCTGGATCGGATGGTTCGGTCAGGTCTTGTGAAATCCCATGATGGTAACTACACCATGGGTAGAACGTAACATAGCTTAATCTTATTGTTGAATTCGAAATATACTTATAACGTGTTAGAATTTCTTCATTTCCACAACTTACGTCTTGCATCATATCTTAGCTTATTTCGTCTGCGGCTTAATTCTCGTGGCTTAGCTTAACTTATCTTATCTTAGTGTATCTCGCCTATGGCTTAGGTCTCGTGGCTTATCTTGACTTGTCTTATTTTAGCTTATCTGCAGCTTAAGTCCCGCAATTACACTTTTAGTTTCACGGCTTAGGTCCCGCTCACCTTCCTATTCTTATAGGTTCATGGCTTAGGTCCCGCTCACCTTCTTATTCTTATAGGCTCACGGCTTAGGTATCGTTCACCTTCTTATTCTTATAGGTTCACAGCTTAGTGTTCACCTTCTTATTCTTATAGGTTCACGACTTAGGTCCCGTTCACATTTTTTTACCTTAACTTATCATCCTTATTCTTAACAAAGAATATATTCACGTATCATGACCTTAAATTGTAACTTAAAATAACTTAGGTGCATAGACAATAGCCCAATACTACATATGATAAGAAGGGAATACCTATCGTCGATAGTTGGCCAACTCATGTCACCGGATGCGAACATCCTACTATTTCACCGAAGGCCGCAAACCCTCTACTAATAATCAGAGGCGAACCTCCTACTAATCACCGGAGGCTGCGGTCCTCCTATTATGTCATTGGATGCAAGCATCCTACTAAATGGACATGGTATTTGACACAAATCGCAACTCATGAAGTCATCACCGCAATACCGCACACTATAACGTCCCATACCATTATAGTGAATATGATTTGTGTAATGAAATCATATACATGGACTGAACGAAATTGCGTGTAAAATCACACAAGGGCATAGGCTTACTTATCCATACAATACATGTATGACCTATCACCGCTTAACATGTAACTTAGCATATTCTTACAATGATCTTAACACACGTTTGTGCTTCACATGATCTATCAGTTATTTTCAATAGCTTAGTTGAGTTCTGAATCCCATTCATGTACATAAGAACAGTTATTGCATAGATGCCAATTTTGTGATGATAATACACATGTACTCAATTACTGCAAATATTATCATCAAGTATTCTTTTTTTTTTAATCCGAAATTGGTCATATTTTGAAAAAGCAGCAAGGTGCTGATGGAACAATACATGGGGCAAAAAGAAAATTAAAACAAGACAAAAGCAACAGTGCAATACAAAAATAAAACTGAGAAAACATCAGCCCAATGGTCTGAGCTTCCCTTGCTAATATCAGCCCGGGTCCCAAGGACACAACTCTTCTCTGGGCAGCTCTCTTTCCCTGTTTACCCAAAGGTGAACGAGGTCCGCGATGTCTCTGACGATGACCCCCACAGGTTTGTATTTCTGGTCAAAGATCCTTCGGTTTCTCTCCTGCCATAGGCACCAAAGAACAACGAAGAACATCCCCTTCCATCTCTTCCCTTCCTGTCCTTCCAGTCTAACCGTATCCCAAGCTAAATAGAGCATGTAGGGGTTGGCCGGTAGGAGCCAACTCATCTAAAAAAATCTAAGTACAATGTTCCATATTTCGTGAGCCGTTGCACAAAGGAGGAAGAGGTGGTGGACAGATTCCTCCCCCTGTGCACACATGACGCACTGATTTGAGATGTCTTTCCCTCTCCGAATGAGATTGTCCTGCGTGAGGATTTTCTCCTTAAACACCATCCATGTGAAGAGCTGAACTTTAAGTGGGATGCTGGCCTTCCGCAGCGTCACTCCCTCGAATCTGATAAGAGGCCTGCGAGACAGCCACCGGTAGTAGGACTTCACGGTGAACTGTCCATTTTTGTTAGGGTGCCACACTCGCCGATCCTGGTTGTGTGAATTACGTTGCTTCTCGTAGAGAGCGAGAAGGAGTTTGGAGAAAGCTTCCTCCTCATCAGCTCCTAAATTTCTGCGCAACCGGACATCCCACACCCTTCCTCCGTCCGTTTCGGTATGGAACTCCTCGATCCGTCCTCCGGGCTGAGTAGATATTGCAAATATAGAAGGGAAAGCCAGTTTGAGAGCCCTCTCCCCTACCCAGCAGTCCTCCCAAAACTGAATACGATTACCTCTGCCCCAGCTGAATCGAATCCCTTTTGAGTAACGGTGCCAGGTGCCACAAATTCTTTTCCACCAAGATGAAGAGCTTCTACTGGTATTGGTGTTGATGCCCCAGTTGTGGTTGGCTTAACCATATTTTTCCGCTATGACTGTTCTCCATAGACTCTCCATTTCCTCCTCTTTTCCTGCTCTCCAAAACCATTTGGCAAGTAGGCAAGGTTGGTCCATCTTAGGCACCGAATTCCTAGACCCCCATATTTCATTGGGAGCTTGCAAGTTTCCCAATTAACCAAATGGTACTATCTCTCCATTCCAGCCCCCTCCCACAGAAAATTCCGTTGAACTTGTTCCATCCGGTAGATGACTTCAGCTGGGAAGAGGAACATGAACATGTAGAAAATCGGTAAGCTTGTAAGCACCGATTTCAGTAATACCAGTCGGCCGCCATTGCTTAGAAGTTTCCCTTTCCATGTGGATAGTCGTTGCTCGAAGCGTTGAATCACTGGCTCCCATCCCCTCAGCGTGGGTTGCCGCAACCCCAACGGTAGTCCAAGATATCTGATCAGCAGCTCCTCAGTTTCGCACTCCACAGTTTCAGCTATAGCCTTTAGTCGCGTGCTGTCTATCCCAATACCCATGACTTTTGATTTGTGGAAGTTGATACGTGGTCCGGACACCGCCTCGTAGATTGCTAACGAATCCGCTAAAGCTTGGAATTCATCGGTATCGGCCTTACCGAACAAAATCATATCGTTCGCATATTGGAGGATAGCAATAGGTCTGCCCCCTCCTCCCACCATGATCCTCGAAATATGGTTAAGTTGTCTGGCCCGTTCGATGAGACCGGTCAGCACTTCCCCCATCATGTTAAACAGGAAGGGAGAGAGGGGATCGCCCTACCGGATACATCGAGAGCTCTTAAAATACCCGGCCGGTGTGCCGTTAACTAGTTCCGAGATCCACGGGGTCGCATAGCAGGCCCTCATCCACTTTCGCCATCTCAGTTCGAAACCAAACCTACTAAGCATGTAATCAAGCCCGCTCCATGACACCCGATCGTTTGCCTTTTCCATGTCCACCTTCCAAACGGCCGCAGGTCGATGGTGAAAGTACTCCGAGTGTATGACTTCGTGGGCCACTACCACCTAGTTCATTAATTGTCTTCCTTGCACGAAAGCCCCCTGGTTGGTTGAAATGATAGTCCCCATTAGCGGCCTAAGGCTGTTAGAGAGGACCTTGGCAATAATCTTGTATAGGACATTGATGAGGTAGATCGGGCAAAAATCGGCAATATCCTCAGCCCCGACTTTTTTTGGGATGAGCACAATAAATGTAGAATTTAGGATGCGTCCAATGTGTCCCGCTCTGTGAAAGTCGTGAAACACCTTCATTAGGTCGTCCTTGATCACAGCCCAGAACACTATGTAGAACTCCAATGTGAACCCATCAGGTCCCGACGACTTGTTCTTACCCCCCCTTTTAATGGCTCTCCAAACTTCCTCTTCAACGAAGGGGAGCGCCATGATGACACTGTCCTTGTGGGTGATGGTCTGAAAAGAGAGCCCATCCAAAACTGGCCGCAACATTCCGTCGTCAGCATATAACTTGGTGTAAAAATCGACTACCTTCTCGCGGATTTTCTCGATCCCCGTGTACACTACCCCCTCTACTGCTATGCTGCCCAAATAGTTAGCTTTGTTCCGAGCATTGGCAATTGCGTGGAAATACTTTGTATTCAGATCTCCTTCCTTTAGCCACCTCACCTTCGCCTTTTGATTCCAAGAGGTCTCCTCGGCCCTGCACAATGTATTAAACTCTTGCTTTTTTTGTTTGCGTTCTTCGCATTTCTCATCGGATAGAAGCCTCTCTTCCTCCAGATTATCAATCTCCCGCAGCCTGGTCAATATTAAATCCTTGTTTAGATGTATCAGCCCAAAAGTGCCCCTGTTCCACTGAATAGTTCGTTTCTTGATCCATTGCATCTTGGAGATAAAACGGTAGATGGCCTTTCCCGAAGGCGTATGTTCGTTTCACCAAAGTGGCACCACCTCCCGGTATCGGTCATCCGCTAACCACATGTTCTCAAATCTAAACGGACTCGGCCCTTTCCCTCTAGCCTCGCACGTGAGCACCAACGGACAGTGGTCGGACACCGCTCTCGCTAGACATTCTAACCTGGCAGCTGGAAACAACTCCATCCATTCCGTGCTGCAAAGGAACCGATCCAGTCTACTCATTGACGGGGTGTCTTGTAGATTTGACCAAGTAAACCTGGAACCGGTTAGGGGCACGTCCATCAGCCCCTAGTCCGCAATCCATGAGTTGAAGTCTCGCATGACCGCTACGTCAGGCGGCCCTCCCTGTTTCTCATATCCCCATCTAATGGCGTTGAAATCACCCCCCAAACATATCGTTAAATCCCATCTTGCCATAATCGCGGCTAACTCAAACTAGAAATCGCTTGCTAAGGGTCCCAGAAGGACCGTATATGGACATCACCCAATCGACTGCCTTCTCTCGATCCGCACCACCGAAGTGAGAAGATCTCCATCTTCTCAAAAATCCCAAAATCCCAGGCCACTAGGATACCCCCCGAGCCCCCCTCCGAGTCTACCCCGACCCACTCCCATTTCTTCCCTCACTGAATGGATCGAACTTTCCTGCAATTGTTAGTGCCCCATTTGGTCTCTTGTAGCGTAATTACCACCGGCTGGACCAATGCGATGATGCGTCAGACCCCCACCCGTTTAACGCCGTCGCATATGCCTCTCACATTCCAAGATAGCATCTTCATTACGGAAACCTTGACCTAGCCCGCCCATCGCCACCGATAGAGGGATCAAAACCCCCCTCTCCCCCTCCCGTCTTCCATTCCCCATTGTAATCGAGCGAGCTCACGCGAGCCCGTCCGTCGGTTTTTCTTGCTACTCCTGCGATTAACAAGAATGGACTGAAAAAACTCCCTCAAAGTCGCCTCGTCTCCGTTATACGACATACCGAGTTCATGTCCCACCGTAATCAGCTGATCGATCTCGTACCGCTCATCCAGGTCGAGCATATTCCCGATATTTCCCGGAGGATTCATTGTCATAGCCATGGGGGCTGTCTTCCCAGCCAAGTCCGGAGTCTGAGCAACAAACCCCAGAGTAGAAGCAGTAGAGTCTTCGTCGACTGTCAACGGGCACAGCTTCAAAGTATTTGAAGACGTAACTCTGGGCTTGCGAAACATAGGGTCGGGATCCGGATCCGTGAGCGTCGGTGCTTCCAAAGCCATTCGGATCAGCCCAATCCGGACCCGAAACAAAGGGAGACCGGTCTTCGGGTCTGAACCCAGTAAGATTGCTCTCGGATCCGCGGGGCCCGAACTCGAGCAAGGGGCGACATGACTTAAATGCTCGCCACGTGTCAGCTTCCACGCAAGTCCGCCAAACTCGCCTTCCAGCCCCTCAGCCCTCTAACTAGGATCTTCGGTAGTGTCTTTCCTGTATCCCACACCTGGCGGGAAATCCGCCACGTAAACAGCACAGCCAGACAAATCTCCACGTGTTGCCACCTCAGAGCAACCAGCTACCGGCTCAACTATCGAAAAGTGGGTTTATCTAATGCCATGTAGGTATGTTCAACTATATATATATTTATGTATATAAAGGCCAAATTTCAATGTGTGCTTGAAACCAATAAATCCAGAATTTCAAACAAACTAGCTTGTTTAGGGAGTAGATCTGATAAGGGAAACACGACCTGATAGATCTGTAAAATCATAAATTATTTTTGTGATGGATAACGAACATATGATGAATATAGCAGAAATAAATGAATGAGCAAGTGAAAATTTATAAAGATGGTCAAGAGGCGTTCCTGATTTGATCGGATGGGTAGGTCGAAAAAGCCTTTTGCAAGATTTAAGGAAATATTGTGAATCGATCGTAGCGCCTCGATTCTAACCGCCCGATTGGCAAATTAATGGCTGCAATTGTTGATACTCAAATTTTCGATGACGATTGTGATAAGTATGTGTGGAACTGCGTTGGGATGTGCAAAGATCAGTGGTGATGGATGCCTCAATAGCAAGATTGCAAGGAGCCGATCCCAAGTTCTCGTTGTGCTATCGCGTCGATGACACCAATCATTGTTGTTATCATGTGTACAAACTGCAATGGGTATCCGAAACGGATGAGAAGCCCCCTGCTATTTCATTAATCCCGCAAATCGCCGAGTCGGTGAGTTGCCGTTGCTGAGTTGCGGTTGGGCCATAGGGTTGCCGAGTTTTTTGTTTTTTTGGGTGTAGGGGCTGCTGTATGGTTTAGATGAGAGAGAGCTGCTGGTTGGTTCAGATGAGAGTGATAGAGATCTTTTACAGTGAACGGTTGAGGTTAGAGCCCGATTGGGCAGGAGACTTTACTAATTTGGCAAAAGTCCCAAGGGCTTAATTTGTTTCCATCAAGAGGATGGGTCTCGGTGGCACAAGATTTGGGAAAGCTGAAGATGTTAAGTGGTTGGGATCTTCTATTATATTAAGGGAGTGGAGATATCTATGAGAGAGTGGATGGTCAAGATGGCTTCCGAAAGATACCGCTTTCTTTTAATATCAGTTGTGCGAGAATATCAAGGGCAGAGTGTTGAGTGCAGAATATCAAGGGCGGAGTGTTGAGCGCCATTTTAAAACAGAAAACTTTCCTAGAGAATGGTGGCGTTTCATATCAGTTAGAAAATATATGAGTGTGGGGCTTGTTTGGGTGTGGGGCATGCATGAGTAGAGTTGGAGTATGTGCCAAATTGAGATCCACGTTGGGTTGCACTTTCCAATTCCTCCTTTCAATTTAACAAGGAACATCCACGTGGAGCACATAGCTTCCACAACTCTTAAAGCAACGGTGCAATGTTGGAATATAGGGGGTATCTTTAAATTGTGTGTTAAACACAAGTACAATACTTTTATGTATACACTATTACTAATTAAACAAATATTGGTATGCTAAACATATAATTGTTAAGATTGAATAAGGTTGAGGCAATGGTTTGAACCATCGGGTCAATGGGCATCCATCGTAATTCATCACCGTTATGCGTAAATCAGTAAATAGGCTCTTAATGGAGTTGAAGTCATGACTAGCTTATATAGGCTTAATTACCCATAAAATATGGTGATATTCTATTATCTATGTGATTATATATTTAACCTCAAGGGGTTAGGTGAGTTGGCGAGGTACCTGCTTCCAAAATCAAGAAACCTGAGTTCGAATCCCCTCCCCCCCTTGAGGCTACCCTAGGGATTTATATCCTGTGCTGACCCGGCATGTGCTGAATTTGGGGTGCGCATGTGCCCCTGGGATTAGGCGGGTGGTCTAAGAGGCCCGGATACCCATGTTATCACAAATAAAAAAATTAAAAAAAAAATTGTGATTATATATTTAAAAAAAGTTGGGCGTAAGACCTTATGTTTGACCGGGTCAAACCCTCGCAAAAATCAAATAATCAGCCTAATAAAATCAGGGTTGTTGCACAAGTTCAGGGTGCCTGCTTTTGTCTGAGCCTCACTGCTGGTCCTGATAAAAATCTTCTCATAAGCTTAGGGTTTAACTGGTCTGAACCACTGTAAGCAGATTGTTCACTATTATTTTGGTCAGTTCGATGATATTTATGCTTTTGGGAGTGTACTCCCAGGGTATCAGATTCTGTGATAGCCAGATATCAATATTGATCTGGACATGAAGATGGAGAGTGGAAATACAAAAGCATTTTTGTACTTCTTTTTCTTTTTTGTACATATATATACTCGTTGTACATATATATACTCGTGGTGTTGCCAATAAATTTAAAAAAAAAAAAAAAAAAAAAAAAAAAAGTGCACAGAATGTTATATAATGCCATGCTATGATGTGTATGGTGACTTAATAGCTAGGATATGTTATGAGTTGCCTTCTCCATGATAAAATTCATTAATGTTTTACCCGAAAACATTAATTAGGGTGGTAGAGCTATGATGTTCATACTGTGAAATGAAGGGAAAAAAGTCGGTTTTTTTCCCTAAAATCCTAGGCGATGTGGTGAACACTTAGAGAATGTGGTGTAACTCATGATCATGTGCCACATGGCATGTAATCTAGCAATCGAGTGTAGCGTGAACTTGATTGTATATTCCCATTTTATATGTATATATAATCGAGTGTAGCGTGAAAATGCTACACTTGATTGCTTGATTATGTGTGTGATTGCAAGCTGCACTACATCCTCTAAGGGATCACCACATCCCCTACGGTTTTAGAATTTTTTTTTTTTCTCTTTTGCTCTTCATTTCATAGGTCAATGATATGAGTTTCCATCAAAATATTCCCCTTTGGGATTTTTTTTTACCAAAATATAATGTTGACAAAAAACTTATTTTATTTTTTGGATGTTCGTTGATTGACCTTGGGCATGCGCATGTGTAGGGCTGTCAATGGGTCGGGCTTCAACCAGAGTTTGCATGGCCCGGTTTGGGACGGGTTTGGGCTCAAATAATAAACCTGAGCATGAATGTACCCCGGTCAAGCCCGACCTTGATTTTGTAACTGGGTTAGGATTCAGGCCTAATTTTAGAGTTGTAAAAATTAGGCATACGAAAAGCCCGGATCAGCCTGGCTAAGCCTAATTAGATTATGGAAAACGCCCCGGCTGGCCCGAACCCAGTTTGGGCTGGCTTTTGGTTTGAGTAGCCCGGCCCGGCCCAGCCCGAATTATACCCGAGACAAACCCAGCCTGATTTGCTATTGGGCCGGGTTCAAGTTTAATTTTTGGAGTTGAAAAAGGCCTATCTAAAGCCTGGCCCATTGACAGCCCTATGCACGTGGCTCCGGATCCTTGGGTTGGGTGCCACGTGGCACCCAACTGGCTCGAGTGTAGCGTCCCGGGCTACACTTTATTGCATAGTTCCCGGCCTATATATATATATATATATATATATATATATATATATATATATATTGTAATGATCCTCTAACTTGAGTCATGTGAGATAATCCCGTTACTCGAGCTACCATTGGATTCATTCCACATCAGGTTGACTATGAAGTCACTTGATGTGACATGTAGCCAATAGGAGCTCTAGTCATATGATCATTTCCAATATATATATATATATATATATATATATATTATATGCAGACAATAATTTTTTAAATATATTTTATTGTGTAATCTTTAAATGATCTTGCCATTTCAATTTTTTACTGACAAAAGAATTAGTCAATAGCAAGGGGGGTGAATATCATGTAATCGACGTAATAGGACATAAAAGGAGTATCCTAGAAGCGAACTTCTGTATGTTTTCCTCTTTATTTGTATTTTGACTTTTGATGATAAAAAAAAAATTAGTTATTAGTATTGGTGTCGTATGGTTTCAATACCAGTATGCTAAGCATACAAAAGTGTCCAGGTATCCTAGGTTGGAATGTTGGATTGACAAAATTTGGAGTTATCTGTATTTGAGGTTCTTGTGTTTCTGTTTATGCACAATTTTGTGAGTGCCTTCGATTTTGGCCTTACAGTTTTTTATCTTCTTTTAGCATTTCTTCCTAATTAATGGAGACAATAATATTGGGGGCAGCATCCAATGGCCTAGTGGTAGAAGACTCGTTATCTCAACCCCTAGGTTTCAAGTTTAAATTCCAAGCTTTCATTACCCAAAGAAAAGATATTGCTGTTACTTGAACATGAAAATTGATGATTTGGATTTTAGATTTCCGATTAGAGAAGGGAAGAAACTGGAAATGTGGCTTAATAGTAGAAGACTCATCATCTCAATCCTCAGGTTTCAAGTTTAAATTCCAAGCTTCCATGACCAAAAGAGAAGATATTGCTGCAACTTGAAAATGAAAATTCATGATAGGGATTTTAGATTTCAGATAGTGAAAAAACTGGAAGTGGGTTTTTCTCGCCTATGAAGGGCAGAGATTTCATTGCAGTTTTCCAGAATACACTTACAGAATCTCTATCCGCTAAGCAAGCTTGTTCGTTATTGCTGTCCCAACACTAGCAATGATTTTTAGTTTTATTTTTTTCTATATATATTCAATTCTATATTACTACAATGCTTCTTTTACCATGGCTGTGCATTAATATGAATGATAATAATTTTATGTTATCTTTATACCGATCTGGCAATCTTCATTATAGTTATATAAGTCATTTTTCTTGACATAGTGAACTGACTTGGATACGCTGCTATTTTTTCAGGCAGTGTATATATATGACTAAATTGGCTCTTCTCTCAACTTAAACTGCAAATGAATGTGCAGATCATGGTAGGAAACGGTCTCCTAGCTACTCTCCTCGCCGGCGACAGGAGACAGGTCGGTCTCATTCAAGGGACCGCCGGGAACGATCCTGCTCACCATATAGGAGGACTGATGAGCATTCCAGTTCACACAGGAGACGTAGAGAGCGTTCATTGTCAACGGGCAGTGATGGCAATCCTAAGTCATATTAGCATTCATTAGTCGATTTTTCCCTGTTCTTATTCTGGATGGGAGTGGGCTCATGTTGCGATTGCGTTTATTGGTGCATATGGTTTCCCTCTGTGTTCTTCCTTGATCTAGAGTTTGATTGAATTGGAATTTTGCTTGAAGGCTTAACAACTTTGTATTAAAGTGCGAGCAAGCACGATAACATTCAGTATAAATATAACACCACTGTTGCCCATCATGTTGCCCTTATCCTTTGTGGAGATATAAAAGGGTAAAAAATGGTTTAGAACATAAAACCAGCAGCACGGTGCACTGTTGCAACATAACATTCCTAAAGGTGTTGGTATTAGGTAGATGGGCACGAGCACCAAGTGTGCCACCTGTGTGTCACAAAAATTGTTCATGTGTCTCTAATCTCTTTATCATTACCATAGCCTTATCCCATCAATTTGGGTCGGTTTTGAGAGTTTTATTTCTCTACTCATTTCTGATAAGGGCGAAGCTCTTTGTAACTTCATAGTCCTTCTTATCCTTTCTCAATGGTTTCTTTTAGGTCTTCATTGGTCTTCCTCACCTCCTACTTGTTATGGTTGAGATCTTCATGTAGGGTCTGCTCTGTGCCTCCGATGAACATGTCTAAACCAACTCATGCGACATTTCATAGTTTTCTTCTTTATTGGTCCCTCTCGATTTTCTTTTACATTCAGTTCCAAATGTTGTATTCCACACATTCATTTCATCCATCATCTTTGAGATTCCCAAATGGGAGGCTATTGTCTAGATGTCATGCCCATATGGACAACTCTCTCTCTCTCTCTCTCTCTCTCTCTAGATGTCATGCCCATTTGGATAACTCTCTCTCTCTCTCTCTCTCCTGGTAAGCTGGGGTTGAACCTGCGATCTAGAGGTTGCAATATTGTCAACCTTCCATTGGGCTACAAGCCCAATCCCTCCTGTATCTGATCAAATGGTTAACATCATTCAACGTGTCTGATTTTTCACTGCTAAAATCCAATCTAGTTGAGCAGTCATGGGTGCACACCGTGTGGTATTTCTGATTTTTTTTTCAAATACCCAAAGGTGGGTGCCCATATTGGCCCTAGTTGAGTGGCAATTCATGGTTTCCAAGTTTTTCTAGTGGTCTCCTCCAGTTGGTCTGAAAATAAAAGGCAAGATACCCAAACACAGAGGGGGCGTCTCTCTGCTCTGGTTGGCCCAACAATTTTGTGGGCTTATTTCTCTAATCCACCCATTAAAACCATTTTAATCAGCCATTGAAACAACTACCTCAGCCATCACCATTTTACAGCTATCAAACTTACTTTAAACTGTCATTAGAACCACCACTTCAGTCATGAACTCACTTTGATCTACCATTGAAACCACCTTCTGACTCATTGTTATAATGCTCATTCCATTAGGATTTTCAAATCCATCATTATCAGAGAAAAACATCGTTCTCTTCCCCAGTTGAAAAAAATTATTTTTTTCATTAATTGGTCTGCATGTAGTATTAGTTGGTGTGGGACTTATAATGGTGGTACAATAGGAAAATATTGGTCCGGAAGTAGCACCTCTCCTTTTCATTATTAGGTTAGGGTACCGTTCTTTGCACCCAATGAATCTTTCAGGTAAAATCATTGATCACTTTGAATTAGATGATAGAGGTCATTTCAGCTTAATCTTTCACGCAATGGATCTTGAGATCATGGTGTATCATCAAACAATCAGTTTTTAGTTTCATTGGCACACGTCTCAAAAAGTGATTTGAAAATCACGATTGAGCAAGATGTCTCAAGTTGTTTTCTAGTCACTTCTTTGGGATGCATGTCATGTGAAATAAAAAATGATCGTCTGATGGTACACCCATGATCTCAAGACCCATAACGTAGGAGATTGAGACGAAAAATGATTTTCATCATTTGATGCAAAGTAGTCAATGATTTTGGCATGGGAACCCTAAAAAATTCAAATAAAGGTAGCCTTCATTGCGAGCTCATCATGGCCTTTATTGCGAGCTCATCATAGGGTTGAGATAAAACCCTCACCATCCCCGACTTTTGAAATGTGCTTACTTTTTATAAGGTGCCCAATTATCTAAACACCATGTCAATATCACTGTCACTCATGCCTATCAGAGGATTTAAACTGCCCCGTTGTTTATATATGATGAGCATACGATCCATATTGAAGTCCCCAGATATGTCGATACATATCATCTAATGAGCATGGTGTTTTGCTACGTTTTTGAGGTAAAGTTCATGTGATCTGCCACTTGGATAGTTTGGAACTTGTGCAAGACCTACATGAATTAAAAGTGGGATGGAAAGCCTGTTATTATTTCCATCTAAGAGTATCTAGTAAGGAGAGTTAAATTTAGATAGCTAAACACTAATTTAACTGCTGCTACAGTATTTTTGCTACTGGTACAATAAAAATTACTCAAGCAGACACTCTATTTTAGCTATTTCTTTCTTTAAAAAATATTATTTTATATTCTACTACCAACACTCAACTTTTAAAATTTTTAATTTTAACGGCTATATTTTTACAATAATTATCAACGAGTAATCTAGTCTACCAGGGAAACAAATGAGCATGGTGAAGGACTCATTTGATCCCCATTGGAATTTTCAATTGGAACCATACCCACCTGGGGATATACAAGATTTCCACCATAGAATCACCAATCTGAAGACATTCTAGGTGTATGATAGTTCAAATTGTCCCCACTACTCTTCTCCAACCCAAATTTATCCTTCTCATTCAAATCCATCTCTCACTAGTTTTGAGCAATGAATAATCAATCAACAACACCCAAGACACTGAAAAAAATAGATTTTTCTTATATATATATATATATATATATATACCATAGCCCAAGTCACTGAACTCATAAATCTTCAAACCTGACAACAAGGCCTACAAAAAAATACAACTAGTTCAACCAAGAGCTCAAAAGCAACAACCATGTATTAAAAAAAACACAAGTATTTGATTTTAAAAGATCAAGAACTTGAAAAATCCACAGCACGAGTAAGAGGGAATTCCTAAAAACTGAAAAATCACTCCCAAATAATCAAGTTGATCTAAATTAGATTAAAGAGGCCCCTCAAATAAAAAAAAAAACCCCACTTTAAATTAAGAGCGAAGTCACCCAAAAGAGTAAAAACACAACCAACCAGAGATCACTAAACGAAATCTCCCTAATTAAACCCACAAGGCCTAAAAAACTCACAAATCCACTTCATATTAGATACCCAAAAAGCCAAGAGTCAATCAAAGCCCAATAGATCAAAAGCCAACCATTCAAAATCCTACTGAGAAGCAAGGCCTAGCCATAAAACCAAGTGCAGAAACAACTATTTACAGCCAAAGCTGCCCGTTCTGTTCAATACTTGGAGAAAGAAAAAAGAGAGTGAAACAGAAAAAAGAGAGAGAGAGAGAGAGAGAGAGAGAGAGAGAGAGAGAGAGAGAAAGCTTTATACCCTTTAATTAATTTTTTATTGTAGATGGCGCTCCTGCTGGAGCTGAATTTTTGCAATTTGGGATGCTATATTATTATCTAGTGGGTTGTTTGGCGTGTGGGATAGCTCTTTTGCTGGAGATGTTCTAACAATTATTAGAGTCAACTCTATTTTTTCTTGATGTAACCTAAACCTAAGCGACTTGGTACTCAAATCACTTTTTGGGGTGTCATGTGGAATGAGAATGTGTGCGACATGATCTAAAGATCTTTAATTCAAAATAATAGAACACCAAACAATTTCCTTTATCTAAGTCAAAATAGTCAAGGAACACCATCTAAAATTAACGGCTATCATGTAAATCTAATATTATATTAATTTTAGATGGCTTTTGACTATTGTGAATCAGATGTAAATCAATCTTATTGTGCCAAAGATCTTGAGATCATGGATGTCAAATTACATTGAACAATTCTAGTTTCACATGACATATATCCCAAAGAGTGAGCCGAGTACCAACCAACCCCATTGGCATTGAGGTCATTTACCTTATATTATCTCCTTATTCTATGGCAACTTCTCTCCGGTCTCCACCCCTCTCCAATAGCTCCACCTTATGACATATCCGCGGGGGTGGAAGCTGCGGACCCTCAGGAGAGTCAACTTCTTTGCTTCCATCGAGCTTAAATAAATTTATTTGGAGTGGCAGCTGCAAACCCTGAAGAGTCGGGAGAGTCAACTTCTTTGCTTACGTAGAGCTTAAATAATTTATTTACACCAGATAATCTAAATATCAAACTCGGTATCTTTTGATTGGGTGATATCAGACTGACAGATACCGGCCGAGACAGATGCTATATTTTTTTAATGAAAAATAAAGTAAAAAATTGATTGTATTGGCCGATACTGAGGCCGATGTGGATATTAGGTTTGCATGTGTATCGGGGACTAGCATCAGCATCAGTTCTCGGCCAAACAGATACATATCCGTATAGGCCAAGTTTCACCAACTGGGTAACAGTTATAAGAGCTGTGCTATAATGTGTGTCATTAAAGACTTACCTGGTGGAGGCAATCTGGACAGTTGGACTTAGGGACAATCCATGCACCAAGGCCGATGCATGGGTTAATCTTCCTCTGCCAACATCAGGAGTTGCATGGATATTTTTTTAGCACTGAATCAGTAAAAGGTCGAAATCATCCTTTCACGGACTTGCATGTCATAAGTAGTTATGCACTTCCCAAGGTTTGACTATTTTGGAAGTAAAATATTGCCCATCCACGGCCCTAGATGCACTGGTTCGGTACCCGATAAAAACTAATGTTGACAATCCTCCGTCCCAGTGACAGTTGTGTCACCAAATCTGATGCAATAAGGTGGCATAATGAATTATTCAATTCAATTATCTCCCTAGTCAAACAATGGTGTTTTAAACAATTGCATCACATACCTACGGCTCTCAGAAAAATGTAATTCTCTACGGTACAAAAATCCCAGGAAAATATACACAAAGAAATAGATCCAATGACACTTCTCCACTCATCTTACACTCTATATAGTTCCCATATATCAATATACAGTGACCCCTATTTCAGGCATCAAAACAAATCTTCATGAACAAATCCTCCTTCAAATGCCTGTCAAGCTGTCAAAGCAATGCCAACGCCCCGCCCCCTTCCAAGATTCGGGATTCTTGGTGGGTACTAAAAATCCTCAAATTTCTGAGTCTCTTCACAAACATAAAGAACCCACATAGAAATTCGGAACTGCTACTCTTCCCTAACAGAAGAACTCCTGTTGGACTGAATCGACAGGGAGCGGGTATCTGGACCCAGCAGCTCTCTATAATCTTTGCGGATGCTCCATAAGATCTCTGCACACCTCCTCATGCTCGGCCGGCTTTGTCTTGTAGGAGCCAAGCATTGTAAGGACAACTCAAGAATTTTTTCCAGAGCCAGATTCGTTGCGGGGTTCCTTGAGAGTCTCGGGTCTAATGTTAGAATCGCATCTCCATTAGTAAAACTCTTCATGGCCTGCAATTTCACCAATTCAAATCTGGTCATTCTTAATTACAAGACAATATCGCAAAAAGAATGGCTTTTTCCTTTATTTCCATTTGTTACTAGTTGGTAATTTTCCTGAGGGATAATATGGTCGCTCTCGTGCCGGAGAGCATTATAAGTAAGATATTGTTGGAAATCTTGCTGGGATGCTACCTCAGCTGCTGTCGGCTGTAATTTTATTGTATCTGGCTATCGAGAATTAACTGAAATGGCCATCAACAATATTGGCCACAGAAGATCATGACAATGAATGCATGTTTCATTTAAAACAAAGTAATTGTACAATGCTGGTTCAAGTCTTGAACCCCATATATTGCAGTGACCAAGAAATCCGTGGGTTTGTGCAGGGCCCACTACAGAAATTTGTATCAAAATATTGGTTTAAAGTGCAACTTGGGCAACTAGAAAAAAAATATGTATCATTCAACACGAAAACATAGCCACTACATATGTGCTGATACATTTAGATTCATTTTACCTGAGTAGGTTTTAAAATTGAAGTTGCTATTAGGTGCCTGACCCGTGCACCAAGGGCAGTGCACAGGCCAATCTCGGGAGATACACAGATATTTATGAGCTCTAAATAGGTGAAAGGTTAAATACATTCTTCCACTGGTTTGTGTACTCATAAAATAGCTGTGCATCTCCCGAGACTTATCTATTTTGGCAGGAGATTGACCCAATCACTGCCCACAGTTCTCAGGCTGGGTAACCAATACCAACTCAAAATTCAAATCATCTTAGAACCAAAAAGGGCTGAATTGTTGGTTTTAATGATGCCAGTGATAACATCCTTAGAAGCAACAAATAGGCAGCAAAGTCAAAGTGAATGTCAACAAGTTCACGAGTATGGTGAACTTCACTGCATGAATAATATATTAATAACACACACACACACACACATATATATATAGAAACACTCGACTGCAACGCTTGTGTGCTGCACTAGATTTCTAGATCACGTGGCACACGTTCATCTAAATAGTGTTTCAGGTGCCACATGGGGCTCCATGTGGACCTTGGAGGACGGAACCGGGGTTCCACACAAATCATGAATCATTCAACGTCCAAGTTTTCATAAACTCCGGTACAAGTGAGAATTTGTTCCCTTTTTCAATGTTAACATAGATTCTCCTTGCAAAGCTTCTAAGATCAACCTCATTTGCATAATTTTGAGCATTCACTGAAAATAGAACAGTTGATAAAGATGGAAGATCATTGAGTTAAAGAATCTCACCCATCTTGTCGTTATCCGTTCTGTGAGCTCCCTTTTGGGCTCGATAGGACGCCTTCCTGATATAAGTTCCACTAGCAGTACGCCAAATGAGTAGACATCACTCTTCTCTGTGAGTTGATAAGTTCTCAGATATTCAGGATCTAAATACCCAGCAGTTCCTTTCACTTGGGTAGAAACATGGGTGGCTCCTGAATCTGTTGCTGCCAAGCGGGCAAACCCAAAATCGGCGACCTTGGCTCGGAGATTTTCAGTGAGGAGAATGTTTGAAGATTTAATGTCTCTGTGGATGATAGGATGGTCTGCACAGGGACAGCCTCATGAATAAGGGTCATGGTACTTAAGGATGATATGATGATCATGACAACCCCACAGATTGGAGACTTCCCATTAATCAAAGACTATTAAAGTAAAACTAAGAGGATGTTGTGATTCCAATTGTGAAAAAACTTTAAGCAGTATGGCGTCAGTAAATGGCCCAAAAGGTCTAATATTAAGCTAGAGTTGTTTGAAGTATCAAGTAGTTGCCATATCAGTTGCAAGTCACAGTGATGGAGGGAGAAAAAAAAACAAAAATCCAAGTTATCTGAGTCAAAGAAATCAGAATCACAGAATTCTGAAGTGGGCGTTCAACCCTATCTTGAAGATTGTGGTAACTGTAAGTAGTACAATTGCCCATGAAGAACTGTGAAAGCATAGTAGGCCATCCTAACTGGTAAGCTTGATATGCAAGTTTACCAAGTAAGAATTTGAAGCAGTGAAATTCTCATTTAATTTGTGGCTTTTTATATATAAGAAGTAGCACAGTAGTCTAGAAGCTGTATATTGTGTATGATGGCCATGCTTGAGGTCACATGGTTGCAGACATGCAGAAAATGTAATATTTTTGGAATCATGTTTAATCAATAAGCACATGATGAATTGAAATGGTTAATGCAACTTTCCCATCACGTGAAAGCATGAAAACAAACAAGTAGCACTAGCTTCAACATAATGGGTGTCATACCCCTATTCTGTTCAATCCCCTATTCATATCTTAAAAACTGAAAATCAAATTTCTGATTTATAAATAGCAAAAATAAACTATAATACCAGAGGTTAACATCATCTTTGGAATAAATTATAATACCATAGGTTAACATCATCTTTTGAACCCATACCTGTATACATATGAAGATACGTGACAGCATGAGCCACATCAATTGCAATATCTAGCCGTGAAGCAAGGTCAAGAGGTTCTCCATGCAGGCCTGTGTTTGTATCAGATCCATCACAACCACCATTCATTTTCACAAAGAAAATGTAAGTGACAACATATATATATATATATATATATATATATATATATATATATATATATATATATATATATAGAACAGGGTTCTGTCCTTCAATAGGCGACGATTGGCATCCTCCAAGGTCTGCGTGGAGCGCCACATGGCACCCAAAACAGTGTTTTGGTGCCACGTGGAGCTCGGGTGCATTGTTTAGAGCATCTTCAAAATAAATAAATAAAACTCATCCACCATTTGTTTTTTGAGCCTTCAAATCTGGAACATTGAAATAAACCAACGTTTGACTTTTTCTTTTTAAAATTTATATTTTAAAAACTGATCTAAACAATGCACCTGTACTCTACGCGGCACCAAAACACTGTTTTGGGTGCCAAGTGGAGCTCCATGTGGACCTTGGAGGATGGAACAGGGGTCATATATATATATATATATATATATATATATATATATATATATATATATATATATATATATATATATTGTGACCTTAAAATATAAAAAAAATATAATAAACAAATAAATCTCCTACCATCAATCACCCTTTCAATGGTTGCTCGGTGGAGTACAGCTTCCAGCATTTACAAATGTACAGTATCAGTAAACCACATAAAGGGTTGATCGATGGTATGAGATTTTATGTGTACCAAAATTGAATACATCAATCAACCCGTTGAATGGTTGAATAGCAGAGTACAATTGTACTCAATAGTAAATAATTCACAGATTATGATAAATTGTGCATTATGTGTATACAGAATTCATTGTACACTATCAGTAAACCACGTAAAGGTTGATTGATGGAATGAGATTTATGTGTAGAATGAATTATGTGCACTTGTGTGTGAATTATTCTTCAAGTCTTACAGTTTGTGTGTGTTTTTGTGTTCTTAAAATCTTACGGTTTACGATTTTAATCTTAAAATCCAACTTGAATCCCAACCCTGCAGTTCAAATCTTACAATTGAATCCGTTTTAAAAGAAATCCTATGATTATTGGGTAAATCTTATGATTCCCGATCTGATCACACAATTCCCCTGAATCTTATTATTTGATTGAAAAATTAAGGAATGACATTTGAGATGATTTCTTGGAGACTCGAAACAGCCCTTTGAAGGATTGAATTGATAAAAGTATAAAGAAGTAAAGGGCGTGACCACTAAAGACTTGAGGGGAAGTAGCAATGAGGACATTAAGAAATGTTGAATGCCAGAGTTTAGCCCTACACCATACCAGAAATGAGTGGAGAAATAAGACTAACAAAGTTATCTCCAAATAAATAGGGCAAGGCAATTATGGTGATGATGATAACAACTTCAGGTTTTGATAGTTAGGGCTCAAATCCAGTCATAGACCTAAAAACATTATAGTTGTATAATAAGGGAAAAGCACCTTATCATTTTCAAAAAAAAATTTCGTGTGTTGGGTCTTACAATACATTTTTTCTCATTTTGCTTGGGGTTTCCAAATATGGGGAATTGTAACAACAGATTCCTCTGATATAGGATATATCGGGGGGTGTGTAATTGTAGACACCCTCATGTATGTGTTGCTTGAGAAGGCAGGAAGGGCAGTGGGCAGGCTGCATCCAATTAATCTGGTGCCCTCTGATATAACCATATATTGTAATTATACTCCTTATTAATAGAGTTGTAGATACCTAATTTTATACCAAATAGTAAAAATATTGTAGTAAACATAACCGCACCAAAAAAAACGATGACTATGAACTTACAATCCAAATGCTCTCTAAGAGTTCCGTTGGGGACGTACTCAACAACAACAATCCTTTCATCGTCTTTCTCCAAATAGCCATAAAACCTAACCAAATTCAAATGCTCAACACGTGCAAAGGTGCGGATTTCGCTTTGAAACTCCACACTCAAATGCTTATCATATACACTCTGCAAAGAAAATCACAAACTCAAACTCCAGTTGACTTAATTTTAATTATTAATAACAATAACAATTTAAATATACAAAAAAAGTAAGAAAATCACCAACTTATCCTCCAATAAGTCTTCTAACCTTCTTTGCCCGTTTAATTGCAACCATTGTGCCATCTTCGAGTCTTCCTTTGTAAACAGTCCCAAATCCTCCTTGTCCAATCTTGAAAGAAGGGGAAAAGTTTCTTGTAGCTTTGAAGATCTCAGCTATGGTGAATTTCGTACCACCGGGTTCCATCTGGCTAGAATTGTACGAACCAGAGTAGATCCCTCTTTTGGAACGCCTCCGATCACTACCGCCAGAACTGTCTGATGCAACTATAAAAAAATAAATGCATATACATAACCAGATCAAATCTCCTTCCAAATGTTTTGAAAATGGAACCAGATAGTCAATTTTTAAGAGGGCTACATCAAATCAAATCACAAAATTGGGTTGTAAATAGCAAGATTTTTTAATTTTTCTTACAAAGTGAATAAAACACAGATTAGTAATATTTCAGCATTCCACTAATATTTTGTTAATTTCTATAATTTCATGGCATTATATTGCAGTAATGAATTATGCAATGGAGCAGGATGAAAGTAAATCACACCAGTCTTAATCTACCACTTCTTTCCTTCTCCATCCAGTCCAAAAAATAATGCAAAAAATTTTAAACCATTAGCAATCATTATGTTACGAACCCAAAGTTAATAAGGAATTAACTTCCCGCTCCACTACTACCTAGGCAATTTTGGAATATTGGCTAGGACCTTAACAAATGGTATCAGAGCCAGCACCACGCCCCGAGTTCGAGTTACAGAAGTGGCGACCTGGGGAAAAGGCTACCTGAGAGCCCTAGAGAGGGGTACTGGAGTAAAAGCCACCACAGTCCCCGAAGGGAAAACCTGAGGAAAGGGGTGCTTGGGGCCCCAAAGGGGGAACTGGAGTAAGAGTCACCACAGAATGGTTAGGATCCACATTAAATTCCTAAACAAGGAAACACCTTCCCGCTCTACTAACGCCTAAGCATTTTTGGAGTATTGGTTAGGACCTAACAGATTAAATTCCTAAACAATTTTGAGTGACTTCCGGACTTCATGCAAAATCTTGCGAAAATGACGATTCTTACTACAGATCTAAACCATAACAAGCAGGAACAGACAACATATTCACAAAAATTTGACCTAATAAATGATTAAACTCCCATTCAATTTCCCTACCATTCAGTATTTATAAATTAGGTCTTTCACATAAAAATCAACAGATCACAACCTAGAAAAGAATAAAAAACAATATTCATAAAAAATTCAGTCCAATCATCTATTTGACTTCAAAATTCTCACAGTTTCGGGAAAATTGGAGATGAGATTACCTGAAGGAGCATTGAATTCGTCGGAATCTCCTACGAATTTCGAGGATTTAGATTCCGGCGGAGAAAAACATGCACCGAATGCTCCGGCCACCGTTCGTGCGGCGATCTTGACCGGATTAAGTCCGGTGCCCGTTTTCCGGCCGGAAGAAGCATCGGAATATGAGGAAGTTTGAGAAAAATCAGATCCGAGGGGAGTTCTCCGGCCGTCGGAGTTAGGTTTCTGGCTCCCGAACGGGTTACTGGGACTGCGCATTGCTCTCAGGGGATTCGAGCCGAAATGACAGTGGTGTAAGGGCAGTAGAAAGTCTTTAAAAAAAATTTATAATTTTCGCAGTGAATCTAACGTACGCCTGTGATGCTCCGTTCGTTAGAGAATGCCACTTACCAAGTTGACATTCAAAATCAACCATGAAGGCGAAGTCAATGCGGCCGAATGGCCGTATCAAAAAAACAAACAAAAACAAAATGCTTTGAAAATACTCCAAGTCAAAATATCGTTTGGTCACGCCCCTCCAAAGGAGTTGGAATTAGGTACTGTCCCGACCACCGCCCGCAGTGCTCGGATCAATCTCCTTATGAGAAAGTACACAGATATGTATGAACACGAAATTAGTGAAATATAATTTTGACCATTTGTCATTGCGAAGGAGATTGACAAAGCACTGCCGCAACTTGGCGTTATTTTTTTTGGAGGTCACACTCTTCAACTTCGCAAAGATTTTTTGTGGGGTGGGGGTATAATTGTTCTCCTCACCCATATTTAAACAACAAAAATGGTGTTCAAATAAATGAGACTTTATCTTACAAAAGTGAAGTGTACTTTATTATTATCATTTGGCCTACATTTGTGATAAGCTAAATTGTTTAAGTGACAATTTATTATTAAAAAATATTTTAGATAAAAAATTATGCTCATAAATAAATGTGAACTATTTGATTGACAAATATCAATCATTCAAATTAAGAACAATGGTTGGTTAGAGTGTACAGATCTGTTGGTTCAATTCTTTCAAAAAATGTGGTTTTTTGCTCATTGTCATTCAATATATAATCTATCAATTTGATAGTGTGACGAACAAGAGAATTGGGTCCATATTTTTTAGCAACAGGGTTAGTCAAGGCATAGTCATTGAGCGGGCATGAGGTACCTGCCTCACTCATGCACAATCAAAGGTGTTTAGGTTAATCTCATGCCCAAATGTTGAACCTTTAAAGATTTGGCATTAAAAAATATCATCTCATTTTCCAAGGGTGGTGGAGGGAGACCAGTGGACGGCCGCCACTGAGGATCAGGTAGGAGACCTTATACTAACCCAATTATAAAGAACGAAATTCTTAGAGAATAAATCTCATGTCGTATCATCTGGAAAAGAAAAAATTAACCAATATTGCTTGAGGTGGTTAAGACATATACATCAAATGTTAGATGAGAAGAATTGAGATACTATAAGTACAAGGAAGAAAGAGGAAAATCAGAAGCACGGAAAAGATCGAGACATAAAAGATTTGATGATCCTTGAGAACCTCAGAGCTGAGAATACATCCACCCCTTCTGATGATCCTTTAACAATAATAAATAATAAAAACCAACCGACTTTTGTAGGATCTGATCTCATTGATGAATCAATACAACCTCCTCGCATGTGTGGACAAAAGAGGATTAGAGCTCCTTCATCATTCTTAGATGATTTTTATGTTCATGTGAGTAAAGAGCTATATAATAACATAGATTTAGATGAAATGAATGATCTATTAGATTATATTGATGCGATCAATTCACAAGAATCCAAAGAATGGTTAGATGCTATGAATAATGAAATTAATTCAATTGAAAATAACAAAGTATGAGAACTATGTGACTTGCCTGATGATTGAGCACTCATAGGTTGCAAATGGTATTAAAAAAGAAATTTAAATATGACGAGTTTATAGAAAAATATAAGAGTACTAGGTTAGTAGTCAAGGGGTTCAATCAAAAAGAGGGAATAGATTATGTTGACACATATTCTCATATAGCAAAATTTATGTCTATAAGGATCATATTAGCGATAGTTGCCCATTTCGATCTTGAACTGTTCCAAATGGACATTAGAACCACATTTCTAAATGGAGAATTAAAGGAAACTATTTATATAAAATAACTCGAAAGTTTCGAGATTAAAAAGCATGAGGATAAGGTGTATAAGTTGAAAAAATTCTTATATGAGTTAAAACAGTCCTCACGTCAGTAGTACCTGACTTTTCATAATACAATCCTTAAAATAAGATATGTAGTTAATCAATTTGATCATTGTGTATATATATTGAAAAGTGAGAGTACTTTCACAAAATGTCTTTATACGTAGATGACATTCTTATAGTTGGAAATGATTGAAATCATGGATGAGTTCTCAATTTGAGATGAAAGACATGAGAGAGACATCATTTATTTTAGGTATAAAAATAATTAGAGATAGAGAAGCTAAAATATTATATCTAAGTTAAGAAAGATACATATAAACTATTTTAAAATGATTTAATATGGACAACTCATATCCTGTGTCAACTCTCATAGAAAAAATATTAAAATTAAGTACAAATCATAGTCCATCATATGGACAAAATAAATTAAATGTTCCTCATGCTCAAGCTGTTGGGAGCTTGAAGTATGCTATGATGTGTACTAGACCCGAGTTAGTTTTGCAATAAGTGTGGTTAGTAGATACCAAAGTAACCCGGGTCTTAAACACTGGTAAGCAGTAAAACGAATATTAAAATACTTAAAATGGACAGAACATCTTAAACTATGTTTTCAAGCTAATGAACTTAAGGTTCAAGACTATTCGGATGCTGGGGATAAGGATGACGAAATATCTACCTCAACTCATATTTTTCTCTTTGGAGGTGGTATTGTTTCTTGGTCTATAATTGTGTTATCCGTCATACTCAGAAAGTTGAGTATTTAGCGTGTAGTATTGTTTGTACTTATGTCATCTGGATAAAACGCTTCATAGCTGATATAAAGCTAGATATAGCAAACGAGCCTGTGCGCATATTTTGTGATAATAAACTGCAATTAGATTGATTGAAAGTGAGTCAAATAGCTTAAAAGGTAAGCAAATTGAAGTGCATTATCACTATAATCAAGATGTAGTTGAGAAAGATGAAGTGAATGTGAGTTATTTACCTTCAAGCGATATGATTGTTGACCCTCGACTAAAAGTCTTAGTGCGGATATTTTTTCAAAGCATGCTAGCTTAATAGAACTCAGAGACTCATGAATCATGAAAATATAAAACACTTATTATTTTATCATGAAGAACACATCTGTTTTTAAGCTTGAAAAATCTCATGATATAAATTTTAGTTGTGAAGGACATATCTCCCAAGAGCGTGAAAAACTTTATAATTGAAAATACTTTCATAAAATGTGCATTAAAAATAGTGGGAGAAAATATTATATATTTTTAATGACTTTCATGACCAAGTGGGAGATGTTGACACATGTAGCTATGTAGCCGTTGTGTATTACTTTAGTGGGAAACATAATCCTAGCCATGTAGCCATTATGCGATGTTTTTAATGAGAAACAGAGTCCTGTTTACTCGAGACACTTTCGATATACGCCAGATTAATAGGAGAAATAGTTTCTTTATAACGTTGAGTAATCCAAACGTTAAAAGATCTCTTTCACACCCATAAAAAAGGGGTTACTGCCGCCTACCAGACATATCTCAAAAAATATATTATTAAAGCAGTAAGGTGTACATCCGTTCATGGAAAACACTCGCGTTAATGGCGATCTCCAGTCTCGCGACAAATTTCGTATTGATCTGACTCACATCCGACAAAAGTGCTTTTGTTCTTTCAAGATTGAGGAGTTGCAAAAAAATTAGTATTGACTCGAAATGAGTGTGAATAAGACTCCTTAATCCGATAAAAAATATATGTGATAAGGCTATGGTGATGATGAGAACCACCAAGATTAACAACGAATAAAAATTGGATAGTAAACAGGTAAAGATAAAATATGATCATCATAAATTACCATATGGAGAAAGTCAAGAAGCCATTATTTCTTTCCTACGCCTCCTGGCACACACAATAACCAATCTTGCTCATCCACTTTTTATTTATGATTAGTTACTTTAATTGGAAATTCCTAACCAAAGTTATATGAATGGTCACCTTTGATCACATTTTTAATGGTCGATGACCCAACTTTTTTGGATGGTACTTGATCAATCCTGTCCAAGTTGTTATGACACTCGATCCTCGTGATAAGTGTCACATAGTGCTCAAATAATCTTGACACAATCCTAAAGATTGCATCCGGATGCATAGTCCCGGGCCTCTCACCCCTCCACTACAATAAGTAAGATTATTAGCGGCAATTTTTTTTAATAAAATCCTCCTGCTACAAAAAATTGCCTTAATAACAAGTGCGGCTGAAATATCTTATTTTTGTAGTGCCCTCTTTCTATCTATCTATATATATATATATATATATATATATATATAAACCTGCGACTTTAGCTTACAATGTTGTCAACCACCCTCTAAAGGATGCTTTAATTGCAATATTCAAACCAACCACTGCAAAAGATCACCAAGGCGCAAGTTATCAAACGCCTTGTGAATCTTTGTGGTCATCTTTTACGCTTAAACTTATGATTAGAAAATTAAGAGACCTACTCCACTCACCCGCTCGTCTCATCAAATGAAAAGTTTGAAAGTTTCTTAAAGGCTATTGCATGTCAAAATCTGTCATATAAATATATTTGGGCCTTTGAAATCAATGCATGTGCTAACTTTTCATGGTGACAGATCAGGTTGAATAGATCCAAATCTATTCAGATTGGTGATAGCTCATTAACCCACTATTTAAATACAAAATTTGAAATTTTCACTGTATGAGTAATCAGCGGGCAACTAAAGGTTCCATTATAATAATTATTTTTTGGATGGGTAACGCTACCGTTACATTCACCACACGAAAATGATAACCTGAATTTTTAGCCATAGACTCCTTCAAAAGCTGACTTATAATGCCTCTTTTTACCTGATTATAATCCTAAATTTACAAATAAGAGTTTGTATTAAGTCCACGTGCCATGTATATGCCTGACTAATCTCAATTGTCTATGCAGGCAAAACTTGAAAGTGTACTTGCTGTTAAAGTTTAGTCCCATATTCATATCTAGTATATAGTAGCCTTGTCTTTTCTATTATAATATGGTTGGCCTCTTTACTCATAAACAATTGGTTTTAAAATGCATACCTAAATTTAATAAATGACTATCATGCAAACCTAATATATCATTAATTTTAGATGACTTTTGATCCTTTTAAAGAAGACAAGATATGTCCTCTATAATAAATGACTATCATGTAAATTCAACATACCATTAATTTTATATGACTTTTGACCGCTCTAAATAAGACGAGATTATCTCTTGATTGCACCAGAATATGTAGTGCAGGCGGCTGATGTGGCGCGATGTGATTCGCTACACCAACATGCATTAATTTAGCCTTATTGCACTTGCAGCCAATTACATCCTGTCACATCAATTGCCTATATTTTGTCTACATAAAATCTGTCCTCCTAGTGACACTGTCCATGTCCACATAATACATATTCTAGTCGGAAATAGGTGGCTTCATTATTTTTTTAGTGGAATCGTGGGAGTAAATTTCTCAACGAGTTGGTAAATCGTGCGTGAGCCACATCGCGAGAATAGGGGGGACATTGTGCCCCCCATAGACTTTGAGATGCACACGGATCTAGAGGCCCTAAAAGTGTGCGTGCTTCTCAAAATCTGCCACAAGCGGCACTGCCCTCTTATACTATGTTTTGATATGTTTATAGACCATATCAATGCAAGTCTCCATCAATCTCCACCATTAAACCCTAATCAATTAATTTATGAGTTTGTCTTTGATAGGTGATACGATCATCATGGGCAGAAAGGACCACACATCCACTTGAGTGAGTGACATGCACAGATTTTCAGTGAATAGAAATCTGTGTACATTTCCCAATAAAGTGGACGTGTGGTTGGCCTTTTGTGCCCATGGTGGTCGCCCATGATGACCACAAGCTCTTAATTTATTCTTCCATTTTTTAGGACACATATCATACATTCATACCTCATCCATCAATAGGAAGCAGGGAATCAAATTAATGGAGAAACAAACGTTATGACCTTTTCTTGTCCTAGCTGTTCTTTATAGACGTCATTAATTCTTAGGTACGGTAATCAGCACATTTAATAATTTTAAAAATATGTTTGATTAAATTGAAGGTAACTCCCCTTAAAATGTGCCACAGGCAATCGTTGAAGGAGATTATATATTTTAGGCCGCTAAGTCAACGGGTCATAATCCAAGATAACATCCTGTAACCTGTTTTATCCTGTACTCCTTGATAATTCTTGTATAGTAAGATTTTATACAAAATTTATATATTCGGCCATTCTATCCTCCTCTCTATCCACAAAATTGAGAGTCTAAGCAGATTTTATTTGCTCTTATAAAGAGTTAGTAGAGAGCATGGAAATTGTTGCTATGACAGTTAAATCCTTTTTTGCAAGAAATTAGAAAAGATAATGAGAATCAACTAAAGCTGATGGACTCTATTATGACAGAGGCTAGCAAAAAATTATGTCATACATAATCATACTATTTTCTAGGGTTACATGCTCAGCTCCAAGGGATGCCGAACCGAGAACAAGTTTTGAGGTTTGTTTTGCTATGATCCTATAATAATCCCAAAACGGGTCGGGAAATATGGGTGGGTATTCAAGCCTATATCAAGAACAAAATTGGGGAGGGGCCTTAAGCCTATGTCAATAAAATTAAGGGCGATTTACTTAAAAAGGCCCTGTGTCATTTTTGATCACCTAGTAGTCAGGTGCTAATATTTTTAACCCATGAGCGCCCCAGCACCTTATGAACGGGCATGTAAGCCGTTTGTGCAGGGTATAATGGCATTTTTACCCTTAATATATATACCCTTAAAATAGCTTTTGTTCTCAATTTGTGTACATGTTGTGTGTCTTCTCGCACTTCAAGTGGCGGAGAAGAAGCCCCTGTGCGGAAGTTTGGAGAAGACGAATCAGAGGCGGCAGTTTTCGGTCGTCTGGAGGAGAAATGCTCAGAAAAGGGTGTTGCTATTTCTTCTACCTCCACCTCTTCTTCTTCTTCTTCTTGATTTCTTTTGGAGAAGATGAACCAGAGGAACCAGAGGGCAGAAGTTTTGGAGAAGATGAACCATTATTTGTGTTGCTATTTCTTCTACCTCCACTTCTTCTTCTTCTTCTTCTATTCTTCTTGATTTATTTTGGAGAAGATGAATAAGAGTAACTAGAGGGCTGAAGTTGGAGAAGACGAAGCAGAGGACGGCAATTTTTGGTCATCTAAAGGAGAAAGAGTAAGAGCCCTTTAACTGGGGGCAGTTTCGGCATAAGGAAGGGGTCGTGGATGCTAAACGGTGGTGTAAACTCGTATTAGGGCATTCTAGCGTAATTAAAAATAAAAAGATCGGATTTCGTGATAAAATACTTGCAGGGGCGTCATGCGCAAGCCTCTTTTTAGTACAAAGCCCTAAAATTAATCCCTTTCATTTCATCCAAGACAACTCCACCTTCTCCTAGTATGATAGAACCCCCTGCTCCCATTATAATAGTAAGGCTATTCAAATGCCCAACGAATCTCATGCAAGCCACTTTATAATATTTTTTTAAAAATACATGATAAATAGTTGTATGCCCACCAAAATGAGATAACTTTATCTACCCTAGCTAATTAATCGGAATGTGGGTCACGTATGACGATCCATCCTTGTTTTTTTATTTTATATTTTTTTTTTCCTAGAAATGCCTTCACTCCCATTGTATAACGAGTATTTTACGATTTACACACCTTGCAGGACATCTTGTTATCGTAGACAACATTCGATTCCATGACCTGTTAATAATAAACCAAAGTTCCCTACCCAAGGTAACAAAATCGGTATCGGACTCGGGTATCGCTCCTAGAAGGACCGATACGTATTAACCTATTTAAAAGAAAAAATAGAAAAGAAAGTATAGGTCTCGGCCAATATCAGATACGTTTCGGTCAATACTCGATACGTAATAGCCGAGATGGGCCCGTATCGGCCGATACCGATACTGATACCGAGTTAGGATGCTGATACGTATCGACGACGATATGTATCGGTTTGCCGAGAAACCGATACGTATCAGTATCGGCCAATTTATGATACCATGCCCCTACCAACTGCGCCAACCCCTGGCGGCAAACCATCCAATTACAATCTCGTATTCAAACCGAACAAATCACCGAATGAAGTAACATTACTTTTTCCTTATAAAACATTCTATGATTAAGACTGTCGATGAGCCACATCGGCGCATCCTTTGAGGTCAGCCACGAAAAACTACAGGCTAGGGCTCTCAATGGGCCGGATTAGGGTCGGGCCGGGGTTCAATCCGACCCTAACCTACTCGAGCCGGGTTCCCAAAATTTTCAGTCCGACCCTAATCCGGGCTGGGATGTACTCAATCCAAGCCCGGCCCGGGCTCGACCCCTACCTGGCCGGGCCGGGCTTGGGATTTTTTCCGAGTTTTTTTTCGGTTGTTTTTTTCTAATAAAATTTGGTTGGACTATTTTTTGGGGGTTATTTTTTTGGCCATTTTTTCTAATAAAATTTGGTTCGGTTTGAGCTATTTTTTTCTCTAATAAGAGTTTGAAGAAGGTTAAAATTTTAATTAAATTAATTATATTAACATTATAAAGGCTCAGGTACATTCTTTTATTCAAATATTTCATTTTAGTTTATTGCACAATGGTTATAACGAACAACAGTTGCTTGAAAGGACAACGGTTGCACAATGATTATAATGGACAACAGTTAATCTCAAGGCCTTTAAGTAAATTATATGTAATTAAAAGAAATTTTTTTTTATAACTTTAAAAGATATATATATATATATATATATATATATATATATATATATATATATATATATATATTCAGGCTGGGTGCAGGCCGAGTTTTGGAACACAAGCCCGAGCTGGGTTGATCCGGTTTGCAACTAGGGGTGTATTCGGTTCGATTTGGTCGGTTTTGGACCAAAATCACAAACCAAACTGGTCCTAATCGATTTTAAGATTTTCAAACCAAACTAAACCGTCCACCTCTTAAACCAAACCAACCCGATTCAATTCGGTTCGGTTTGGTTCGGTTAGTTTCGATTTTCCTATAAGTTTTACTTGCACATCAAAATTTTCTCAACTTCTCAATTCCTATAAGTTCTACTTTACCGCTTTATGATTTAGGAGTAGGCTAAAGACAAGGGTAAAAAATATGCATTTTACTTAAATGCCCTTTAAAATTAATCAAAATCTCCACATATATATATATATATATATATATATATATATATATATATATATATATATATATATATATATAATTGCTTACAAACTACATTCGGCTCGGCTTGGTTTGGTTTTGGCTTAGGGAGGCTTGGAACCGAAACCCAACCAAACTTTTCGATTTCCTTTTTTCCAAATCAAACCCAAATCGGTACCCATCCAAACCGGACCAAACCCGGCGGTTCCGTTCGGTTTGATTGGTTTGGTCGTTTTGGTCCAAGAAATGCACGACTCTAGTTGCAGCATGTTTAGCTCGATTTGGATACCAGTCGGGTCGGATTTGCTTGATAGAAAATATCATCTTTTTAGGGCTACGTGCGGGCTAAAATCTGGCCTGACCCGACCCATTGAGAGCCCTAGCCACTACTGGTAAATGCTCAATGGCTTGAAGCTCGAAAGCCCGACACGACCAATGTATCTACATATAGTTATGTAATTACTAATAAGTAGTATTTTAATAGTGCATAAAAGAAAGTGTGATTTGCTATTGTTAAAATACTTAAACTAAGATTGTGAAATAACAATAAACCTATTAAATGATAAAGTGAAAAATGAATTAAGTAAAATACTTAATTCAAAGATAATATAAAAAAAAAAAAAAAATACTTAATAAAGTCAAGCTGGACCCATACGGCTCAACTTGGACTAGCCCTAGTTAGCCCATTGATAGCCCCAACTACAATGATTAAGGTTGTGTATGGCATACACTACAAATAAAAAGATTATTAGCGGCAGTTTTTTGCAACCAAAAATTGCCACTATTAACAAAAAAACTCTTGAAGGCACTACAAAAAATAGGACTATTAGTGGCAGTTTTTCTTAATAAAAAACTGCCGCTATTAGCCCTGTCGCTACAAAAAATTGCCGCTATGATTTTTGTAACGGCAGTTTTTTGTAGCGACAGGACTAATAGCGGCAGTTTTTATTAAAAAAAACTCTCGCTAATAGTCTTATTTTTTGTAGTGAGGCTTTTAGGACTATTAGCGACAATTTTTTTTGTTAGTAGTAGTAGTTTTTGGCTACCGCTATTAGTCTTATTTTTTGTAGTGATAGCTCTCTGTTACCCTCTGCCATAGAAGTGTTGTGCAGAAGCTCACAAGTTAACCAACGATTTCATGATGAACGATCAAATAAAAACACAAAAATAGAAGAAAATATTTACGTGATTCGGTAATATGCTTACGTCCACGAGCAGCGATAATCCACTATTTTGATGATCACAAAAGAATATATGCAAGAAAACTCAAGTCTCACCAAAGCTCTCCATAAAACCTTAGATAAGTTTTCTTAAGCTTTACAATGATATCTATATTCTATAATTTTCCCAAGAGCTTTCCCTTTATATATAAGACACAAATCCTACTTCTGATTTAAGAGAAACTAACCCTTATATAGAGTTTGAATGTAACTGGGTCATTGTCAGTTAGAGTCAAATTACAATTCAACTTTCAGGTTAGAGCCAACCTCCAAGTTAGAGTCCAACTACAATTCAAACTCTCCAAGTTAGATTCTAACTACAATTCAAACTCTAAGTTAGAGTCAAATAATAATTTCCCACCTGACTCTAAGCTTCACTATGTAATTAGAGTCAACCTCCGGGTTAAAATTCAATTACAATTCAAATTCCAAGTTAGAGTCCAACAACAATTCTCCACTTGAGTTTAAGTTTCACCATATAGTTAGAGTTCAATTATAATTCAAACTTCAAGTTAGAGTCAAACAACAATTCTCTACCTGACTCTAAGATTTGTTATATAGTGAGAGTCAACCTCCAAGTTAGAATCCAACCTACAAGTTAAAGTCCAAGTTAGAATCCAACCTACAATTCAAACTCCAAGTTAGAGTCAAGCAATAAGAAGTGTTTACATGCTTTAGCATGTTTTTATCCTCTTTGCTAATATCCTACTGTCACGGGGTCACTCTTCTAGCAGTGTCAGCCTGTGTGGCACTTAACGCCCGCTGTGCTAAGTCAGCCTATTTATCTCAAATGAGGCACGCGATGCGGATTCCCAGATGCTACAAAGGGTGGAAGGCTTATCCCACTCAAGCTTCACCTCAACCTCTACGTTCGGACATCGCCCTGCGAAGCAACGCAGCAGGTTAGAGCTGGCAACGATGATTATTAAGGCAACAGACAACGATGATCGTAAGGCAACATGCAACGACGATAGATATAGCGATAAGCAGCGATGAGCATATACCGAGCCCCCTCTGGGCTAGAACCCGCACCTCGAAGGTGGTTGGGAACCACCAACGCGATGCCCCTAGTACACGACGTAGCTAGGACGATCACGCACCAAGCGTGACCCGGATGCACGCACATAAGCCCACGAGACTAGTGCACGTGTAGGGTCGGGGGACCCCAACTCATGTTCCCCTATATAAGGGTAAAATAGTAATTCAGGCGAAATGGCGAGATGACCTTAAACCCTTTAGTTTGTCATACTTTACTATTCACCCCGCAACGCCAGCCCAACTGACCAAGTCGCGTCCATGTCGCGACAGTATCGCGACAAAGTCTTCACCCTCCACCCCAACGTGTCGCGACGCCATCGTGGCTCAGCCCAATACATACGATGCCGCCCTCATGGCCTTAACGCACCAGTCATACTCAAAACTTAGAGAGGAAAAGTGGCCCTACGGCTGACCCGGATGGCCACGCCGCGTGCCCCCGTCACACTGCTCTCTGCTTTAGCCGGTACTCATTCTCATTAATAATTTCTTGCATAGCAAGATTTATTTGTTCAATAGTTTTACCCTCCTCTCTATTTACTCTTTGAGCAAATTTTATATATTTTAATATAGAGTTATTAGAAAATATGGAGGTTATTGTTAGAGCAGGTAAATTCTCATTTGCAGGAAATTAAGAAAGAAAATAATAACCTACTAAAACAAATGTACTCGGGAGCTAATAAAAAACTATGCCATACACCACTTAAATGGAACAAAAATGAGCTAGCATAAAGATGGTAGCTTCGTTGATTTCGTCGTCTTACCTAACTTTAGGTTAAATGTGACGTCTAATTCCATGTTGTAGCAGCCATGCTATCATTTAGACTTTTAGCCTATGGTAATTTTGTGAATTTTTTAATAAAGAAAAGAAGCTTGGTCTCCATTATATTGATTATTTATTTTTGTAATTTAATAACGATTCAGAGGTGACGAGAATTGAGAAGACTCGATCAGCAATTGAGGGGCTACCTAAAAGTTGAGTTGGTGCATACCGCGTGGGCATGCTCTGCCTCGCGTGCGTGCTCTGTACATAGTGGACTTTGATACTATACGACATTTATATGTATTAGGTTAGCTCCTTCCCTCATACAATATACACCCCTTATTGGATATAAGGTCAAATATCGGACAATCTTAACTTATATCAAGTCATATCAAATGGCCAATATGATCCCAATAGGTATTGGCTATAATATCGAAAATACCCAATTAAGTATTAGCCATAATATTGCGCACACCTTATAATATCGAAAATACGCTATATGTATCAGCCATAATAATGTGCACACCATATGGATATAAGCTGTGCACAATACGCCAATTTGAAGTTACTTGGTAACCAGCCCTACTCGTCATTTAGCTTATAGATAAACTCGATTCCAATGAAAAAAGTAAAACTTGAGACTGAAGATTTTTATCTAGGCTTAAGTATGAAAAAGCTCAAATTTTTTTATTTCTTTACTGTACAGGGAAAGTGTTATATTTATTTACCTAACAGGGTCATTCTCTCTAACCATTTTGCATATTTAGTGAGTATGGTCAAGGTACAGGAGATGCACCTCAATTTTGCTTCAGTTTAAAAAATCAGTAGGACAAAATTACCCTCTACTTATTACACATTTGTTTTAAGACTTTTAAATATTTTTTACATCATCATAGTATCTCTTATTCCTATAACGACTGGTTAGTCCAAAATGAGATCAAACAGACTCATTTTAAGACCAGTCGTCATTATAATGTAACAGATCAATATTATAAAGATGAGACTAATCACAGTACACATTATACGTCTTATCTTTATAAGACCGATTAGTCTCATTAGAGACTAATCCATCTTATTAATATCATTAGACAACAGACATTAGTAGCACTAGACAACAAGACTGGTCTTATTGATATCTTTACAAGACAGTAGGCATCAAACAATAGAACAATAATAGATACTTTTTTACATTAAATATCATTTAAGTAAATAGTTTTATTCTTTCTTTTTCATTATGTCTAATATAAATAAGAGAATACCCACATATGAGCTCAATAAAAATAATTTCAAATTAAAAAAAGTTAACTTTCAAATTTAAGAATAAAATTTAAATTTTTATGATTTGATCAAAATCTCAAATGTCAACTTTTTTCCGGACTTTTAAAGCTTATAAATTTTATCATATCAAAATAGCGTTAAACACACAAAAGCCTAGTAAAAAAACATATCACATCTTAACTTTCAAATTAGAGATAATATTCAAGGAACAAGTCAAATTCTAAATCCTTTCTGGAAGTCAAGATGTGTGTCACGCCCCAAAATTCTATACACCGCGAACTTCGGAGCGTGAGCAAATTTAATAATCAAAACAGAACTAAGGTGAAACAAAACACGCAATTGGATATTTCATTCATGGTTACAAAAATAAGGGTACATCATTGTTACAATTCCGTGTTCATTGTGAATATAATTACAATTTCAAAAGTCCCCTACAACCAACTCGAAATCTGACTAACTCCTTGGCTCTAATTTAGGTCCTCCAACGTCTCCTCTTGAGAAGTCTGATTATTAACTTGATCCGCCGCTGCTATGTTAACAACGGGAGTGAGATAAACTCAACAAGTGGCCCCCTAATAATATCTAGTAAACTACGTCTTAATAACAGGATGAAAGACAATTCATAGGTGATCATTCCATCAATTTCAACAGGAGTTGTATATATATAAACAGTTTCACCAACTCTTCTCAATACATTGCATGTGCACTATCATCAAATATGAATGAGGTGTATGTGCCAAAAACATGAAGTTTTTCTTTGAAAGGGAAACAAAAGAAAAATAACTTAACATCAGTGGCTACACGCTTATAAGTATAGGTTCTACTACTATAGTATCGGATCCATGGTACAGCCACATGTGACTCCTTTTGGACTTCACCTCCGTCCAGGTGGTCCTTACCTTATCACATTACATGTCTAACTTTCACGCCTTACCATGACAGGTAGGTAGGCAATACGTACTTCGTAATCGGAAGCAATAATACGGACATTCGTCCTAAACCCATGCCTGCCCGATGGGAGGATCCACACAAGAAATATCATATATTTATATCAATGCACAATGTATGCAGTGGAAAATCATGTATTCAATGATTGATGCCTTCCGTAATCAAGATGGTATTTCATAATGTTTTTCGAAATGAAGTATAAGCTATGATCAGTCTGCTTTCACAATCATTTTCTCTTTCAACCAGTTTATGATAATTCATGCGATACCTATGCTTACTCATGTGCTCAATTAGAAGACATGCTACCAAGAATCAACTACGATTTACTTCATGTCGGAATTTGAATTAACAATCACAATTATGTAGAGATAAATGAACAAGTCCTTACATGATTATTCTAGCATATTTATAATATCATCACTCAATAATGTTTCACAGATGTATCACACTACCTAAGGGTTTCAATTCATAATTATAGGGTTGCGCGTAATCGCGTATATATATATACTATTTACTTAGTACTAATTTACTTAATCAGAATCGAGTGATAAGGGTAGGTCACTTGTCTTGATGCGCGCCTCCTTAGTGATTGCGGTGGGAGTGGTTGGAGTTCGGATCGCTCGACGTGTTGCCTGCATGAGAACGATGGTGTGTTAGCGCTACGCGATGACTAGATGAAAGCGTTGAATGACTACGTAAGGATTATGAGTTAGGGTTGAGTTGGTTCACGGAAGGGTTAGCCGATAGGGTATCGACTGAGATGGGTCGAGTTTCATAATAAATAAAAGATATTTTATAATACTATGGCTGATATGCAAACTGATATACAAATATTTTTCTAACCTATTTTATACTTGATTAAAGGCCCAAAATGTTACTAACAGTATATGGACTGTAAACCCCTATATCATTTATAGTAAAAATAAATAAATAAAAGGATAGGTCTTTAAAATATAGAGGATGTAATATATATATATATATATATATATATATATATATATATACAGGTTCATATTATATAAGTGTATATAAAAACAGAAAATACAATGAAATAAGGAGGTTTTTAAGGTCACTGTCCTCAGTCAAGGTAGAGAAAAAATGAGGTCTGGCTTTTATAATTGATATATTATTAAGGAATAAAAGGCATTTTGATGTTGCTGATCTTGACAAAAATCAAGATGGGGGTGGTTGTCGGCTAATGGTAATACGGGAGGAAGAAGAAGAGGTTTGGCAGGGAAGGAAGGGAAAACACAGAAAAAAGGAGGTAGATTTCATCGTCGGTTTCGACATTGCCGTCGACGGGAAATGGCGCCGATCGCAATTGCGATGGTGAACGATAGTCGCGAGAGTGTGTCCAGTAATGGCAATCACGCGAGCGTCGAAATGGACGATAGTGATCGTTTTGATAATTATCGCCGGAGATCGAGCCGGCCACAAAAGAAAACAGAAGATGGGGAAGAGTAGAGGGAGAAGAAGAAGAAAAAGATGGAGAAGAAGAAGGCCTTATCAGTTGAATAGTTGGTGGAGAGGAAGGAGTTGATTCCTATTTATAGCCAAAAAGGGGAAGGGCGGTGGCGTGAAGATGGTGCTGTCGTGCACAGGGGCCTCTCGCCGGACGGCGCCGGACAATAGGCCATGCTGAGCTTTATGCCGATTCAGCGGAGTTCTCACCTCAGCTTCTGGGTCAACTGATGGGGGTAGGTGGGAGAAGATTTGGGTGATAAGCGACAATAGAAAGAAGGAGGTTATAGTGGTTTTAGGTTGGGTCTGGCCTGGGCCTAGTTCGGGCCAGGAGATGGGTCGGGTTAGTCTGACCTGGGTCCTCACAATGTGAGATTTAGTCTTGTTATGAGATGGAACTGTCTCAAAATGAAGGTGAGGTAGCCAGAAAATAAAAACTTAAGCATAATTAAATATAAGGGAAATTTCATCAGACAAAACTTAAGTTAGAATAACACACATTCCAAAACTGTTGAAGACTATCTCTAACCTAACCTAAATTAAGTTAGAATAACACACATTCCAAAACTGAAACAAGATTGCAACTATCTCTAACCTAAATAAAAGAGGTATGCATATCGAGCAAATATGTTATTTCTGCAGCATCAAAGATGAAGATTCCAATCATCTGTTCTTTCTCTCAGAAAATTTGGCCAGTTTGGTGCAAGTTCTTTAAAGCCTTTGATATTGATACATGCCTTCATTACAATATTGTTTCGGAACTTTCCAGTTGGGAGAAATTTTGTTGCCTGAGTCAGGTGTAAGGGTCATCAGTTTCATGAACATAATTTGATCTGTGAAAGCATTATGTCTGTGTGCAACTAGGCTATAGTGGGAGGTATTGGTGATTCATTGCTATTCAATATCAAAAAGTTTGAAGCAGAGCAGCTGTTACAATTTCTTCATTCTCTATAGTTGGGGGTCTTTGTACGATAATTGGAACAAGGTCCTATTATCGGGGGATTCTTTTGTTACTTCTTTTTTAGGTTGTTGTTTTGGAGGTTTTTTTCGGGACATTTCGGTTTCCTCCTGATATAGGTTTTCTCCCATTTCTCGAGGGTTTCCTATATCGCCCAAGTATCTATCCTGATTTTTTTCGAGAAATCCGATTTTTCAGATAGCAATGCTTTGTGCTTTCTAATGTTTTGCTTCGGCCCTCCAAGAATTTATAAAAGGTTTTTTTACTTTTATAATATAACCAATTTAAATTAATAATAATAATAATAATAATAATAATAACAATTATTGAAAGTTTTAAAATGCACACGAGTTTTGAGTTGAGACTCAATATTTTATTTTTATTTTTTGAAGTATATATCTTGACTTTATTATGTATGAGTAAAAGGTGGCATGTATAGTAAATACCATATAGGTATTGACCCTATACGGTAAAAAAATACCTTTAAGCTTCATGACCCTCAACAAAATTAAGCATGTTTAAAAAAAAGTTTCGGGTATCTATATTTAGCCCACCACCTTACCTGTGGGTGCCTATGCTAAAACCTGTTGATCGCCTTAAATCAGACAATTGTGAATGTTTTTCATTCCGATTTTCGACACAATGAATCTTGAGATCACGAATGTGCCATCAGACGGTCAAGGTTTTGATTTCACCATGCACATATCCCAAAAAAGTAGTCCTAAAATCATATGACATACATCACGCTCAAATGTAATTGGATATAAAATTACATGGCATGCATCACGTTCAAACATAATTTTGTTTGGGGATTTGTGCCATGTGGAATAAAAAACTAACTGTCTGATGGTATGCTCAGAGTCTCACACTACAAAAAATAAGACTATTAGCGGCATTTTTTTGCACAACCTATTAAGACTATTAGCGGCAGTTTTTTTGTTAATAGCGGCAATTTATGGCTGCCACTAATAGTCTTATTTTTTGTAGTGTCAAGATTCATTATGTTGAAGATTTGGGTGAAAAACAATCTCCATCATCTAATTCGAAGTAGTCAATGGGTTTTAGTTGTAGGTGATGCCCTCAGTAATGCGAAGAGAGGGACGAAATGGCTACCTCTATTTGTGCCCACCATTTCTTGAAAGCGCTGACCTACTGAAAGCACCCAATTATGAGTGAATCTTTTACTGGTGGGCACCCGCTTAATATTTAATTATTTTTTCGTATCCTACCTGAAAGCACCCATATGAAGAGAGCACACACACCCATCGAGAGCACCCTCCATCCTTCTTCTTCTTCTCTGGTAGCTGCTCGACAGCATCATCGAATCACCATTTCTTCTTCTTCTTCTCCCTTTTCTTTTCTTCTTCTTCTTTTCCGGCGACTCTTCTTCTTATCCGGAAACTTGCAACAACGAAGACATCACCCTAAAAAACAAAAAAGAAAACTTAAGAAACCTTTAAAAAATCCTAAACGTTTGAGTGTTTTTTAGGTTTTAGGATTTTTTGTTAGGGTTTTTCTTCTCTGACGACTATAACAACGAAGACATCACCCTAAACCTTAAACCAAACCTGATAAACCCCCCCAAAAAAAATCACCAAAGAAACCCTAAAAAAACTTTAAACTTACGAATTTTTTTAGGTTTTAGAGTTTGTGTTAGGATTTCTTCTTTCCTTTTTAAGTTTTTTAGGTTTTCATCGTAGGTGAGGAAGAAGGAGAAGACTAAGAACACAAAGTTCGGTGATTCTACGAAGTAAAAATAGGTGGGTGCCTACAAAACAAAAGAAAACTTAGTGTTTTTTTTTGGCACATGAGAATGTGGGCGCTTTCAATAAAGTGGTAGGGGCCAATAGAGGTACCCGTACGAGTAAGGGTAGCTTTGTTCACACTCATGCGTTCTCTGAAAGCGCCTAAGTCCCAGACCCCTTAAAAATCATTGATTGCTTTGGACCAGATGTTGGAGATCATGTTTCACCCCGTTCTTCCACACAATGGATCTTGAGATCATGGTGCACCTATCCGACGGTCAATTTTTGATTCCATGTGTCACAGATCCCCCAAAAATGGCTCTTCAATTTTACGGCACACATCACTCTCAAACATGATTTTAGGGTCATTTTGGAGGAATTTGGGACACATGGAATAAAAAATTGACCGTCTAATAGGTGCACCATGATCTCAAGATCCATTGTGTGGAAGATTGGCATGAAAAACGATCTCTATCAACTAATCCGAAACAATCAACAATTTTTAAGGGGTTTGGGACGTATGCGCTCTCAGAGAACGCGTGGGCGCGAAGAGAGCTACCCTACGAATAATCTTGGTTTTCAAACTAAGTGCAACAACAGAAATGGAGCGTGCAAGTAATGCCCCTCCCCCCGACTGCAAATTCTTTTTCTTCAATGCTTTCTTCCTCCTGGGTGCCTCTATTCTTCTCAAGTTCTTATAGAGGGGACAATACTTGTACCCCAAATATAGGGCACTTTAGAAAATCGGGATCCATTTTAAAATGTTTCAGCACTATACACTATTCAGAATAGTTTTGGGTTTTGATTCTCAAGGTAATTCGAGCCCAAGATAATTTTTGGTAAATGTGATTTTGCTTTATTATCCTTGTATAATATTATGTTTGTGCCATTCGTCCCAATACAGACCCTAGTCCAACGAAGAAGAAAGAAAAAATAGATCGCCCATGCGTAGGTGAGAGCGATCTTCCATTCGAGCGTTTGAAGATATTAATCATCAAAGTTGCTTTGCTCAAAGGAACCTTGCAAGTGCAATACTTCTTGACATCATTGCTCACTCGGATTTTATGATCATCCCTTTCATCGGATCCCTCTGGTTTCATTCTCATCATCAGCTTTGCCATCTCCTCTATAGAACCCATTTGAAAACCTAAATTTGCAATAATCGATTTGAATTCCAATCCTTTTTTTTGGAATTCAATCTATTGTTGGTATTATTTTTACCTAAATCTTCCAAATAACCCACTTGAATCTGGTTCCGTTTTATCAATTATTATTATTTTTGAAAGGAAGTTATATTAAAAAACAAAGAAGAAGGACAAAGAGCGGAGATTTGTGAGGGGGAAATCAACCTCAAAACAAACCAGCCCTGAGCAAACCCAAAGCCCATACAAAATCCATACAAGCCCAGAAAAACCCAAAACCAATAGATTTGAAAAGGGAAAAGGGAGTTGATTCCTCTAGCTAACTCTCTTGACTTTAGCCCCTAGAGAATGAGAAGGTCTAAGTCAATATAACTAGCTTCTAAAGCCCAATCTGCTCTACCTAGAGCAGAAAATTATTTCCTTTACCCATGTCTTTCAATTTCAGCCCCCAAAGCACACTTAAGTCTATGTCAATAAAGCCAGTGGCAATCGCCCATTCTGCCATGAGAAGGACGATCATTGAAAGGATAGCCCCACAAATTTTATCAAAATTTGTTGTATTAAGTTGTTTGTGGCCAGCGAAAGATCCATGATGAAAATGCAATCTAGGCCGTCCGATTTGAAGTTCATGATCTATAGAGTTTGTACATAAGATTGGATCAAAACAGGATCTTTATCATATGATTTATAGTAGTCAACTGTTGAATTAGATGATACTCTTTAACTATAGTTAATCACATGTTGAAGATTATGTTTCATGCTAATCTTTTGCACTTAATATCTTTAACTCATGGCCGCTAAATCCGACCATTTAGATGGTGTTTCAAATAATAGAGGTTACCAAACTAACTTGAAAGTCTTTATTTTAAATTCCGTGCAAGGGCCAAGTTTTCGGAATTCATAGTGGAATAACACTGATATTGTGGTCGGAATGTTTGACATGACCAATGGGGTATAAAAGAAATGACCGTGGTGCCCTCAATTAAGGGTGAAATTATCATGTCACCCTTTTTACTTAAAGGAAGAAAATATTTAAATGAATAAAAATCCTCTCCCATCTTCCATTTTTATATCGGTGAAAACCCTAAGTCCCTCTTTTGCCATAGGAAAATCGACGGTATCGACATGATCTTCTAGTGAAAATGGATCTTTCACTCGCCACAAACAACTTAATGCCACAAAATTTGATAAAATGGAACCAGACTCAAGTGGGTTATTTGAAAGATTTAGGTAAAAATAATACCACCAGTAGATTGAATTCCAAACAAATGGATTTCAAATCAAATCGGTCATTGCAGATTTAGGTTTTCATATGGGTTTTCTATAGGAAATGGCAAAGCTGATGACGAGAATGAACCAAAGGGGTTCCATTGAAAGAGACAATCATGGAATCCGAGTGAGCAATGATGTCAAGAAGTATTGCACTTACAAAATTCCTTTGAGCGAAACAGCTTTGATGAATAACAACTTCAAACGATATGGATGGAAGATCACCTCGCCTACCCTGGGAGATTTATTTTTTCTATGTTATTCGTTGGACTAGGGTCTCTATTGGGACAAAGGGCACAAGCATAATATTATGCACCGATAATAAGGTAAAATTACATTTACCCAAAATTATCTTGGACACGGATTATCTTATAATCCCTAAAGCCCCAAACTTTTCAGTATAGTATATGCGGCTGAAACTTTTCAAAACGGATCCCCATTTTCCAAAGTGCCCATTTTTAAAGTCCCCATTTAAAATCATTCTAAAAGATTAAAAGATTGCGCATTTTCTTAGTTGTTCTTTTATTCTAGAGTCATTTTTCATCTTACACCACAGGATAAGGATGTATGCCTTACCCAATCCATAACCAAATTGGTCCGCCCTTAACCTTGAAAATTGACCTGACGTGGCTAGATCAAGTTTGGAACTCGTTGTTTCTTTTATATGCATATCGGTGAGACTTACAGTTGTAAATTCGGTTAAGCGAATCGAAACCAAAATTTTGGTTTTATTGCCGGATCACCTAAAATCAAACCCTAATCAAAGACTTTGATTTCGATTAACCGGACTTCTTACTCCCCTAAACCCAAATTGGACCTAATTGAGCCGATTTTGATTTTGATTGCTTTCGATTCGATTTTTCATTTTTCTTCATATGTTTTTTAGTGGCTCCCATATATATATATAAAAGTAGGGTGTAATCATATAATACTCATGTAAGGTAATGCTCACCTTTTTTATTTGGGAGCCATTACTTGCACACATTTTCAAGTGATTGCATTGAATTTAAAGAAAGACTTGGTACGTAAAGTGCAATATGGGCCGTCTGATTTGAAGTTCATGATTAATAGATCTCTGGTACATAAAATTGGAGCAAAATACGATACTTGTCATATGATCTATTATAGTCAATTGTTGAATTATGTAATAACCTTTGACTCTATTTAATCAAATAATGAAAATTATATTTTGTTCTAATCTTTTGTAATTGAAATCTTTAAATTATGTCCTTTAAATCAAAAGGCTTAGATGGTGTTTTCACATGGTAAAGATTGGCAAACTTGGAAGTCTTTTTTAAGTTCGGTGCAATCACTTGAAAAGCTTGTGCAAATAATAGCTCCCTTTTGTTTTTGTTTTAAGTGGGGTGCAATCACAAATTGGTGGTGGAATTATTCAAATGTTGCAATAGCTTATATTTGGGGTGCAAGGTATTGGCTCCTTATAATATAAAAGTGTCTAATGCAGCGATCTTCTTCTTCTCCAGTGGATCTTTCGATTCTATGCTCTCCAAATCCCTTACACATTTCATAACCCCAGTGCATTTTCAGCGCCATTTATCTTTATCATCCCCATCTTCAGCTACTATTCTTAAAGTATCAGAAAATGTTCTTGAACAAGGGGATCCATATCAGAAAAACGACTCTCTCCCCCTTGTACCTCTCAAAGAATACGTGGGCTGTGTCAACGGATCCCACTTAACTTCATCCTTTTGCTCTAACACCTTGAAAATCTCTGCAAAAAAGGGTTTTATTTCACTAGGAAAACAATTACATTCACATTTGATTAAGTTGGGATACCCTTGGCAACAATCTCTTCATAATCAACTCCTTAATCTGTATGTAAAATGTCGGGTTTTCGACAATGCACGCAAAGTGTTTGATGAAATGATCGAACGAAATGTCGTGTCTTGGAATATAATGATATCTGGGTCTGTCGGTTATGATCGTAATGCCGAGACGAACGTTAGTGAAAATATGATAAAGGGTATGGATTTGTATCATTGTTCAAGTGAGAATCTGGCCGTGTTTTTCTTCAAGAAAATGCTGGTAGAAATGGTGGAGCCTAATTTTATTACTTTTATTAGTGTATTTGGTGCCTGTGTTGGTTTAAATGACATTGAAGTTGGGAAACAGGTGCATTGTTTCTTCGTAAAATCAAGATATAATTCGGATGGGTTAGTGGGTAGTGCTCTCGTCGATCTATATGGGAAATGTAGGTTGGTAGAAGATGCACGCCGAGTGTTCGATAAGATTCGGGGGAGGGACTTGGTGTGTTGGAACGTAATGGTATCTTGTTATGTGTTGAATGAACTGGCCAGAGAAGCCTTGGAAGTCTTTGCATTGATGAGGAAGGGAGGCGTAATGGGAGACGATTTTACATTTAGCAGCCTGGTTAGTTCCTGTAGCATCCTAGGTGCTTACAAATTAGGGACTCAGATACATGGCTTAATTGTTAGACTCTCCCTTGACTTGGATGTTTTTGTGGCAAGTGCACTTGTTGATATGTACGCGAAGAACCAAAATATGGAGAGTGCTCGCAAGGCTTTCGATTGGATGACCATTCGGAATGCTGTGTCTTGGACTAGCATTATTGTGGGTTATGGGAAAAATGGGGAAGGTAAGGAGGCTATGAGACTTTATAGGAAAATGCTTCGGGGAGGTTTGAAACCAGATGAGCTGACATTGGCTAGTATCCTTAGCTCCTGTGCCAATTTGGCTGCCATTAACGAAGCTGTCCAAGTTCATACCCATGTGGCAAAAAATGGGTTTGAAACTTTCTTGTCGATAAATAATGCTCTTATTAGTGCATACTCCAAGAGCGGCAATATTCATAGTGGTTTTCGGGCATTTAGTTTGATAGCTGAACCCGACATTGTTACATGGACTTCTATGATTGGTGCTTATGCCTTTCATGGTCTTGCCAAAGAAGCTATAGAAATATTCGAGAAGATGTTGCATGAGGGTGTAAGGCCGGACCGAGTTGCCTTTGTTGGTGTCCTCTCGGCCTGTAGCCATGCTGGTCTAGTAAGTGAGGGCTTTCATTACTTTCGATCAATGATGAAAGACCATCAAATTTTGCCGGATTCCGATCATTATAGTTGTCTTGTTGATCTTCTTGGGAGAGCTGGTCATCTCGATGAAGCTTATGAAATTTTGGTCAGCATGCCATTTGAACCTGGGGGGAATGTATTGGGAGCATTTATCAGTGCATGTAAAGTCCATGGAAATCGAGGTTTAGCAAAGTGGGCAGCGGAGAAGCTTTTCAAATTGGAACCTGACAAACCTGTGAATTATACACTTATGTCTAATATATATGCTTCTGAAGGAAGTTGGAGCGATGTGGCAAGTGTTCGAAAGATGATGAGGAACAACTGTGATGGTAAAGTACCTGGTTGTAGCTGGACAGAGATTGGCGGCAAGCTTCATGCTTTTGTTTCAAATGATAAATCCCATCCACAAGTTTTAGAGATATGTACTATGTTGGAAATGCTATCTTGGTCAATGATGGAGGAAGGCTGCAAGTGTAGATTATGAAACTCGACCTCAATTTCTAGTGCCTTCTGTCATTGGGCAGCTGGCTGTTTTATTACAATGATTTTGTTATTAGGAGTCAGCTTTTAATCTCCATACAAACCTTATTAAGTGATGGCTAGTTTCTAGAGATCAATTTTACTTCTCATTCAAAGGTAATGAATGGCAAATCCTGTATTTTGTTGTAGAGACCATTTGGACAATAGGGGTTTCCTTATAATGATAATTGATAATAATATATTATTTTCGTTCAGATCATCCAGAAATTAGTAATCCAAAAAAAAAAAAAAAACCTTTCAGTTGAGCAAAAAGGAATGAGAAAATTTCATGTTCCCCTTATTGATTTGGGGTCCTGGTAAGCATTTTTATTTACTGGATCTTTTAATTGCAAAGTATGCATTCTATAATGCATTTCCATAAATACAAATAAAATAAATAAATATGCTTTCATGGCATGGAAGTTTCAGCTCCATTTGTTCAATTCCTCACTAGAGAAATTCCACAATAAAGTGATTTATTTAGAAGTTGATGATGCTCGGTTTATCCCTTGCCGACTAGGTTACATGAAGGCTTTGTTTCACCACCAACATAACGGTGGGGTATCTTTCTTGTATGACAACTAAATTAATCAATTCAGTTGGAGGATCTTGAAATTAGTGGAACTGAACATTCTTCACTTCTTTTTTATGTGCTCTCCTTTCTAATATCTATCTGAATTATCAGGAAAACAAAACTTTTTAATTAATATACTTCATTTATCTTATCAGTTAGATGTTCCAAAGATTTATTTTTGTTTCAGATATAGAGTTATGAAATGCACGATATTTTTCAAAGATGAGGTTATCTCTCTCAATCCAGCACAACTCTTGGGCACTTTCCTGCAGAAGTATCCTATGGGATCAGGTACCTTCAATTCTTTGGTTCTTATTTGTATTGGGGTAGTCTACAACGAGTGTCCACCCATCATGGCTGAACACGGCAGTGCACACATGACTTCCATTGCATGGAAGTCCGTGCACATCATGCAGTCACACAAATGCGTGGGCTGCTTTAATGAACATGATGAGTAGACACCCATTATAGACTGCCTCTATTTGTATTACTTGTCTCGTATTCTTCAATTTTACAATGAGTTAAACAACCCTTGGCATACTCGTCTGCACTTTGGCAACCTCTTCAATATTACTGAAGAGGAATTGTGAACGGACCTGGGTTGTTATGCTAATACCACACACCACTAATTTAAAAGATATAATCAAGTCACTAAAGCCCACCAAATATTACCTACAGGTAATCCACAAACAGTAAGCCATCATACTATACGGCACATGCAGTTAACACTCATGATTTACCTGTTTGAATGGTACATTAGACGTATTCACTCGCTGACGTAATAAGGGGTTAGGTCTCCGAAAACACCCTATCCTTTAAGCATTTTTTACGCGGGACAACAACCCTGAAATCCGTGAATGATTATGAGATGATTCCGCTTGGGTGACCATGCTAGATCCACGTAGGGTCCAATCCGTCGTGCGAGATCCGTCAAGAGATGCGGAAGAGGCGATCCGAGAGATAGAACTCTGGCTTCGTCTAGGTCGGGGTGTTAGATCGTCGTTCACAATGAACTCGCTAGCACTTTGAGGCGATCAATGGCAGGAACTAAATACGCTCAAGCTCAACAGTGATCGTGGGTTGACAGGCTAAGTTTGGATTTGATCCACAAGGATGAGAGGGTATTCTAGATTTAGGGTTTGGGGAAATAGGGCAATCAATAGAAAGGGGAAAATGGATGCAAGAGATTAGGGGGGAAGATAAGAGATCAAACAAGAACAAGCAATTGAAACGAAATCAAGGATAAATGGGCATCTCACCCTTGGCCTCGCACCAAACCCCAAATGGAGAAGAAGACTCACTCTTCAAGCTCCTCACAGGCCAAAATGCAAATGCAATTTCATTAAATCATCAAGTGCCAAAAATGGCTTACAAAAGTATGTTTTATAGTAACTACAAAGGGAATAATCCCTAAAATGGTATAGTGTGAAATTACTCTAAGTGATAACTTACAATTAGACACAAAAGCAATAAAATCTGGACAAAAATACGTCACTTAAGTCGCAGGGCGGAGATCTCCACGGACGCCTGTCACCAACATCACGGACGTCCGTGAGGGTCATAGATGTTCGTGCTCAGAAAATAGTAGCACCCTTTGTTTGCCGACGTCCATTCGAAACCTACGGACATCCGTCGTCTGACGACAATTTTGCTTCATTTTCTCCCTTAAAGCTGTCCCACTCGGGCTTCCTCGCCTGAAACCTAGATCCTTGTTGGTGGCGTCCCCGTCAATTCTCCCAGACCGAAAGGACTTCATCATTGATGAAGAGAGGTCATGATATCGGTCAAGCATTTCGGGATCAAGGCGGCGGCCGTCATCTTCGTTGACCCATGTATTCTCAGATTCCGACTTTCGAGCCCACTTCATTAAATATCTTTGAAATTCTCTGTCATGGATGGAGATCACTTGATCATCTAAGATCTTCTCAATCACATCTTTTTTTGGCTCATTTGGAGGAGGAGGTGGTAGAGGTTGCGGGGTTTGGTTTGGCTCATTCATAGAGGATGTTCGGAAAGGATTACAAGGGGGTGGGGTGGAGCCTAGGTAAGGAACTAAGTTTTCCACGTTGAACGTTGAAATAACCCCCATATCTTGAGGAAGCTCAAGAACATATGCATTTGGACCACTCCTTGCCACAATCCTAAACGGTCCGGCGTCGCGGGCTTGAAGTTTCTTCGCGATTCCCGGTGGGAATCGTTCAGGCCTAACCTGAACCATCACATGCTCACAAATTTGGAATTCCTTGAAACGCCTGTGGTAATCTGCCGATAACTTGTAGTTATCATTGCTCACATTAATCTTACGTCTAATTTCGGCATGCAAGTCATGAATATGCTGTACAAATGTATCTGCGGACTCGGATGTGCGGTGAGATGCAGACATGGGGATCAAATTTAGGGGTGTTCTTGGTTTGTGACCATGCACCACTTCAAATGGACTCTTACCTGTGGACCTATTGACAGAATTGTTATAGGCAAACTCGGCTAGTGGTAGAATGGAGTCCCAAGTCCTAAGGTGATCACCGACAAGACAACGAAGGAAATTACCTAAACTCCTATTGGTAGCTTCCGTTTGACCATCGGTTTGAGGGTGATATGCCGATGAGAATTAGAGCATCGTACCCATCGTGTGCCATAGGGTTTTCCAAAAGTAGCTGGTGAACTTGACATCTCTATCCGACACAATGGTCTTGGGAAGCCCGTGGAGGCGTACTGTTGTGATTTTAAATGTGTTTTACTCACAAGTGCACGAATCAATTTGCAGATAATGGGTGCGGAGTACGAGATCGTTCCCACAAGGATTGGGATACTAAATCCTCCCATCGTAGTTTTATCATTTATGCAATACAAATCTGTGGATTAAGATGTGAGATCTTCAAAAGATATCTAAGAAGAAGCATCGACCCCAAACACACGAGAGTTCTAAAGTATAGATCTTAGATCATAGGGATGTATGATTAACATCCCATGAGTGTATGATTAACACTCACACCTCAGACAATATTCAAAACCCAATCTCTAGGTAAATTCCAAACTACAGATCTAAGATCAAAGAGATGTATGATTAACATCCCATGAGTGTATGATTAACACTCACACCTCGGATGGTAATTGGAACTTACCGCTGGGGTAAAGTCACACTACCAATCTGAGATCACGGAGATGTATGATTAACATCTCATGAGTGTATGATTAATACTCACACCTCAGATGGTAGTAAAACTTAACCCCGAGATGGGCAATAATTAGGATAAAATCATTATTGCAAGGCTGAGATCATAGGGCATGATTAGCTCCTAGGTCTCAGATTGAAATCAGATTTTATCTCTGTCAATAACAACATTAGGGCCTTTAAACGAATCTTAACATCTCAACCACAAATTTGTATTAATATAAATGACTACCTCGGATGGGGTTCATCAGATCCCCATCCTTAATGGAACTAGCCACACATGATGAAATTAAACAGTATGATTAAAAAGTAAATCAACATAAATATTAAAATACTGTGCAAAGTTTTAACAAAATTCACCAAAGGCTTTAATCCAAATCTGGTACAATCCTTCTTTGAAAGTGCATAAATGAAAACTAATCTAAATCTTACGCTAGAAAATGAATAAATAAAAACTGGACAGTCGATCGATCGAGGCATATAGCTCGATTGATTGACGAAATCCGATTTTTTTTTTTTTTTTTTTTTTTAACAAAAATAAAAAAGTACGCATTTACCAACCCCAAACCTAATCTGTGCAATGTCCTCATTGTACCGAAATTGAGGTGTAACCCCCAAACCTACATCAAAATTAGTACAAACCAAGACACAAAGAGGAGGTGAAAAGCATCATTGAAAATAATGAAAAATTTATTAATTAAGATGTGCTATCTACACCTATTGGAAAACAGAAATTAATAAGACCTAAATCTTCCTAAAAGCAAACAAAAATCACAAAATAAAGAAAAACAAACAAAAGGCATAAAATAAATCCTAAAAATCCGAAAAAAAAATCCTAAAGATATTTCAACATCTTCTTTAAGCATCAACATCATGTCCCGATCCTAGCTTCGGTTTTGGAAAAACGAAATTCCACATCGCTTCGGTGATATGGCCAGGATTAGAGGAATCCGGAGTCACTTCAGGGGGAGGCGGAGTAGATGGGTCTAGATCAATCATCTCAATATCATCCAATTTGATTGGCGGCTTGGCTAATCGGTTTGTCCTCTTCCTTGTTGGTTCTTCCCAAATTGGTAGTGACGGGATCAAGGTCCACCACATCTACGTTAGTGAGATCGAATGGAACAGGTGGTCCGCTATGCCTTACCCATTTTCTGGCAGTTTCCTCCATCTTTTTCATGGTCGCACGTGTACGATAAATTCTTCCGGCCAGTGATGCATGATAGAAGTGAGAGGATTAATTTAGGATGTCAAGTTTGGAAAAATCCTCATAGTGGTTGAAATAAATAGAGAAAGAGTTGTAAAACCTCTAAAAGAGTCCTACTAAGGAGAAAGAAGAGTCCTAAAATACTAAACTGCTAAATTTAAAAGATTTTTGACGGATTTTAAAAAAAAATAAAAAAAAATATATATATATATATATATATTTATTTATTTATTTTTCGGAAACTGCATAGTCGATTGATCGACAAAGGTTGGTCGATCAATCGACTATGCAAGTCAACAGGCATTGACTTTATAGAACCTCGATTAATTGACAGTGTGGGTTGATTAATCGAGAGTGCGTCTAAACAGAGGCTCTCTTTTTTTTTACAGACTGTCGATTAATCGACATATTGACTTGATTAATCGACTGTAAGAAATTTTCACAGAATAAACCGAAAATGGAAATTTTTTATTAAAAAAAAATTTATTCGATTACAGCAAAGTTCCTAATCCTACACAAACTTAAAAATAGAAATCTAAAATCTAAACAAACTTTAAAAATTAAACATTCTAAAGCTAAAAACTAAAACAAACAATGCGAAAGAAATCATAATTCTAATCATCTTCTTCTTCTTCTGCCTGCCTTGCACGAGCCCTCATCTTGCCATAGCCATCAGGCCACAATCATTGGCCCAGTTGATGCATGAAGGGCCGATCATAGCGGCTGCGACGAAGATTTTGATTATGCTGCCGCTGTTGCTCATCGATCAAAGAGTTGATCTGAGCTTGCATGACTTCAAGGGACACTCCCTCATTGCGGGATCATTCGGGCTCGGCAGCAGGTTCTTCTTGGCGCGCACGACGACGCTAAGGTGCAGGCTGGGTAGGGGGACGCTGAGCAGCAACATTGCCGGCTCCACCATGATTGCCCAAAAGACGCATACTTCGCTTCCAATTGGTCGGCCCATAGCGATAAAACTGAAGGTCTCCAATATTATCATCAAGATAAAAAGGGAAACGTAGGTGATGGAGGAGTTGCATCACCAGATGAGGGAAGTAAATAAGTGCTGCATCTTCAACGGGAGGGTTGACAATTTCATCGTGGCATCGCCACATCGAATCATGCAAAAACCACGGAATATTTAGCCATGAATTTTTATAGCCACCATACAGAGCCTTCACTTGAGGTCCAGTTCATTCTGACACATGACCTCGCGGACAAAGACTAGAAGACACGACGATATCCCAAAATAATATGTTGGTTGGTTGAGCCGATCGTTTAGTAGCATTTCCTCGTGATGCATATATGCCATTGCACATATCATCAATCATTGTTCTTTGGTTGACGTCGAGTTCTTCTCCAAGTTGGTGGTTCAGTGGACGCTTAGTAAGAATGCCAAAAACATTCGCGATCGTATCCAGATAAATCTTCCTCTCCCATCCGTCAATTGAGACGATGAAGTGGGCATCATCATTAGTCTCAATTGATGCCTTTTCCCACTTCATGTTTTGATAGAACAGGCGGACCACGCGCTCCGAAACGTTGATTGCTGGCGGCGTCATTAGGAAATGGAGATTGAGAGCAGCAATGTACGTTGAGTGAGACCGCGCACTCTGGCATTGCGTGGAATGCCGGCAGATTGTACACATATTCTGATGAGATTTCCTTGGTTGCAAAACGACCTTTGGGTCGTTCTCTAAAGATTCCTTGCGGTCAGGGAGGAAGTCTTATAGAAGAAGATGACGCCATCACAGAGAGTGTCAGGGGAAGGTCAGAGAATTTCGGAGCAGACTAGGAATGTTGGAGAGAATGAGGAATAGAAAGGACTTCGGTCCTTAAATAAACACAGAGGAACCTCTTCATTCTCGGGCGTACTGCTTCACCTCGATCAATTGACTTGTATAGCTCGATTGATCGACCCTGACATTGAAAAGATGTGACATAAAGGCATTTAAGAGCACACGTCAATTTAAATAATGTCGATGCATTGACCCAAAGGTGTCGATCAATCGACACTGACATGCAGCGCTTCCCCAGGCGTTGGAACGGTATGTTAACATGCGTACATAAGGTCGATTAATTGACCATATAGATCGATTGATCGAGGACTGCGCATGCAGCATACAAAAAGATGTGACAATTAATTTCCCTTGAAAGCATGCGACACGTCAGGTCGATTAATCGAGTGATAACATCGATTGATCGACCGAATAAAATATCAGTCTGAAAAGGCGTGACAATAAATGTCACAAATTGGATGTCGATGGATTGACAAAAGCTCGATTGATCGACCATTTTTGTTATTGTCGATCAATCGAGGTCTTAAGCTCGATTGATCGACCTATTTCAAAAATTATTTATTTTATTATTATTTTATTTATTTATTTATTTATATATTTAAATTATTTTATTTTATTTTATTTATTTTTTTTTTGAAAAACTTGGGTTGCCTCCCAAGAAGCGCTAAATTTAGTGTCGCTAGCTCGACATTCCCAAAATTTTCAATTTCATCCCGATTGATCGGGATTGCTTAACGCGACTTCATCAAAATTTTCAATGATATCTTCTAAAAATGGTTTCACCCGTTGTCCATTGACTCAAAATTTTCCCCCATTTTGAGGATTGCAGAGTTCAATTGCTCCATTCGAAAATATTCGGTTTACCTGGAATGGACCGTTCCATCGGGTGGTTTTAAGCTTTCCCGAAAACAAATGAAGCCTTGAATTGTATAACAACACCTTCTGACCCACAGTGAATGATTTTCTTAAAATAAACTGATCATGGGCACGCTTCATGCGGTCCTTGTAAGATTTTGCACAGTTATATGCATCAGCCCTTACTTCTTCCAATTCAGCAATTTCTAAGCTTCACTTCTCACCCACTTTTTTAAAATTAAAATTCAGAGACTTGATAGCCCAATAGGCCCAGTGTTCTAACTAAACAGGTAGATGACAACCTTTACCAAAAACCATCCTAAAGGGTGACATTCCAATGGGAGCTTTGAATGCTATCCGATAAGCACAAAGTGCGTCGTTCAATTTTAACAACCAATCTTTTCGATTAGGCTTTATCGTTTTCTCTAAAATGCTTTTTATCTCCCAATTTGAAACCTTAACTTGTCCACTAGTTTGAGGGTGGTACGGTGTAGCCACTTTGTGCGTGATCCCTTACTTTTTCATTAGCTGAGTGAAAACTTTGTTGCAGAAATGCTTTCCACCATCGTTAATGATAGCACGCGGAGTACCGAATCTTGGAAATACCTCATTCTTAAGGAGTTTAACAACTACCTTGTGATCGTTAGTTTTGCAAGCCATTGCTTCGACCCATTTTGAAACATAATCTACTGCAACGAGGATGTATGAATTCCCAAAAGAATTCGGGAATGGGCCCATGAAGTCTATTCCCCATACATCGAACACTTCAACCTCAAGAATTGGATTTAAGGGCATCATATTTCTTTTTGAGATTCTACCTAACATCTGATAGTTGCGACATGATATACAGTGTTGGTGACAGTCTTTGAAAATTGTCGGCCAATAGAATCCACATTGGAGGATCTTAGTAGCAGTCTCTCTTGAGCTGAAACGTCCCCCACAGGACAATTTATGACAAAATGAAATAATTTTTGACTGGTCAGATTCCGGAATGCACCTTCTGATAATTTGATTGGCACAATATTTAAACAAGTACGGATCCTCGAAAAAATAGTGCTTCGCTCGTGCCATAAAAATAACTTTCTCGTTCTTATTCCAATGCCATGGTACTTGATCCGTTACCAAATAGTTAACCAGATCCACATACCATGGTGAATGCTCGATAGCAAACAATTATTCATCGGGAAAGTTTTCCAAGATCGGGGCTAGATCGTCAGATTTTTCAACAATAATTCGAGATAAATGGTCAGCCACCACATTTTCTGATCCCTTCTTATCTTTAATTGCCAAATCGAACTCTTGCAAAAGTAAAATCCACCGGATCAAACGGGCTTTTGCATCCTTCTTCGCAAAGAGGTAGCGAAAAGCCGCATGATCCGTAAACACCACAACTTTTGATCCCAACAAATAGGATCGAAATTTGTCTAGCGCAAAGATTACAGCTAGGAGTTCCTTTTCTGTGGTGGAATAATTCAATTGTGCATCATTCAGTGTGCGACTTGCATAGTAAATTACATGCGAAATTTTCTCCACCTTTTGTCCCAGTATTGCTCCTACGTCACACATTATCTCAAAGGGTAAATTCCAATCCGGAGATTGAATTATGGGGGCTTGAATAAGTTCAGCTTTGATTACCTCAAAAGCTTTCAGGCATTTCTCATAAAAAAGGAATGAGACGTCTTTACCGAGTAAGTTGCATAGAGGTTTTACAATCTTACTGAAGTCCTTGATAAATCGTCGGTAAAAACCGGCATGCCTAAGGAAAGACCTAATCTCCCTGACCGTTCTGGGTGGCGAGAGGTTTGAAATCAAGTCTATTTTCTCCTTGTCCACCTCAATACCTTTGGATGAAATGATGTGTCCAAGGACTATACCACTTTGAACCATGAAATGACATTTCTCCCAATTCAAAACAAGGTTCTTTTCCTGACATCTCGCAAGAACTAGAGATAGGTTATGCAGACAATTATTAAAACTGTCCCTGTGAATTGAGAAGTCATCTATGAAGACTTCCAAAAATCTCTCCACCATGTCCGAAAATATACTCAGCATGCATCGTTGAAAGGTGGCTGGGGCGTTGTAGAGCCCAAATGGCATTCTCTTGTAGGAGAACGTTCCAAATGGACATGTGAGCGCTGTTTTCTCCTGATCTTCTGGTGCTATGACTATCTGATTATATCCAGAATAGCCATCGAGGAAATAGTAGTATTAATGTCCTGCCAGCCTTTCGAGCATTTGATCAATAAACGGAAGAGGGAAGTGATCCTTCCTTGTCATTGAATTCAACTTCCTATAGTCAATGCACACTCTCCAACCGGCTTGAACTTTTGTTTGTATCAGTTCATTCTCTTCATTCTTCACCATAGTTACTCCAGACTTTTTGGGAACCACTTGTGTCGGGCTAACCCATTTGCTGTTGGAAATAGGGTATAATCCCCGCATCTAGCAGCTTAATAACCTCCTTTCTCACAACGTCTTGCATTATTGGATTCAATCTACGTTGTGGTTCTCTAGAGGGTTTAGCACTTTCTTCTAAATGAATTTGATGCATACACACTGTTGGGCTAATACCCTTAATGTCCTTGATGGACTATCGAATTGCGCTTTTGTGATCTTGGAGTACTTCAATGAGTTGTTCCTCTTGATCCTCATTCAGTTTTGTTGAAATAATTATCAGATCAGTTTCATCTCTGCCCAAGTATGCATATTTCAAATCGACAGGGAGAGATTTCAATTCCAGCTTCAATTTCTCTTCTTCTCTTGATTCTTCTTGATTTTCTTCCTCCTGGACCTCATCTTTCAGTTGTCATTCATCGTCTCCCAAGAGTGGTGTTGAATCTAACATTTCATTAACTTCGTGGATCACCAGATCCACATCGAAGTTTTTACCGAAATGTGCTAGACATGCCTCTAAAGGGTCCTCATATTCTGAAGCAAAGAATATATTTTCCACAATACTATCAATCATGCATACTTGTGCATGTTCCTCATCTTCAACAGGTTGCCTTGCAATGTGAAAGATATTTAGCTCTACGGTCATGTCCCCGAATGACAAATTCATTATTCCATTTCGACAATTAATTAATGCATTCGATGTTGCTAGGAAAGGTCTTCCCAGAATTACCGGAACATTATTTTTCAGTTTAGGAATAGGTTCGATGTCCAAGACAACAAAGTCAACTGGAAAGTAGAAAGTGTCTACTTTAATAAGGACATCCTCGACTATTCCCCTGGGAATCTTGATTGACCTATCGGCAAGTTGAAGGGTCATAGATGTGGGCTTTAGTTCGCCCAGTTCGAGTTCCTTGTAAACAACGTATGGCAACAGATTAACACTTGCTCCAAGATCTAGAAGTGCTTGATTAATGTGATTTTTTCCTATGATGATTGAAATTGTAGGACAACCAGGGTCCTTGTGTTTAATCAGAAGTCTCGCTTGCAATACTGAATTTACCTGCTCTGCTAAGAAAGCTTTCTTCCTGACGTTAGTCTTCCTCTTGATCGTGACCAAGTCCTTTAAAATTTTTGCATATGCTGGTACTTGCTGAATGGCATCTAGGAAGGGAATATTGATCTTTAACTGCTTAAATATTTCAATTATTCCTTCCTGATCGCGATTTTTCTTTGGTCCCATTAGCCTTTGAGGATATGGGGCTTTGGGCACAAAACTTTTTTCTCTCTCACTTTCTTCTTCAGTCTTTTCTCTTGTTTCTCCTCATCTTCGACTTCCTCGTTCATCTCAATTTTATCTTCAAGTGCAGACTTCTCATCTTCTTCAGGCATCTCCACTCTATTGTCAATCTGTTTTCCAGATCTCAACGTTGTGATTGTTTTGACTTGTTGCTGATTTTCTTCATGTGATGAGGTCGAGGCCTGCTTGACAACCATCTGTCCTCTTGGATTTGGAATTGGCTGGCTAGGAAATGATCCCTATTCCCTTTAACATAAGAGTGTTGCCAGTTAATCAAGTTGAGTTTCCATCCTTGATATCGAAGAAGTATTTGATTGGATGAACTTCCACATATCATCATTCTGAGAATATTGGTTCTGAGGATGATGTGGTGCAATGTTTCCTTGTTGATTATTGAATCCAGGTGGTGGGAAATTTTGCGCAAAATCAAGTTGACTCACGAGTTGCTGTGCGGGTTGGTTCTGATATCCCAACATTGGTTGTGAGAATTGATAATTCTCGTTGGATTGCCTGGGTTGCCCATTTTGATTTTGATTTTAGTGAAATTGGTTTCCACCCCCATAGTGCTGTTGTTGGAATTGTCCTTGACCAAACTGTTGTTGTGATCCTTGATTGAAATTTTGATTTGGATAAAAATTCATCCCTTGTCCTCTGGCTTGAGGTTTTTGATTTCCTTACCTCCATGAAAATTTTTGATGATATTTCCAACTATTCGGGTTGTTTTCATTGAAAACATTTCCCTGGTTTCGACCGTAAGTGTTCAATGCATTCAATTGCTCGCAAGGGTCTTCTGAGTAATTCTGCATTGAAGGGCAACCATCAGATGTGTGCACTGGACTTGCACAATATGAACATGGGTCTGGTTGTACATTTACAACACTCACGTTCTTCTTCAACTTCAATTCCTCAACTTGTTGAGTGAGGAAATCTATTTTTGCCATGAGATCAGGCGTTTCTTTTACCACATACAATCCTCCTTTCTTTGTTGAGCCTCCGGCTTGGTTTCGACTTTTGTTTGGTTGATCTCGAGTTTTCGAAAAGTCCCATTACTGTGAATCTCCAACCAACTTTTCCAAGAATTGATAGGATTCGTTTTCTCTAAGTCCAAGGAATCCTCCACTGTTCATTGATTCGATTAGATGCCGATTTGCCTGATCCAGTCCGTTGTAAAAACATTAGACCAATCTCCATTTTGAGAATCCATGATGCGGACACTTCAATAAGATATCCATGAACCTATCCCAAGCTTTATAAAATCTTTCGTCATCTTCTTGTGTAAAATCATTGATTTCAAATCTTAAGGCATTAGTCTCAGCCATGGGAAAAAATTTTGATAAAAATTTCTTAACCATCTAATCCCAGGTGGTTATGGATCTAGCTGGTAAGGAATTTAATCAAGCTTTGGCCTTATCCTTTATGGAGAAAGGAAACAAACGTAACCTCACAGATTCCTCACTGAAATTCTGATATACTGACGAACAGACTTCAATGAAGTCTTTGATGTGTTGGTACGGGTCTTCTCTATCCATGTCGTGAAAAATTGGAAGGATTTGAATCACATTTGTATGGATCTCAAATCTGCCACCAGGTGTGGCAGGATATGTGATGCAAGAAGGGGTGTTTGTAGTTATAAGAGCAAACAACTCTCATAGTTGGTTCATCCTCATTTTCATGTGGGTGATCTTCGCAACCGTTTGCATTCATTTCGAGTTGAATTAATGTTTCACTTCTAGTTTCTCGCCCTGTTCTGATCTTTTTTCGATTCAAACGACAAGTTCGCTCGATCTCAGAATTGAAAGGTTCTAAAGATTTATCTCTAGAGGACCTCATGTGAATACAAAGACACAAGTATTCCACACAAGATGCATCGATTTCTGATTTGTATATATATATATTTTTAAGTTTGATTGATCGAGGGTTTAGGTCGATCGATCGATCAAAGATAGTCTTCGATTGATCGAGGGTTTAGGTCGATCAATCGAGAATTAGAATTCAAAATTTGAAGTTTTTTTTTTTTTTTTGGTTTTTTTTTTTTAAACTTTGAAATTCCAAAAATCAAAAGGTTATGGAGAAATTTGCGGAATTTTATTCGGAGTCGATTGATCAATCTCAAAATTTTTTGCTTTTTTTTTTTTTTCTCTTTCGAAACTAATAAAATTACTTATTTAAACCTACAGAAATTTCTAAAATTAATTTTCTATTTCCTAAAAATTATGAATTTTCTACGCCCAATCCCCAGCAACGGCGCCAAAAACTTCTGATTTTAAATGTGTTTTACTCGCAAGTGTACGAATCGGTTTGCAGATAGTGGGTGCGGAGTACGAGATCGTTCCCACGATGATTGGTTAGAAAATGATAACCAGAAATAGCAATCAACCAAAAGAATAATCACAGATCCATCACAGTATCTTCTAAATTAAAAACTTGAGAATTTTGAGGATGAGATAAGTACTAACAATAAATTGAAATTTAAACAGATGATAAAAGATAAGGATTGGGATACTAAATCCTCCCATCGTAGGTTTATCATTCATGCAATACAAATCTGTGGATTAAGATGTGAGATCTTCAAAAAATATCTAAGAAGAAGCACCGGCCCCAAACACACGTGAGTTCTAAAGTACAGATCTGAGATCACGGGGATGCATGATTAACATCCCATGAGTGTATGATTAACACTCACCTTAGATAATATTCAGAACCCAATCTCTAGGTAAATTCCAAACTACCGATCTAAGATCAATGAGATGTATGATTAACACGCACACCTCGGATGGTAATTGGAACTTACCACTGGGGTAAAGTCACACTACCAATCTGAGATCACGGAGATGTATGATTAACATCTCATGAGTGTATGATTAACACTCACACCTCAGATGGTAGTAAAACTTAACCCCGAGATGGGCAATAATTAGGATAAAATCATTATTGCAAGGCTGAGATCATAGGGTATGATTAGCTCCTAGATCTCATATTGAAATCAGATTTTATCACTGTCAATAACAACATTAGGGCCTTTAAACGAATCTTAACATCTCAACCATAAATTTGTATTAATATAAATGACTGCCTCGGATGGGGTTCATTAGATCCCCATGCTTAATGGAACTAGCCACACATGATGAAATTAAACAACATGATTAAAAAGTAAATCAGCATAAATATTAAAATACCGTGCAGAGCTTTAACAAAATCCATAAAAAGCTTTAATCCAAATCTGGTACAATCCTTCTTCGAAAGTGCATAAATGAAAACTAATCTAAGTCTTACTCTATAAAATGAATAAATAAAAACTGGAACAACCGGAACTGAATGCTCAAAAGCAAAAGCAGAAAAATGCAAGCGGAGAAGATCTCTTCGAATCCCCAAATTTTTTCTTTTTAATATTTCTGATTTGGAATTCAAATTTCGAAATTAGTCGATTGATCAACTTAAGTGGTCGATCATTCACAATTTGAATTTCGAATTTAAATTCTCCTTGTTGTGTCGATGCATCGACCAAAGGGGGTCGATTGATCAACGAAACCAAAATTTGGGTCCCAGCTGTCCTTTGCTTTACTGTTTCGGTGTTTGATTGTTATTACATTCTTTTGTACTCCTTAATGCATCCAATGACCAATTTCACCTGAAACTCAGAAAACTTCACAAATTCTATTAGATAGCCTTCCTCGGATGGCTAAATGTAGGTCTTTAGGGGTGAAATATCATCATATTTTACTACTCATCACGTACCACCTCTCCGAAAAACAGCTTCGCGATATGGGTCGCGTCAGAGGTTTTATGGCACAGTATGAAGTGGGTCATTTTGGAAAATCGATCCACAACAACAAAAATGGAGTCGTGCTTTCTCAATGTCTTGGGGAGCCTAAGCATGAAGTCCATCGAAACGACTGCCAAGGCGTGTACGATACTGGCAGAGGAGTGTACAAGCCGATATTTTGCCTTCTTTGCTTGGAGACTTGGCAAGTGCAACATTGTCACACAATCCGGGTGACAGCCCACATGAGACTAGACCGAAAGAACATATCCTTAATGAGCGCAATGGTCTTGTTGGGCTCGAAATGGCCGGTAATCCCTCCGGCATGTAACTCCCAAATGAGGAAGTCACGCAATGAAATGCGATGGATGCATAGGCAATTGCCCATGAACAAATACCCGTCTTGCAGGGTATACTTGGAGTTAGTGCTGGGCAGATTGTCCCGTAGAGCAATGTATTCCGCCTCAAAATCTGGGCACTTGGGATATTCTTGAATCAATTGTTCAAATCCCACGACCTCGGTGCTCATGGCTTGCAAAGTCGCTACTTGACAACTAAGCGCATCAGCCGCTTTGTTCTCAGCACCGGCCTTGTGCTTCAACACCAATGTGAACCCTTGAAAGTATTCGACCTATGTCGCGTGCCTTGGGTTTAGCTTCTTCTGAGAAGCAAGGAAGTGTAAGGCTTCATGGTCGGAGAATAACACAAATTCTTGCTGTCTAAGGTAATGTTTCTAATACCAAAGAGATCGGACGACCGCACAGAACTCCCTATAGTAGGTGGAGTATTTTTGCTTTGCCTCGTTGAGTTTTTCACTAAAGTAGGCCACAGGGTGGCCTTCTTGGCTAAGCACTCAACCTATACCTACACCCGACGCATCATATGCGACCTCAAAGACTTTAGAAAAATCCGATAGGCGCATGACGGGTGCACTTGTCATTCTCTCCTTTATCTCGGCAAAGGCCTTTGTCGCTGCTTTATTCCACTGAACTCCCCTTTTCTCATGCAATCGGTGATGGGAGCCATGATGGTGCTAGAGCTTCGAATGAAGCGACGATAAAATGTAGCTAGCCCATGGAAGTTGCGGACTTCATGGATGCTCTTAGGTTCGGGCCGTTCTACAATAGCCTTTACCTTTTCCGCGTCCGCGACCATTCCGTCGGCCGAGACAATGAACCCCAAGAAGAAAACGGTTTGTTACATGAACGTGCACTTATTGAAGTTCGCATACAGTTTCTCTCCTCTCAAGGTTTCACAAACCAACCGAAGGTGGATCAAGTGTTGCTCATTGTCGCGATTATAGATCAAGATGTCATCGAAATACACAAGGAATTTGCCCATAAATGGCCGCAACACTTGGGTCATGACCCTCATGAAGGTGCTCAGGGCATTTGAAAGCCCAAAAGGCATGACCAACCACTCATAAAGACCATCGTTGGTCTTGAAGGCAGTTTTCCACTCGTCACCGGGACAAATTTGAACCTGATGGTAACCACTCTTAAGGTCTATCTTAGAGAAGATAGTGGCACCATCCATCATATCCAATATATAGCCGAGCCTTGATAGGAAATCGATACTTGACCGTGATTTTGTTAATAACCTGACTATCCACACACATTCACTAAGTGTCATCCTTCTTGGGTGTGAGAAGTGCAGGTACGACACAAGGGTTCAAGCTCTCTTGGATGCACTCCCTTTGAAGGAGCTCATTGACTTGCCGAGTCAACTCGGCATGCTCAACCGGATTCAACCTATAATGAGGTAGGTTTGGTAAGGTAGATCTGGGAACTAAGTCTATGGCTTGCTGGATGTCACACATTGGAGAGAGCTCATTGGGCAAGTCTTCAGGGAAGATATCCACAAATTCTTGTAAAATCGCCTCAATCTCCTTGGGGTACTAGCCCATAGACTCGAGAGCACGCTCAATGGTGATGACAACATACACCACGCTCTCATCCAAAGAAGCCTTCTTAAACTCCGAAGGACTCACAATGTTAATGGTCTTGGATGGATCACCTTACTTTTCGGCCTTCTTGTCCGATGGTGCTTGGGAGGCAAGGGGTATATCTTCTTGCCCTCATGCATGAACGTGCACACATTAGACCGCCCGAGGAGGGTCACGTCTATATCATAGAGCCAAGGCCTCCCCAAGACGATGTGGCCCACATCCATCTGCACCACATCACACCACAATGTGTCCGAATACGAGGCTAGTTGTATCGGCACACGACATCTTTGGGACACGGGAATGGAAGAGGAGTCGACCCATGCGACTTTGTACGGTCTCGGGCGAGGCTCGGGTGTGGACCCTAAACGGGTAATGGTGTGTGTTGACACCACGTTTGTGCAACTCCCGCTATCCACAATGACTTTACAACTCTTCTCACCACACTTAGCGTAAGTGTAGAAAATATTATCTCTACTCCAATCATCCTTCTCATTACGTTGTGGTTGCGCAAGAGCACACCTCACGACCAAGCACTCTTGGATGCAAGCTAGTGCCCGGTTACCGTCGTCACCCTCCTTATCACTAGGTGTGACTTCCAGTTTGTGTACTTCCTCTTCAACATCTTCTCCCTCATTGACCTCTTCTTCAACCAAGAGAGTCCTTTGGGGATCTCTCGTAGGGCATTGGGCAGCAAAGTGGCCAAACCCATGACATTTATAACACTTAGTTTGAGTGCTACCCCTTGAGGACTCACCTACCACACCTTTTCCTTTGTCAAACTAAACATTTGTAGGAGTGGGTTGTGTCGGTTTGGGGGGTGGGTTCCTGACACTAGGCCTCACTTCTCTGGCTCGATGGCCACCGGCATGGGGCTTAAATCGTCTCACCACGGTCATCTTCAAATACCATTCATGGTCTTGCGCAACGGCATAACACTCCTCAAGGGTGTCAACGGGATGAGAGATCAACTCTTTTTGTAGCTCCATTCACAACCCAGTGTGAAACCTGGAAAGAGTGACTTGAGGATCTTCCGAAACATTGGCTCTCATCATGAACTCCTCAAATTTACCAATGTATTAGGCTACGGGCATACTACCTTGGCGCAGATTTTGCCATTACTCAAGTAGGCGTTGGTAGTATGACAAAGGAACGTACTTCTCCGTAAGTCGCTCCTTTATGTCCTCCCAATGGGTAATGAGAACACTACCCACATTCGCACGCATACGCTCGATGTTGACCCAAAAGAGTCGAGCTTGACCAATGAGCTTCATTTTGGTGAGTTTAACACCTCGCTCATTGTCCATGCCGTACCACTCGAAGTGGTGGTCCATATCGGAGACCCAATTGAGGAAGACTTTAGGGTCCATTCTTCCATTGAATGTCGGAAACTCGAACATTCTTGAGAAGTTTCTCATCCGAATCGTAATTATCTCTGCGTTGACCTATTTCCCTTTGATTCTAGTTTATACCCTCGGGTCGATCACCGTGCTCAAGACGTGGACCATGATGCTCATTGAGTCGGTCGCAGTGCTCCTCATTTTCTTTTAACCAACCCAAGCGGTCGAGGAGCAACTCATTAGTGGCGGCCATAGCCGTTTGGGCCCCCTCCATTGCAATCATCCTTTCGTTCATGGTGATCATCAAGGTTTGGATGCCTTTAAGGGCATCGGCAAGCACATTTGTGTCCATGGTGACCACGACACTCTACTACGGGTTCTAAAATGGGCAAGCAACTATGAAGTGGCACGCAATTATGAAGTATAATTGAATGGGGAATTTTATCAAACACCAAGCGTGCAAGCAAATGAACACACAAATGTAATAAAATCGAATGAAAGTGAAATGACACGCATATGCCCTAACCTAGAACCTAAGCTTTGATACCAAAACTGATGCGGGACAACGACCCTGGAATCCGTGAATGATCATGAGATGATGATTTTGCCGAAATTAGACTAATTAATTAAGCAATCAATTACAAATTATGGCGATACCTTCGAGTTTCGAGGGATTCCGCTTGGGTGACCATGCTAGATCCACGTAGGGTCCAATCCGTCGCTCAAGATCCATCAAGAGATGCGGAAGAGGCGATTCGAGAGATAGAACTCAAACTTCGTCTAGGTTGGGGCATTAGATCGTCGTGCGCGATGAACTCGTCAGCTCCTCGCTAGGGCTTTGAATGGAGGCGATCAATGGCACAAACTGAATACGCTCAAGTTCAACAACGATCGTGGGTCGGCGAGCTAAGGTCGGATTTGATCCGCGAGGATGAGTATTGAGGGTATTCTAGATTTAGGGTTTGGGGAAATAAGGCAATGAATAGAAAGGGGAAAATAGATGCAAGAGATTAGGGGGGAAGATAAGAGTTATGCTCAAGCTCAACACCGATCGTGGGTCGACAGGCTAAGGTCGGATTCGATCCACAAGGATGAGCATTGAGGGTATTCTAGATTTAGGGTTTGGGGAAATAGGGCAATCAATAGAAAGGGGAAAATGGATGTAAGAGATTACGGGGGAAGATAAGAGATCAAACAAGACCAAGAAATCAAAAGGAAATCAAGGACGAATGGGCATCTCACCCTTGGCCTCACACCAAACCCCAAATGGGTAAGAAGACTCACTCTTCAAGCTCCTCATAAGCCAAAATGGAAATGCAATTTCATTAAATCATCAAGTGCCAAAAATGGCTTACAAAGTATGTTTTATAGTAACTACAAAAGGAATAATCTCAAAAATGGCAAAGTGCGAAATTACCCTAAGTGGTGACTTACAATTAGACACAAAAAGCAATAAAATCCGAACAAAAATGATAAAAATACGTCACTTAAGTCGCAGGGCGGAGATCTCCACGGACGTCCGTGAGGGTCGCGGATGCCCGTGCTAAAAAAACAGTAGCACCCTTTGTTTGCGGACGTCCGTCCGAAACCTACAGACATATGTCGTCTGACGACAGTTTTGCTTCATTTCCTCCCTTGAAGCTGTAGTATTCGGGCTTCCTCATCGCTTCTTCCGCCGGTACACCTTGTACGGCCTGAAACCTAGATTCTTGTTAGTGGCGTCCCCATCAGTTTTATATCCTCCAGTGTTTCTATATTTGGTTTTGTACCATGTGTGATAAGACAACTCTCTCATTATTGTTTTCTTTCCATTCATTTGTATCATGTGTGATAGGACAATAGCCCTCATTATTGTTGTTTTCTTTCCGTTGAATGACATTTATTCGCATGAATATATCTATAACATTTGGTGCCTCTGTGCTTACACACCTTCATTGATATATTCGTTTAATTTGAAAGCTTTATTAGTTGTTTTTCCGGAAACCGGACAAGTTTTTGAGATTTAGTTTTGGACTATGTTATGTAGATCAATCATACTCTCTTAAATCTGCAATAAGTATAGCATTTGTAGAGTTTGGAAATGCAAAGAAAATGCAGCATGCCTCTAATAGTTGATACATTTCTTAGCATGTTCATGTTTCTCCCAAGCATTTGAGATCGGTTATTGGGCATGGTTCACTCAAACATTCTTTATATCACCATTTTCAGGGAATTCAAATTCTCGTGTAGTTAGTGTAAGGCCAAAGAGTGTTGAAATTCTCGAGCTCGGAGCAAGGACATTGTCCAAAGATTCCAGTTGTGGCTATTGGTATAACAAGCTTTGTAAATTATATGTTGATTGTCGTGCATGTACAAGGGGACAATAGTGTACGTAATCATGTGACTTAATTTGTAAATTTCTGAACCATAATCTGGAATGTTAAAAAGAAATAAGTGCTTTCGCATTTGTTTCCGATCGATTATGATCATCACTGCACTGGGATTGAGATCACAGATCTCGAGACTAGGGCAGGGCGTTACAGTTGATATCAGAGCTATGGTAGCAAATTTTTGACAAAAAGGTCCAAGCAGTCAGTCCTTTTGATCAATACTCCGGTGGTATTGATTGTTTAGGAAACCAATTTCATAGTTGGTCTAAAGTGTCTCGTAAGACTAGACCTTGACCTTGAGTACTTTTATTTTTTTTATGAGCCTCGACGTTGAGTATTAGGTGTGTCTAAATGAGCATTTAGTATGAAAGCGATACTATTAAAGAATGAAAGGTGACACATAAGAAGAGAGTTAGACTTTTACACAGAAGATAGGCCTTATTGTGACTCAATAGTATTAAATGAGCCTTGCTCATCAGTGGATCGAAGGATCCTTCCTCTGGATTCATGGATCAAAATATCGTTTGATACCGACACGCATTGTCCGATATGTATCGGTTTTGGACATGAACGATATGGTAAAATGGGTTTTTATCGGGGTCCCTAAAAAACAGTCAAATTATCGTTGGTATCGTCCAAATTATTGGTCAATTTATCGTCTGTCTCAGAATTTTAGAGTTTTTCTTTGGCCCCTTAGAATTAGTCAAATTATCGTCTATATCGTCCAATTTATCGTCTGTATCATTCAAATTATCGATCAATTTATCGTTCGTCCCATAATTTTAAGGTATTTTTGGGGATTAAAAAAAAAAAAAAAAGTACTAGAACGATACATTCAATTTACCAGAACGATTCATTCAATGTATCACTGATACATTGAATGTATCAGACGATACACGATACGTATCGTCCTGGAGGTTTGGACGATACATATCGAAAATTTTATTTTTTGATCCATGCCTGAATTATTAGTTTGGGATTTGTAAGACATAATGGCGGGGACGCTGACATTGTATACATCGGATACAAACCGTTTCGCGTGTACTGGCGTCTAAAGAAGCGGAACAGAAATGGAAACCAGAACCAGACTTAACGAATCAACATGCTGGAGCAATGCACAGTCGATCGATCGACTGCGGCCAGTGAGGGATTTAATTCTGGCGACATATATGTATATATAAGTCGATCGATCGAGTACCACTTTCGATCGATCGATTGAATTGTGACTAGAGACCATATAATTTTATATATATATATATATATATATATATACTCATATATACTCGATCGATCGATTTTCGCGAGAATGGGATCTGTCAGAATTCGAATTTGAATTTTAGAGGCAAACTTGTCTTTCTTTTTTGTTTATTTTTGTTTTAGGGCTTTATTTTAAGACCTCCTATATAAGGTCATGATGAAAACAATGTAATTAGTTTTGATTATTGAATGAAAGAGCTTTTGCTTTTGGAACTTGAGATGAGTTTCTTCGAAGAGTGAATCTTCGCTTCCCGGGAAGGGTTTGGTGTGAAGCCAAGAGTGTAAAGTTCAAAATCTATCTTCTTTCTATCCTCTTATTTGATTTTATCTTTTACTTGCGTATCAATCATCAAACAACCTAGATTTAGCCAGAAAACCATAAACCCTAGCATTCATCAGAGCCATTGAATCAAACCCATCTCATAAATCCCAAATCCAACCATCCAACCTTCAAATACCTCAAAGTTCATAAACCCTAGATCCCTTCTGAGTCCTTAACTCGATCCGATTCAAGCCTAGATTTCATCCGAGTCGTTAAACCAACCCGAATCAACCCTTAGAACACTAGCGATTCCATCATTGAATCATGAGCGACGCCCTAATCTGAGAAAGCTAGAGTTCTACCTCTAAGACTGATCTACACTGCGAATCTAACGGATATAGCGCATGGACTGAACCCAACCGATATCCGAATGGAAAACTATGAAGCCCTAAGGTATTCACCTTATTTTCAGGTTTATTGTTTAATTAATTTAGTTTAATTTCTGTAAATCTTCATCTCATAAGCATTCACGTAGTTTAGGGTTTTGTCTCGCATGACATAAGAAGTGATAAGGCAAAGGAATCCTATTATTGGATGTCTTAGAGATATCAATGATTTTTCCATATGGCATACAAGATATGACATGCCCATGAAGTGAGTTGAGCGTACTACAATCTGTAAAATATAATATATTTTGTATTCACCCTCCCCCCAGGATTTCACTTTCTCCAAGGCGGGGAGAAAAGTTCATTGTTCTGTGTCGCACGTTATTTAGCACATGGGCTCTTTTCTTCTCCACGAGTCTCCGCCTTTCCCCACTCCCTACTCCCTGCAAAAATGAAATTACTGGCTTTCATGGGTTATCTCCCTCGCCCTACTCAACAGCACTGCTATGTATTTCTGTGGCTTGTCTTCTCTGTCATCTTGTGTGGACTGCAACTGATTCCATGAATGATGAATCTATTTATCTGTAAGATGCAGAATTACTCCCTGATTTTCAAAACCCTCTCCCTCATTTCACTTATTTGGAACAGAACTCGAATCTTTTTATCTATTCCTTGTTGCTGAACTAGTATAGGAATCTCTACTCCTACTTCTGTGAAAATTTCTTTTGCAAAGTTATAAATCTTTGAAAATCTCTTCATTCTCTCTGTTTATGGCTGAAAAGGTTTCAAGCATTCGTCTTTATGGAGGTTGCTCTAGAGCTATCAGGTGAAACTCTTCATTTTCTTTTTTTTTCTGTTTATCTTATTGTCAACCAGAAACTGCTCAGTTTATATTTTTCTCTTCTACCTTTTTTTTTAATCAGGATTTGGTTGCGATTTAGTAGTTTTATTTTAAATTTCTATGTATTTAATTCATTGGCAAGGCTTTGTATATTACCAATTCCTACTTCAAAAATCCAAAAAATGGTCCAAAAAAGAACAAAAATTTGCAGTTTCAACCATTGCAAGGTCTTCGGAAAGTAAAGTTGTTTTTGCCACAGTAGCAACAAATCTAGTCATCAGACCTAATTTTATTTTTGCTTTTTTTCATAAACCGGTATCATTCTTCCTTTCAAACCTTATTCATGATTGCGCTTTGCATTCATGTTCATTGAATTTTACTTGGCAATATTTCTATTTTTCGTGTCTTTAGAAACCCAATTGCATTTTCCGTTAGCTCACAAAGATGTCAAAGTAGAAATTGGGAGTGATGGCCATCCTCGATCTTGATAGTTGTAGTGCATATCAGACGTGCAGTCTTTTTTCAACTTCAACTCTGTCGAGTCCTATTTTTGTGCTTGAAGTTGTTTCATTCTACTGATTGAACTTTGCATTATTCTATCAAGAGTTAGTTAAACAAAAGTTTCAAGGCGCAGAGTGCATGTAGTTTCGGCTTCTTTGACAGGGTTACGTAGCACTGTCAGCAGTGCTATCTAATTCATCATGAGACTAGACTTTGGACTTGTTATATTCACTGGGACTTACTAAGCATGGGGTAGTTTTATTCCTTTGGCATTTTCGTAAATTTAGGAGGCACAATATTCTTAGCATGTATCTAGTGGAAATCTTGTCATTATTAAGTATAATTTCACAAATAAAAACATCAACAGTGTGACCCTAGCTCGCTGCCTGATGATGCAGTGCAACTTCGCTGTATTTGAACCAATGTACACTGTAACTGTTTTAGGTCTGTTTTAGGGTAAACGTTTGGCTGCTTTTGGGTTAGCTCTTTCAGGCCAAAAGAGCGGCTCTTTCGTGCTTTGGCTCCAGTGGAGAACTGCTTTTACGTTTGGTAACACAGGTCCTCACCCCATGTGCTCTTGCAGGAAACTATTTTAAGTGATAAAACCGCTCTCTCTACTTGTTCTCTGCTCTAGCAGAGAGAAAGCAGAAAGCTGTCTGCTCTAATTATTAGAGATAACCCAAATGCTTTGTTACTCATTTTTCAACTTCAACTCTATCAGGTCCTATTTTTGTTCTTGTAGTTGTTTCGTTCTACTAATTGAAGTTTGCATTATTCTCTCAAGATTTAGTTAAACAAAAGTTTCAAGTATGTAGTTGTTTCTGTCTATACAGGGTTGCTCTCTAGTTCATAAGAATAGATTATGGACTTGTTTTACTCACTGGGACTTCGTAAGAGTGGGGTGGTTTTATTCCTTTTCATTATAAGGTATAATTTCACCAGTAACTATATCAGTAGCGTGACCCTACCTAGCTGCCTCATGATGCAGTGCAACTTTGCTGTATTTGGATCAATTTTCACCGTAACCATTTTAGGCCTGGTATTGAATCGATCAAATTTCTTGCAATTCTTATTATTTCAATTGAGGACTATCTGTTTGTTGATGCTATGGTTCTGTATTGAAGATGAACTCTCAAGTCTTACAGTCACTTAGTCTAAAATAATCTGGCTTACGATATTAATTTTCAATTACTGTAATTTCTCATTATTATCTTTAGATGTTTTCTTTTCAGTGGACTCACCTAGAAACTAGGCCTGATTTATTGATCTCAATGATCAATAACAGCAGTTTATTTCCTTATCTAGTATAGCCAAATCAATATTGTTGATAATAATCATTCATTTCTGGCCAGATTAGTATAAGTTGCAATCCACTAATATGTTCTGTTGTACTTTAAAATTCAATAACAGGGAATTTATGACTAGAATTCTTTAATAGCATGTCTCTGCCCCCATTTTGTTGGAAATGAAGCAGGTTGGGAAGGTTCTTCTATCAGTGGGTGTGAATGGAAAGACTCTTCTACCAGCACCTGGGGAGGAAAGACCAAAGATTTCTACAACGAAACTCCGTTATTGAAAGTCAACGACACATCTGAGCCAAAAGTAGATGTAGATGCTGAGCTTTCCTCTGGAATCAATTCAGTTCCTAAAGATTGCTTTCACATTCCATGCATATTTTAATTTGTCACACTGTTATAAGCCATTACAAGACGTTCGGCACCACCCACCATGCCAGCGGCCATACTCTCTCTCTCTCGTGGCACCGCCACCACCCACCAGCCACTCTTTATCTTCTCATTGCACCACCACCTAGGGATGCAAACCCTAAACCGAACCGAAAACCGGCCCCCCCGAAACGGCCTGAAAACCGACACAAATCGAACCGAAGTGAAATCTGTTCAGTTTTCAGTTCGGTAGTCGGAAACCGAAAACCGAATGGGTAGGTTGAGTAAACCGACCCTTAATCGGCTAAAACCGGACTCGAACCGGCCTGAACCGATCTGAACCGGCGGTGCAAACCTACCCTGAACCAAACCCGTGGTGACTTTAAGGCTTTTTTTTCTTTTTTAAGGGAGGTACAGGCGTACAGCTGTTCATTACGAAAGGGTTTTTTTTCTAAGTACATGATGTTCACTGCTGCAAAAGTGAAAATATTATAAAAAATACAGAACGGGGCGGGATTATAAAAAAGTGCAAATATTTTTTCATGCCTACAGCTGTCCACTTATTTTTAATATTTTTAAAAAATATAAAATATTATACATGCATATTATAATGTTTTTCATTCTATGGATTGAACGGTTTAGATCATAAAAGACAGCTGTCCACTTATTTTTAATATTATTAAAAAATATAAAATATTATACATGCATATTATAATGTTTTTCATTCTATGGATTGAACGGTTTAGATCATAAAAGACTCACCCATTTGGTGAATAGAGAAGGGGAGCACCATTATCTATACTGCTGCTAACCACCATGTGATAAAATTTATTTACTTATTTCCTTAATCTTTTTTACTTTTTAATGTCTTTTCTGTATTGACATAGCGGCTAAAGAAGGGGAGAAATTTTTTAGGGTCGTCTTCATCAACCTTTCTAGGGTTTCAAGTTTTTGAAAAAATAGCAGTCGGTTCTGCAACAGGGGTGAGATTCTTCAAGTTTCTGAATCACATCGGCGCCCTTAGTCGATTGATATTTCGAACCGACCTGACCAAATCGAACCATACCGAATACCGAAACAATCGGTTTCGGTTAGGTTTCGGGTTGAATATTTTTGCAACTCGGTACACCGAACCAAACCGATTCATATTCGGTTCGGTTTCAGTTGTAGTATACTGAACCGAACACCGAAAAAATCAGTTTCGGTTCGGTCCACCGAACCTGCATCCCTAGCACCACCTGAGCAGGGAAGCACATACTCCTTTTTTTTCTTATTGTTTTTTTTATAGAACTTATGAATAAAATAAATGCGTACAAAAATTAAGAGAGAAAAAATGGCCTGCAACCGGGTCAGCCCTGCCCGGTCTAGGGCTTACATGTTGGCCCGGCTAGAGCTGACCCCTTGGCGGCCCTAGGGTCGGGCTAGGGCCAAGCATGACTGGCCCGGCCCTAAATGACTGCAGTATGAGATTATATTTTTTTCAGTCATTTTTGGAGGACATAATGCGGAAAAAAATGGATGCATGTCTACAGTAGGCACATAGCACATGCAAATGGATAGCAAAACAAAGGTAGCAAATTGTGGAGAAAAACATAGCACTCAATTATGCAGATATGAGGTGAGAAAATAGAAGAATAGGGTGCACAAACCAACCCCCCCCCCTCCCCCCCTCTCACGTTCAGTTTGTGTACAACAGTTCAATTGATTGAGTTATAGGGAAGTCACTATTTGGATGGCTGAACTCCAAATCAAGTCACTGATTTGGTTCCTTATAAGCATATATTGAATATATATATATATATATATATATATATATATATATATATACAGCAACGCTTACAGTATTCAAGAAAGCAATAAAAATTACATGAGAGCTGCAGCAAGCACCGACGAGAAGATTTTCCACAATGCAAGGAAGACTTAAAATCTATCGCGGAAGGAATATTAGATCATGTTGAATCCTCAAGAATAATAAATCAAATTCTCCACATGACATTTGTATGCAATAGGCAGTGTATCGAAAGTGCGACCAATTTCTGAAAGCATGTGGAGCTAAAATGCTAAAAATACGACACTTAAATGGAGACATTTCAGAAATATACAAAATAAATCAACTAGACAGAGCCGATTTGAGAGGAATCATTCACATATTCATTATTAGTTGACAGCACGTGAAGGAAGCATGGAGCGATAACCAATGATAATCGGTTACCCACATGTGATTGTTTGTTATGCTTTATAAAATTAGTGTGGAAATATAATTGAGAGACTACTTATCTATCAAATCCTACATTAATAAAAACATTTAGTTCAAGTATTTTAATTTTGTTCAAAAAAATATATAAGGGGTGAATAGGGGGAACACCCTTTCAATCTCTGGAATATTTTTACAATTTTTCTGTAATAGCTTAAGAGATCATCGCCTGTACCCATAAGTTGTAGTTCTCTCTCACCATGCTTAATCTTTTATGTGGACTTTTTTGCTCTTAGTTGCATTTTCATATTATATGCAAACAGTAGTGACTGAAAATTCAGTCATGTCATAAATACGACTTACATCTAACAAATTGGGAATGAGGTCAATGATCAGGTCCAACCAGTTGAACTGGATTTGGATCCAATCAGATTTGCAGCCCTTTGATAGAGGAGAATCTTGACTCCCACTGGTTCTACTTTTTATAGGATGACGTGCAGTCAAGATAACCCTACATTAATACTCATTTTTATGGCCACCATCATTCGAAACTCAAATATATACATATCTAACTTATACACCTTTTGTAATAAAAAACTATGATATACATTAATCATTTTATCAAATATCAAAAAATAAAAATACTAAAAGACTCCACTGTCAACTAATCAGTATCTGAATGTAACCAATAAAAGCCTTCTCTGATTTAATCGCAATGAGTATTTTGTAAGTGATGGAATGGATTTAGCATTATGCAATGAGGGCCATATTTTGGGGATTTGTGATATGTGAAATCAAAAATTGATTGTCTGGTGCCACACTATATCAAGATTTATTGTGTGGAACATGGGTCAAATTTTCAGGTATCGAATACGTACCATCCAAGCTCAAAACCGATACGTATCGGAATAGTAAAATATTGGACGATACATTGAATGTATCGTCCGGCTACATACAAAATGGCGATACGGTACATTAAATGTACAGTATCATCCAAGTCTGATACCGATACATATCGATATCGGACTATATTTTGATCCATGGTGTGGAAGATTGGGGTGAAACACGATCTCCATATTCCATGGTCGGATCGGACCCAATCAATGGGTTTTAAGAGTTTAGGAGATTTCAGAGAACGTGTGCCTATTTATTTCTTCCCAGTTCCCACAGCGTTTCAAATCACAGACCAACTTTTGCTTAGCGCACACACAGGTTTTCCTATTGTGTGATTATATCTAAAATTGCTTTTCATTGATGGTAGACGTTTTTCATACTAAGACTTTTGCATAATGGATCTTAAGATATTGGAATCAATTTAATCCACGTAGCCCAAAAAAGTGATTAGGAAATCATTTGGAACACATCGTGTCAAAGGTGAAGAAGTCCATAGTTGAAGATTGGGACAAAAAAATATCACTATCGGTTGATTTAAACTGTTCAATGATTTTAGGCATTGGTGCACCTTCCTCCTCAAAGGGTGTAAATAGGAGTACGCACAGTAATGTTTTCTATATATATATATATATATATATATATATATATATATGGGAGCCGGTTAGGTCCTCTAATGGAGGACTGTCACCATCCTCTAAGATATATATGGAGCTCTATGTGGCATCCAAAACACTGTTTGGGTGTCACGTAAAGCACAAGTGGATGGTATAGATCAATATTTAAAATAAAAAAATTGAAAAAAACTTTTTAAACCCACAAGTCAAAGTTTGACGGATTTCATTGATCTATATTTCACGGTTCAAAAAACACACGGTGGAGATGAGTTTTCAAAAAAAATATATTTCAAAGATGATTTAAGCAATGCACCCGAGCTTCACGTGACATCGAAACAATATGTTGACTGCCACGTAGAGCTCCACGTGGAAGCTTGGAGGATGGTGACCATCCTTCATGGGAGGACGAAGGCCTTTTCCTATATATATAGGAAAATAGGAAAATGCGCTCGGACATAGATGTATTTCTATACCAATTGATATGGACACGACATATAACACCTCTTTTGTGAAGTGATGGGTGACATGGAGCGTACTTTACTAACTAGAGTTAAACTTTGCAAATATTTTAAAAGTTATATTCCTTTTCAACCGTTATTCTTGACTTTTTTAAAAGTTTTTTTAAACTCTTTTTTTTCTTTCTTCTCTTTTTTTTAAAGAAATTGTCATACTTACTTTTTCAAGTATATTTTACTCAAAAAATATATGCGCATGCCGCCCGGTAGCGAAGCACTAGCATCTCTACACAGAAGCATCGACGTCTCGTTTTAGGGGCGTCGGCGCTTCGATTTATTTATTTTTCTTTTATTTTATTTTTTCAATGGAAGCGCCAGCGCCCCTAGAACGAAGCGTCAACGCTTCGAATTTTTTTGTATAGAAGCGTCAGCGTCCCTAAACGAAGCGTCGGCGCTTCATTTTAGGGGTGCTGGTGCTTCAATAATTTTTATTTTATTTTTTTTCGAAGCGCCAGCGCCCCTAAACGAAGAGTCGGTGCCGCTAAAACGAGGCCCTGGCGTTTCATTTTATGGGCGTCGGCGCTTCGTTTCGGGGTATTGGCGCTTCGCTCTTCGAGGTGTTAGTGCTTCACTACCGTGCACTACTTTTTTTGAGTAAAATATGCATAAAAAAGTAAGTCAGACACTTTTTTGAAAAAAATAAATAAAAGAAAGAGACTTGAAAAAAATCAAGAATGACGGTTAGAAGGATATTTAACTTTTAAAAGTTTAACCCTAGTTAATAAAGTGGTCCCCATGCCACCCATCACTTTACCAAAAAGACACTATGTGTTGCGCTCATGTCAATTGGCGTAAAGATATCTTTACGTCTGGACGCATATCCTCTTTGCTAATTTGGCTGCATATGGCATAGCTCTCTGTTAGCCCCTACCATAGCAAAGTTTATCTACTTTAACAGCTTTCTATCCTCTTTGCTAATGTCATGCTACCTGTTTTTCCTTTCTCTTTGATAACTCCTTGCATAGCAACTAAAGTAATATATATCTTAGATTTTTATGATAGAGGCTAATTGAGAGCTATGGAATACATTGTTTTGCTAAAGTAATATATATCTTAGATTTTTATGCGCCACAACATTTGTTACAAATTCTCTGAATTAGTCAAATTGTTGGCAAGATTCTCCAAGTAGGTGCTATTGAACTTTTTGTTGAATGATCAGCCGATTTGTCATTTCCAAATTTCTCCAAATTTTTTGGACTCATCCTAGTGACAAATTTCGTTTTTGGCATTTTTTTGGTAGGGGCTTATTTCGATTCAATTCGAACAAATTTCAAGAAAATTTTAGAGAGTACAATGTATATATATATATATATATATATATATATATATATATATATATATATAAAATAAATTATTTATTAATTAAAAATGTCTATAAAAATCATTAGTTTTAAAGGAATTTCATTAATTTTGTTGAAATTAATGAAATTTTGGCATTTCGAAGAAATCACTAAAATTTTACTAAAAGTTTCATCCAACTCTTGTTTCGATGAATTTTAGAGAAATTTGTCACGACTAAATGTGTTTTTTTTTTTAATTTTAATCATATTTTGTATTAATATTTTAGGATTGTGAATTGTTGATGCATGTGAATTATGCAATGCACCTATTTTGTTGCTTAAAACATCTTTTGTAATTTATTAAAACATCCCCAAAATTTTCTCTTGAATTTATCCAAATTAAATGAAAGTAAAATTTATTTTTTCTTTTTTTAACAATAATAGATGGTGCCGGGATAAGCGTACAGCAAAAGTTAGTATGCAAACTACACATTACACTTGTCAGTGTGCGGGAAAACAAGTTGCTGAACTTCAATTATAAATATTTTAAAAATAACTTAATAACATTATTGCTCTTGTCAATGATTCATATAGTGCATATGATATCCCACTGCTTACACAAACTGAAATGACTTAAAATGTACCTCTGGAACACTACGACGGGCCTTAAAAGTTCATTATTTGCTGATATAGATGAGGCCTGTTAGTCCTTTACAAGTGATGATGATGTCCATAATTATTCCGAATACCAAGTCAATGGTGATTTGTGCAGATTTAGTTGAAACATGCATACTTTCAAAAGTGACTTGGTATTAGGTACCCCGAGTGCCAAAGCTCTTAGTACTGATATCACTTTTTGGATGTGTCATGTAGAACAATCATTTGTTCTATAGAATTTGATGTCTATGATCTTAAGATCTATGGTGGAAAAGATTGAGTTGAAAGTTGATCGTCATCATCTGATTCAAAGACATCAAAGATCATTTACAATTAATGTATTTTGGATTGAGATGATAACTGTTGATTTTAAATGGCAATTGACTGCTTTGGCTCAAAATAAGAGGTTGTGTTTCATCCTAATCTCTTCACCAAAGATCTTTAGATTTAGGCGCATGGCCAGGTCAAGAATATCAACATCCTAACTGAGGACAGATCGAGCTGCCTACTTACAAAGATAGTCACCTAATTCGACCAATCCGGGGCATGGTCCGGGCAGTCAATGAAGGAATGGAAGAGAGGGAGGTGGCCATCTACTAATAGATCGAATTGAGGACTGACTCGCGAATAGGATTAATTGGCAGCTAGGTCAGCAGGCGGGAAATCTGAAATGCTCGAATTCCTCTTCCTGGCCTGAACCAACCCAAAAAAAAAAGAGGCTTCTATTCGGCCAGCTCAAAATTCCGAATGGAGTATCTCTTATTCCCCACCAAAATGAGGGAATGGTTTTAGACCCCTATTACTTGAATGAATTAATGGCCAATCTTTTCTCTTAGAAATTGCCGGATCACCTGAATGTCGAGCGAGGTTTCTAGTCATCGGTCTCTTATCCGTTCAACAGACAGCCAAAAAAGTGTAGCCTTGACCAAACTCATTGGCAAACCTAATTAGGAATATGACCTTCACACCAACGGTACACGGGTCAATCACCCTCCACCAGCCTTATAGAGTTGCGTAGTATCTTCGAGTGCCATATGAAGCATAAACATAATCTCCTTGGGTTCACCTAGTTCAACTTGCGGGCAATGATCTACAAAATTGTCATATCTATGACGTCGAAGATTGAGATTGAAAAATAGATGAAAAAATACTTTTATCATGTAATTCAAATTTAAAAAGATCTATGGTGTGAGAGATTTAGACCATAGATAATCAAGTTCAACTGACAAACCTATGACTGGGATGAAAAAATATTTCTATTTGTGATTCAAACTTGAAAAGATGTATGGTGTGAGAGATTTGGTTGTGTATGGCATAGCTCGCTGCTAATTGTCAACGCAGAGTTCACCTGCTTTAACAGGTTCCCATCCTTTTTGCTAACATCATATTATCTGCTTTAGCAAGTACCCCTTCTCCTTGATAACTCCTTACATAGTAAAATTTTATGTAAGATATACCTATTCAACAGTTCTATCATCCTCTCTACTCATTTATTGTGAGAGCAGATTTTATTTACTCTGATAAAGAGTTTAGTAAAGAACAAGAAGGTTGCCACTAGAGCAAGTAAATCCTTCTTTGCAGAGAAGAGAAGGGGAACCAACTAAAAAAATAGGTGAACTTTGCTCAGGCCGGGACTAGCATAGAGCTATGCCATTCACAGCATTTGACCAACGATAATCAAGCTTTTTAGTGTCATGACATTCTGGTCAAATAAGTACTTACCTCCACGTATTCTCACAGGATTGGGATGGTATTCTCGTCAAAAGTAATAAAATATTGACCAAACTTAAGTCATTTACACAATGAGATGTTGATCAATTTGGACCCCCTCCCAATCTCAGTGATGGCCCCAAATCATCACACGTTTCCAACCATCTAATAAATGGACTACTGCCCAAATCACACTGATTTGCGTAATCCATCAGGATCAATGTTGTCAAATGGCTTAAGCGAAGTTAAGCGATTTGGCTCAATTTCGCTTAAGCGAATCGCTTAATCGCTTAAGCCATGGTATACTTTTTTTTTTTTTTTTTTTTTCAAAAATAAAATAAAATAATAAGTATTCAAGTTTCTAGAAGGAAAAAATAAACACTAGCATTAAGTGTCAGGAGAAGGACATTAGACTTTAATACTGAGTACCAACAATGTACTCTACACATTCATTTCTAACCCATTGTGATACATCTCCTCCATCATCATCATCATTAGCATTGCCGTCGTTACACATTACACATTCATTTCTAACCCTTTGAAGCTTTATAACACACTAACATTAATATTACTAAGTTTACAACAATTTAATTCACTAAAAAAAATGATTACAAAGCATAAAATAAAATAAAAACTAGATAAGATAGATGGGAGGAGATTGGAAGAAAAGAATGGAGATTAGAGAGGAAGTTGAAGCCAAAATAGTTGTGTGAGGAGTAGAGAACCCAACCCACCCTTTATAGAGGCAATGGAACCTTAAAAAGCAAAAAAAAAATAAAAAAAATTAAGTGCTTAGAACATTATGCCATCGCATACTTTTGTATGCCATGGCATAATGTCAAAATCGCATAAGCCTTATGCGATTTTATGGCTTAAGATGGCTTGATGGCTTATGCGATTTTATGGCTTAAGATGGCATAAGCGATCGCTTAATCGATTAAGTGATCGCTTATGACAACACTGATCAGGATCACTGTAAAAGGCTCATGCTCAAGCAGACGAATATCATTCAGAACATCAATAATCCAAATTTTCAACTAGGCCACGATGACAGTTGGATATGAGCTAGTCTACGGTAACCGACCCGTCCACAATCTAGAACAGTCACTGATGTTGTGACACTATTTTTCATCTAGTGTCGCACATGATACAAAGGGCCCATGTAGATATCTGGTGGGTCAAAGATTGAAAAACATCTCTATTATGCCACTGGAAGCAGTCAAAACACCTTTAAAATGAACAGCTAAAATAGGTTTGGTGATTTATAAGGTAACCGTTCATTTAAAGGTGTTTGACTACTTTAAACCATATGCTAGAGATATTGTTTTGATTCCATCTTCAACCCACCAGATCTATACATTGGGTACTTTGCATCACATGCCACACTTGAAAAAAAAAATAGTATCATGTGTCCAAAATCAGATCCAATCAAGAATGTGGATGGGTCAGTTATCCTATACAAAGTCCTTGTATATAGCCAAAGCAACTTGGCCAAGCAATCATAACCATCTGATCAAGATTGTTCTGATAAACGGTTAAAATGTATATAAGCAGCTCCCTCCCTCCCTCCCTCTCTCCACACACGCATGCATATCCCAATGTCAAAACATAGAGCATATTCCATAGAAAAAAAAACAGATGATAATGGATTTGCTCAGCATGTACAAACTTATCACACACAGAGAATCATATTTAAGAGTAAAGACAGGCACCGCTAACTGCGGATGCTGTGTCAAGATGATAATTGAAGTTACTACAATATCCTATCAGAAGACCATCCCATGTCTCAACCTCCTATTCGAAACTTAAAACACCACAAACTAAATCAAAGGATTAAACGTGCTCATTAACCAACATTACCTCGACACTCTAGAAAAATGTATGGCAGGCACTCTTTCTGATCATTTGATCATCTCCAATGACAACTTTCAGAGTTCATACTACATTTTTCTTCATACTTCTAGAACGTGCTCCAGTGACCATTATATCTCCTGCAATCACAAAAATAAATTTCCACTGCAAAGGGAGGACGGTTTATCAGACAAAATTTATTCCACTTGCAAAGTAAGAACAAATAAAAACTCATCAAAATGATCAAAGAACAGCAATCAGATGAATGCATTAATCTTTCAATGACAATATGACCAGGTAGAGAGCCCCAGGAGAAGAAATAATTATATGGTTATGTACAGAATTACACCATAATCATGTACCCTTGCTCCGAAATCGACAAAGGTATAACAACAAAGATACCATCAGGAAACACAAGGAATATGAGAATCCAAGGTGTTGCAAAGCTAAGAGGTGTTGCAATGGTTAAAAATAGTTGTACTTTGTAATTTGGTGTTGAAGAATTTGCTGAACATTTTATTTGGTCTTATGAATTAGAGAAGCCGCTTCCCATCTCCATCCTGCTTAACCATCAAGCAAAAGGATATTTCTTAACACCTCACTTGTAGTTTTTGAAATTTTAACATAAGGTGTCAGGCACCAAAAGCATTTTTAGAAATACTAATCAAGGTTTTGGAAGATCGAGTCAATTTGGGATTAACTTGGCCAACTCTACTAATTTTCGATGCTCATACCACCCTTTGCAGCTTGTTCATGCAACAATACATAAAGATGGAAATTTTGGAATGGCATTCCTGACAGATCCAACCAAATTGGAACTGTCTCAACTACTCCATGCGAAAAATCATACAGCTTCCCCCAACAGATCCATAGGAGACCAAGAAGCTTACAATCACCTAATTAATAATCTTTTGTGTCTTTTGCATGCTTTCAAGGACCAAGAAGCTTACAATTACCGAACTATACAAAATGATTGAGGCGTTACTACAAGCACAAGTAGGAGAAAAGGCAGACCATTGAAGAGCTGGAGGGGAACGGTAAGAAGTGATATGGAGGATCGCTATGTTATGGAGAGCTTGGCACTGAACAGAAACGAATGCAAAGCCGAGCCCAAGATAGAATCCTCTTCTGGGAAGATATTATTTGTGCTGGAGAGGAAGCTTTCAAGAATAGATTTGGTGCCATTTTTAATATAGTGGTGAACGGAAGCACGCATCTCTGAGATGTAATGTTGTAGAAGAAAATATAATGTATGGGACACTCGGACCTGGCAGAACTTTAAGAAATGCAACAGTGGTGTTGGCTGAGATCCTTGACCTGGTTGGGCAATGTTCCCCTAATCAAGAGCGGGAGAATCTTAGAATGTGGATCCTGCAATCGAACTATCAGGTGAGCAACTTGTCATGGGGTCGCACTTTCGCAACCTCAGTCCCGTGCGGCACCTAACGCACGGTTCGCTAGGTCAGCCTACTTCTGATACCAACTGTCACGAGGGCGTCCTTCGACGCGCTTTCAACCCGCGCGGTGCTTCGCTACCGCGTGCAACGAAGCCAACCCATCTGCACATCAGCTCTGATACCACCCGCCTAGACGACGGGAAACAGAGGCAACCATGTTGGGAGGAAAAACTCCTCCCAACATGGTTGCCTCTGTTTCACGGCCTACCATTCAGCTCATCGTGTCCCTTACGACACACCAATCTGCACTGCTGTGCTAACTTGGCCTGCTCAAGCTTCACCACATGCCTTTGCACTAGTACCTCGCTTCTTTGCCGAACCAAGCCTGACCTTGTGCCTCCCACTCGCATGCCCAAGAGTCCCAATTGCTTGCCTTCGTGTGCATTCCGAATTACTAGCACGCGTTCATCCTTAGCCCACATCTTTGCTCAAGCCCCGAGTCCCACGCGCCTTGGTGTTCTCACGCAGGTTGCCCAGATGCATGCCATGACGCGTGGTCAGGCCATACATCAACCTCACTCGGGTTCCACACGGCATCGCTGCATCGACGTCCTAAGCCCACCCTTTCAGGCCTAGGAGACACTTGCGCCCCCTCTGGCAACGCAAGGCCCCGTGTGTGGGGGAATAGCTCTCAAGCTCCCTTCCCCTATATAAGGGTAAAACAGTCATTCAGCCAGAATGGCAGGAGAACCTCAAACCCCTTGGTTTGACATACCGCAACGCCTCATGCATCGCTAGCCCACCTTGGCTATGTCGCGTCCGTGTCGCGACCGTGACGCTCCGCGTCGTACCCTCATGCGACCGTGTCGCGTCCTCGCAGCGCGACCACGTCGCAAGGCCAACATGGCCCCATGTCGAGTGCCCTCCTGGCACCACATGTCGTGCCACACGCACCATGCTGCAAGCTCGAGTATTGGCCCCGTCACAAACTGCTTCTGCGAAATAATTGGGAATAGTTGTAGAAGGCATGCGCTCCCCCTAGTTTTTTGGTTGGAGTCTTGAAGCTGTATCCTAATAATGGACCAACTTACCTAGAAGGGAAAAGGATTGCGGAACATTTGTGCAATGTGCCTCCAGGAAAACAGAAACAGATAATTACCTTTTTATTCATTATTGGATTGCCAGGAAAAATTGGGGATTGGTTGAAAACCTTTAGAATCGGTTGAGTATTTCCCATTCCTGGGTTCAGTTGAAAGAGGCCTGGGATTTTGGAGGGTATAATAGAGTCAAAAGCGCGTTTTGGAGGGTTACCATGTTTGATGTGTTGTAAACTATTTAGCAGGATAGAAATCATAGGATTTTTTGTAAAATATGAAATTTTGTTCTATGGGTGTGAGAGAGGCTAATCACTTGGTACCGAGTTGGATCATTTTAGATAAAGATGGGAACACGGTTGGGGACAGGAACTTTATTTTGCGGAAGACCTGCCTGAGAAATAGTTTTTTCCGTCGGTTGATCTGGATTTCCTTTTAGGGTTTGTTTGGATAGGGGGAAAAGAAAAGAAAAGTTTGGAAAGGAAAGGAAATATGTTCATTTTAGAGTCTGTTCCGTCAAGCCTTAAGATTCTCGCTCGAGCGTTGTCCTTTTCTTTATTCTTCTCTTGTCTTTTGAGTTTAATCTAATGTTCCGTTTGGGGGCAATTTAGTATTGTACTATTTTAGGGTTAGTTTCTTTTGCACCTAGTATATGATGTCCTTATGTAAGCCAAATTTAGCATTAATTAATTTTAATGAAAATACTATGCATTGAGAGCTTGAGAGGAGCTTAAATGAGAGTCTTCTTCCCCATGTGGGTTTGGTATGAGGCCAAGGGTGTGATGCCCATGTTCTATCTTGGATCTTCATCTTACCTATTCTTCTATTTTATTTGCTTTTTTGCCATCCATTTCTTCTTTTTCTTGGTGCTTCATGTCCCTAAATCCTACCTCTTGAGTAGCTTTGATGTCCTTCCTTGTGGATTGACTCCGATCTATACTCATCAATCCATGACCGCCGTTGGGCTGTTTACTCTACTTGCAACCGATTAACCGATCAATCCGAAAGCCCTAGCAAGGAGCTACGAGAATCCACGTCAATCTACGAGCGAGCGCTTTAACCTAGAGGATGCTAGAGTTGTATCTCTAAGATCACACGTACCACATTTCTAACGGTTTTCGTGCGCCAGATTGGACCCTAAGTGGACCGAGCATGGTCAATTAAGCGGAATTCCACAAAATCCTAAGGTGTCGCTTTAATTTGGGATTTTAATTGTTCAACTAATTCGCTTAATTTCGGCAATTTCGCATCTCATGATCACTCACGTATTTTAGGGTCATTGTCCCGCATCACAAACACCGCCACTAGTCCCAACGATCATTAAAAATGCGGAGAAAAAAGGAACTTGCAAAAATAACAAACACATTCTTTTCAGCTTATGAAGCTACTCTACAGTTGAGACTTGAGATGGTTCAGGAAACTAATGTAAATTAAAACTAGATTAGCAGTCTGAGAAGAAACCTATTTCAGAAGAAAAGCAGTTTGAGGACCATCTGGTTAGGTTTGCATTGGAAACTTCAAGTGAATCATAAATTGAAGAAGAAGAAAGCTAAAAAGAGAAAGAATGAGAGAGAGGAGGTTTAGGTGCCGTTTATCAGCCCTAAATAATGTAAACAGAATCAGAAAAGGTCCTAAATCAGGGAAGATTAAGGTAACGATTATCATTTATCAAAGCTGCAAAGGGGGCTTGTATGTTTATGTCAAAGAGCTTCGCCGCAACCCGGATATGAAGAGTTGCAGGCCTATTCACCAGCAGTTGCAAGGTTGCAAGGACATTGGACTGAAACAGGGCTTGGTAAGGAGTTGTGGCTGCTGCATATCAACTCAGAGAAGAATGAAAGAAGCTGGTACAAACTATTGCAGACTGCTGTTAACAGGGGATATTACAAGCCCTTTTCTACAGCAGGTTAACGGTCGCTGAATGGAATCAAAAGTCAATAGATTGGACGCAACAGAAGGGGGCCTTACTAGAGGTAATAAGGAAGGATCCGTAGAACCATAGTTTAGAAGACAAAGAAACATTGGGTTACAGGTCCAATAAAGTGAAACAAGGTTCTGGTAACAGAAACTGAAACTTTGAAATAAAGTTTACAATAATTAAGACATGTGCCCAAGATATGACATAAAAAATCTGTCTTTCAATGAAGTCACGTGACTCTTAACTCTTAAAGCAGCTTAAGAGTCCACTGATAACTCACCAAGAATCCCAACTACAACTGCTATTTTGACCATCCAGCTACGACTTTCTTGTTTAGCTTGTTAGTTATTCCAAACAATGAGTTCTATCAGGAGAATTCCATTTTAGTCTATGTGATTAATATTAGTTACAAAAGAGAAAAGAAGCTCAAGTCTTATGTTTGATTGAATTTTGTTAAGTTCAAAGAGGTCATGAGTCCTCTACTTTGGGTTTTCAAAACCCTAAAGTTGTATGCTTATCTATATTTCTTGTGGATTCTCGTTGAATATAAGATATGCTTCTATTACTTTATCTTCAATATCACAACCACACTTTAACATCAGATGGGTGTGAAAATTAGCATATAATGAAGAAGAACGAGCAGTGCAACTGGTATTGAGACATACAGGGAGAAATGAGACAGAAATTTGGTCAACATAGCATAATATATTCTATCTTAATAATAAAGAGATGAAAATTAATCTTATGTGATTTATATTGTAACGGGTAGCCATGTCTCTTTTAGTTGCAAAATCCTGAGAAAATTGGTTTTCCATGAAACTCGGGAATGATCTGCCAGTGAGACATATTGATTTCGTTTATAATTAAGAACTTAATTTTTCTACAATAAGTATTTCCTTAGCAGGAAATGCGAAGAAAGCATTTCCTGATGATATACGTATTTTAGTAATTAACACCTCACAAATGAACATTAGATCACCTATATTTTTCCTAAATAGCCTTGGAAATGGTTGGAGTGAAATTATTATTGACTTCCAGTGAGGAACAGTGATTCAGGCCCCAAACTTTGTGATTAGAGTCTTAGACTAACATCATAATTAAGATGAATACAGATCTAAAAACCAGTAAAACAACACCAAATCTATTGTTACAATCCTCAAACTAAAAAAAGTAGAAAATGTAGTATAACACTTTCATTCAAGGGGAAGAAAGTTGCCATTAACTGATACAACCACCTTCCCAATGCAGGGTTATTAAATACATGTTTTCACAGAAAAGATGAATAAATTTCTGAAGAATAGTTCCCAGAGCAAAATATAATAGAAAGTAAATTCAACAACATTCTAAGAAAGTGTGCCACCCCTAAAGTGCTCAGTTGCTAACATCATCAAGAAAATTACTACTTGAACTTAACGAGAATGTGCTATACCTTCTTTTGTGCCCCTCAACGCCTTCTGCCATGCCTTCTGCTCTTCCTACGGGTGCTCTTGTCATCCGAATCAGAATCCGATCCCGACTCAGAATCAGATGAATCAGACGAAGAGCTATACTTTCGGTGCCTCCTCTTCTTTTGCTTCTGCTTCTTCCTTCTCCTCCGCTCCTCCTCCGAATCCAATGAACTGTCACTCGAGCTACTCTCCCCTGTAGAATAATCCGACTCCGTCACAGACGATCCACCACTCTCTGAATCAAAAACAGATGCCTCACTATCTTCGCTTCCTGAATCGCTATGTCTCCGATGCTTCCTCTTGCTTTTCTTACTACTCTTTTCGCTCTTCTCTGTATTCTGAATGTCAGGGTTGTCCAATTCATACGAAACCGAGAGCTTCATCTTCAACTTGGGGTTCTTGAGTTGTTGGGTACGAGAGGGACGTGAGATGTAGACACGTTCGTTTTTGCATTCGTAAGTCCAATGGCCAGCCTGGAAACACTTTTGGCATTGGGAGGTTGCGCCGCCAAGAGATGACATTGAGGATTTGAGGTCTTTTCTTTCACCCAATTTTACGGCTTTTTCAGTGCTCATTAGATACATCTGTCGCTTGGCCTCTTTCCGTTCTTGCCATCTGCTCGGCCCTTCTTCCTTTTGACCATATGCGTTCACATTCCGGGCGGCAGCTGCAGCTGCCCGCTCAGCTTGGGCGCGGCTCAGACCCTTTGCAGCCGACATTGCTGCAGCCTTTATTCGCTCTGCAGCTGCCTGGGATTTTTCTTCTTTCTTGCTCGACATTTTCACACTCAAAATTCTAACACACCAAAACAGAAACCAAATTCAGTTGATCCAGAGTGTTTCCCCATCAAGCTAAAGACAAGACCCTAAAATTGCAAATCAGGTTCAATTTATTATTCCTTCAGCTATGGACAATACAATTTGAAAACCAAGATTTTAAACCAGGGACCCAACCCAAAAATTCTGCTTTCACAAACCAAAAGTAAATAAGCAAAAAGGGCTTAACTGTCTGCTCCACCAAAGCCTAGGTATTTTTGGAGTATGCGTTATGACCTTAACAAATGGTATAAGAGCCAGCAACACCTCTCGAGTTCAAGTCATGGAAGGGGCGATCCGGTGAAAGGGCTAGTGGGGGCCCAAAGAGGGGTACCAGAGTGAAAGCCACCGATTGGCTGTGGAATGCCAGAAGGGGCGATAAGGAAAGGGCTACTTGGGGCTCCAATTGGCTGCCAAGAGTGGTGGCGCGCTACGTCACCAAAGTAATAAGGGCTTAACTTTCTGCTCCACCAAAGCCTAGGTATTTTTGGAGTACAGGTTATGACCTTAACAAATGGTATACAAGACAGCACCACCTCTCGAGTTCCAGTCATGGAAGGGGTGATCAGGTGAAAGGGCTAGTGGAGGTCCAAAGAGGGGTACCAGAGTGAAAGGAACTGATTGGTTGTGGCATGCCAGAAGGGGCGATCAAAGGAAAGGGCTACTTGGGGCTCCAATTGGCTGCCAAGAGTGGTGGTGCGCTACGTCACCAAAGTAATAAGGGCATAACTCTCTGCTCCACCAAAGCCTAGGTATTTTTGGAGTATGCATCATGACCTTAACAAATGGTATAAGAGTCAGCACCACCTCTCGAGATCAAGTCATGGAAGGGGCGATCCGGTGAAAGGGCTAGTGGGGGCCCAAAGAGGGCTACCAGAGTGAAAGGCACCGATTATCTGTGGAGTGCCAGAAGGAGCGATATAAGGAAAGGGCTACTTGGGGCTCCAATTGGCTGCCAAGAGTGGTGGTGCACTATGTCACCAAAGTTATAAGGGCTTAACTTTCCGCTCCACTGACACCTAGGTATTTTTCGAGTATTGGTTAGGACCTTAACACCTACAAACCCTAACCACAATCTTCTACCTTAGGAATCGAACACTACCAAAAACCCAAAAAACACAGCCTTAAATTCATTCGAACCCTAAATTCTGCAAGCTGAAATCTTCTCTAACCCTAAATTCAAAACAATAAAAATAAAAAATAATTTTCACGAGCGAAACTCGAAATCAAGTCAACCCAACCTTAGGAAGACAAAAATTTTAACCCCTAAAATTCTACCAAAAACATTAAAATTTCAAACCTTAATGTCCTGAACATGCAGTTTTGAAATCGAATGAGTTTTGCAAATTGTTACAGGGTTTACATAACGAGAGAGGATCCAAAGTACTCAGAAGAGATTGACCTAATGATAAAAATCAATCCCCACAATGAAAATAAAAATTAATAAAAAGATCTACATACCTGAGAGATCGGAGATTTAGAAATATACAAGAGAACAAATGTTCTTGAAAAAAATATTGCCAACCCTCGTAAGGTTCACCCGAACGGAAGCAAAGAAAAAAGACCCAAAGCAAGTCATGTCTGGTATTTAAATGATCTTACACCATTCAATTCTTCCTTTTTATCTGGCACCATTGAAGTGTGATCGCCATGTGGCGAGCATATGTGACTGATCTAAATTATCTTCTTTCTCAAAGAAATATGCTTATAAGTAGATGTGAACCATTGGATTGATAAACTTCCATATTAGCCACTAAAATTAAAAACAATGCAGTCAATATATCAGAGTTCCAATATTGTTAATATATCAACCAACCTTTTAGCATATTACAATTTATATATGCGGATCACTCGCTGTAACATCATTTAAATATCATTATGGTGATTAAATGACGGCTAGGAGAGTCTGGTCCTTAAAGGAACTTCACTCTTCTCATTGTCATTCGGGTACTAACATAGTGTTTAAATGATCATACACCATTAATCTCTACTTACTTTTATCTGAGTTCAAATCCCACTCCTTGTTGGACACTCATTGGGGATTTATGTTTATTGACTGATACATGTGATGTGCGGGCGTTCAAATACCAGACATGACTTGCTTTGGGTCTTTTTTCTATAATTACAAATATAAAATAAAAAGTTAATATAAAAATTGAAACATTACAAATATAAAATAAAAACCTAATATACTATTATATAAAAGTAAAAATAGTTTATGTCAATACCTAAAATGTTTGTAACTCGTATCTAGTCCCGAAAACAAGTTGTATTTGCAAGAATCTAACCTATGACTCTTATGCAAAAGAGGCTATGATTCCCTCTCTCTCCCATGACCCTCTCTCCTAAACGAGGGTAAATAAATATCTCCGTCTACCTCTCTCCCTCTTTTCCCAAAAAGAGAGCTACTCCGAAAATCACGTGACACAGAAATAAATACAGAAAGAGAGACCCTTTTAACGATGTAATCTGGAGAAAGTTCCTAAATAAAAATATCAAGCTAAATAGTTGCATAGATTTTCAAGATTTTGGTGGTTTGTACTTCTCCTTTTGCTATGTGATCAATGCAATTTGTCAATTATTGAAAGATTTTCAAGATTTTCTTACTTCTCCAGGAATAGCTATATATTGGGTTTTTAAGGTTTGGGGGGAGGGTTTACCGAGTCGTGTAAGGCAGCAGCGGGAGATGTAGTTGGAAGAGCTGAGTTTTGGTATCGTACGCCTACGGTGCGCAGGCTAGCAGTGGCGAACGCCTCGATTTAGTTGAACGGCGCAGATAGAGTTGGCTTAGGGTTTTAGAGATGGTTTTGGTTGCAGAAGTTTCTGGGCAGGGATAGATTTGGAACAAATGCGAGGGAATTAAGTAAGAGCTTCGAAAACTTAGAAGGGAAGTTTTGATCATTTGATATAGGGAGCCATTACTTGGACACGTTTATCAAGTGAGTGCACCGAATTTAAAGAAAGCCTTCGTATTTGTGAAAATGCAATATGGGCGGTCGGATTTGAAGTTCATGATCAATACATCTTTAGTACATAAAATTAGAGTAAAATACAATACTTGTCATATATTCTACTGTAGTCAATCGTTGAATTATATAATAGCCTTTGACTCCATATAATGAAATGATGAAAATTATATTTTATTCTAATCTTTTGCAATTGATATATTTAAATTATGGCCTTCAAGTCAAACGACTTAGATGGTGCTTTCACATAGTAGAGGTTGTCAAACTTACAAGTCTTTCTTTTAAATTCGATGCAATCACTTAAAAAGTATGTGCAAGTAATGACTCCCTTTGATGTAAAGGTATTGAGTGTTGGTACTGTGTGCACCGGCTTTAGCTAAGGCTTTTATGCGGATGTTGCCCCCATTAGTTGTAGACAAGGTATCAAAATTGGTTCAGTCTTGGGTATCGGTTTTCCGAGGACCAATACGACTTGGCCAATACGGATCGGCGGATACCGATACGTATCGGCCTATTTTAAAATAATAATAATAATAATTTACGTCTTGGCCGAAATCGAGACGTATCAGCCGATACCCAATATGTATCGGCCCATACGGTATCCGATATTTGAGTTGGGATACCGATATGTATCAGACCGATACGTATTGGTTTGTCGAGAAACCGATACGCATCGCCGATATGTATCGACCAATTTTTGATACTTTTGTAGACTATATCACAAAATTCTCATAATTAATTAAAATTTGGAAAAGGTCTTTGAATAGGGGGTTTATCAAACTTTTTGTCCAAGATTCATTTGATTGATTCTCGATTTTTTTCAAATTTGATTAATTTTATGAATTATTATTATTATGGTACATGCTTTTATCATAATTGATGTCTTTTTATAATTATAAATTATTAATGCATATAATCTACATAGCTATGTATATTTTAATGATGAGGCCCAATGTAAATAAATCTCTACAGGGCAATTGACTATCATGTGGTGTTCAACACAAGGATTGGGTTCCACGGCAATTTAGGCAAGGTCGATCAACTCTCATTCAAACAGAAATAACAATTTTTATGTTCCACCATTAAAGATATAGTCAAAGTTGAGAAATATCAATGCACCAAATTTTTGGCGCATTACCTTATTTTTTACCATTAAACGGAGGACCAAAAAGTATATATATATATATATAAAATAAAATCACATGTCCCATGGCTTGTTTTGGGTTGATCATGCCACGTGGCATGTGATCTGGCGATCGGACGCATGTGTCATCCTTTGCGCTCAAGCGCATTCTACCCTATGCCTTTAAAGATATTGCATTTAACGGAAATAATTAAGGCACAAGTCACGCTCAAACATGAATTGAGGGACATTTTTTGGAAATCTGTGACACATGGAATAAAAAACTAACCATCTGATAGGTGCATCCTGATCTCAATATCTATTGCATGGAATCTCAAAGTGAAACACAATCTCCATCATCTGATCTGAAGCAATCAATTGTTTTCAAGAGGTCTGGGACAAGCGCATTCAAAAAAAGTGCAGGCGCAAACAGAGGAACCCTTAGTAGAATTGGCATCATATGAGCGATTCAAGCACCACCAGGATGCAGAGATTACTCCCCCTTAATATTGGTGAAATTTCACTTATTTGTATTCATGAATGGTTATGCAATTTTAAAGGTTTACCCTTTTGACGGAAGAATAATTACATGAGCAACATCTGTGACGGTACCTCTGTTTGTGCCCAATCATTCTTTGAAAGTGCCCTCGTCCCAGGCCCCCGTCCCATGCCCCTTGAAATCATTAGTTGCTTCAGATCAAATGGTGGAGATTGTGTTTCAGCCAGATCTTCCGCACAATAGGTCTTGCGATCATGAACCACCTATAAGACGACCAACTTTTTATTCCATGTGTCGCAGATCCCTAAAAAATGACATTGAATCATATGGCACACATCACGCTCAAACATGAATTTAGGGCCCTTTTTTAGGATCCGTGACAAATGGAATAAAAAATTGGTCGTCTGATAGCTGCATCATGATCTCGAGATCTATTGTCTGGATATCGTGGTGAAAAATGACCTCCATCATATAATCTAAGGAAATCAATGGTTTTCAAGGGTTATGGGGCAGGGCGCTTTCAGAGAATTAGTTCCATACCCTTATTATTACTGCTATATAAAAGTCCTAAACTTCTACATTTTCTAGAATTACAATAGGAGAACTGACTACTTTTATTGTTAATTTGCAACATAAAAGTCTTGATCACCTATATTTTCTCCTTAGTAAATCTAACTATCGAACTCTGTAGGGTTTCATGACGGCACGACATCAACAACAGCGCTTCTCTTGCTTCATTGTAGGTATTCTTTCTTTATACTTTGCTGTTTGGATCCCTAACTTCTCACAACTCTAAAATCTTCTTCTGAAATAAGAGATTTCAAAGAAATAATCAACAAAAAATATTATAATTCTCTAAAACCTCTAAATCAACTCCTCAATTTAGCTAAGAATCTATCAACAACATTAGAAAACACGGGCAAAAGCATCAATTCCTTACGACAACGCCAGGGTTAGATCCAACAACTCCGTCGCTTGCCAGGTATCCTTTTTAATCTTCTTTGCTTTCTCCGTTTTGAATTGTGGTGTCTGGTTGGTGGTAATTGGTGTGAAGCACTCACACAGAATTCCAAGTTCTTTATATATGCTGGTGAATCTAAAGATATAAGAAGGGTATTTACTCCTAAATAAATTTTAATGAAAATTTTTCAAGAAGCTTATGTACTACTTTCGTATTCCATATGTTTGATAAAATGTGTCAAAGAGTATCTTCTATGCAAAGTTGGTAATAAATGCATAAAACTCAAAACTTTATTATAATCAATGGCAATTAAGATATATAGGTGAAATTATTTGTTTCTAACCTTTCAACAGGTTTGTTTATTGTCAAATCCGTTCTTGGTAGCATTATCGATCACTACCCAAGACGGAAGCTCTGATATCATAATGTAAACCGCAACCCACAATGCTTTGAATAGATTAAAAAACTCAACGAAGAAGAAATAGAAGACCGGGCAGCCGAGTTAAGGATGGTAAAGACCTGTCGTCAACTCAATTATGTGTTAAAATACAGTGTGACAACACTCAACAATGCTATTAATCTCTACACCTGTCCAGAAATCCAATAGAACTGCATGTACCCTTTTCTTGCACTAGATTATGTAAGCGAAAGGCGCGTACTCATATTTCCAAGAAAGTGTTCCTGACTAATCAAGTCAGTTCAATATTACAATTAGAAACCCCACGAAAATTGAAAGACCCTGGAGTTCCAACTGTTCCATGTGTCATTGGTGGGCAACCAATTGGAAAAGCGCTATTGGATTTGGGAGCAAGTGTGAATCTAATCCCATACTCAATATACGAGAAACTCGGATTGGGTGAATTGCAACCCACGACGGTCACACTCCAACTGGCTGATAGGTCAGAAAGAAGACCTAGGGGAATTATAAAGGATGTTTTGGTTGGAATAGACAAGTTTGTCTTTCCAGTGGACTTTATTGTTTTAGACATGGAACCGCCTGTTAAATCAATTAATCAAGTCCCCATCATCCTTGGACGTCCGTTTCTCGCCACTGCAAACGCTTGCATTAATTGTCGAACGGGAGTCATGGACGTTTCTTTTGGGAACATGAAGGTCAGATTGAACATATTTCATGCGATGAACCATTTCCCTAACGAGGATGAGGTCGAATATTTTTACATCAATCAGATGGACGAAGTGGTGGATGAAGCATTACCATCAATGCTCATCAAAGAAGAATTTGAAACCGCTTTGTTGGCCATCTATGAAGAAAAAGGATCCGAAAGGAAGCAGTCCGAAGAGACGAGGTTGAGTTTATCATGTCCATATGATAACTTATGTGAAGTTGTGACTAAGATAGAACCGTTACCCATTGAAGTAAAAGCTGAACCGACTCCATCAATTGAGGAGCCACCAACTGTGGAATTGAAACAGTTGCCTGAATCGCTCAAATACGCTTTTCTGGGGCCACGAGAAATGTTTCCGGTGATAATTTCATCCACGTTGTCTGAAGAACAAGAGCATGACCTGTTGAAAGTGCTTCTAGATCACAAGCAGGCTATCGGGTGGACTCTAACTGATTTAAAAGGGATTGACCCATCAGTATGTATGCACAAAATACATCTGGAAGATGAGAGTAAGCCATCGAGAGAACCGCAGAGGCGACTCGTGAAACTACTGGGTGGCGTGTCTACATTGATTATAGAAAATTGAACACAGCTACTAGAAAGGATCATTTTCCCCTTCCGTTCATCGATCAAATCCTCGAGAAGTTAGCAGGGCAAGAGTTTTATTGCTTTCTTGATGGTTATTCGGGATACAATCAAGTGCCCGTTTTTCCACCTGATCAAGAGAAAACGACATTCACATGCCCTTACGGTACTTTTGCATATCGAAGGATGCCGTTCGGTTTATGTAATGCACCTGCTACTTTCCAACGATGTATGTTGGCCATATTTTCGGATATGATTGACAAGTTCATCGAGGTGTTCATGGACGACTTCTCGGTTTTCGGGAAAACGTTTGGTTCTTATTTGAATCACCTCGCACAAGTTTTACAACGTTGTGTGGATTCTAAACTTGTTCTTAGCTGGGAGAAGAGCCATTTCATGGTTCAACAAGGAATTGTTCTGGGGCATATTGTTTCCAAGAAAGGAATTGAAGTGGATAAGGCCAAAGTCGACCTAATTGCCAATTTGCCCCACCAAAGAGTGTTCGCCAAATTCGATCATTTTAGGGCATCTTTGGATTTTATAGGCGATTCATTAAGGATTTCAGAAGGTGGCTAAACCTTTATGTACCTTGCTTGGTAAAGATGTCCTTTTGAATTTGATGAGCATTGCATGAAATCATTTACGAAATGCGTGAACTCTTATCAATCGCACCAATAATCCAACCAGGATTATTCTCTCCCATTCGAACTCATGTGTGATGCATCCGATTACGCTATCGGAAATGTTTTAGGGCAAAGGGTGAACAAATTACCTCACGTAATTTATTATGCCAAGAAGACGTTGATCGATCGCGACTTAACTACACCACCACCGAGAAAGAACTATTAGTCGTGGTGTATGCTCGATAAATTTCGTTCTTATCTGCTTGGATAAAAATAGTGGTCTTTTCGCACACTGCATTGAAATATTTGTTAGCAAGAAGGATGCCAAACCACGATTGATCCATGGATTACGCTACTCCAAGAGTTTAATTTCGAAATCAAGGATAAAAAGGGAGTCGAGAATGTTGTGGCTGATCATTTGTCTCGTATTTTGCTTGAAGAATTGGTTACACCTGAACCTATCCGGGACACTTTTCTGGATCAGAAATTAATGACAATTGACGCGACCGCTACGAAAGTTCCTTGGTTTGCCAATATCGTGAATTATTTGGTCATGGGCAAAATCCCTACTGAATGGGGAAAGAATGATAAGAACCTCTTCTTCTCCCAGATCAAATACTATTTTTGGGATGAACCACATTTGTTCAAGATCTGTTCAGATCAAATCATCAGGAGATGTGTACCAGCAGAAGAGCAACTTAGCGTTCTCGATTTCTGCCATGCTGGAGCCTGTGGAGGCCATTTTGGAGGACAGAAGACTGCACAGAAAATTCTTCAAAGCGGATTCTACTGGCCCTCCATCTTTCGTGATGCTGCTCAATTTTGCAAAGAATGCCAAAGATGTCAGCAGCTTGGAAATATTTCAAAACGGAATATGATGCCCCTTAACCCGATTTTGATTGTTGAAATTTTTGATGTTTGGGGGATTGACTTCATGGGTCCTTTTCCCCCATCTTTTGGGTATTCATACATTCCGTAGCTATTGACTACGTTTCCAAATGGATTGAAGCTGTGGCAACCCGTTCAAATGACCACAAAGTGGTGGTCAAATTTCTGAAGGAAAATGTCTTTAATAGATTCGGGTTTCCACGTGCGATCATTAGTGATGGCGGTTCGCACTTCTGCAACCGCCATTTTGCTACTTTAATGAAGAAATACGGCGTCACCCACAAGGTTGCAACGCCGTATCACTCGCAAACTAGTGGTCAGGTGGAAGTGTCGAACCGAGAGATTAAACGTATTTTAGAAAAGACGGTACGATTGGATAGAAGAGACTGGTCAAACCGGCTCTCTGATGCTCTGTGGGCCTATCGTACCGCCTTCAAGACACCAATTGGAATGTCTCCGTTCAGAATTGTCTACGGGAAAGCATGCCATCTTCCTGTTGAATTGGAGCATAAAGCATTTTGGGCCATCAAAAGATTAAATTTTGATATGCAAGCAGCAGGATCAAATCGAAGGCTACAGCTAAGTGAATTGGAAGAGCTACGCTATGGTGCGTATGAAAACTCAAAGATGTACAAAGAAAGGTATAAGAAGCTGCATGATGAGTCAATTTCTCGGAAAGAGTTTCACATTGGGCAAAAGGTTTGGCTATTTAATTCCAGACTAAAGCTTCACCCGGGAAAACTGAAATCGAGATGGGAAGGCCCGTATCAGGTTGTTTCTATTAGTGTGCATGGTGCGATTGAGATCCGCAGTCTCACGGACAATCGAGTTTTTAAAGTGAATGGGCAACGTCTTAAACCGGTTTTTGAGCCCATGACCCAGATGAGAATTGAGGCAATGCACCTTAGTGACCCCGATTCTTGATCAATGAAGAGGTCGAAATTTATCGACACTTAAACTTCGCTTCCGGGAGGCAACCCAGTGTGTTTTATTTATTTTCGTTTTCATTTTTGTTTTTGTTAGTTCTAGAATATTAGTTTTTAGTTTAGTTTAGGTTGTTTTTAATTTTCAAATTAGTGTAGCCACATTACCTTCAATCTATTTTTGGTCATGTTCTAATTTTATGCACATATTCTCTGCACCTGATCTTTGTGTTGAGGTACTTTTCAACAGGTTTGGGGGTGTGCTACTTATTTCAATCAATGAGGACATTGTCATTTTTAGGTTTAGGGGTATGATTCTCTATCTTGCGTCACTTTCTTATTTTTCTTCATATAAAAAAATAAATTTTGAACCATCATATATGAATTATTTTTCGATAGTTTTCAAACTTTAGTTGATGATGCATGTGAATTTAATTTTTAGAATATCGATATCAGATTTTGAATGCTTGTATCTAGGATAATGAAGCTTAATGTGATATTTTGTGGGTAATTTTGATATTCATGCTTAGAATTTTTACACTTATACCAAGCTAAGATTTAGAAATCGATGAACTGTTTTGAATGGTGAATCGTAAGTTCTTAGTGGAGACTAAACCCAGGAAGCTTTAGAGCCAAATATCCGTTGTTGATGAGTGAATACATAAACTCGGAGTTTTCTTTGAATACGAATTATCTTGCACAATCTCATATATTTTATTTTGACTTGTGACTTTGCATGATATCAAATTCATATTATTGTGTTAGAACGTACTATATATCTACTCAAGACAAATATGCAAGGTTACCATCTTTTAAGGACATGATTGAAGGCCATCTTTGGCTCGTTTGTGCTTAAATGCCCCACCTCATATAAATTTATCCTTCTAGTACCCCTTTGAGCCTATTAGAAAATTTACCTTTATACATTCTTTGATAAGCCACGTTAACTTTTAACCCTTCACCATTTCTGAAAATTCAGCTTTACTTTTCTTATTTATGAGAAATTAGGAACGAGAGATGAAAATGAATGAAAAGAGAGTAAGTGGAGAGATACTGAGTTGTGGTGTTTACTGAGAGTGTATGGCAAAAATATAAAAGAAAAAGGGGGGAGAAAAAAAAAAGAAAATTGTGAAAAATAATGAAAAATATGAGGTGCTTCAAGAAAAGGAAATTCAAAAGAAAAAGAAAGTTGAGAAAAATAGAAAAATATTGAGAAAAATAGTGAGAGATTAGAAAAGAAAAAGAAGAGAAATAGAAAAATCAGAAGTTTGTTTCTTTTCCGATTTCTCAGAAATTTTGAATCTCAATTCCCTTTCTTTCTTACCCTTTCCTGAGCCCCATTACAACCCTATAAAAGACCTTCATGATCTGATCTTGCATTGGTAACTGCCTTGTGGAGAGTAAATATATGATACTTATGACACTTGATATGACATACTTAGGATATACAAGTATCTGTTCTTATGAGATTTGATTTTGTTCATTGATTACATCGTATTTCAGTTATCATGTGAGAACTTTTTGCTTGTTTTGTATTGATCTCTCACATATGTGCGAAAGCTTACCCATCATCGGAGTGATTTTATTTCGAGAGTATACCTAAAGTGAGGATTGAGTCTAGACAACAGACCCGACGGTTTTCCGTTTGGACTAGTTCTGAGATGGATGAATCTTGGTTTGGGTATGCACACACTTCACGTTTAGGCATGAATGGATGAGTTGTCTAATAATTTGAGCATTAGATTAATTTGAATGGATACTAGCATGATTGACATGACATTAATATTTAAGATTGATGATTCACATATTGAAACAATTAATATTTTTATTTTTGAATAATATATATGTTAAAAAAAATCATGTTGTGAAAACTCAATTTTGCCGATGGTTTAAAATTTTTGGAAGTTTGTGGGTAACTTCATTGTAAACCCTCAGGAGACACAACTCCTCCACTAGGGATCACCTAGGGGTTTAAAGGCTTGTTGCACATGCTAAGTGCAATCGTGTTCCCTACGAAAGTGGCATTTATTTTCTTTAGTTTGCTTTGCTCGAGGACTAGCAAAGTGTAGGTTTTGGGGTGTGATGAGTAGTGAAATATGATGATATTTCACCCCTAGATACCTATATTTAGCTATCCGATGAAGGCTATCTGATAAGAATTATTAGATTTGAAGTGTTTCAGGTAAATACAAGCCAAGTGCAGAAAACAGCCCAAGAATTCTGAAAATAATGTCAAAACACTGCAACTTTGGGTCATCGAGAACTTAGTGCAACTTACAGATCAATTTGGACCTTCAAAATGCCAGAATTATGAAATTGTCAAAACATAAAAGTTGTAGAGCTTTCTGTCAGCTTTCCAACGGCGCAAGAATCGCCTCAATCCGAGTTCTGGACAGAAAGTTATGACTAAAATACTGAAGCAGTATTTGATGTAAAGTTCGGCGGGAATTCACGAAAATCTGGGAGGTCGATGCATCAACCCTATTGGGTCAATTAATCGACCCTAAATTTTCGAGTTTGAACACCTTTGTGGCTGGAAAACTTCGGCTCTATTTAAAGCAGATCAAACACTTCGAAAAGGAGAGCAGAAATTAGGCAAGAATTAGAGATAGGAATTAGAGGGAGGAATTAGAGGAAATAATTAGAGATTTTTTAGAGAGAGTTTTTTTTAGAGGATTATTTATTCATTATTATTTTTGGTTTTAAACTCCTCTGAGCATCTTTTTAAAAGTTCTTCTTTTCTCCTTCTTCTAGGGATTGATTTGGGTAGATTGTACTTAGGATTTGCACTGTCTTTCTTTTACATTCATAGATTGTATTTAGGACAAGGCATTGTAACCAAAGATTTTTGGAAGAAATAAAAAGAGGAATGACTTTGAATGAACAAGGAGATCATACACGAAAGATGAGCGGCTAAATCAGTAGATCGGGAAAGATGCGATCCCCAGATAAGTACTCATATTTATGATTAATACCATAGTCTAATGTTTTTATTATTTTGATCTACACATCACGAGATATGCTATGCTTCTTACATGACTCATACGCATGATGATAAATTTGAGTCATTATTTTAGATAGGGTATCTTGGGATTGATGATCATACTTTATTTCAAATCATTTTTATGAATGAATGATGGTGATGGTGTGAATGATTCTTTAATGAAAGGGGGGTACAAATCTGGGGTAGCATATTTCTTGATCTTATTTAAATATTATTCTTAGATTCATCAGTAATTAGTTGTTTAGATTAATTTATTTTTCTTGCATTTAGAAAAAGTGATAAATTTTTGGTTAAATTAAATCTGCCCCTTGGTACTTCCTTGCGGACGTTTTTAAATCTCTAAAAGAATTAATTAAAATTCAAGATTTCCCTGTGTGTTCGACACCTTTGTTCTTGCCATACTGCAATAGATCTTGTGCACTTGCAAGGGTTATACTTAAAATACACCAATAAGCTAGGCTCAAACGTGTAACCTTGAAAAAGAAAAGAAAAAATGCCAACATTGTTACAGAGCAATACATCAGATAATCCCACACTCCATGAAAGAGATGAACTAAGCTCTCTGATGTGCAGTGAAATATGATGATATTTCACCCCTAAAAGTCTACATTTAGCCATCCGATGAAAGCTATCTAACATGATTTGTCAATTTTTTTAGTTTCAGGACAAATTCATCATTAAATGCATTAAGGAGCACAAAAGGATGCAAAGCGAAAAAAGATTGAATCATTGAAGCAAAGCACGCATGAGACCCGAGCCATTTGACTAGGTCGATTGATCGACCCTCTTAGGTCGATAAATCGACATAGTTTGAAAATATTTAAAATTCAAAATTCGAACTTTAATATGGTTGATCGATCGACCACTTCAGTCGATCAATCGACCTAATTCAAATTTGAATTTGAATTCTTGGTTTGGATGATATTTAAAGGAACATCTGAGGATTCAGAAGGATCTGCTTCCGCTTGCATTTTTCTATTTTTTTTTTCTGTTTTCGAATTTGCAAGGGCACTTTGTCCTAGTTTCCTTGTCAGTTTTTAGTACTCATCTTCTAGACATAAGATAGATATTAGTTTCTCATTTATGCACTTTTGAGGCGGAGTTATTTATTTCAATTATGTGTGGCTAGTTTCATTAGGGATGGAGATCTAATGAACCTCATCCGAGGGAGTCATTTATATTAATACAAATCTGTGATTGAGATGTCAGATGCTTTTAAAGGCTCTAATATTATTATTAAAAATTATGAAATCTAATTTCAATATGAGATCTAAGAGCTAATCATGCCCTATGATTTCAAATCTGTAATAATTATTTTATCCTAATTATTACCCATCTCGAGGTGAAGTTTTACTGTCATCTGAGGTGTGAGTGTTAATCACACACTCATGGGGTGTTAATCATATATTTCCTTAATCTCGGATTGATAGTGTGACTTTATCTCAGTGGTGAGTTCCAATCACTATTTGAGGTGTGGGTGTTAATCACACACTCATGGGGTGTTAATTATATATTTTCTTAGATCGTACTTTAGAAATTACCTAGAGATTGAGTTCTGAGTATTGTCTGAGGTGTGAGTGTTAATCATACACTCATGAGATATTAATCATACATCTCCGTGATCTCAGATCTATACTTTAGAACTCACGTGTGTTTGAGGTGGTGCTTCTTTTTAGATATCTGTTAAAGATCTCTCATCTCAATCCACAGATTTGTATTACACAAATGATAAACTTATGATAGGAGGATTTAGTATCCCAATCCTTACCTTTTATAATCTGTTTAAATTTCAATTAGTGGTTAGTGCTTATCTCATTTTCCAAGTTCTTAAGTTTTTAATTTAGAAAATACTGTGATAGATTTATGAAAATTCTTTTGGTTAATTGCTATTTCTGATTTTAAATTTTCTAACTAATTCTCGTGAGAACGATCTTGTACTACCCACTGACTACATCACGATTCGTGCACTTGCGAGTACAACTTAATTTTTACAACAAGTTTTTGGCGCCGTTGCTGGGGATCTGGGCGTAAAAAAAATAATAATAATAAATTTTGAGAAATAGAAAATTAATTTTAAGAATTTTTGTAGGTTTAAAATCAATAACTTTGCTAATTCAAAAAAAATAATTAAAAAATTAAAAAAAATTATTAAAAACTTTTGAGTTACGATCGATCGACCTGAACAGTCGATCAACCGAACACAAAAAGAAAAGAAAAAATATATATAGAAAAAAAAAGAGTAAACTTTTGAGTATCGATCGATCAACCTGAACAGTCGATCAATCGACTCCAAAAAAATTCGCAAAAATCTCCTCTGTAATCTTTAGATTTTGGATTTTTGGAATTTAAAAAAAAAAATCAAATTTTGAATTCTTGATCGATCGACCTAAACCCTCGATCAATCGAAGACTGTCTCTTGAGTGATCGATCGTCCTAAACAGTCGATCAATCAAATTAAAAAAGAAAAAAAAACTTCAAATTTCAAATTTTAATTTTCTCGATCGATCGACCTAAACAGTCGATCAATCGAACAAAAAATTCACGAAAGCAAAACCTGTACAGGCCTGTGTATGCACATGAGGTCCTCTAAAGATAAATCTTTAGAACCTTTTAATTCTGATATTGAGCGAACTTATTGTTCGAATCGGAAAGAAATTAAAACAGGGCGAGAAGCTAGAACCGAAACATTAATTCAATTCGAAATGAATGCAAATGGTTGTGAAAATCACCCAAATAAAAATGAGGAGGAACTAACTCTAATAGAGTTATTTGCTCCTATAACCATAAATACCCTGTCTTGCATCACATATCCTGCCACACCTGGTGGCAGATTTGAAATTCGTATAAATGTGATTCAAATTCTTTCAATCTTTCACGGCATGGATAAAGAAGATCCATACCAACACATCAAAAACTTCATTGAAGTCTGTTCATCAGTGTATCAGAACTTCAGTGAGGAATCTGTGAGATTACGTTTATTTTCTTTCTCTATAAAGGATAAGGCTAAAGCCTGGTTAAATTTCTTGCCAGCTGAATCCATAATCACCTGGGATCATATGGTTAAGAAATTTTTGTCAAAGTTCTTTCCCATGACTAAAACAAATGCCTTAAAACGTGAAATCACTGATTTTACACAAGAAGAAGATGAGAGATTCTATGAAGCTTGGGATAGATTCATAGATATTCTATTGAAGTGTCCGCACCATGGATTCTCAAAATGGAGATTGGTCCAATGTTTTTACAACGGACTTGATCATGCCAATCGGCATTTAATTGAATCAATGAACAGTGGAGGATTCCTAGGACAGAGGGAATCTGAATCCTATCAATTCTTGAAAAAGTTAGCCGAAGATTCACAGCAATGGAACTTCTTGAAGACTCGAGACCAACCAAACAAGAATCGAGATCAAGCAGGAAGCTCAGCAAAGAAAGGAGGATTATATGTGGTGAAAGAAACACCAGATCTAATGACAAAAATAGATTTCCTCACTCAACAAGTTGAGGAATTAAAATTGAAGAAAAACGTGAGTGTTATAAACGTGTAATCAGATCCGTGCTCATATTGTGCAAGTCCAATGCACACATCCGATGGTTGCCTGTCAATGCAGAATTACTTAGAAGATCCTAGTGAGCAATTGAACACATTGAACACTTACGGTCAAACTCAGGAAAAAGTTTTCAATGAAAACAGCACGAACAGTTAGAAATATCATCAAAATTTCTCATGAAAATAAGGGAATCAAAGACCTGAAGGCAGAGGTCAAGGGATGAATTTCTACCCAAATCAAAATTTCAATCAGGGACCACAACAATAGTTTGGTCAAGGGCAATTCCAACAACAACACTATGGAAGTGGAAACCAATTTCACCATAATCAAAATCAAAGTGTGCAACCCAGACAATCGAATCAGAATTATCAATTCTTACAACCAACATCAGGATATCAGAACCAACCCGCACAACAACTCATGAGTCAATCTGGTTTCGTACAAAATTTCCCACCATCGGGATTCAATAATCAACAAGGAAATGTTGCACTAGGTCAGTCTCATAATCAATATCCTCAGAGTGAGGATATGTGGAAGTTCATCCAGTCCAATACCTCTTCAATCTTAAGGGTAAAGACGCAAATTAGGCAATTGGCAACTCTCCTCTGTGAGAGAGATAAGGGATAATTCCTGAGCCAACCAATTCCGAATCCGAGAGGGCAGATGGCTATTGAGCATGCCTCAACCTCATCTCAGGAAGAAAGTCAATAACAGATCAAGGCAATCACTACATTGAGATCTGAAAAGCAGATCGATAACAAAGTGAAAATACCAGAAGAAGATGAGAAACCTGAACCTGAAGACGAAATTGAGATGAACGAGGAAGTCGGAGAAGAGAAGAAACAAGAGAAAAAGATTGAAGAAAAAAATGAGAAAGAAAAAAGTTTCGTGCCCAAAGCCCCATATCCTCAAAGGCTAATGGGACAAAAAAAAAATCGTGATCAGGAATGGATCATTGAAATGTTCAAGCAACTGAAGATAAATATCCCCTTCCTAGATGTCATTCAGCAAGTACCGACATATGTGAAATTTCTAAAGGATTTGGTCACGATCAAGAGGAAGACTAATGTCCCAAATAAAACCTTTTTAGCATAGCAGGTAAGCTTGGTATTGAAAGTGAGACTTCCGATTAAATACAAGGACCCTGGATATCCTATAATTTCAATCATCATAGGGGAGAATCGCATTGATTAAGCACTTCTAGATCTTGGAGTAAGTGTTAATCTGTTGCCATACTCTGTGTACAAGGAACTTGAGTTGGGGGAACTTAAACCCACAGCAATGGCCCTTCAACTTGCAGATAGGTCAATTAAGATTCCTAGGGGAATAGTTGAGGATGTCCTTATCAAAGTAGATAGTTTCTATTTTTCAGTTGATTTTATTGTCTTGGATACAGAACCCATTCCTAAACACAGAAATAATGTTCCGATAATTTAGGAAGACCATTCCTAGCAACATCGAATGCACTAATTAATTACCAAAATGGGATAATGAATCTGTCATTCAGGAAATGACTGTGGAACTTAATATCTTTCACATTGTAAGACAACCTGTTGAAGAAGAGAAGCATGCACAAGTTTGCATGATTGATAACATTGTGGAAGATAAATTTTTTGCTTCAGAATATGAGGACCCTTTAGAGGCCTGTCTAGCACATTTTGGAAAAGACTTCGATGTGGATCATGTGATACACGAAGTTAATGAAATGTTAAACTCGACACCACTTTTGGGAGAAAATGAATGTCAACTGAAAGACAAGGAAAAGGGGGAAGAGAGACGAGAAGAATCAAAAGAAGAAGAGAAATCAAAGATGGAACAAAAACCTCTTCCTGCAGATTTGAAATATGCATACTTGGGTACAGATGAAACTGATCCAGTGATTATTTCTGTAAATTTGAATGAGGATCAAGAAGAACAGCTCATTGAAGTACTCTAAGACCACAAAAGTAAAATCAGTTGGTCTATCAAAGACATTAAGGGAATTAGCCCAACGGTGTGTATGCACTGAATTTATTTGGAAGAAAGCGCTAAACCCTCTAGAGAACCATAATGCAGATTGAATCCAATAATGCAAGATATTGTAAGAAAAGAGGTTATTAAGTTGCTTAATGTTGAGATTATATATCCAATTTCTGATAGCAAATGGGTGAGCCCGACACAAGTGGTGCCCAAAAAGTATAGAGTGACTATGGTAACAAATGAGGAAAATGAATTGGTACCAACTAAGGTTCAAACTGGTTGGAGAGTGTGTATCGACTACAGAAAGTTGAACTCAATGACCAGAAAGGATCACTTCCCCCCCCCCCCATTCATTGATCAGATGCTCGAGAGATTGGTTAGGCGTCAATACTATTATTTCTTTGATGACTATTATGGATATAATCAGATAGTTATTGCACCGAAAGATTAGGAAAAGACGACATTTACGTGTCCCTTTGGAACATTTTCTTACCGAAGGATGCCATTCGGACTTTGCAACGCTCCAGCTACATTTCAAAAATGTATGCTGAGTATATTCTCAGGTATGGTGGAAAGGTTCCTAGAGGTCTTCATAGATGATTTCTCTATTTACGGAGATAATTTTAGTGATTGTTTGTACCATTTATCCCTTGTTCTTACAAGATGTCAGGAGAAAAACCTTATTTTGAATTAGAAAAAGTGTCATTTCATGATATAAAATGGTATTGTTTTGGGACATATCATATCATCGCGAGGCATTGAGGTGAACAAGGCAAAGGTAGATCTGATTTCAAACCTTCCACCACCTAAAATAGTCAAAGAAGTAAGGTCTCTCCTTGGACACGCAGATTTTTATCGACGTTTCATAAAGGATTTCAACAAAATCGTGAGACCATTGTGTAATCTGCTGGCAAAAGATGCCTCATTCATTTTTGATGAAAAGTGTCAAAATGCCTTTGAAATTATCAAGGCAGAATTGGTCAAAGCACCTATAATCCAAGCCCCAGATTAGATGCTCCCATTTGAGATCATGTGTGACGCATCGGATTATGTAATTGGAGTTGTTCTAGGGCAAAGGGTAGAGAAAGTATCGCATGTCATCTACTATGCAAGTCACACTCTCAATAATGCCCAATTGAATTATTCCACTACAGAAAAAAAAAAAAAGTCTTAGCTGTAGTCTTTGCGTTGGATAAATTTCGATCTTATTTGTTGGGATCAAAAGTTGTAGTGTTTACTGATCATGCGGCCCTTTGCTACTTCTTTGCGAAGAAGGATGCAAAAGTCCATTTAATCCGATGGATTTTATTTTTACAAGAGTTCGATCCGGAAATCAAAGATAAAAAGGGGTCAGAAAATGTGGTAGCTGACCATTTATCTTGAATCATTGTTAAAAAATTTGATGATCTGATTCTGATTCTGAAAAATTTTCCTGATGAACAATTGCTTGTTGTTGAACATTTACCGTGGTATGCGGATCTAGTTAATTATTTGGTGACAGATAAGATATTTAAGCATTGGAATAATAATAAGAGAGCCATTTTTTTAGCACGAGCTAAGCATTATTTTTTTGAGAATCCGTACTTGTTTAAATATTGTGCTGATCAAATTATCAGAAGATGCATTTTGAAACATGAGCAGTAAAAAATTATTTCATTCTGTCATGAGTTGTCTTGTGGAGGACATTTTAGCTCAAGGAAGACTACGACTAAGATTCTCCAGTGTGGATTTTATTGGCCAACAATTTTTAAAGACTGTCACCAACACTGCATTTCATGTAGTAATTGTCAAATGTTAGGCAGAATTTCAAGGAGAAATATGATGCCCTTAAATCCAATTCTAGAGGTTAAAGTGTTCGATGTATAGGGAATAGACTTCATGGGCCCATTCCTGAATTCTTTTAGAAATTTACACATCCTGGTTGCAGTGGATTATGTTTCAAAATGGGGTGAAGCAATGGTCTGTAAAACCAATGATCACAGAGTGATTGTTAAATTTCTTTAAAATGAGATATTTTCAAGATTCAGTACTCCACGCGCTATTATTAGCGATGGTAGAAAGCACTTTTACAACAAAATTTTTCCTCAGCTAATGAAAAGGTATGGGATCACGCACAAAGTGGCTACACCATACCATCTGCAAACCAATGGACAAGTCGAGGTTTCGAATCGAGAAATCAAACGCATTTTAGAAAAAATAGTAAAGCCTAATCGGAAAGATTGGTCGTTGAAATTGAACGACGCACTTTGGGCATATCGGACAACATTCAAGGCTCCCATCGAGATGTCCCCCTATAGGATGGTCTTTGGTAAAGGTTGTAATTTACCTGTTGAATTGGAACACCGGGTCTATTGGGCTGTCAAGTCTCTGAATTTTAACCTGAAGAAAGCTGGTGAGAAGCGAAGTCTAGAAATTGCGGAGTTGGAGGAAGCAAGAGCTAATGCATATAATTGTGCAAGATCTTACAAGGATCGTATGAAGCGTGTTCATGACCAATTTATTTTCATAAAATCATTCACTGTAGGACAGAAGGTATTGTTATATAACTCAAGACTCCATTTGTTTCCAGGAAAGCTCAAAACCCGACGGAGCGGTCCATTCCGGGTAAATCGGACCAAATGGAGCAATTGAATTATGCAACCTTCGAAATGAAAGTAAGTTTTGAGTTAATAGGCAACAGGTAAAACCATTTTTGGAAAATTTTATTGAAAATTTTAATGAAATTGTGTTAAGGAATCCCGATCAATCGGAATAAAAATTGATAGATCTGGAATGTCAGGTTAGCGACATTAAATTTAGCGCTTCTTGGAAGGCAACTCAAGTGTACGAACCATCTAAAAAAAAATTAGGAGATCGATCGATCAACATGCACGGATCGATCAATCGACAGCTACACGATGGTCGATTGATCGACCAAGTATTGTCGATCAATCGACATCGACATTAATTATGGGCATTTATGCACTGCGACATCGTTTCATACCTGCATGCGCCGTTTGTGATCAATCGACACGTAAGGTCGATTGATCGACTTAATCAAAAGTCAATGCACGCTTGTGAACGCACTATTCCAACGCATGGGGAAACGTTACATGTCAATGTCGATCAATCGACTAAATAGGGTCGATCGATCGACAACGCTTAAAAAGGTGAATCTTAATGTCGCGTCTTTTCGATGTCTGGGTCGATCGATCGATGTATACACCTCGATCGATCGACTTATACATTATACCCGAGAGTGGAGAGGTGGCTCTGTGTTTATTCAAAGGACAGACCGTCCTTTCTCTTCCTCATTCTCTCGAACATTCCTAGTCTTCTCCAAACTTCTCTGATTTTCTCTAACATTCTCTAAAATGGCATTATCTTCCTCTGCAAGACTTCCTCAGCGTCCAGAAGGAGTTTTTCGAGAATCACCAAAAGGTCATTTTGCCACAAAAGAGATTTCATCTAAGTATGTGTACGATTTGCCGACATTCCAAGCGATACCCGAATGTGCGGTTTCACTCGCATACATTTCTGCTCTTAATCTTCACTTTCTACTGAAGCCACCGAAAATCAACGTCTCGGAGCGGGTAGTCTGCATGTTTTATCAAAATATGAAGTGGGAGAATGCATCGGACGAGACAAATGAAGATGCCCATTTCATTGTCTCCATTGACGGCTGGAAGAGAAGCATTTACCTGGATACAATCGCAGCTGTTTTTAACATTCTTACTGAGCGACCTTTGAACCACCAACTTGGTAAAGAACTTGATGTTGAGCAAGGACCAATGATTGATGATATGTGCAATGGCGTATATGCATCAAGAGGACTTGCGACTAAACAATCGGCTCTCCCCCGCGACATTTTGTTATGGGACATTGTCGTTTCTTGTAGTCTTTGCCCACGAGGACATGCATCCAAAAGAGCTGGACCTCGGGTGAAGGCGTTGTATGGTGGCTACAAACGATCATGGCTCAATATTCCATAGTTTTTACATGATTCAATGTGGCGATGTCATGATGAGATTGTAAACCCCCTGCTGGCGATGCTGGACTCGCCTATTTTCCCCACCTGGTGATGCAACTCTTGTATTATCTTGGTTTCCCTTTTTATCTTGATGATAATATTGGGAACCTACACTTTTATCGTGATGGTCCGACGCAGTGGAATCAAAGTATGCGTATGTTGGAAAATGTTGATGTACAGCCTGCTCCTCCTACCCGTCAACGCCGTCGAGTGCGTCAAGAAGACCCCGCCTCAGAGCCAGAACCAGCCCGCAATGAGGGAGTTTCCCTCGAAATCATGCAAGCTCAGATCAACTCCTTGATCGATGAGCAACAGCGGCAGTACAATCAAACTCTCCATCATAGCCGATATGATAGGGCATTTATGCATCAGTTGGGCCAACATTTGTGGCCCGATGGCTATGACGAGATGAGGACTCGTGCAAGGCAGGCAGAAGAAGAAGAAGAAGAAGATGATTAAGATTAGAATTTCCTTTTGCATCTGTTTTGTTAGTTTTCAGTTTTAGAATTTTTTTTTGTAGGATTTCTGTTTTTCAGTCTGTGTAGGATTAGGTTTTATAAAAATTTTAAAAATAAATAAATAAATATAAATTCCATTTTCATGTTATTTTCGCACAAAAATTTTATCAGTCGATCAATCGACCCTCTTTGGTCAATCAATCGACTTTGTAAAATTTCTTTAGATTTGTGTCTATGTTCAGATCAACCAATCGATTAATCGACTCACACGCTCGATCAATCGCGATTATATAAAGTCAACTCATGTTGATTGTCAAATTCGATCCATCGACCATTGAAGTCGATCAATCGACTAATCAGGTTCCGAAAATAACATTATAAAAAATATATATATACGTGGATTGATCGCGTGATCGACCACTTTAGTCGATCAATCGACTGATACGTTTTTTGAAATAATAATAATAAATAAATAAAATCCGCCCAAAATCTTTTGATTTTAGCAGTCTAATATTTTAGGACTCTTTTCTTTCCTTCGTAGGACTCTTTTAGAAAATCTCAAACTCTCTCTATTTATTTCAAACACCCTAAAAATTTTGTCTACAAATCATAAATTCATCCCCTCAATTTAATAAAATATCAATGGCCGGAAGAACCTATTATACAAGGGAAACTTTGAGGTAGATGAAAGAAACAACAAGAAAAAGGGAAAGGTCTAGCGGATCACAAACTCCATTGGATCTCACCAACATCAATGTGGTAGATCTTCATCTCATGCCTCTTCAGATTTGCGATGAGCCAACAAGAAAGAGAACCAATAGATCAATCAAGCCCACGCCAAGCCTACCAAGTGATGTTGAAATGATTGATCTGGATTCGATTCCATCCCCATCTCCAATCACCATCACCCATCCCTTCCTCTTCCTCATTACCACCACCAACTCCATTAGTGGCATTCATTCCAAAATAAATCCCGAAAGAGATTATTGATCTCATACCTACTGAAATGTGGGCAAAGTTATATCCGACTCCTACACTTCAGGATCTAGCCACGAGTAGCACGGCCAACCCATCAACCCCGCCTCCCCCTGATGTGACTCCTAATTCTTCGAATCCGGGGAGTATCACCGAAGCGATGTGAAATTTCGTTTTTCCAAAACCGAAACCAAGGTCGGGAACTGATAGGAATGTTTGAAATAAAAAGTTGCAAGTTGTTACGATGTTTTAAGAAATGTAGGATGTTTTTAAGATTTATCAGTTTTGCATATTTTCTGTTTTTAGGTAGCTTTAGGGTTTAATAATTTATGTTTTTCCATCAGTGTAATTCACGTAATTTACTCAATAAATTTATTTTTAGTTATAATGATGCTTGTTACCTCCTTTACCTTTTGGTCTATGGGTGTTTTGTTGCAGGTTTGGGGGTACCCCTAAATTTTGGTCCAATGAGGATATTGCACAATTTAGGTTTGGGGGTGGTAATGCGTTATTCATTTAATTTATGATTTATTTCTGTTAAAAATAAATAAATAATAATAATAATAAAATAATAAATAATATTTCGAATTTGGTCGATCAATCGACTGACCTTGTTGATCGATCGACTGATTCACTTTGAAGATCCTTCCGGTAAAAAATTTTATGGTTGAAATGTGGAATTTAAAATTGATAAATTATGAAATCTCACTGAAAGAATATTAAATGCCATTTTTTTTTATTGCTATTAGGAGAGAAAAGTTAAGGTGGAAAATGACATAAAAATTTAAACCCTCTCTTAGAAGTTATGGTATTTGACTCAATTCAAAAAATTACAATCATGAAAACTTATCTAAAATTGTGAACTGTAGGATCTTAGTGAAGATTAAAACCCGATGAGTTTTAGAGCTAATTTCACGTCTTTGATGAGAGTTTACATAAATTCGGAGTTATCTTTGAATACAAATTATTTTTGTATAATCCCATACATGCTATTTTAACTTGTGACTTTGCATGATATTAAATCATTGTGTTAGAACGTACTATATGTTTGTTCAAGACAAATAGGCAAAGTTACTATCTTTTGAGGACGTGATTGGAGGCCATCTTTGGCTCGATTGTGCCTAAAATATCCCATCTCATATAAATTTGTCCTGCTAGTACCCCTTTGAGCCCATTTGAAAATTTTACCTTTAAAAATTCCTTGATAAGCCACATTAACTTTTAATCCTTCACCATTTCTAAAAATTCAACTTTATTCTACTTATTTCTGAGAAATTAGGAATGAGAAATGAGAGAAAAGAAAGTAAATAAAAAGGTCTTAAGTTGTGATGATTACTGAGAATGTATGTCAAAGAAAAAGAAAAAGAAATATTTGAAAAAGAATGGAAAATATGAGGTGCAAAAAGTCAAAAGAAGTAAAATGAGGGAGAAAAGAAAAGAGGGTTGAGAAAAATAGAAAAATAGAAAAATAGTGAGAAAGTAGAAAAGAAAATGAAGAGTAATAGAAAAATCAAAAGTTGATTCATTTTCCAATTTCTCAGAAACCTTGAATCCCAACTTCCCTTTTTTTCTTGCCCTTACCTGAGCCCCATTACAACCTTATAAAAGACCTTCATGATCCGATCTTGCATTAGTAACCGCCTGGTAGAGAATATATTGATACCTATAGCACTTGATATGACATGCTTAGAATATACAAGTATCTGTTCTTATGAGATTTATTTTTGTTCATTGACTTACAACGTGTTTCTCCTGTCATGTGAGACCTTTTTATTTTATTTTGAATTGATCCCTCACATGTGTGAAAGTATACCCATCATCAGAGAATTTCTATTTTGAGAGTACGCCTATTGTGAGATTTGAAGCAAAACATAAATCTACTCAGCTCATAAATAAGATAAATTTTCAGATAAATAGAATTCGATCTAATGATCACATGTGACACATCTGAAGATGGGTGAGAAATTTATCTATAAATTGAAGCATTAGCTTAACTTAACTAACTATCAATGAGGATGACATGGCATGCGTATTATTTATGGAGAAAATACATAATGAAAACAAATAACAAATTCCACATGAATCAATTATATAAAATGTCTTGAAGTTTGTGGATAACTTCGTTGAAAACCCTCAGGAGACAAAACTCCTCCATTAGGAATCACCTAGCGGTTTAAAGGCTTGTTGCATATGCTAAATGTAATCGTGCTCCCTACGAAAGTAGCATTCTTTACTTTTCTTAGGTTGTTAGTTTGTTCTTCAGTTTTATTTATCTTTTCCTTTGCTCGAGGACTAGCAAAGTTTTGGTTTGGGGGTGTGATATGCAGTGAAATATGATGATATTTTACCCATAAAAGTCTACATTTAGCCATCCGATGAAAGTTATCTAACATGATTTGTCAAGTTTTTTTAGTTTCAGGACAAATTGGTCATTAAATGCATTAAGGAGCACAAAAGGATGCAAAGCGAAAAGAGATTGGATCATTGAAGCAAAGCACGCATGAGACCCGAACCATTTGACTAGGTCGATCGATCGACCCTCGTATGTCGATGGATCGACATAGTCTGAAAAGATTTAAAATTCAAAATTCGAACTTTAATCTGGTCGATCGATCAACCACTTCAGTCGATCAATCGACCTAATTCAAATTTGAATTTGAATTCCTGATTTGGATGATATTTAAAGGAAAATCTGAGGATTCGAAAGGTTCTGCTTCCACTTGTATTTTTTTTTTTTTCTGTTTTCGAGTTTGCAAGGGCACTTGGTCCCAGTTTCTTTGTCAGTTTTTAGTATTTATCTTCTAGACATAAGATAGATATTAGTTTCTCATTTATGTACTTTCGAGGCGGAGTTGTACGAAACTTGGATTTAAGCTTTTTGTGGATCATTCTTTACGGTATTTTAATGTCATTTTTAATTTTTATATTTATTAAGTTATTTATTTCAATTATGTGTGGCTAGTTTCATTAGGGATGAGGATCTAATGAACCCCATCTAAGGGAGTCATTTATATTAATACAAATCTGTAATTGAGATGTCAGATGCTTTTAAAGGCCTTAATGTTATTATTGAAAATGGTGAAATCTGATTTCAATCTGAGATCTAGGAGCTAATCATGTCCTATGATTTCAAGTCTGCAATAATGATTTTATCCTAATTATTATCCATCTCAGGGTAAAGTTTTACTGTCATCTAAGGTGTGAGTGTTAATCACACACTCATGGGGTGTTAATTATGCATCTCCTTGACCTCGGATTGATAGTGTGACTTTATCCCAGTGGTGAGTTCCAATCACTATCTAAGGTGTGGGTGTTAATCACACACTCATAGGGTGTTAGTCATACATCTCCTTGATTTTAGATCATACTTTAGAAATTACCTAGAGATTGAGTTCTGAGTATTGTCCGAGGTGTGAGTGTTAATCATACACTCATGAGCTGTTAATCATACATCTCCGTAATCTCAAATCTATACTTTAGAACTCACGTATGTTTGGGGGCGGTGCTTCTTTTTAGATATCTGTTAAAGATCTCCCATCTCAATCCACAGATTTGTATTACACAAATGATGAACCTACAAACAAATTTATATTACACAAATGATGAACCTACGATGGGAGGATTTAGTATCCTAATCCTTACCTTTTATAATCTGTTTAAATTTTAATTAGTGGTTAGTATTTGTCTCATTTTCCAAGTTCTTAAGTTTTTAATTTAGAAAATACTGTGATAAATTTATAGAAATTCTTTTGATTAATTGTTATTTTTTATTTTAAATTTTCTAACCAATCCTCGTAGGAACGATCTCGTACTCTGCACCTACTGACTACATCACGATTTGTGCACTTGCGAGTACAATTTAATTTTCACAACACTCTCTATGAAGCAATGAAACAAAAGGATTTCCAAGAGCCGAAAAACACTCACTGAAAAACATACAACATAGAAATCCCACTAACAGAGATACTCTAAGTCAGAGTATTAAGCTTCGCGGAAAAAAACAAAAAAGGATTAACGGGAAGAAAAATAAGAAGGAAAAAAGAAAAGAAAAAAGATAATGTCATATTCAAAGCCTCCCAAACCATACATCCAGAAAGAATCTATATACTACAAAGCTAGGTTTTCGTATTTCAACAATCAAATCCCCATTTCTCTCCCAATCACATCATTGTCAGTATGTAATTCAAATTGCAATCAATAAAGAATGGATCTATTTTTTCCTTGGGATATAGTTAAAAAGCAACATTTACTATCAAGTCTACAACCAAATAGAATTGAATCTCCACATTCCAAAAAAACAACTCCTCAAAATCTTCAAAAGAAAGAAATAGAAATGAATGATGGGAACTAAGGGTGTATTCAGTTTGGTTTGGTCGGTTTTGGACCAAAATCACAAATCAAACCAGTTCTAATCGGTTTATAAATGTTCAAACCAAACCAAACGGTCTAACCGTTGAACCAGACTAATCTGATTTGATTCGGTTTCGATTTGGTTCGGTCGGTTACGATTTTCCTATAAGTTCTACTTGCACATAAATTTTTTTCTAATATCTCAACTTGTTTTACACTTTTATATTTTCATTTTTTCTAGAGAGATTCTAGAGAGAGTGGGAGAAATTAGAACCCTAAGTCTCTACTCCCTAAATCAACATCCTGTGAGATTCGAGCCTTAAGGTTGTGAAACACTTAATTTGGGACCGAAAATCTGAGACCCAATCGTCTACTTGACTGAATTTGACTGTATATATATATATTAAAAAAAACTACTTACAATTGGTTTGGTTCGGTCGGTTTCGGCTTGGGAAGGCTTAGAACCGAAACCAAACAAAATTTTTCGATTCTTCTTTTTGCCAAACCAAACCCAAATCACTACCCATCCAAACTGAACCAAAACCGACAGTTCGGCCCAAAAATGCACAACCCTAGTGGGATGAATGAAGTGAATAAAAACTCTAATGGAGAGAAGATGTCATATGTTTAGTTGGACTCTTGATCAAAATCAACCATTAATCTCGAAGGATCAAGGCAATAGATCAAAACTCAAACCTTTTACCTGAATGTGTGGAGATGGATTAACTAACACACATATTTATATTTGTTTATAGTTTATATTTCTTATTAAGGCATGACATGTGGCACAATCTCAAAGCTTTCATCTTATAATGAGGTGTTTGGGTTTTTGTTTTTTCCCAAAAAATAAAAAAGTTGTGATCGAATCACAAATCGGTGACCAAATTCACAAAGCTGTGATCGATGGAGATCAAAATTTTCAAATTCATATGAAAAAAATATCTTGAAAAAGTGTATTTCTTTCAAGCCAAAGTGCAAGATATAATTTACCAAAATCGTCTTACACGATAGTACATATGTCAAAGCATTAAATACGAGACTCTTGCGATTTAATTGAATTATCAAGATTATATTAGTTTGTTAATTATTATTTTTTTCATATTCTATAATTGATAATATAAGTTATATTTGTTTAAAAATTTTATTTATTTATATTTATTTTAAATCATACATAATGAAGACATATGAACATAGTAATAAGTCATTTTTTTATCTTCAACAAATCTAAAACATAATAACGAACACTTGAAATGCTATATTTTTTTAATGTTCAAATCACCCAATAGATGTCTAAAAATCAAGTTCAATCATTTAAAGGTCTTAATGTCCTCGTGCATTTGCATGTGCCTTTTTATTAGTTTCCAAAAAAGGCTAAGGGCTCGCTCAGGTGTTTCTTGACTTTTCCCATAAAAGCTTTGAATCCTGACAACTTAGAATCTTGTTGATTCTTAACAGACTTAGATTCCTGTCTTTTCTCATAACTATTCTTAAGGTTCCCTGATTCCTAGCTTTTCTCAGAAGAGTTAATTTCTCAATCGTTCTTATGTTATTCTCCGAAAAGCTTAGAATCAGATGAATTTGTGGTTGTGCTACTATCATACGAATGTTAATTATCGGACTACTTGTCATACTCGGATTTGGCTAAAAAATTTCGGGCGATCAATCCATGCGAGGTTGGAGTTATATAACGGATTTATTTTTTAATATAATATCTCGAGACATACTTATAACACCAAAAACGTTATATATATATATATATATTATTAAATACAAATAAGAAACTCATGAAAGTGTCCGGGCCGATATCGTTAATAGCAAATGATGAGGTTCATTAGCCCAATACATTCAAAATCGGCTTAATCAAAAAGCCAAAATACAAAAATACAAAATAATCCCAAAGTGAACACAAAATTGGTTCACAGCGAACCAGTATGCCATTTGGTACCGATTCGGTTCGGTCCAATTTGCTTCGATTGGTTCAAAGATTTATTTATTTTATTATTAGTTTTTTTTTTACGAGAATGTTGGCAATGAGTTTTGCGCCCTCCTCACTTCGTTTTGTTAAAAATCAATGGCTAAATAATAAGTTATAAGATCATTTAAACACCATTTTATTGTTTAAACAACCGTCATGAGAGTGGGTCCCTTATTCATAGGGCACTTCTATTCGCACCAACCAAAGCTCTAAAAGTACCCACCTAGACCACCTCTTGATGGTTGACCGATGGAAACAGGTAGGTGCAAATAAAAGCTACCCTTATGTGTATATTGAATATTGATGGATCTCGATCTGAAGATCAGGACGGTTGACTTCTATGACCTTTTGGCATATGTGACCGCACCTTTAAACAATCTTCACCATTAAAAATCAAATCCACGATTAAAGATTCCACAACCTAACATTCTAGAATATCTTTATTTCCACCTACAAATTCTTTTGATCCACCCACATAAGTGGGTGCACGACTGAGGCAAACTGAATCTTTCCTTCCACCCACATATTTCATGTTTTTTTCTAACGTTCGAATCCACCCACCGAAATCTTTCCTTCCACCCACATCGTCTTCTTCCCTCTTCCTCTTCTCGCTTGCACTATATTTAAATTTCGTCCACCCACATCGTCTTCCCCAATCGTTTCTTCGCGCTGTGCAATATTAGGAAGGGTCTCCGTGGCTATACGAACCCTTTTTGTACTCATGGTTGTACACCCACACCGACTTTCCTAATCTTCTTCTCACGCTGCAAAAATGTGAGGAATGGGCAAACTCTGTACACCCACACTTGGAAAGAAACCTACTGAGTTCTTGTTAGGGTTTATGGAGCAACGACAGTCAACTGTTCAACCACACATTACAAATAAAAAATTAAGGGATTGGGTGAACTACTTATTCTTTAATATCCTCCACTATGCTACCCAAAAGATCACCAAATGAATAAGGATATTATTGGTGTAGTAATTTTATAAGGTTTATTTATGGGGAAGAAAGAAATTGCCTAATGTAGATTGGATTATGCATCCATAGTTAATCAAAATACCCTATGGAAAAAAGTATTAGGAGATATTAAAAAAAAATTATTCTCTTGGTCTGACAGGGAGCACCCACTGTCACATACATATAATTGACGGTGGGCACCCACTGACAGAGTTTAAAAAAAAAAAAAAATCTCCTCTCACGATGAGAACCCATGTCAGAGAAGTAAAAAAAAATCTCCTCTCATCGTCAGGCCACCAGAGGATGAACTCCAATGAGGAGTCTTACTGGAGTTCATTCTCTGATGGCCTCACGGTGGGTGCCTGCTATCACATTCATATACCTGACAGTGGGCACCCACCATCAGGTCATTTCTTCCTTGAGGTTGGATTTAACAATAAAAAATAAAGTGTTGAGGGATTTTTTTTTTTTTAAACCCCCCAACATTTTTTTTTTTGTTAAATCCAACCTCACTTTTTTCTATAGGGTTTGATAATCTAACCACACTACATTGTATTATATCAATTGTCGAATTATGCTAATTTTTTACACAAGGATCTTTAAATCATGGACTTAAAATAAGACGAAGTAGATACATGACACAAGCCTCCCATTGCCAAATCTTTCTTTTATACTATGTGCCAAGGTCAACTTCTCATGTCATCATAGGCACCCACTTGGTGACTACAATTGTTCTTACGAAAAGGACAATTTATAATGTCTACAAAAAAATCACATAGTCTAAGGAAATCTCTTTCCTTTAAAGAAGCAGACCCTTCCTCAACAAACCTTATAGCATGCCCACCGTCAATCCCATAAAACAATTTTTTTTTTGCACTTATTTTATTATTATTATTATTATTATATTCAATCACAGTCCATATTTTTTATATAGGATTTATTTGATTAATTTGAAATTTTCTATACGACAAGTAGAGTTCTTACTTAGTAGAATATTAATTATCTTTATAAACAACAAATGATTTATTACTTTGTGTCTGCGTTGAGGAGGTCCTTAGTAGAATTTCTAGCCAATTGATCAATCTCTTCAAAAGCTCCTTTATTTTTAAACATGGACATCATTTAGTAAGGGCTTGTTTGGCAACCCGAGTTCTTCAAAAAAACTCATGGAAATTTAGATTTTTTACATAAAGTGAATTTCCAGCTGTTTGGGAAACTCAGTGGGTCCCACTTATCAGAGAAATATGACAAAATAACTCATAAAATATTTTCAGGTAAAAATCTGTTGAAACTAATTTTAGCCCATGTTGCAGGAAAAAATGAAGGCTACCTCTATTTGTGCCCACGTCCCATACCCCTTGTAAACCATTGATTCCCTCTAATTAGATGATGGAGATCGTATTTCACCCTGAACTTCAACATAATTAGGTTCATCATGATCTTAAGATCATGATGAACCTATCAGATAATCGATTTTTTATTCCATGTGTCATGTATCCCCAAAATCTGGCCCTTGAATCATATGGCACAAATCATGCCCAAATGTGATTTTAGTACCATTTTTGGGGATCTGTGACACTTGGAATAAAAAACTGACCGTCAGATCAGTGCACCATGATCTCAAGATCTATTGTGTGGAAGATCGGGGGTGAAACACAATCTCCATCATCTAATTAGAAGAAATCAATGATTTTCAAGGGGCCTAGGATGAGGGCGCTTTCAGAGAATGCATGGGTGCAAACAAAGGTACCTAAAAACAAACCTACATCTTTCGGTGGTTAGATCCGACGGTTGCACATACTACACTAACTGCATAAGTTTCCACCCTTAAAGCCATTGATTGCATTGAGTCAAATGATGGAGATCACTTTTTATCCCAATCTTCCAGACAATAGAGCTTGAAATCATGGCCACCTATTAGACAGTCAAGTGTGATTCCACATGACACACATCCCCAAAAGTGATTGTTCATGCTATATGATGAGAACAAAAAATGATCTCCATCGTCTTATTTAAGACTGTCAATAGCTTTAACGGTAAGATTTATGTTGGCCTGTTTTCATGGCATTAAAGAATAGGGTAGGTACCTCTATGAGTTTAGAGAAAACGTTTACATCTGAAATCACTTTCAACCCCTTAAAGAATAGGGTAGGTACCTCTATGGGTCTCGGACGTGGGCGCTTTCAGAGAACTAATGGACACGAACAGAGGTACCCATAAATAGTGACGCCAATAAATGTAATCCAACCATCTAAGTCACTTAATTTGAAGGTCATGATCTATAGATCATAAGTGAAAAGATTGGCACCAAGCATAATCTTTATCAAATGACTCAATGCAACCTCACCTCATAATCGTACCATTTATCTGCTTTGAATCTGACAAAGGAGATTGTTTTTTATCCCAATCTTCCACATGATCCATCTTGAGATCATAGGTTTATCATTAGATGATTTTTTTATTTCATGTGGCACCCATTCCAAAAAATAACCCGTGATTTGTATTTGAGCTTGATGTATGTCTCACGAGTTTAGAATTACTGTTTGGGATGTGTACCGCGCGGAATAAAAAACTAACTATCTAAGTGTATGCCCATGATCTCAAGACCCATCTTGTAAAAAGTTGGGACTATAAAAAATTTCATGTTCTAATTCAAAGCGATTAATGCATTTTGGCCCGACAAGATGGGGTGAGGTTACAGGTATACATGGTGTGAAGAATGATGCCTTAGGAAAACAATTTTGCTCAATGTAGCCAAATAGCTGAAAAAAAAAAAAATTAAACTATTGTAAAATTTTAAAAATAAAGCTTCCCATGAGTTATTTTATTAACAACTTCATGTAAAGTAAAAAAAAAAAAAATCATTTCCATGAGTTTTATCAAACAAGGCCTAAGAATCCATATTACATGGTATCATGAGATCCCATGTTTTATTTGGTGCAGATGACATACGAAGCTGAATATGGGGATTTCTTAAAGGAAGTATATGAAGGTTAGAATGATTAATCCCAACTGTTTAAGCATAAATACACTTCAACATAAAAAATTCTTTTGTATTCATTTTTGTATCATTTCATAGTATATTTATTCATACCAGTTACACAAAAAGATGTTGACATGATCACAATATTTTCACCATTTACATGTATATATCATATATATATATCCCACCCCTAACTAAAAAAACTATCAAATTTCTGGAGAGTGCGATCAATCCAGGTCAATGACCGGATTATCTTCGGCCACAACTTTCTAATCATCATTGGAAGAGTTGAAGTTCTTAGATCGTTCTACAAACTGAGATGGTCATCCTGCTGTACAACCATCTCGATATTGCCGTCATACAGTCGTCAATGATAGAGAGCATAATTTTCGCTTTATTTGCGATATCGCGAACCTACTCTATCATTTTCTCATTAGTGCTAAAGAGCTTATTTGTGGTCATAAGGAGAGTAAAGCTCATGTTCTGTGATTGCGTATCGTCTACCTGAACATAATAATATAGCGTTCAAAACATAATCACTATTGAAATGAACGAACTTATACCCTCTCGTAACTTATTTCAAAATGCTCAAAGATTCAATGGCAATCATTTTTTTAATCAAAGCTAATCCATTTTGAACCAAAGTCCATCCATCAAAAATTTAAAATGTATATTATTCTTTCATAAATAAATTCGATATAGAAATGGAATGGAACTTAGCAAACCATTTTTCATTAATACATAGAAACCCTAAGTTTAATTAGATTGAAAAATTATATAACGAAAATTAATACAAATAGAATAAAAAATAATATAATGAAAAATATTGCAAATATATTGACAAATAATCCTTTTATAAAACCTTAAATTTACTTAGAAGGAGAAATTATATAATAAAAACTAATACAAATAGAACGAAAAATAATGAAATTAGAATGAAAAATAATATAAATAGAATCCAAAATAAGTTCACTACCACTACTAAATCATAAGTTTACTTCGAATGAAAAATAATATAATGAAAATTATATTATTATAGAATGAATAATAATAGAATGAAAATAATTACAAATTGAATGAAAATTTATATAATGAAAAATAATATATAATAGAAAATGAATACAAATAGAATGAAAAAGAACTCATTTATCTGTGCAGAAGGTTGTGATTCTGTCCAAGGGAGTTGGGTGAACTCCAAATCATCATCATATGAGAGTAGCTCTTCGGAGCTATTATCCGCGTCTTTCGAACTCATATCGAAACCAAAATGAGATGGAGTAAATATGTGGGTGTACCAAAAGAAATAAGAAGACGATCGTGGGTGTCGAACTAAGCGAAGAAGAACGAACTTGAGAGCGTAGGAAATGATCGGTATTCAAAGAGGTCATAGCGCGGGAATGAGAGGAAAAAGAAGAACTCAAGAGCGTGGGTTTACATGCATGAATAGGTGGGTGAAAATAAAGAAAAGAGTGGGTGTATTTGGCTCACAAATTTCAGGGAGAGTTTTTTATTTTTTTTACTTACATATGGGAGCGTAAGTGAATGAAAAGAATTTGTGAGTAGAAATAAAGGTACTCAAGATTCTACCACCTAGAATCAAATAGTCACACGTGTACCATTCCAGTGGAGACAAGCGGACCGTATCGTCTACCATATTTTAAGTCATAATACGCAATATTTACTCTTAATTCTTCATAGTGTGATTCAAGTACCGCATCTAATTTATCATTCATTTTCGTTTTAATAATTCTAATTAGACATTGATTCCCCACCTATCTCTATTTCATGTTTAGTCCCCTTCTTTAGAATCCTAACATTTTTTTATTAGGATTTCATCACCTCCTAAATGCTAAACCTTGGATCTGTATCAATGTTCGATTGATTTCAAATATATGCACTAGCAAATTCTTTGTTTTTTATGGAAGAAAGGGGGCGCTCTGCAATTAAAAACCCATTTATGAAAGAGTAAATTGTTTAGGGTTTTCAGAGTGGGGCTGAACCCCCTTTTCAGAAGATGGTCAAGGGTTAGGGTTTTGAAGAAAGATGAAAAACATGTTGAAGAGTTAGGCTTATGCAATTAAAAACCCATTTATGATGCTTTGAAGAAGACATGCTAAAATTTTAAAATGGAATAGTTCTAGCCGTTGGGAATGATAAAGAAAAGAGATTCAATCGGTTGTGCACAGGAGGAGACGCATACTCTCACATACCAAGAATCGTTCACAAAGACTAAGAAACGAGGTGATATTAGAGTAACAACTAGGATCGGGAGCTTTTCTCCACTTGCGAAGGAGGCCTAAAACTTAAAAATAGAAACTCTATAAATTTTTAAGTGTACTTTTTTTAATATTTATTAATATCCACTAATACACATCATATATGAGCCCAAGGGGCCTAAGAGCATAAGCCCAAGGCCAGCCCATTTAAATTTTGAGCTTTAAACTGTTAGCCCAAGCCCGGCTAGGGGGCTTTATTTCAAGCCCGAATCCCCCTTAAAGGCCAAAGCTGGCCAGATCTAACGGGCTGGGCCTGGGTAGCCGGCCCATATCCAACCTTACCAATGGGATATCTATAATGGTTATCAATACCCGGTGGAAAAACTTTATTCTACCATGGTTAAATACGTAAAGAGACCTCAGATCCTCTCCAACGATTCTGACTTTTCATCTTGCTGTCTTCCCTTCCCTTACGGCGGCACGCTCGAGTGATGTCAGCTCCAGTATCTTTTAAAATTCCAATCAGCATCCAATGCGAAAAAGCAGAAACGTTGTAGATTTTGTAGGGTAGCTCGATCCTATATTTTTTGGTCTTGTCCACATCAAACAGCTGTATCCCAGGCTGGCATCCCGAGCGCACAAATGGCATCTTAAAAGCATCCCATAACTTGCAAGAAAATATCTTATCTACCCTCGATATTTTGAGTTCAAATCTCAAACGGAACGGGTGGCTTTATTTGCATTCCAGAAAACTTCAAACACAACCCACACCTGGAACACTGAAGGAATTGTGCTTTAAAAATACAATAATTCACCCATGAGTTGCATCAAAAAGAAAACAACGCAGACTTCAAAAGAGCTGGTACATGGTAACGAAGACGCCCTTATCTAGATTCTGAAAGAGTAACCGAGCTTAGACAGGTGACCCTACAGTTCATCATGGACCATGTATAGCGTAGGATACCCAGAAATCTCAAAGGTTGCATAAAACAAAACTATTGCGTTTATTCATTTGATGATATGCCTCAAATCACAAGATGATACGTTTATTCATTGATGCAATCTTTGACCACCAAATCTTCACCTAGTCATCCCAGACACTATGAAAAAGATCGAAGATCAAAGACCCATTCCAAATCTAGAAAACAGTTGCCATCTACCAGCTAAAACCATATTCCTCTTCGATTAAGTGTATATTTATTATGCAAATCATGTTTTGATGGAATTCGACGGGTGAAGTGTACTCCATAGGCTCGATAACCTTACTAAGCCGGTCACCTGATAATAATCTGATGTTGGCAAGGAGTCTTTCTCTCTCTCTACAAATGACCTAATAACATTACTTTTTCCCCTCACTCTTGCAAATGAACCTACTTATAATATACTAGATGAATGTTCATGCCTAAATTACCAGATTTACTAGCAGTAAAAACACACAAATTGCATGAAGAAAGAGGAGAGAGATTAGACTAGTCATACCATGGAACTGGGCTTTTCCCGACAATGCCACTACTCCAGGGGCTCAAACATACACTAAGATATATATAGGTCAGGTTGATGCCCGTGTATATTACGTATTTATACAGCAAGGGAAATTCTAGTTTTCCCACCAGAATAAATAAAAAACTTGCTTGTCGCTCGGATGTCACTTTCTAATTGTATACGGTCTTCAACCTCTTCGCCGCATGAATGAATCCAACGATCACCTGAATCTCGTCCAATTGCTTTTGTTGTACCCACCAGAAACACCAATGTCAAAATGAAGAAACCCATCAGTTATATATGTATGGTCTTATTGGAGTAGTTCTGGTTACATTTCATAGTCATTTAGATTTCTCTACCACCACACATGCCAATAAATCCAGCCCATCCAATTCTGTTGGCTATAGGAACATCTAAATTTAGAGAAAAGATCCTATGACGGTTTAAACTTTAAAGCATTTGGAAGCAATAAGCTATGGGCATTGGACAGTACAGATTGATTGAATGTGTGCCACTAGGTGGAGAAGACCAGAATTTAATATAAATGGCATTGCAATGTAATCCAGAGCTCATCCCTAAACTTATTTTGCAACTTAAATTATTATGCAGAGAGAAGAAAGCATCTAGAAAATAACATGCACTAAAGAAGCCCATTAGCTGTAGAGAATCAGCTATATCAACTTTATCCATCACCACATGCCCATGGATACATAACACCCAATCAATGAGAATCTCCTTGCAAAATGTTCCTAACCCTTGATCAGTCACGAGATTGACCAGTCAACGGTTCACAGGTCCTCTGATCGAATGTTTCGTAACATTTATTTATGTGGCAGTTCTTAGGCCAAAATCTATCAAGGATTGTGTATTTTATGCAGTAGCTAGGTTATAGAAACATTGTTGGCTTGTTGTTTGCACAAGTTTCAGAGAAGTCCCACAATGGGCCAGATCCCATGCATAAAACCAATATTAGCATTATCTCTCCTACCCTGAAGTACAGTTTAAAATCTCAAAAGATAAAGACCTGTATAGATTGCTGTCTCGGATTCGTACCCTGATATGAGTTTGCTTCACTCAATATCAAGGCTTCCACACATGCATCTTCCAATACATGTTTGTATTAGATAATAAGATACAATACATCTGGGCCAGCAAATAATACAAGCTTTGATACTGAGATTTTAAACCTCGAGTTGAAAAAAGAGGGAACCAAGCTACATGATGATCGCAATAACCATTTTGGTTATTGATAAAATTCCATGGGCCTAACTCAACCTCACAAAATCTGCATGTAAGTCAAAATCTGCTTGTAAGGTGAGGTTTGCCCAAGATATAAAGAGCCCAAGAAGAGGGCCAACCCACAGCCGATGTGGGACAAACCCAACACTCCTCCGCACATGTTGGCGAGCCAAATCACGTGGACAAGAAATGGGTGACGTGGGGAGAAAGACAGGCTCTGATACCATGATAAAATTCCACATGCCTAACTCAACCTCACAAAACCGGCTTGTAAGTTGAGGTTTGCCCAAGATAAAGAGCCCAAGAAGGGCCAGCCCACAGCCGATGTGGGACAAATCCAACAGTTATGACTATCTGTTTAGTGTTAACAAAAAATTAGACAGAAACGGCCATAGAGATTTAAGGAAACAAATAAAGTTGAAACGGAGTTTGAGCATTTTTGTAAAAAAAACAGAATAAACCATTTAGGATTCTTGTAATTACCAATAAAGCAAGGGCATTCTCTGAGCCGTCATTCTGGAAAGAACAGGTCATAAAATGACCTTGGTTTATCTGGAAATTACAAGGATATCAAAGGGGTGTTTTTAAAACCATTGGGCAACTCACATCCAATTATTTTGTGGACAATGCTAAACGTCAAGTAACCACTAAAGGTTATGACATTAGCATTCCTACATTTATATATAATAATATGATCCCTGCCTACGCAAGCAAAGATTCGTCCCTAGCACCCGCCTTTTAACTTTTGAAAGGGCAGGTTGCAGAAGTGGGCCAATTCCCACGCATCACTCGAGTGAAGGGATCATTTCCCGTATATGAGAGAGAGAGAGAGAGAGACCTGTGATAAGAAATGCCGCTGCACTGCTTGAACAAGCTCTTCCTTGGATGGATTGGGATTAATGCTTACCTAAAAGATGAAATTATAGTCATAGAGATTAGATAAAAATGTAGAATTTAAAATAAAACAAAATGGTGGCACACAAAAAGGAAGCACAAATCAATGATATTTTAATTATCAGAGCACACATCAATGACATCAAAGATCTTGTAGTTATATATCCAACACGCTATGATAAGTGATAAAAAGTGGGAAGTAAGGCAACAGGATGAAATGCAGTAACACTCACAAGGTTGAAGTGTCTCCAGTATCTCCACAAGGCAGCCATCTCTAGTTTTGCCAAATTCACCTTCTAATAATTCAAGAAAAATAACTTATAAATAGGGTATAAGTAGACAAGTATATTTATAGGTGTCAAAATGGGTTAGAGGCCAATATTATTAGTTGTAATGACGAACTGAAATTTTATATGATATCATTTGATTATAATCCTCAAACAGTTCGGAAAACACACCACACAATCTGGGCCGTTGGATCAGGTCCTCCATATTTTGAGATTTGTGCCCTTTTATTTTCAGTGGCACCAGTGAATCCAACGGCACAGATCAGCTTGCTCTGATTAACCACAGGAGGCTACTACCAATCCATGTTAGAAGAGAAGCCTTATTAAGCATAGGAATTGATTAAAAAAAAATAATCTCCCACAAAACAGAAATAGATATATAAACAAGAGAACATGGGTGAAGTTATTTTTCTTACCAGCGAAGGTTTATAAGCATGGGATTGAACTTCTCTGTAATTGCTTCGACTAATTGATTTCACAGAGGAAGTCCACGGCCGTGTATGCCGAACTCTTGGCCTGCTTGGTTTATGGAACTCAATGCTAGCTGCCATATTAGAAAAAAAAGAAAAACTTAAAAGAGGGTTGGAATCATGACCAAACCGAGAATCAAGTGAAAATCCGTCTTTAACTCAACCAATGGAGAAACTTACAAAAATCATTTTCCTTTTCACCCATGTCGGAGCTACTGCAGAAGGAGTTATCGAAGTCATTGTCCTCATCATCATCTTCATTTCCCGTAGGAGGTTCTAGCACACTCAAAGCATTTCTTTGCAGCTTCACTTCCACCCCATTCTTCAGGACCTGTCGTTCCAACTCTTAAGAGCTTAAAAATCCACCACAAATATAGGCACACAAATAAAAACGAAATCAGCCACCACTCACTAGGAAACCAAAGCAATCTGCAATGCAAATCTCTTTTCTCTCTAAACCACTGGCACGGGGAAATGGTAAAGGTAAATGAGAATTATTCATTTGGAAAAAAATATTTTTAAAGACCTAGATCTAACTTCATAAAACAGCTTCCTAAATCAGCTCTAAAACTCTCTACATCAGTTAAGAAATATTTTGATAGGTAAGCTAGGCTCGAACCTGCGACAGGGCGACCTTTAGTAGATCATTTAACAAATTGTCTTGACCAAATACATGATTTTCTTTTTTGGGATCAAGTATGTAATTTTAGTTCATACATGATGGTGATTTTTCTTATTATGATATTCTCTGAAAACTGAATTCTAATAAGTGGGAATTATTGGTTTATATGACAAAAATCCATTGCAGGAGTCAGGAATTTAAATGGAATTTGATATAAAAACAAAAGAATATAGATGTTTTTTAATGTCATGCAGCATGTACTTTTGGGATTTTTGCCGTGCCCACACTTGGGACACTCCTCAACATAGCATGATACTTCTAGACATGTTTGAAAATATCACATAATGCTATCAAAATGTTCCTCGTTTTGACACGAAAAAATGAACCATCATTTTATATCAAAAAAATTTAAAAAGAGGGGGTAAAGTTTAATACTTATAAATTAAAAAGCTTGGGTCCTTGAAACGATTTATATAATATAATATCTTTTGGTTAGGTTTATGAGATATATTATGTATCTTTTTATTTCATCTCTCAATTGGCTCTCTAAGATGTCCCTTCAATTTTTCTTTCTATATACATTTTTTTTAAGGTCGTGCTACCGTATATGACATCTTGACATTTGGCACCCTTGCCACGTGTCTAGGTTCCACTGCATCTCATACTTTGGAATGTTGCTTCAACACATGAACAAAATGATTTTATCCATCAATGGGTATTCACTTTACCATGGAGTTACATCCCACGCCAAAAGAGTCATGTTCACTGATGATTTAGGACTTATAATCTTACTCTCATTTTGACCCCAAAGAGATGGGAGAAGGAAATGATGACCATGCTGGCCTCTCAGCCTCACTATGGACGAAGAAGCAACAAAAAGCAAGAATATGCATAACAGGATTATTTTATGAGAATGCGTATGTTCATCACCCGGTACGATAAATAGTAATACTCTAGCAGAGGAAAAAGCATCTTTACCAGCCAATGCCAGCCACCAAGGCCAACAGCCTTCTTGACAACACCTTGCAGCCCTACCAAAACGGACTTTGTTCTGTTGTTTCCCGTCACTATAACCTTGGTATGCCTAGGAAGCACAGAAAGCTCTTCATCTCCGCTTTCTTCGCGATATGGAGAAAGAGCCCGAGAACAAAACTCTGGCTCCAACATCTGCTATAGTTCTCTTCCAAATTTCCAGGAAATCTCAGAAAATAAGCCAATTTAGTAAAATCCGATGAGTGCAAAGAACTCAGCCATTGTAACTGAAGAACCCTACCAATTCCAATTTGATCAATCTAATAGAGTTGCACATAGTTGCTATACCCATCATTTTCGTGCAAAATTGTCATATTCTGCTTCCTCTGCTATAAGTTAGTTGCCTTGAATACTTGGTCTAACCAATCTTAATACAGCCCTCACGTATCAAACAATTCATGGAAGTTGAGGAGAATGAAATTTAACTTCTTGAAGTGATCTCCACAAATTGCAGCACATTAAGTTGGAGAAACTCTGAGGAAATATGATCAAAGGAAATGCGAAAGCTCCTATGAGAATTCAGGAAGAAAATAGAATCTATATAAGATAGCGAAAAACCAATATTCTTAAAACCCTCTAACCAAATAAATATAATTAGGCAGAACATACAAAATGAACAGAGAATTGTTGAATTTTTCTTTTATAGAGACAGGGTTCCAAATCAAAGAAATTTATACGCTTTCACCTTCTTAATGAAGTACTAACATTGAGTACTAAGCAGAAATTGATAATGTTGAGATATTTACTATTGTCATTAACAAAGGCTAATATTGGAATTTACTAAAAGAGAAGGCAATAATTAAGGAAAAGAATCGCAAAATCTAATCCCTGAATTGATTTCTCTTCTTTATAGACTCATTTGATCTTTCAGCTCTGACAGGTAAGGAAACATAACTAAAGTGAGCAGGAAAAATAAATATATTGTATTTAACAATCTTTTAATTTCTCTTCACAATCTAGATTTATCAAAATCGTAGATCATAAACCCCCATTGAATGCTCAAATGCAATGAAATAGCACAAATAACACAATTTCTTATCTAAATTACAAATATATTCATATGAATAAACCGTTGATATTGACTCAGATCAAAATTCTCAAAACAAATGACATCAAAGTAACCGTACAGAGAAATTCCCCAAGATCTCTGATCTAATCCAAACCACAAAAATCAAAGATATTTTAAATATAATCACACGTGCATAACCCAAAAAATACAAATGGAATCCAATAAACCCTAGAATTCCCCATTCATTAAGCTCAATTTAGTAAACATGCATGCAAGTATGCAACATCAATCCAATGCTCTAGAAGCAAATGACATCAAATTAAAGCTAGAAATAGGTCTTAGATTCAAATACCTGATCACACTCCTCGGATCCGCAGATATTAATCTTCGATTTACCAAATATACATGAAATGCCGTCGTTTTACTCAGCGAAAATCTCGAAAACAGGATTTTCGGACATGAAAGATCAATTTCCGAGCTCTGATTTGTCTAAAAAAAAAGAATCTGGAAGTAATCAAGCCGTCAATTTTTGAACTTGGAACGCTATAATTCCGCTTAAGCGCTTTTTTTCCTTGCTATTTTCTGATCAAACTATCTCTGAGAGTAGCAAGTAGCAACACACTAAATGCTTACCAACTGCCAACAAAACGACCCCCCTGCACCGTACGGTCGTGCCTTCTGTAACATGGTCCACCGGTTGACTGGGTATAGCAAGTAATAGCCGGTATTCGGCTCTTTATACAATTCAACGTCTGCGTCGGCTTGGAACTTGGAAAGGTTATAGACGAAATTACTAGAATACCCTTTCCGGAATTTTTAATCCCTTGTCTATGGGCGGTGCAACCCTCAATCCCCTCATCAATCAGGTCAAACCTTAGGATCTTAACGGATGCGGACCTCGATCCATTTCTATTTTAAACCCCGATTTTTCACACAATCGATTTTAAAATTATTTCTCACCGATCGGATGGCATTTTTTCATTCCACATGTCACCAATCTCCAAATAATGCCCCTTAAATCTTATGATACATATCTCGTACAAACATGACTTTAGGTCCATTTTTAAGGATTCATAACATGTGTAAGTAAAAACTAATCATTGAATAGGTAAGACATGATCTTAAAATCTATTTAACAGAAGATCTAAACATAATATTCATCATCTGATTTGAAGCGATCAATAATTTTGAAAGGATTGCACATGTTAATGGAGAAATCCAAACAAATATTTGTGAGAACTCAAAATAGTGACGCTAGACATTTCACCTTCAAGAAGTAAACCATTGAATCAGATGATTGACTTTTGATTGTATTTACTCAAATGATAGTTTCGTGCCAATCTTTGGCCCTAAAGGTCTTTTATCATGCTCTTCAAATCAATCGACTTAGATAGTGTTTTACTTGACATAAATCTAAAGAATAATCGTATTTCTTTTTTACCATATGCTATGGTACAAATCTCTTGTGTAAGTTTTAACTCCCTTTTAAAAAGTTCTTGACCGTATGGGTGGGTACCTTTGTTTGCACTCACGCATTCTCTGAAAACGTTTACATCTCAGACCCCTTGAGAATTGTCGATTGCTTCGTATGAGATGATGGAGATTGTATTTCACTTCGATATTCTACAAAATGGATCTAGAGATCATGCCGCACCTATTAGATGGCCAATTTTTTATTCCATGTGTCGCATCTCAAAAAAAATAATAGATCTTCAATCATATATGACACACATTACTCTCAAACGTGATTTTGAGGCCATATTTTAGGGATTTGTGACATGAAATAAAGGCTATGTTTTAAAGCCAAGTTCTGATAAGTATGTCATGCTCTCAAGATCCATTATATAAAAAATCAAGGTAAAACACAATTTCCATCACTTGCTACCAAGCAATCAATGATTTTCAAGTGAGCGTTTAAAAAACAAATAACCATTTATAGATGAACTTCATTTTACCATTGTAACTCGAATGAAAGAAGAGTCAACCCTCAAAGATTCTATGTTGTGGAAATGAACATAAAGGGAGCCATTACTTGCACACGATTTTCAAGTAATTGCACAAAAATTAAAAAAAGACTTGGTATTTTAGAGACATGTGATATGTAAAAATGTAATATGAGCCGTTTGATTTGAAGTTCATAATCAATAGATCTCTGATACATAAAATTTGAGCAAAGCACGATACTTGTCATATAATCTATTATAGTCAACTGTTAAATTATATAAAAGCCTTTGACTCGATTTAATCAAATGATGAAAATTATATTTTATTCTAATCTTTTGCAATTGATATTTTTAAATTAAGGCCATCAAATCAACCAGATTAGATGGTATTTTATTCTAATCTTTTGCAATTGATATTTTTAAATTAAGGCCATCAAATCAAACAGATTAGATGGTGTTTTCACATAATAAAGGTCTCCAAACTTACAAGTCTTTCCTTTAAATTCGGTGCAATCCTTTGCAATCACTTGAAAACCGTGTGCAAGTAGTGGCTGCCGATCATAAATCTTCCAAATTTTAATGCCCGGTTGGTGCCCCGTTTGTGCAAGATTTTCATCATCCGATTTACTGTTTAATTTTCTTTCAATTTTGTGCTATAAAAGTCATTTTAAAATATCATTTAAATCACCTTCTCATCATTGGGGAAAGATGGACCTCATCACTCTTCTCATCTTAAGTTAGAAAAATATGTCCACATTAATAAACAGGGGAGCACATCATATTCATTACTGTAGAGTCCAATTTCATTAATTACGGTGTAATAAAAAAATAAATTCCTGACCCGGATTTTTATGGGGCCGGGCACGTAAACTTGACCCATCGATCCGGATTAGAAATGAGGCGGCCGACCCGTTTGGGTCGGGTCAGGTTAGGTCGTCGGCAAAAACTGGGTTGAGTTTGATCAACATGACCCTATATTTTATATATATAATCATAAAATATAACGGTTTCTATTGGGTTGGGTCGGCAAAAATGTGGTAAAGTTTGACCGACCCAACCGATATTTTATATATTTAAAATCATGAAAAATATGAGGGTTTTACTTTTACCAAACCCAATTTTTCATATATAAAATCATGAAAAAATAGGAGGTTTTTCCCAAACCCAATATTTTATGAGGTATCGCATTAACCATCTTAATACCTATAGTAAAGAAGCAACTAACTCGGGTAGTAAACTATGTTAAAAGTTTTTATTTTGGTGGTCATCACTATGGTCAATACGTTGACCGATGAATGGTGTAAGATCAATCTTGAAATGTAATAATTGCTAATTTGTTAAATTTGAGAAAATAATCAATTAATAATTAAGTCTTTTAGTTAAGGTATGATTATGATTTCCAATAATAATATAATTAGTAATTTAAGTCCTTAATGGGAATGACTCGTTGGCTATAAATATAAGGGATGCTTAATTACAACGATTGTTCGACACACTTCAACTCTGCTTATTAGCAAAGCATCCTCACTATGCTCGGAGGTATTGAGAATGAGGAGATCATTGAAATCCAAGCAACAACCCATCTTTCATGGCTCACACCTAAGGTGAGTTAGAGATCTTTTATCTTAAAGCTTTTGATAAAAACTATAATCATCACTATCTTCGCAATAAGGCATGCACATATATTCCAATTTATGGATTATTGATTTATTGCTTTTGATTAATCATATGCTGAGATCTTAGGACAAATATATATTTGGGTGCTCGGATCAATAGATCCATCAATTGGTAACAGAGTCATGTCTAGTGACCGATCAAAATATTAATACATGAGTTTTATCTTATGTGATATTGAGACCTAAAGGGAAAATATAATTCTCTATATTATTGACGAGCGAAGAAGATAAAATTCAGCTATTTTTTATGTGGTGCTCAAAATTTAGTTGATATTTTCGTTTTGGGATTGGTTTTTGTTTGATTCTATGTGATTAATATCTCCGAAAGCATTGTATACAATTCTATGAAGATGTTTTTTTTTGTTGAGAATGATAAAGCATGTAATGATATGTTGCTTTATATCATAAATAGGTTGTCCAATAAGGATCTCGTCAGATTTCTATGTGTATCCAAAAGATGGGGTACACTGATTTGGGGTTTTTTTATCTATAAAAATTTATTTGGAGACATGTCTAGCTTTATGTTCTAATTCAAAAAAATAAAAGTAAATAACTAAATAAAAATAAAATAATAAAAGAAGCCTTATGATCTCTATTTGTTTTTCGTTTGAAGAAGACTAACCCTACCATGGGCCTGTGACCCGACCCGTCATATAGTCCACATGCTTGACCTGGCCCATGGATACCCGACCCGGTTTGTGACTTTTTTCGGTCGATAACTGGACTTGGGTCATGACCTGATCCAGCCCATAGTTCGATCCTTCACTCAACCCAGCCCATGATTCATGATTCGATTCGGCCTGTTAGATACGATCTGTTTGCCCTTAAGGCCCAATTTTGACTCATATTATTTCTTATTCTTTTCAGGTCATTTCTGAGGTATCTACGGATCCAATTTTGGGACATTATATATAAATTTTGACTTTCTCAAATATTTCGAATCTATTTTTGAGGTTTGTTTGTGTATAAGAGCTCTCCGTTGTGACGTTTTTATGACCGGATGTCCTTTTGACATTTTTTAATTGGGTATGGACTAGCCACTAATTTTATAAATGTGTAAGTCATTAATATTTAATGATATGCATATATACGTACTCACGGGCCTTTTATACATTGGTTTTGTTAGTAGAACGAATCTCAAGTTAATCATTTACACCTTTGATTTAAATTGGGTTTATGAGGAAATATAGGGTTAGGTATTGGAGGTTGTGCTCTAGCACTTAGGCGGGTATTTACATCATGTTACTCATGATTATTATTACTTTTTTTGGCATGAGCTAGATTTTGCTACTTGCATCTCTTAAGTGGTATATTTTTTTATATTATTTAATTACTTTTATGACCATCTAAAATATTATCAAACCGAAATAAAAAGCATGACTTGAAAGAATTCTTCTGTCCAACAGTGATGATCTTTTCTAGTGCTGTGATTTTTATAGTGAGATTTATTTTTGTAAAAGATCGTCTTACAAATTCAATGAAAGTGTATAATAAACATTGACATCACAACTTGAGGGATTACTTCTACATAACGGTGACGAATTACTCAATGTTGTGTAATGATTATATTTTACTATTTATTATTTTGTATGTAGGTACTGCAAGCATGTCGTGACTCGACCCAACAGATGATCATAACGATATAATTAATTCCATAATCATTAATATAGATTGAGGAAGCAGCTAATGTATTATGACTCAACCCAACAGAGAGTTATAATGATATAAATTATTTCTCAACAAAATCACATTAGTTTTATTTTTATTATATTCCTTGACATAATTTAACTCTTGCATAAAATACTATAAATATAATCTTATGAAATTTATAGCTACTACAATTGTATGTAGACAAAATAAAGTCAATAATTATTAGGCAACATTGAACCCATCTTCTATTACGACTATGATTGGTGGAATTGAAATCTTTAAGTGACTCAAACTATGGCAAATAGAAGGAACAAATCCAAATTGTTCTAAGTTGTATGAATCTTGACTATGCTATACGATTTGAAAAATCCAAGGTGCTCATTGCCGATATCTCGGCTGAGGATCTGAAAGTGAACAATACGGATTTAAAAAAAGAAGATTGATTAAATCGTATGAGTTTTATGATTATAAAAAGTTTCATTACTGATGCGATCAAAGAAGGTATTCCTAACTCGCACAATACAAATGAATATATGCAAGCCATTTAGGAATAATTTCAGGGGACTTCTAAGACACTTGCCAATAGTCTTATTGTTAAAATGAGAACTATGAAATATGATGGTCATAGTGGTGTACGGGAGCACATTATGGGCATGAGTGGCATGACGGCTCAATTAAAGTAAATGGACATGGGCTTTTCTGAGAGTTATTTTGTTCACTTCATCATGACTCCTCTTCTTATATAATTTGGTCCGTTCAAAATTAATTATAATATGTAGAAAGAGAAATGAAAGATGAACAAGCTAATCGCTCACTGTGTCTAAAAAGAAGGACTTAAGGCTGAAAAATCTGAAAGTACTCATTACGCCGCCCTTGAACCATTGAAAGAAAATTTTAAGAGAAAAAAAAATCAAATAAATGAAAAAACGTGAAGCTTCTCCACTGAGAACCAAATAAGGATAAGCTAGCGGATCTACTTTTGGCATCAAGTGTCACTTCTGTAAGAAGAAGCGCCACATAAAAAAAGATAGTCAGAAATATAGAAATTGATTAGTTAAGAAAAGTAATGACCTAGTCTTTGTGGGTTTTAAATCACTTTATTTTGATGCTCCACGCAATACTTGGTGAATAGATTCTGATATAATTATTTATATAAGTAATTCAATTCAGAAATTTCAATCCAGCAAGAAACTAATTAAAGGCGAACGAACCATTAAACTTGAAAATGGAGTAAAAGTAGGCATATAGGCCATTGGGACTCTCCGTTTTATTTTAAATAGTGGTTTCATTTTGCATTTAGTTGATACTATTTACGTTTCAAGTATCACTAGAAATCTTATATATATTTCTAAATTGGATTCATTAGGTTTTGAATTTAAATTTGGACATAATATTTTTATTCTATTATTTAATTTCGATATTATGGGTCGTGGCTCACTAGCGGACAATCTTTATAAATTGAACTTGGATTCATCTTACGCTCAATCTTTAGTTTCTATACATATGGATGGCAAAATTAGTAAGAAATGCAAACGAGCAATCGACAACTCCTCTATTTTATGACATAAATATTTAGTTCATATATCTAAAGATAGAATAGAGAGATTAATTAAAGATAATATAATCGATGAACTTGATTTTTCTAACTTTAATATTTGTGTAAATTACATTAAAGAAAAACTCACGAAGACTAATAAAAAATGAGCTATCAGGAGCATGAGTTTGCTAGAAATAGTCCACACTAATATTTATAGACCGTTTCTAACTTTTGTTATTGCTGACCAAAAGTATTTTATTACTTTCACTGATGATTATTCTCGTTTCGGTCATATATTTCTCATCTATGAGAAATCTGAGGCCCTAAATATGTTTAAGATCTATAAAGTCAAAGTTGAGTTACAACTCGATTCGAAGATTAAAATTATGAGATCTGATAGAGGCAGAGAGTACTATGGTTAATACTCCGAAACAGGTAACAATCCATGACCATTTAAATGGTTCACTCAAAAGGAGGGAATAGACTATAAAAAAATATTTTCCCCTGTCTTTTGAAAGAAATCCTTCAGGATAGTCATGATATTGGTAGCTCATTTTGACTTAGGATTACATCAAATGAATGTAAAAACTATTTTTCTTATATGAAGATATCTTTATGACACAACTTGAAAGTTTTTAGGTTGAGGGGAAGAACTATTTAATTTGTAGACTCAAAAGGTCTATATATGGTTTAAAGCAAACATCTCGCTAATGGTACTTAACAGTTCAAGAAGTCATTTTAAATTTTATTTTTAAAGAAAATATTATGGGACAATGCATATATTTGAAAATCGGTGAAAACAAGTTTATTATCTTTGTTTTGTATATTGATGATATATTACTTGTTAGTAATAGTTTGAGTATGTTACATGAAATAAAAAAATTTATCAAAAAATTTTGATATAAAAGATCTTGGTAAATATTCATACATGATAGAAATTAAAATTCATCGAGATAGAGCCCGTGACATATTGAGATTGTCCCAAAGAGCTTATATTGATAAAGTTCTCAAAATATTTAACATACATAATTGTTCTGCTACTGTTCTTTTGTCATTAAGGGTGATAAATTTAGTCTACTTCAAAGTCTCATAATCGATTTGAAGAGAAAGCAAATAGAGATAATTCCCTATGCATCGGCAGTTGGGAGTCTCATGTATGGATAAATATATACTCGTCCAGACATAGCGTATATAGTTGACATATTTGATAGGTATTAATGTAATCCTGATTTGGACCATTGAAAAATATCCAAGAAGGTTTTTCGCTATTTATAAGGGACAAAAGAGCACATGTTCACGTACAAAAGGTTAAATAACTTTAAGTTATTGGTTATTTAGATGCTAACTATGTTGGGTGTCAAGATACCCGTAGGTCCACATCGGATTATATTTTTCATACTTGCAGGTGGACCTGTATCTTAGAAGAGCATTAAGTAAACGCTGACTGTTTCGTCTACTATAGAAACAGAGTTTATTGCATGTTTTGAGACAATATGTGAGACACTATGGTTGAAGTTTTTTATCTTAGGGCTTCGAATTGTTGATAATATCTCAAGGTCACTGAGAATCTTATTAGATAATTTCACTACGATAGCTGTCTCCAATAACAATAAAATTAGTAAAGGTTTCAAATATATCGATATCAAATATCTTATTGTAAGAGAGAAAGTTCAGAATTAAATTATATATATTGAAAAGATCAGTATGACACTCATGTTCGTTGATCCTCTCACTAAAGGCATACATCTCAAGCACTTTTTGAAGCACGTTGCACGCATGAGATTAGATGATAGTTTTTTATAGCCTTTGAGAGTGGATGTATAAGAGTCAATATATTTATTTAATTGATTCAAAAATATAGATTATTTTTTTATTTTTATACAAATAAAATTTTGGAATATATGGTGTCAAAAGATGACAATAAAGTAAGACCAATAATATATTGAGTTTACATATAATTACTATTAAGTTTGTAAACTTGCAATCTATGTGAAATTATGCTAGTTGGAATCTATGTCGGTGATGAATTCTAATACGGTAACTAATGAACAGTCATGTGACGATGACATGATGCATTGACTATATTGATTCTGTACTAATATTCTCATTGGACCGGATTGATTATAAAGATTTTGATCAAGATTAATTAGGATTTGTCATTCAAAGAAAGTTAGCTAACATTTGGTAATCGGGGTTTATTGACATAATGTGGCTAAGTTGGAGACTGTTCGATGTTTCTATTTTGGTGGCTATCACTATGGTCAATCCGTTGATCGGTGAATGATGAAAGATCAATCTTAAGATGTAATAATTGTTAATTCGGTGAATATGAGAGAATAAACAACTAATAGTTAAGTCTTTTAGGTAGAGATTGATTATGATTTTCAATCACAATATAATTAGTAATTTAAGTTCTTAATGAGAATGACTCATTGGCCATATATATAAGGGATGCTTGGTCCCAACGATTATTCAACACACTTTAACCCTCCTTATTAGCAAAAACATTTCGATTGTGGTTGGAGGTATTGAGAACGAGGAGATCGTTGAAAATTCAAGCGATAACCTATCTTTTATGGCTCACACTAAAAGTGATTTAGAGATATTTTATTTTAAAACTTTTGATAAAAATTATAATTATCACGATTTTTGAAATAAGATACACACATATATTTTAATTTATGAATTATTAATTTATTATTTTTAATTGATCATATGTCGAGAGATCGTAAGACAAATATTTAAATGCTCAAATCTATAAATTCATCAAACCACCCATAAACTTATATGCTAACAACTCGAATATGATCCAAGAGAACACACGAGCATGGAGCATATAAGATTTAAGAGCTACTCTAGACTAAAGGGCCTCTGACAGACATAATTGGAAGGTGGTCTACTTCCTCAACCGAAAGCATAAGTGATCAATATTAGTGGCAGAGTATTTGAGGCGAAAGGGTTTAAGACGTGTGTATATGATTAGTTTAGGTTTCCATTGGGGTCAATTCTCGAAGTAGAAAGGACTATCTCATTCAGGTAAATGATATTCTAGTAGGATAAACTTTTTTATGACGGCTCAAGACAGAGGACATATAAAATCATGAAAAATAGCAGGGATTTACCTGGTTGAGTCAAGTTTTTGTGTCCAGCATCCGAAGGAGACTTCCTGAGTGCACCAGCAAGTCGAGCATATGTCATTTTCTCTTTCGGCCAGCGACATCCCTACTCGCAAAGCTAGCCTTTATGTGAAGCTTCTGGTTTTTAAATTTATTAAGACATAACTGCCCATATGATCATTTCGGACAGGAATTCTCCTCTGAGAAGTACATAGGGTATTTTTGCCTATTATCATTAGGTGGGCTACCGAATTTGCTACGTCAATTGTAGCGGATAGAGATTTGTCAGTACACTGTGATATAGTCTATTTTTACGTTTCATGAGAAGCCAAGCGAAGCGAAGCCAACCTTAATTTTATTGGCTAGGCTAAGACTCAGAACAAAAGGGACACGTGTCTACTAAGTTTTATAATTTCAAATATTAGATACGGACACGTGTCAGCTGTCCAAATGTCGGGTTCTTATCCGTCACGAACCGAAATATCCGAACTGTTTTATAGATAGAATTTAAACGAAATTTGGAGTCCGGATTGCAGCTTACAGCTGTAACGCAGTGACACCAACTTCCACATGGATTCAAAGGGGGGGGGGCACATGCTCGCATTTACTTTCGCAACATCCGTACCCCTCTCTCACTGAAATAAACAAAGTAACTGACTGATTTATTACTATTCATGCATCAAACCCAATAGTCATAACTTATAAATATATAATGCTCGATATTATATAGTGTTTGCTAGACTCACGGTAGCTCATGCTATCCCAAATCTGTATCGGCTACCATGGAGTTTATCAACATAATGGTGTAAGGCTATTTAATGAAGGGTACATTTATTTGTACCTAGAGAATCTTTGGGTGCCTATATAAAAAGAAAAAATAATTGGCTCTTTAGATCAGACGATGAAGAGAACCTTCACATTTTGAGCTTACCGTAGTCAATCATTTGTTTTTTTAAGGAAAATTTATATTTTCGGCGATATAAATAAATTTATTTGCATAAATAATTTTATAATTTTAATTCTTGCATAATAGGTCAACTCTAAGTCAAGCCGTTTATCATTTCAGCACCTACTTATTTTTTTATTATTGTATTTTTATTTTTCATTATTTTTTGTCATCCCTTTTTTCAGTGGTAATCTTATTAGAGTGCACTTTATTTAATAATTATCATACATTAAGATGAAAGAGAGAAGAAAATAAAATTATCTCAACCATCACAAAGCGGTACGCTAACTTAAGATAGCGGCCTGCTAACTTAAAATAGTGATTGCTAACATACCGCTATTTTAAGATAGCTACCGCTATCTTAAGTTGGTGGTCGCTCTCTTAAGTTAGTGGACCGCTAACTTAAGATGGCTGTCGGTATCTTAAGATAGTAGCAATTTCTTTTTTTACTATATACACAATTAAAATAGATTACCATCTAATACCGCTAACTTTCGATAGCGATCGCTATTTTAAGTTGGCGATCGCTATCTTAAGATAGCAGACCGCTAACTTAAGATGGCGGTCATTATCTTAAGATAGTAGCAATTTCTTTTTTTATCATGTACACAATTAAAATAGATTACTACATAATGCCGCTAACTTAAACTAGCAACCACTACCTTAAGTTGGCGGTCGCTATCTTAAGTTAGTGGACCGATATCTTAAAATAGCGGACCACTAAGAGAAGCAATCTGATTTAAGCTTCGAACCGTATTCATTATCAGCGGAAAACCACATTTTATTGATTATTTAAAATCATATTCTTTTAACTTTATACCAATCATAAATACGGTACAGTTCGAAGTTCAAATATGATTGCTTCTCTTAGAGCATCTCCAACAAGAAGAGCTAAACTTGAGTAGCTAAACACCAATTTAGCTATTACTACAGTATTTTAGCTACTGCTACAGTAAAATCACTTCAGCAGACACCCTATTTTAGCTACTATATTCTTTAAAATATTATTTTTTAGGATTGTTTTAATATATTTTACTACCAACACTCAATTTTTAAAAATTCTAATTCTCTAACGGCTATATTTTTACAACGGTTATATTTTTGAACGCAAAGTGTTAAATCAGTATCAGTCTCGAGTATCGGAATGCCGAGGCCGATACGAATCGGCCGATACCGATATGTATTAGCCAATTATTAAAATAAAAAAAAAAACATATTCAACCTGAAAGATCAAATGGTGTTTCTGGTCTTGTGATCTCGGCCATAAACTATAAATCAACGCACCAGTTGACCTCATTTGCCAAAACCCACATCAAATAACCAACGAAAAAATAAAGGAAACTGAAAATAAAAAGTAACTTCCCAAGAATTTGAACACCCAGAAAAGAATAAAAAAACATCGACGCTAACCTTTATAATTGAAACCCAAATCCATGGAAAGATCCCGTCCGTCCGTTCCTAGAATTTCTGGAAATTGCTGATTCTCAAATGCCTGCAAATTCAGACACCAGGCAACATCCAAATCCTCATTCGCCAATTGGGTGGTGGCGGCGAATAAAGCCTAAATTCTAAAAGATCCAGTTTATCAAAATTCTCAAATTGGTTGCCCAATTCAAAATAGAGCTTAAACATCAACTAAGGTTTTTTTATGTTTTCAAGGAATCTCTTTAATCTGAATTCGCAATTCCAACCATCCAATCAAAAGCTGCCAAAAAACTCAAATCATAAAACATAAAAAAGCCAACTATATTATGAAAAATAGGAAATCACTTTTAATTCTCAAATAAATATATATACATTAATCGTTTGAATAAATTTAAGATTTATTTAAAAAAAAAAAATTCTCACTGCAAAAAATACGAATACTCTCCATAAACCTCTCCAAACCCCAACCCATCATCTCCCCAATATCGCTCCTTCAACCCCTCTGCCAGCTCCTTATGCACAAGTGGCGTTCTACAAAGCAGACACGTCTTCTGATCGTGATCTATCCAACGGTCCAAACACCTCCAATGACAAATGTGTCAGCAGTTCTTCAATCGTCGAATTTCATCACGACCTTTGAAGTCGTAGAGGCAAACGACGCAGCTCTCTGGCACTTCGACATCATCGGCGCCTCGACGTAAGTCGTTGAAGGTGACGATCGGGAGGTCGTCCCGTATCCGTGCCACCGATAAGCCCGAAATGGAACAATAGAGATTGGGGAAGGAGCAATGGAGTGCTGGAATGGGTTCTTGTTTCAAACCTTGAGAAAGAGAAGAGAGAGAAACAGAGGAGAGAGAAAGAGTTTTAGTTTTTTATTATTTTATTTTTTACCTCTTGCTCTAAATTTAGCTGTTACTGTAGCGCTATGTAAATTTGGTGTGTGAGATAGCGCTCAGCTCAGTTTTTGTAATTTGAAACGCTAAAACATCTGTTGGATTGTCGTCTGGGATAGCTATCCTGAAATTTCGACTATTTTCGTGAAATTTCGGATGATCAATAATCAGAGCCTGCTCAAAATTTTAGATAATCATCTGGCGCTTTAATGAACAGAACCAAATCTACTGTAGAGAAGACTAAAGATATCACTTTCACCTTTTTAGGGGCGGTTGTGTCTGTCGGTTGCTTGCAATTGAGAGCCCTGATCGATTCGATCAACTGTTGCAAGGATCCAACGGTTCACATCCGAACAGTTACATCTTTTGGATGACCAATCGCCACCTAAAACTTTTGGTGTCCCATGATATCCAAAATCAATACCGTGAGCACCGAAGTACAATATATGACTCAAAATCACCGGTCTGCACCAAAGCCTCTCTAGAACTGAAAACTAACCTAGAACTAACCTATGGACTCTCACAACTGAAGACTCTATGCAAAATATTCTGCCGAAGGACTCCCTAAACCCTAGGGTACCACCCGCCTAGAGGACGGGAACTCCCCCTCGTAGTTACCTCTATTTCATGGCCTACCATCCGATAAATCATGCCCCTTACGACACGCTCGTTTGCACCACTGTTCTAAACATAGATTGCTCAAATTTTACCCTGTGCACTGCACTAGTACCTCACTTTGCAATAGTATTGGCATGCAGCTCTCCATGCCATCATGTCATGCTCGCATACTGAACCAAGCCCATTGTTACATGCCTACCTTATGCTTTCGTTCTCAACGGAGTCCCACGCAGCCCTCACCCAAAAAAAATTTAAAATACATTTTATCCAAGTCGAAGGAAAGACCTTTTTTATTTATGATTTACAAAAGCATACGCCTAGTAGAGATATGAAAAATAGATATTATGGATTACACATGGATTCATATGAATAGAGTAACAGGATGTCCACATCGGGGAACTTAGTTCTCAAAGGCTCATAATCAGGTAAAGGATTGACGACAAGATGATCAGCAAGCGATGGAGATTGTTTATCATCCTAATCTTTCATGAGATCGATCTTTAAATCATGGGTGTACTATCAGACAACCGAATTTTGTACTTCTATCATGTTTATCATCTTCCCTTGCATCGTGCATCATGTAGAGTATATGAAGCGCATAAGCATCTCAAGTCATGTATATAGAAAGGACAGGTTATAACCAATACCTGTGTACCCTCATGATCAAGAGAAGACCACCTTTACATGTCCCTTTAGCACTTTTGCCTATAGGAGAATGCCTTTTGGTCTATGCAATGCCCCAGTCGCGTTCCTAGCCGAATAGGTAAGTTCAGTGCTACAAGCGAGACTCCCAATTAAGTACAACAGCCACAACAGTCCATGTCTTATAAAAATGCTCAGCCCTATCAATAGAATTACTTTTCAAGGCCCCATTACCAACAGCCTATGGCTTAACCTATGGCTTAGCCTCTACAACAAACTACACCCCCTACAACTATAGGGTTTATTTTATATCCCGTCGATATGCGATCGAATCGTATCCTATGTGACGCGATTTGAGAAGGACGAGATGGATGGATGGGTACTCACCTCTTGAAGCTTGATCAGCAGAATGACGGCGATTAGGGCGATAGAGATTGGATCGTTATTCACTTTTACAAACTATGTTCTAACACTTACCTAAGTATTACCTCCAAAATCGCTTGAAAAAGTTCTTTTAGGTTCCCTTGGTCCATTATTATCAACAGGCTTCCAATCACTTTGAGTTGGTGACTGACTCAGTGAGTGACCGGCTGACTAGCTCAGTCAGGTGTCCCAGTCTTAGTCTAATTAGACTAATTGCGCGCTTATGATATTAGGAAAGATCATCACCGTTGGACAGAAGAATCCTTTCAAGTAGTCACATCCTCACTAGTGCCCATAAAAAGGACCATGCAACAGGTTGAATAGGGTTTTAGATTCAGCTAGGCATTGCTACAAATGGCCTGTAATGACAAAGGGCGAATTTAGAGTGTATAAGGGCCTTTAGATGGATTTGTATACACCTAGCTGTGGTGTATCGACTCAACACCAGATCCGATAGATAAGTGGTTTGGGTGTGCCTCCTATTGCAAATGTTTTATGATTGCCCTGATAGCTCACATTGTAGGACTTTAATTCGGCTATGGAGCATATTTTTTTCTTTTTATTCCCAGCGCCCAAGACGGGTTTTTGTCATGCCCGTGGCTACCATCTTTTTTACTCATAGCGCTCTTTCGAGTTTTCATTACGTTCATGCGTTTTCATTTTTACCTTGCCACTCCAAATCACGTTGTTTTGCAAACTTTCTCATCATATTTAAGATATAACTATTATGGTATAAAAATACCGTCAATGCGGAGGCTTTGTCTATACACTTCCTCACAAATGGTAACCAAATTGGGAGTCGGCTATTTCGCGAAAATAGCCGACCCCCAATTCCGCTATTTTCTCGAAATTTCGGCGAAATTTGTCACTATGCTTCTTTCTTGTATTTTAAATAACTATAATTGCTTGGTTTAAATAATTACAATTGGTTTATCTAAAACAAATAATTACAATTGGTTAAGAAAATTGATATGTGGTAGTTATGTATTTTTTGTGTCTCTTTTATCTTATTTGATAATTATGAATTTCCACCGTAATGCTATCTTAAGGATTCTTTAAATACTAGAGATTTTATATTTAATTTTTAGAGATTTTGTATTTTAAATTAACTACAATTGGTTGGTTTAGATAATTACAATTGGTTAAAATAATTTATGTGTGATAGTTATCAAATAAGATAAAAGAGACAAAAAAAAAATACATAACTGCCTCATATCAATTTTCTTAATCAATTGTAATGATTTTTTTTATTTTTTCAGATCAACCAATTGTAAAGAAGAAAAAGATAACACGCGCATGTAAAAGTATATGTAGTTTTTGAAATCGAGAAAGATACGTGAGGTAAAGCCTAATCAGATGAACTCTGCCAATGAGAAGTACTACTAAGATAACTTTACTGTAATAAGCGAAAAATCACATTTTACTGATTAGTTAAAATCATAGATATTAGAATGTGTTTGAGTTAGCTCTTATAAGTGTTTTGGTTAGCTCTATGCCTTCAAATCAGTGTTGATTTATTTGATAACAAAAATCAGATTATGATAGTCAACTTGCTTTAAAATCTAATCACGAGAAATTTAAAAATTTTGATTTTGCTAAAAGTTAAAATAATATGATTTTAAATAATCATCAAATTTGATTGTTTCTTTTGGTTCGCTATCTTAAGATATCGATCCGCTATTTTAAGTTAGCGGTATTAAATGATAATCTATTTTAATTGTGTATATCGTAAAAAAGGAAATTGCCACTATCTTAAGATAGCGACCACTAACTTATAGATAGCGACTGTCAACTTAAGATAACGGTCGCTATCTTATGTTAGCGGCATTAGATGATAATCTATTTTAATTGTGTACATGATAAAAAAAGAAATTTTCGCTATCTTAAAATAGCGATGCCAACTTAAGATATCTTAAGTTTGTGTGCCGTTTTAAGATGGTTGAGATAACTTTTTCTTCTTCTCTTTTTCAATTTATTTTTTATTTTCTTCTGTAATTTTTTATTTATTTTTAAACAATTCTGTATTTTAAAATTTTGAGATGCGTTATAATTAATTGAAATAAATAATGTATAATAATTATTAAATAAGGTATACTCTAATAAGATTATAAGTAAAAAAAGAGATGACAAAAAATAATGAAAATAAAAATTTAATAATTAAAAAATAGGTCGGTATTAACGCAGAAATGACTTGGCTTGAAGCTAATCTATTGTGTAAGGATTAAAATTATAAAGTCGTTTTTATAAATAAGCAAATTTATAGGGTCGAAAATATAAATTTTTCTTTTTTTAAAGTGGCATGTGACACATATTATAAAAAGTGACCTAAAATTTTTTGATGGGTTGGTACGCCAAAATTTTAAATAAGATAAAGAGATAAAATTTCAAATAAGATAAAGTGAAGAATCACAACGTGAATTTTTTTTGTGATGAAGTGAAAAGAAGGGCCCTTGAACTAGTCTTAATACCAAGACTGCCACTCCGAAATATCAAAGGGGTTTTACTCTCCTCACCGACGCTGGTTTTTGGAGTTCACAATTCTTTGGCCGTATGTTTCACTCATGTGTTACCTTACATACCCCTATTGAGATTCGTAATGTCAATTATATCCCTCCTAGGGAGTCATCATTCGTGAGTTGGGCTCCCGCCATTTGACGTACCCTATTTTTTCACAAGAGGTGTGAAAGATTCATGCGTTTGTAGATTAACTTTGTCTAGGATGAAGTATCACTCTAGTAGGATGCATCAATAGAAAAAAAAAATATATATATATATATATCAAAATTCAAATACGATTTAAAATGAGCAAGCTTTAATTATTTGAATCACACGAGAGAAACATTCTATATCCCAAACTTTTTATGTTATATTCTTAAAGGGGTAATGGCATTCTATATCCCAAACTTTTTATGTTATATTCTTAAAAGGGTAATGGCTCCTGACCATAATATTATTTAAATGATCTTATTGTATTAAAGTTAGACTTTTAATCTCACATCATTGAAATATAATTATCATTATATCATGTGTTTGAAACTTCATGATATTATCATACAAGAGCTCATATATTAAATGTATAATATGTAATTTTCATTCAAACCACATCTCATGCATTTGTTTTCACATAAAAAAGCATTTAAAAAGAAGAAATAGTATATATATAAACGTATTTTATAAGAAAAATGTGTTATAACGTATAAGCCATTTTCTTTATAGGTAAGTTGAATTGAACCTATGACCTTAAAGTTGTAATATTGTCAATCCTTCATTGTACTATGAGCTCTTAATTCCAGAGTATGAAAAATCTAGTCTTAAAATGGTGCCACAAGGTGCCACATGGTCTATACAGGTTTAATATAAAACTTAGTCGCGTTTCACTTTGGGAGAAGCACCATAATTTTAATCAAAACAAAAGGTATCAGAACTTGAACCACATTTTATCCACTCGTTTACCACTTACAAATTATCGTACTTTAAGTACAATTGAAGAAAAGTGTTGAATTTTTATAGTCAACACCTTAACAAATTTTTGGGTTTTTATTAAAAGTTGGTTTGAATTTTTGATCACATGTATCTCGAGACGATAGAAAATAAGTAATTTTTTAATATGAGTGATATGTTTCCATTCTCTTTCTTTGATGGGTTAAGAAAGAGAAGTAACTATATAAAGAGATCACCATCCCTTCTTCCTCAAATCCTAGCACATTCTCATTTAGAGGCTAAACTTAGAGAATATGAGAGGTAACGTAAACTCGAATTCTCTGACGAAAATCATCGATTTCATTAAAGAGATCACTAGTGCGGTAACCTGAGAATAAATATAAAATATACATATTCTTGTAAAGATGTAATTTTAATCGTGTGATTCGAATATTAATTTTAATAATATAACAATTGGTAGCAATGTTGTGTTTGATCCTCCAAAGCATTAGGTTATATTCTCCCACGCATTGAATGTCGCATCAGATTTTGTAGAGGCTTTTGGCCTTTTGTATGTTTCTATTGAGTGATTTTTAGAAAGAAAAATCTAGATTTTCTATGAAGAAGCCATGCCCAGATGCAGACGGTAATGCACAACTGAGAGATAGCTTCTTTATGTTCGTTATATTCCTTTTGTTTGGAACATGAGAAACCCTATTTGACAAATTTTTTATTTTTTGGAAATTGTATACGGCTCTGGTGTCGGTCAAATCAGCCACTGGATACCATCTGCCAAAATAAATCTAGATCATTCCGGTATTCGTCTGGCCGGATCCGGTCAGTGGCAGTCGTCCGGTGAGTTTCAATATACTTGATCGGGGCTTGTCACTTGAGAGATTTGATGGGTTGCTTCTAGAAGGCTATTTTTATTATATAAGCTAGAACATTTAAAGCCTTTGAAATAGATAATTATTATATAATATATATTATAGATATTAATGGTTATAGATAGATGACGTGAGACTAACAAGTGACACTGCCAAAAAAAAAAAAAATTAAATTAAAAAAGAGATGAAACCCACACGTCTCAGCTCCTTGAAGAAGACGACTGCATGAGAGGAGACTAGTTTCCTAGTGGGTTAATTGCAGTGCAATCCCTATATTTCTCCAATATTATATACAGGTCCTCATACTTTTCATTATTTGAAATTCATCCAAATCTTTGGATGTCTTGTGCAGAGGAGCCCCTAAACTAACTTGAGGTAATCCAACTACTCTTTTCACTTAACTAAGTATGATTTATGTAATAAAAATACTATATTTGTCCTTCCATTTTGGAAATACATTCACAATTTTTGAGTGGGGCATATACCCTTGACCCATTAGATGGGCTTGAAAGCCAAAGGGTCCGAACATATTGGCACAAAAAATGATATCCATCATCGGATTTCAAGATCTATTGTGTGAAAGATTGACACAAAAAATGATCTCTCCATCATCGTATTTAATGTGGACCATTGACTAGGGCTCTCGATAGACCGAGCTAAAGTTAAATCCGGTCCTGCCTGGACTAAGTTCTGATTTTTTTAATCGGGTCCTAACTCAAGCTAGAAGTATTCAGCCTAAGCACGACTCTCGCAGGCCGAGTCGGGCCAAGCCGAGTTACAGGTTTTTCTTTAGTTAATTTTTTAAAATCAATTTTATTGTGTAAATCGAGGCTTCTTAATAGTTTTATTGTTGAAATGAGAAATCTCGACAAAATGATAGTTTTTTGAGCAGCTTTTATGACATTTTATGAAAATTCCCAAAGATTAAACAGTTTAATAGTTTAATATAAGGCATTTTAACAAAATGCCTTTCAACTAAAACCTATTATAAATGTGTAATTATTATATAACTTTTTTATATTATACATTTATATGTAAAAGAAATTGGGCCAAACCTTGACTGAGTGTTGGGATTCGTAATCTAGACCATGGTTCAAAGGCCAAAATCTGAAGATTTCCACTGAAACGCTTCAGTTTCGGTCTTATTCGAAATGAAATTATCAAAAACTCGATTTTGTTTTAGAGGTAGCAAATTATTGGTTGATATTTTGCTACCTCAATAATTTGGTTTTAAAAAATAAAAAATAAAAAAAATTGGGCACCGAAATGTTAGAATTTTGGTCAAATTTTTTATTTTAGTCATGCTCGAAACCGAAAACAAAATCGATATTTTGATCCTTGGTCTAGACCCGGCTTGGTATAACTCGGGTCAATTCATGCTAAACCTGGGTTGGGTCCGGTCTCGGCCGGGTCCATTGAGAGCCTTACCCTTGACTGCTTATTGAGGAAGGTTGCTATGCAAACATCACTTTTTCTTACCAGATATGATTTCTAGTCACACACCAACTTTTTCTGCTCACACACTAGTTTATGGAAAAATACTGATATCAAATTTTGCTTCTCTTGCTAATAAAGATCCTAGGGCTATCAAACGGCTTAGGCTAAACCTGGCCCAATCCGATTTGGGTTGGGTTCAGGCTTAAAAAGTAAAGTCGAGCCCAATTGTAATAAGGCCAAACCCAACCCTATAGATTCGGGTCACATTCGAGCTTTTTTATAAGGTAAAAAATGATCTCCAATCCAAGTTGTCCAAAGGAAGGGCAAATATGGTATTTCTATTACATAAATCATACCTAGTTAAGTGAAAAGAGTAGTTGGGTTACCTCAGGTTAGTGTAGGGTCTCCTATGCGCAAGACATCCAAAGGTTTGGATAAATTTCAAATAATGAAAAGTACAGGGGCTTGCATATAATATCAATGAAACATAGGGACTGCAGTGCAATTAATCCTTTCCTATTTTGTGTAGGATTCCCTTCCTACAATAAATCATTTACCAGATTCTCTGGCTAAAAAGTAATCTTTGAAATATTGTTGCATGTGTAGTTAGGGCACCAAATTTGGTGCTTCCAAACTCTATATGACTTGATGATCCAACCGGGTACGACCAAGATTGACCAGACCCGATCCATGGACCCATATAAGCTCATGACCCAACCTGGTTTGTGACTCGGCCGGGACGACAGCCGGACTCGGGTCATGACCCGATCCAGCTTATAGTCCGGTCCAGTCCATTCCCGGCCCATGGTATATGACCTAGATTCAATCCGTTCGATTAAGGCCCATTTTGACCCATATTATTTCTTATTCTTTTCGGGACATATGTGGGCTATCTATAGGTCCAATTTTGAGACAGTATATATGAATTTTGACTTTGTCAAATATTTCGAATATGTTTTTGAGGTCTAATTTTGAAAATGAGCTCTTTGTTATAACATTTTCATGATCTGGTGTCTTTTTGATAATTTTTAATCGGATAATTATTATATATTTGAGTGTCTTTAATTAAAGTTGGGTTTGTGAGGAGATATAGGGTTAGGCATTGAAAGTTGTGCTCTAACACCAAGGCTGATACTTACATAATATTATCCATGATTATTATTAATTTTTGGCACTTACCCACAACATGAACTAAATTTGACTACATGCATCTCTTAAATTTATTTTTGGGCCGTAAGATATCAGTTTGTTTGTGTTTTGACATTGTTTGTATATTATTTTTGTTTGATTATTCTCAAAATATCTTATCTGATTCAAGGTAAATATCATGTATATTTTTAATGCTCTATTGTCGATGTTGACTAAATGTGATATGCATGCCTACATAATCATAGTTTGATAATTATAGATAATTTGTTTACTCAATGTATATGTATCTCAAAACCTTTATTATTATTATTATTAACCTGTTTCTTAATTGCAATGTGTGATATTGATTTATTGATCGAAAGTGAGTTAGTTTGAATAAGATGCACATATCTATAAATAAGTTTTTTGAAACCTTGAATCGGACTTGATTAGGTTGTATGAAATTTAGGTCGTACCTTAGGGATTAAGGTAAACCAATAAAATGATCGTTCGAGGGTACGTAGCTGAAATAGGCCGAGGTCTGCCCAAAGGTGACCACCTATGTAGGTTGTGTGACTTTTGGATCTTGATATTTGTGTCTCATTAAGATCGGGTTGGCACATGCTTTTATGAGATTTTTAATTTCTGACCAAAACTGATTTATGAATTTCATGTAAGTAGAGTGAATAGAATAGTCATAAGTGTTTAAGGGAGAGAAGGATAATCTTTCTGGCTAAAACTGATGGAGAGTTTTGATCAACTATACAACATTAGTGATTAGGTCTATGCGTGTTTTCTCAAACACGATCTTGGTAAGCAAACTACATGTCAAAGTTTCTATACAAAGGTGTTGAAACGATGCAATCGGACTATCCCATCGAGTGAATGTTTACATATGACTGGCTCTTTAACTAATTTGAATTTGACCCTAAGTTCTAGTTAAGTCCTTAGAGGATTGCTAGTGACATATGGTCATAGTTTATGATGAATTTTTAGTGACATATGGTCATGCGGTAATTCTCAAAGATGATCTGTAACATATGATTATAGATTCATCAGACATATGATCATGACGTATTTCACTGAGAGTAGTCAAAGATATATAGTCAAATTATTTGATAAATTGTAGAATTATAGTAACATATTTTTTAGTGTTATCTTGTGTTATATAGTCACTGTTACTATAGTTATAATTGTGTCTACTATTTTTGAATTTTTAATGGTGTTGAGCATCGAAAAGATTTCAATTTTTAGACTTAGCGTATGACTATTTTATAATACGATAAATGAAAAGTTAAAGGATAACGATGATAATTCGTGCATCGATAAGTGAGATACAAATTGAATAACTACTTATGTGATAAAAATGTAACACCCAAGAACATATTTTGAGAATATTATTGTTTTCAATTTGGAGATGATTTTGTAATGTACTTCATAGTTTATTTTGCTTCCGTCATTGTATTAATTTATTTAAGGTGAATAATACTAAAACAACATTTGGAGCAACAAATATTGGAATTGATATAGGTAAAAGTTAGAATACAAAAAAATTTGAGAATCGAACCTTATTATTGTGATTAAATTTTCATAGAAATTTAATAATTTTTAGTTGATATCAATTTTTATGGAAATGACACGTTTAAAATTTATGGATAGTTATGCGGTTAGGATTAAACTGTTATTGTCGAAAACTTACTGATTTTAAGGAATGGTTAAATCAGTGGGAGCTTGTAGTATGATAGTTATTACGAGTCTTAGAACTGTGATGTTTATATCAAATTAGTTTTGACTGTACAATTTTAGTTGGAGTTGTCTCTCCGATATTAGTTAGTTTATTTTGTTGTTGATACATTATATATTTTATTTTTATGTACGTGCTATCGAGAGTATATGTGATTATATTCTAGCCATTCGCATGAAGATTTTATCACATGACAAGGTGGTGAGGTTGTACCTCGTTATGCCTGAATTTTGCTTGGACTAAATGTGATTAGGCACCACATCAGTAAACTTTCGTTCTGATAGTTTGATAACTGAAAGTCAAAGGCGGAGAGCCAATAATGTATCAGGAACGACATATCCTTGGGGGTATATATAACGCATAAACAAATATAGGAACTGCACAGATATGTAAGTTGTCTGGTATCACTAAGTAAATACTTAAGCCCATTAATGATGCTAGTTTTGTGATCATGGATTGCCTAGTGTCGATTCGTAAGATGGAATACTATGTGCGTCATAATCCTTTACTGGTATTGTTATTGAATTTGGGTGATTGTTACGAAGCATCGAGGTAGTGGAGGTTAATGATTTTTCAAAAATATAAATGGATGACCATCCGCTTTTCAGAGTTTGTCAGCCTAAAGAGTCGTTTTCAAAATTATGTTTAGATGAGTTAAGGTGCATACCAAGTGAGAGAATGTTGAATTTTTGTGGTCAACACCTTAACCCATCTTTGAGTTTTCATTAAAAATTAGGTTGGACCTTTGACCACTCATATCTCGAGGCGATAGGAAGCAAGTAGTTTCCTAATATAAATGATATGCCTCCATTCTTTTTCCTTGATGGGTTAGGAAAGAAAAGTGACTACATAAAAAGACCACCGTCCCATTTTCCTCTAATCCTAGCGCATTCCCATCTAGAGGCTAAACTTAGAGGAGATGTTGGTTTCATTAAGGAGATCACTGGCGTGACGATCCGAGAATAATTAAAAGGAACGCATGTTCTTATAAAGATATAATTTTGATCGTGTAATTCGAGTATTGATCCTAATAATTCTAATAGAAAGCGGTTACTTAAAATCACATGTACTAGTTCGAGGTTGAATATAGGACATTTTGCAAGATTCCCACCCAAATTATTGAAATTAGCAAGATGCGAGAAACCCAGCAATCTCATGAGCAAGCACACCCCCTTTCTTTTTTTTCTTAATCAATCGATACGTAGCCCACTTGGTCAAGCAAGTGACCGAGACGGCAACCGATCTGTGAGCAAATCAAGTCGCGGATCATAGTCACCCGATCAACCGCCTACTAGCCGAGGAGGCAACTGATCGGGAGGGCAGTCAATCAAACCAAGTGGACAACCAATCAAGCGGTTGATATCTCCATTGGTTGCCTGCAATTAAAAAAATAAAACATACCTTATAAATTTTATCGACCATCTCCATGAGATTGCTTCGGTACCTCCTCATGATGGAAAATTGCATTAAAACCAAGGATCAAAATTTTGGCCAAAATTATCAGTTTTAGTCCCCACCGAAATGGATGATATGGGACCGAAATTTCGGTCATTATTTGTATGGAATTGATATCAAAATTTCGGCCAAAATTTCGATTCAAATTTTCGGTTCCCGTCCCCTCCAAATCCAAAATAAAACCCAAAAGTTTGATCCTCTTTTACAACACATGGAGTTGACGGGATCACTTGTGTCACGGCAAGTCGAAATAACAGACGTATTTTAGTCATGTGATAGGAGATTTTTTTTGATTTGATGGTTAGGACGTAGGAGTGGAATCTCGGCAATTCCAATACGTGAAGAGAGAACTTGCTAATTTCAGTAGTTTAAAAGATCTTACAAATAAATGCCTCTGAAAAAAATCAACACCTTTAAGCCAATAATTGCTCACACCAATGTGGCAACAATATTTTACGAGCAAGCATTCTTCCAAAATACAACAAATTGAATACTCACTGTAGTTTTCTATTATTTTTTGAGTCGAATCCTGCTTTTAAATCACCTCTATAATATACAAGATGCTCAAACCTTTATCAAATTGCAAGAAATATTGATAGCTAATATCAATTCAAGTTTTAAAAAAAACGATTTTTTTGTTGATAAAAAGGAGAGAACTTGAAATTTTAATGTCCTTCTCTAACTCAATCACCGTATACCTTATTAGTAAATCTAAAATATGATATCTATCTTTGGTATTTTATGAATAATTTATATCATGTAGGCTCAGAATTTAACCTTCTTTTGAGCTTTTGGGGATGATTTTTGCAAATATCGAGTGTGTGGGGCATGTAATAGGGATATTTGGATCATTTGACTAAAATGCCTCAAATATTTTCTTTTTTTTTATAACCTGGGTATCCAGGCCTCTTAGAGCACCCCCTTAATCGCAGGGGCACATGTGCATTCCAAATTCAGCACATGCCGAGTTAGCACAGGATATAAATCCCTAGAGTGGCCTCAAGAGGGGGAGGAGATTTGAACTCAGGTCTCCTGCTCTAGGAAGCAGGTACCTGGCCAGCTCACCCACCCCCCTGAGGTTAAAATGCCTCAAGTATTAAACAGAGTCAATGGTTTAATCTTAGCATATCTTAGTAAAATGGCCCTATATATATATATATATAACACATCCAAGCTGGATTTTGAGCTTCGGATCCAAACCCGGCGAGGTTTAATACGGGTCGGAGCATGTTTGATCCGGTCCTGTATTGGGCCGGGTTTACAATTATTTTTTTAGAGTAGTCTACAATGAGTGTCCACCCATCATGGCCGATAAAGCAGTCCACATGTATGTGTGACTATATGAAGTGCATGGACTTCCAATTCTTAGAAGTCTCTACACGTTATGTAGCCACAGATTATAGGCCAACTCTTTTTTTTAATTCAACTACTTTTCTCGAAATCTGCAAAATACACATAACGCATCCTGAAGATGACGTTTTATTGATCCTTCTATAAATTTTCATACACTGATCAAAGGAGTCCGAACTAAAAAAAGGAAAAAAAAAACATATACATTTTTTTACAGATCCAATGCAGCAGTGCTGTACAAAAAGTAATACTCCACTTAACCAAGAGCACTATCCAAGGCGGCGGGAACTTACTATTTGCATAGCCCCATCCATTTCTTGGCTTTTCCTTCCAAACCATATGTTACCACTTTTCAGCTAACGACCCATGACAAGTGCCACCAGCAGAGCAACACTTGTATGGAGAAAATATGAGGAAGAACAAGCAAATGTTTCCTTTTTTGTGCATTTTGGTTTTTTTTTTCCTTCTATCCTTCTTGTACGTATATTTTTTAAAAAGTAAAAAGGAAAAAAAAAAAAAAGAATGGAAAAGTGGAACACAAATGCTACCCGAAAACAACACAAACAAACAGAAACTGAATCTGGTTGCCATGACCATAGCGGTCGGAGAAGGCATGAAACTGTACTGCATCTTCCACGTCGATAAGCTTCCATTTCAAAATAGCTGAGAACTTTTTCCTATTCCACTTTCAAGAATTTGTGATTTATTTCCCTACCCATTAAAGGAATGGTTGAATATCATTTCCTGCAAGATGACAGAAGAATTTACTTTCATAAAGTAGCCATGGGTAGAAGCACCTTCCATTAAAATACTTGTATTAGAAAAAGTAGGCCAAAAGAAGATGCATGATGCTGAATTTTAACTAGCCAAAGGAGTGGGGATGAGAGATGTCATACTCATTGAATATTGTATGCAAGATTTATCAACTTCATTGAACAATTTGGCCATTGATTTACATATACTCCGAGTTGTGAGGTTTTGACTTAATTGTTCATTTGAAAAATAGGCATTTATGTTCTTCAGTTCAAAACACGTCTGCCAGAAAAAAAAAAAATCAACTTTTTTTTAATCAATAATAAAGTGAATATATTAAAAAAAAAAAAGAGAAACAGCTAAGAGAGGTTCTCTTAAATAATAATTGGTGAACGTTGAGATAATCAAATTGGTGGAATTGCTTGATCGGCTTCAGGTGATCCAGCCAAAACGCAGTGAGAAGATAAAAAGGATTTGGGTCCCAGATGGCAAATGGGTTTTCATAGTGAAGTCATTTTAGCGTTGTATGAACCAGAGGTTGGATAGAATACGAGAATACGAATTGGGGAGGGGTATGGAAAGGTGTGGCTCCGGCAAGAATCTTATATGTTGCATGGACGGTTGCATGGGAAACAATGTTAACAGTTGATCAGCTAAACAAACGAGGAATAGGGTTGAGAAGCCAGTGCGTTATGTGTGACAGAGGAGAAGAGAATGCGAACCAACTGTCACTTCATTGCAAGTTTGGGAATGATTTATGGCATTTGGTCTTCTCAGCCTTTGGGATCAGCTGGGCGGTTCCCAGATCATGTCAGAGATTGATGAATGAGAGGCAGGGAGTTAATTTGAGGGGGATCCAGCATGAATTCTGGGGTGCTGCTTTGTTGGCTGTGATGTGGAAAGTGCGGCTAGAAAGGAACAGAAGAATATTTAGTGCAATTGGCAGGGCAAATGCTATGGTCATTAAGTTTGCAAAGGACTGAGTTGTGGACTGGGTGGCTGTGGCAGGCTTCGGTGGAGGCTATCAGATAAAGGTGGGAGGAAATGGTTTATGGCTAATGCGTCCTAATTGATACTCCCTCTCTCTGCGTTCTTTGATGGCTGCAAGGTCTGTTTCCGCTTCTGGTTCTTTCTGGACTGTTTTAGGTTCTCGATAATCAGCAGGTATGCTTCCTTGGACTTTCCTTCTTTCATTAATTAAATTTGCTCTCTTATTATCGACCAAAAGAAAAAGACTTCAAAACCAATGTACAAAATGATATTACGTTACAAGATATACAATGAATATAGATAAACTTCCCAAAAAAAAGCTGCAACGACTTTGTCTATGAAATCATGAGATTATCATTTTATAAAACAGGATAAACGCTATAAGGCAAACCTGATCACATATGGGGCAAGTGTCACTTCTTTCCATCCATTCAAGAATGCATGAGAGGTGAAAATGGTGGTCACATTTTGTGATAATTCTTGGGTTCTCCGTGTCATATTCTGCAAGAAAAATGTAACAACATTTTATCACCAATTATTCTGCAACAAATGCAACAGAGAAGTTACCTTACCAACAATAATAGAAAAGGTACCAACAAAGGCAAATAATATAAGTATAGCCTAATTCCCCACTCACTGGTGGAAGGTGTCCCCAATTTTACTCGTTGGATGACAAGAAGGCAACCCATCCTTTGGTGGATTACATTGAAGCAGATCAAGACATAGTACACTTAAAAAGATTCAAGCTTCAAGCTTTTATCTTATTCATCTGAAGTGAACTACAAGCTTGATACAGTTGCCCAACAGGGGATCTTCCCTGGACAGTTAATTTTGGGATCTAAATTCCCATTGAGTGTTACCTAGACAGATGGTACGGGTGCCAAGTGTCAAGGTGTTATAGATGTTTGGTACGCCAATTTCTGAAGATTCCAATATGACCGAGAAAAAAAACACTATAGAAATAGAATGTACATGAAACATTAAAATTGAAGGAAAATCTAAGAGAGCCAATTGAGATATTTAATGAAAAGTATACATTGCTTTCATAAAAGGACAATCCATTTTACTGTGTCAAAATGAGGAACATTTTGATAGTCTAATGCGGTATTCTTTTCATACATGTGTAAAGTATCGTGTTGTGTTGAGGAGTGTAAGTGCCACTTCGTGTCATCACGGCAAATCCTAAAAATAGAAGTGCCTAGGTTCATTGTTAACACTTCTTTGATTATATTGTGAGATTGGCGTATCATTTTTAGTTCTTCAATAAAGTAATATTCAATAGCAATAAAAAATAAAAATAAAACTAAACAAAAAAACAAGCAAACAATCGGCAGTAGATAAGCTAGAAAAATCTAAACTAATGTCCATAACTGCAGAAATAGAGGGAAGCTGACAAAAGGGCGAATGTGATATGCACAATTTCTAAAAAGGAAATATTAAAATATATATATTTTTTTAAAACAGAAAGATATTCTTATCATCTCTAAATCAACATACCTTAACGGGATAACTAATGGAAAGATTAAGATTTTTAATCTTTTTTATCAGTCATCACCACAGTTAAGTAGCGTGTTATTAAAGCAATAACACCTTGAATTTTTAAGTAAAAGTATATATATCCCAAATGTTCGCAATGGTTACATGCTGATTTGAACTAAAATAAAGATTTTGGTTAGAATAAATGTTCGGCATTTTCAAAGTTTCAGGCATATATATATAGTGAAATTGGCATATGACTCGAGTCAGTCATCTCACCATAGACCTTGCGCGTTGACGCGTGAGTGTCTGGCTACGATACTCGAGTCACTTGATGACTCGGGTCAAAGCATGGGTCATAATCTTGAATGATACCAATAAGTATCGTCAAATACGTATCGGTATTACTGGGTACCGATACACGATACATTGGGTATGCATCAGTGATACATACCCAATATCTGTTATATTTATTCAATCTATCGCCGATATATGGAATGCATCGGCGATACCGGTATGCATCATCTTAGTATTGATGGCGGATGATACGTAACTGAGATTTTGATTCGTGTGTGTATATATATATATATAAGTACAAACAAAATTATGTTTTAGAAAGAAAATAGTGTTTAAATAGAAATTCTCGATGCAAATATTGTTTCACAAATTTATTTAAAAGGGTACTTTTATTTGCAGCCAAAAGTTTCAATGCAATCCATTTGTCCAGATAGCCCTTTAATGTTCTAAAATCTCTTTTCACAACCATAAAAATATTTTTTTTAATCTAGTTTTGCATGTTTCTTTGTGCACCTTTTTTTTGAGTGGTGCATTGTGTAACCCACTGCACGCCACTCTCGCGTTGGCATCACGAGCTTGGTGTATCAAACCGATTATGCAAAACCACCATTTCATCCATGAAGGTCGCCCATCTCAACAATTGAAACCACGATCTCATCCATGATACCGCCCATCTCAACTTTGAAACCATCATCTCATCCATTAAAACCACTAATGCCATTAAAACCCCCAAGGTCACCTTTTTCTTCTTCTTCTTAGGAACACCATCCATGAAACCCAATTTAACACCGCAATCTCATCCATTAAAACCACTAGAGCCACCTTCTTCTTCTTTTCCTCCTCCTGCTTCTTCTTCCTCTTCCTCCTCCTTCCTCTTCCTCTTCCTCCTCTTCTTCTTCGTCTTCCTCCTCTTCTCCTTTTTCTTCCTCTTCTTCTCCTTCCTCCTCTTCTTCACACTATCCATGAAAGCCTCCTTAAAACCACCATTTCAACATGAAGCTCACCCTTCTTAGACATTAAAACTGACATCTCATCCACTTAAACCACCAAGGCCACTTTCTTCTATTCTTCTCAGCCACATCATCCATGAAATGCACTTTAAAACCATCATCTTGACAAGAAACCCAATAACCTCAGCCATTAAAATCGTCATCTCATCCATTAAAACAAGTGTGCAATTTTTGAGTTTCAATAAAGATGAGCGCACATACCACGGAGGGGGAAGAAGGAAAAAGGAGGGTTGCAATGGGTTTTCCCCAATTTTCCCACTGTGCGTTGCAAAGATCACAAAAAAATAGTAGCATACATTTTGTAGCATATTAAGTGGTTGCGAAGACAAAAAACTTGGGTTGCCAAGCTTTTGCCTCAAGCGTAGAACAAAAAAACAAACGTTCTCACATGGGAATTTGGTTGTGTTTGAAGATTTATGGGCTGCACGGATTGATCACCAATGTTGGTCTCAAGCTCGGATAAAAAGGAGGATCAAGGTCAGGTTGACAATTGGCAGTAAATTGTTTATTAAATCCTTATGGTGAGTAATATTGTGAATCCACGTCATGCTAGGTCATTCCTTGTAGATGACGCATTACAGCAAAGTCCGTTGTAGTGAGAGTAACGAGGTTAAGACATCTCCCATCAGTGGCATGCAGCAACAGTACTTGGTTGTTGCAAACGGCAGGTAAGGGTTCCCACATATGCATGGACACGTGTAGTCAAAGAAGTTAATATTGCCTGTAAGGGATGGAGTGGAAGAGGAAGAAAGCTAGAGACCTTTTGGATGAGTTTAAGTATTTCTACATAGAAGAGAGTAACTCTAAAATTAGAGTAGACATTGTAATATAGATTTTAAGCAAAGGATTGCACAGGTCAAGAGCAGAAATGACAGGATTATAATGGTTTAAATGATTTTGCATATGGAAATCCTTACATCATAAGTGCCTATATACCACAAGTATAGTCAGGCGAAAGTGTTAGAAGGAATTTTGACACTTAATGAATGAGCGATTACAAGATATAGCTAGTCTTCATCGTCATCATCATTGTAGCTTTCCCCTCTATTTGGAGTCGGCTATCATCATAGCCATAAAATATATCTAGCGGACAAAGCATTTCATTGGCAAAAACTTCAACGGACATGTGGGGGGAAAAGAAACAGATTTAAAGGAAAAATAGAGATCATTTTGGATAAAGAAACGAGATTGGGAAAGGATCCTTGATTTTGTAATTGCCCTTGATTTTACGATAACAAATACATCTAAGAAGAGAGAAGAAGATTTTCTAACTTTCACCAGTGGATCAAATAACACACAAACATTTTTTATTGTTAATGCAAAGAGAATGGTAATTTACAAAGATTTAAAGTTAATCTTGAGTGTCTTACAACTTGACATAAATTACTGATTTTGAAAGTTTACATGAAGAAACAAATGATTAAAACCATAGCAAAGGATTGCCTAAGAATAAGGTTGGAACTTAAAAAGACATAAAATTATAACATTCAAAGAAAAATTGATGAACCAAGGAATGAAGTATTGGGGTTTGGATCCACATGCTATATTGGTACAAATGATGGATTGTATTGAACACGTTGCTAAGGAGGAGCTTAGAGAGTCTAGAAAAAAAAGTCAATGCATAGGAGGAAATAACGGTGGAATAGAAAGATTCAAAAGTTTACTGAAATATAAACACCAAGGAACGATAAATGATAAATACAAAATATTTGGAAAGATATCAATTGATAAAGAGAGCAGCTAAGAAAGATGTGGATAAGATTAAGCATAAAGCATATGACAATTTGTACAACTAGTGGACAAAGGAGTAGGAAGAAGATACTTACAACTTACAAGCTTACGAAGACAAGAAACAGGAAAACTAGAGACCGTGATCTAGTAAGGTGTATTAAGGATGAAGATCAAAGGATCCTGTGAAAGAGGTAGAAGCTGCGATAATGAATATGATGCAGCTCATGATGAAAAATTTAGAATTGGTTTTATTCCAGCCGTGGGATTTCGTACTTATATGAATAAAATTAAGAATTTGATTTTTGTAGATCTAGCCTTTTCTTTTAATTTTCTGCGAGTACCTTCGACCTTCATCGAAAGCAAGCTGTGGTCTGCATTAGAATAGATGGAAAATGTAACCTAAGACTTCTAAATGAGAAGTATATGATGGAACTAGACCAGAAAGGGAAACCAAAACATAATTATTAACAAATAATCTGAAGCAGAAGTAAACCGGCCTTAGCAAATGCTGAAGAAAAAGAAAACATTAAGGTCAAATAGGAAACCTACAATGTGCTAAATTTTGATAGAAAGAGGGGCCTTGCTTGGTCAAACAAATTGTTCGATAAGTTAATGAGAACAAGAGAAATGCTCCATAAGGTAACAGAGAAGGAGCACCGTCGCCTCTTTTTATAAGATTAACGGGATGTATATAATTGTGCCAACAAATATTTAATAACTTGGTATTAGTGGGACAATATCAGCCAACCCACAAGGTAGACAAGTATTGGTATCAGCGTTAGGGCGTGAATTTTTTCTTCTTTGAAAAAACATAGAGAAAATTTTAAATATAGTAAAAAAAAAAAAAAAAAAATCTCAGCTATATGAATATTACAAATATAATGCATTTATATATACATACATATAATTAGGTACTAATGTAAATATATTATCATTTTAATAAGATTTAATGTGAAATTTAATCATAAATAAGTGATTAAGTTAGAATATTTAGTATTTTTACTACATAAATATTACATAGTAAATAAAGTTATGAACTGGGAGATTGAACATGATGATGAATTGATGTATAACTATTAATGATTCATGAATGATATATACTACATTTTAAAGTATAAAACCTCAATAATATATAACTACAACACTCATTTTCCAACTTGTGTTTTGGTCAAAATTTCTTTATGTAAATGCCTTAAAAAAATGGACCATTCGATCACACTAAATCCCACCATCGAATACCAATGGATTCAAGTGTAGAAATCGATGGATATTTGAAACACCAAATCTCACCATAACAAACTTCAATAGTACTACATGACACCAAATCTCACCATCAAAGACCAATGAATTCATGTGTAGAATGATTTAGATCATTCAATCTTTGATTTATGATTTGATCCGGAAAAAAAACGAAGGCACTACCATATATGATGGTGCTAACAAACATCATATAAATGGATTCATGTCTTTATTAAAAATAGATGGAATAAAATAACTTGCCCCATATTACTGAGGATGAGGAAGTGGTATTATGGAAGATGAGGATTGATTTGGACGGTCCAATCAATCAGGCATTACTTAACATACCATTGGGAAGAGATTTAATGGAGATCGAATGGTGGATTTCCATAATATTAAGGACATGGAAAAGGTATTGATAAATGGAAAGAAAAAAAAAAAAGACGAAAGTAGAGAGGAAATAGCAAGTATGACTAAAAAAAGAAGGTTTTGATTGAGATAGGGAGATATGTTGGAGAGTGAGAGACATACTTATGAGAAAATTTATGGTTTGAGAGGCACACAAGTGTTTTGAGATAATAAAAGGACTTAAAAGGCAGTTTTACACATCTACATGTTTATTGAATTATTAGAAGTTGTAACAACAAAATAAATTATTTGTTCTGAAATTGAGCTGAAAAATCATTTTTACAATTTTCTGCTGTTTGGCAACTATTGTGGGGCCACATGGAAAGGGCAACTTTCCCCATTTGCGTAAAATAAGTTTTCAGTGAAATTTTCATTGAAAATCAACTTTAGGCATGCACTACAAATATGCTTGGGTCCCAAAGCTTCACTTTTCAAACAATATTGAACAAGGATAAATTTATTTTACCTGAATGTTTTGCCAAACAACATCTAGAGATTTTCCTAAGTCCTACAAATATGTTTTCCTGCAAATGAAAATAAATAAAATTGAGTATTTTTCCTGAAAAATGCATTTTCCCTTACAAATTCCCAAACGAGGCCGTATTTTAGCTAATGAGGGGGGGAATTTTGGTAAAGCTATTGAAGCCACTTCTTGCGTTATGATAGTAGAGATGGAAAATAAATAACTTTATATTGATATTTAACAGCGACGCCTATAGGTACCAATCAATATATATAAGTATTGGCTGATACCTGGTTTTTTTTTTTTTTTATCTGTAAGATGCTTTAATTTCATTAAGGAATGAAATACGGTAAATCAAAGTAGCAGACCGAGGTGCTCAACAAGAAAAAGAATAAGGAAACTAGAATACATCAACACAAAAATACAAAAAAAAAAGGGCCATGCTCCACCTAGGATAAAGGAGAACTCCTTGCCATCAAGAAGGGGAGAACATGGACACACATGCCTACACCAACCAACTACAAATGCAATCTTATGGAAGCCTAACCTACTCCCATTCCTGTAAAATCTCCTCAACCGATGAGGCAGAACATTTTGGAGAGGTTGCCACTAAGAGAAGTCATCAAGGACCAAGTTTATCAAAGCACTACAAGTACCAAACTTCCTATCACAGATCCTCCTATTCCATTCCCCCCAACAGAAGATTGCTATCACATGCAATTTCCACAGAACTGCTACATTTCCACTGAAAGGAAATCACGACATTCAAGAAACTTTGCGCAAGACTCCCCAAGACATGTTGTCATCCCAAAATCCATGAGAAATGAGGCCCATACTTCTCTCACAAACAAGCAAGAAAGGACAAGATGTTCTATAACTTCTTCTTCCTCTTCCCCGCAAAACACACTAGTCTTTGGCACCACCATATCCCTCTTACAAAGCTAGACATGAGTAAAAACTCTACCCCATGCCACTTCCCATGCAAAGAACTTGACTTTTAAGGGCACCACCGATTTCCACAGCTGAAATACATGGGTGATATTGATACACATGCACCGGTATCGGTCAGGCCAAAAACTGACACATAACGATATTACCAAATACTTTAAACCATGGTGCCAACCATCAAGGTATTAAACTTATGAGTCACTATGGATACTTAGAGAGAATAGTAGAGCATTGTCTAAGACAAGAATCAACTATGTTTTAGAATAAAGTTACGTTTTAATACCAAAAAACTCAAAACAGCTAAACTCTTTTTGTATTGAGACAACTTATTAAAAAGTCGAGGAATCAACATTTACATAAATTTTTTGTGGACTTGAAGAAGGACTATGATATAGTGGCGAGACAAATAATTTTGAGGCAGCTAAGTAAGATATGCATAAATATAATGAGATTATCCAACATATGAATGAAGGGGCGTGGTGTAACTAGTACAAGAAATATGTGCAGATAGACAACTTAGTACCATGTTAGAGTTGGGTTGCTTTAAGGGTCTGCTTGATGCAACCCAAATACAAAATGCCAAAAAAATGATAAAATTTAGAGAAACATGCATTTCTGGCAAGTTGTTTGGCATGCATCTTAATGTTAGCACCACAGGAAAAAGGCAAAATAGTGCCATATTACTTTGGTTTTTAGGCTTGAACTAATAGAAAATAACATGATCTAATGTGTAGCTAAATCTGGCTGAAGTGTTTTGTGTACAAAGGTCCCATGTCAAAACCTTTGGAAGAAGAATGCTTTGACAAGCTCCAATCAAGTCCTTAGTTGCACGAAGAAAGAGTGATTTGAGGTGTGAGTGTAGGAAAGCATATCCCAAAATTTAGGAAGCTGAAGAACCTAGGAGGCATCTGCATTACAGCTTATTGTAGCTCTTACAATATATATTATTATTTAAATAAACAAAAATTTGATGCGACAATGATATAATCTCTACTCGGTAAGTTTGGTGGTATTATTCAAACCACTATCTCGGTACTAGTTAGGACTACAACCAAGAGGAGGCTAGGAAAGGAGCTGTAACATTGTGGAGCAAGACTGGAAATTTTAATAGAAGACTCCTGCCACTAAGGTCAAGCCTGAAATTCAGACATAATTAACTCAGTCTAATCGAGTTGTATGCATTTGCAATTACTTCCAAGCAAAGACTAAAGTATCGGTTGACACCAATATGCAACAGCGATATGTATGAGTATGTGGCCATATTGATAGGTAGGTATCGAACTATCAATATGGCCACATACTCATACATATCGCTGTTACAGGTAAGTATCAACCGATACCTATTCGATACAGGCCAATACCCATACCAAATGCTATCGGCCAATGCGTATCATTTATCTCAAATTTTTTTCATTCTCTTAACTTTTGCGATTAAAAAAAATCTGTATAGGTCCAGAACTATCGGTATCCACGGATACCTTATCTATCTGAAGAGTGACTGATACGGCCTCCAATACTGAGTTTCGAGCCGATTCTAGGTAAACCCAGTTTTGGACCTCGTGCAAGTCAAGTCCACTGGGCTAAGAAATACTGAGTTGAGTCAATTTGGACAAATATTTAGCGAGTTTGAAGCACAAACACAGGGCGTCATTGCAAAATTGAGTCAATGAGTTGATTTTTACATCAAAATCTGAATGCAAAAAGTTAATTAAACTCAAAATCATTAAGCAACCAATGAAGAACAGCAGTTGTCTTTTTCAATTTCAATTTCTTTTAGAATCTAACCAATGTTGAAATTCAACCAGATGAAAGAAAATGTTTATTGGGATCGGAGTATCCAAAAAAAAGTAAAAGGCAATACCTTCAAAACAAGTGGGGCAAACATCCTCCTCATCTGTCGCTGAAATAATATGTCCACTCAACTTTGGAAGTTCAACTTCAGACTCCTTTGGAGAGCCAACCACGCCATCCGTTTGACTCTTGTAGTCTGAATCCTTCAGACCATCGCATGTAACCAGAGTTCCAAACTCGCTAGCATTTATTGTTTCTCCCGCAGGCTGAGAATCTGTTGTTTGTACAGGATCAATCTTGTCATCACTAATATCTTGGATGCCAGCCAAAGTTTGTGAACTTCCCAAATCCACATCATATGGCAATGGTGCAGGAGGTGCTCGATATGTGTCAGGAATTGATGTTTCCAAATTTGTATTGACCAGGAGACTTGCAGAGAGTGCAGAGGATGTACCATGGCCAGATGATAAAGAATCATGCTCTTCTAAGCCTGGGGGGTACTGCATAAAGGAATTAGAATGTTCAACAACAATATCAGAAGACAGGAACTCTCATGCAACACAGAAAGATTTCCATTAATAGGAACTTTTTACACATTAAGCACTATTAACGTGACAAAACAGCATGTTTCCAAATCACAGCCACCAGACTTGGAATATCAATTTCCTTGTATATAAGACTTGGTACAGACTTGAACTTGAAAATTAAAATTCGCCAGATTTCATCAATTTTTGAAAAAAAACCTCCGCTGATTTGACTTGGAGATCTAATTCATCAAATTCCAAATTGGGTCCGAGTCATTGTGAATATTAATTAACTCCATACATCAACACTTACATGACTCAGACCTAAGGAGGCCCTATGCACAGCTCTCTGCATCAGCCATTTCCATTAGAATTTTGTTTTGAACGACATCCACTAGAACTTGTCAAAAGCATTTTTTATTTTTTCAACTGAGCCTCTCTTGAATATCTATCAATCACCACACTATGTATAGGGTTTAGGGGTGGTGATTGTTACTTTCCACTGCCAATAGTCTATTCCTTGCCCACAAAGGCACAATAAAATATGATTTAATGGCCATGTATACTGCTACAATTTCAGTTATGTTAATAATCATTCCCTTGCTCATGCTGTTCAATAACTTTAAATAGAAGAGAGAGGGAGGACTTGGATTAAAGAAAAGGAGAATAATAGAAAAGCTATTTGGAAGGCAGTAATTAATAGAAAAATGGGACCCAAGAATTTAAAAGAAAGGAGAAAAGGTAATATGTTTACAGGTTTCTTCGTGAAATGTTGATATGGGGGGAAAAAGGACAACCAAGGAAACAGTAAAATCAATATTTCAACGTCTTTTAATGATCAGCAGAAAAGAACCATTCTCCATACTTTCTTCAAAACATCAAATTCCTGTTATAAAGAGAACCCAGGTACTAGATCACTGAACTCTAATACCATATCAACAGACACAAATTGAGGTGATAAAAGAGATATTTCTGTCCTTCAGCCTTATGGAACTTACAAACAAAAAGTTAGGGCGACCATTGCCACCAATCTACCCTATATATAAGTGGAAAAATTGTCTGTCTACAGGGTTGAAGAAGAATGCACTTACAACTTATAATAATACCCTTTCTAAAAGTGAAACATATATCAGATATCTCATGTCAAGAAAGTCCTCTATGCAAGTGACCAAATTGCACATGCATATATTACATCATGATTATAGCGCAAAATATTTATACAAAACCCTATTTACAAGATAAATAGACTAAAATGCCTTTATGACAACATATTTAATACAACTCAAATGTACATCAGATTTTAAGTAAATTCAGACTTAAAAAGAACTTAAAATATACTTTCTGAATTTATAGTAACTATATAACAGTCTAACAAACTAATCTAACTTTAAAGGCTACAAAAGAACATACCGAAGACTTTCCTGTTATAAGGTAAAGATGTCCTATAAGGAACTTATAATATAATTTAGGATTTATAGCGGCTACATAGCAGTCTGACAAACTTAATCCAACTTCAAAGGCTGGAAAGGGAAATACTAAAGATGTTTCCTTTGCAATATGAAGACTGTCTTACTTGCATAGACAATGCAGTCACAAGGTTCATAGATTAGGATTTCCCAATAATTCATTGGTTTTGTTCTAAATGCAACAATTAACATCATTACCAATGTTTTATGTCTACCGAACATGGGAATGATAACATGCGACAGAACTCATGATTGTAGCAATAGAACTATTAAACTGGAATGCAAGGGGGAGAGTCTTTTATCTGCAGGATAGGACATAACGGTTGAAACTTTGAGATTGTGACTTTAATCCCAGCTTAATCACCAAAACTAAACAGGAAAGCAAGAAAATGGAGAGAGACTCAATTAAAATTTAACAGCACCTCGGTAACAAGAACTGAAAAGAAACTGCAAAACCCAAAACGACAAGTAAACTTACACTGACAAGGAATAAGTCTTTAAACTAACCAGAAACTGGAACTCATTCCATAATTAACTACTAAGCCATGTAAGTAACGTATTTCCACATACAGAATCTGCTAAGTGTAGGTAATTAAATCACTGATAACTTTGATGAAAGTATGAATAAAATGTGGAGAAAACACCATGTCATAGCAGAATCTACGCACATAATAGTATACTGGTGCTACTGGCCTCCTGCTCAAATCAGATCTTCGGGAAGAAGAACAGCAACAACAGCATCCACCCATTTTCTGCCAATGCTTTTTCTGAGGTTTGCTGTCAACTTGGAATTACTAGAGATTGGTCCATTGTATCTGGTTCTGATATAAGGCAAAGAAGGCTGTCAGACAAAAGCTAACGATTGAAACTGTTAAACAATATCATTCAAAATCGTTGGAACATTTCCTAGATAATATTCCATGCCACACCTATAAAGGATGGGCATGCAAACTAGAAAGAGGATTAGACATAATTAGAAGTAAAGAAAAAGAAGTCTTGGGCAGACAGATAGGTGTGTGAACCACAATTTCTTGCAGAAATCATCTGGAAAGTGGAAAAATCGATATCTAATTGGTAACTTTATCAAATCTAATATGAACCATAAATGGTCATCCATGGTTAGATTCTAAACAACACAACTGGTAGTTGTTAACTCTCTTATTTTGGAGATAAACAATTCACCCACTGTCAGTTAGCACATAAAAAATAACTGACTTATCATTGGAAATTCAGGTGAAGAGGTGACACTCCACATAAGAACAAGAAGCTGAAAAACAAAAATCAACTAGCATATGCTTGACAGTAGTAGTTCTCCAATAAATTCTGTTGCCATGCTCTGGTACTACTGTTTCTGAAGGCATCTCATGTATGATTTTCTTGTATCTCATGAAATTTTTTATAGCCTAACAAGCACATCTAAATTCAAATCAATCTGACTACAAGATCATAGGAACACTGGTATCAATGGATAGAATGCAGCAAATTAAGATGAAGCAAAGGCTGATATTTCTTGATTGGTATAAACAAGATATATAAGAAAAAAAAATAATGGATCACGAATAACACGTCCAGTGAACATGCTGAGATACTCATCCTTATATCAATATATATTTCTATAAGCATGTGGCTGACACACCAAAAATTTTCGACAATCGACAGCAGATAAACTATGAAAACGATGCAGAAGATAACCCATATAATCACGTGCAACTACCTAACCTGCAGGATGATATAGACCAAAAAAAGAAAAAGGAATGCACATTACTGGAATAGCCATATATGTTTTAACCTTGGCAAATCTTCTATAAGTCCACTTTACCCTATTCCAAACTAGGAAAAAGATCCACTAATGAGAAGCACACTGAAGGCAAAATTCTTAATTGAAGCGGGTCAGAAATTGTGTCTGCAGAAACCATCATCATCAATTCTTAATTGAAGTTATTCTAAATGTCATTAGAAGATCTTAATACGATCTCTCCCCATCAGCATCTAAAACATGTTCTAAGAAGTTAATTGACAATTTTTTGCCTTCGGTCTTTATATCATCTCCTTTATGTATATGAATCAAATTTTGTCCCAGATGTTTGGAAAGACATTGGGAGATTTTATTTGTTTATTTATATTTTTATGAACCACATTTATATGACTTTTTAAAAAATAAGAAAAACATAATACAAACAAAGAAAGAATTTGAAACTCATACAAGAGCACAGAGACCCCAGTACATAAAAAGAACTCTATACTCCTACTCTATCCATCATTTTGGCACAACCCTTTTGACATGAAAAAGAAAAACTGTATTTTTTGAATAATAACACTGTCTTGTAAATAATGGCAGTAATTCCCTAAGGAACAAGCTCTTTGTCACACCTTCCACTATTAACGGCCCTTGCTCAACAAAAAATGGCAACTTACCACCAACGAATGCCCTCGCACATCCCTTCTTATCTTTTGAACTGATAGTAACATATCAAATTTCTTAACTTTGTATTTATTCATAGGACACTGCTTAACTTAGTTTGTTTCCATTGAGCTCCTCTAAATCATATATCATATTTTTCCTCTTTATTAGTTGACGGGAACACCACCAATAAGGACCTAGGTTTTAGGCCGTACGGGGTGTATCAGCGGCGGAAGAAGCGACTGAAGGGCCAAGGAACGTCAAGAATCACCAAAGAAAGGCCTTAGAGGTCAGCACGAGAGCACCAGACATCATAAGGCGACGGACGTCGGTAGGATCAGGACGGACGTCCAGATTTTGAGGTGCTCACTGTTCTAGTGAGCACAGACGTCCGAAGTGTATTACGGGCGTCCGTGTTTTGGAGTGCTTATTGTTTTAGTGAGCACAAATGTCCCTAGTGCACTACGGACGTCCGTGGGCCCCAGGTCAGACGTCCGTGAAGATCTCCGCCCCAGCGGCTTAAGTGACATAATTGTCCTTTTTGTGTCCAAATGTAAGTTGCCACTTAGGGTAACATAGTATTTTCTATTTTAAGTTAGTTTCTTTGTAAATGCTATAAAGCACAAATTTGTAAGTCATTTTTGGCACTTGTTGATTTAATGAAAATATGCTTTGCATTTGGCTTGAGATGAGCTTGAAGAGAGAGTCTTCTTCCCCATGTGGGTTTGGTGTGAGGCCAAGAGTGTGAGGCTCATGTTACTTTGATCATCTCCTTTAATCATTGCACTTGCTTAATCTCATTTCCTCTTTAATCTTTTGCATTCAATCTTCCACCTTTCTATTGATCGTTCTAATCCCCAAACCCTATATCTAGAATACCCTCAATGTTCATCCTCGTGGATCGAATCCGACCCTACTCGTCGATCCACGACCGTTGTTGGGCTTGAGCGTATTCCACTCGTGCAATTGATCGCTTCCATTCAGAGCCTAGCGAATAACTTCCGATTCTACGAAGAATTATGATCCAACGCCCCGACCTAGATGAAGCAAGAGTTCTATCTCTCAGATCGCCTCTTCCGCTATCCTAACGGATCTCGCGCGTCGGATTGGACCCTACGTGAACCGAGCATGGTCACCTACGCGGAATCCCGCGAAAACCAAGGTATCGCTTTAATTTGTGGTTGATTGCTTAATTAATTAGTTTAATTTTGGCAAAATTAGCATATCCTGGGCATTTACAAATCTTAGGGTTGTTGTCCCGCGTCATTAGTTTATCATGAGCATTGGTGGTGAAAGAGTTTTCTTGCTAACCCCTGGGAAGAAATGTTTTAAGGAGTGACAAAAAACAAAAACTACAAATGATCTTGAAAGAGATAAGCTCACAAAAAGAGAAGTTAATAAAGCGGTGAGTAAGGTTAAGTATGAAGCAACATGTAATTTAGGTTAGAGTTGAGTGGATTGGATAAGTGGTTTTAGGTTTAGGTTGGTGGTTTTAGGGTCAGGCTTAGGGTTTGGAAGAGTGATGAAGAGAAGATTAGAGATAGAATAATGAGACAGATTAGTGAGAAGAGGGCTCCTCACTAGCATTTTATATTAAGTGCAATATTATGTACACACACCAACAGCTACGACACACACGCCATACATAGAATACCTAGTATAGCCATACTAATATCTTACACTCCACCTCAAGTTGGGGCATGGATATCCAATTTGCCCAGCTTGATAACTACATCACGAAGATTACTAGGCCTAACAGCCTTAGGGGCGTTTGTTTTGGCATATTTTTTGAATTTACGCGTTAAGTTCAAGAAATACCAAGTTTGACCGTGAGTGGGTGTTTGGAGAGCATCATCAAAGATACGTGTTAAGTCGCTTTTTCAGCTACGTGTAAGAAATATGGCATACCAGTAGAAAGCTCATTTGCACCTCGTACTACGCACCTAGTCTGCAACGGTTTTTAAAATTGGGCCCCAACTTCTTTTTTTTTCAGTTGTTCCTTCCCTTCTTCGGCTTTAACAACTTCTTGCTTGAGCTTTTAAAACCCTATCCATTATTTTCCCTTAAAATTTTATCTTCCAAAAATAGGAGCTCTTACCCTGCAATCTCCTCCTCAAGTGACTCATTAGCAACAACAATATAGGATCGTAGATTGGGGTTCTTGTAGATTTCCAAGGGCCGTAGATGAACCTAACCAGATTGAAGGTTCATTTTTCCTGCAATTACACTACCTCTCACCCATCATAGACGTTTTGTTGCAAAAGGGCGGAGATTCTGATTCTTAAAGATATGCCTTCAAGTGGATTTTTACCTATAAAACCCCTCATTGATGGTGTATTTGACTCCCCCCTCCAGTACCGCCTCGAACAGTTGCAAACTTTGTCACTCGTTTCAGTGCCCCAATCTTACCCCAACTTAGTAACCCTAATTATCGAAGTCATATTTTTTTCCCCTAATTTATAGAGATATATGGTTGAGCTCAGTGTTTTAAATAGGATTTGAGGCGTAAGACTCGAGGTGTAGCGTAAGCTTTTCGCCTCGAGGCATACTTTGAGGCGTAAGAAGGCGCATGTGAGGTATAAGCCTCACGTAAATTTTTATTGTTATTAAAATTGCAATTTTATGTATATTCTTATTTTGAACCTCCTTTTGTAATGGTAAATGGTTGCACATTTATACCTCTCATTGTCCTTTGTACCTTGAATATTCATTAGTTTATGATAAGAAAATTATTTATTATTTTTCTTGTATATTTTCTAATATATTTTATCATTTTTTATCAATTTTTTTATAACTCTAAATTTATTATATTTTTAAAATTAAAAAATCATAAGGCTTACGCCTTGCCTCGTGGGTGGGGTGGGGTTAGGGGGGGGGGACGCCTTTAAAAACATTGGTTGAGCTAGGCAAATCTGGCGATGAAATTGGGGATCATGTGGCTTTTGTTGAAAAGTGATACTGATGTATGTGAGATAATGGCGTTTGGGGTTTTGGAAAATCAGTATATGTATCGTGTGGGCTATTGTCGGATCATAGGGGGAGAGAGAGAGAGAGAGAGATTGTTTAGAATGACCACTTTTTGGTTATTGCCTTATTATGTAGAAATGTCATGAGACAACCCTCCTCCCTTTCTTTAGATATTGGTATTGTAACAAAGCATTTGGTTCTTTGTTTATTTTATTAGACATAATTTAAGGTCTGTATATACAAATTTGAACTCTGTGATGTAATGTGTTGTTGAAAAATCTAAAACATTAGAAACATTAACCTATAGGTTAGGACTGTGCAAAAATTGAAATGAATTCAAGCATCAACGGTAACGATTTGTTGATGTGCATGGATGTATTGTTCTAATAAAATAGATATTATTACTTAAGTGATAGAATACACTGTTGTGTTGCCAAACGCCCAACCTAAACATAATTTAGATATTACGCATTTAAAATCAAGATAGTTAAGGCGGTGTGGCAAGGTCATGGCGAAGAGGGTCGCCATGCCATGGCGAGGCTATATATTTTTTTTAATTTTTTTAATTTATTAAAAATTAGATAATTAAGAATCAATAATATTATATATTTATATCGTTATATGGGAGCTACAACCGACACATGAGATTTGAAGGCCATGGTTTAAAGATTTGATATTTTTAAATCTTTCTTTTGCCATGTGGAAAAGAAAGACTTGATATTGTTCGTATCTATGCCATGTGAAACACCATCAAAGCCGTCTGATTTGAAGGCCATGGTGTAAATATCATTTTGTCATAGTTTGGCGCTAAAAGTGATCTCTATCATTTGATTCAACACATTCAAAGACACCTGATTCAATGGTTGACTAGGACAAATCAGATGATAGAGATCATGTTTCGTGCCATCTTTGGCTGCAAATTTTTTTACATGATTGCCTTCAAATTAGATGGCTTTGACGGTGTTCCACGTGGCACAGTTCCCAAACGATATTGAGTCTTTCTTTTTATCCAAAACTCCAGCCTATACATGGATGTGAACCATCCATTTTATGAACTTTATATCAGCCATTGAAAGTAAGAACAAAGACGGGTACTAAAGTTTGTTGTTAGGATTACCAATGGCAGCCATTGAAAATCTTACGCATACAAGGGTCACTCTCCATCTATTAAACACTAATTTGGTGTTTAAATGATTGATCCATCACTTCAATGGTGCACGATCAATTAAACACCAGCTTGGTGTTTCTATTTCATTTACTTGAACTTAAGTTAATAGTTATAACTTATTACAAGAGTTAGAAATTATAACTTATAAACAAAATGTGTTATCATTTATAACTTATAATCAGTTATATTACAAAATTAGCACCATTTTTTTAAAAAGTCAATCAATTGTCAAATAGCGCCTATAGCGGTGTCATGGCGCTATCCCGCCACGGCGGCGCCATGGCATGGCCATTTGGAGAATTTCGCCATGTACCTCAATATGGCGATTTCCCTTGCCATTTGCCATGGCGTTGCCTTGGCAACCATGTTTAAAATAGGTGCTTCCAAACAAACTTTTTTGCACATGTAATTCGCAGTTGCATTACCAATGCAAGAGAATGCATGTAAGTACTCGTAAATGTGTAAGGTATGTACCTGCTCCCAAAGACACCCTTAGTCAATATGTATGTCTGTTGTTGTGCGGATGCAACATCAACAAGCTCCAGTGACCTATCCCAAACCTTTTCTCGGACAAAATGGATGTCGACTTTAATATGTTTTGTCCTTTCGTGAAGAACGGCTGAAGCAATCTTCTCAGTAGCTTCATTATCACAATAAAGCAGTATGGAACTGCTAGTGGGAAAACCTAGCTAAGAAAGAAGGGCAGACACAACAAAATCTCACAGGTGTTATGGGCAATAGCTCTATACTCGGCTTCTGCAATCGCCTTGGATAGCACAACTTGCTTCTTACTTTTTCAGGCAACCAGGTTGCCACCCAAGAATATACAATAATCGGATATAGAACGACGATCAAAAAGCGATTTGGCCCATTCTGCATTAGTATATGCAACGCTCATATGCCCATAGGAGCAATATACCAAGCCAAAACAAGGATTAGACCTGATCATTGTTGTCATTTTGCATATGCGATACGCCAAACCAAAACAAGGATTAGACCTGATCATTGTTGTCATTTTGCATATGCGATCTCATATTGCATTTCAATGTTTTTTTTTTAAATACCAAAAAATATGCAAAAAATTTGAAAAAAAAGGGAAATATATGGGAATAATATAAGGTCTTACAGATAAAATAATGCATTATGGCCTTTATTATACAAAAAACTCCCCCAATAAAGGTAATAAACTTCCATTTTATTAAGAGAAATAACAAAAAAGATACATTAAGTACATGAAAATTAAAAAAACTTGAAAAAATACATTTTATGAGAGAGAGAGGTTGGAAATAGAATGGGCATGCAAGAGAGAGTGACTCTAAATGAGTTGTGGTGAAGAGAGGAAGAGAGCCCCTTTATTATAGAGGTTGAGCGGTTCCCATTTTCAGGGGAAAAAAAAAACCAACAGGACAATATGAGAAAATATGCGATCACATATTGCACTATAACGCATATGCCATCATAGCATATGTGATAGTCATATGGGACCGCATATGCGATCGCAGTTGACAACAATGGACTTGACTTATAGAAGGATGCAATGATCAACAACCAGATTAGTGTTGCGGAGAGTATGCATGAACTGGCTCACTAAACTAACAACAAATGTTATGTATGGTCTCGTGAGAATTAGGTAAATCAGACGTCCCACCAATCTTTGACCATTTTTCATGTAGTGAAAGCCTTTGATCCATCAACGAAATACCATGCTTGCATCCAAGCATTTTGATGTCATCGAGCAGATCAATGAAATAATTTCGTTGGAAGAAATATTCATTTTCGAGACCCAAAAATCTCAAATTCAAGAAAATATTTAAGATTCCTGAAGTCCTTCACTTCCGAAATGAACGTCTGATCTTCTCCAATGAGAATAATATCATCAATGTAGGCCATAGTCACAAAAATCGCCAAATTTTTTAATAAGGTCCCCCAAATTATTCGCAAATTTTTCGAAAATTCGCATGATCACAAAAAATCGCAAATAATTCCCAAATTATTCTCGAATTTTTCAAAAAAGTTGTGCCTAACTAAAAAAAATTAATTTTTTTAATTTTTTTTATAGTTTTAAATATTTTTATTTTTAAATTTTTCTCACCAATTTTTCCTCCGAATATTTCCCCTAACTCCTCAAATTTGCCGGATTTTTCCGAATTTTAACATCGCTGAATTATTGCCGAACCTCGATTTGGTGACTATGATGTGGGCTAGGAGAATAGTGCAATCGAAAGTACCAAAATGAACGAAGGTAGTATGGTCAGAGTGAGACCTTTGAAACGCCAGATCCATAACGGCACTACTAAAACATTGAAATGACGCTTTGGATGATTGCCTCAAACCATAAATTGATTTACGAAGTCGACTAACATTCCTTTTCTCCCCCTGAAGTACGAAGCCAGGTAGGGGCTCAAATCGGTGCACCGCTTTCCTTTGTAGTATGTTGGGGACCTCACGGTTGTGGCTTATCTTTACAATGGGATGCCTCTAGGCTAGAATGGCATGATCATTTTTTTATGGACCCGATCTCCTCCCACATCATTTAAATAGCTGAGGTGACTTGACAGAAACGTCGAAATATCTCATTACATTGCTCTTGTAGCTTGTTAACATCTTGTGTGAGCTCGACACTGGTTACCATATTGACTTTGGGTAATTGCTATTGAAACACTGAAATGACGCTTTGGGTGATTGCTTCAAACCATAAATTGAAGTCGGCTAACATTCCTTGTCTCCCCCTGAAGTACGAAGTCGAGTAGGGGCTCGGATCGGTGCACTGCTTTACTTTGTAGTATGTCGTGAACCCCACAGATGTGACTTATCTATACGATTGGATGCCTCTAGGCTAGAATGACATGATCCATTTTTGTATGGACTCGATCTCCTCTAGCATCATTTAAATAGCTGAGGTGACTTGACAGAAACATCAAAATATCTCATTACATTGCTCTTGTAGCTTGTTAACCTCTTGTGTGAGCTCGACACTGGTTACCATATTGTCTTCCAAATTGGCTAGCTCGGCTAGGTTTCATATGATTTGGCTTCAACTTAGTTTGGATTGGATTAGCTTGACTTGCTTTATAAACCTCCTTTTAACAAAATTGTAAATTTTTTTGGTGAAACACAGTAGTAAAAGAAAAGAAAATTCAAGGAATAATTGTTCACTTACTAAAGACATTTCCTCTCTTTTTTTTCTTAGTGGGCATTTCCTCTTTTCATGACTACTTTGCAATTTGGGGAGGAAACTTCCTTTTAAAACCCTTTTTCAAAACATTTTTGTCGTAGGAGGTGATGATTCCCAACATATTGTAGATACTGGAATTGTATTATGGTGGTGACAACAAAACCCGTAGAAAATAAACGACGAATTTGATGATGGATTGACGATATCCGGTTACAAAGAGGGATTCCACAACGACATGGTTCATGATAGTCCTACGATGATGATGCTGGTGATAGCAGTCCATCAAGGAAAAATGATTGACAGTGGAAAAAAAAATGTAGCAAGAGATTGGAGATGACTTCTGCAAGAGATCTATGGTGATCAATCAAGTGGCTTCGATCGACGGTGATGGATCACAATGACTATGATCAACGGTGATGGATCGCAGATGGCAGCAGTTCGTGATCAATCGTGATGGGTAACAACCTCTTTGATACCACTTGATACAACCCCACTTGATCGTATATGGTATTTGTATCACGGATCTTAAGGCTCTTAAGGGAGAAAAATAGAAAGACGAAATGAGAAGAAGGCTATTTGATGCGATCGATCCTCCTTGATAATATGGGAACTATCCTTAAAAAAATAACTTTTCATCGCCTAATCAAAGAGATATTGTGCATTTACAATCTCACATTCAACATTTGAGATTAAAATACTTTTCCTAATCTCAACTAAACTACCTACAAGATAAGTATCTCTTATTTATATTTAAATTCACTACTAACAAATCTAATCTCTTATCCCAATAGGTGGAAGAGTGCACATGTCTCAAGAGGTGCCACATTGGATGTGCCACTTGTTACTGTATCAAATAAGAACGAGAGGTTGATGGGGACATGCTATATATTATATGAGAAGAGAAGAGTTTTAAATAGAAAACACTAACAATTGGGTTTTTAATACTGAAACCCCTTCATTCTCTTTTCAAAGTGTTTATAATAATATAAGACGAGAGATTTTCAATATTAAAACCTAAGAGTTGGGATTTCAATACTAAAACCCCTCTTCTTAAGGGATTTCATGAATTGACTTTGTATAGGATAACTGACTCGTTCCGAGCAGTGGATCACTGAATTGGGACACATGGCACGTCTACTTTCATAAAATGTAACGGGTGATTCGAATGACCTAATACAAAGATCTGGTGGGTCAAACATTACACTGAAAAAATCTCTACCATGCGATTCAGATCAGTCAAATGTTTAGAAACAGCTCCAAGTAAATCTCTAACCAATTGAGTGCCATTCATTTTAAGATGTTGACTACTTTAAATCACATGATAGAAATGTTTTTCTATATCCCAATCTTCAACACCAGAGAGATTTAGATGATGGCATTCGAATCACACGGCACATTTGACGAAAAATGTTGCCTTGTGAAGAAAAAGTTTTATGTTCCAAATCACTGTTTGGAATGGAGCAGTTACCATATATGAGTTCTTTATAATTACACAATGCAAACAGGGTATCCATTAAGGTTGGTATTAGATGTGTGGATGGTACAAAATAAAGTGTACTTATACATGCACAAATATTTAGCGCGCCTACATTTATGTTCATCTAAATAGTGTAGATTATATGTTGCTATGCATAGAATGTGCATCTAAATCCCTCCGTACACTAACAAAAATATCAATAAAATATATTTTTTTTTCTAAATATGTAAAACTATGCAACTTTTATTTACTATTTTAACTTTCCCCAAATTCTCCTGAATTTTCTTGAATTTATCCGAATTGACCCCTTGCCAGATTATTGTCGTCATGGTTGTCAAGGAGACGCTGTAGCGTTGCCAAAGCGAATGGTGACGCGAAACGCCATACAGAGCCAAATAGCGGCGCCAAGACGGAATAGTGCTATGGTGTCGCTATGCACGCTATTTGATTTTTTCAATTAAAAATATATTTTTTCGCAAAGGTAAGAGCAATTTGTAAAATAGATAAGTTATAACATTATTGTAATTTAAAATACTTATAAGTTATAACATTGTTATCATGGATCAAAATCTCGGCTTTTCGATACGTATCGTCTAGCCCCAAAACCGATACGTATCGGACGATACGTATCAGTTCCGGACGATACTTTCCGGTTTTTTCCCCAAAAAAACAAAAAAAAAACATCAAAACAGATAATTTGAAATTATCGGACAATAATTTCAAATTATCGTCCAATACGAACGATACATTGAACGATACGGACGATACATTGAACGATAATTTGACTGTTTTTAAGGCGGGCGATAAAAACCCAATGTATCGTATCGTTCAAGCCCAAAACCAATACGTATAGGTATCGGACGATATTTTGATCCATGATTGTTATAACTTATAAGTTATAAAAGTTAACTTATAAATTACAAGACCCTAAAGAGCAAAGTCTCTCTCTCTCTCATCACAACAACTACCAACACCTTGGCCATGTTGCAAATTTGTTGATATTCCACTTGTGATAATTAATATTTGAGTGTATTTAACTGTTTATTGGTATTTGTTTATGTATATATAGAGTTTGAAATCCTCAATAATATAATCAAAGAATGATGCCTAAGTAGTTGATTTTTTTTCATATATATATAAAAGAATACTAATGATTAATGAATTAAATATTAAAAAAATTAATTAATTAACAAATAGTTTCGCCATGGCGTAGGGAGCCTCTTCGCCATTACCTCGCCACACCACTTGACTACCTTGATTGCCGTATCTCCACTTTGTGACTAAGAGCTATGCTTGTTAACATATGTTTCAATTCGAAATAACATAAGTTTCACCTTTCGACCAATCCATAGCATACTGAAGAATTTCAAAACAATAAAAAAGACAAATTTACCCGAAGGAAAATTGTATAAATTCCAAAAAACAAATGGGCAAAATCCCGAAATAACTCAATTTAGGGTAATTAACAATTACAGAAACAAGTTACTACAGAAGAAGTATAAGCTTCATGCCTTTACCTTAACAGCCAAATATTTCCATCATCGACACTCTATATGACATTCCTCAAGAAAGTCATAAAATTTCAAGGAGTAGGACAACAACTAAAAAATTTATGCATTAAAAGGGCAATTTTTAACAATACCAGATTACTCAGTAATCAGCAGAAGTTCTAATACACTAACTTTTCCAAGAAAAAGACCTCAAAGGGGAAAACTACAGCAGAATACTTAAATCAATAAAAAAAACAAAGATGAGTTGCATCTTCTCTGAACAAGAAAAGATGCAACACTATTAAAAATATTTTTTTTATGATTGTACAATTAAGAATAGTAGTGATTTTCTATATCATAACTAAAATAAAAAATATTCCCATTCACGATAGACCTAACCTAACAAGACGAGTTTCAAGATCGAAATTACGTGAGCCATCTTAGTTTTTTATTTTGAAATTTATTTTACAAACAAAAATAGGAAAAGGAAACTCAAGAAAAACAAGGATTCCCAGAATTATCAAAACTGTTTAATCCTATTTAAACCAGTAATAGCAGTAGGAACAGATTCCATGCAAATAAATTGTTCCTGTCGAGATCCACAAATAATTTTATTGGCAAGATGTTATACGTTCTTTAAGAACTAAACTAAATTTCTACTCATAGATCACCAACAACCTCATCAATTCCACACAGATTCAAATCAGCTAACAAGAAAGACCGAAGAGTAGATAAACCCTAACCACAAAAAAAAAAAAAAACGAAAACAAAAATTCACTTATATTAAGGGGAAAATATACCAAAATTAACAATTACATAAGTTTCAGAGCTCGATAGATAGATCGAAAAGGAGAGATAGAGAAATCATACCTGGAATTTGGAATTTTATTCAGAAAGCCATGGATGAGTTTGAGTTCCTTTTTGTTTGTTTTTCAGTTATGACTTTTCAGAAGCAGAGGAGAACAGCCAAACCTCTCTCTCCCATGGGAAGAAGAGAGGACTTTCGTGGCAGATTGAGGGTTCTACAAATAAAACGCAGTGACTGGGCCTGGCTACGCTGGCAACCCACCCAGTCAAGAAGAGCAGACTGAGTATTAGTTGTACAACGCATATAAATAAATCAGTTATATGTACTAAATCAGTTATATGTAATGGTGAAATCCACCGCACATCATTTCCGTTCAAGAGGAGCGTTCACCTCCCGTTTACTTGGGATCTTTGGCAATGGTGTTATTTCTCCTAAAAACGGTGCGTACAAGGGGCCATTGACCGGTCAAATGGTTAAAACACTTTGCTGTAACAAGTGTGAAGACAAAAAAAAAAAATCATCAATACTAGCTGTGATGACTTCTGGACCTTGGTGCCAAAGCAAATATTCTACACTCAAAATGTTCTCACAAGTTTAACGAGGGTTGTCAAGGGGTCAGGTAAATTTGACCTTTCGAGTTAATTCGATTCTTCCGATATTTTATATCTCTAAAATTTGATAAATAAAGAGTTTTTATTGGGCCTGGTTGGGTTTTATTGGGCCTGGTTAGTCTAGTGCACCATCTAATTGGATCGAAGCGGGTACACCAATAGATTGGGCTAGGCCGAGCATGTACTGTTTCTTATTGGGCATCCAAAAATTTTGCCCAATACGACCCGTTGACAGCTATAGGTTTGAGTCAGCAATCAACCTTCTAAGATGATGGTACGGATGCATTCCATCTCTCTTTCAACCTCCTAAAAGCATAAATTTTATGCATTGGGTACAACCTTTAGAAACAATGCTTATACAGAAAAAATCTTGTAGGCTTCGTTGGAGAGCCAAGAAAGTGTCAGTTTTTGAGTCTTTTTTGCAGAAAATGCCATTCCTGACACTTTCTAAGGTTTTCCTGCATTCGGGAGCTTTTATTGGATTGCGTATTTTCATTACATTTTCTTGAGAAATAGACATTTTATTTTCGAAGGATTTTGCTCAGGAAAGTCCAATTTTTGAGTTTGAGCTACTATAGTATACGTAAGGAATCTCGTTAAATCCTTTCTTTTCTAGTCAACGTCCCAATTAACCGTAATTTAAATGTACAGTTAACTGTCATTTAAACACAACTTTTAAACATAGGAGTTGACAATTTAAATGAGGAGAAATTAAGCATTTACTTCAAGCACCCACTAATAGCATTTAGAAGTGACATTGGTAATTCCCCATTCACTTCATGCACCCACCAATGGTTTATATTAATCCGAGTTCATTTCTAACATTCATATAACCTAGTAATAATTACATAAAAGCACCTATGTTTGAAGTGGATTTTCATAATTTACCCGACAGAAGTCTTCAACACATTACAGATTTGATGCCTATAAGTTTTGACAAACAGCCGATCAATATAACCGCTTAAATGAAGCTCATAAATATATGCGGCTATAGTGTGTGAAAGAATATAATGCACTTTACATTTTCTTGAATGGGAGAAAAATGAGTTTATGATGCCGTAGGTGGACAACAAGGTATCTTTACTCATTATATACACACTAAAAAAGCAAAGAAAAAAAGAAAGAGAAAGAAAACCGTCATTCCTTATTTACTTCTGTTTTTTTATTTGAAGGTAAACTTTTATTCCTTATTCTTTCCTATTTGGACGTGCGAATAAAAATTTCTTTATCTGATAAATGACTTAATATCACTTGTAATGTACATATAAATTCACAAATGTATAAGACGGTTATAAGAACCTTAGAGGTTCTTATTACTACAGATCGAGCAAAATTATGATGAATCATTCTGTATTTGCAGCATAGAAGTCCATGGTACCATTCCCTTACCTGAATATGTGAGCGGAGGAATTTGATGTGTATATTTGAAATATATATTTGCTATACAAGTGATTTATTTTTTATTCTTTCAAAGGTAGACCGTAGACCAGAGTACCAGAGTATCAGACCAACATGCACTTATCTTGTCTTCCAGAAAAAGAAGCTGAAGGAAAATTATGTATTTGCCCCTAGGGTATTGTTATTTATAAACCATTAAACCCAGTTGTTTTCTTCTCAACTAGGGGTTTATGGGCTAGAATTGCGGGTTTATGGGCTAGAATTGCGGATTGCTTTGAATCATACAAAGGAGATCATTTTTAATCCCAATCTTTTACAAAATGAATATTAAGATCATGGTATCATCGAACAGTAAGATTTTGGGTCTATGTGGCACACATCTCAAAATGTGATCTATGAACCACGTTTGATATATGTTATGATCATGTTTATTTTTGGGGATGTGTGCTACATGAAATTAACATATGATCATTTGATGATAAGTCCATGATGTCAAGACTTTTGAGTGGATGATTAGGGCAAAAAGTGATCTCCATCATCTGATTTAAAACACTCAGCAATTTTAACACATGAAACTCTGATTGAGGAGAAAGAATCTCAATTCTCAAATATCGTTGCTCATATATTTCAAAATCGATGAATAGGCCATGCCTACTTCAATAGATCTCTCGCCATAAATTGGCATTACAATTTCTTTGACAAAATTTGGCATTACACTTGGCAACGAACAATCGCAATATAATTGTCAGCTCTGGAGGGCAATTACCATGATTTTAAATACCCATTGTATAAGGTTAGTCCCCACCTGATATGATATGAAACAAACATCCCACCACTTATTTGATATATGGTCAATTATTGGATCAAATATTGGGTCATATTTGGTCATTCCGACTTAAATAGCTAATATGAATCTGACAAAATTCCCAAAAATTCCTTCAATTACAATTTTTTATGATTATTTTTATTTTTATTTTTATTTTATACTTTTAAATAATTTTTATCCCAACAACTATGGACTACCGATTTACTGATACGCATCTCACTTGAGAAATAAGGGAGGAAGCAAATTTAGAGTGTAAAACCCACGAATTCAAACCTCACAAAGGTGGGAGGACCAGAACATCATTATGCTTTTTAAATTCTTTACGAATTAAGGCAAGGATAAATATTTTAAGTTAAAAGGATAATTATGGTATCTCAAAACAAACTCCATCTTCTTTACTATTATGATTGAGACTTCAGAGAAGGGATGAGTGACCCACCTCAATCCCTACTTGGAATTGTAAAAACAATGTCTAGGTCTACATGTTTTGAAGTTGGGTACCTTTATTTATAACTCAAGATTCTTCATTTTGGGCTTCACATGCTTAATCTGTTGACTACTTTAAATTAGATGATGGTGATTATTTTAATTCATCCCATCTTCGACCTAATAAATATTAAGATCATGTGCCTATCATCAGACTATCAAAATTTGATTCCACATGGCACGCTTTTTTAAAAGTGGTCCAAATACTATGTTGGATGTATTGCATTTGGAATCAAAATTTGATTGTCTGATGACACACCCAATCTCAAGATCTATCTTGTTGAAGATTGGGGCGAAAATTGATTTCCATCAATTAATCAGGCGTTCAATGGTTTAAGTACATGAAACCAAGGTTGAAAGAGAAGAATCTTAGATTGTAAATCAAGGTACCCTTGACATTTTATGTTAAGGGCTAGCCCAAAATTCCTTGTATGTGGTTGCTCTGGCCTGATTTATAAAGAAATGGGCAAATTTTGGCCTTGAATTCTATCCTGAACTAAAAATAGTGTGTTTTGTGTATGAGAAAAAACAAACAACCATCACAAATGTTAATATAGTGGATTCCAGACCTAGTCTGGGTTCCAATTGTGTTCAGGGCCTTCGGGCAGCCAAACAATGGCCTTGTCCCTAGTCTTATTTGTTTGCATTGATTATAAATGAATCAGGAACAATTATCTATAAATAAATAAAATTGAATGGGGAACCAAAATATGAGATTGGGTTCTAAATTTTAGGGCACTTGACCAAATAGAAAACCAATATATAAAATAATAATCATTTTATACCATTTTATAAATAATAACCATCTAGGGTTTCAAAATTTATTTTAATGAAAAATGTATCTCAAACATACCTCCTATTAATAACACTACAAAAAATAAGATTATTAGTGGCAACTAAAAATTGCCACTATTAACAAAAAATTGCCGCTAATACTCTTGCTGCTAATAGTCTTTAGTAGTTTTTTTTGTTAATAGTAGCAGTTTTTTACTCCAAAAAACTGCCGCTAATAATATGTTTTTTTGTAGTGTAAAGTACATATTTACCCATGATTTATAACTCATTAAGCCTTTAATACAAGGGTAATTTGATCATTTGCTAAATAAGATAGATAGCCGTTTAGGTAAATATTTTATAGAACTTCACTCTCTATAAAATGTTTACAATAGGTATAAAATTGATATTATTTTCGGAACGACTTATTATGGCAAATTTACCTATATTTTATGTTGCTTGTTGATGACCTAGTGTAAATTGGCGAGGCCAGAAAATATGATAATACTAATTTGTGCTAATGCAAATTGCAGTATGAGGACTTATATATTAGGCTCAATCAATTAGGAGTAGCTCTCTCTCGTAATAATTTATTTACTTTGCCAATAACATGGTTAGTTACTCATATATTTTCACTTTATTTTTTGTTTGCACTTTGCACACACATTAAAAGAGAGATTTTGCTATATGGATATGTTTAAATATGTATAACAACAGTAAAATTTTGGGCGATTGATGTCATTAGATTAACTAACACATATGATTGTATGGACATTAGTGCATTTTTTTTTTTTTTTTGGGTGAATCTGTTTTAAATGAAAGCGAAAAGCGCCTAAAATAATAGCTGTTGGGACTCTTACAAATACATGGCAAATATGCATGGCCGCGGTTCATTAAACATATTAGTTGGATACTATTAACCATTAAATTGAGACTCTGGAAAGGGTCTCAATTCTCTATGCTCACTTTTCAATTGAGATAACTTAATCTTTCCATTTAGTTCATTAATTTATTAGATTTTGCAACCTATTGATGACATGACTCTCTGACTCTGAGTATCTGATTGATGTGAAATTGTATAAGAACTAATGTTCTTAGGTTTGTTGCATGAATAACTTGAGCCCCCTCGTTATTGCTTTACACCCTCACATAATACTGTTTCAAGTTGATTTTGCTTCAAACGGATACTTAATACTAAGTCTCAGTAAAATGAATTGGCATTAGGTGCTTGAACCGCTCCCAAGTGATGTAAAAAATGAGTCACTTTTTTAGACAGGTGTATGTGATTTTTATCAAGTGTGCTTGATAATTTAAATATCATAATCTAAAGATTTATAATGTCAAAGATTTGAAAAAAAAATTAAAAATTATCATATAATCTAACACACACTGCCTTTAAAATGGACGGCTAAAAGTAATTTAGATATTTATAAGGCAGCTAATAATTTTAAAAGCATTTGACTGCTTTCAACACATAAGTGATATGGTTTTTCTCCCATCTTGTACCACCATAGATCTTTATGTCATAGTCTTTAAATTATAAAGCACACTTGATGAATCATATGCTATGTGTTCAAAGTAATATGTTTTCCAAGCAGGTTGAAGACTGGGTAGGGTATACTCTTTTGCTTTTTTATTTAAAACATAATTGACAAACAGCTTTGAGACTTCCGTTGATAACGGGATCTTACTTCACGCGACTTTAGGAGTCGGTATCGACATGATTGCTTTGTCGTAAGTCAATCCCCTTCTTCTAGTGATACGCCTCTCCCTTGAATCCTTAATGGGTTAGGATTCATGGGCATGCTATAAAAAAGGACAATGTCCCCTCTTCATCTCCGCTAAATATTATCGTGTCCATCGTATAGAGAGAGATATGAGCGAGGTAGTTTTATCTTCAAGCCATCTAACCAACCGGCTTATTGGAATTCTTCAATGGATTAGTTTCATCATCAAGGTATATTCTAACCTTACGATTATCCATCATTGTTCATGATTGAAATTGATTGCCTCTAATTAATAATGTTTATTTAACAATTGGTATTAGAGACATAGTTAAAGCTAATTTCTTTTCAATCAAAAAAAAAATTGCCCCTAATTGGTTTGCCGACGTCGTGAGTTCGTGGGCGACACTGGTGGATGGGTTCGTGGTGAGTTCGCCGCCGCCGGTTGGTGATCATCTCCAACACCCACTGGCTGGCCCTCAAAGGGCATATGTATAATAATAATAATAATAAATAAATAAAATCGCAGCGCAGAAACAAAGAGGTTGGAGAAGATGACGGTGAGATTTTTCTCACCTTGCCGTCGTCGGTACGCCTCCTTAGCTCACCTGACGGCCATCGGACCGGTATCGGTCGATTTCTGGCGTCGGGGGCCGTTAGACGGCGTGGTGGACCGTCACGTTTCTGACTACTTACTCCATTAAGATCATAGCTTATCGTCATCTAGCGCCTTTCTTGTGCAAACAAAGAAGCATCGATTAGTTGTTTCTCTTCTTATATGCACATTATATTGCAATATGATGTATTTTGCTGTGAAAGATGACAACAACCGACTTACTGTTTATTATATACATATTATATATATTATATTGCAATATAATGTGCTTTGCAGTGAAAGATAGCAACAACAGACTTACCAATTTTATTTTATTTTTTAATCGGTCCTTATCCCATGTAGAGATAAAGCACCAAAACTAGTGCTTCCCAAATAGATTTGCATATTAGCTTCACTACAACCTTATTTCTATTCTTTTTCTACCAGCTGAAAAAGTCAATTTAATTATGTGAATCAGTATTCATCATCAAACGAATTCTAATTCAGGCTCAGTCTTTGGAATGCAATATCTAAAGATATACAATTCTGTTTTACACATATGACCTATCGTGGTCTACTCGACGAGATCTACACGTTGGACTCATTGTTTGGACTGGTTGGGACTATTTTCGACCTGATAAATTTCAGTCAAAGATCATTCAACTTATTTTATGCAATTATACATCATTTTCTCATATTATACTGGAATTGTTGAACCTTTTCTACTTGTTGCTCTTGTACTATCATGTCATTATTCATAGTAACATCACATGTATTTTCTTGTTAATAAACCTTTTATATATAAACCGAACACATATAATGTCTATTCTCATGAACTTTCCTCATGGAATTAAATTTAATCAAAATTAGTATGTGGATTCTCTAAGAATGGAAATATGAACTATTGACATGATAGAATGCTTAAGAACTTAAGTTCTATCTATAAAGGGGTTTAGATAGAACGGTAAAACAATCGTTTCGGGATGCGTAGTCAAAGTAGGACTATAGTTTGCCCAAAGGTGACCGACATATAGAGGACGCGTTATCCTTAAATTTTAAAATTTAATTTCATTGAGATTGGATGTGCATTTGTCTGTGTAAACTACTATTTCTGGCCAAAGCTGTTTTAGAAAATTCATATAGATGGAATGAGTAGAATAGCCATATGTGTCTAGGTGAGAGAAAAGCGACACTTCTGGCTTAAGCTTATGCATAACTTGGATCAAACCAAAAACACATTTGACAAGGTCTATATGTATTCTTAAACATAACTTGGGGAGACTTACGATCAGTTAAAGCTTATGCCCTAAGGTGATCTTAAGACAATGAGTAAAGTTTGTCCCTTAGAATAAATATTCCTAAGCACATGTTTGTTTACACTCTGATTAATTTAACTTTGACTTCGGGTATGAATTTTATTTTATAAAGTTTTAATTGAACAATGTGCTAATAATAATTCTTTTTCATTACAACTATGGATAGATTAGTCTTACACCAACAGATGACGAGTATTAAAAAATTTAATTGACACAAATTATAGCACCTGACGAATGGGTCTTGATTTGACCTTTGGATATATGGACTATGACTTTGTTCTCGTGGAGAACAAGCCAACTTTACTGTCCAATGCCATTGAAACGCAAAAGACCCAATACGCTCGATGGGAAAAAATAAACCGTATGACAATGATGATCATAGTGCTTCTATTACTAAACTCATTAGGGGTGATTTTAAAACTACAGAAACTGCTAAAAAATTATTGAAGATCATCCAGGACTAGTTCGTTGGAACAATAAAATTCATACAATACGATTATTTGGTATAATTTGTTAATATGTGATATGATGGCAATGAGAGTGTGCGAGAATTTATTCTTAAAATATTCATATTGGCTATGAAGTTTAAAGAACAAGGAATTGGTATCGAAGAAGATACCATAGTGTATTTAGCTGCTGCTTTCTTTCTTAAGCAATTTGATATTTTAAAAGTGAATTACAACGCTCAGAAAGACAAATGGGATTTGAATCAATTGATCTTAATGTGCGTGATTGAAGAAAAGAGGGTTGGAGGAAGCAAAGTCAAGTATGCTAATTTTGGCTATAATTCTCCCTATAATCCAACTTATAAGTCAGTTTTCAAGAAGAATTTCAAGAAAAAGGATTAGAACTAGAACTACCACAACAGTCGCCAATACTCGAGCTTGCGGCGTGGTGCGTGTGGCACGACATGTGGTGCCAGGAGGGCACGCGACATGGGGCCATGTTGGCCTTGCGACGTGGTCGCGCTGCGAGGACGCGACACGGTCGCATGAGGGTACGACGCGGAGCGTCACGGTCACGACACGGACGCGACATAGCCAAGGTGGGCTAGCGATGCATGAGGCGTTGCGGTATGTCAAACCAATAGGTTTGAGGTTCTCCTGTCATTCTGGCTGAATGACTGTTTTACCCTTATATAGGGGAAGGGAGCTAGAGAGCTATTCCCCCGCACACGAGGCCTTGCGTTGCCAGAGGGGGCGCAAGTGTCTCCTAGGCCTGAAAGGGTGGGCCTAGGACGTCGACGCAGCGATGCCGTGTGGAACCCGAGGGAGGTTGATGTATGGCCCCGGACTATGCGTCGCGGTGCATACGGCTGGGCAACCTCGCGAGACAACACAAAGGCGCTGCGTGGGACTCAGTTGAGCACGACAGCATGTGGGCTAAGGACGAACGTGTGCTAGTAATTCGGAACGCACACGAAGGCAAGCTGCGTGGGACTCAGTTGGGCACGCGAGCGCGAGACACAAGGCTGTGGGCTTGGTTCGACAGGCGAGCAAGGTACTAGTGCAGTGCACAGGGTGAAGCTTGAGCATGCCAAGTTAGCGCAACGGTGCAGATTGGCGTGTCGTAAGAGACACGATGAGCTGAATGGTAGGCCGTGAAATAGAGGTAACCATGTGGGGAGGAGTTCCCGTCCTCTAAGCGGGTGGTATCAAAGCTGATGTGCAGATGGGTTGGCTTCATTGCACGCGGTAGCGAAGCACCGCACGGGTTGAAAGCGCGTCGAAGGACGCCCTCGCGATGATTGTTATCAGAAGTAGGCTGACCTAACGAAGCGTGTGTTAGGTGCCGCACGGGACTGTGATTGCGGAAGTGCGACCCCGTGACATTTTGGTATCAGAGCCAAGTTCGATCCAGAAGCGATGATGCTATGAACAAACTGGTGCGGAGGCACGTGATGTGGTGTCAAGAGGGCACGCGACATCCTTGAACAATTGGTGCGGAGGCACGCGATGTGGTGTCAAGATGGTGCGCGACATCCACAGGCTGAATTAACGGTGAGGAGCCTTGTGGCCAGAACCAAGTTGACCCGACCGGGGTGACAGTGGGGAGCTTGTGGGAAGGTGCGGGCCTAAGAACTAGAATTGTGTTGCTAACAAGCTGGGAGGAGTTGGCGGGGTCAGTTCACTATGTTCATGCGTCAACGAGGACGTTGACATTTTATGGAGTGGTGGAGGATGTGACGGGGCCAATACTCGAGCTTGCGGCGTGGTGCGTGTGGCACGACATGTGGTGCCAGGAGGGCACGTGACATGGGGGCCATGTTGGCCTTGCGCGGCGTGGTCGTGAGCTGCGAGGCGACACGGTCGCATGAGGGTCTGACGCCGATGCATGAGGCGTTGCGGTATGTCAAACCAATAGGTTTGAGGTTTTCTGCCATTACAATGAATATTTTACCCTTATATAGGGAAGGGAGCTGAGAGCTATTCCACTTTGCAGGCCTTGCGTTGCTAGAGAAGCAAGTGTCTCTTAGGCGAAAAGGGTGGGCCTAGGGCGTCGGCGCAATGATGTCGTGGAACGAGGGAGGTTGATGTATGGCCCCGGACTATGCGTGGTGCATACTGCATATTTGAGCAACCTCGCGAGACAACACAAAGCGGCTGCGTGGGACTCGATTGAGCATGACGACATGTGGGCTAAGGAATGAGCGTGTGCTAGTAATTGAAAGCGTACGACGAAGGCAACTGCGTGGGACTCGATTAGAGCACTTGGCGCGAGGCACAAGGTAGTAGGCTTGGTTGGTGAGCGAGCAAGGTACTAGTCGATTTGCGGTGAAGCAAGCGAAAGTTAAGCGCAGCGATCTGATTAGCGTGTCGTAAGGGACGATGAAATTTGAATGGTGTGAAATAGAGGTAACCATGTGGGGAGGAGTTCTCGACCTCTAGGCGGGTGGTATCAGAGCTGATGTGTAGATGGGTTGGCCGTTGCGCGGTGCGAGCGCGTCTTGGGTTGAAAGCGTCGAAGGGCGCCCTCGACGATTGTTATATCGTAAGGTGACCTGGCGAAGCGTGTGTTAGGTCTTGCGGGGCGTGGTTGCGGAAGTGCGACCCCGTGACATGCTGCTTTCTTTCTTAAGCAATTTGATATTTTTAAAGTGAATTACAACGCTCAGAAAGACAAATGGGATTTGAATCAATTGATCTTAATGTGCGTGATTGAAGAAAAGAGGGTTGGAGGAAGCAAAGTCAAGTCTGCTAATTTTGGCTATAATTCTCCCTATAATCCAGCTTATAAGTCAGTTTTCAAGAAGAATTTCAAGAAAAAGGATTAGAACTAGAACTACCACAACGGTAAGGGAATTAAGAAGGATTTCAAGCTAAAAGCAACTAAGGTCAATGATAATAAAGAAAAGTCATATCAAGAAAGATTGTTACTTATGAAAAAATATTATGAAAAAAAAGCAGTGGTGAGGTATTAATTTTGCACATGTTTGCTTTGAGTCAAATTTAGTAAATGTCTCAAAAGGTTCATGGAGGGTTGACTCAAGTGCCTCTATGCATGTTTCTCACACTTTGCAGGGACTAATCAGCAGGAGAATCTTAAAATTGAATCAGAGATTTTTCCTCAGAAATGAACATGCGGTTAAAGTTGAGGCCGTTCGGACTTATCGCCTTGTATGAGACTCTAGACATATTTTAATATTGCAAGATATTGATTTTATTTCTTCATTCCGATGATACCTTATTTCCATATCTAGATTACTTGGTAATGGATATTGTTTTACCTTTTTTGGCGGTGATTGATTTGTTACTCTACACTCTAATTTAGTACGACGTGATTTATTAATAAATGGGTTATTTCAGTTATCTCTTTATATAGCTTCTACTTCTTCATCAATATATGTTTCTTCCACCTTATTCGGGTCTAAGCTTTTGCTTTTAATAGATAATTCTTTCATGCTTTGGCATATACGGTTGGGTCATGCACCAAGGAAAAGACTAGAGACTATGGTAAAAAATGATATTCTTAAACCTCTCGATTTTAGTGATTCTGAAACCTATGTTCAATGTATTATAGGAAAAATGATAAAACAACGTAAGTTTGAAGCTTCAAGATCATCTGATTTACTGCATCTCATTCATACTGACATTTGTGGCCCTTTCCCTACTCCTTCATGTGGTGGGCAATGTCACATTATCAACTTTATAGATAATTCTCCTGATATGCGTATGTGTATCTAATTCATCACAAATCCGAGGCACTCAACATGTTCAAAATCTTTCAAACAGAGGTAGAGAAATAGTAGATAAAAAGATAAAGAGTCTTAGATCAGATCGTGGAGGTGAATATTATGGGAAAATAGATAAAGACGGTGTAAATCACGGACCCTTCGTCGAATACCTAAAAGAAACAAGGCATAGTTCCTTAATACACTGCTTTAGATACACCACAGCAAAATGGGGTCTCTGAAAGGAGAAATCGTATATATCAGGAAGCTATACGGAGTATGATGAGCCTTTCAAATCTTCCTGAGAGTATGATGAGTCTTTCAGCTCTCAAAACACCGGTTTACATCATAAATAGGGTACCTTGTAAGCAGCTCTTGTGACCCTGATCAATTTTAAATAAACCCTTGCAAGTGTACAAGATCTGTTCTAGTAAGGCAAGAACAAGGGTGTCGAACCCACAGGAAAATCTGAAATTTTATTCAATTCTTCCTAGAGATTTAGAAAATATCCCCGAGGAAGTACCAAGGGGCAGATTTAATTTTTACCAAGAGTTAACACTTTTCTAATTGCAAGAAAGAAAATAAATTAATCTAAAAATTAGGTAATGAGAAATCTAAGAACAAAATTTAAAAACAAGATCAAGGAATTTGCTACCCCAGATTTATACCCTTTTCTATTTTTAAACCCACAATTTTATTAACATCAACACACCATCATTCTAAGAGAAACATGACTAGTAATTAAGCGTGATCATTAACCCGGCATACCCTATCTAAAAACAATGACTCAGTCTAATCGCGGTATAAATCATGTGAAAAGCATAGCGTATCTCATGGTATTTTAGATTAAAACACTAAAAACATGATCACTACACTTTGAGAAAAACGATTTGATGATGAAATTATCAAACTATGGCATTAAACATAAAATATAGGTACTTATCTGGGGATCGCATCCTCCTTGACCTACAGCCTTTAGCCTCTCATCCTTTGTGCAAGATCTTCAATTTCATTCAAAACCATTCCCAAAATAAAGAGCAAAGAAGGTGTAAAAGAAAAATATGCTCTAGGAAAATCTCAAACACAAATTTTTTATTACTCTCAGAAAACTCTCTTACAAAAGTCTCTAATTATTACACAAATTTTTCTCAAAAATAAAGACTCTCTATTCAAAATAATCTCTCTAAATAAAAACAACTCTCCTTTCTTTTCTTATTCCAAAGCTCTAGCCTTTCTTTTATAATGGCCGAACACACCTAACCCTAGTTGCCTCAATCGATTGAGACAGAAGTCTCAATCGATTGACTTTTAGTTCGAATTCCCTTAGGGCACTTCTGCCTTCATGTCTCAATCGATTGAATTTCATGTCTCAATCGATTGACTTTCTAGGGTTGAGTTTTACTCCATCTGTCAATCGATTGACAATAATGCCTCAATCGATTGACTCTTCAATGCAAAGTCTTCCCTTTCTTGATGGAAGTTGATTCTCTTCATGGCTTTCAATGCTTCTTTGGACCTTTTTGTCCATAGCTCTTTTATAGCCTTTAATTTCCTTCTTTTATGCACTTGAACGATCTAACTGTCAGAAACACCTGTAAACATCAAAACCTCACAACAACCATCAGATGCTTTCATTGAACAGTTAAATGTAGGATTTAAAGTGTGAAATATAGTCATATTTCAGCACCGATCACACCCCCAAACCTACACTTTGCTAGTCCTCGAGCAAAGAGAATGATAAATATAAAAATAAAACTAACATCCTAAAATTTAAATGCCACTTTCGTAGGGAACACGATTGCACTTAGCATGTGCAACAAGCCTTTAAACCCCTAGGTGATCCCTAGTGGAGGAGGTTGTGTCTCGAGGTTCTGATTGAAGTTACCCACAAACTTCCAAACCATCGGCAAAATTGAGTTTTCAAAACATGATTTTTTTTATAATATATATACCATTCAAAAACAAAAACATCATTAATTGGTTCAACATGTGAATCATCAATCTTAAATACCAATGTCATGTCAATCATGCTAGTATCCATTCAAATTAATATAATGCTCAAATTGTTAGATAACTCATTCATTCATGCTTAAACGTGAAGTGTGTGCATACCAAAATCAAGATTCATCCATCTTAGAACTAGTCCAAACGGAAAATCATCGGATCTCATGTCTCAACTCAATCCTCACTTTAGGTATACTCTCGAAATAAAATCACTCCGATGATGGGTAAGTTTTCGCACACATGTGAGAGATCAATACAAAACAAATCAAAAGGTCTCACATGATAAATGAAACACGATGTAATCGATGAACAAAAAAAAAACAGATCTCATAAGAACAGATACTTGAATATCCTAAGCATGTCATATCAAGTGTCATAGGTATCACATATTTACTCTCCATAAGGCAGTTACCAATGCAAGATCAGATCATGAAGGTCTTTTGTAGGGTTGTAATGGGGCTCAGGAAAGGGTAAGAAAGAAAGGGAATTTAGATTCAAAATTTCTGAGAAATCAGAAAAGGTACTAACTTTTTTCTTTCTATTGCTCTTCTTTTTCTTTTCTAATTTCTCACCATTTTTTTTTTTTCAATATTTTTCTTTTCTCACTCTTTCTTCTTCTTTTGAATTTCTTTTCTTAATGGTACCTCACATTTTTCATTCTTTGTCAAATTTCTCGTTTTCTCCCCTTTTTTTTTTTTTTTTTTTTTTATATTTTTGCCATACACTCTCAGTAAACACCACAACTCGGTATCCCTCCACTTACTCTCTTTTCACTCATTTTCATCCCTCGTTCCCAACGTCTCAGAAATAAGAAGGGTAAAGCTGAATTTTCAGAAATGGTAAAGGGTTAAAGGTTAATGTGGCTTATCAAAGAATATATAAAGGTAAATTTTTCAATAGGCTCAAAAGGGTACTAGAAGGATAAATTTATATGAGGTGGGACATTTTAAGCACAAACGAGCCAAAGATGGCCTTCAATCATATCCTTAAAAGATGGTAATCTTGCCTATTTGTCTTGAGTAGATATACAGTACATTCTAACACAATAATATGAATTTGATTTCATGCAAAGTCACAAGCCAAAAATAAAATGTATGAGATTATGCAAAATAATTCGTATTCAAAGAAAACTCCGAGTTTATGTATTCACTCATCAATGACGGGAAATTAGCTCTAAAGCTCACCAGGTTTAGTCTCCACTAAGAACCTACGATCCAACGTTTAAAATAATTCATCGATTTCTAAATCTTAGCTTGGTATAAGTGCACAAATTCTAAGCATGAATTTCAAAGTCATCCACAAATAATCACATTAAGCTTCATTATCCTAGATACAAGTAATCAAAATATGCCATCAATATTCTCAAAATTAAATTCTCATGCATCATCAACTAAAGTTTGAAAACTACTGCAAAGTAAATCATGTATGATGGTTAAAATTGTTTATTTATTATTATTATTATTTATTTTTATTTTTTTTTAAATACATAATACAAGATAGATAACCATGCCCCCAAACCTAAGAATGACAATGTCCTCATTGTTTGAAATAAGTAGGCACCCCCAAACCTGTTGAAAAGTACCGCACACAAAGATCAGGTGCAGAGAATATATGCATCAAATTAGAACATGACCAAAAATAGATTGAAGGTAATGTGGCTATATGTATTTGGAAAGTAAAAACAACCTAAACTAAACTAAAAACTAAATTCTAGAACTAACAAAAACAAAAAGGAAAACAAAAATAAGTAAACACACCTTTGGGTGCCTCCGAAGGCTGAGTTTAAGTGTCGATTTCGACCTCTTCATTGCTCAAATACAGGATCAAATACGGATCATTGTTTCAATTTCACGGTTGATGGTCGCTTTCGATTGATGGGGTCAAGACATGACCTTTACTTTAACGGTAGTGATTCTACCTGCACACTTTTAGCATCTTGACATGGTGAACACCAAATTTTCTCTTCTAAGCGCCTCCTTTTAGATCCCTTTTCTCGGAGAAGGCCAACAAAGCCGTTTCAACTTCTTCTTTGATGAGCATTGATGGTAATGCTTCATCCATTACTTTGTCCATGCGATCGATGTAAAACAATCGACCTCATCCTCGTGGAAATGGTTCATCGTATGGAAAATATTCAATCGAACCTTCATGTTTCCAAAAGAAACGTCCATGACACTTCGACAATTTATACAAGCGTTGGCGATGGCGAAAGCGGGCGTCCAAGCATGATGCGGACTTGATCAATTGATTTAACAGATGATTCGAAGTCCAAAACAACAATATCCAGTGCAAAGACAAACTTATCTATTCCAACCAAGACATCCTCAATAACGCCTCGATCGTCTTTTGATCTATCGCGTTCTGGTGACTGTGTGGTCTCAATTCACCCAGATCCGAAGTTTCTCGTACAATGAATATGGGATTAAATTAACACCGGCTCCCAAATCCAATAACGCTTTCCCAAGGTTGCCCACCAATGACACATGGAGCAAGAGGAACTCCGGGGTCTTTTAGTTTTGTGAGGTTTCCAATTGCAATATGGGCCCGACTTGATTAGTCAAGAACACTTTCCTCGAAACATGATTACGTGCCTTTCTCTTCCGAGTGCATAAATCTTTGAAAAACTTTGCATACTCAGGCACTTGCTTGATCGTTTCAAGCAATGGAAGGTTTATCTTTACTTGCTTAAATGTTTCGAAAATATCTTCCATTTTTGTTGGTCCCTTTCCCATTCTTGATGGAGGAGTTAGGCATTGAGGAAATGGTGCCTTTGGGACAAAAGGTGCGGATTCCATTTCTAATTCTTGTTCATGCCCTTGTTGGCCAAGTGAAGGAGGCTCGTCTTCCACTACTTTGTCTTTTCCCTTCTCTCTTCTTTTCTCCTCCTCTTTCTCTTTCCTTTTCTCTTTCTCTGTTCTTTTCTCGGACTCTTTCTCTTCTTCTCTTTCTTTTGACTCTTTCTCTTTTTCCATTTCTCTTGCTTCTTCTTGCTCTGCTTCTCCTTCTTCCTCTTCCGCTGATTCTCTTGCTTCTGTAGGCATTTCCACTTGATTATCAACTTCACGCCCACTTCTCAGCACTGTAACAGCTTTTAATTCTTGATAGTTGGATGGTCCCTCACTAGATGATGTTTGACCCCGAGGATTGTTGACGGGTTGGCTGGGAAGCCTACCTTCCGCTCGTTGGCTCAGTTGATTAGTCAATTGACTAAATTGATCTAACAGCATCTGTTGAAAAGCTCGCATGCTTCGCATCATCTTTTCTTCCAGATCAGAATCTTTTGAATTGTTGGCATGAGATTGATTTAGATTCTGATTGAAATTCTGGTTGTTACGGTATTCAGTAATGGATGATCATACGGAGCATTCTGCTGGAAATTAGAATTCTGTTGGAAATAAGAATTCTGCTGGAAATTCTGTGGTGGGCGGAAATTTGGCTGAAATTTTTGTGGAAAAACTTGTTGTCCACCCATTGGATTGGCTTTGTATGGCTGGTGTATTTAATCGGTTTGGTTCAATCCACCCCATCCTAAGTTGGGGTGATTTTTCCATTCGGATTGTAGGTATTGGAGTACATGTTACTACCTACACCGACGATAAGATTGAGTCTCATTGACCTGCTCTTGATGAGTAGGTCCATCAAGGAAGAATGACAAGGTAGTGGGGCACTCATTAGCCATATGACCTGGGTGGTCACAAATTGAGCACAATCTTGTGACCACAATGGGGGTGACAGGAACTTTAGCTTGCTTGGTCGCAGCTAACAACATGTTCATCTGTTTGGACAACATATCAACCTTGGTTGATAGATCAGAGGTATTGTTGTTGACCTCATACAATCCGTTTTTGGTCAACATATGAGATTTAGGCGCCAAGTCCAACGTGGTTCGCCCCAGTGTCTCACTTTGTATCGAAGTTTGATACAACTTCTCAAACAATGCCCACAATTCATCAGCTTCTTTTGTGGCACAAGATCCACCACAAGATGCATCAACCATGCGTCTTTCTTCAGGAATTAGTCCATTGTAAAAGTTTTGGACTTGTTGCCACCTTGGAATTTGATGATTAGGGCAACTTCTGATTAATTCCTTAAAATGTTCCCAACATTCATGGAATGTTTCAGTAGGTTGTTGGGAAAAGAATTGAATCTTTTGACGCAACTCAATGGCCTTCGTCATGGGAAAGTACTTCTTAAGGAACTGACGATGTAGCTCGGCCCAACTCCGAATAGATTGTGGTTCTAAGGAATAAAACCACGTTTTTGCCTTATCTCGTAAAGAGAACGGAAAGAGTCGGAGCTTCGCTATCTCGTCAGTAACGTTGTGGACTCTGAACATTTTGCATACCCCAGTGAATTCATTTAAATGAACGTGTGGATTTTCATTTGCCAAACCATGGAAAATTGGTAGCATATGAATCATCGTGATTTGAATTCATAGTGGTTCCACAGGATGGGAGCATGCATGATGCATTCACGATCCTCGTAAAACCGGGATCATTATAATATTCAAGTGTTCTAGGTCCCTCATAGTAATTATTGTTCCCATTATGTCCATTATTTGCATTGTTGCCATTCGGTTGTTTCCATTCATTTCTTGCTCTTGATCGCCATGGTATCGATGATGATACCGATTCCTTTGGATTCTCGATTGTCTCGCAAAGATCGTTCGATCTCAGGATCAAACGGTAGTAAGTGTGGGTGATGAGAAGGAGTAAAGTTCATACACCACACTCCCAATCAAGGGTTTGAAGAATCCAAAATAAATCACAATCTCAATCGATTGAGGCAGTGGTCTCAATAGATTAAAGCTACAAATTTGCATAAAATGACTTTATCGATCAATCGATTGAGGGCTGCTCTCAATCGATTGAGGTTCAAGAGTCAAAAAACACACGAATTTCACACCAAGACTTTGTCGGTCAATCGATTGAGATTTGCTCTCAATCGATTGAGGTTCAAGATTAAAGCACACAAGAGTTGTGTCAATTGATTGACATAGGAATGTCAATCGATTGAACAAAGAGTAGAGAGCACACAAAAGTTTGTCGATCAATCTATTGAGGAGCTACTCTCAATAGATTGAGGTTCAAGGTCACAAAGCACACGAACTACACACTAATGACTTTGCCGGTCAATCTATTGAAATTTGCTCTCAATCGATTGAGAGAAGGAAAGAACTTCACAAAAGTTTAAAATCCAGTGTCAATCGATTGACATAGACTGGTCAATCGATTGAGAGAAAGGTGCACAGTGACCCAAGTAAGGAGAAAAAGGAAAGAAAAACAATCAGAAATTTTTTTTTTTTTTTTTTTTTTTTTTTAATTTTTTTTTTCTAAAACTTTCCTAAAAGAAAAACTTCTAAACTAAGAATATAAACTAAGAATATAAAATCCTTCCTAAAAAAAAAAAAAAACTTCTAAACAAGAATATAAACCTTCCTAAAAAATATAAACTTCCTAACAGAATAAAAAATAAAAATATAAACTTCCTAAAATAAAAACTTCCTAAAAGAATAAAAATATAAACTTCCTAAAAACTATTTTTAGAAAATCCTATAAAATCTAAAAGAGGAAAATAAAAAAAAAAATAATAATAAATAAATAAAATAAAATAAAAAGAATCCTACTAAACTAAGAACTTCTAAAAACCTAAACTTCCTAAAAGAAGATTGCAAAATCTAATCTAAGAGAGAAGAATTAAGGAAAGAAATTTGTTTTTGATTTTTTTTTCTCTTTTTTTTTTTTTTTTTTTTTTTGATTTTTTTCTATTTTCAGCTTTCAATCTATTGACAGAGTTGTGTCAATAGATTAAGACACAATTATTGCTAAAAACACACACACAGTCAATCGATTGAGAACAAGGCTCAATCGATTGACTGACAAGCAAACACACACACAAAATAGAGTCAATCGATTGAGGGGTTATTCTCAATCGATTGACTGCTATAAAAATAAAAATCTCTAATCGGAATTAACCAAAATTTCACCGATTTCCCCGGCAACGGCGCCAAAAACTTGATCAATTTTAAATAAACCCTTGCAAGTATACAAGATCTGTTCTAGTAAGGCAAGAACAAGGGTGTCGAACCCACAGGGAAATCTGAAATTTTATTCAATTCTTCCTAGAGATTTAGAAAATATCCCCGAGGAAGTACCAAAAATGATTTAATTTTTACCAAGAGTTAACACTTTTCTAATTGCAAGAAAGAAAATAAATTAATCTAAAAATTAGGTAATGAGAAATCTAAGAACAAAATTTAAAAACAAGATCAAGGAATTTGCTACCCCAGATTTATACCCTTTTCTATTTTTAAACCCATAATTTTATTAACATCAACACACCATCATTCTAAGAGAAACATGACTAGTAATTAAGCGTGATCATTAACCCGGCATACCCTATCTAAAAACAATGACTCAGCCTAATCGCGGTATGAATCATGTGAAAAGCATAGCGTATCTCATGGTATTTTAGATCAAAACACTACACTTTGAGAAAAACGATTTGATGATGAAATTATCAAACTATGGCATTAAACATAAAATATAGGTACTTATCTGGGGATCGCATCCTCCTTGACCTACAGCCTTTAGCCTCTCATCCTTTGTGCAAGATCTTCAATTTCATTCAAAACCATTCCCAAAATAAAGAGCAAAGAAGGTGTAAAAGAAAAATATGCTCTAGGAAAATCTCAAACACAAATTTTTTATTACTCTCAGAAAACTCTCTTACAAAAGTCTCTAATTATTACACAAATTTTTCTCAAAAATAAAGACTCTATTCAAAATAATCTCTCTAAAAAAAAACAACTCTCCTTTCTTTTCTTATTCCAAAGCTCTAGCCTTTCTTTTATAATGGCCGAACACACCTAACCCTAGTTGCCTCAATCGATTGAGACAGAAGTCTCAATCGATTGACTTTTAGTTCAATTCTTAGGGCATACGCTTCATGTCTCAATCGATTGAATTTCATGTTTCAATCGATTGACTTTCTAGGGTTGAGTTTTACTCCATCTGTCAATCGATTGACAATAATGCCTCAATCGATTGACTCTTCAATGCAAAGTCTTCCCTTTCTTGATGGAAGTTGATTCTCTTCATGGCTTTCAATGCTTCTTTGGACCTTTTTGTCCATAGCTCTTTTATAGCCTTTAATTTCCTTCTTTTATGCACTTGAACGATCTAACTGTCAGAAACACCTGTAAACATCAAAACCTCACAACAACCATCAGATGCTTTCATTGAACAGCTAAATGTAGGATTTAAAGTGTGAAATAGTCATATTTCAGCACCGATCAGACCCCATACAAGATTTGGACCGATCACAAGCCTAATTTGAATCATCTCCATGTGTGGGGATGTTTAGTTGAAGCAAAACTTTATAATCCTGAGTTGAAGAAACTTAACCCTTACACCATCACATGTTATTTTATAGGTTATCCAGACCGTACTCGAGCATATAAATTTTATTGCCCTTCAAGACTACTAGAGATTGTAGAGACTTCCAATCCAAAATTTCTTGATGACAATATTTTTAGGGGGAGTCAAAAGAGGAGAAATATTGTCTTCCAAGAAGAACGTAACATTGTCCTTCATATTCCCTTTGGACCTTCTTTTCTTGTTCTTTCTATGGTTCCTATTCCTCCTCCCATTATTGACTCCGAAGAAACCCCATACCCGTATTCATTCCTCATGACATGGGGACATCGAGTTCACTCACTCTAGCTCCATCTGCTTCTAAAGAGCAATCAATTATTTTAAGGAGATCATCTAGAGAGCGAAGATCTGTCATATCATCTTATTATAAAGTCTATTTGCAAGAGAATGACGATATTGATCTAGATCTTCCTCCTTCCTTCCGCAAAGCTATGGAAAGCGACAAATCTTAATATTGGCAAGAGGCCATGAGATGAGTTGCAATCTATAGAGAAGAATCATGTTTTAGAACGCTCTGTTCTTCCTGATAGTCACAAAGAAATTAAATACAAATTTATTTTCAAAACTAAAAGAGACTCAGAGAGAAATATTGAAAAGTACAAGGCAAGACTCGTTGTTAAGGGTTTTACACAGAGACCTGACATTGACTTTAATAAAATTTTCTCTTCGGTCTCATCAAAAGATTCACTACGGATCATTCATGCAATCATTACACACTATAATCTCGAGTTACACCAAATGGGCGTTAAAATGATATTCTTAAATGGTGATTTGAAAGAGGAAATTTATGTCTCGGCCAGAGGGCTTTGTAGCATATGGATAAGAGTCTTATTTGCAAATTGAAGAGATTTATTTATAGATTAAAGCAGACTTCATAACAATGGTATTTAAAATTTAATAAAATGGTCACCCAATTTGGCTTCAAAGATAATATTATGGACCGATGCATTTACATTAAAAGGGCTAATGGGCATTTCATCATTTTCGTTCTTTACATTGATGATATACTTCTTACTAATAGCGATATTCATTTCATACACAAAACGAAATTTTTTCTCTCAACAAATTTTGATATGAAAGATATGGAGAATGCTCAATATATATTTGGAATTAAGTTTCATAGAGATTGAGGTGTTAGACTTTTAGGCTTATCACAGAAAACTTATATTGATAAAGTTCTCAAAAGATTTCATATGAAAAATTGTGCACCTGGTGATGCCCATATTGTTAAAGGCAATATTTTCAGTGGAAGTCAATGTCCAAGAAATAAAATCAAAAAAGTGCAAATAAATGTGTTTAAATATGCTTATATTGTTGGAATCTTAATATATGCAATGGTATGTTTACGACTAGATATCGCGTTTATTGTTAGAATACTTGAAAGATTTCAACGAAATCCTGCTATTACTCATTTTAAAGCCATGAAAATCTTACGATATTTGCAAAGAACTAAGGACTTCATGCTAGTTTATAAAAATCAAGCGAGTTTGAGGTTGTCCGATACACAGATTCTGACTATGTTGGATGCTTGGAGACTTGAAAGTTTACCTCGGGTTTCATCTTCAAGCTTGCTCATGGAGCTATACCTTGGAGGAGCTCAAAATAAAGCATAACTACAGATTCTACCATGTTTGCAGAGTTTGTCAGATGCCATGAGGCTGCTCACAATGCTATGTGATTGAAAAGCTTTATTGAAGAACTAAAGATTGTGAATTTTATTGATAGACCTATTGTAAATTATTGTAACACTAAGGCTATTATCGATTTTATCAAGAGTGTGAGGATTACCAAGAATAATCGACACATTGAAATTAAATACCTTACCAAAGGAGGAATAAATTACTAAAATTTCTCATTTGCCAACTGAAAAGATAATTGCAAATCCTCTTACCAAAGGATTAGCTCCAAAAGTTTTTAAGGCACATGTGATCCGGATGGGAGTGTTAGAGACACTCGAGTACACTATTTGAGTGAGAGTTTCTGTTTCCACAATACATTATTTTTTTTTATAACATTTTTTTATTGCTAACATTATGTTTTATTTATTTGATGCATCTATTTTGGCATCATTATTATCATTTGTGCATATGTAATGTTATTGTCTGGGAGCATAAATGCTCAAATAAGGTTGTTTGAACTATCGTGATTAGGCACTACAGTTTGTATAGCTTTTATCCTGATAGGTGACGCATTCCGTAATATATTAGGATAACATATCTTAATATATGAAACAAGATGAATGAGAAGATATACACAAGAAGTTATATTAAAGTGTATATTTCCTGGTATCAAAACCACTGTGAGCTCTCAAGTTTATTAATAATATTAGTGTCTTGACTATGAAACTGTCATAGTGTGATTTGAAGAAATAATATATTATAGGCATTTATGATTCAACATTAAAATTATTACTAAAGTTGAGAGAATGTATGTTACATCGAAGTCTTGAAAGTCAATATTTTTATAAAACTTTAAAGGATGGCCATCCGTTTTTGAACTAAGTCAATCATGAAATCTTCCTTGTTTTCTATTTTATTTTATTTTATAATAATAATAATAATAAAAGAATTATAGTTAATATGTGGTTCAAGTGAGAGATTGTTGGGTATTTGTGACCCGCACACTAACTTTAACTCTTCTGCTTATTTATTTAAAACTTGATTGACAAAATGCTTCGAGTTCGTTTGTAACGAGATTTTACTCCACGCAACTTTAGGAGTCGGTTTCGACATGATTGGTTTGTGATAAATCAAACCCTTTTTTTCTAGTGATATACCTCTCTTGAATCCTTTATGGGTTAGGATTCAGGGGCATGCTATAAAAGAGGACAACGTCCCCTCTCTATTTCTGCTCAATGTTTTTCGTGTCCATCGTATAGAGAGAGATAGAAGCGAGGTAGTTTTGTCCTCAAACCATCTAACCAATCGGCTTATTAAAATTCTTCAGCAGATTAATTTCATCACCAAGATATATTTTAACCTTGCGATTATCCATCATTATTTATGATTAAAATTGATTTTCTCTAATTAATAATGTTTATTTAAGAGGGTACCAAGTACCAACTTGATAAAAACAAAAACAAAGAGTATCATATTTTGATACACCGTGGCAAATTGATTTGGGTGGCTCAGTGGATAGGCAAATATTACAAAACTCAGTTCAAAATTTAGTACATTATAAGGCTTCTATTCCTTTGTTTTTTAAATATATTTTTAATTTTTAATATTTTATTTTTTATGGGAAATTAGGTTTCCATTCTAGCCATCTAATAAAATCACATTTTTTGTGCCTAAATATGGACAATTGGGAATACACTGTTTGGCTGTCCAGTTGAAGGATCCCATGTGTTGTTGGTTAGATGGTAGAAATTGTTTTAAAAATAAAAAATATATAGCCATTGGCGGGTACCGGATACGTATAGGCCGATACCGATATCAAATTAAATACTGATATATTGGCACCGATACATATCGATTTGTCAAAATTTGATACAGATCGCAGATTCGCATCGGCATTAGTCCATATTTGATACCTTGATATAGGCTGGCATTTTCACTATAGCAATTGTAGCCCCTCAAATGACATGATAAAGAGTGTTTATTTTATGTAAGCTTAGGGTTGAAACATTAGCCACGTGGCAATACATGACACCAAAATGATTACACGTACAAAATCAATGGCCAATTGGAGTGTAGATTGTGTGCGCTTGGATGACAATTTTTTTTATTGATGACCATTTTTTTTATTGAAATCTGATTGTGTGCCTCAGACCAACTAACAACCGTATAAATTGTGTATCACGACTAAATAATGTATCAACATACCAAATGAAATACAAACGGGGAGCAATCGGTGTATTTTATCAACTAGGGTTGTATTTTGCGTTGCTCTTTGAAGGGTTGAAAAGAGCAATCGGTGTTCTTTGTCGTTGCAAATGAATATGGGGAGAGAGAGGGATTGGAGGAAGAAAAAAGGGGAGGCTACTTTTTAAAACATGAAAAAATTTCTCGTTAAAAGAACATGACAACAAACTTGGGTATAAAAAATGTAACCACCAAATCATTTGGGCATCACGTGCCATTAATGACAAGGATCGAGTGTGACAACAAACTTGGATAATAACAATCAGATATCTCCCAAAAAAATTGGGCTCTATACAAAATATATTGACCGTTAAACACGTGGTCAACGATGCTTAAAATCAATGCACCAAGTTGGTTGGATGTAGGGTTGTCAACGGGCCGGGTTCGAGTTCGATTTTCTATAGGCCCATATTTTTAAGATATAAGAGAGCCCGGATTTTTTGGGCATTTCACTGAGAGTACCTTTAAATCCACCCACCAAATCTTCGAGCTCACACATTCTTAAACATATTGACTTGGTAGAATCAAATAATGGAAAACGTTTATTTTCCCAATCTTTACAAGATAGATCTTGAGATCATGGGTCTACCATCAAACGGTTAGTGTTTTATTTCTCGTGGCATACATCTCAAAAAAATAACCTTAACATCACGTGCACGCTCAAACTTGACTTTAAGATCACTTTTTTGGGTGTGTTCCATATAAAATAAAAAATTGACTGTATAATGGTATGATCATCTTCTCAAGATCCATCGTGTGAAAGATTGGAACGATAAATAATCTCTATCATCCGATTCAATATTTGGTGGGTGGATTTAAAGGTACTCTTTCACTTAAATTTTTGTAATTATAGTGATGTTTATTTATTTTCAAGTTTCAACTCAAGATTCTTCTTTTTTAAGTGGAGTTTTCCATTCTTAAATTATGGGTTTTTTGTAAATATCCCCTTGAGTTATGTTGATATTACAAATAACCCCTCAGTTATAGCTATTTGCTTTAAACCCCCTGAGTTAGCATTTTGGTGTTTATAAAACACCCTCTTTAACAGATGCTATTTTAAATGATTAACCAGCCGTTAAAGAATAGCCTAAATACCATATTTATCCTTTTAAAAATTAAATTACTAAATTGCCACCCTCTACACGTGGTAAGAGTAATTTTAAATCCACCCCTCCACTTAACAAAAAGAATAGTTTTAAATCCACCCACCAAGTATTTGAGTTCACCCACGCTGAAAAACATTGATTGCATTGAATCGGACGATAGAGATCGTTTATCGTCCCAACCTTTCACACGATGGATCTTGAGATCACAGTGGCACTATTAGACGATTGACTGCATTGAATTGGACGATAGAGATCATTTATCGTCCCAACCTTTCACAGATGTATCTTGAGATCATGGTGGCACCATCAGATAGTTGACTGCATTGAATTGGACGATAGAGGTCGTTTATCGTCCCAACCATTCACACAATGGATCTTGAGATCATGGTGGCACCATCAGACGGTTGATTGCATTGAATCGGACGATGGAGATTGTTTATCGTCCCAACCTTTCACACGATGGATCTTGAGATCATGGTGGCACCATCAAATGGTTGATTTTTTATTTCATGTGGTACACACCCAAAAAAATGACCTTAAAATTTATTTAAACCGTATACATGATGTTAAGGTCACTTTTCTAAGATGTGTGCCACGAAATAAAACACTGATCGTCTAATGGTATGCCTAAACGATCTCCATCGTCTTATTCAATACAATTAATGTGTTTTAGCATGGGTGAACTCAAAGATTCGGTGGATGGAGGCAGACGCGGTTAGGCAATCCAATTTTTAAAAATGGGTCTTGAATCATATAGAAAATTGGAGGGACGAGTAGTTTGAGTGGAACACGTAGATTATAGGTTTTCTTTTCAAAAATAATTGCATCGTTTGCCACAAATCCTCCATTGGTTGAGTATTCGTCCAAACGTTGGCATACTTTAATGAGAAATCACCCATCTAATGAGTCTTGAATCTGATGGGTGAATGTAGGGCCTTTTAGAAGAGTACCTTTAAATCCACCCACTAAATTTTTAAGTTCACTCACGCTGAAACACGCTGATTGAATTGGATCGAACGATGGAGATCATTTATCCTCCCAATCTTTCACATGATGGATCTTGAGATCATGATCGTATCATCAGACGGTCAGTGTTTTATTTCACGTGGCACACATCTCAGAAAAGTGACCTTAACATCATGTGCATGTTTTAAATTGATATTAAGGTCACTTTTAGGGGTGTGTACCACATGAAATAAAAAGTCGACAGTCTGATGGTACACCCATGATCTAAAGATCTATCTCATGAAATATTGGGACGATAAAAAATCTCCATTGTTTGATTCAATGCAGTCGATGTGTTTCAGCGTGGGTGAACTCAAAGATTTTGTGGGTGGATTTAAAGATACTCCTTTTAGAATAGTGGTAAATTATAATGGCATGACTTGTAAATAAAGGTGAATGAAGGGTCTCTTAGAATGGTGACAAACTTTAATGGCATGACTTGTAAATATAGATGGATGAAGGGCCTTTTAGAATGGCGGCATTTTTAAAATATTGATTTCATTAAGGGCAAACTAGACTTTCCGTCCATAAACTCACGGCTAGTTAACGGCAGGGGTTATATGAAACAGAAATACAAAAGTATGGGTTGCAGAATAAATACTCATAACTCAGAGGGTTTCTTATAATATTAGCATAACACAGGGGGGGTATATGCAAAAAACCCTTAAAATTATTGACTAGTTTGATTGCATGTGGAGCACATCTTAAAAAGTGATATGAGACTTATGTTTGATGTATGCTATTATATTCATTTTTGAGATTCATGTCACAAAAATCAAAATCTAACCGTCTCATAATATGCTCGACAATTTAAGCATGTAGATTGGGGAAAAACTGAGATTACCTGAGAGACAAAATCCTTTTCTAATTCTGCCCGTTTTCCTGATCCATGAACATACTCTTTGACTGTTCCATATTTGTGGCTCTGATTGTATTATAGAATCTTCGAGATGTATGCAATCTACAACTGATTTTTATCAGTTATATGTTTGAAAATATGCCTCTTTTAATATCACCTCCCGTGAGAAGCTTAAGTTAGGGCTTCGAAAATCTCACTCAGGCCAGACCAACTCTCATTTCTTTTCTCGAAATACTCGAAGATCCTTTAACGTTTTGTAAACGGTTTTCGGAATAAATTACTAAAGCGCTTTAACCTTTTTGATTTTTTTTTTTTTTCGACCATGTGACCTATATACCCTAAATTAGCTTTTTGTGCGACAGAAAACGCCGTATCCTACCAAATTACCTCTATGACCTTTCTAAAAGGATAGCGTAGCATTTAACTTGATTCTAGGAAGGGCAGTCAAAAAGTCGGGTGGGGTTAGGTCAAAATTTTGACTGCAAATAAGAAAATGATAAATGCCTGAGGGTATACCCAACCTGACCCGTTGACAACCTGTTTGACCCGTTGACAACCTGTTTTTAGTCTTATTCTATTACATAATACAACTTGAGATTATAGGCTTATTATTATACAATTAGATGTTGATTACATGTGTCACCCATTTTAAAAAGTGATTGTGAGAGTAACTTTTTATAATGTGTGACATATGAAATTAATTTCTAATTGTCTGATGGTAAGCTCATAATCAAAATCTATTATGTCAAAGATTGAGATGAAAATTATCACTATCGTATTATGATTCAAAGTAATTAATAATTTTCATATGTTTGGTTTCATCTAAGAGGTAGGTAAAATCCAATTTTCAAGGTGAGCATACACCACCATGATTTTAAATCTCGAAAATTAAAGACATACAAGTAGGGTTGATTTGTGAAACCTCTCATGGCTCTATGATACAATAAGATACACAAAGTGTTTAAATGATCATGCCCATTAAAATATACATTTGATGTTCCACTATTAAAGCACACTTCACTGTTATGCTATGTGGAAGTGAACATCCATTAGTGGAACATATTTAAGGCAAATAATTACACATCTAATCAACTAAGTTTTAATATTACTCCTTAAAAATAAAGACAATGAACAAATATTAGAGTGCATAAATTTGGACAAAATATGATAACCGTTCACTAGGTCATCATGCACATAGATTAGATTCAACTTACGATTATATGAAAATATGCACATTGTGAATCAAAATAGTGTCACTTGTACAAAGTGGTGATTCATACACTTTCAAATCTAAACTAGTAACAATTTATACAAATTCATCCAGAAGGTACTAATATGTTAATTTCTCTCCACCATGGTATGGCTAGGGTTCTAAATGGGCCGGGTTTTTATTTTTTCAGCCCGGCTCTAACCTGGGCTGCGATATACTCAACCCAAGCGCAGCTCATAGTGGGCTGGGGTGGATCGTGCTTTTTTTAGTGACTTTTTAAAAAATAAAATTTGATAAAAATATTTCAAATCAATTTTTAAGGAGAGAGAGTTTGAGGGAGCGAGAGTTTCAAGTAAAGATTGCGACAAAAAGAAAATGTAAGGTTTCTATTTATGAAGCTAGTACTGATTGGTATTGCATGTACTTTTACTTAAATGTTGTTGATTTTAAACCGTTTAACGATTTAATGTCAAGGCATCTAAGTAAAATGCTTTTAATATATATATATATATAATTTCGCCGAAATGCGGCGAAATTAGCTGAAACAGGGGTCAAACGAAAATTTTGAAAAATTTTCATTACTTTTCAAAATTTTCAGAAATTTCTGTATTTTCGGCGAAATTTCTATAAATTTTGTTTTCATTTTTTATTTTTTTACTTTACTTTATTAAAATAGTAATGAAAAGACACAAGAATAGTATCCTTTATGCCCACATTTTTGTTTTTTTGTATTCACTTTATTAAAGTAGTAATGAAAAGACACAAGAATAATACCCTTTGTGCCCTTCAAACGGTTGCATGGATGGATAAAGTGAAGGCAACTTATATAAGGTGGGTAGTGTCTTACTTTTTCTAACTTACTAATGTGAGACTAAATAACCCTTCATTTTGTCAATTTTTCTCTATGTTTGAACTGTCTTTCATAGTTATATGCTTGTCTTTTATAGTTTTATGCTTGAGCTATCTTCTACAATTCTATGCTTGAGCTGGGTATCAGTGGTTGGCCCCTTGGATCAATTGCTTAAATATATTTTTTATATATTTTTAATCCCTAAAACTTTCACGAAATTAATCCGAAATGTACCGAAAGGACCTCCCACTGAAAAATTACCGAAAACGAAATTTGCCACTACGGTTAAAATGAGAATTAATGGGCAACTACAAACTTCAATAAATATCAATTGAAGTCTCCATTTCTTAGTAGTAGGGGTCTCAATGAACCGCTCTTGAGTCCGGCCCGTTCCGGCCGGCTCACTATGAGCTGCAATTTTATGCCCATTTAATAAACGGATCTGGCCAGGCTAATCTAAATATATAAACGGGTCAGGTTGGGGCATTTAGATTCAAACCCACCGTCCCACTATAATATAGAGCTTTGGCCCGGCCCGACCAGAATAAAAATATGTATGTATATATTAATATACACCCGTTTCATTATATATATTAGTCAATATTAGTGAAATCAATGATCAAAATTCTAGATTTCGTTTCGGTTTCGGCGAGGACCGAATCCAAAATTTCAGCCGAAATTTTGATTTTTTCAGCCGAAATTTCAGTCGAAAATTACAAAAGGGACCCAAATGACCGAAATTTCGGTCATTTCGGCCGAAAGTTTGATCCTTAGGTGAAATTATTATATTATCTTCATTTTAATCCATTATTGTTCTAAAATGAGGGTATATTTGGTAATTACTTCAATTACATTTGCTCCAAAGGGTCGATGAGCTTATGTTCGGCCCAAATTCACCCTAAAAAAGATTTAAAATGTGGCTTGAATGGTCTTATGTCCATCCCAGACCGAACAAATGCCGATTTTGTGGTGGGCTGGATATGAGCTTGGTTATTTTTTAGTCAGCCCGAATAATAAATGGGCCGGGCATGGGCCTAGCATTTTAACCCATTTAAAATTTTGCCCATTTAAGGTCCGGGCCAAGCCCTGCCCGGTCCCATTGAGACCCTATCTCTCACCAAAGCTGACTGACATTTATAAACTGTCAAGGACTCTACAATCCCTAAAGTCAGCCTCTTGCATATGATAGGTGAGGGCAATGGCGAGGTCTGGCCAAGTCGAACCAAGTTGAATCCTGACTTTCATGATTTTCACCTTTTATATATAGATGACATCAAGATTTTTCTGTTTCCAAAAGCAGCGGATGGGGTTGAAGTGGAAAACCGATTCAACCCGGTTGGACCTGATATTGCCCTCATATATGATTGGATTTCTTTTAAAATGAAACAAGATAAAACGATAAAGTCTCTGAAAGGGTCATGTTTAGGTTTAAACCGTTGAACAATAATGGAGTTTCAAACCCTTAGATTCAAGAGACTCTTGACATTTACTTATTGTTTTGACATAAAAATGCTTTCCACGTCAAACCCTATACAAGTTTTTAAAGCTGGTAAATGAGGTTGGGTATCGCTAGTTATAGCCAAAGATTCTATTTTTGCACTCAGAGGGATTTCACCATTAAAATTGTCGATTGCCTTTAATCAAACAATGATCATTTTTCTTCCTAATCTTGTACACAATAGATATGAGATCATTTCCCATCTATCATACGGTCTCCTGTTGATTTCACGTGACAAAGATCCCCAAAAGTGAGTGTAATCATAGGTGTACTATGAGAAGGGTTCTTAAGTCAGTTTTGGTGGCACATTCCATATGGCATCAACATCTTGATGGGCCACAATCTCAAGATCTGTTGTATGAAAGATTTGAAAAAAAAGTAATTTCCGTCCATCATCCGATTCAAGGCAGCCAGCAGTCAACAATTTTAATTGTGGAAACCTAAGGCTTTGGACATAGAATCTATGATTGTAAACAGTAGAACCCAAAGTACCTTTTATCAAGAAGCCTTCTTACACACTGAAAGCTAACTAATTTTCTAACGCAAAAAGTAGGAAGTAAGAGGCTTTAACTAAAAGGAGTTTGAGGAAATTATTCGGATTCTCAAACTATACGAGAAGGCCTCTGGTCAGAAAATCAATCTTGATACGGCGATTATTTGTAGCGCAAATGTTCAAACTGAAAAAGGGCTCGGTTGCTTTAAATTCTTGGTATCCGTCATGTGTTGATTTCGGAAAAATATCTGAGGCTCCCGATGACTATTGGCAGATCAAAGAGAAGCTCGTTTGGTATCATTAAGGATAGGGTGTGACGTAAGCTCCAGGGTTGGAAAGAAAAACTCTTATCTAAGGTGAGAAAAGAAACCCTTATCAAGGCTGTGGCACAGGCTACACCGACGTACACAATAAGTTGCTTTTGTCTTTCGGGTAATCTAATCCATGAGATTTCTATCCTCATTGCTCGGTTCTAGTGGGAAAATAACCATCAAACTAATGGTGTTCATTGGATAAGCTCGGAAAATTTGTGTTATCCTAAAGATTGGGGTGAGCTGGGTTTCAAGGAGTTGCATGATTTCAATAGTGCAATGCTTGCCAAATAGTGTTGGCGAATGATCTCTTCTCCAAACTCACTAGTGGCTCGGATGCTCAAGGCAAAATACTTTCATAATTCAGATAGCTTCAAGGCAAAATTTGGTGCAAATCCCTCGTATATATGGAGGAGTATTTTCTCTACTATCCCAATTATCGAGAAAGGTTCAATTTGGCATATTGGGAATGACACATCTGTAAAGATTTGGGAAGATAGATGGATACCCAGAGAATCAACTTTCAAACATATCACAACAAAATCTACTCAATCGTTTGAGTATGTTTCAGACATCTTAACATATGGCCCATTGCGCTGGAATGAGGAGGTAATCCAGCATTCTTTTCTCCCAGATGATGTGAATATTATCCTAAAAATTCTCCTTTCCCCTTCTCCAGTGGCTGATAAATTGGCTTGGACTTATGGTAGTAAAGGTCGATTCACAGTTAAATCGACATATCATGTGGCACTTCACCACCACAAGGGCACAACTATGAAAGCGACAAGGAGCAATCACGAGGTTGATCTGATTTGGAGGAAGATTTGAAACTGTGGTGCACCTAATAAAGTAAAAAATTTTGTGTGGCGCGCCTATATGAGTATCTTGCCTGTTAAATATAATCTAAAGCAAAAGAGTTGTCAGATAGATCCAATGTGTGATCTTTGTGGCAAATTCTCGGAGACTATTAATTACGCAATATGGAATTGTGAATGGGATGCTAAACAATGGTTTAGTTCGTCATTGGGCATTCGGGTGCATCAGTGTCGCTTCTCCTCTTTCTATGAGTTTCTTAAATGAGCAACAATGGAGACAATTGGATTGGATTTAAATATGGTATTTACTATGCTTGGGCTATATGAAATTTCATAAATAAAATCTGTCATGGAGAAAGGGTAGTGTCTATTCCAAATCATATTAGAAATGTGGAAAATTGGTTGGGCGACTATTTGGCGGCAAATAATAGTGCTCATGTTTCATTTTCATCTGGTGAGGTCGCTGCTCCTCTTCGTAAATGGGAGCTCCCGTCGGCTGACGTTATTAAAGTAAATGTGGATAGAGCGTGAAAGAAAAGCTCTAGAAGGGACAGTCTTAATGTGATTATCAGAAATCATGAAAGTAAAATTTTGGTTTCAATGTGCAAAGGAATCCATAGGACTTCCGACAGAGCATGCTGAAACACTAGCTTTTATGCAAGGTATCAATTTAGCTATAGATATCAGTAGTCGGCGAATTATCATTAAAGGGGATGTAAAAGCAGTTGTTGACACCATAAATGACGATTCTGATAATGCATCTATGATTGGCAATTTAATTCTCGAAGTTAAAAAAGAACTGAAAAAGTTTAAATTTTCTTTTTGTTGTCACATATCCATATCTTGTAATATGGTGGCTGATGCCCTCTCTAAACAAGGCCTATGTGATGATGAATATCACGTATCGATAGAGTCATATTCTACATCTATTTCTTTAGTTTTAATTGTTAATTATTTTTAAATAAAATAATTTCTATTTCTTTTCTAAAAAAAATAAAATTAATAAAATTAAATAGTTGGTATCATGTATTGAGCATGTCCAATCGTACTCTAGTCAAACTCCTGTTGTCAACAAGATCAAACGATTCAAGGCTTAGGACTGCACATCACAGCAATCAGTGAAAGTAATGTTTTCACATTTCACTAATTTTTCTGTCAACAATATCCGTGCATCTCCGGGAGTTGACATTGATAGGAAGATAAACCCGAGCACCCCGGGAGTGTGGTCGGGCGGAATACCTAATATAAACTTTTAACTATGATATGGGCCGTGCGCCGAACTTCTCCTAATAATTTTGAAAACTCGTCCGAAAAGCGCGTTTGAGGGTAGTCATGTAATTTCAGCAAAGTACGTTTCGGTCAATTGGCGATTTGATGATGGCATTTTTGGTACTATATTTTCGGAGAACAATTTTTTTCTCCCACGGAGCTTTCGATGCGTTGCAGAAGCTAGGGTTTCTAAGTTCTAAACTTCTAACAGAGATTTATGAATTTCTTCTTGAATTGTATACCCTAAAAGAGCTGCAATTCGATTAAGGTGTTCCAATCCTCGTTCGTAACATGATTCCGTCGAATGCGACGATTTGAAATAGCCACTGATTAATTGTAAGTTTGCTCGACAACGCTGATTCTAGGTTTATTTTTGAATAATAAATTTTTCATTCTATTGCTTCAGCTATTTTTAATTGCAATTATTTAGGGTTTTTAGTAGACAGGGTTTAAATGCCTGAAAAATCCACTCTTTTAGTGCTTCAGTATTGAATTTCGACTTTTACTCCTACCATTTAACTGGGATATTTCCTGAAATGTGGGGGGTTTTAGGGTTTTGTTGATCACATGTTATGAGGCTTTTTTTAGTTGGTGGGATTTAGGGCTTTTCATACGTTAGTTCATGCCACAAAAAAACCAGAACAAGGTTTTGAGGGGTGGTTTCAGGCTAATTTTGCATTAAATGAAGAGATCTGAGGTTTTGTGATTCGATGAATCTCGAAAGTGGTAGTTTCGCGAGGTGTGGAAGACACCCATCACAATTCTTCACTGGTTTCTGTTCCTCTTGTTTGGCTGAAAGATTATCGAGTGTTGACTCAGTTGAACGGAGTCCGAAGCTGGAAAGGAGATCTTGTGAGGTTCGGGTTAGAAAAACTTTATTGTCTCTGTTTCATTTGGATGATGATGAATTTGGTGGTGGAAATGTGATTGGCATGGGAGATCGGATTAATGGGTCCATTAATGATGTTAGATTCAATGCAAAAGTTAATGGTTCTGAAAATGTTCTTGTTGGAATAGAATTACATTCGTCAGATTTGGTTTCTCGGAACAAAAATGCGTCAAAAAATGTTCCGGTTGGAGAAGGATTCAATTCAGGAACTAGAATTTCCGGTAAAAATAAAGACTTTGAAAATCATTGCGTTAGAAGTAAGGTTTCCAGTTCAGTTAGTGTCGTAGACGATGTTAATATCAATGCCGGTTTAGTGAAGAATATGAGGTTCGCCGACAATGAGACTATGAAGGAGAAAGGTATCTCGTTTTGGTTGGGTTCAGTGTTTTCCAGAAAAGTATTGAGATGGAAGACGAAAAGTTACTGCAAGAAAAATCCAAGTCAGGCAAAGAGAGAGAATTCTGGATATGAGGAGAAACAACTTGAAACCAAGTTTGATTTCCGGCATTCGTATGAACGGAGGGTGTCTTGTGATTCAGATAAGGCGTTTTGGGAGGATCCGAGACATTCTTGGGACGGATTCTTGATAGGTAAGTCAATGGAGATTGATGGGCAAAATCCGTCAATATATCATAGGAGAAAAAGAAGTATGCCTGAGGAAGCTATGTTGGAAGATTCTAAGCCATCCACAGAAACAAAAGATGCGGGTGAAACCAGTACCACAAGTTTGGTCGAAGTGAACACTCTCTCCATGGACAAAACTCTTGGCCAACCATTGGGAGGTGTGCGCTATGAAGAAACTCGCCAAGAACATGAGATTACAAATTTTAGGCAGAAATCTCATGGGTGGAGTAAGGTGTGGAACCGGAGTATTACCAGCCCATTTAGAGACTTCATTCAGAAACGTGAAAATGTTCTAGAGCGATCCCTGTCGGAGTCTTGGCGAGAACATCATACAGAAAAAAACATGGAAACCAAGGATACGGATGGTAGGGTGCATTTTCATGGAATTTCCAACGGTTACGAAAAGAAACACCATATTTCTACCAAAAGCAAAATCCCAAGCAATGGCGATTTACATAGCCTTAGGTTTGATCAGCAAAAGAAGAAGGAATCTATGCTTGGACGGAGCCGGAGTGTTCATTACTCGTCCCCTCGAAACCTGGACAATGGACTTCTGCGATTTTATTTGACTCCATTGCGGAGTAGTAGAAGGGGTGCCACAAGCAAGAGTAGGATGAGAAATTCTCGTTCTTTTCATAGAGGTATTTTGGGCTTTCAGTGACTATACCAGTTTTGGGGAGGGCCTTTGCAGAGTTCTTTGAAATTTCATATGGGAAGATGTACAACTATGTTCAGTTGGAAGACCCTTATGTTGTCCACACTTAACGTGAATTTAAAATCTGGGTGTACACTACGTGGATTGAAGAGTTGGTTGTTAGTACCGAGAAAATAGGACGGAATTTCTGATTGCTGTCTGGAACTCTGAAGATAGAGAAAGACGCATTTAAGGTACGACTTCCTCTGATATGGTTTCCATGTTCTGCTGTTCACTTATGTTATCGAAATTTTTTTATAGTTGCAGGAAACCTTCTGAAAATTTGTACTCTTCTGTTGATCCAATAATAATGAGAATACTATTGTCAATTAATTTGTTGTATCTTGGATGTTGGTTTTTATTACTAATAATCATAGTTTTTATATGTCGTACACATTTTGTGTTCATTCTTCTATGGGAATTTTTGAATACGAAACTGTGAGTGTGGAACTTATAATTTCATGAACGACATTTATTTTCGATTGGTTCTGTAAGCTAAATCATAGAAACTATAATTTTCCAACACCATTGTTTTGTATATCTGCTGATATAAATGCAGTTAGCATGCCTTGATTTTTTGATGGAATTTGAGAAAAAATTCGACGCATTAATTTGAAAAGCCTAGCCCTAGAAAGCCTTGGTGTTGTGTACAAGTCTACATATTACTATAGTAGAGATGCGCGAATCCTGGTTTGCCCTTTTGCACTGCAACTCTGTACACCTTGGAGAGAAGAATATGCTTGATGAGCATAGGGTTATAATTTTTGGTACCAATACTGGTACAGTTCATGGCCAGTATTGGTACAGCACCACTTGTACCAGGCGGTACAAATGGAATAAACTAGGGTTACCTGGATCGCTGAACAAACTTTTGAACCGTAAATCTGTTTGTGGTTCTGCTCGGTCTAGTTCGTTCAGGACAGTTCACCCAATACGTTCTAAATAATGCTACTAATAGTAGTTTGAACTTTAAAATTCTGTTGAAAGAATTTGAACCCAGGACCTTTTGTTCTCAAGACTATAGGCTTAAACCAACATGCTAGAACATTGTTGGTTTCAGAAAAGTAATTTTCTATTATGTAATTAACCCTGTTTGGAAAAGTTGCTTCTGAAAAGTACTTTTTAAGGTAAAATATTGGCCACCTCTAGCTGAAAATAGTGTATTTGGAGAAGCAGCATGGGGCTGCCTCTCCATTTCCAGCTAGAGGTGTCCAAGTCATTGGGTGGAAAGGGCTTCTCACCCAATATATTACCCTTGCAACTTTGCCAAACAGGGTAGTCATTTAAAACTCATCCTACCCCCAGGTTCACTCAGCATCGATGAGCCATGAACTGCGAACCTGAATTTGAACCAGGCGAAACAGTGAACTGGGTAACATTGGTGTAACACCCTAAAAGGGGTTAAATACTGGATTGCTGGGTTCAGGGGGTTTGTCCGGGGAATGGGGTCCGATAACAGAATGTACAAAGTGGTACAATCTGGTACCAACTGAGATTTTTTTTTTTTTTTTTATCAATAGTGCCAACTGAGATTTTAGAGCTTCCCAGGCGCCATTGTCATGGAAAGATCTAAAGACTTTCCCTGATCTAAGCCTTGTGGATGATTATTTATTTATTCGATTGGTTTTGTGGATGATAAATTCCCTCTTTGAAAAAAAAATAAAAAATTTATTTGTATGTACAGTTAATTTATTGGATAGAACTACATGATGAATTTGCCTGACTTTTTAAAACTAGTGGTCAACTGTTTACGTGTGACTTTGTGTTTACATACTTTGTCTCCATTTCGTTTATACAGATGTTGCTTAAATGCAAAGCAGAGTTGATGACCCTTGAGCCTCTATTTCAGTCATAGTTGATTTACCATCTCTACATGCTGTAAAGGCAGATTCATTAAAAGATTGCTTATATTTCAGTCAACATGCTATAAGGGCAGAGATTGCTTATATTTTTTCTAATGTAAATGGGCTGTTGTTATGAGGGTTGAGGATTGATAAGTTGCTGAGGGGTTTGAAATGATGTCCTTTACGTCTCAAGTTTATAATCTATTGGTTAGAACTTTGTAATATATACAATGTTACGATTTGTAACATTGTATATGGATGCGAGAAGTGCTCTACCACACAAAGATGTTACAATTCAGCAGTTGATGCATTAAGCTGGGTATGCTAGAGTTCATTGATTCCTCGTGATTCTGTGATATGCAGTGTATTACAGCATAGTTCTAAAACTCGGCGAGTTATTTGACTCTAGATTTCTGAGTTGTCAGCTTCACTCCCTTACTTTTAGGCTGGGTTCGGTTCCCTCTATGTTCAAGTGAAACTTGCCTTCGACCTGCCTGCCATCAAGATCTCATTCAATGCCTTCAGTTCCGTCTCCAGGTCTCCCTGAACTGTTTGCGTCGCCCTCTTCGGTTCAGGTTTCCGGATGATACAATCATGGTTGTAACTACCCTATATTTGTCTGAGTCGTCAGATTAAATAGTTTGTGTGATACGGTTTAAAAAACCCTATCGTTTTAAAAGTATTAAACTGCGCGATTCTACAAAAATCTCTCTTGTATGAATGTTTTTACTAATTATTTTCTTTAGAAAACATTTTTATATTTATATAAAATATATATTTGAATATGTACTAATATGTCGAGTTGGACATTCGAGTCTTCGAGTTAACTCGAACTGGCTGACTTTCGAATTGAGTCTAAGTGACCAGGTTTTCAATCTATGACTTGGAGGAAATTATAAGTTGATGAAACTGGATCTTCTGTAATCAGATGTAATTATAAGCGGATGAACTGAACATTCTTCTCCAAAGTGGGACTCCCTGGAGGGTTGAATATATGTCTAAAGATAAAATTCAGTTTGGCACTGTGGTTAATTTGGTTTGGAAAGCCTCGGATGAGCCATAATTCAACAGCCACTGCCTTTTCAATTGCCACCCAACTGTATTTTCATATATGGCCAAATGGCTATTCAATTCAGTTACCAACTGGACTATACTATACTTTGGCTTGTCGAATTTTATTATGAGATTGACTCGCCTCACTGTCTCATTGAGGTACGCCTCACCGTCCCCCTTTTAGGCCACATAGGGGCATCATACTCACATTAAAGTGCTACGATCTGATGGTATGAATTTGTCTTTCAAGGTGTGTAAATTAATTCTTCATCTTATGGTTGCTTTGTTTCCGTGCACTGCCACTCATGGGTCTCTCAGGGTTAACCATCTTTCGGGGCTCTCGGAGTGACCGGTGGAGTACTTGGAGCATGGTTCAAAACTTCGGCTGAAATGTCAAAATTTCAGCCGAAATGTTTCGGTTTCGGTCTCTACCGAAACAGAAACGATAACTGAAGTTTTCTGTTTTTTTGTACTATGTACAAATTTCGGCTGAAATTTCGGTTTCGGTCTCCACGGAAATGAAAACCGAAATTTTGATCGTCGACTTGGAGTGCTTTATCGAGTTCTGAGTAGGATTATTTACCTTATGAGCCAATATAAAGGCAAACAGCCTATGCACCACATGTAATGTGGTGCTCGGGTCACCATTTCTGCACATTTGGCATTAATTTTCTTCAATACAAACCCATGAGGTACACGAGGTCACTTCTAGATTGATTGCAATTCCGAGATTGCATCCTTGAACTGTCTTTACCATCTGATTAAAGGTCTAAACCTCAGAATGAGGGGACAAACCATATACTAATTAACAATTGCTCAGAGGAATGTGTTATCTAAGACATGTTTTTTTTCATAAACTTTGCTAATATTTGTAAAAGTCATTTTCTGAAATTTTTATTAAAAGAATCTATTTATAATATTTTCATTACTTTTTGCTTGAGTTCTCTCGATTTATTTTCTTCCAAATTTTCCCTATTTTAGTTTTTTTTTTGCCTTGCCCAAATTTTCCCAGATTCTGATTTGGTAACTATGATGGTGACTAGGTTCAATCTCAATTGTTAAGTCTCCCTATTTCTCGACTAATATGAGAGCCTCTCTCTCTCTCTCTCTCTCTCTCTGGACCCTAATTGGGTGATTATTTTCTCAGATGCTTCTAATTTCCACTGTTAAATATGGCCGCTCTGGATGTCATCCGAGGTCTCTATTTCAGTTGTGGGCGTTACGAGCATTGAAATTTTATCAAGCTTATGAAGCATCTTTCGGCCACTAAACCTCGTTGAAAGCTAAATGCAAATATTTTGCCTGAAAGTCACTTGTAGCCCTGAAGTCCATGCAAGTAATCTTTTAATAAGATTTAATGGGGGTAAAGGCCTTTGATAACCTTATCAAGTGACGAATAGTAAATCAAACCAGCCATGCATTATGCAAATTCAAAAATCTACCTAATGGATAATAAGGTGGCCACACAAAACTCCGTAAAGAGGGAAAAAAAAAAAGGAACTATTTCTTAGACCCATTTGGCCATAAGGGACATCCCGCCTGCTCCCAAGAGAACCGCATCCTTGTAACTATATGTACTCATGAAGTCAGAAGCCAAGAGATCTACCAAGGCCATATAGTTCAAAAGCCCAGCCGATGAAGCATTCAAAAGTCCCATTACAATAAGAGCCGACGGGCTATCTTCTCTATAAATGTTCGATAAACCGATTCCGAGGGCAATCCCAACTGGGGTTGTGGCGGAGAAGAAGAACACCATTATAGCTTTCATCTTCATCGCATACTCCGCCTTAATTTATTCATATAAATAAACATCATTCGGAAGGCGAAGTCACCAGAATTTGTAGTACACAAAATGCGTAGTGGTTACTTGGAGAATGCAGCCACCAAGGCCCATTCCTTCAAGGAGCTGATGAAGCAAAGGCCAGCCACCAGAGGCGTGATCGTGCAAGGGTTATCGGAAGTCCCTAATGAGAGCCCAATCACTACTGAGTGGACTACAATGCCTAATTCCAATACCTGCAAAGAGTAAAATGCTTCCCATAATAGATGGCTTTACAAAGCTTCTAAATCACTAAAAGAGTAGAGTTATTAAGATGCTCTTTTCAAGAGCAGAAGAGCTCGTGCACTTTTAGGATGGGGTGCACCATTTTTGCATTAAAAAAGGAGTAAAAATCATGGTTCAAAAAATCCGATTTCTGATTAGTATCGTCCAAACCTTCAGGACGATATTTTTGCATTAAAAAAGGAGTAAAAATCATGGTTCAAAAAATCGGATTTCTGATTAGTATCGTCCAAACATCCAGGACGATACGCGATGCGTATCGTCTGATACATTCAATGTATCGGACTAATGCATTTGAAAAAAAAAAAAAATCTTATATTTAATGGTTTTCAAAAAAATCTTTGAAATTATGGGACGATACGGGCAATAATTTACCCGATTTAGAGATCCTAAAAAAAATATATTATTAGATGATAATTTTAAATTATCCTCCGATATGGACGATATAGGCGATAATTTACCCGTATCAGACGATAGTTTGACTATTTTAGGGGGTTTGCGATAAAAACCCTTTATATCGTATTGGATATCCTCCAAAAAGATTCATATCGGACGATACCGAATCGTATAATCCGATATTTTGATCCATGGTAAAAATAAAACAGGAAACATATGTGTTGGAAAGTGATAAGTTCTTTGCCGTTGAATCCCACGATCTCTCCAGATTTCAACGCCCTTAAATCCATGTGCATCAGATTTTTATAAAATCTAATGGGTTAAAAGTTGCTTCATATATAATGATGTCTGGGACCCTCTTGTCAATCCTTCTGCACTACAACCAGTTCCCTTCTTTCTGTCATTTTTTTTTTTTCGATCAAAAGAAGTATATAATTAAGGATCTCCGAATGATATCAAGCAAAATATACATTCGAAGTTTCGAACCCAAATGAATTAAATAAATAAATAACTAATATTATAATTTAGAATTTAATAAATATATAACAACCGAACCTAAGCAACAACTCGGTGGCGCAGCAGAGTGGAACCCTCGTTCTCGACTTTTGTATTAGTACAATGCAGGCCGTTTTCAGAATCGCCATTCTGATGCGGTGAGCCTTTGGCGATCTGATTTGCATTACTCTGATTTTTATAAAAAATCATAGAAAAAGAATTAACCATTAGTGTAATCAGTGCAGAAAGCATGGCTACAAATAGGGCTGCAACTGAGCCGGGCGAGCCCGAGCTCGGGTCAGCTCTAGCTCGGCTCTACCTTGTACAAGCCGAGCCAAGGTCAGCTCTAGGCTCTTCGAGCTAAAAAATTTCAAGCTCTCGCTCGGCTCTCCGAGCTCGAGCCGAGCTCCGGCCGAGCTTCGAGCCAAGCATGTTCTATTATAAAAAATGAACTCAAAATAAAAATCGCGTACATTTTCAATAGATATCCTTTTGAATGACATTGATAATTTGATTTGTATCTCCTTGTTGGTTAATTTGATTGTCCAACGATGGGTTTGAAATTTCTCTCAAACTCATGTAGCATGATGAACATTGATGAAATTAGATTAATTGAGTGAAGTGCATAGCTTTTTAAAAAATTTACGAAAAATAATATATTTTTATATAAATTTGAACTCTCGAAATATACTTGATAACTATTGTATTCTCTTAATAAAATATATAACTCAAGATGAAAATAAAATGATAAAAATGGCTTCACTAATTTGATCTGATTCACTGATCATCTCAGTTTACTCTCAAACGGAAGTAATATTGAGAACCGTGGGTAGGAGTAAGAGTGGATACTATATAATATATAAAGTAAAAATTAGGGCAAAGGGGGATCAAAAGTTTCTATTTTATCCTTCAAAGTAATCATTGAATAAACTTAAACGGTTACTTTGAGAGGTCTATTTAGCGATAGAGCGGAGTCAGGTCGAGCCGGCCTTAGCTCGAGCTCGGCTATGTTCATTCGAGCTACAAATTGCCCGGCTCAAAAGAGCCGAGCTCTAAAGATAAAAAAGCTCTTATTTTTCAGGCCGAGCCGAATTGTCGAGCTGGCTCGACTTTGTTGCAACCCTAGCTACAAACCTAGTGAATGGAAATTTCCTCCATGGGTTTCGGGTAAGCAAGGCGAGTTCAAGTCATTGAAGGAGTAGGGCATCGCGTGCATGTACCCGAAGCAAATGCCTTGAAGATCGTGAATAGAGCTCGATCGGGTCCAAGAGAAGGAATCGAAGGAGTGACAAGTGGAAGGCACACATCTATCTTACTAGTAACCAAGATGGAAAACAAGGCGGTGGAGGAGAGAAGGAGAAGATGAATAAGAAGAAGGGTTTGAAATTTTGCAGTAGCTATGAGTAACTTGTTTCAGAGTTAAATGAGTTTAGTAGTGGCGTCTATCTACTTTTTATAGGTTTTAGATGATTTTTTGTTAAATTTTGTTTAGATTTTGAGGTTTTGGCATTCTAAAAATGTCTAAAATTCCCTTTTCCTCTAATTTTATCTCTTGCCTCCGATTTATTAACTTGAGAGTAAAATATAATTTTAATAAGGATAATTTCGAAAATTGGGGTCATAGAAGATGAATAGTAGGGCGTGCGCATCGCGTTGGCAGGCTTGTGTCCGACACGAGGTAGCTGTTACGAAACGTGGACTTGCGAATTTTATAAAGACCCCACTCCCTCCTAACCCCATCTGAAGGCATAATAACTGAGTAATCTAAGCTATGAAAGTACATTAAACCGCATTGACCCCGAAATCACACATTTTTTAGAGATTTGGACTGTTCAATGTTTTTATTTAGGCAACCGAACATTTTTTTCTGGGCAACTGATGGTTCTACTTTTAAAACAGTTGACTGCCTTTAATTGGACGGTGGTGATCATTTTTTCCTCCTGATCTTCCACACAATGGATGTTCAGATCATATTTCGCCCATTAGACGGTCAAATATTAAAGGTGACCCGAGAACTCTTCTCAAGGTACACCCATGATAGTGTGTGCCACATGAAATTTGCGTCTGACCATCTGATATGGAGTTGTGATCTTAGATCTATTATATGAAAGATTGGGATGTAAAGTAATCTCTATTATCAAATTCAAGCCAGTCAAGGGGTTTTCAACGGTGAAACTATGAGTTGTGTTGAAACCTTGAAAGGGCGATTCGAACTCAAATCTCCTATTTCGTGAGGCGGGTGCCTGACCATCACTCCAAACCCTGAAGGTTTAAATGAGATATGTTTAGGGTGGACAACATTAAAGTTTAGGAATCGAGTGATTTGCGTCCCCACATAAGTGGGGATCTTTTGGTGAAATACATAAGTTCCAATGATATATTATATCTTAGGTAAATTTGATTGATATGGGTGCCAAGGGGAGAAAATGGAAGTGTAATTTATTTATTTTTTTTTTTTATAGGGCCATTCATTCGTTGTGACAGTTGTAGGAGCGTGAGGGATCACCAATTATAGTGGTGAGGGTTAACTACCATAATTCAACCCACACTTTCTAAAGACGAGTGAGAAAGCGTGGAGAACAATAATCAAACCCACAATCTACTCCTTCACAATGGAGGGTGTATACCAACTAGGCTAATGCCTCTTTGATAATGAAAGTACAATTTTATAGCGTAGCTAAAAGTGCATTTTAATGATATAAGGTTGCATTTGGGAACGTGGATTTGAATTTGGGAATGGCTCCACAGTTTTGTGTTTGGATTTGGATTTGGTAAGTCCATAAGAATTTAGAAATCCATTTCTGTAATGTAAAAAAGTGGATTTGTAAATAACACCTCCTAGGCGTTATTTGAAAATCTAAATCTTATACTAGCATATATTTGGCTATGTTTAGTGAATAAAAAGCTGTTACTCAGTGCTATTATATGTACGGTTCGACTTGATATTTGACTCGCCTGAGCCGAGTATTTTTAAGCTTGATCGATTTTGTTGGGTGGTAAATGAACCGGAACCAGACCAGAGACCCAAATTGACCCAACCCAAGCTTAAGCAGTCACTACAACGGCTAAAAAACTAGATGTTGCAGTCCACTTTTGTATAGTGCACCTGGGTGCAACCAAGAAATTTCTAGTTGCACCCATTTCGATTTTTTTCCTTGAGCCCAAACCAAATTGAACACCGAAAAATTTGGCTCGGGAAGGGTTTATATGTTGGAGGAATTTAGTGTACCAAAACTGAATTTTTCGGTGTTCGGTTGAATTTGCTTCGGTTTGGGTTTATTAAAAAAAAATTACTGGTTGCACCTATTTTCAACTTTTTTCCCCCTAAACCCAAACCGAATCAAATCAAATTGAACACCGAAAAATTCAGTTTTAGTTCGAAAACAGTTTATGTGTTGGAGGAATTCGGTGTATTGAAACTGATATATTTCGGTTCGGTTTCGATGTGGTGTACCAAATCGAAAACTAAAAAAATCATATTCAGTTAGGTTCGGTACACCGAACTTGCATCCCTACTTATATAGAATATATGAAGGAAATCAGTGAAATATAAATTCGTTTTATAAAATAAATAGTCAAATGAATGATCTATAAATCATTGGACCAAATCTTAAGACAATACTTAAACATCCAAACAAGAGATTTGCAAATCCAAATATTTCAAATTCTAAATTTGAAATACTTGAATTTAAAATACTTCAATATAAAATCCCTAAATTCAAATTCATGTACCCAAACGCAGCCTAAGATCATTTAAATATCTCCTTGGTATTTCAATATCTCAAATAAGGAGGGCCAGAACCATGAATCCTTCTATAATTTGTGTTTCTAACAATAACAGAAAATAATAGGGCTGTTACTAACTCCACCAAATACTTAAATATCTCCTCCGTACAACTGCATATCATCATACGGTCTATATTTTTTTTCACATGTCACTATTTGGGATGCCCGTGGAACACAAAACTAATCTTTCGGTGGTGATATTCTCATGATCTCAAGATCATTCGTGTGAAAGATTGGAACAAAAACCAATCTCCACCGTCGGATATGAAACAATCAATAATTTCAGCTATACTACTTAATGGGGGATATTCAAGTATTTGGTGGGGTTTAGTAGTTTTTCCCAAGGGTCAAAATTTTGGGTTTCATTTTAGTTTCAGAGGGGAGGGGACCGAAACCGAAAATTTGAACTGATATTTCAGTCGAATATTTGAATTTCGTCTGAAATTTCGGCCGATAATTTCAATCCCATACGAATAATGACTGAAATTTCGGTCCCATATTATCATTTCAGTGGGGATCGAAACTGATAATTTTAGCCGAAATTTCGGTCATTTTGGCTGAAATTTTGATCTTTGGCTCCCCATTATTTTTTCTGTTCGTTTTAAAAAGCACAAATTATAAAAGAGTTCATAGTTCTAGCTTTTATGGGAGACACTGAAATACCAAAGATGTTTAAATGATTTATAACATTAAAATGAACTTTTGATCTACACTATTAAATTACACTTCCATTTGTAACACTTGGCACGCATCTATAATCAATCAAAATAGTATAAGTCGTAGTCCATCGATCATTGGAACATGTATCTCACCTAAAGAACCCCACTTATGTGCGGATGCAAATCATTTGATTGTTAATTGTAAAATTTTAATAATGGTCGTTGAAAAAATAGGAACAGTTAATCAAGACGTCCGCATACCTGCCTCAAGAAGTGGAAGAGTTAAGTTGGAAGCCCCCTTATCAATCTCGTAGAAGATTGGGATGAAAAATGATCTCCATTGTCTGATTTCAAGTGATCAATAATTTTAGGATATTTAGACTATGTATTGCATAGCTCTCTGCTGGCTCCTATTATAGTAGAGTTCACCTGCTTTAGCAGGTTCCCATCTTTTTTGCTAACATCATGCTACATATTTTAGTAGGTACTCCTTTTCTTTGATAACTCCTTGCACAACAAGATTTACACGTTCAACAGTTCTATCCTCCTCTCTATTCATTCCTAGTTAGAGCAGAATTTATTTGCTTTGATAGAAAGTTAGTAGAGAGCCAGAAGTTACAGTTAGAGCAGGTAAATCCTCTTTTGTAGGGAGTTAGAAATGAGAATCAACTAAAGCAAGTGAACTCTACTATGACAGTGGCTAGCAAGGAGCTATGCCATTCGCAGCCTTAGTGTTTGGTGAGGGTTAGCAACTTCCCACAAATAATATTGGAAGTATTAAAACTTAGGGAGCTAAAACTTGCACACGAGATTTGTATGGTGACATAAGATTAAAATGAAAGATTGTTTTTTTTGGATCTATGATTTGAAGACCATGATATATGGATCTTTGAGGCAAAAAATTAGCACTAAAAGTGATCTTTATCATCAGAGTCAATATAGTTAAAGGCCATCATAGGATTCAATGGTTGACTCGGACGAATCAAATTATAGAGATTTTGTTTCATGCCAATTTTTTGCTTCAAAGATCTTTACATTACGCTATTCAAATCAGACGACTTATATGGTGATTCACGTGGCACAAACCCTAAAAAGAACAACTGTCTGTTTAACAATCTGCAACAGAACAAATATTATTTGCTTCCAAGCCTGAGCTCGGCCCGCCTTGTATTTGAGCTGGCCTAACTGTTAGGGTGAAAAATGATTGAGCCGAACAAAACCAGCTTGAACCTAGCCCCAGCCCTACCCGACCAAGTTTGGGTCGGAATTTGGCTTAAATAAAAAGCCCTAGTCCAATTGCACTCGGATCGAGCCCAGCCAAATTTTATACCCGGGCCAAGTTTAAGCCTAATTTTTGGGGTGGAAAATACACGAACCTATTGAAAGCCCAGCCCAAACACGGCCTAGACAGACCTGTTCATGGCACACTTATCATACGGCCAGTTTTTTATTCAATGTGTAACATATCTCCAAAAAATGGACCTTGAAGCATCATAGACAACACACTCAAACGTGAATTTAGGGCATTTTTGGGGATGTGTGACACATGAAATCAAGATCTGATTGTCTGATAGGTGCACCATAATTTCAAGATCTATTAGGTAGAAGATTTGGGTGAAAAATGATCTCCATCGTTTGATTAGAAGTAATAAATGATTTTGAAGCGATTTGAGACGTAGGCGCTTTCAGAGAATGCGCTCGCAAAAACAGAGGTACCCAATGTCAATCATTATGTGCATAGCGACAAAGTCGAGGTTGACTCCAAGGATCAAAATTTCGGGTTTCATTTCGGTTTCGGAGGAGACCGAAACCGAAAATTTAAACTGAAATTTTGGCCGAAAATTTAAATTTCGGCCGATAATTTCAATCCCATACAAACAATGACCGAAATTTCGGTCCCATATTATTGTTTCGGTGGGGACCGAAACCGATAATTTGGGTTGAAATTTCTGTCATTTCAGCCGAAATTTTGATCCTTGGCTTGGACTGGAGCCCAATCCATTTACAAGCCTAGCTATACTGCACACCAGCTACTCTTCTTTGTGGATATGCTGAAGGCATAAATAGCGCAACCACATCACAGTGGACATTATTATAGAGAGGGATCAGGTCTCTCACTATGCAGCCTACGTTTCACTGGCGACTGCGTTAGCTGCGTTACAAATTTTTGAGGCCTACACCATTATCCATAGTTCTAACGGTCGTGCACTTAGGTACACAACCTAAATGCCACCGCCAGCCTAGTCAAGTAACTGCTTTCCAAGATTTAGAAGCTCTAGAGTCTAGTTTAATGTGGTCCTCCCAATTACTTGCACACACAAAGTTGGTCAAGCACACAATTTAAAAGAAGAATCGGAATTTTGGAAACTTGTGACATGTGAAAACACCATTAAGCCTTCTGATTTGAAAGTCATTATCTAAAGATTTTTAGTACACAAAATTGGCACAAAACATAATATCTATCATACAATTCGATACAGCCAAAGTTCAGCATCAAATTTTGACAATTGACTGCATGTGTATGAGAGTTGGTATCTGAACAGAGCTTCGAGTGAATTCCCTTTCAATTTCTACCAAGTATCTTATTGTTGCACCATGTCACTAACTTAACAATTGTAGTAGAGTTTTGTGCGGAGGTTGTTTAAATCATATGATAGTGATTATGTTTCATGTCAATTTTTTGCATCAAAGATTTTTAGAGCATAATTTTCAAATCAGATGACTTAGATGATGTTCTCCAATGGCACAAGTCCTCAAATTACCCAATCCTTCTATAAATTGTGTACAAGGGCAAGTTTTTGTAAGAAATGGCTTCCTTCAAATATGAACTATATTGTTCCATGTTTGCTAGGTCCATATAATATATATCCTGTGTCTTCTCTCCATTCAAGCTATGTTTACAAGTAGAGATCAAACTTGAGAGTTTTAATCAGGTGGTATGAATTTTTTGTGGTTCATAATTTTATATTATGATCAAATGATGGCTTGTTATTTGGGCGATTGGTCAAAAATGTCATCTGACACCACGTGGCTTAAATTGGGATGGTGAGGATGAGATGATCAGACCGTACCATTTGTACAAATTAATTATTGTGTAGCCAAATTGGGTCATGAGTTGGATTCTACCATCTTACCTTGGGTTGTCTAAAAGGACCTTGATTCGAGTCAAGGTGAGCTAGCTGTAGTTCTACTCTAGCCTCTTGGAGCCTAAAAACCTTTGGGGCTCTAGCTTAGTTCTATCCAAGGTATCAAAAATTGGTCGATACTGATACGTATCAACCCTCTAACTCGGTATTGGTATCGGCCGATATGTATCGGTTTAAGTCGAGACCTTGTATTTATTTTTTATTTTTTTAAGGGCCTATACGTATTGGCTGATTCGTATCAGTCCTCCATGGACCGATACCTGATACCAATACCGAGTTTGACACCTTGGTTCTACCGACCTCGAGCCAATTGTAAAATGTATTATAATTTTCTTTATTATTATTTGTATTTTCTTTTTAAAATATTCAATTTATCTTTTTATAGATAAGTTAGGCTCGAAGCTGCGACCTTGAAGTTGCAATATCATCAACCTTCCATTGTGCTGCTGGCTTAGGCCCTAATATTTAATTTGTTACTTCTTCTAAATGATTATATTATAAGCAGATCTGTTACCTAAAATTATGTGTAAAAAAAAATGAGCAAAAAGGCAAGGGTAACATTGGAATTTTGATATGTCATAAGTAGTTAGCATTAGTTAAAATGATTGGGTCAGGGATCTCGCCAATTCTAATAATAAGAAAGGGATCTCGCATATTCTGTATGTGATTTTCTGAATAGATAATAATGGTGCACCTTGATCGGTTAGACATCATTATCCTCTCCAGCACTCTTGCTACTTCAGTGTCTATTTCCATTTTCACAATTTGCTCACACAGTACTCCACAGGCCCCATCGCATGTTCTCTACATTCCAACTACCAGTCCAACCCGCATGTCAAAGGTTGCTTATCTTTTTTACTTGCATATAGTAGTTCTATGTTGGTTTACCCCCACCCTTCCTCTTTTGATGCATCCCTTAGGACATAGTTCAAGCGTAAGCTTGGGATATATGCCCTAAGTTAAAAAATAAAAATGATAAAACTTATTTAAATTTGTGTGGGGTATTAATCGACTAAGAGATTGGGTCAGGTTGGGTATATATATATATATATATATATATATATATATATATATATATATATATAATGAAAAATAGGGGTTTTTTATCAGGTCAGGTTGGGTTTTCGGATTAGGCACAAGTCAAGTCGAGTGCACGGTGCACCATCGGTTAAGTCGGGTCTAACATATGTCATTGAAATCGAAACCAAACCGAACTTAGAATTGGTTCCGTTTGGATTTGTCTGAATTGGGTTTCGTTCTGAGACCGATTTGATTTGCTCTATTTTTAGGCTGGGCTTAGGATTCGGGCCAAAACTTGTACCCATAGGTGAGACAAAATGATTATTTCTTTTTAAATATTAAAAAAATGTCGCTAATATCATAGTGACAAATTTCTTTGAAATTTATCGAAATAGGGGTCAAACGAAACTTTCAGCAAAAATTAGGTAAAATTAACAAAATTTTAGCGAAATGAATGAATTTTTTATCATTTTTAAATAATAAAAAAAAATTTCATACATATTAAATATAATTTATATATATATATATTTTATAATCCTCAAAAATTTTCCCAAAATTTATTCGAAATAACACCCTAACGAAATATTGCCTAAAACCAAATTAATATAACTTCATAAATCTTTCCCAAAACCCCGGAAATCTCCCTAATGGTTCGGTGCATATATTCCACATGCATTCTAGTACTACTACTACTGACGTATGCTAAATTGAGAGCTAACAAGTCACAACTACCAGTCTACCACCACGCGGACTTGTGTAGCACCACACTACCACCCACCGACTTTTTCCCGATTAACTAAAATACGTCATTATAAATGCCTTCCGCCGTATCAAATCTCAATGGAAGAAACCATAACAGAGACCCACCGAGAAACTGATCGATAGACCAACAACCCCCCACCTGCATTTGCTCTTCCGAATAACCTAGAGCCAAAGAGAAGCAAAATGGAGGAGCCACTCATAAACGGCCACGAAAAGGAGTCCGACTCTGGGGATTACCCTCAGATCACTGGGTTTACCGACGTAAAATCTGTCTTCTTTAAGGAATCTGTGAAGCTCTGGTCGATTGCTGCTCCCATCGCTTTCAACATTATATGCATCTATGGCATAAATTCGGTCACCCAAATCTTCGTCGGACACATTGGAAATCGTGAGCTCTCGGCCGTGGCCATCGGATTAACGGTCATCTCCAGTTTCTCATTTGGGTTTCTAGTGAGTTGCCTTTTTCTCTTCTTTTTAATAAACCGGTTTTTGAGTTGGTGTTGGGGACAAGATGATCACCACATCACATGCCAAATAAATTTCGTTCTAGGTTGATCAGCCAATGATTTCAAAATAAATAAATATTATTTTTACTTTTTGCCCTCCATTTGATGGGTTAATAAGGTGACACTCTAAAACTTTGGTACATTGATTTTTGCCAACTTTGATTACAGTTTTAACGGTCTAAAAGTTATAAAAAACAGTATTTTTTTCAATGAGATCTAATCCATCTTACCTAAGTTGCCATTGCACACGATCCTTATGATGGCCACCTGATAGTTGGGTAGAGAAATCTCTATGCCCGGGAGTATAGTCTCTGGCCCCTTTTGCCCCTTTTGAGTTAATGTATTCTGAGTCTGGGTTCTATTTGTCTAAAGGATAACAACATTTCTGTTAGTTTTGTTCCATTTCCATCTCTTCTTTGCTATTTCCGCATCATTTGGATTTCTAAAACTTGCAAGGGATTACTTGTGAAACACATATATTCGACTGTATATGCCATAGTTTATATACACCTCTGGGAAAATTTTGCAACAAAGAAGGGTAGTTCTGTTTGCGCCCACTTAATTACTACAAGCACCCACTTAATGAACTACCCCGACCAGGAAGGCGTTAACTGGGCACTTTCAGTAACAATAAGGTACCCGTGAATCCCACCTCCTTTAAATAGAGAAATGCTACGGGCACACAATTTTTTAACCATATCAACTCACGATACCAAACGTGTTGAAGTTGCCATGCTGGTACAAAAGTTTGGTGTATAGATAGAAAAATCATTAAGATGTGTGCAAAGAAAACTGATGTAAAGCGTAGCAGCCCTCTTCAAAATAAGAGTTGAGATGATGAGAGAGACGATATGTGTGGTGATAAGTAGCAGGGCGCCTCCCTAATCTTTGACCATTTTGTAATTTATCATCTTTATCTATCTATATTTGCATTATAGATGATTTGAGAGGACTATTTGTTGTTTTGTTCCCTGTTCTCTCCTATTAAGACATAAATACCCAGGCTCTGAAGATGCTTTTAAATAATAACAGTAGCATTGTTTGTAAGTATATCACCTACTTGTATGCGAGAGAAATAGAGAATGACTCTTGCATTAAGTCCAAAGTTTTAGTACTTCATGACAAATATATACTCTATCTGTACTTGTTTTATGACAAATCCTTTTTAATATGTCTATTTATATAAAATTAAAATAAAAGATTTTGGTTTTTAACTAGAAGTCAACTCCTATGACTGCTTTAAACATATTATGGTATGACCAATCAATTTGACTTACTGTAGCACATATGTATCCAAATAATTCAACTAGCAGTCTATAATTGACATATAAAAATCACGCCTATTAGAAGATTCTAGCTATCATACTAGTGCACTTACTTTGATTTTGACGATTAAAATATAAATAATAGTTTATTTTACAATTTATATATTGATCAGATTTGTTCAAATCCCCCAATAAGTGTAATTTTTAGAATCACCTTAGTTTAATGTTTAAACTATCATATTAATGTCTTCAATTATTGAAAGCCACGTGGCAATGGACTTAATAGCTGGAAGGCCATGTCATAATGTGTACAACGGAGAGAAAAAGGATTCTAATTGCTTAAGCTTAATTTTTTTTATCTACTGAGACAAAAGTTGCCTTACTTTATACATTAATTTACACACTTTAAACAAGGTCAGGGTAACTTAATATTACTATTGTATGCTTAAGAGACGCTTTATATTTGTTAGCGCCAAAGTTTTAGACCTTTCGCTGATTTGAGAGTCAAATACTTTTATAGTAGTAAATCTCTTATGGGATGCATACTTGGAAGTTGGAAGGTCTTCTAGCGCATTGGGACACATTAGACATTGAGGCCCTGGTTGCCAATTCATTTCCTAAAAGCACTTCTCAAAAGGAAAAATATTGGATGAAAAGCATATTTTATCTAATTATTTGGGCTTAATTGGCAAAGTTACTTTGAAAAAATACTTTTAAAGATAAAACATTTGGTGAGAAATCATTTCCACTAAGGACTTGGCCACGCACATCATTTTTAGCTTGTGGTGGCCTACGTCGTTGGGTGAAAAGTGCTTTTCACTCAATATTTTACCCTTAAAAGGGCCTTTTAGAAGCATCTTGGTCAAATAAGGCCTTGGCCACCTCTAACTGAAAGTAGTGGTCTTGAAAAGCTGCCTCATATTACTTCTCACATAACTCTATTTTCTCAACATAGGCAATTATTATTTAAAAAATAATTTTCATGTGAAAAAATGTTGGGTGAAAATCACTTTTGACCCAAATGCTTGACCAATTTTAGCTTAAAATGGTGTTGTATTCAGAAGTTGCCCAATACTGCTTTTCACACAACACCATCTTCAGCAATGTGAGAGACCTTTTTGAGAAGAAGAATTAAAACACAGCACGTGACACATCTTTACTACACTTGAAAAGTACTTGTTGAAAAAATGTTGTCGTATATTTGAGAAAAAACATTTGAGAAGTAGCATGTAATAAACTCTTTAAATCATTTGAATACTGCTTTTTAGAAAAAGTTTGCCCAAGCGTAAAGTCCGAATTTGTTAGATATAAATTACTATTAAGTGCATTTTTACTAAGTATAATATAAGACTGGCCGTATGAAAAAAATAATAAATAAAAAATACAAGAAGTGCTATTTTAGATAGCCACCAAGTTGGGATTGGCAAGGTTAAAAGTTTAAAAAAAAATCACAATATTAGAGGAAAAAGTAAGGCCTCGTTCGAGAGCTAAGAAAATAGGCTTTCTTAGGGATTTTCTGCAGAAAATGAGTTTCTGAGTCATTTTCTGAGGTTTGTTTCTGTTTGAGAGTTTTCTGGGTTTCTGTATTTTCGGTGAGGTTTCTGCTGATAGCGACATTCTGTTTTCGGAGCTTTTTTCTCAGGAAACCTCAGTTTCTGAGGTGGTTGAAGTATACTACATTGTAATAACTACACTGGATTATTTCTTAAATTGCAGTTACTATCCAGCGCCAACCAACGACTACTTGCAGTTAACTGTCATTTAAAATTATTTTAAATGCTTAATTTTAAGTTAGCGGCCGATATCTTAAGATATCGGCCGCTAACATATTGCTATCTTAAATTATCATTTATTATTTATTATTATTATTATTTTTAAGTTAGCAGCCGCTATCTTAAGTTATCGGCCGCTAACTTAAAATTTATATATATATTATTTTTATTTTTTTAAGATAGCGGTATGTTAGCGGCCGCTATCTTAAGATATCGGCCGCTAACTTAAAAAGATAGCAGGGATGAGCTGATGATAACTCAAAGCTGTAATAAGGAAGTGGTTGTAATCAGCTGTCAGGAAACTCTGAATTAACATGGATCTGTTATAATAGTAATATAAAAATGAAACTCAATTTGATGAGCAGTAGTAAGTCCAAATTAGTTTCCAAATACTATTTTCGAAGTGCTTCAAAAGCAGAGGTCAAAATAACTTGCAATTTCTGAATCAATTTGTAATTATTTTTTTTCTCATCTTACAGTTGCATAGAAATATATTATAATAATTTCAAAATTCGATCTTGACTTCCAGTAATTTTGTGAATTCACATATGGGTCATTTTATGTCATAACACAAAAATACATCCAGTTGCTGTTATACTTGCATCATAAATTAATTAAAGGTTTTTATAGCAGCATATTGGAACCCACCTGATGTTATCTTAGTTTGCACACTGAATGCTTACAACTAGAAGACTTGACCACACTGCATTAGTTGCTCTTTGAATTTCTCTGTTTTCCTTTTCTATTCAATTAAATGAAAAATAGTTTGTGATTAATGTTAGAATCACATGATACTATACTATTGTGCTGCTCGGGAGGTAGACACAGATTTTTTGATTTTCGGAAGTTATCAGAAATAAAGCATTAATCACAAACTATTGATCGGAGAATCTGACCAACCAATGTATTAAATACATAATCGATTTAAAGCATATAAATTTTGACGATCATCCAATCAATATAACCGCTTTGATGAAGGTCATAAATACGTGCGGCTATAGAGCGTAGAAGTACACAATGCACTTTCTTTACACTTTCTTGAGAAAGTGTAGAACACAAGAAAATGCCAATTTTCCTAAGAAAATGAGTTTCTGAGTAACTCAAGAACAATCACTCAGAAAATGATTTTCCTCAGAAAATGATTTTCTTGGCAGAAACTGAGGTACCCATTTTCTGCAGAAAATGATTTTCTGCTAGGAAAGTGCCGAACGAGGCCTAAGAGAAAAATCAAAAAAATAAAATTTAAAATAAGATTAAAAGCATAAATATTTTAAAAATAATGAAAATTGTAATTTATTGAAAAAAATCTGAATTATTCAGTAAACTATTGCCAATTTTTAAAGAACATGTCATTTAAAAAAAAAATCATGAATAATTTGTAAAGCTATACATTAGTGAAGTATTGACGAAAATTTTAAATATTTGATCAATTTGGTGACTATGATGACATTTAATTTTGATTTTATATCATCTAAAATGCTCTTATATAATAAGAAGGGTACCGGTATTTGCAATGGAAGATTTGGTCTTCTTAGCTTGGAGTTTCCACTAATAATATTGTTGACTGTCTTGACATAGGGATATTTTTCGTCCCAATCTTCCATAAAATAGATTTTGAGTTCATGACCACCAATCAAACAGTCGAGCTTTGATTTCATGCGGTACACATCTCCAAAAGTTATCTTAATCATGGCTTACTATAAGAAGGTTCTCAAGACACCTTTCAGGAGGTGTTCCAAATCAATACCTGTATGTGGAGAATAAATCTTTATTAGCCTCTTACAGGTCACGGAGACGCCACCTAGTGAAGTTACTGATTATACATCAACTATTTCTATTTATACACTAATTGGAACCTAAAAGCGAATGTCTGATTGGTATTTGGTAGGCCATCCATTTGATACTATAATCGCCTGAAAGCTATAATATTTTAGAGCAGAAGATAGCTGTGATTAAATTACTACGTTTTTATTATTATTATTATTATTATTATTTTGCCTTTTTAATTTAAAATCCCAGCCCTATAGATTTCGATTGTTCATTAGGAAAACTAGAAGTGATATGGTAGTGGCAACAGAGACAGAGGTGAAACCATATGTATATGGGAGAAAGCTCGAGTCTCTGATATCGAGGTCTTCGTTGAAAACAGGGCACGAAAAGGGCTGAGCAATGGTAATATTATAGCCCTAGTTCTCACCTCCGCGAAGGCACCTTTAATTCATTGGAAAAACCATGGTTAGAGGGATTGTGTAAGCTTTGTGGAATTGTTTGGTTAATCTGTATGCTAAGAGTGTGAGCACTTGGTGAGCTTGCTAGTCGTTCGATGAAATGCCTCGGAGAGACTGTGTCATTTACTACATTGATTGCTGAATTTATTGGGGAAGGAGACGGTGAAGAAGGTGCCCTTTTACTCTGCCCAAACGGGTTTGCTTTTGCGACTAGGTTAAAAGCTTTTCTATGCGTTTCCACTTGGATTTGCGGGAACAGATTCATTGGTGAAGCCATGAAAGTTGCGCTATTGTCTGCTAAAAGAAAGAAAGAAGGAGAGATCTCGATGTGGCTGTAAGAAAAAGAGGTGTGTTAGTAACACTGCTCTATATTAATGGCACATATAATTATTTGAAAATTTTCAGGGTCGTAAGTATGATAACCAACGAAGTAGAATATCACACCCTTTTCTTTGCTCCCGTTCTACTCATTAATCTGTTTTAATGCTCTCAAATTTCGGACGGCATTGAAAAGTTACAGATATTGCTAATGTCTGAGATTGGCCTAGACGCAGGGCTGTAAACGGCCGAATTCGAGTCAAACTAAGCTCTAAGTCGGTTCTACAATACCTTGAGCTCTAACTCTGCTCTAAGCTCTTCGAGCTTGAAACTTCCGGGCTCTAGCTCTGCTCTACCGAACTCAAATCGAGCTCCAGTGGAATAAATTTTATTTTGAGCTTATTATAATTTTGTTATTTATTTATTTCTTTTGTTACTTGTAAACTACCTATATCTAGTTTAAATACTTTAACACTTGTAGTCTTCTAAAAATTAACTATATCTAACTAGCTATTCCTTCTTTCTTCAATATATATAGGGAGTCAGTTAGGTCCTCCAATGGAGGACGGTGACCGTCCTCCAAGATTCACGTGGAGCACAGGTGGACAGTTTAGATCAATATTAAAAAAAATAAATTCGAAAAATAAATTTTAAACCCACAAATCAAAGTTTGACTTTTTTCATTGGTCCAAATTTCACAGTTCAAATTATACACGGTGGAGATGAGTTTTTAATTTTTTTTTTTTTTCAAAGATGATCTAAGCAAATACACCCAAGGTCCACGTGGCACCCAAAAAGTGCTTTGGGTGCCACGTGGAAGGTTGGAGGACGGTGACCGGAGGCCTTTTCCATATATATATATATATATATATATATATATATATATATATATATATATATATATATATATATATATATATATATATATATAGTGAAGTTGAGCCGAGTTTCAGGTGCCTCAACTCCATATAAATCGAGCTTCAGGTGTCATATGTGACGTGGTCACGACCCTGGTGCATAACGATGCACATCGATTTACTAGCAGGCAAGGTGAGAGGGCCTTATAGCTAGGCTGAGCCGTAGGCAAAACGCGTTAGGCGAACTCTTTGGTGAAGACACACAGTGTCGAGGTACTAGAGCGAGCTACGATCACTAATGCTTAGTGCATGGATAGTGATAGACTGCGTGGGTGCGGAGCTACGCGTAGTGGCATAGTGTTGGATTGCATTGGTGCGAAGCCACGCAAAGGACCAAGGGGGTCCTTATCCGTAGGCACGGATGAACCCAAGATGAACTAGCGAGGAGGTATTAAACATTGGGGCTAGGTACTTGTGTGGACCTTGCATGGGGTGAAGACAGAAGTCGAGGAACTAATGCAGGTCTTGGTGCCAGTAAGACGGCACGATCGCCTTTGAACTAGGTGTATGGCTAGCAGGTAGGCGGGCGGACCTAGTAGTTAGCTATGTAGCGCGTGTACGTAGAGGCACATGGCCCTGCGACGCGTGCAGGTGTCCCTTACGCGGGATGCGACAGTGACCCGAACTAAGCTGCAATCTAGTAGGGTGACTAGACGTGTGAAGGGCTTGGAATGCGGTGCTCCGCGTAGGGGCACGCGACGTGGTGCCAAGAGGACACGCGACGTCTTGGTGCCATAAGGCACGTAGTGCGGTGCTCCGCGTAGGGGCACGCGATGTGGTGTCAAGAGGACACGCGACATCCTAGTGCCATGAGGCACGCGAGGCGGTACCATGATGGCACGCGATGTGGTGTCAAGAGGACACGCAACATCTAGCTTGTACGATAAGCGACGCGGTGCTAAGAGGGCACGCGGCATCCGAGTGCAATGACGGACCCAATATGGTGTCGAGTGGGCACGAGACACAGTCACGACTCAGACGTGATGCGGTGCCACGAGGGTACGTGACATGATGCGACATGGTCGCGACACTGTGCTATGTGGGTATGAGGCCATGAGGGCCTCGCGACATGGTCGCGATGTGGACACGACACGGTCGCAAGTGACGCTGATGCGTGACCTCACAAGACGTGTGGGCTTGGAGGATGGCACTGTGTGACGGGGCCAATACTTGAGTTTGCAGCACGGTGCTTGGGGCACGACATGTGGTGCCAGGAGGGCACGCGACATGGGTCCAAGAGGAACTGGCGACGTGGTCACGTTGTAGGGCGCGACACAGTCGCATGTGGGTAAGACGCTGCCGCGACACGGATGCGACAGGGCCAAGCTGGGCTAGCGATGCAGAGGTGTTGCGGTATGTCAAACCAATAGGTTTGAGGTTCTCCTGCCATTTTGGCTGACTGACTGTTTTACCCTTATATAGGGGAAAGGGAGCTGTGGAGCTATTCTCTAACACATGGGGCCCTGCGTTGCGGGACGAGCACATGGGCTTTCTAGGTTAGGGGTGGGCCTAGAACATCGCTGCAGTGATGCGGCGATGCCATATGTCACTTGGGGTGAGGTTACCATGTGGCCCCGTGCCGACGTTGCGGTGCACACCGACGTTGCGGTGCACACGGGTCGGTGACCTCATGAGGGCACTCAAGGGCTACGTGGGAAGCAGTGGTGCGCACTAGCTGAGGGCCTGATGCAGACGTATGTTGGTCGCGTGGGCCACACACGATGCTGGTTTGGATAGCATGAAGAGCTGCATGCTACTCCAAGTGTGCTGGTCGCGTGGACCACACACGATGCTTAGTTTGGATAGTATGAAGAGCTGCATACTACTCCTAGTGTGCTGGTCGCGTGGGCCACACACGATAGTTGGCTTGAATGACATGAAGAGATGCATGCCACTGTCTAAAGTGAGGGGACTAGTGCGTTGCACAGGGTGAAGCTAGGTAGGCCAAGTGGCACTGTGCTGGCATGCGTGTTGCGGGTAGACACGATGCATTGAGAGGGTTTGCCTCGAGTGAAGGCAACCATGATGCAGGAGTTCTCGTCCTCTAGGCGGGTAGTATCAGAGTGATGGTTGGAGAAGTTGGTCTCGTTGTGTGCGGCAGCGAGATGTTGCACGAGTGTGATAACCAGTGTTAGGTTATGCTTCGTGAAAAATTGGTATCTGAGTTAGGCTGGCCTCGCTGTAACAGCAGCGAGGCACCGCACGGGCGTCGAAAAAAGTTACCCCGTGACACATAGCTTCGCTAGGCTCTCTAGGGGAGTTCTATTTTTTCGAGCCGAGCGGACTCGAGCTTTCGAGCTGACTTGACATCCATACTTAGATAATAGCAAAAGCCTTGTTGAATTATGTATCTACCCTTCAAAATCCCAATGACCATAATGCATCACTCCATTTTCTGCATTTCTTAGAAAGATATAGTGTGTGTCTTCTATTGGAAGGAATGAAATGTTTTGGGCTTGAGAGAGCAAAGGTAATAGTACTTTAATTAGGAAGCGATTCTGGAAAAGAGAAGGAGAGTTGATGCCACAAGATGACGTTGATGACCTTGTAGCAACTAGTGCAGAGAAGAAATGAATCCAGTTGTCAATCTGAAGTTTGATGCTAGTGTACAACCGAAGCTGTCCGATCTATAATATTAATAGATTCGTTGGTTCTATTTAATTCAGGTTCATAATTCACAGTTTTCCATTGTCAACCCGCACCTTTATAATAATATCATTTTTTAAAACCAATAATTGCATTGTCGTTTTTTGTTTAAGTCTCTATTATTACAAATTGAGGTGCATTAACCCCCTTTTTTTCGTTATTTTAAAAAACTATCAAAAATGTGTAGCTCGGAATGGGGAGTGCACTCGAGACGCTATGCGGACAGGCGTTTGGTGCGGGGCAAATCTACATGCTTGGTGTCTACATGCAACGGTCATGGATTATCTTGATAGTCACATGCTTAATCCTCACTCCAATTTACATCTTTGCGACACCAATCCTAAAGCTCCTTGGACAAGAAGCGTCGATTGCCAACCTCGCAGGCGAATTCACCATCCTCATCATCCCCCAGATGTTTTCACTCGCCATCACCTTCCCTACACAAAAATTTTTACAATCTCAGAGCAAGGTCAGGGTACTAGCATGGCTTGGGTTTGTGGCTCTGCTTTTCCACACCTTCTTGTTGTGGCTATTCATCTATGTGTTCCAGTGGGGTATTCAAGGGGCAGCTGTTGCATATGATATTTCTTCATGGATCTTGGCTTTGGGTCAGGTGGTTTACATTGTGGGTTGGTGCAAAGATGGGTGGAAGGGGTTGTCTTGGTTAACTTTTAAGGAGATTTGGGCTTACGTGAGGCTCTCTCTCGCCTCCGCTGTCATGCTTTGCCTTGAAATTTGGTATATGATGCTTCTCGTCCTCCTCACTGGCAATCTTGGTAATGCAGAACTGGCGGTTGACTCCATTTCAATCTGGTGAGGACCTCATACTGGCATTATTTTTAAAAAATAAAAATTAAAGGGTTAGTGGAGCCAGGGCTCACCTACATATGTTTTTTTTTATATCCGTGGGTGTCCGGGCCAGCTTGCGCGCACCTCGACTAATCTCACGGGGCCCTGGATCTAACGACCGGGTAATACTCCAGTGGCCCTGAGGGGACTCGAACTGGTGATAATTGGGGAGCAAACCCAAGGCCTGACCAACTGAGCTACCCCTCCGGGTTAGCCTCACCTACATCAATAGATAAACTCTGTTCAAAATTATGCTTTTATACCAGGTGCCCAAGTTCATTTGAAGAACATCATGTGAACTAATGTTAGCCTAATGGAGGTGCCCATCAGAGGATTCCAATCATTCAATCTAAGCACTTTAATAAAAAAAATGACTCAATCTAGGCACTTTAATATAGAATGTTGTCTTATTTAACCTAGGGTTATATGATGCTCGGATTGGATGTTATGGATCTGCTGATGGGTACTTTTTTTAGTTAAAGTAAAGTTCACATGACATCAAACTACTTTGACGGAGTAGATTGTAAAAATATTGCACCATATGGCCTAAAATTGATATCGTAGTTTTTTAAGTTTAAAGCTGCAACATTATGCAATTCATTGTGTTTAATGTTTAAAGCTGAAACATCTCATAAATCAATATACATCGCTGTAACTTTTGTACGCCTACTTGAAATCCACACTTGTACCAAATGGAGTGATGAGATGATGATGTAGCAGTCAGTTTGGGTTTTATGACACCCAGCTTGAGGGAGGCCTAAATTTCTCTTGGGCATGAAAATTTGCAAGGTGCTAAATCATTTTATTTTATTTTTACCAATTTTGTCTTGACAAGCTTAAAGTTCTCCTGTAGATTACGTATTATTTGTTATTGGAAAAAAATTGACTCTGGTCACCTACATCAATAGATCTATTGCATATTTTTAGGTCACTTAGTGTCACGTGGCGCATATTTTTTACTAATCCACTTTGTCTAAGTGGTTGGATATCATGTGAAATTTACATAGACCAAAGAACATATTTATGTAGGGATCCATACCATCCAATCCAGGCACTTCAATAAGGACCCTATGTTAAATATGAATAGCAGTCTGTATTAAATTGCTCAGTTCAAATGAAAATAATCTCATATGCACTGTTTTCTAGGCTACATGGACGCCGTGAATTGATCAAAGATGAGTTCCATATGGTATAAAAAGCGCACCTTTGGATAGTGTATATATAGATGTAGGTGATTAAAAGAACTATACTCCATATCAAAATAGGATCAAAGCCTTTGAATCTGGAAAAGCCAAATTTTGACAAGACGCTATGGCTAAAAGTTGCTGTCTTTGCATAACAGAGTAAGACTGACACCTGTTTATCCTAAAAATGATACTTTAAAAGAGAGATGAACTTTGGAGGGGAACCTGACTTTGCAGAGTCCATTCATCTCTTATCCCCTAAATTTCTTCTGGTTCAGGAGTTTCTGTGTGGTGCACGGACCCCTACACTGGTGCAGAGACTTTAAGCCATATGCAGTGCAGACTTTGAGGCTGTTATAGTCAATGCGTCTTAGAGTTGAGTTAATATGAGGTAAGCGGCCTGAGTGTCAGGTGAATTTGTTCTCGGGTCACTTTTTGGTATATATGCCAAGTGGAATCATCATGTGTGTTGTCTGATGAGTGCGCCATGATCCAAAGATATTTGGTGTAAAGATTGGGACTTAAAACGATCTTATCATCTGAGTCAAAGCACTAAAATCTCATCTAATATTAACGGCTATGATGTAAATCCAGCATTCTATTAATTTGAGATCATTTGAGTGCTTTGAATCAGACTCTGGAGATCGTCTTTTGACCCAATCTTTTGCTCCATAGGTCTTGAGATCATGGGCGTCAAATCAATGGTGGTTCCACAATGGCATGCTTCTTAAAATGTAAGGCAAGTACTATGAGCATTGGCGTTCAGGTCGGGTTCCTAATACCAACTCCTTATTTGCACTCCATGACAGTCTCTTCATCATAGTCAAACTTCTTGGTTCACAATTTGATTGCTTAGCTTATGTTTCTCGTTTATATTTCAGTATGAATATCAATGGGTGGGAAGGAATGGTGTTCATTGGAATCAATGCCGCTATAAGGTATGTAAACTGGACTGCAACTATGTTTTATATAGCAAGTAATTTCGTTCGTTGTTATCAACTGTGCAATTTAGTGGTATAGCTAGAGGCACAGTTCTCATGGTTCACGACCCCATGCACGAAGGGTGGTGCACCCGGTTAATTTCCTTCCTCTCTACTTGGGGAAATGCATAGAGATATTTATAAGGGCTAACTCTTCATTAGTCATTGCATTTATACCCCAAGGTTTTATGGTCAGGCAAAGGGAAATTGACCCGTGTATTGTGTTCCTACTATCAACCTTGCACCAAATCTATCTGGTAAACAAAGTGGACTTGGGGGTCATGGCAGTTGTGTGCAATGCCAGTAGTGTTTTTAATCATTGGTAACAAGTGAGTCCTTACTTTCACATACAATTTGTGTCCTTACACACAAATTGAAAAAAATAAATTCCTATTTTTTATTTTTAAAATGACCATCATCCTTAAGAATCGTATGTGCAATCAAGGCATATGATATGCAATGAAATTTTTATTCTTACACTATTTGGAGGTTATAGCTCCCTTTGGTTAATATTGTGTGCAGTCGTTTCTTTAGGTTTTGCTCACCATGTTGATCGTTTAATACTCTTTTCCTCTTTTTCTTAGCATTCGAGTATCAAATGAGCTTGGATCTGGCCACCCAAGAGCTGCCAAATATTCTGTCATCGTCGTGATCCTCACTTCGTTGTTTATTGGGCTTGTTTTCATGGCCATCATCCTTGTAACCAAAAACTATTTTGCGGTCATTTTTACTAGTAGCAAAGAACTGCAACAGGCCGTCGCCCAACTTGCCAGCATTCTTGGTGTGACAATGGTGCTTAATAGTGTGCAACCAGTCATTTCAGGTATTCATTTTCCGTATTATATGATAATGCCATAGAAGTGAGATGCTCTACACTTGAGTGTCATCAATTGCAATACACAAATCTTATACCATCAAGACATAAATGGTTGATTAATACAGTTTCTACTCAAGCTTGATTACATGATCGAGCACACCTCTGCTCAATCGTTTAAAATATATGTATATAGAATCTGCTGTACACGTAAGTAACTGGCCTATTTACCTTCGGGTGTGAAATGTTCAATCTCCTTATACTAAAATGGTCAAACTTTTACTTTCACTAATTTGCATAGTATTGGATAGCTTGGTGTATTTAGGTGCTTGAGTGCTGGAGGTGGCGCTTTTGTCAATCTCCTTTTGTTCATATGGTCAATCTTTGGGAGCTGCACGTTTATTTATAAGCACTCAAATCAGTGAAAGGTCACTTTCACTGATTTGACACTCAAAATTTTCGGCACTCACTAAGTTCTACGTTTGTTTTTCTCCAATATAAATAATGCTAGGGAAAACAAATGAAAACTATGAAGCTCAATTAGGCTGACATACCAACACGATCTAAAGTGGTAGCCAGCTTTGCTCTCTCTCATGTTGTCTGCAGTTAAAAGGGTCAGTAGAAAATTGATAATGTGATAACCTATGCTTAATTAAAAGGGTTAGTAGAAAATTGATATGGACCAAGCTGACTCACCTGAGTCCCATTTATCATGGCAGACTCCGCCAATATGTTACTGTATTGGTTGAGCAGCACCATGTGACAACTCAGCCAATGCAGCACCAATGCTTGCTCGACTCAATCGGTTTGGTGCGGTAACTTGGGTGAGTTGACTCAATATTGGCATTCGACACGGTTTCAGGGTGGTTGTGACCAGTCACCAAGTCTGGGTTCAACAATAATTCGGCAGGTTCAGGCAAAAATTCGGAGAAATAAATAAATATTTTCAAAAATACTAAATATCACGGCTTATTGAAAAAATCATTAATTATTCGTGAATTTTTAAAAAACATACGAATTTTTAAAAAAAAATTGCAAATAATTCATGATTACTTCAAGGTTCAATCCGTATGACTTTAAACTAGAAATGAATTTGTTATTAATTTAATTTATTTTTGTTTTGCAGGTGTTGCTATTGGAAGTGGCTGGCAAGCTTTAGTGGCTTATATTAACTTGGGTTGTTATTACATATTTGGGCTTCCACTTGGGTTTCTTCTGGGTTACAAGTTTGACTTGGGAGTGGAGGTAACTTCATATCTCACTGCCACTAGTATTATTTTTCAAGAATGCATATCACGGTTGGATGGATCTGTTTCCGATGGTAAGTGAATGCATGAACCATTTAATGGTGCAATGTAAATTCTTTCCCCTCTGGCCTTCAATTGGAAGACAGAACAGGGCAGAAGGGTGGTCGTCCAACTGATATGGGTAGTGCCCTTTGCCATCGACTCTTTTTGATAGATAGTCAGCACATCTAATCTATCATCTTTTTTTTCTGTTCTTTTTTCTTTTCCCTATGTGTATATTTATCACTTTCGTTCCATAGGTGGTTCATGATCAAACTTTCATGGTGAATGCTAGATATTGACTACCGATACAGAATCAGAATTTTTTATCCAATCATTATGCATTCAACTGTCATCAAAGAATCCAATTCTTCCCAGAACTAGTTGATTACCATGGGTCCCTGGTAGGCTGTGAGAATGTTGTCCTCATGTTCCATGTCAGACCGTCAAAGACCCCTTGTCTCAATTAGAGCTACCGGAATTGATTTTATTTTATCCTGGGTCAGCTTTGTTCAATTAATAAATTTTTCTGCAGCCAATTTTTTGAGCATTTGGTATCTCCAGTTCAATAGTATCGACTGGCAAACTGTTGAGTTTGTTTCATTACTTTTGTATCATTCCATTCTATTGACATAGCGACTTTTACGTAGGTCGCAACTTTGTCCTCAGCATTTGAACTTACTCTCCATAAAGCATCGTGTCTCCTTCAGGAAGCACATTCTAGATTTCCATATTCCAAGTCATCCTAGAACGTATCTCCATATTAATTGTCCACCATTTACAGGGGGAGTTTGTTAGAATTTACTATGTAGAGTAATTGCGTCCTCTATTTTAGTTTGGGGTATCTGTACATATATATATCGCTTTGATATGAGGTTAATGTCTGTGCTGCATATTTAATCATATCTGCTTTGATATGCTTAAATATGCCACACACCATTTAAGGGTATAAATGTTGAAGATTGTACAAATTTGAGTCGGTCTGGTTTTAAAATATTTAGTTTCAAAAAACTATCTTCATCAACGTTGACTTGTTTGATCTACTTGGGGTCATGAAGGTGATAATGATGGTGATCAATATAATATTTGTTTCCACAAATCGCATTAGCATATTAATGGATACCCTTAAATGGTTCTTCATAAGTACCATGATCAATAACCACTTTACGGTTATTGGTTTTCTACTCACATTATCATATTAATGGATATTGTGCTATTAGGGGATTTGGGGTGGCATGCTTTGTGGAGCTGGACTGCAGACATTGATCCTTGTAGGCATCATTTGGAAAACCAACTGGAAAAAAGAGGTAAAAAAACGAGTCATTTGGTCAATTTCTATATTGCGTAGTGAGCACTGACTAGGCATATATTTCCATCCTGATTGCATTAAATTAGAATTCGTTAGGAAGTCGTCCCTGATAGATTACCTGAAGGATTACCTAAAGAAACATATATTGACAAAAGTTTATTTATTTTGGCAATTCTAAATTACAGGCTTTACAGGCATCGGATCGAGTGCGGTTGTGGGGTGGACAAGAAGTGGAAACACCAGAGGAGTGTATAAGTAGATTTCTATGAAGAAGCTTCATTTTTGTTAGCATTATCTTACGATTGCTGACAAAGCTCGGTATTACCAGCACTTCATATATTTTCGTTTTCTCTGGGAGAAAATGTAACTGAACAGATCGGGTTTATACCTGCAGTGTAATTGCCTCGTTTTTCTCATGAATGAAGCATCAAGGTTTTGTTCATTTATGAGTCTAATACAGCTGCTATGCACACAGATTTTAGTTTGTCGAGTATGATTTGAAATTGTTATATAAATTAGTATAGTAATATATATTTTATTATTTCAAAATTAAGTCTATAATTATCATTATATATATTGATAATAATTCAATGACTAACTTGTAAATATTATCTTTTTAAAGAAGTGTCTTTTCAAATTTGAATTTATCTATTCACCGTAAATATGAAAAGACATAAGCCTGTCATCTCTTCACAGTAAATCACAAGTGATTTATCTTTTTACCGTTATCTGAAAAGACACGAAAGGCCACAAGTGAAATTGATTTATCTTTTTACCGTTATCTGAAAAGACATGAAAGGACACAAGTGAAATTGATTTATCTTTTTACGTTTGTTATCTGAAAAGACACAACTCTCTAAATAGAAACAATAGTTCGTGATTTTCTCTATAAATTTGTATGAGTATTACCATGCCAAACACTTATGTAAAAGAGTCCAAAGTTTCATTTATATTTTTGTTTAAAAAGAATGAATTTACTCTACAAATTTTTCTTGCCAAACATTCCGATCATGGGATAGTGTTGAGCATGAGATATAGGACAGGTCGGCTCAGGTGCTCCATTGGCTCAGGTCGAGTCTGGCGCGCCATCGGATTGGTCGAGTTCTTGTGTTGGGCATCAGATCAGATCAGGCTTTTATGTCAGGTCAGCTTGGGTGCATCATTGGCACCGGCCGGGTCGAGTGTGCCTTCGGATCAAATCGGGTTCGGCATTTGAAAATTTCTTATTAAGCAGCTAAAATTTTAACCCCTCAGTGTTGATAGCCCTAGGTTGCACTTGAGTCACATCAAGGCCACTAGACACCCAAACACTAAGCGGATGCGCATTGTTCAAAAAATAAGTGCCGACCACCGTTCGATAAGCAGTGGTCACTGGATTTTAAATGAATGGTGAACCATTTTAACATTTACTACCATTATTTGGACACTGTGAAACTCTAATCTCACCCACACCGAAAAATGTATTCTCACGATTGAATGCTTTGAACAAGATAATGCTGAGCTTGTTTTTCGTCCCAATCTTTCACACGATGGATTACCAATTTACCATGGGTGTATCATTAGGCGGTTGGGTTTTGATTCCATACGGCACATATTTCAAAAAGTGACCCTAAAATCATGATTAAACATGATGGGTTTTTGGATTATCAGTTGGGATGTCTGTCATGTGAATCAAAAATTGATCAGATGATGGTACGCCTATGATCTCAAGATGTATTGTATGAATGATTGGAATGAAAAAACTTCATCGTCTGATCAAAAGCAAGATTAACATTTCGGTTCCCGTCAGATTATAGCTTCTTGGGGTGTAGATAATAGTAATTTTTATCATTTCACCATTCATCTATGATGGCCTTATGCCCACATATTACAAAATCAATGGTCTCGTAACTCTCGAAAGAGAAGGGTCGTGTACCATATGTCAACTCGGAAGACGCGTAGCGGGTGATATGGATGATATGGCTCTTCCCCCAAGTGAATATTTTTGTTGGGTACCTCTATTCACGCCCACCGACTCTTGGAAAATGACTGTGCTAAAAATTATTGATTGCATTAAGTCATTCGTTTTTAGCTCTTATCACGGCACACCTATGAGACGATTAGTTTTTCTATTACACACAACACAGATTCCAAAAATGTGGCCCTAAAGTACACATTATAATCAATGTAAGTTTATTTCAAGAATTTTATTTAAAAAATTTTAAATTATTTTTCCACATGATTTCTCAATACCCATATATTTTATTGACTTTTTTTTAATTATTTTTTCACCAAGTTAGCCCTTCACATATTTTGAAAGAAAGATACCGTATTTTGGGAGTAAACACATCATCTAAGCCAAGGCATCTAATTTGAAACATCAAATATGATCTTTTATGGTACCAACAGTTGACTGTGGTAAAAATTATATTAGAGATTGATTTTTGTGTCACTCTTTTGCCTAATATATCTATAACAATTGTTACTTTTAATTTAGCTGTAACATAAAAAAAAATTTATAAGGTAAATTAGTATTTACACATATGATTGCAGTATCTCTTTCTCTCATAATATGTTTTTTTTTTTTTTCTTCCTCTCGAGATCATAGAAGTGCCTGGGATATGCTTTTTTTTTGTTTTTCTTCCTCTCTTTCTTCTATATTTGAGATCAATAGAAACGGGCAAAAAAACAAACTCTGTCTTATTTAAAGCAATTAATAATTTTTGGAGTGGGCGTATTTCAAGATCGAATGGGCTTGTATAAAGGTACTTTTTTTTTTTGTTTTCTACAATATTTGGATAGAGGGTCATTTCTGTTAAACTATGAAAAAAATTCAAAAAAGTTTCACGAAGCACAGTATATATAAAATATTTAGAAAATTTTATTTATTATGTAAAATGACTAAAGTTTTAAAAGAAAAAAAAGTCATTAATTCTGATAAAATTTTATTGATTTTTTCTACTCAAAACTAATGAAAATTTATTTCATTGAATTTATGAGAAATTTCGTAGTAGTTTGTCGCTATGCCATTAACTATGCTGTATCGCTACATTGAGAGCTTAAACTTAAGACTTAAAACTTAAAACTCACAGCCACCGCCACCTGCCGCCGAGTTTTTCCCGACTAATTAAAACACGCCACTATGTAATACTGTAATGCCTTCCGAAATCTTGAAAGAAGAAACGATAAACATAGATTGATGGAGAAACCGATTGACCATCAGCCCCTACCTGCATCTGCTCTTCTGAGTAACCACGATTTTAGCCAGGTGAAGAAAAATGGAGAAGCCGCTCATAAACGGCGCCGAAAAGGAGTTGGGCTATGGCGATTATCGTCGGATCACTGGATTTGACGACGCAAAATCTGTCTTCTTTAAGGAATCTACGAAGCTTTGGTCGATCGCTGCTCCTATCGCATTCAATATTCTATGCATCTACGGTACCGACTCGATGACGCAGGACACATTGGAAATATGGAGCTCTCCGCCGTCGCCATAGGATTATCGGTCATCTCCGGTTTTTCCTTCGGGTTTCTAGTAAGTTTTATGTTTTAAAGCACCTTACTAACTTTAGTTCCATTTCCTTTTGTTTTTTCTAAGGTTGTTGGGTGGAATTTATTCCTACTCCCTCATGGTGATTATAAGTGTGTTTGGGAAACGAATAGGAGGAAAGCACGCACACTCCTTGCCTAAACCAGTTCCACAGCTCCCAAAGCGCCAGTGCGGCCTACCAAATGCGCTCGAGGCCCAAGCGACTCTCTCTCGCCGTGTTGAGAACAGGCCCTATGTTTCTCAATGGGAGCAACTACTTGACAGATATTTATACCTGTTGCACAAAGTTTCAAAACAAAAACTTGCTATTTTTTAGACTTGTGCCAATTGAAACACCATCTATGACACCTCATTTAAAGGCCATGATTTAAGGATTTTTGGTGCCAAAGATGAGAATGAAACACAATCTCTATCATCTGATTTAGGGTACGTTCGTTTCAGAGTAATAGGGAGAAATCACGCGTAATGTGGCAAAATTAGGGGTAACGTTCAGAAATTTTATGCCATCTTCTCGTTCGTTTCGGCGTATTCCACCGGTGTAATCCACTATGCACATTGCGTGTAATTTTTGGACTTACGAGGCGAGGGCTTCGTAATAATAATTTATTACCTGCAATTTCCGACGAAGCCATACAACGGCTATATTTATTACAGCTCCATCACCCATCCACTGTAGCCTTTAAACCCTCTTCAATGGTTTTTCAGAAAATAAATAAAATAAAAACTATGAAAATTTTGTAACACAATTGAAGAGATCAAACAAAGGAATCAAGGGAATAAAGATAGCATACCAGATCAAATACGTACCTCAATTCTCTTTAACTAAATAGAGACATCAAATCCGATACATACCTCTAATGCACGATATATCATAACCGATACAATCTTTTCTGAGTTTTGTGCTTTGCTAGACTTCTCTAAAAATCGTTTGTAAGGAGGAGTAACGATGAAAGAAGATGACTCTCTCAACTTCTCAACTGAAATTTTGGAGAACCAAATTTAGTCCTAATTCAGCCCAAATTCGCTTTATTGTTTCGATGAAGTACAACCAATCAAGGGGCGACACGCTTTACCAAATGATGTTAAGAAGCGCTAGAGGGCTTCATAACCTAAAGACGGCCCAACCCATTTTCTATTGAGCCTTGGGAGCCATTACTTTAGTCTTTAATTAAGGCTGTCAATTGGTCGGGTCATCCCGATACCCGACCCGATAATTTATTGAATCGGGCATGAGACCTTTAACCCAACTTTTGGATTGGGTCAACTAATAGGAGGGGGGGGGGATTCCATCGTTTAAAAAGAAATCTTTAAGGTATTTTTAGGACTAATCAATTGGGCCAAATCTATCTTCATGAAAGCCACCATCAAGAAAGTCATTGTTGCACCACTGCCGATCATGCCTGATAAAGTCGGATACTAGCAACAATGAATGGGAAATGTCCATTTTACACATGAATTTAAATATATTATACAAGTTGTTCTTTTGGGTGTAATGTTAAAAAAACATCAAAAAGTGAATTTTCCAAGGAAATTTTACACCCAAAAGAACAATCATTTTACACCCAAATATTACATGCAAAGTGAATAATGCATGTAATCCAGTCATAAAAAAATTGTATGCATTCTCCATTTTACAACGAAACAAACGTGCCCCCAATGTCACTACAAAAAATAAGACTATTAGTGGCAGTTTTTTTAACAAAAAACTGCCGCTATTAGTCCTGTCGCTACAAAAAACTGCCACTATTAGTCTTGCAGCTACCAAAAATTGCCTTAACAGCAAGTGCTGCTAAAACACCTTATTTTTGTAGTGTGTAATCAAATCCTATCATCTGCTTCCATGGTTGACTGCATTGAATTAGACGATGGAGATCTTTTTTCATGTCAATCTTCGACAACAAAGCTATTTACATTATAGCCTTCAAATTAGGCTACTTAGATGGTGTTTCTAGCATAATTACCAAATTTAAGAAAAAAAATCTTGAATAACTCTCAAATTTCTGCAAATTAATTATGAATTATTAGTGGGGTAGCTTTAAGAGCGCTAATCCGTTCACTGAAAGAGCCACCCCCTTCAAAACCATTGATTGCATCGGATCAAATGATAGAGATCATTTTTCACCTAGATCTTCCACACAAAGGATCATGAGATCATGTCACACCTATTAGACGATCAATTTTTTATTTCACATGTCACAAATCCTCAAAGGATGGCCCTAATCTTCCACACAAAGGATCTTGAGATCATATCACACCTATTAGACGGTCAATTTTTTATTCCACATGTCACAGATTCCCAAAGGATGGCCCTAAAAATCACGTTTGTGCATGACGTGTGCCACTGCGCATTAGGGGCAATTGTTGGGGATCTGTGATGTAGAATAAAAAATTGACCGTCCGATAGGTGAGAAATGATCTCAAGATCCATTATGTGGAAAATTGGGGTGAAACACGATCTCCATTATTAGATTCGAAGAAATCAGCAGTATTTAAAGGGTTGCACACGTGGGCGCTTTCAAAGAATGCGAGCACAAATAGAGCTACCTTTATTAGTGATTTTTTTTTTTAAAAATAAATTGTATTTTTTATATTTTTATATACATTTTTTGCTTTAATTTTTTCCCCGAACTAAGTAAATTTTGCAAGATCTTTCGGTATTTTAACCTTGCCGAACCCGCCATGGTGACTATGGTTCCAACTTTAAAAAGATCGAAGTCTTCTATTTAAACCATGTGCAACCATATAAATCTCATGTGCTATTAGTTGCGCCCTTTCTCAAACTTTGAAAGGGCACATATATTCTATCATATATTACATATTCAGGGGCGGATCCCAGATTTTCTCCTTAGGGGGCAAGGCAAGTTATGGCAAATCTGGGGCGGGTCTAGCAAATGAGTTAGTACTAGCATTATGTTAGGCTGTAGATATCCATTGCGATAACTAAGTGATTGAATCTTTGGGGTATGATCTGGTAAGACACTCTTGTGTAGTCTTTGCCGTGTGTCATTGGACATGTGACGACTTGATGAGTCAATTTATGTATGTCCTTCTATGGCATGAGCGCTAGGTGACTTGTTATTCGGGTCACTTGTTGGGAAGTGTGTCATGTAATATTAACATATGTATATCATTTGAAAGGTGTGCCATATTCTAACATTTTTGGTGTAAAAGATTGGGACTAAAAAATAATTTTCATCATTTAATTCAAGTCATCACACTGTTTATAATAAGTGGTTGCAATGTAAAAATTCAACATACTATTAATTTTATTGAGTTTTTTATCTATTAAATCTGATGATGGAGATGGCTCTCATTCCAATCTCTTATAACAAAATCTTGAGATCAAGAGTATCAAAAGTGCTACAATTTTATTAAAAATAGCGAGTATCTGGGTCTGGTCACTTATCTAACATTAGATTGAAATTTAAAGGAGGGCAACTCTAGCTGAAAAAGGAAGCAACTGTCTTTTAACTAAATAGCCGGTGCTATAGGAATGGATGATTAGGCCTAACAAGCTTAACACCTATGTTTTCAAAAGTTTGATAGCTAGGAGTATGGTATCAAAAATCGGCCAATACTTATCCGTATCGATTTCTTGGTAAATCGCCCTAATATGTATCGGTATCTTAACTCGGTATCGATATCGGCCGATATGGGCCCGTATAGGACGATACGTATCGGTATCGGCCGAGTCGTATCGGTCCTCTATGGACCGATAGCCAAGTCCGATACCGATTTCGACACTTTGGCTATGAGGGACAAGGGAGTGAGTTTTGAGAGTGTTTTGATTGCATCACATGATGGAGATCGCTCTCGTTCCAATATTTTATAAAATAAATCTTGAGATCAGAAATATCAAAATCCCTGTAAGTTTATTAAAAATAACAACTAGTGTTGGCGGGCAAGCCAGTTTTTTAAATAGAGGATGCTATGCACGCTCAAGCTTTTATCTTCCACGCACCTAAAGAAAAAGTTAATTTGAACTGTACTAATCCCAACACCAGCTAAAGATGGTATGAGGGCTGTGCAGGTAGAAAAAGTCATTAAAGTGTGTGCGTAGAAAAAATGGTGTAACCATAGCAACCCTCTTTTAAATAAGAGTTTGTATTAGGCACCAAAACAAACACATGTATTGGGTCGATCTCCCATTGCTAACGTAGAAAAAGCCACATATTTTTAGCCCCAAATTAATGAAGATTAAAAACGTATTTTCATGTAGCTGTGTGCCTATAGATGTCATTACCCCTCCTTAATCTTGGCCATCTCTGTATCTGTATTCTATATATGATGAGAGGATGATTTGTTGGCTTTGTCTCAATTTTAGCTTATTAAGACATAAAGGCCCATGCTCTGAAGTTGTTTTTATAATAACATAAGGATAACTTAATACTGTTTGTAAATACATTACCCACTTGTATGCTATCATAAAAGAAATGAATCTTGAATACAGTCCAAAGTTTTAGTACTTTATGACAAATATATATATATATATATATATATATATATATATATATATATATATATATATATATAACGGATCATTTTAGAACGTTTAAAAAAAAAAAGTAACGGATCATTTTAGAATGCATAGATTAGGTGATTCGAATTCACCAAAGAGTGATTTTTGGGCCCACTAGGGTCTTGATGTCTTGGGTGGCTCAAAGCCACATGCCACCTGGCTTAATAATTGGACAGTTACTACATAATCCCTACAAAGATGATGTGCCGTTAATTCTTTTTACTGTCATAACAATAGAACGGCGCCTGTCAATTGCTTAACCTTAATCTGTACAAAGTGGTGAGGTGCTATTACAATTACTTTCAGTTTTTATGTTGACTAAATGTGTGAAGTTTTCAAATTAATGCAAATATAATATTTGAAATTTTACCTGTAGGTAAGAAAGATATTTCAATATAAACTCTACCATTTTTTATTATTATAGTAATCAAAGAAGTAGGATATCAAACCTCTTTCTTGCACGCCTGCCACCCACTAATATATTTTAGTGCTCTCAAATTTTAGGAAGACATTGAGAAATTGGAGACAGTGCTTACTACTAACATCCAAGTTTGGCTTAGACGTAGGGCTGTCAATGAGCCGAGAGTGAGTCGCTCTACAATACACCCGAGCTTTTTAGCTTGGAAATTCCGAGCTTTATCTCATCTCCATCGAGCTCATATTGGACTCTAGTTAGAATAACTGCTATATTTTTTCCTCCGGTAATTATTTATTTATTTTCTTACTTTTATTGTATATATATATATATATAAGTACTTAACACTTCCAAAATTTTAAAAATTAAAAATATCCAACTAGGTAACACTTCTTTATTTCATTTTTTAATATATATAAATATGTATGGAAAAGGTGTCCATCCTCAATGGGAGGACGGTCACCATCCTCCAAGCTTCCACGTGGAGCTCTATGTGGCACCTAAAATATTGTTTTGATGCCACGTGGAGCTCGGTTGCATTGATTAGATCATCTTTGAAAGAAAAAAAATTGAGAACTCATCTCTACCGTGTGTTTTTTGAATCGTGAAATGTGGACCAATGATCAAACTTTGGCCTGTGGGTTTAAAAAGTTTTTTTTGAATTTTTATTTTTAACATTAATCTATACCATCCACTTGTGCTCCACGTGACACCCAAGCAGTGTTTTGAGTGCCACGTAGAGCACCATTTGTATTTTGGAGGATGGTCCACGTCTCCGTTCGAGAACCTAATCGGCTCCCAATATATATATATATATATATATATATATATATATATATATATATATATATATATATATATATATATATATAAAACAATTAAATGGGTATCACTTTTTGCACACCTTAAAAAGGTAGCACACTCGCTACACCCCTAAGTTCCTTTGACTTAACATGACAACTGTTGTTGCGTTTGGATAACAATTTTGAATTTGAATGGTTATCTCTGCTAACTTGTTTATGCCTCTAATAGTACAGTTTGAGGCCCCTCTCAAAGCTACTTATCGGAAATGTGTAGCTCGGAATGGGGAGCGCACTGGAGACGCTATGCGGGCAGGCATTTGGTGCGGGGCAAGTGGACATGCTTGGCGTCTATATGCAACGGTCATGGTTAATCTTGCTAGTCGCATGCATAATCCTCACTTCCAGTTACATCTTCGCCACACCAATCCTAAAGCTCTTTGGCCAAGAACCCTCAATCGCTAACCTCACAGGCACATTCGCCATCCTCATCATACCCCAGATGTTTTCTCTCGCCGTCATCTTCCCTACACAGAAATTTTTACAGTCGCAGAGCAAGGTTGGGGTACTAGCATGGCTTGGATTTGTGGCTCTAGTTTTCCACGTCTTCTTGCTATGGCTATTCATCTATGTGTTGGGGTGGGGTATTCAAGGGGCAGCTGTTGCATATGATATTACTTCATGGATCTTGGCTTTGGCTCAAGTGGTTTACACTATGGGTTGGTGCAAGGATGGGTGGAATGGGTTCTCTTGGTTAGCTTTTAAGGAGATTTGGGCATTCGTCACGCTCTCTCTCGCCTCTGCCGTTATGCTTAGCCTCGAGATTTGGTATCTGATGATTCTCGTCCTCCTCACTGGAAATCTTGGTAATGCGGAAATAGCGGTTGGCTCCATTTCAATCTGGTGAGTGGTGAGGACCACAAAATGGCATTAATTTTTTTTTTTTTTTCGGGGGTAAGGGTTAATGGGGCCGGGATAGCCTACATCAATAGATAAACACTGCTCTAAAGTACATCTTTGACCTAACTCAAGTCGTAATATCGGTGTCAGCCTTTGGATGGGTCAGCCCAAAACTGATCTGGATCGGGATTGGTGGATCGGATTGGCCTATCCTAAAGCAAATTTTTAAGCTTAAAATTGAGATAAGAAATTATTAAAAGTTGAATAAATGAAAAGAAAAATAAATTTACATGCTACCCTTAAATCGAATGATTTTTTTTTTGCTTTGACTGAAATGATTGAGGTGGTTTTTCATCCCAATCTTTAATCCTAAAGATATTGGAATCATGATTCACGATAGCCTTGTCAAATTGCGCACCTAATGATTTTACATGATGCAAATCCTAGAAAGTGATTCGAGTACCAAGATCAACGTACTCCCACTTCTTACCAAATAATAACCATTAGTAGGTGACTAGGCAACTTTCCTAAAGCCGTCCCGATTCTTTGAGTTGCTTTCTTTACACCAAAAAAATGGTGAAAAACGTATAGAAGTTAAGGAAATTGGGGTTTTCCCTGATCCAAATTGATCCGGATCGTTTGGGCCAAAACTGATCCAGATCGGCCGATCCGGATCGGGATCAGCCGATATTTGAAACCATGGTCTGAAGAACATTATTACTGGTTTCGTTAGAGGATTCCAATCATTCCACCTAGGCACTTTTATACCAAATGATTTGATCTAAACACTTTAATATTGTATGTTTCCTATTTAAGATTTTAGGTTACATGCCGGTGTTTTCTTGGGCATGAAAATTTGTATGGGCTTAAGTCCATTTTTTTAAACCAATTTTCTCTTGACGGGCTTAAATTTCTCTTATGAATGGAGCTTCCTTCTGAAGGCATACTGCCTTCGTCTCTTTTTGTTTTTGTTTAAAAGAAAAAGTGTTATTTGCTATTAGAAAAAAAAAAAATTTAACTCCAGGATCACCTAAATCGATATACCAATGGCGTATTTTTAGGTTACTTGGTGTCACATACTCACATGGGCCTTTTTTTTTTTAACCAATTCACTTTGTCTAGGAGGTTAGATATCATGTGAATTTCACTTGGCCCAAAGAGCATATCTAAGCAATGGATCCGTAGCATATATGGTCCCTATGTTAAATATGAATAACAGTCTATATTAAATTTGCTAGGATCAAATGGTTTGTGAAACCTCTGATGAGCACTCTTTACTAAGCTTACATCAGTTCACAGTGTCCTGCCACATGGACGGCGTGGATCGGTCAAAGATGTGTTCCGCATGACCTAAAAAGCGCACTTTTGAATAGTGTACCTATAGATGAAGGTGATTAAAAGAGCTATACTCCATACCAAAAATAGGATCAAACACTCAACTATTTTTCAGTTTTGAGCCTTTGAATCAAGCCAAATTTTCACAAGATGCTACAGCTGAAAGTTGCTCACTCTCTTTGCATAACAGAGTAAGACTCGCACCCGGCGATCCTAAAAAAAGAAAGAAAGGAAGAGATGAACTTTGGAGGCAAACCTGACTCTGCCGAGTCCATTCACCAATGAGCTAAACTATTTATTTTGGTTCAGGAGTTTCTGTGCTCTTGCAGAGACCCCTTCACTGGTGCAGAGACTTTAAGTTGAGGCTCTTTAGTCAATGCATCTTAGAGTTGAGTTAGTATTAGGCAAGCTGCCCAAGTGTTTGGTGAATTGATACTTGGGTCATTTTTTGGGATGTATGTGAAGTAGAAACATTATGTGATGCGTGATGGGTGCGCCATGATCTGAAGATCTTTGGTGCGAAAGATTGAGACTAAAAACAATCTTATTATCTGAGTCAAAGCAATAAAATGCCATCTAAAATTAACTGCTACCATGTAAATCCAACATTCTATTGATTTTATAGATCCTTTGAGTGCTTTGAATCAGATAGAGGAGATCGCCTTTCAGCCCAATTTATTGCACAATAGATCTTGATATCATGGGCATCAAATCACAAAGAACAAATGGGGATTCCACTTGACACACTTCTCAAAAAGTGACTCAAGTACTTAGAGCATCTGTGTTTGGGTTCAGGTGCCTAATATTAACTCTTTAGTCATGTCATGGACAGTGTTAAATGAAGGACAAATTTTATGCAGACAAAGTGTAGGCAGTTGATGTCGCACGATGCAATTGGTTGCATGGGCTGTGGGATTCAATTAATGTAGGTCGGTGCAACAAGTCAGATAGTGCCATATTAGCCGCTACACTTTGTATGTCAAATCTGATTTGTTCTTGGTTATAATTTTCCTTCGTTTCGTGCATCATAGTCAAACTTATTGGTTCACACCTTCATCAATTAGCATATGTTTCTTGTTTGTGTTTCAGTATGAATATCAATGAATGGGAAGCAATGGTGTTCATTGGAATCAACGCCGCTATAAGGTATCCAAACTTGACTACAACCACAGTGGCCAAAAACACATTTTTTTCCAAAAACAAAATTGGGAAAATGTCTTGTTTGAGAAATTCCCATAAAACGTGTTATATATATATATATATATATATATAATTTATTTATTTTTAAATTTTTGTCTTTTTTCTTGCAATTGACAAAATTTACCTTTTTTATGTCTAATTTCGGAGCCGTTTTATTCCTGTGCCTAAACTTGGTCAGTGGTCACTATGACTGCAACTATTGTTGGAAAAATTAAAATTTTGATCCGAAATAATATATGGAATCGGTTCGAGGCACGAGAAATATCGCTGTCTTTAAACCAATATTTGCCTTCACCACTTCGACAAAGTGGTCACCAACAGGTTACCGGTAAACTGGTTCCAAGATACAACGAATCGGCTGTGTATTTTTATGAAGGATTTGGCAATTCCGACTACGCTATTCGAACACCAAATATTGCAAGAACGCTCTGATCAAGACCTTTAAAGACATATCAAGAGAAAAGAAAGAAGACTCTTTTTGTGATATGTAAAATAATGATTTTATGTTCCTTAAATAGAAATCAAGTGGTGTGTTAATGCACTTTTTTCCTATAAAAAGGTGCAACACGCATCCCTTCGGAAAAGACACACCACTTTGGAATGACCCTTCATTTTGAAAAGACGCACCACTTTGAAAAGACCTTTCATTTTGAAAAGACACATCAATTTGAAAAAACACCTCAATTGAAAAGACACACCTCTTAGGAAAAGACAAATATAATAAACTTTTAAATATCTAACAATCCTCCACTATTTAAAAATTTAAATATCCAACAATCCCCCATTATTTAAAATTTTGAAAGAAAATGTCTTATAGACTTGAATTTTCACTTTAGTAGAAATAACTCAAAGTTTATCAAGATCTTTAGTAAAACTAAGTCTTGAACTAATAATCATATTCGACAAATCGGAACTATTCCACACACATTTCATATATTTAGTGTTCAATAAATTAGTTAGCACATTTAGGCCATATGCTAGTACCCTGGTATTCATAAGTGTTTATGAGATAAAGTCATGTCTCATTGAAGGCGGTTCCACCTTCACACTTATATAGGTAGGCCTATATGAGATGTCCTTGTAACTTTAACATCTTAACACATTGTATTATAGCGTCTATTAAGAGCAATGTTCAACCTCCACTTATCCATTACAAGCAAAACACTACCCTTCTTGGGATGTTTATGAGAATTTAATTCTCATCAATGTAGTGCCCCTTTGCCCGGTCATGGATTTATGACTTGTTCTTCCCTTTGAATCTAAACATTGACCAAACAAATATTAGGTAGGGTTCCCATTGTAACTGACTGTTTGGGTAAATGACTTTAAACCCATCTCGATTCTTCTTTTAGGTTAATACTTTTCATAATTGCTCATAATTGCAATTATCAACACATATAGTGTTTCTTCAAACATTTTTGCCTGAAACCACATATCATTTGTTTTCTTGTTCATTGACAAGAAAACAAGTTTCATAGAGAACTTAGAAGTTTTGACTCAATCTTTGTTGGTACGTCTACCAAAGAACCCTTAAGTCACTTCATTTCTCTACCTATTTTGATATAATCAACAAACTCAATGAGATTTATAGTTGTTCCTTAATATTTCTTATAAGATCATGATTTTCTTTCTTAAAGGAAAATCATCTTTAAATGATTTAGATCTCCAAATCTAAATCTGTTATCTTTCATAAGATAATTCAATCAAAATAATTTGACCATCTCCAAATGATCCTAGCAATCTTTTCATGACAACTCGATGTGACGAGAATATTATGGTCAAATCATTTATAATGATTTCAAACTATGTCTACTCAATCAAGGGCACTCAATGATCATATGATCGAGCCCAATTAATCAATCAATCAATCATAAAAACAAGGATGACCTAGACTCAAGCCTGTTATGAGGTTACTGAATCAACCGTTTGATCATGCTCAAACAGTTGCTAACGAACAATTGTGATATGATCAAAGTCTCGCACAAACATAATGACATCTGAACATATGAGTGACAATGTCTACCTTTCTCGACAAGGATATTAAAAAAAAAAAATCTCACAAGAAATAACGTAAAAATAAAAGTGATCAATAAATCGTAGCCATTCAATCTTAGCCTTCAAACCAACTTGATTATATTTCTTATCATGTGGGTTCTTGATTGTAACTTTTAATCGTGACCACTCATCACCAATCAATGACGATTGCTAGACTATCGTGGCATGATCATGAGTACTTTGGCAAAAGCTTTTGGTTGATGGTGAGCAAAAAACATAATCACACATCAATTTTAAAAAAATCGACCCATAATAAAAAAATTTTTGCCTAAGTTAATAAAAGTTTTCACTTTAAATGGTTGGTTGAAGCACCTTGGTAGTGCTTTTCTCACACCCATTATAATGCCCCAAATTATGACATGAGGATGCCAATGGGTGCATTAAATCAGCCAGTTGATGCCATTAAATTCGCCCAAAAAAATAAATAAAGTAAAATTAACATATCTCTTAAACATGTCGTTACCCAAAGAAACACCTCTCCACGACTTCGTAATCGGGTTGCAAACAAAGAGTTGGGTTCTATTATAATTATCCATGAAGCAAATTAACCTGCACGAACAAGCAATGAACCAATTCAGGTTTTCAATGCATGAGAGTTCCAAACCGTCCATTTCCGAAACACCGCATTGTAAGCGTAACATGTTAGATCATCGCTGCTAGTAAACATGAAGTACCATGATTTTTAAGAGAGGGTGTTGGAGTTCCAAAGACACCGTCTAGAATTGACAATCCGAAAAATAGACCTTTAATATCTTTCAAACAAGAAATCTTTTCCTTTCCCATAGCAAATTGATTTTGCTATATTTTCTCAAAGCCTCTATATTTAGGAGACAAATGAGTATCCGATAGAGAGAGAGAGAGAATGCAAAGGAAACCCATGTTGTTTTTTAAAGTGCTTCCATGTGCCATCGGATCCGAAACCTCTAAATATTGGTTTAAAATTGTTGAAAAAATTAAAATTTTGATCCAAAATAATACATGGAACCGGTTCGAGGCACGAGAAATATCGCTGTCTTTAAACCAATATTTACCCCCACCACTTCGACAAAGTGGTCACCAACAAATTACCGGCAAACTAGTTCTAGGATACAACGAACCGACTGTGTATTCTTGTGAAAGATTTGGCGAATCCGATCACGCTATCCGAACACCAAATATTGCAAGAACGCTCTAATCAAGACTTTTAAAGACATAACAAGAGAGAAGAAAAAAGACTCTTTTTGTGGTATGGAAAATAATGATTTTAGGTTCCTTAAATAGAAATCAAATGGTATGTTAATGCACTTTTTCCTATGAAAAGGTACTACACACCTTCCTTCGAAAAAGACACACCACTTTGAAATGACCCTTCATTTTGAAAAGACACCACTTTAGAAAGACCCTTCATTTTGAAAAGACACATCACTTTAAAAAAATACGTCAATTGAAAAGACACCTTTTGAGAAAAGATAAGTATAATAAACTTTTAAATATCTAATATATTTTATATAGAAAATCATATTGGTCGTTATTTTCAATTGTGTGATTTAGAGGTATAGCTAGAGGGAGAGTTCCCATGGTACACGACTCCATGCACTGCACGTGTTAATTTCCTTCCTCTGAACTTGAGGAAATGCACTGAGATATTTACAAGAGCCAACTCATCATTTTTAATTTCATTTATCTCCCGAGGTTTTACGGTTTGACGAAGGAAAATTGACCCATGCATGTATCGGTTGTCATACCAACTCTCAGAATTTTACACATCTATTTGGAACAGGATTCCACGAGAAGGGATCTTCATGGATAGAGTTGGCATTAGGCACCCTAGCATGGTCAGCATTTCTTGGGTCAATCTCCCTTTTGCCAAAATAGGTAACCATTGAGAGGTGCACAGCTACTTAAGAGCACACATATCAGTGGAAGTACCTTTACTTGACTTTTCACTGATTTGGCACTATAAAATATCTTTGCACCAACGACATCGCTTAGGTACTAAATTCCATGATGAAAATAAATTCTTCTTAAGATTGCATTAGAAAATATATGCACTATGTGAGTAAGAGCCTCAAAGCGCTACAAAATGAATTGCTACCATGTGGTTATCCTAATCTATTTCACCTATTTATTTGATGGAGTTTGTAGCCTCTTAATCACATTATAGAGATAATTTTTTATATGTAATATCAAAGCAAAAACCACAAGACACTGCATGACAGAAAAAATGACACCACGTGTATAGAGTCAATGGCTCGTTTACTCTCAATCTTGCACCAAATCTATCTGATAAACAAAGTGGAGTTGGGGTCGTTGGGGTCATTGAGGTGGTGTGCAAGGCCAGTAGTGCTTTTTTTCGCTGGTGGCATTTAACCGGTGAGTCATTACATGCACATACAATGTGTGTCCTTACACATAATTTGAGAAAAAAAATACGCATATTTTATTTTTAAAATGACCATCATACGCTAAAAATTGTAATAGCTCCCTTTGGTTAATAATGTGTGCAGTTGTTTCTTTAGGCTTTGCTCACCATGTTGACCGTTTAATACTTTTTTTTCTTTTCTTAGCATTCGAGTATCAAATGAGCTTGGATCTGGCCACCCCAGAGCTGCTAAATATTCTGTCATTGTTGCGGTCCTCACTTCACTGTATATTGGGCTTGTTTTCATGGCCATCATCCTTGCAACTGAAAACTATTTTGTGGTCATTTTTACTAGCAGCAAAGAGCTGCAACGGGCTGTCGCCCAACTTGCCAGCATTCTCGGTGTGACAATGGTGCTTAATAGTGTCCAACCAGTTATTTCAGGTATTCATTTTTCGGATTTTGACAATGCCACAGAAGTTAGAGGCTCTACATTGAGTGTACATCAATTGAAATACACATACATCTTATAATATCAAGACCTGAATGATTGACTAATACAGTTTGTACTCAAGATCTAAGTATATAGGATCGGCTGTACATGGACCTTTGGAATGCGAACAGTTCAATCTCCTAATACTAAATTGGTAAAACTTGTACTTTCACTGATTTTCATAGTATTGGATAGCTTGATATATTTCATTTGTGACCTGCTATTAGCCTATTAGGTACTCTAGTGCCAGAGGTGACACCTGGATCAATCTCCTTTTGATCATGTGGCCAAGCCTTGAGAGCTGCAATGTTATTTATAAGCACCCAAGTCAGTGAAATTGACCTTTCACTGATTTGACGATCAAAATTTTCAGCACTCACCAAGGTTGTTGGTTTGAGATTGACTTGAGTGCCGTTATTGGCACTTGGTTTGGTCGAGTACCTTATACTAGCGCTGCATTTGTTGTCCTCCAATATACTGATCACTTCCAACTTTGAGGTTCAATTGGAACGACTTAATCTATAAATGAGCTTGTTATTAACTAAATTTGGTTTTGCAGGTGTTGCTATTGGAAGTGGCTGGCAAGCTTTAGTGGCGTACATTCATGACATGGTGGTAAATAATTTGATATAGTTTATTCATGACATGGTGGTAAATAATTTGATATATCATATTAACATTCTTCGAGAATGTTAATATGATATAGTTTATTCATGACATGGTGGTAAATAATTTTATGCCACTGGAGTAAATGCATGATCCATTTCATGGTGCAATCTAAATTCTTCACCCACTCTGGCCCTCCATGGCAGGGCCGAACAAGACAGAAGAAGGTCGTCCAATTGATTGGGGGGGTAGTGTCTTATGCTATCGATTCCTATCACTTTCAAACTACCTGCAGGATCAGAATTTTTTGTATCCATTTATTATGCATTCAGCTGTCTCCAGAGAATCCAATTCTACCTAAAACTTGTTGGCTACCATGTTAGCATCCAATTCAACAACCAAAGGTATGACTTGCAGTTCAGTTTAATGTATATCTTACTGTGTGGAGGATCCCCGAAGGCCATCCTAATCAGGCCGCCAAAGACACCTTGTCTCAATTAGAGTGCCACCCGAATTAATTTTACTTTATCCCTGGTCAGGCTTTCTCCAGTTAATAAATATTTCTGCAACCAAGTTTTGAGCAGTTGGTTTATCGACTGGCTAGCGGTTGAGTTTGTTTCATTAGTTTTGAATCCTTCCACTCTATTGACTTAATGCCGTGCAATTAGAAGCAAGAGGTAAGCTTTATGTCTGGTTCTAAAAAATGTGCTTGTTTCTTTTTTCCCTAGATTAAGGTTGAATAGCGACTTTTTCGCAGGTAGCAACGTTGTCCTTAACCCTTGAACTTTCTCTCCATAAGCATCTCCTCCTTCAGGAAGCGCATTCTAGATTTCCATATTCCATATCGTCCTAGAATGGATCTCCATAATACTTATATCCACTATTTAGGGGCAGGAAAATGCTAGAATTTATTATGTGGAGTAATTGTGTGTCCTCTGTTTTGCTCTTAATAAAAATTCTGTTTTATGTATTTGGGGTATCTGTGTATATATACTGCTTTGGCATGAGTGTAACTACAGGGAAAAGGGAGGACTCTGCTTCAATTTTGTCATTATTTTTTAGGATATAATGATGATTTAATATGCCACACACCCCCCTATATATTGATGATAATCATCAATAAAATATTTTGTTTCCGACAAATTGCTTTAGCATTTTTTTCTTTTGAATACCTGGGTGTCCATTCCTCCTAGAGCACCCGATTAATCCCATGGGCACGTCCGCACTCCAAGTGTGTGCCGGGTCAGCACGGGATATAAATCCCTAAGGTACTAAGGTGGCTTAAGGGGGGATTCAAACTCAGTTCTCCTATTTCCCAAAGAGATCGCTTTATCATATTAATTGATATTGTGAAATAGTTCTTCGTAAATACCATGATCAATAACTAATTTACAATTATTGATTTTCTACTCACATTTCCTTATTTATGGATATTGTGCTGTTAGGGGATTTGGAGTGGGATGCTTTGTGGAGCTGGACTGCAGACGTTGCCGACGTTGATCCTTGTAGGCATCATTTGGATAACCAACTGGGGAAAAGAGGTAAAAATAGGAGACATTTGGTCAATTTTTATGTTGCATAGTGACCATTGACCCGGCCTTATATTCTCAATCGATGCATTAAATTATAATTAATTAGAATGTCATCGCCGAGAAATTACCTAAAGGATTACCTAAATATACATATATTAGCATAAGTTTATTTATTTTGGCAATTTTATGTTGGGTATTTGTGACCCACACAATAAATTAATCTTTTTTCCTATTTTAATTAAAATATGATTGACTAAAGACTTTAAGTTTTCCTTGTAACGTGATTCCACTCCACGCAACTTAAGAAGTTGGTTTCAACTATGATTGGTTTGTGGTAAGCCAATCCTTATCTACTTGTGATACACCTCTCCCTTGAATCCTTGATGGGTTAAGATTCAAGGGCATGCTATAAAAGAGGACAACGTCCCCTCTTCATCTCCACTCAATGCAATCGTGCCCATCACTTAGAGGGGGATAGAAGCGAGGTAGAATTGTCCTCAAGATATTCCACGGATGTGGTTTCTCTAATTATATCGGGCGAATATTCTCCTAAATAAGGTATACCTAAACTTGGTTGAATGTTAATTTTGCCTAAGATATTATTTTTCGTCTAACAATTGGTATCAGAGCATTCTTACGGCATATTTAATTTTCAATCAAAAAAAAAAAAAAAAAAAATTTTTTTTTTTTGGGGTTCACTGTTGGCCGACGGTCCGGCCACCGGACAAGGACCGTGAGGCCGACCGGACGGCGCACCGGACCGTCGGGTCCGATGACCAGAATGTGGCGGCAGTCAGCTGTTCTTCACAACAGTTTTTCAAATAAAAAAAAAAAAAACAGAGCACTCTTACGACATATTTAATTTTCAATCAAAAAAAAATAATAATAATAATTTGGGTCACTGTTGGCCGACCGGACGGCGCACCGGACCGTCGCGTCCGGTGACCAAAATGTGGCACAATGTTCTTCACGGCGCTTTTTCAAATAAAAAAAATAAATTTTTATGACCCTTTACCGGTCGAAAGACGGCCGACGCCACCGTCAATTAACGAGCGACCGGACCGGGCCGTGGTCCCGGTGGAGGTGGTTAGCGGCAAAGCCCAAGAGCGGCTACTGTTGCTTCTGCAACTAATGAGAAAACAAAAAAAAAACAAAAACAAAAAAAAAAATTGGAAGATGAACATTAGAGGGTTTAGGGTTGGCTTCTCGGACCGGGTCGGGTCCGTACCCGGCCCAATGACCCGATCCAGTTGACCCGGCCCATACCCCGATCCAGTTGACCCGGCCCATGACCCGATCCATTTGAACCGGCCCATGGCTCGTGTACTCACCCCGACCCAAACCACCTCAAATAAGTTCTTGTTTGCAGCCCCTATACTGCACTACTTCCGCTGGTTGGAAATAAATATTTAAAACTCAGAACTTGTTTCGGCCACCAGATTCAACCTTTTTCGACTAAAACTTTAAAACGCGATATCTTGAATTATACAACTCTGTTTCGCGCATATGACCACTCGAATATGGTCTACTCGACGAGATATACCCTTTGGAATGGTTTATGGGACTGTTTAACACTGTTTTAAATATGAAAATCCCAGTCAAAGGTTAATAAATTTATTTTGTTCTAAATAAATACTTGAACCCTTTTCAATATTCTATATGAATGCTCTCACACTATCATGTCATTTTTTCTAATTATTACATGTACATCTTCACTTTATGACTCTGTTTTCCCTAAACTTACTATATAAATATATTTAGGGTATGAAACATTTAACTAATGGCATGATAAAATACCTAAGAACTTTAGTTCTATCTATAAAGGGGTTTAGATAAAACGGTAAAGCAATCGTTTCGGGATGCGTAGCTAAAGTAGGTTTGCTGTCTGCCCAAAGGTGACCGATTTATAGAGGACACGTTATCCTGAAATTTTGAAATCCAATTTCATTAAGATTGCATGTGCATTCGTCTATGTGAACTACTATTTCTGGCCAAAGCTGATTTTAAAAATTCATGTATATAGAATGAGTAGAATAGTCATGTGTGTCTAGGTGAGAGAAGAGCGACACTTCTGGCCTAAGCTGATGGAAAGCTTCGATCAAACCAAAAATACATCTGACTAGGTCTATGTATGTTTCCTAAACACAACTTAGGGAGACTTACAATAAGTCAAAGCTTCTGCCCAAAGGTGATGCTGAGACAATGAGTGAAGTTTGTCCCTCAGAGTTAATGTTCCTTTGCACATGCTTATTTACACTCTGATTAATTCAACCTTGACCCCGGGTATGAATTTTTATTTTATAAAGTTCTAATTGAACAATGTGCTGATAGTCATTCCTTTTCATATCAGCTATGGACGGATCAATTTTACATCAACAGATGACCAATATTGAAAAACTTAATGGCACCAATTATAACACCTGGCGAATGGGTCTTGATTTGACCCTTGGATATATGGACTATGATTTTGTTCTCTCGGAGGACAAGCCAACTTTATCATTCAACGCCACTAATATTCAAAAAGCCCAATATGCTCGTTGGGATAAGGCAAATCGTATGATGATGATGATCATACGCGCTTCCATTACTGAACCTATTAGAGGTGGTATTAAAACTATCGAAACAGCCAAAGAATTGTTGAAAATCATCCAAGACCAGTCCGTTGGAACAGTAAAGTCATTACAGTATGGCTACTTAGTGCAATTGGTCAATATGCGATATGATGGAAACGGGAGTGTGCGAGAATTTATTCTCAAAATATCCATGCTAGCTATGAAACTTAAAGAACAAGGAATTACAATCGAAGAAGATGCTGTAGTGCATCTAGTTGTTGCTTTTCTTTCTAAGCAATTTGATACCTTTAAAGTAAATTACAACGCTCAGAAAGATAAATGGGACTTGAATCAATTGATCTCCATGTGCGTAATCGAAAAAGAGAGGCTTCGTGAAAACAAAGTCGAGTCTGCTAATTTTGGCCACAATCATCCCTATAATCCGGCTTACAAGAAGAAGGGTCAGAATCAAAGCTTTCACAATGGCAAAGGAATTAAGAAAGACTCCAAGCTCAAGGCAGTTATGGTAAACAATGATGATGGTTGTCATTTCTGCAAGAAGAATGGCCATATCAAGAAAGATTGCTACTTGTGGAAAAATATTATAAAGAAGAAGCAGGGAGGAGGTATTAATTTCACACATGTCTGCTTTGAATCAAATCTAGTAAATATTTCAGAAGGTTCGTGGTGGGTTGACTCTGGTGCCTCTGTGCACGTTTCTCGTTCTTTGTAGGGGCTAATCAGCATGAGAAGCCCAAGACCGGATGAGCGACTTTTCCTCGGAAATGAACAAGCGATTAAAGTTGAGGCCGTTGGGACTTACCGCCTTGTTTTAGACTCTGGACACATTTTGATATTGCAAGATATTTATTTTATTCCTTCATTCAGACGGAACCTTATTTCTATATCTAGATTACTTGGTGATGGATATTGTTTCACCTTTTCTGGCAATAATTTATCTGTTACTCTGCATTCTGTTTTAGTAGGACATGGTTTATTGACAGACGGGTTATTTCAGCTATCTCTTGATATTGATTTTACTTCTTCTTCAGTATATGTTTCTTCCACCTCATCCGGGTCTAAGCGTTCACTTTTGACAGAAAATTCTTCCATGCTTTGGCATAGACGATTAGGTCATGCATCCAGAAAAAGACTAGAGACTATGGTTAAATATAATATTCTTAAACCTCTCGATTTCAGTGATTTTGAAACTTGTGTTCAATGTATTAAAGGAAAAATAATAAAACAACGCAAATTTGAAGCTTCAAGATCATCTGACTTACTGCATCTTATTCATACTGACATCTGTGGCCCTTTCTCTACTCCTTCACGTGGTGGGCAGCGGTACTTTATCAGCTTTATAAATGACTACTCTCGATATGCGTATGTGTATCTAATTCATCACAAATCCGAGGCACTCGACATGTTCAAATTTTTTCAAACCGAGGTAGAAAAACAGTTAGATAAAAAGATAAAGAGTCTTAGATCAGATCGTAGAGGTGAATACTATGGAAAAATGGATAAAGACAGTGTTAACCACGGACCCTTCGTTGAATACCTAAAGGAACATGGCATAGTTCCTCAATACACTGCTCCAGGTACACCACAACAAAATGGCGTCTCTGAAAGGAGAAATCGTACATATCAGGATGCTATACGGAGTATGATGAGTTTTTCAGATCTTCCATAAAACTTTTGGGGAGAAGCTCTCAAAACAGCGGTTTACATTATTAATAGGGTACCTTGTAAAGCAGCTCCTGAAACCCCTTACAAAATTTAGACCGGTCACAACCCTAGTTTGAATCATCTCCATGTGTGAGGATGTTTAGCTGAAGCCAAACTTTATAACCCTGAGTTAAAGAAACTTGACCCTCGTACCGTCACATGTTACTTTATAGGATACCCAGAGCGTACTCGAGCCTTTAGATTCTATTGCCCTTCAAGATCACTAGAGATTGTGGAGACTTCAAATGCTAAATTTCTTGAAGATAGTATTCCTAGTGAGAGTCAAAAGAGGAGAAACATTATCTTCGAAGAAGACCGAAATATCGTTTTACCTATTCCCGTTGGCCCTTCTTTACCTACCTTTTCTATGGCTCCCATTCCCGTTAGACCTTTAATATCTGTATCTGTCCCTTGTGACATAGGGACATCGAGTGCACCCACTATGGCTCCATCTCATTCAAAAGAGCAACCAATTACTTTAAGAAGATCATCTAGAGAGCGAAGATCTGCCATATCATCTGATTATGAAGTCTATCTGCAAGAGGATAACGATGTTGATGTAGTTTTTGATGACCCTCTTACCTTCCGCAAAGCTATAGAGAGTGACAAATCTCAATACTGACAGGAGGCCATGAGAGAGGAGTTGCAATCCATGGAGAAGAATCATGTTTGGAAACTCTCTACTCTTCCTGAAAGTCATAAAGAAATTAAATGCAGGTGGGTTTTTAAAACTAAAAGAGACTTAGAGGGAAATATTGAAAAGTACAAGGCAAGACTCGTTGCCAAGGGTTTTACACAGAGACCTGGCATCGACTTTAATGAGACATTCTCTCCCGTCTCATCAAAAGATTCATTACGGATCATCCTTGCGATCGTTGCGCACTATGATCTCGAGTTGCACCAAATGGATGTTAAAACGACATTCTTGAATGGTGATCTAGAAGAGGAAATTTATATGTCTCAACCAGAAGGTTTTGTTGTACATGGACAAGAGAACCTTGTTTGCTGACTGAAAAGATCCATTTATGGATTAAAGCAGGCTTCACGACAATGGTATTTAAAATTTGATAAAATTGTGACACAATTTGGCTTCAAAGAAAATATTATGGACCGATGCATTTACATAAAAAGAGTTAAAGCGCGTTTCATCATTCTTGTTCTCTACGTCGATGATATATTTCTTGCCAGCAGTGATATTCATCTTCTCCACGAAACAAAGTTTTTCCTCTCAAAGAATTTTGATATGAAAGATATGGGAAATGCTCTATATATTCTTGACATTAAGATCCATAGAGATCGAGATGCTGGTCTTTTAGGCTTATCGCAGAGAGCTTATATTGATAAAGTTCTCAAAAGATTTCATATGGAAAATTGTGCGCCCGGAGATGCTCCTGTTGCTAAGGGCGACATTTTCAATGAAAGTCAATGTCCAAGAAACGAAAGCGAAAAAGCACAAGTAAATGTCTCTGAATATGCTTCTGCTGTTGGAAGCTTAATGTACGCAATGGTATGCTTACGACCCGATATTGCGTTTATTGTTGGCATGCTTGGAAGATTCCAACGAAATCCTTATATTACTCATTTTAAAGCAATAAAGAAAGTCTTACGATACTTGCAACAGACTAAGGATTTCATGCTAGTTTACAGACGGTCGAGCGAGCTTGCAGTTGTCGGATATACAGATTCTGACTATGCTGGGTGCTTGGAAACTCGAAAGTCCACTTCGGGTTTTATTTTCAAGCTTGCTGATGGTGCTATATCTTGGAGGAGCTCGAAACAAAGCATAACCACCGATTCCACCATGTTTGCAGAGTTTGTCGGATGCCATGAGGCTACTCGCCATGTCATATGGTTGAAAAGCTTCATTGGAGAATTAAAGATTGTGGATTCTATTGAAAGACCTATTACAATTTATTGTGACAATAAGGCTGCTACAGATTTCATCAAAAGTGGGAGGATTACAAAAAATAATCGACATATTGAAATTAAATATCTTATGGTTCGCGTGAAAGTAGAGGAAGGAATTACTAAAATTCCTCATTTGCCAACTGAAGAGATGATTGTTGATCCTCTTACTAAAGGATTAGCTTCAAAAGTTTTTAAAGCGCATGTGATCCGAATGGGAGTGTAACATTCTATATAAAAATATAAATTACAGGCTTCACAGGCATCGGAACACGTGCGATTGTGGGGCGGACAAGAAGATGAAACGTCATAGGAGCAGATATGAGTAGATTTCTATGAAGAAATTGCATTTTTGTGTGCATTATTTTACGATGGCTGACAAAGCTTGGATTAGAAGTTTTGTACATCTACTATTTGAGTGTTCTACTAGTCAAACTATTTTGAATGGTTGTTGATGGTGTAAGATTTATGTGTACTCCTTGGAGCATAGAAGGGAAATATGTGAAAGCGGTTGAGCATGGAATATCTTCCTAACGCATGAATTAAAAGCCGGTTTCTACTATAATCCACTCTCCTAATTAAAGTCATGCATGCAAGTCAATAAGAGTAATAACTGGTTCAGATCAGATGGTGATGAGATGCTACAGCTAAAAAAGTCGGCAGATGTACCAGTAGTTGTTTGAATAACACTAACATTGTACTTTGGTCAATCGGCTCGGTTTGCAGGTTGGGTTGGAATCTAAACTTAGGGGTTCAGCTCTCCTGACTCTGCTGCATAAACTGTGCCATTACCCTCCACTTTTATGCTATATGACTTACAGCCCATCATCAATAGTACCCTTATCCTGTCCATTCGGGGTCGGCCATTGGCCCATGTTAACATTAATTATTAAAAAGTACGAAAACGGCCTAATTTAGAGTACAGAGATTTGAAATCCTGACCCCAAATGAGTATCTTTGGCCCACTGAGCTATCATTTTGATGAGTGGCTTGCTTAAATACGTGAGACTCGGCCAACAAACGGGGTAGTAATGCCTTTTTATATAAAAATGAGTAGCCATGGGTCATTCATTACTTTTAAAGTTAAAAGGGACAAAAAGAATGGGGCAGAGAAGGCAGGGGGGTCTTTCTTCCTTTCAAAATGTAGGTGATGACATGGTTTGTAGTTCATAATTATGCTCATGATCGCCGAATAATCTATATTTGCCTTTCAGCATATTTTATGTTTGCCTTTTACTGTTTTGGGACTCTTGGAAACTAATTTTATCATTTTTGAACTATACTTTATCAAATAAGCATGCTGGAGTTTGGCGGTACCATGTCATAAAAAATATAAGAAGAGTATGAAAATGCGTCCCATTTATATTTTTATTATAAAAAAGATCAATTTTTTTTTTTATTATGAAAATGAGTCCCATAAGGGCCCATAATCATACTCATTCTCTAAGCGTGTGTCGAATGCCTAATAAAAAAAAGTTAAAAATAAAAGAAATAAAAAATTGTTGGCAAGGGCAACATTATAATTATTCATTAAAATGATTAGTGTCCTACGCGGGTTGATATATATGGCTGTCCGTTTCAAGTATGTGAGGGCACTGTTTCAAATATGTGAGGGCACTGTTTTGAAAGAAAAACCACATTTGATTTTTTGGTGATAAAAAATGGCATAAGATACTGTTCAGTAAAAAACTCAAAAACTATGGTACTTGATGCTAAATATCGATAAAAGTTGTCAAACGTTCCCATTTCCTAGTGCTTCATGATTTTACCAAAATCCCTTGAAAAAAACAGTTTTAAATCCCATTTTAGCTTTTTACTGTTTGTTTATTATCATATCATTTCGCATTCATCTCCGTCTACCATCTGCCTCCAGAAATTGTCTCTTGCACCTTCCTTCGAACCAGGGCCGTTGTAAATAGTCATAGCCTCATAGGTATAATTTTTATGGGCACTTTAGAAAAACAACCTTGAAAAAGAAATGTTTAGCGAAACAACCCCGAACTTTAACGTTTTAAAAAAAATAATGTTTTCACAATTTTCAAAACTTCAAAAACCCGTGAAAACACAGTTTTTTTTAAATCAAAATAAAAAATCGTCCATTCACAGATTTTTGAAGTTCTGAAAACCGTGAAAGCACCATTTTTTTAAAACATTTAAGTTCAAGGTTATTTTGCTAAAATGTTTGTTTTTCAAGGTTATTTTTCTAATTATCCCAATTTTTATTTATTAGTTCCTTATAAACCTTAAATTTGGGTTTATCTATTTATAAGACTGTATGTGTATTGAATATAAATATATATATATATATATATATATATAGCCCTCAATATGGCTCGTTTTTTATGTTATAAAACGAAAACAACATAAAAATGCATAGTTCACGAATTAAACCCAAAAAGAGTATTTAAATGAAAATGGTTTTTTCTTATAAAAAAATCACATTTTAAACACTTTTCTTTCATTATTTCCTTCAAAAAATGCATTTTAAACCCATGATTTTTGCACAATGGTTCTAATTGGACAACTTTGAATTGATCAAAACGTAAAGTGAAGCGATGAAGATTTTATGTTAGAATTATTCCTAATCGGATGCACTTTGACCAAAGTCTTTGTTTTGTTTTCCTAAAGAGACTTGGATTCTATAAAGAAGTTTTGCCCAATCAAATAAAGTTCCTAATTCTAATTAATACAAAAGGGAAAGTATTTGAGTTTAGCTTTGAGTAGTAACCTGATGGAAGGTAACTTATACTGAATATAACTCTCTCGACCCTCTTTTTCCACACTATATATATATATATATATATATGAAGTAAAACACATCTATTCTACAAGCTCTTGTACGGTTATTGGGTAAGGAAAAAGAAAGTGGGTCCAAGATTGTCGATTGTCAACCGTTCATAAAATTCGAACCGTCAGATCTTCATCTAATGACGCAAGGTATGTTGTTTAACCCATATTAATTAAAGTGATAAACGTAAAATCAAAGATTCAAATAGATAAAAAATATTTACTTTATATATATATATATATATATATATATATATATATATATATATATATATATATATATATGATACCCTATTAATTAATCCTATATGCGATGACTTTTAACTTACATCAAGAGATTACATCCTCACCGTCATACTTTTAGGGCGCGTTTGTTTCGTTGTAATATAGATCCTGTAAAATGGAGAATGCATGTAATTTTTTGATGACTGGATTACATATATTATTCACTTTGCATGTAATATTTGAGTGTAAAATGATTATTTTTTTGGGTGTAAAATTTTCTTGTAAAATTCACTTTTGGATGTTTTTTTAACATTATACCCAAAAGAATAACTTGTGTAATTTATTTAAATTCATGTGCAAAATGGACATTCTCCATTCATCGTTGTTAGCATCCGACTTCATCGGGCATGATCGGCAATGGTACAACTATGACTTTTCTGATGGTGGCTCTCATGAGTTAAGGACCTGATATTTTTGAGACCTATGCCACATGGAACTCCATTTAAGCCATTTGATTTGAATGACATGATGTAAAGATCTTTTACGCTATTATATAATTCAACTGTTGACTATAATAAATCATATGACAAGTATCGTGCTTTGCCCCAATTTTATATACCAGAGATCTATTGATCGTGAACTTCGAATCAGACGGCTCATATTATATTTTTACATATCGCATGTCCCTAAAATACCATGTCTTTCCTTAAATCCGGTGAGCCATTACTTGCACTCGCTTTTTAAGTGATTGCACCAAAGTTAAAAAAAGACTTTGTATTTTAGGGACATGTGATACGTGAAAACGCAATCTGGGCCGTCTGATCTAAAGTTCATAATCTATAGATCCTTAGTGGACAAGATTGGCACGAATTATAATCTTCATCATGTGATTAAATATAGTCAAACGCTATTATTTTATTCAACAATTGACAATAATAGATCATATGATAAGTATTGTATTTTGCTCCAATCTTATCCACCAAAGATCTATAGATCATAAACTTTATAACAGACAGTCTAGATTGCATTTTAACATGTCACATGTCCCTCAAATACAAAGTCTTTCTTTTACCTCGATGCAAACACTTGCAAAATGTGTGTGTGTATATGATGTAGTCAAACCCATCCCTCTCTCCTATTAAAAATCGACAGAAAACCAAAATCCCAAACCCGTCTCTTGTTTGTCTCCCTTCTAAACCCAGGTCTCTCTCTCTCTCTCTCTCTCTCTCTCTCTCTTCTAAACCCAAGCCCATTTCCTAAACCTACAGACACCAACATTCGCAGGGAGAAAGAAAAAAAAAAAATCAGAGGAGAAGAAGAAGAAAAAAATGAAGGAAAATACAAACTAAAAATTTAATTTCGTGGGCTAGGCCAACAATAGGTACCTCTTTCAGTCCTTCATCTTCATTTTTTTAGGGAAAAAAATGGATGAGAGGAGAAAGCAAAAAAAAAAAAGGATTTTTTTTTGTGCAAAATCTGGGTTTAAACCTTATTAAAAAAAAAAAAAAAAAGGATTTTTTTTTTGGTACAAAAATTCGGTTTAAACCCTTTTAAAAATAATTCAAAACTCAAATGTGATCTCGGCGGATAATTTCAAATTTCTGCCGATAATTTGAATTTTTGGGAGGTTGGCGATAAAATTTATTTTTTCGTCTTGGTCTCAACCGAAACCAAGACGTCTCGGCCGAAAATTTGAAATTTCGGCCGAGATTTTGATCCATGGCGGGGATCGGTTAGGATTTGAGAGGGTTCAGTGGAGAGGAGTTTGAGAAGGCGACGAATGCTTTGTATGGATTTCCGAGGTGTAGGGTTTGGTGGGTTAGTTTGAGTGGAGAAGAAGAAGAGAAATGAGTTTAGGGTTTCCAAACGAAAATGGTGGAGCTTTTTTGTAGCTGTTGCAAAAAAACTCCTGTAATTTTTATATCTTACGAGGGTCTGACTTCGTAAGACTGAAAAATTACCTGCAAAATGAATAGTTTAATGCAAGCTTGCATTACTGCAAACTGAACAACAACCATGTAAAATATTCGCCTGTTGAGATGAGTTTTTTTCATTTTACGCGCATTATTTAGACATTACAGTGAAACAAATGTGCCCTTAGGCTTCTTGGGGTCACATAACATATGTTTTACAAATAAAATCGTTCTTAACTGGAGTATATATGACTTTTGGGTTTAGGGTTTAGGGTAAGACTAAGAGTGTGAGTGTAGTCCCTTAAATTTGAGAAGAAGGAAGCTTAAGAATTTGAGGGGACGAAAATAGATTTTGAGGAGCAGGAATAAACCGGCCTTTAAGAAAGAAAAAGTTTCTAACACCCATTCACTGTCATCCGGTGTGAAAAGTTAAACCATTAAGAAGAGGGTTAATACCTTAGTGGAACCTCACCAGGTTGGCTATAGTGGCCAATGGCAAGGATCAAAATTTCGGATTAAATTTTAATTTCGGGCATGACTGAAACTAAAATTCGAAATTTTGGATCCCATAAAAAAAATCTGAAGTTTTGGATTTCGGTTTTGATTTCAGTGGGGACTAAAACTGAAATTTGAGACCGAAATTTCGATAAATTTGGTCAATAGGGCCAAGCTAGCCCAGCCCTACAATCTTAGGGCTAAGGCTTCAAAATGAGATTAAGAGGATAGGGCTAAGGCCTTGAAACCAAAGCTCGGCCGTAGGGCTGGGTAAAGGCTTAAGAGGTTAAAACTTGCAAGTCGAGCCCTACCCTGTGAATCTTCTTTAATTATATATAGTAAATATATTAATATAACTATATAAAATATATATTATACTATTTATAATCAACTTGTCAAACACAACACTTCATATTATTATTAGATTTATCAAATAGATAGTTGTGAGGATATTTTAGCTATATAAATATTTTATAAAGAGAGGGCTTAAAATTTTCTTCTCCCTCATTGAAATATCTTTTTCTATCATTATTAAATAAGTAAATAATTTACAAAAGCTTTAAAGAAAAACTAATAACCAATAAATCCCGAAGCCTGATACGAGCCAACCCCAATCTACTTAGGTTAGGCTTAGGGTTGAGCATATCAAAGCCCCTAGATCAGGGGTTGACAAGGGCCTAAACTTGGCCCCTGGGGTTGGGCTAGGTTTTAGGAAGGACCAAATTGAGGGCGGAAAAAAAGAGAGTCCTAAGAGTAAGGATATAAATGCGTAGACTTTTTTTAAAAAGGGTTAATTCCTTCATGTAACCTCACTTATATTGGTAGATAAGTAGTTCAAAGAGTCAGCGCTTGATTCCATGTCCTGTTGGTAACAAGCTAAAGTCTCCAACCAACTGTGTCAACCCCTGGTGGGTTAATATAGGGCAAATGGGATGATATGAATATGTTAATGGGTATACTTTAGGTGTAAGTGTAGCATAATTTAGGTCAAAGCAATAAAACATCAAGTGAATTAAAGTTAGCTCAGACAAAACCCATTAAAGGATTCAATAAGATATAAGATAAGCTGTAAATCTGGACAATAAACCCTAGACATAACCCAGATGACAGGCTTTGAGGCCATGGCACCTTATCCTCGTGATTGACACCACATGATGCCCAACTAGTCTGATGGTAGCATTTTTTCTACCCTCGAGTGTACAGTCCTAGGCTATATATATATATATATATTATGAGTAGTTAGTGATCACGTGGCATGTAATGCAACTTGGATGACATTCCACATGAGTGATTATCTACTGGGGTCCACAGGGACGTATTAATTTTCCTATTACTTGCCCTCTAAACAATGCTATATTGGGACATCTGTGTTTTGAGACGATAAATAAAAAGCATGGCAAAGGAGATCCCACCCTAATAGCCCTTTGGCACACAGCTTTTGTGTACCTCATCTCCAATCACAACCGGAGATTTTGAAGCGTTTTGTACAGTCTTCAACCACAAAATCCCCTCTCTTCCCTGTTTAGCGTTTTCCCAACCGACGGGGCACAAAAAAACGCGGGAGAATTTCAAGAAACCAGAAAATAGGGCAAAACCATCTCCCGCCAAAACCCATCTTCCTTTCTCTCTCAAATCGGTAATCATTTTCTCCATTTTCTTACTTCAGAATCAAAACGAAAGCTTCAAACATAAATTTATATATAATAAAAATTACTCCGTTTTCTTAAGGGTATAGATTCAAACACACGAGCTTCTTATTCTATGACAGGGTGGTCTGTTCATACTCTTCACAACAAGGGATCTCGATTTGACCCTTTTGATCCTTCTCTCAATAAGGGATTAGAGAGTAGCAGTTTAGATAAGCTCAGATCTTTGTTTCATCGTCTTCTATCCTTTTGTCTGGCCTCGATTTTGGAGAAAGGAGAGATTAGGCCTTTTCCTGCAATGCTTGGCAATGGAAAATGCGTCGATTTGTTTAAACTCTATTGGGTCGTTAAGGAAAAAGGTGGGTACGATTCTGTAACAAAGAATGGTCTGTGGAATATGGTTGCAGAGAGTTCCGGTTTGGGTTTGGATGTCGGGCCGGCCGTAAAATTGATCTACGTTAAGTATTTGAACTTGCTAGATAGATGGTTGCAGAGAATTTTCAAAGAGAAGGGTGTGAGTGGTGGTTTATCTGAATTGTGGGCGGCTGAAGAGTTGGAGACTGAAATCAAGAATTTGTTGTGCAAGGTTTTGGATCAGAAGCCGGATTGCAATCCGATGAATGGGAGTGTGGTGGGTTCTAGTGAGAAGGGATGTGGTGGGGATTCTGATGAGGTGGTGATATTGGATCCAAGTGATGGAAATGTGGCTGAGAGTGTGATGAAATCTAGTGAGAAGGGGTGTGTTGGTGATTGTGATGAGGTTGTGATATTGGATCCAGTGGATTTCGTCGATTCTTCAAAGAGAAAGCGGGAAACGCTGTTGGGAATGCTGGATTGGGTGAAGAAGACAGCGAAGAGTCCGGGGGATCCTGATATTAAGAATGTTATGTCAGAAGATTGGAGGAGGAAGGGGAATAGGGTTTTGGAGTTTTGGGGCCAAGCACTTATAGCTCGAGAGGCATTACTTCTAAACAGGCATGGCCATTCAAGTTTCAATGGATCTCGATTGGAGGTACATTTGCTCGTTATTTATTTTTTATAAATACTGTAACCATAGGAAGTTTGATTTTAGACTATGGTGTGCTATGCTTTATTGGTGTTATGTGATAACCTTTCTAACATAGATTGGGTGTTCTTCCCAATGCATGATGTTCTTTGTTCTTTTTTGTCTTTTTTGGAAAATTGTGAAAGTTTTTGTCTGAAAGTTAATGCATGTGCTTTGGATGTTGGTTTCAATTTGATGCCATGTATATTTTTTGCCCAATGAACAGATGAGCTATCTTTCGTTTTTTTTTTTGAGATGATTAAGCAATCTATTTTTATTGATATTAGAAAAATGTAACTAGAAACAGCAATCTACTTTGGATGGACAAGGAGACGGACTACTTGTGCTTTTCTGTATTTGGAAAGAAAAAAAAATTATGACATCCCAAAATACAGCATATTGACAAAAAAAATTGTTTTTTGAAAAATAGAGAAAACTTTACAAACATGATTCATATTTCTTAATCGAGCCCAACCAGACCATTTAACTTAGATGCAGCCCACGAAAGGCCAAACTTGTTGACACCCTAGGCTTGGAAAGGCTGATTTAGAGCCTGATCTCTAGGTCCGAATAATAAATGACCTAGGCTTGGACTACAATTTTAGGTCTGTAAAGAATTGGGCCTGCAGCTGATTGGCCACTTTGTAAATGACAGATATTCAATTGAGACGAAAGCTCTAGTCCACACCTGTTTATTAATCTACAAATGTTAGGCCACAGACTGGCCCGAAATGGTATAAATGGATCCGGTCTAATGGATAGGACAGGCCTAAAGAAAATGTTAAGGAAGGACCCCATTATTAGTCCGCCCAATGAGAATATTCAACGTAGATCTGTAGATCTGGACTGTAGGTATCCTTAAGCTTGATCTACGGAAGCATAAATTGGCCAATTCCATCATGATTTCTACGCCCAAATAATAAATGAACTTCACTTGTGCTATGGTTTTAGGCATGCAAAAAATGGGCTTTTTTAAAGCCCAATCTAGCCCATAGGGCCTACTCTTCTATGGACTGATTTTAGCTAGATGTTTGGCTCAGTTCTCACCACAGGTTGGCCTATGTACGAATCTGAGTACAATTAGTATGTAGGCCTCACTTGGGTGTTAAAGCATTTTCATTTACCCCAAACCCAAGTCCTATAGCTTAACCCAATTAAGCATTAACAGGTTGGCCCGAGCTTGATTTTCTAGGCTAAACTATGAAATGGTTTGTGCCCACCCTAGCATGGGATGATTATGGGCTAAATATCTGGTTTGTAATGGGTTGGGTCCGTGCATTTAATTAGGCCCAATAAATATTTTAGTTGTGTTGGGGTACTTAAACTATTTCCCATTTAAGCTCCCAACTCATTTGAATATAAATAGGTTGGATTCGAGCTTGATTTTTGGCTCAAACCCAAAGTGAAATATAGGCCCAAAACAAATTTCCCTTGTTTGTACCTCTCATTACCAACCCACTTCAATTGATCTTTATTTTTCATGGACCAATCCTTTGCTGTTAAAATCCCTGTCTAGGCATGGCATCCTTACACTTAGCCCGCCTTGGGTGCCATGGGAATATTTGTGATAGGTTTCTAGGAAGGCGTCCAGGTGGGGGTTCCTAGGACTGCTCGAGATGCTATTGAAGTGGCATAACTAATGCCACTCCCAAGCTTTATAGTTTCTATGTATGTATACCAGAGAGAGAGGTGTGTACTCCCATGGAACAAACAAGATAGATACTCCAAGATCACATGGAGCTTCAACTGATCGTATAGATCAATTTAGAAAACAATTTCAAAACTGAAATAATATTGAAAGTCAAATTTTGACTAATTAAACGACCTGGATTTTGAGCCTAATAAATATGTGATGGAGATGTTGTTTTGATTTGTTTTAGAAATGATTAAAACAACACTACCTTGCTCTTCGTAGTACCCAAAACCTTGTTTTGGGTGCCACGTGGACCTTGGAGTATGTTGAAGGTACTCCATTTGAGTATCCTTCCCCTAGTCCATATATATATATATATATATATATATATATATATATATATATATATATATATATACCAATTTTTAGAGAAAATATGACCATAATTCTTATCAAGTATCATATTTGATTTTGAACCTTTGGAAACCTTTTTCTTTATGGGTAAAGGTGGAATTGACCCTTGATCTCAACACTATACGCTTGAGAACATCACCACTCAGGGCAATGCCCATTCCCTCAAAGTTTGCTACCTTTTATTGATTGATCCAAACAAAATTGGAAGAAGTCAGAATATTAAATTTACTTTTCAACTTTTATTTTCTTTATCGTATCAAATCAACTTTAGGTTTGATTATTGATGATTAGCTGATATCCCTGACAACCAATGATTATACTATTATGTTTTTTGAATTAAATGATGTACTTGTTATTGGCTTGTGCATGTCTAATTTGCTAGTTGTTGGTTGTTATTGTCCTCTTTTAGCCTCCGGTTATGCATGATGTTTAATATTTGATATGTAGTTAATCATACTTTTATTGTTAGGTTTTTTCTCATATGTTTGTTCTGGATACACTTTGCTACAATATGAAACCAATTGGAGCATTATTGGCCATCACTAACTAGGCTCCTAGTAGTCAGGGGGTCTGCATCCCTGGGCTTGCCTAGTTAGTGCTTTTGACAGCCTTGGGCCAATAATTTGTAGATTCGAAAAGTCCAAACAGTAAAAAATTTGTGAATTTTCAAAATTATAGGTGTAGAAGATTTAATTTGCAAAATTATAAAACTAGAAAATAATAGGTTACATCAGAACTGCCCCCAAAGCAAACACGTGAACTATTTATTTTTATTGTTAATACCACTGTTGTCAAAATCGAATCGTAGTGCAATACTGTTTTGGGTTTTATGAATTGCATCGTATCGTTATACCATTGAATCGTACTTTTTCGAATCTACAAATGATCTACAAATGAGCTTTTATAGGTATGTATATAAATCAATATATACTTTTTTAATGATTTATGAGTGAGGAGGAAGGTTGATAAGGAAGTGGAAGAATTAGGAGGTCTGGGAGGAAAACTTCACCTTGTTAACTGGAATTCCTGCTGTAGAAGTAAAGATGATGGTGGTTTGGGAATTAGAAACCTTGCCTTAGTGAATAATGCGTTACTAGGGAAATGGTTGTGGAAACTTGGGGAAGACAGTGAGAAAGGCAAGCTTTGGTGGCAAGTAGTTCAGGCCAAATACGGATTCCTGCAGAGTGGGTGGCACTTAGAGAGCATCAGAATTAGGGACGTGTCGGGTTGGTGGCAGGGGATTCATAAGCTGCTTAGTTCCTTCAATAGGTTGTATTTGATATATATATATATATATATTTTGGGGGGACAAGTGGAGAGGAGATAATAGCCTAAAGCTCCAATTTCTGGGCATCTTTAATATTGCCACCTTGAGGGAGGCATCTGTTAGTTCAATTACAGAATGGCGGGAAGGGGTTGTTACGTGGAACGTCACTAACAGAAGGAGTCTGAAAGATGAGGAGATTGATGAGTATATCAGGTTGTTCCGTGTCCTCCACGCTGCCACTCCTAATTTTTTGCGCAAATATACCAGGACATGGTCAATCAATGACAAGGGCAGGTTTACGGCGAAGAGCTTCTATGTTTTTCTTCATAAAAACAGAACCACTGCTCGGCAGAGAGGTGCCAAGCCAGGATGGCTCAGGTTCTGGAAGCTCAAAATCCCTCCCAAAATCAATTTTTTTGCCTGATCTACAATTTGGGGCAGAATCCTCTCCCGCGATCAACTTCGAAGAAGAGGTGTTCTCATCCGTAACCAGTGCTTGCTATGTATGTCTGGTAGAGAATCTATTTCCCAGACCCTAAGCCATTAGCCTTTTTCGGCTTTCCTTTGGGGAGAAATGCTTAAAGTTTTGGGCTCTACTTGGGTACTCCCTCACGGGATTGTGGACTTTCTGAGGAGTGGGAGTATTTTAGATCTGTCTTCAGCAGAGAACACGAGTGCTTGTTCTGTCAGTGGATCCCATACGTGATTATTTGGGTTATTTGGAGAGAAGGAAATAACAGGGTCTTCCGGCGTATCAGAAAACCGAGAGGGTTGGCCCTCATATCAGTTTGCGACCTGCTTCTCTATTGGGGTACCTTACTACCGGACAGAGAGGATGACTGCTGCTTTCAGAATTGGGATCATGCAAGACTTCCGGGAATTCCGCTTACCTGCACTTCACAACCACCCAATCCTCCCCCCCTCAGATTGCCTACCCCGTGACCTACCTCGAGGTCAGTCCTTTGGAAGCTGTTGCCGTTTTTGGTCCCGGGGGGTTTCTTTGCGGTGAGATTTGGTAGTTAGGGTAGACTGTCTCTACCCTCCTATAAATTTTTTTCTTTCGTTTTTCCGCTTTGTATCTCCTTTCTTTTTAAATAAATTACTTTGTTATCGATCAAAAAAATAAATAAAAATATATTGCTAAATCATAAGATTGAATACCTTTTTATTAAGTAAGAAAAATATTGAAAAAAAATCCAATAAACTTAAAACTTTGAATTATGTCCAAATATGCCCCATAATCAATTATGCAACATGATATTTTATTCACAAACTATATAAAATGTAAATCAAGAATGCCTAATTCAAGATCAATTATAAAATGTGTCAAAGTATATCAAAGAAGTACGTTTTGATCTAAATGTACAAAACTAGAGCTGAATTCTTCCACTTCGTTATCAACCTTAATCATTACTCATAAATCATTAAAAAAGTATATATTCATTTATATACATATCTATAAACACTCAGTCATCAAGGTTTTTATAGACTAATTTATAGAAAAGAAAGAAAAATAAATATAAAGAATGGATCCTTTACTTGAAACATGAAAAAATTGGTTGAGATGTGTTGTTCACAAGGGACCTTCAAACTTCAAAATATGCTTCCCTTTGATAGCCCTTGACACAATAGAACTTTCGCGACAAATGGGAACCAAATCCATGTTCATGCCACAAAAATATTTTTTTAAAAATTAAAGGTTTTTTGAAGAAGACGAAAAATCCTAGAAACTTTTTATAAGAGTGAACTAAAAGAACTTTAAAAAATATTTTTCTTTGAAAGGCAAAAAGTGAAGAAAAAATAGGGTTCACTGTCATTCTGTGACCATGAAATCCATATGAATCAAATCGTAAGATTTGTTCGAATTGTAATATTTGAATCGAATTGTATGATTTAATATATGAATCGAAGATTTATAGGAATTTACGATTTATTACATAAATCGAATCGTTGTGTCTGGGATTCGATTTGAATTGTAGTATTCACAACATAAATTGTAAGATTTCGATAACAATGTGATGCAGCAAAATCGCATGCTAACCCTAAAATAACATAAATCCCGTACGATAGGGGTTAGGGTTCTCAATCTTCAATTAAAAAAAATAAAATAATAAAAGAAGAATAAGATAGAAGATCTTCAGATTCGCACTAAAGAAGCTTGTCGGCTTTACACCAACGATAACTTTGAAGAATCATTCATCAAAGGCGAAAACTCTTCTCAATTTTTCTACGAAAGATTCATTCTTTCACAAGATGTACAAAAGCAACGTAATTTTTTCATTCATCATTAATTCCAATAAAGTCTTTACATGCATTTATATAGGCTAAGAAAACCTTAACTAGACATAAATTCGAAATAAGAAAACAACTAAAACCGTCAACTCACGGACGTTCGTCCTGTACCCACAGATGTCCGTCCTCTCTTCAAGGACGTCCGTCGTCTACGGTGTTCACAAAAACAGAAAACGCTTATTTTCAGGGACGTCCGTTCAAAATCCACGGATGTCCGTCGTATGTTGACGAACTTTGCTTCACCGGTCGTTTGAAAGCTCAATTATGGGTCCACTTCTTCCTTGTTGACTTTCGTCGTTTTACCCGACCACGATCCAAACATGTAGATTTAAATTTCGCATCAATTCCCCCCTACTTTGAAAAGTTCGACCTCGAACTTTGGCCAAAATTGATCTTCTTCGTGGAGGTTTAGAAAAATATTTGGGGAACCTTGATCGGACGCCACTTAGACAAGTAAATTAGATTTGACTCGGACGAGATCCGATTCGACTTTGTTATTCTTAACTGAACTTGCATTGGTACGCGACCAATACGATCCTGGGACATGTGGACCATGGGATTGATAGACTTTATAGAGGATAAGTGCTCTTCAACGATCTCAGGATTTTTAGTGGTTTTGGGATCTTCAACGGTCTCATCAACCTGTATGGGATCTTCAATCGGATATTGTTCAGGCACAAGATCAATACGAATAACTGGGATCTACTTGAGCAACGGGCTCCATTGGTTCCAAGGATCAAAATTCCGGATTGCGTACCCCCTCATACAAAAAATCTGAAAATTTCATATTTCGTGTCGGTGGGGACAGAAACCGAAATTTTGGACCGCAGTTTCGGTCATTTCGGTCGAAATTTTGATCCTTGATTGGTTCTTGCATAAGCATGGAATTACTCAGATTCACTGTGGGTTTGGCATCTTCCACCAATATAGGTTCTACCATGGGCACGGGTAGAGGAACCTTAACCTGTAGAGGTATTCTCACGGGTACGGCTATGGGGATGAAACTTGTAACCTTCGGTCTCAAAGCTTGAATCATTGTCAATACATCTTTGGATAAATCGTGAATAAAAACTTTGATAATTATCATACTGATATCCTCATGCCATGCAACCACTATCCGATAGTCCTTAGTAACTCGCAATAAACGTTGTTTTTTTTTTGATAACCTGGGTATCCGGGCCTCTTAGAGCACCCGCCTAATCACAGGGGCACATGTCGCTTTTAAATTCAGCACATGCCGAAAGACAGAGATAAATCCTAGGGTGGCCTTAGGGGAGGATTCGAACTCGTGTCTCACCTTTTGAAAGCAGTGCACAGCCACCATGATAAACATTGTTAAGAAGCGACAAATGCTTGAATTTGGAACCATGTTGATCAGATGAATGAAAACCTACTATTTAAAGCAATATTTTTTTTCTAAATACAAAAAACAAAATGCAACCAATAAAAACAACCTTAGCCCCCAAAATTATTACTCCTTGTGGAATCACAACAAAAATGATCTCAAACCCAAAAGAATAAACTTAGATCCTTGCCCGTAACGCGTATTCCCAAATTGCATCCCTAATTCATACTTAGGTAAGAGCCGTTACTCTTATCGTAAGGGTCTCACATTTAGCCAATGGTCGCAGCCCTTATCCTAAATGCACCTGTATCAGAAACAGTCTGAATTCAGTATTCAATCTGAACTTAATCCTCTCGTACACTCTAAATATAAAAAAAGAGGAAAGAATCTCGGATATATCTTAAGGTCTCTTCCAAGAAACTCAAAGTCGGGGACGTTTTCGGTAGGGCTCTCGCATAAGAATTTTAAATCTTTAATAATGAGAACAGATATGCTATTTATAGATTTATGGTAGTGGCTACAAGAAGTTATAATCCTACGGTTTCCGCAAGAGTTTCACAAAAATCAAGTGTTGTGAGGGCTACGTAGGTCTTAGCCTTTATGTGGATTGAGAAAAGATTCTTCTCAAGATATCTGGCCTACGCAAGTGGTTATTTGCTTACGCGGAGAAAATAGAGGACTCACGTTCGAAGAAGAGGACCTACACGGGTACGACCTATGCAGGTACGCCTGACCTACGCAAGTATGACCAACCTATGCAGGTACAACCGACCTACGCAAGTACGACCTATGTAGGTACGACCGACCTACGCATGTATGACCTATGCAGGTACGAACTATGCATGTACAAACTACGCAGGTACGACCTACGCAAGTATGGCCAATGTGGGCCATATTTAGAGTGAAAAAAGAGGAAAAGAGAGAAGATGGCCTGCGTGGGCCATTGAGAGAAAGAGAGAGAGAGAGAGAGAGAGAGAGAGAGAGAGAGAGAGAGAGAGAGAGAGGATGACTTGCGTGGGCCATCAATGAGAGAGAAAGGGGATGACCTGCGTGAGCCATGTTAGAGGGAGTGCGAAGAGGGCCCACGCAAGTAGGTCCATTTATGGGCACACTCTTTGACATAACTTAGAACTTTAAGGCCTAGTTAGAGTAGGTTTTAAGTAGGAAACTTATAAATATAACTTCCTTTCTCAATCCCTTCCATTAATTCATTCTATCCGAGCTTTGAAACTAAGTAGAAGAACTTCCCGACTTCTAAAAAAAATTCAATGTCCGAGTCAACAGATGTTATCTTATATGAATGTTGAAAGAAATGAGAGATTCTTCTTCTTTTTCTCCTTCGGGAAGGGTTTTGTGTGAGGCCCAAGGTTCCTTTTGATATTTTCTCTAGTTTTCTTGTCCTACATTAAGGCATGTTTTTAATATTTGTTTATGAAGATTGAATTTTTAATTTATTCTCTTGAAGAAAAGAACTTTTCTGCAAATATGAAATTTACCCAAATCAAAAATAAAATCAACCTTGTTTTAACCTATCCTTCTTTCATACCCTAAAATGGATCAAAAGACACCCTCATGGAATGTCGTTGATGCCCTTGGCTAGTGGAAATCAAGATCTATCACTAGAATCCTTGTTTCCAAACTTAGAAGGGACATCATTTCGGATTGGAACACTAATGGAAATTGGGCATAAGTATTATAATAAGATTTTTAAAATTTTTTATGAATATCGGCACTTTATTTATGTAATTTTTTGTTCACAAATATAGCTTTTAATCTCAACTATTAAAATTAGATTTTAGTGTTCGGCCCTGCATCAAATTTCTTCATGAGTTGTTCTTCGTCACAAGCTTTACCTTTGAAAATTCTCTCTCTCTCTCTCTCTCTCTCTTTTCTCTTTTTCCGGTCCCTAGTGGTTGCAAAGAAAACATTTTTCCACATTGTACTTGTGCATTGCCACTTGACCCATATTAAACTTACATAACATTCATTAGAGAAGTAGTAATGTACACATTTATTGTCACATTAAAGAAATTAACAATAAACAACCATTTTTAGAAATCAAAATACATTCTTCAAATAAGTGCTTAATATTCTATTTCTGGATTATTGCAAAAGTGAAACTGGATCACGGGGTGCATATTCCTTCTTTCCAACTGATGATTACCAATGATAATCCTACCCCATAATGCAATCCAAAGGAAACATAGGTGAAAATAAAGATTTGACTTTAAGGGTTCAGATGATGAGGGTCCATGCTGGGAAATTGGAGGTTGAGGGATTAGGGACAGCAACACTTTTAATGACTCAAAAAGCTCTATGAAGCTTTTTAGAGAGTCACCCTCCTTGCCCTACTCACCAAGTTGGACTTCAGGCGTAAGTTTGCAATTTGGAAAATAAATGAATAAATAAAAAAAACTAAAGGAGAAATAGTAAATATTAAAAAAATTAAAAATAAGATTAAAAGCTATGGAAAAATATGCGATACATTAGGCATTTATTCCATGTTTCAACTTATCTTTCGAGCAAAAAGAAAAACACTCTTGAGCAAGGATCAAAATCTCGGTTTTCCAGTACGAATTGGCCAACTCCAAAACCGATACGTATCTGTTCTGGAAGATGCGTTGCTATGTATCTGCAGATACATTCAATATATCGACTTTGTGTCCTCTGAAACTGTTATGTATTGTTTGATAACGTATAGGTTTCTTCCAGAATTTTCGTCCATGCTTTTGAGTATTTATACGCCATAACATGTTTCCACACTATTGTACATGCTAAAAAGAGTGTAAACATTGACATAAAAAATTAGACAGCAATACATGACATGATGGCATTAACAATAACGAACGTAACATCAAGGCATTATGGAAAAACATGGTGCTCGCGACACTGTCATAAAACCTATCATAAACATTATGGAAATAGTATTTGTTTATCTTATATGTTAATAATGACTCTAGCCTATCATAAATAATCTCATTAAATATCTAGAGTAGTTTTTAAGGCAAATCGATAAGTAAAATTATATTACTAAACATAATTAAATTTATTAAGAGAATAATGCATATTTCTCATTAAAATAAATACTAGAACAGTTAATAGACTTACATGTTGATGAGAGATGCCTGATAATATTGGTCTGGATATGGAATCCCCAGTGCAAAGATGACTGTGCTGATAGTTTGATACTGAACTATTGATGCCCTAATCTAGAAAATTCAGAAGTAATATGAAGCCATGAACTAATTGAAAACAGCCTAACTGCAATTATAAAAAAAAATCATCGTATAATAACATGCTTATACTTTATAGCTCAGACAAAAATCCTGAGACTGAGAGTCTATGGTAATTAAGGTGAAAAAAGTGAAATCCAACTGCTTTTAATCGATGGTATCAAGCTTAATAACATGTCTTATAATATGTTACTAGGCTATTACGAGTGAGCAAATTGCCAACTGTAGGTAATAGACTGTTATCTGATAATTAGGGGCCCAATTGCTGGTAACCAGTGGGCAATTACCAGAATCTTTGATCAGCAAACTGTCTTTACTGTGTTTAAAGCACAGAGAAACAAAAAAAATCTCATTCTTTGATCAGGAACACAGAAAAATAAAGGGAAAAATCTTGAAAACAAAATAATAAAGAAAAATATACACAATTAAAACAGAAAGATAAAAAAACATAAACACTGTTAAAAAAAATAAAATTAAAATCATTAAAGCAGGAAAAATGAAACCGGAAAATATATAACCAAAAACACCATTTTCACTGTGATCAAAGCACGGTGTTAGTTGCAGTGCAAGCAGAAAATAGCATGCTTTATTCCACGTGAACACAAACAAATAAAGAAAACATTAATACAGAATTACAAAGTGCAAAAAGAAAAAAAGGACAGTTTGTACTTCTGATACGATATTGACAATGTTGTAAAATCGCATAAGCCATAGTATGCCATATAATTGTGCCATTCACATATGCGATCACACAATCGCATATACCATGACATAAAATTTGAAAAATAAAAAATAAGATATATTATTTGGACATAATTATGCCATTGCATACCAAGTATGCGATGGCATAATCGCTTACTTATCGCTTATGCGATCGCATACTTTTTTTATGCCATGGTATAAACGGGAATCATTATACCATCGCATACAGAATATCCGATGGCATAATCACATACTTATCGCTTACGCCATCACATACTTTTGTATGCCATGGTATAAAGTCTATGTAGATAATATGACATATGCCATTATGACTTATGCGATTTTATGACAAACAATGACATATGCGATCGCATATAACAATGGATATCGATGAATCATATAAATATAAATAACTAAAAGATAGAAAAGAGACAAAACACTATTTGGTAAACCAAAAAATCTTGGTTTAATCGCAACTTTTTAAAAATTGGCGATTGCGTTGACTATTATCATATTTATAACTGTTCTACATCTGTCCCACGTTTTGTTCCATAGTATTCCATGATATGATCTTCATAAATAACTCTATTGGTTGGTGTCAACATTGGTGAGCATTTTGATCAAGGTTGTTGCTCTCATGGGTCAAAATATCGTCCGATACCGATATGTATCGGACGATACGTATCGGTTTGGGACCTCAGCGGTACGATACATAGTGTATGTATCGTACCCTACCAAAAACACCCAAATTATCGTTCGATACGAACAAAGTATCGCCCGTATAGTCCGTATCGGACGATAATATTAAAAAAATTAATATGCTAAAAAAAATTCAAATTATCGTCCGATACGAACGATAATTTGAAATTATCGTTCATAAAAGGGAGCTGCTTGCCCACTACCGATAATTTGAAATTATCGGTAGTGGGCCCAAGCAGCTCCCTTTTCAGCCGATTTTAGGGTCGGTTTTAGCTTCTTTTTGTTGCTTTTTTTCATCCTTCAAACAACTCCCTTCTTCTTCCTTCTTCTTCCTCATTTAAACTCTTCTTTTTTGCTTATTTTCACCCCAAATCACCGCCGAATCGCACAAAAAAGCTCGGGATCAACGCCGAAGGTACGTGTTTTATCATTTTTCCATCGTTTTATTTCGTTTTAAAGGTTAAAATAAGGTAGATCTACCTTATTTAAGGGTAGATTTACCTTATTTAAGGGTAAATCTACCCTTAAATATAGTAGATCTAGCCATAAATTTGGTAGATCTACCATCATGGGTCAAAAAATCGTCCGATACCGATACGCATCGGTTTTGGACTTGGGCGGTACGATACAAAGGCATTGTATTGTACCCCCTTAAAAACAATGTACTTATCGTCCGATACGGGCAATGTATCGCCTGTATCGGATGATACGGACGATACATTGAAATTATCGTCCGATAATTTCAATGTATCGTCCGATAATATATATATATATTTTTTCCGATTGTCTACACAATCGATGGCGACTGTGTAGACAATCGCCATCGATTGTGTAGACAATCGGAAAAAATAAATAAATTTCGATTGTCTACACAATCGATGGCGATTGTCTACACAGTCACCATCGATTGTGTAGACAATTGGAAAAAAAATAAAATTTCAATGTATCAAACCGATACATTCAATGTATCGCCGATACATTGAATGTATCGACCGATACCCGATACGTATCGTCTTGGAGGTCAGGACGATACGTATCGGTTTACCGATATTTTGATCCTTGGTTGCTCTCATTAGTAGAGCATATACCATATTTATCAAAAAAATTAGTTTGGCTAGTTCCCTTGATCGTTTGGTATCTTTTTCTTAAACAATTTGGTTTTGGACATTGAACAAATTATTCTCTCCCCTTCGTTTCCTTTTAGAAATGGATCCTTTGATCCCGTTTTTTGATGCGATATTATCATAGGCAGTTTGTTTGTTTATACCTTTTTGATACGTAGAAAGGTTGAAAGCTAGGTTTATAAGCAAGATAGTGGTGAAAGGTCAGTTCGTGACCATGTTGAAAAAGGTTGTCGCTCTTATTAGTTGAGTGTATACCATAGTTTACCAAAATTGCTAGATTGGTTAGTTCCCTTGATCGTTTGGTACCTTTTTCCTTTGATGATTTGGTTTTAGACATTGAACAACCTATTTTTTGTGTTTTTTTTTTAAAATTTATCGGGAGAAAGGGTGAAAGGTACATTTAGAAGGAAGGTAGTGTTGCAAGATCAGTTTATAAGCAAGGTGGGGTTGAGGCCTTGGGGGTGTCGGGATTTCTACCACCTAGAGTTGCGTAGGTGTTTTGACAAACTTGATCTATGGTAGCTTATTCAAACTTTGTATTGATTCATCATCATACCATCGCAGCCTTACCCGGTCTTCTTCTATAGATAATGGTGAAGGGTTGATAATTCATTTGGTTTTTATTATTTAGAAGTAGGACAAATGAGTAGTTAGGAGTAGTCATGGTTTTATCATCGTATATGAAGATTAAAATAAATACTTATGTGACTTGTTGCCAAGTCACATAAATGATTCATGAAAAGTGTTCTTTGGTTTGGTTTTTATATCTCGTGTTGTAGAACTCTAGGTTAGTTTTTGTGATTCACTAATGCCCTAGTTGAGTATTGTTCCTTAAACAATCTCTCAGAGTTGAAAGCTATGATTTTGATGATTCAGTCAAATTTCATTTCACTTTTGAGCCTTAGGAGCTTTCTTGGTAACATCTTGAAATGAAACATTCTCCTCAAAATGAACTTGCTCTAATACCCAAGAATGCAAATGACAAATTACTGTTCGCTTACAAAATTTCAACAAGTAGATGGCAAGCAAGAAAAGAGAGCTACAACTACTCACAGTAGAGTATCTCTCTCTTTGTTAAACTCTCAAACTTCCATAAAATAATAAACCAAGCCATCACAGCTTGACAGTTTGACATACAATCTAGAGTCTCAAAACAACATTTATGAAATGAAGACAATTTGTCTCCTAAGTTAAATTGTAAATTAGTAAACATACTTTAACTTGAACTCCTAACTTCTGATTATAGATTATCAAATTAAAATAACCTACATAAAGAGAGCAACTAGGTGCAGATCAAAATTCTTCCATTGCACTGTTCCACTTAAAATTTACCCATTACAGTCCATATGTCTGATTGTACTCCACAAAAATTGCACACCGTCTTTTCGGATGGTGGCTAATGGATCTCTTATCTGGGATGACAAGATTCACATTTGAAATTTGGCCTATCAAGTTATTGCCTCTACTCTGGAATAAACCTGGTTGAAGATATCACCTGATATGTCTCTGATGAGACTAGTGTATATTGGGTATGCAGTTTTGGAGTTATCTCATAAAATAAGGCAAGTGGATTGTTTACACGAGGGTGCAACTGGTGGGGTTAAGATGATGATTAAAATAAAAGGGGCTTTTTAAAAGAAATAAACTGCAACAGCAGAGATTTGATCTGCAGCTAGTTGCTCCTGTACATAAAAATCCTAAAGTAGAGATTTGATTTGGAACTATTATATGTCGAAGGTCTGGTATTGAGAATCATTTCAGAGGTTTCCCCTTACTTTCTCTGTGTCAACAATCAATTCGAAATAGCTAGACAAGTAAGGTCCGAGTCAAATCCTTACTCGATAGTAAGGATTTGTGAATACAAGATTCCCAATCTTAATCTAATTTACTTAATTTTCTAACCCATCTAAAAAAATAACAATAATATACAAAATTAAAAGAAATATTAATATTTACCATTGTTTCCAACAAACAGCTCCTCAAATTCTAATTGATCTCAAACTTTGGAAGTATTTGTAGTTTTCTTGATTTTTGCATGATGCTTGAGGTTTTGTGCCATGATGATATCCTTGTCTTTACGACCTTCACGCCTAAAACACACACGAACAGCTCCTCCTATTCTAATTTATCTAGAACTTTGGTTTCTTGATTTTTTGCATAATGCTGGAAGTTTCGTGCCATGATGATATCCTTGTCTGTACGACCTCCATGACTGTAAAACACAAGATCAATGTTTTCATAATGTTCTAACTTCTAAATTTTTCTTAATGCTTATCGACCTATCTGGTTTGACCAACATTGACTGTTCTTTAGCAGGGATAATTACTTTTGGCATTAATTATTTGACTTTGGGTTCGTTATTTTAACTACAGTTTGCACTCTAAAATTACATTGATTTCTTCTCAACATTCTGTTGGATATTTAATCGTAAGTAGGTAAAGCAAAGATAGGATCTTCATCGGGATACTTATCATAAATAGGCTGATCGTTGATTGTGTCTTCTGTGTGTGTTTTCTAGAAATGAGTCCATATTGAGGTTGTTCAAGGATTGGGAAATCCATAATCGAATTCTAGAATATTGACAACTTTGAGCTTTGATCACTTAGTGTTGAGTCTGTTGACCTAGTTGTTGTCATATCTCTTATAGTTCTTTTGGTAAATTGATCATTTTGTAATGCTAGCTGATCTTCACCTTCATGCAGCCATAACAAATCAATAACAGCAATCTCAGAATAAGCAAAAACCTGCTTTAGTTCTAATAAAAAGCCTTTGCTAATACCAAATATTGAGAATTGTAGATTGACTTAGAGAAGATCCAAACAATTAAGAACTAAGATCAGAAAACTTGAAGCTAGAAGGTAGTATTGAGAACTTTTTTCTGGGTGGTAGTTTTTAGAGATTCTTCGGAATATAAACCTAAATTTTGAATAGGAGAATCAACATTGGCGGTTGTCCTCCTATTGCTCATATATATAGCCCCTGAAAGCTAAACTCACTATTTCTTAAAAAAAGTGATTAATTTCAATTAGTTTTCTAATTAAGTAAACCTATTGTTAGCATGTTGATTCCCTTCTTTTATAAAAATAATAAAGATATACCCTTCTGGACACAAAAGAGGCTGGTGAGACGCTTTCTAGAACTACGGACTCCCTTGATATTTTGGAAAATATTCTATGTTTGGCATAATTATGTATTGTTTTTTCCTTTGTTATTGTTGTTTAATTTACTGTTAAGTCAAATCCCTCACGTTCTTTTTGCAGTTGTGAGGCTGATCACTTATTGATAATCCACTTTTGATTGTTTGAGATACCGTTATGGCTGATGATAACACACTTGGGATTTCAATTTGTCCTTTTAAAGGATGTATATGGTCGGTTTCTCATCAATTTGAAATTCCTGGGAGATAAATTTCAGCTATAAAGCTTTGATGGAAACAATCTTCTGTTGGAGGCTCAATTTGTTAAAATGGTTATATGTGGAGATTCAAAATCGGTCGCTTTAATGGGGTTATCCTTGACCTCTGTGTATGGCCCAGCTAGTAAGTGGGAAGTGAGTAAAAGCACCGTGATTTTCATTTGTTCTGGCTGTTGAACTCAATGCAGTCTACCATTAGTCAAAATTTCTTGTTTGCTCGCATTGCAAAGGATTTTTGTGATTCCATTCGTAAGATGTGTCCTATAAGGTACAATATTGCAAAAAAATTTAGTCAATAATCGATACAGTATAACAACAATATTTAGTTAGATTAGAAGAAGATTTTAAAGTTTCTCCAAGGACACAAGTCATTGGGGAGTACTATGCTTTACTCCAAGAAATGTGGCAAGAAATTAGCAACTCATATCGTCACTTTTTACCCTGAATGCTTATATTTAAAAGAAGAGATATTCAAAGCCTTTAATTTGCTTGTCAGTCTTAATCCTGAGTATGAATATATCAAGAGTTTAGAATCCTTAGATTCTTAACCCAGATACCATATCTCTGAATTCCATATATACTCATTAACAATATGAAGTGCTTCATATGTAGCTTGCCAGTATGTTTGTTATAAAATTAATAATTTTATAAGTTCAAAATTTTTTAACTTTACAAGTTTAAAATTTATAATTTTAATTCTGAAAGTTTAGATTATATTATAATTTTGGAAACTCTTAATAAGTTAAATTGTTACTTTTAGCAGTTGTGCTGTTATTGATCCTTAATTCATAAATCTATCCATTGAATAGAATTGAGGGGAGAAATAAGACTCCTACAGGCGACCCCAAATAGTTGGGACAAGCCATTAATCATTAATTGAGTGGATAAATAGGACTCACAAAGCTGACCCAAATAGATGGGACAAGGCGTTGACGATGCTGAATTCTTAAATCTATTACCCCATCATCATTGCTTTGTGGAGTCGGCTTTGCGAGTCATATTTCTCCACTCATTTTTGTTCATCACTAAGCTCTCAGTTATTCCACAATTTTCATGCCATTTCTCCTCAATTGCCGTCCTCTTCTTCTTGTGCCCGTATCTTTTTGATCCTTTGTGCAAAAGCCGTTTCAGTGCTCCGTTGGACATGCTCAATCTATCTTTTCAGCGGATATTCTTAAAACTATTTTTCTGTTATTGGGGTCTCTCCTAAACTTCCTCTTACTTACTAATTTTTAATTGTATCACTCCATGCATCCTCATCATATGGATCTCAGCCACATTAACGCCATCTTTTTGCGCTTCTATGTAGCCCAACATTATGAAGCATACAATAAAGCAGGTCGTACAGTCATTTTATAAAAGTGTTCCTTCAATCTAAGTGGCACTTGTTGATCACACAACAAACCGCTTGTCTATTTCCACGTTGACATAAGACTAATAGATCCATAATGTTTGATAGATGTTACATATTGATTTGATTTAAATGATGATCTAGAAAACCTGGCTCTCAGACAATTTCAGCATTGTTAGATTTCTTAGAAAAACTTGTTTTCCTTTTGTTGTCTACTCTTTTTATATATGTAATGATTTTTAGGCTGATAAATTCGGAATTGCTTTGTTCAATGAGAACACATCTGGGAAAGGAAAATGTTTTGGAGACGGGAGTTGTAGTTATATGCCATTCATGAATCATGAATACTGGCATTCATCAACATGCTCAACCATTCATACTAATAGTTGTATTTATATTTATGGCCATATTTACATGCATTATGTTATAAAGATACTTAGTTGTTTACTTATTATCTTTTATTTGTTAATTAAACTTCATTGTAGTGATTATTTATGTATAAAACTTATCTAATGATATGCATTTATAAATGCAAATACAATATCTATGTGTAAACATAATTTTTCTATTGTGGCCTTGGCACAACCTTGATTTGAATATTATGTTTCTTCATTGGGACCTTAAAGAGGAAGTCTATATAATATGGTTCTATCACTAGAATTTCATAGTGATGTGGGGAGCGATTAGTTTGCAAGCTGTAGAAGGGTATATCTGGCGTTAAGCAATTTCTCAATGGAAGTATGTTTTGGAGTTGTTATAAGAGACTAGAATATTGGTGACGGATCAATGGAACAAAATCATCACCTTGCTGCTCAGGAGGAATATTTTCTCACTAATACTGACGTCTACTTGGATTTAATGCAGAAATTGATCTATCTTATAACTTGCCGATCAAACCATGCTCACTCTTTTACGTTATGAACTAGTTTATGCATGCTCCACGAGTTCCCTGTTTTGGGGGTGTATATAGGATGTTGAGGTACTTGATGTACATTAGGCTGGTTGTTCTAATGATAGTTTACCGTCTTCAGGATATGCCATGTTTCTGAAGGAAATTTGGTCACATGAAAGAGCAAGGAGCAACTGATGTTGCTAGATCAAGTGAGACGCTGAGTATAACGCTTCAATCTACTTATGAGTTGGTATGTTTAAAGTATGTTTAAGAACATTACTGTCTGGGTTGGGTGCTGAAGTAGACTTTCCAAGGGACAATCAGGCCACCAATCACATCACTTCAGTTCTGGTCTATCGCTATTGAGTCAAAGACAAAGATTGGTGGTCATTTTGTGAGAGAAATATGACAACATAGGAGATCTCCACACCTTTTGTAAGATCAGATGTTCAGTTAGCTGATGCCTGTACAAGGCTCTTGGCATGGGATGGGTAGGTTACATGAGATTTTTTTTCTGTGATCGGTAAAGAACATTAAAAGAAAAGAGAGAAAGGATTTACCTGCGCATTAGTGAGACACTACTACCCAAGTAAAACACACACACACACACACAGGACCTCTCCAAGCCACAAACACTTCTCCACAAGACTGGTTGAAACACCAGCTAACCCCGAAATGAGCAAGGAACATAGACCACACTGTAGTAGCAAAAGGACAAGGGAGAACGAGGTGGTTAACAGACTCCAGATCCATCCTTTCCAAAGCCACTGTCCAACTGAAAAACGGCACTCTAGGAGGGGCCTTCACCCTCCAGATTTTAGCCCCGATCTGCCAACAATCGGTTTGCAGGTAAGAAATGTATTGAAGGATTTCACTGTGAACACACCACCGTCCCTTAGGGTTCATAATCTACTATCGGTTCTGCTGCTATTAGGAGCAGCGCTCTAAAGCAACTGCAACAAAACAATAAACTGATCCATCTCCCTATCCCACAGATTCCTGCAAAGAATCAAATTCCAGACTATAGCCCCTCCTTGCATCCGAGCAATGTCACCCATGTTGGTACGGATTTTCGGGAACCTTCTCGGATTTGGAAAAATGGCCCAAAATGGTCTCAAGGAAAGGGAAAAACTATAATAAAAGGAAGGGTATTTAAATGCACATGTAGGAAATCGTTAGTTGCAGCCGAATTTAATGGTGTACCTGATGCTGTGATTGCCATCTACAAATATTTATTGACGCTGTAGAATGTCATTGATCGATCGCAAGGATAAGTAGGGGTTTGTGGGTCGGACTCCTATGCTAAACACCGGCCTGCTGACTTTAGTAGCTAAGATTAATTTGGGTTTTTCTATCCTAATTGATCTGCCAACAATCGGTTTGTGGGATTGGCCCTGTTCCTAGGTACCCTTCGTTGGCTTCCTTGGGCAAATCAGGTTTAAAGGCTTTGATCAGTTTTGAAAAAATGATGAGTGGTGTGGACCTAATTGGATCTAAGTTAAGAATTTCGATAGAGGTTTCCTAAGGGTCGGATCTAATACTAGCTTTTCTTCACTTTGGACTACTCGGGAATTGAAGCAGGTGGGCCAGCCCCACCGTGCTTGACTGCTCTACAAGACTTATAGAAGAGAGTCGTAGTTCTAAGAGCTAGATACTTAGAGTGCAACTTTGCTCTATTTCGAAATCTTAGAGCCAACCTCGAGTTTTCCAGAGAGAATAAGCAAAAAATTGTGTAGAGAATGGGAAGGAAAGGGCCCTATTTATAGTATACGGACGATTATACACTGGGAGTCCAGCGTATAATCCGGAATTATACGCTGGAAATCCGGCGTATAATCCGAATTGTACGCTGGGAGTCCCGTGTATAATGAATTATACGCTATGGTTATAGCGTATAATCCGAGAGGCCTTGGAGAAATTGGTCAAGTGACCAGCTGGTGATCAGATTGGCCTGGACACAGTTCGAGTAGGACTTTCCTCAATTATACGCTGTGGGTACAACGTATAATCAGGAAGTCGGATAGGTTTGAGGAAGAGAAACCCAGCCCAAGTTGGTCTGATTATACGCCGGGATTCTAGCGTATAATGAATTATACGCTGGGATTCCAGCGTATAATCCGGGGAAGTTCGGTTCTCGAGAAGGAGAGTCCCAGTGTACTAACGGGGCAATAATGCACAGTGGTTCTTGCGTATAACCAATTATACGCCTAAAATTAGGCATATAATCGGCAAGAAGACTGGGGCTGAGTCGGGTCTGATTATACACTGAGTTCAACGTATAATCAATTATACGCGCTGAAGTTCCAGCGCATAATTCCTAGGGATAGGAGGTTTTTGGGATTTTTGGAGAAGGTTGACTTTTCCAGAAATCGAGGCAGGGTAAATGGTTGATCGAACACTTTATATACTCTGAGGGGGCAAAAACGGGGTGTCTTCAGATGCCCTTCTTCGACTCGTTCTTGCAGAGCAAGGATGCATCGAAGTGGACACCCGTCACAAGTGTCCTTTTGTTTCTTAGAGAAATCACAAGTGTGAACCGAAATGAGCTAACAGAATTGCTTGGCTTTCTTATCTGTCTGCACAAGCTAAGTAAAAGTGACGATTCGGAGGCCGGTTGTAGCAATTGTGAGGTGTTTCCACAGCCATGGGTGCATGTTGCAACCAGATGGGGAGACTTTATGCAATTGAAGTACAGGTGGTGCAAGTGAATGTCAAGGTAAAAGGGAAATAATATAATAAGGTGGCGAAAACCTTGCAGATCATGTCAAACCAAGTGCGTCGTTGCTCACACCAACGACGCGCGAGGGGTCTCTTTTTGTACACATTTATGATTCCTTAAAGTTGAGTTTGCTTGATGTTCGGTTTCTCGGGGGAAAGAAAATGGATAAGATAGAGAGAGATAGATAGATGAGGGAGATGTGCATGCAAAATTTTGGATTGTTGGGTTTAACTTAAATCAATTCGGTAAAAACATTCGGAAAATGCGGCTCTCGAGACGTCGCTGAGTAGGTCCATCGGAACGGGATTTGGGTACTCGACCTTTGTTTGAATTGTTAGGACGATGCTTGATGTGCCAAAATACTCCTTCTGACCTTCCACATATACTGATGATTGTCGCTTATGGGAGGACGTACAGTAGTTCCATGAATTTAAGAAAGTCGGGTTTTGAAAAGGTTTTGGTACTTAATATTAAGTTAATTATATTTTTATGAAAATATCGAGGGAAGGGATGATATTTACCTGAGTGAGTGCAGATACTCGCGTGCAGAGGCGAACTTTTGCTTGGGATAGAATGACAAATATTCTTCAATGAGGGTTTGATATTGATTCGTAGTCTTCCTTGTCATGAAGTGCGTAAATAAAAACGTTGATTCGTTCTGGAGACCGGTTGTGGAGATCGAGGGGCTTTTGCCACAGCCGAGGGTGCATGTTGTCACCACGCGGGGGGACTATGCCGTTGTTGAAGCACAAGTGGTGCAATCAGAGTAACAAAAGGGTAATATTAAGATAGGAAAGGGTATCAGAGGATGTTAAGTGATATCGACAACGAGTGCACCATGATGCAACTTGCAAAAAATAGTGTTCTTTGAGGAATATTCAATTATGCTTAGGAGTAGTTTTGCAGTATCATTCTTGGTAAGATGAGGTACGTATTGAGGTGTGCTAGAGAGAGTAAGATATGGAGATAAGAAGATAGTAAAGAGATAACTTGTTTATATATGTTTTTTTTTTGGTTGTAGAGGTTAGGAAATAAATTTTGTAAGGATGAAAGAGTAAAAAAGGTTTTTTTTTTTGTTCCACGGTGGGACTTTGGGGGAGTAAAGAAGGAAATAAAAAAATAAAAAAATGCTCCAGCTTTAGGATATTGGTCTTGTAACTCGATTATGGCTGCTAAGGTGTTAATGCTAAAAGAAAATGCCTTAGTGTCAGGTCATGGTGGGAATTTTCTCGGCCTCACAGATATCCTGGAGCAGCCCGGGAATTCTGAGTGAATGAAGGAGATGTGTTTGTAATGATCCCATGTTAGGAATCAATTTAATTATTTCGGCCACATACTAGACTTGATTCTGTAAGCATTGAATGATCATTATGTATCGTAGCTTTTAACAAGATTGAGGTGAGTGATAGGTAATGAGTGGTTGTATCGCTTGTCATTTAAAAATTTTCAGTTTTATTCTTAAAAAGATTTTGAAAACCCATTTGACTTATCTTCCGAAAAGAAAATAAAAGGTGAAGGAGAGGTAAGGTTTATTGATGCAGGGGTAACTTCTTATTCAACTAATTTCGGAAATAGTCAACTACTTTCTTCTCGTGCGTGTAGTGCAGTGCCATAATTGAGCTCTTCGTCATGTTTGGCACCATCAAATCATCAAATTCTGTGGTTAGCAGGAGTTTTATTCTTCTCTCACTACCGTACGATGACATTTAGAAGTGTGAAGATGCCAGGGATGCCCTCACAATTTTGCTTATGCTTCCTTGGGGTTCATTGACTTGTTCATTCGTCGCATGCTCTCGCTCGGTTGTATATATTTTTTTTGTTTCTTTTTTTTGAAGCATGTATGTCTATTTTTTTTAAAACAACCTGCTAACACAAGAATTATGAGATTTGATGGAACCTTGCATTTTCATTTTTTGTGCTCTAACATCAACTCCAATGACTGGAAATGGAGTGTGAGAATCCAGAGTTTTCTACATTTGAAAAAAAAGTTTTATGATCCACTAGTCATTGCGATCAATTTGCCCGGATAGGAAGGTGGTTAATGAATCAAATGGTTTCCAAAATGATTTCGAAAATAATGACCTACGACTGACGAATGCCTTGTGATAATTGCGGGGATGATAAATATATAAATATGCTTGTTTAGGCTACGAGACATGATGATGATTAAGCTATGGATGATATTTCGAGGGTTAGGAAGTCCCACCCCTGTAGTTGTTTCCTGGGCATGCTGCTAAAATAATATAAGGTTTTCCCAAATGGGCTTTGATTTCCCTCCAGGAGAGGCGGCTGTGTAGGCATTGTTTTTTGAACACTCCCAACTTCGAGTTCTCTATCAAATAAAAAAAAAGTCGGGAAAACTTGGGGATAATATATAGGGTAAAAGACGTTGTTGGGTAAAAACATATTTTTTTGTTTTTATGTATGTATATATATATTTTTTTTTTTGAATTTTAGGTATTTAATTTTTTTTTTATGATTTTAAGTGTTTATTTATTTTATTGATTTTTTTTTTTTAAAGGATACATCATCAGTTCCTTAAGAGGAGACTGATTCAGAATGTCCGACTAGAGAGACATATTGAACGGTCAGAGTGACCGCCCATTTGTTGATTTGTTGATTTTTTTTGTGGGGCCTCGATCTGATGGATCAGGGATGAGAGAGAAAAGGTATTTATGTTTGTGATTTGGATGTCATAAGATTTATTGAATAAGGTGTGAAGTCTTTTGGTTTTTTCTTTTGTTGAATCTTTTATGATCGGAGCCTCCTTGTCAGGAGAGACCTTCTTAGTCTCTCAATGGAGTGAGACATTCTGTAAAGTCGGAGCACAGGACAGGGTCCTTCCTATGAGGTTTTGTGTGTCGTTTTTAATTTTAATTGGAGATTATTAGAATATGTTTTTGGGTTGTGTTGTTTTGATTTTATGAAGGGAGTCAACTGAAAATGAGGATGATGTTGACTTCGTAGAAGTAGCGATAGGGCGAAACAAAAGAAAAACAAGAGGAGAAGATGAGGAAGTGTAGACCATGGTGGACCCTTCCTTGGTATAGGGGAGTTAGTTCTTTTTTATTTTTCTTGTCTTGTTTGATACGCACTTTGGGTTTATTATGAGTTTGTTTTAAGGTTTTGTTTATAGTTTTTGGAGAAAGTTTAGTGTTGAGAGTTTGATGTTGTGATATTTTCGTTGGTTGGGCTTCTACGAGAACTTTGATCGTGAGATCTATAGAAACCTGAACCCAGGGGTCAAGGGAAATCTTAGTTATAATGTTGATTTTATGTTTGTCTTGTGGTGAGGTTTGGGGATCTGATGGTATATTGATTTGGATATTAATTGGAGTCATAAGATTTAAGTTTGGTTTGATTTCGAGAGTGGGAGGAATGATGGATCTATGGATTGGTTCAATGATTGATTCTGGAGTGAGTGAAATGGATGGTTCAGAGGCATGTTTGATAATAAATTCGGGTTTGAGATTTAGTTTTGAAGTTGGTGAGATGATAAGTTTGGTAGTGGGTTCAGGTTCTGAAGTGGGTGGAGGTTGGTTCAAGAGTTGATTCTAGGATTGGTGGGGCAATGCGTTTGATAACAGGTTTAAGTTTGATTAATTTTGAAGTTGGTTTAGAAGCAAGAGGGCTAGTGATTTTAGGAATGGATTCGATTATGGGTTTAGGTGCAAAATTTAGCTTTGGGATTAGCAGGATGATTGGTTTGGGTGTTGTAGGATGTTGATAGATTGGTTTGGGAGTGGCTTCTGGAACCGGTAGGTGAGTTTGTTCGGGGAATGATCGTAAAGCCAGTTTAGGTGTTGGCTCAGGGAGCGTGGGGATTGAATCATTGGCGGGTAAGTTATCGAGTTTAAAGATAGGTCGAGTTGGTTTGGGGATAGGTTTATTGATCTTAAGGATCGGTTGCGTTGATTCAGAATTGTATTCAGTGATATGTTGAGTTGGGATAAGTTTGGTGATAGGTTGGGTTTTAATTATTTTAGCGACCGGTTCAGCGTGAAAAGTGACTTTAGGTTTAATGGTGTGAGGGACTAGGTTAGTCGGTTGTGAGTGAAAAGTATGGATGTGATTTGAGGGAGGTTCAATTCTATGGATTAGGCTAGCCGGGTGGACTAGGGTAGGAATGATTGAAGGCGTAGCGTTCAATGGGAGTTGGAGGTTTGATTGAGTACTGTTAGGTAAGGAGTCGTAAAAGATGAGGTTGGTTTGTATGGTGTTGGGTGTCGGTTTTGATTCTGGTTAGGGTATGGATGTTGGTTTTGATTAGGGTATAGAGGTTGGTTTTGGTTAGGGTATAGGTGTTGGTTTTGATTATTCTGATTGTTTAGGCGAAAGCCTCTTTGATTTTGTTCTTGGTTTGTGTTGATTTGAAGTTTTCTTTTGTTCCTTTTTAAAGTTGTTAGAGGAGGTTCCCTCGGATGCTATCATTGAGAAGGAGAAATTTCCATTCCTAATGTGTCGCTGTATGCGCGAAGCATGGAGATGGAGGGTAGAAAAGTCGGGGCAATCGCTCAAAATGATTGGCACTCCGAAGAGGCCCTTGGGCATTGTTGATAATGCCCAAGAGCAACAAAGACCACAGTTTGGGCTGCGAGCCTTCTCCAACGACCAACAAAGACTGCAAAGTCTTCCTCAACCTCTTGTTTTGTGGTCATTAGATTGCTGATACTGATTTCCTCGTGGACTAAATGTTTGTATTGGTTTAGGAATCTATTGGCCAGATCATTGAACGTCTCGATTTTATAGAGCGACAAAGCGGCAAACCAATCAAGAAATTCTCCTTCTAAGGATCTTTGAAAATAATGAACGAGAAGTCCATGATTGTCGCATATCGGTCGACAATCATTGCAGAATAGTGCCAAATGATGATTCGGATTTCTCGTACCGTTATACTTATTGAATTTTGGGGGTTTAAAGCCGGCAGGTATGGTAAACTCAATATCTCGACAAAACTTGTCGAACTTGAAAGAATGTTCATGACGCTCTCTCTTCGCCATATAGTCATCTAAGAATTGGGTGAGGTTTTCCATGTTTACAATGGTGTCCTTTTTAGATGTCTCGGGGGAGAATTGTCTTTGGTGGTTATTATTGAATGAGGTGTAAAAAGGTGCGTCTTTTAGGTGTTGGGATGCTTAGGCGCGGCGGAGTTGGTGATCTTTCTTCGCGTTCATCGATGATACACCCTTGATCTTTTATTACCTGTCGGTCAAGGATGCTTTGGTACAAACCAGCCAAGGACCGAAGTAGAGTCTTAGATTCTTTCCTTCCTTTTGAAAGTGCATGGGTGGTAAGGCTTATAACTTGTTCGGCAGTGTAGCTCTGCCAAATACTACTTTCTCTTCTACTGTTGGGATCATTGTTTGCTGGAGGAGTAAAGGGTGAATCTTCATCTTCGCCAACCATATTTACTTGACTACGATCTTGGGCTATCTGTTGAAACGACCCAATATCATACTCGGGATTATTTTGGAAGCCCCATGGGGATGAGTCGTTATTATTGAAGTTCAATTTCCTAATTCCAGACATTTTGATGCTTTTGAAAACAATGTTTGGATGAGCTCTCAATCTCGCAGGATTTTTGGAACTAGGGTAATATGATATTCTTATTCTACTTCGGATACCTAAGCTTTTCTTATCGAATATGAGGTATTCTACAGGTCAACGGGGGGTGGGCACACTCTTCGTCTAATTAGATCTTACGAGAAGGTCTAATGTGTAGGAAGTTCTCCTGATCGAATCCCCGAAGAGATGATCACACCGGCCCTTTCACACCAAAGGGGGTAATAGAATGGTCCCTAAAAATGTCTAGTATGCGTGTAATGTGTGTTAGAAGTGATAAAAGAAAAGGAAAAACGAAAAAAACCCAAATTAATTAAAACGGGACAACCCTAGCAAAAGGAGTCCCACTGTGATTGTTAATCTGTTGGTACGCATTTTCGGGAACCCTCTCGGATTCGGGAAAATGGCCCAAAATGGTCACAAGGGGGCTCTGTTTGCAAAGGGAAGGGCGAAAACATAATAAAAGGAAGGGTATTTAAGTGCACTTGCAAGAAATCGTTAGTTGTAGCCTGAATTTAAATGGTATACCTGATGTCGTGATTGCCATCTACAAATATTTATTGACGTTGTAGAACGTCACTGATCGATCAGGAGGATAAGCGGGGGTTTGTGGGTTGGGACTCCTATGATAAACTGGCATGCCGACTTTACCAGGTAAGATTGCCTATGGTTTTAACTAATTTGAGTTTTTCTATCCTAATTGATCTAACTAAAACGAAAAGGGGGTGTTGGCTAGTTATGCGCAGGAGGATTGACCCTGTTCCTGAGTACCCTCCGTTGGCTTTCCTTGGGCAAATCAGGTTTAAAGGCTATGATCGGTTTTGAAATTATGATGAGTGGTATGGACCTAATTGGATCTAAGTTAAGAATTTCGGCAAGGGTTTCCTAAGGGTTGGATCTAAGGCTAGCTTTTTTCCCTTTGGACTACTCGGGAATTGAAGCAAGTGGGCCAGCCCCACCGTGCTTGACTGCTCTACGAGATTTCTAGAAGAGAGTTGCAGTTCTAAGAGCCAGATACTTAGAGTGCAACTCTACTCTATTTCGAAATCTCAGAGCCAACCTCGAGTTTTCCAGAGAGAATAAGCAAAAAATTATGTGTAGAGAATGGGAGGGCAAAAGGGCCCTATTTATAGTATACGGCCGATTATACGCTGGACTTTCAGCGTATAATCAGGAATTATACATCGGAAATCCGGCGTATAATCTGAATTATACGCTGGGAGTCCCACGTATAATGAATTATACGCTTTGGTTATAGCGTATACTCCGGGAGGCCTTGGAGAAATCGGTCGAGTGACCGGCTGGTGACCAGATTGGCTTGTACACAGAGTCCGAGTAGGACTTTCCTCAATTATACGTTGTGGGTACAATGTATAATAAGAAATCCAGATAGGTTTGAGGAAGAGAAGCCCAGCCCCAGTTGGATTGATTATATGCCGGGATTCCAGCGTATAATGAATTATAAGCTGGGATTCCAACGTATAATCCGGGGAAGTTCAGTTCTCGAGAAGGAGTCCTAGTGCACTAACGGGGAAATTATACGTAGTGGTTCATGCGTATAACCAATTATATGCCTAAACTTAGGCGTATAATCGGTGAGAAGACCGAGGCTGAGTTGGGTCCGATTATACGCTATGAGTCCAACGCATAATTCCTAGAGATATGAGGTTTTAGGGATTTTTGGAGAAGTTTGGCTTGTCCAGAAATCGAGGGCAGGGTCAATGGTTGACCGAACACTTTATATACTCCGAAGGGGCGAAAGCGGTGTCTACAACCCACACTAGCAAGCAGATCAACATCCAATCTGAAAAAACCCCCTTAAAGCTATGCTCCAGCTTGAGGGGGAGTTTTAAGTCCCTTGGGATGAGAAGCTCGTAGTAATAGAATTTGATATACTCAATCTGTTATGATATGGGTTGAAATAGCGAGTATCGTTTGTTTTGTGAGTATCATACATGCAATCTCTAGTCTCTAATAAAGATCTATGGAGGGAACTACTTATTTATCATGTGTTCCTTTTTACTTAAAAACTGAGTAAACTTTTTTATTCTTGACACTTGAATTGAGGGTATTTTAGACGTTTGGAATCCCTATGTATATTAATAATGGGAGGGAATGACTACCATATTGATAAAGCATTTCCTTCCTTGTCTTCTGGCTCTTCTTGTCTTTTGACATTTTCTACTTCAAAACCTTAATTCCACCCATGCAAAACTATTTGTACCCTAAAATCTACACCACTTGTAGCCTTAGGAATATAGATTTCCTCTAACCTACGTTATAAAATAATCAACAATCAAAACTCTTCTACTTGAAAGCTCTTTAAGTGTAGATCGTCACATGACGCTACCTTACATCTTCATCTTTGAAAGTTACGACATGCACACACACTCCCTGCTCGTAAGGAACTTCTATTTTTTGTTTCACAATCTTTCAAAATTAATCCGACCTGGGAAACATCATACAAAGTTTAATCCTAGCTCCACCCCCTGATGCCTAATCCATCTCCTATACTCTGGTCTAGTCATACTAATGGAACTCCAAGCCCCACATTGCATACTACAAAATTCTCAAATTTCTGAACCCCCTCTTGGGAGCCATCCTAACCCTCTAGATTTCTTTCCTTAATCCTCATTGGCCAATGCAACTCTTGATATATTGAATGTCGTTTCCACTAGACGACCTTATTAACTCTTTTACACTTTATTTAATTCTTGCTTCTTCCCTTTTCAACGTACATACATATTCCATTGTGATGGGGAATTTAGATCCGCATGTTTGAATCGTGCTCAGGCCAATTCAAGCAAGCCAGCAAGGAAGAAGTGGACCCATAAATGGGCTTTCAAACGGCCCATGAAGAAGATCTCGATCGATTGATTATTTTGAGATATCAAATTTGAAAATTTGAAATTTGAAATTTGTAATTTCAAAATTTGAAATTTGAAAATTTGGGAAATCTGCAATAAATCTATTATAGGCTTGATCGATCGAGCCTCGGTGTTGATTGATCGACTAACGACGCGAGATTTAGTAAAATTTAGGTTTTAAGGGTATATTTGTCTTTTAGTTTATTTGTTTTAGGTTTTCTTTTCTTTTGTGAGGCCTCTTATATAAGGTCTTTAAACAATATAATTGAGGAGAGATTATTGAATGAAAATTGAGTGCTTGCTTCTGTGCAAATCCTAAAAAACTTGAGATGAGTTTTCGATCGAAAGAGTGATTCTTTCAAAACCTGAGGAGTGAGTAATCGTTTTTCGTACGACTTGGTGCGAAGCCGACTTACAACCTTGGTGCGAAGCCTCAGAATTGTTGGTGTGAAGCCGACAAGCCTCTCTGGAGCGAATTTGGAGATCTCCTATCTTATTCTTCTTTTTATTTTATTTTATTTTAATCAAAGGTTGAAGACCCTAAACCCCTTTCACGCGGGATTATGCTATTTTAGGGTTAACTTTCGGTTTGTCCTGTGTCAATTTGGTATCAGAGCGGTTCAAATCCTCGGCAAGTAGATTGGCGAATTATGAGTCAAGATCAAGTTCTCAAAGCCCTTCGTGAAACGATACGAGATTCCTATCGTGCGTTAAAAGATGGCGATGGTGGAAAAACTTTGGCGCAAGGAGAAAGGTAGATCGTCCGATCTACATAGCTCCATATTCAAGCATATAACGCTTCTCAACAACGTTTATTGCGAGTTTCTAAGGTCACGTCGGATTGTGATTGCATGGCGTGAGAATATCAGTATGATAATTATCAACGCTTTTATTCACGATTTATCCGAAGACGTATTAAACGTGATTCAAGCTTTGAGATCGAAGGCTACAAGCTTCAACCCCATAGCCGTGCCCGTGAGAGGACCTTTACAGATTAAAGTTCCTCTACCTGCGCCTGTGGTAGTACCTGTACCGACGGAAGATAGCGAACCAAGGGTAAATCATAGTACTTCCGTGCCTATGGAAGAACCGATGGCGCCCGTTGCTCAAACAAATCTAGTTATTCGTATTGATCCTGTGCTTGAACAACATCCGGTTGAAGAGTCCACATCGGTTGGTGAAACCATCACAAATCCCGAAACCGTTGAAGACGTCGAGATTGTGAGTCACAAGCATTCGTGACATGCCCTACCGAGCCCGAGATTGTGGGAATATCCGAGGTCGTTCAACCACAAGTTTCCGCAACAAGTCCTACATGGCCCCAGTTGAATCCGATTTACTTGTCCAAGCCGCTTCTGAATGAGGTTTCCTATGTATTCTTTGTGATCGAGGCCGTGAAAACCCATATCCACCAAAGTTCGAGGTCGAACTTTTTCAAAGTCGAGGGGATTGATGGGGAATTTAGATCCACATGTTTGAATCGTGCTCGGGCCAATCAAAGCAAGCTAGCAAGGAAGAAGTGGACCTATAAATGGGCTTTCAAACTGCCCGTGAAGAAGATCTCGATCGATCGATTATTTTGAGATTTCAAATTTCAAAATTTGAGATTTGAAAATTTGAAATTTGTAATTTGTAATTTCTAATTTCAAAAGTTGAAATTTTGGGAAATCTGCAATAAATCTATTATAGGCTCGATCGATCGGGCCTCGGTGTCACTTGACTGACGACGCGAGATTTAGTAAAATTTAGGTTTTAAGGGTATATTTGTCTTTTAGTTTATTTGTTTTAGGTTTTCTTTTCTTTTGTGAGGCCTACTATATAAGGTCTTTAAACAATGTAATTGAGGAGGGATTATTAAATGAATATTGAGAGCTTGCTTTTGTGCAAACCCTAGAAAACTTGAGATGAGTTTTCGATCGAAAGAGTGATTCTTTCAAAACCTGAGGAGTGAGCAATCGTTTCTCATACGACTTGGTGCGAAGCCTCTGAATTGTTAGTGTGAAGCCGACAAGTCTCTCTGGAGCGAATCTGGAGATCTCCTATCTTATTATTCTTTTTTTATTTTATTTTAATCAAAGGTTGAAGACCCTAAACCCCTTTCACGCGGGATTATGCTATTTTAGGGTTAACTTTCGGTTTGTCCTGCGTCACATTGACACAATTGATACATATAAGTTCTCAATGTTTATTTATTTTTTTCTCTGAATATTTCCCGAACTTGCCTAATATTTTCGAATTTTAACCTTGCCGAATTATTTGCCGAACCCAGACTTCGTGACTATGCTTTGAGCAGTAAATGAGCTGATGTTGCCTATCAGGCCTGGCCAACGAGATGTAGCTTGTGCCAGGGCCAATACGGGCAATTTTTCTAGAGCAGATTGCAACTATTGCAGTCCCCATAGTGGCCTGGGATACTGGTTGGCCGTCACAACTTTCCACGATTAATTTTTAATAGTCATTTTGTCCATTGCAACTAGTTCAGCAAGTTCTCTTTTTACCCAGTAGAATCTTGGACAAAATTTCCATCTATTCCATGATGGAACCATACGATCTAACTTTTCAATTGGATGATTGATTGAACCTACAATACAAATCAGTTTCTATATGATTTGCATCATTCAATTATAACAAGAGAGGATGGAATAGAGGCTAAAATTGCACAAGATTCCTTATCAATATGTTCCTTCGAGATGTCTTAGCCATGTTAAGGTCGAGGTCTAATGAGCTCATATGCTGTGGTTTGACTTCTGCTTTTACATACTTTTCTTTATATAGGCCTCTTTCGGTTGCTCAGAATCTGGGCATTTTCCACGGAAACTGCCCAGATTCTGAGCTAGGAGGATTTTTGCTTGTTTTGTAAATTGGTGGGACCCACTCAAAAAACTCCCCTTTTCCGAGTTTCGACCAGGATTCTACTATGCATCTTTCCTTACCTCCATTGCTAACCATAACAAAAAGGAAGTAGCAACGCTCTATAATATGTACCTTGACCACCCGATGGTATATGTAAAGTTATAAAGATTGTATACGAATGCGATTGCTAAAGACTATATATGAGCCGACTTAGTCGAAAGCTTAACCGTTCTGGTCGATACCCTTGACGTGGAATGCACACACGAAAAACTTGGTCCCAATCCAGCTCACTTGCGGTGCCTTAGGAGACTAACATATCAATGGGTGATATCATATTCGAACGTTATACTATTTAAATGGGATTTTAGTTATAAACCAAACAATAGAAAGCAAAAGCATGGTTTCCTAGGAAACCATGCTTTCCACATCTCAACCATACACATTTTTGGTTTCCTAGTCAACTAAGATTTGCTAGGAATCCCTCAGATTATTACCAATTCAGATTCATGGCATTTCCAGCAAAGGAAACTACCAAACCTCCCAGGCAGCCGGCCCGACAGTTTTTAAGAACAATTCTCAACTATAGAGTTGAACTGTGGAAAAAGTAAAACAATCATTTAAAAAAAAAATTTGAATCTTATTATGAAATCGAACTGAATAAAAAAATAGGCCACAAAATTAAATTCGGCCATGAGGTCCCAGTAAAAAAATTACATAGGAGACCCTCTAGAAAGTATTTCATATGAGACCCTTCTTTTTGGTTTGTCCAATCTTCAGTGCCTTCCAAAGAATGTTGTAAAACTTCTCTTTACATCCTGCGACATCCCATCTATCTCCTCAGCATTGGCCTAAATCTCCGCAGTGAGCTAGAGCCTAGTGTCATGTCCAAAGAGCTTCAACCTCAGCACTTGAAGCCTTTGTTGTCAAAAGCCCAGCCTAGGTCCCGCTTAGGGAGAATGACCGCGTAGGCCTAGCCCACTTCCTCTTTATCCGCCTTGGGCATCATAAGGAGAGAGACTAGACTTCTAGAGGGCATTTAGGTGGGCTTCTAAGGACAGCCACAATGTACACTGCAACTAAACTTTATAAATGATTGATTTTTTTCTTAAGCCTTGATAACTAGGGGTTGCAATTTAGACCCCTGACCTCAAATTATATGCTCATCACTGCTTGAGCTAAACCTCAATCCCATAAGAACCCCAATTTCTAATCATGATCTACTTAGTATTATTTTTGTCTGTTTAATTTTTTTAATTGTTGCTTGCTAATAATCATTTGTTGTTTTAGGCTTTCAACGTATAATTTACGTGAAGATTGATACTTAAAAGTAAATAATCATGTTTTTGTCACTATTTGTTAATCTCACATATTTATTATTTACTATACATCTTCTATAAATTAATATGACTAGTAAAAAATAATTGTAATATTAGCAGACTTCACAGCCTAGGCTCAGCCCACGCTCCGCTTAGCTCCAATGGGGGTCTACTGCCTAGGCCCCGCCTAACGCATTCAACAACTATGCTTGAAGCACCCTCAACCTATGATCTTACGGTTGATCCAACAAAGGAGAGTGCCATGTCCAATGGGTTCAACCTCCACATCTGGAACACTCATAATGCCAGCCAGTTTATGACAAACCACATCTCCTCCTATAACACTTGTGAGCATTCCTGTGGTTCTAGTTAATAACCAAGCCCTGAAGTGGAAATATAAGTTCAAAAAGGAATGAATAAAATTGATGACGTTAAATGAGCTATTTTTTTTAACAAAACTCACAATATTCACCAATTTAACTTTCTCCCTCTCTAAATTCCTTGTATGGCCTAGAATAAGTACCCTTTGGCCTAACTCATCCTATTTCAAACTTAAATCTATCTTATCATGTCCAATACAAACATACAATCTTTACCCAGTTCCTTATATTGCTTCAAGTTTATAATGGTCATCCCTGCTGTGATCCCAATCAGAATAAAGTTCACCCATATACAAAACAATGACAAACAAATCAGGGCGACCAGCTTTGAAATCCAATCTCGTAAAAAAGTCCCACTTCATCTCAGAATAACTCATTTGGGTGGGTATTCATTTATATTCTACCTGCAACTGGTAACTAATCACATTAGTGTGACCACCTATGAAACCCATCTCATACTCATCTAGCCTCGATGCTACACAGCTTTGTGGTCTCCTTATCTCGGTGCTCCCTTTGTTGGTTGTCCACATCCTGTGGTGCACTACAAGCTCACCTTCAGTCATGGGCATCCCATATCTCTGATGAGATGCCTCATTGGCCAAAGGAAGAGCCATAGAAGGATGAGGATTTTTCATCATCAATGAGAAACTGTAGACTGAAACGTTTTGGAAAGCCACACAAAAACAACACACATGCACATACAGTGCTTGATTTAAATAGAAGTTCTTGAACAATCATGAAGACAGGACAGACTTACAGATATGTTTTGGTTGCCCTGCCATCTAAGAATTTGTTGCTTATTTTATTCTCCTGCTCACACTTGGCAGCGTCGCAAAACCATCAGTGGAAATCCATGTTTCATGCATAATGGTTGGGGGATCGACTTACATTTACTTAGCAATTTGCTCATTATCATGCATCTGGACCCAACTTATCAATTGTATGGCCATATAGAAAAATTCTAGGTTGATGAACCTTTGTAATTGTCATTTAGATTCTCAAATAACAATTCACGTCTAATTTTCTTCAACAAACTGGATATATTTTCCATTCATTTCTCCACATCAGGGATAGGTGTAAACTACATGTTTCGATCTTGCAGAAACGACAGAAGATGCATCCATCTATGTATGAGGATTACGTTGGTGCTGGTCACCCGTCTACGGGCAAGTTACGATGCAGCCAGAAGTTTCTTTCACTTCATAGGAGTTATCAATCAGGCTCTTGTTCAGAGTCAATCATGCTACCTGACAGTGATGTGGACACGTGTCAGAGCACCCAAGTTGTCGGCCTGGAAAACCACCCGTGCAAACGTTCGCTCCGAACTCTTGGCTATTTAACTGCACAGACAGTAGTTAATTTGTTCTGCAAAGATCAGCTCCGTAAGCGGGTCCCTGTGGGTCCATGCTTTCAAGCAGAAGTGCCAGATTGGACTAGATTAGCTTCTAAAACATCGTATCTTGATTCTTGTAATTCTGACTCCAAATGGTTGGGGACACTGCTGTGGCCCCCGCAACTGAAAGAACATGATTCACTAGTTGAAACTGGTCCTATTGGAAAGGGCAGGCCACAGTCGTGTGGGTGTGAACTTCCAGGTTCCGTCGAATGCATTAGATTTCATGTGGCAGAAAAAAGGGTCGGATTGAAACGTGAATTGGGTTCGGCTTTCTACTGTTGGAGAATCAATCATATGGGTGAGGAAGTTTCACTTTCGTGGACAAAAGAAGAAGAACGAACGTTCAAGGGTATAGTAGATCTAAATCCTACATCTCTAGATAGGGATTTCTGGGACCAGGTCTACAAAAGCTTTCCTTATAAAAACAGGCAGATCTTAGTGAGCTATTATTTCAATGTCTTTCTTCTCAGACGTAGAAGTTACCAGAACCGGGTGACTCCAAGCAGCATTGACAGTGATGATGACGAGTCCGAGTTTTGGCATTGTAAATAATGATTTCTACCAAGATGCAGTCAAAAGTTCCCTAGTCAACACATCTGCACTCACAATGACCGGTATACGGAGTATGAAAATAAAGGATTTCAGGAGTAAATACTGTTGGTTTTATACGAAGTATAGTGATAAAATTCTCGCGGAAGGTCACAATTGATTTATTTTTTCTTGGTTTTGTTCAGTACAGCCAACATCTTAGTCTAAAACAAGTTGTCGTTGATGGGTCAAAGGCCCTCTTGTGCAGAGGTTGGATAATTTTGCAGATGTTTGAGTAGCCGTAGATCAAGGTTTTCTTGGCTACTTTGTGGTCGAATTAGCTGACCAAACAGTGTTGGAAGCAGTTAGTTGCCTGGGTTTTTAGGATACCGGGAGTGTGAATCAATGAAGTTTATATGATGCACTTGGTGATTCTTTGGTCTTTGCAATATGGGTTTTCATTATAAATTCTTGATATTGGTGACTTGATCTTTTATATCAACTTCAAAGTTCAAACACATTTATACTTAGTTTGTAGTGTCTTTTGTTACTTTCTTTTTTTAACCAGGTAAAATGAAAGAAGGGGTCTGAAAGCCCTGAACCTGACCAGGAAGTAAGATTGATTCCTGGATATTATGACAAATCTCTATCACAGTTGACTCTATTCCAATTTTAGTGCAATTTGGCCAACAACAATATTATATTCCACCCAAACAATAGTGGTTGCCGGGACCACCCTCAAGAAGGGGAAGTTCTGAGTTCGAATTTACACCTTGTTGGTCACTCGGGATAAATCCCTACTGACTGGTACATGTGAGGTGCTGGCATTGCACGTACCCGAGGAACTAGTCGGGTGCTAAGAGGCTAGATAAATATTATATTCCACCCCAACATTTAAAATCTCGGTGCTGTTCACTACTGTTATCGGTGATGGCCAGAACTCATTTGTACCAGCTGATACAGAAGGTTACATCGGTGATAATGTTGGATGTGGAGAAAAGCCAAGTTTGGCCTCCTATTTTAAGAAATAGAGTTTACTTTTTTCATCTTTTGTGTGACAAACGGTTTTTAAACCCTGAGAACCTTTATAGGGTATCTTTATTTGAACCTATAGAATAATGAAAAACACGCACATAAGCTCATAAGCTGTGTGTTCCACTTAAGAATGCATAATCTTGAAGGACACCACTTAATAATAAGCCTATTTTAGAATGCACCCACCATTTCGCACCTCCCATTTAATGATAAGCCTTTTTTAGAATGCACCCACCATTTCATACCCACCAGCTGATGACCCAAGAAAACGATGCTCCCTTCTGCCTTCTTCTCGATGAACACTTGTTCATCGAAGACAATGGTCATTTTGCCTTCTTTGGAAACATTTCCTTCTTGACAGGTTGAAGAAGGAGAAGAAGAAAGAGAACAAGTGACTGTGCATGACCGTGGGTGCCCTGGCTAACAGTGGGTACTCAGTACTAACTGTCGTACTTATTATACTGACGCTAGGCACCCATCATTAGTTATGCAGTCACTTCTTTTTCTACTTAGGGTTTTAAGAGGGTTTCATTCTAGAAGAAAAAGAACGAAGAAGAAAATTGGGTTTCAAGAGCTCATAAGCTCAATGTTTCACATGAATGTGTGTTCCACTTAAGAATGCATAATCTTCAAGGACACCCGCTTAATAATAAGCCTTTTTTAGAATGCACCCACCATTTCGCACTCACCTCCCACTTAATGATAAGCCTCCTTTAGAATGCACCCACCAATTCATACCCACCTGCTGAAGACCCAAGGAAACGATGACGATGGTCATTTTGCCTTCTTTGGAAACATTTCCTTCTCCACAGGTTGAAGAAGGAGAAGAAGAAAAAGAACAAGTGTTTGCATGACGGTGGGTGCCCACTGCTAATAGTGGGTACTCAGTACTAACCATCGTAATTATTATATTGACGCTAGGCACCCATGGCTAGTTATGCAGTCACTTCTTTTTCTTCTTAGGGTTTTAAGAAGGTTTCATTCTAGAAGAAAAAAAATAAAGAAGAAGTTTAAATTTCAAGAGGGTTTCATGAGTTTCATACAATGATTTTCATTCTAAAAGAAGTAGTAGTGGGTTTCAAGGGCTTTCAGGGTTTCACTCAAATGGGTTTCATTCTAGCAAAAGAAGTCAAATAAGTAGTGAGCTTTACCACTAGCCAGAATGGAGGAGGAATAAGAAGAAAAATAAAAAATTCTTGATTTTTTCGTGGGTGCCCTTGAAGATTAATTGGGTATTTCTTTTTTTCAATCCTTTAGCAAAAACCCTACTTTTTGACTCACACTTATAGTATAGGTAGGATCTTTTCAAGATTCAGGTTTTAAATCCCTTGTAGCTTGGATGTCAAAAATCAATAGGTTTTAAATCCCTTGTAGCTTGGATGTCAAAAATCATCTCTATTTTGAAAACCGTTTTACAACTAATAGGAAATGGGCATCTCTATTGAAACCACTCAAATTGTTGAAAGCATATAACTACCAAAGGCACTCACCTTTTATGGCAGAAATTTATAAGATCAGCTACTTATGTTTTATCATTTAAAAAAAAATAAAAAATGCAACCACTTGAAGCATCCGCTTCTTCTTCCTCCTAACTCCGGTGAATCACAATGATGACGATGACATCAAGTATTTTTTTTCTCTCTTCTTCTTCCTCCTCAACTCCGGTGAGTTGCATACCAACCAAATCTCACAAAAAACTTTAAAAAATATGACAGTGGGCACCCACCGTTATATGTTATAAGCTAACGGTGGGCACTCCCCGTCAGTGTTAGACAGGTTCTGTCTGTGATTTGATGGGTAGACACTCACTGTTAGATGTAAAAATGATGGTGGGTGCTCAGTTTTTTATGTCTAATAGTGGGTACCCATTGTCTTCAATTTATTATGTATATTAAATTTTTTGTGAGATTTGGTTGTTACTTTGGTCCTATTGCCACCGTGACTTACCAGAGTTGAGGCAGAAGAAGAAAAGGAAGAAGAAGGTGCTTCTGTAATGCCTTTGTGGTAGTTGTGACTCGCTAGAGCTAAAGAAGAAGAAGAAGAAGAAGAAGGTACTTCGATGGTGTCGTCGTCGTTGTTGCAAAGAAGTTGCTCCCTTGAGTGGGTGTATATTTTTATAAAATGATAAAATATAAGTGAGTGCTTTCAACACTTTCATCAAGTATTCACATGTTAAAGGACATTTTTGGCTACCGAATACCGATAACTACTCTACGTGCCTTCCTATGTATGTGGTTATAGTGTAGATTGTAGATGCCACATTGTTTATGTAATAACTCGACCAATTTTGATTATTTTAATAGTGTTAGATGATGTACCACACTATGTACGGTGTTAGCGCTCCACACCGGAATCCATCATCTTTTAAAAATCTTTATAAATTCATTAACTCACTTTTTTCACTCTTTTATGTTTAAGAAACTCTAGCCTCTCTCACCTTCTTTTAAGAAACCCTAGCTCTCTTAACTCCTCTTTCCTAAAATTTTTTGGCCTTTTCCCTCAAATCTCTCGCTCAACCACCGACAAGATCGAAGGAGGAAGAAGGTGAAAAGAGCTTGGATGAACCGACGCTTTGGACATCGATCTCTTCAACCCGAATCGCCGCAAGATCAACCATTCACGCTTCAACAAGTGAATACTCATTAATCCCCTCTATTCTTCTTAGATCTCGTCGCTTAGGGTGTGTTCGATCGCACATCGACGAGTTTAAAATCAATTAAGTCCTAATATCTTGTAAATCTGATAGATCTGTATAATTAATAATTTACCCTTCTATTAAAACTTAAATCTATATTCTTGTAGTATTTTTTAAAATCATTCATTTGTTTGACCGCACTGGCGAATCAGCAGCTTAACGATAATAGAAATTGGCAGGGAGGTCTAACCCTATCCAAGCCCTAACTTTCGTGGAGGAAACAACCCCAAATCGGTTAGATATGACTCTAATCGGTAGAGATCTATGCCGAACGGATGTCCATAAGTTTCAGATCGGACGTAGATGGATGGAATACATGAAAGATTACGACTGCTCCATAAATTACCACCCCGGAAAAGCAAATGTCGTCGCTGATGCACTTAGTAGAAAATCTTCGGCACTATTAGCCAGATTAAAAATTTCGAAGCCCTTCAATGAACTCGCCGAAGAAGACATTTACCTCCAAGAGATTGACGATGGTGTATATTTGGCACGAATTGTGATGAGTCCGTTCATTTTGGACAAAATCAGGGAAATACAACTTACAGACCCAGAGATCCTCAAAATCATTGAAACCATAGGATTGAAACCCGATTTCAGCCTAAGGACGGATGGGATGTTACTTTTCAGACAAAGACTGTGCGTACCCAACGACCCTCACGTGAAAAAGGAGATACTTGATGAAGGTCACAAATCAGGATACTCCGTACATCCGAGCGATCGAAGATGTATCGAATCGAGAAATTGGTATTGGTGGCGAATATGAAGCGGAAATAGCGAATACGTGTCGAGATGTTTAGTGTCAACAAGTCAAGGCGTAACATCAAAAATTGGCGGACTTATACAACCCTACCCATCCCGAAATGGAAGTGGGAAAACATATCTATGGACTTCATCGTAGGTCTACCAAAGGCGATGAAGAAGAATGATGTCTGGGTTATCGTTAATGATTGACCAAGTCGACTCATTTCTTACCATTCAAGACTACCACAGATGGGAACAAACTTGAAACATATTTGAAAGAGATTGTCAAACTACATGGGGTCCCAACGGATTGTCTCGATCGAGACTCCAAATTTACTTCAAAATCTTTGATGACCTTCCAAAAGCTCGGGTACTCGATTAGATTTTAGTCTTTTCACCCACGACGGACGGCAGAGAAAGAGTGAATCAAGTAGTTGAAGATATATTCTGACGTGTATGCTCGACTTTCGAGGCTGAATCGACGATCACCTCCCAGATCGAGTTCTCTTACAATATTAGCTACGCAAGTATAGGAATGTCCCTTCAAGCTTTATATGGCGAAGTTGCGTAACGCCATTGTGTTGGGACGGTTGGAGTTAGGAAGATGCTTGGACCCAACTAGTCCAAACTACGATCGAGAAAGTCAAACCGATACGTGAACGACTTAAGATAGCCCAGATCGTGATCGTGAGAAAGCTCGCCACCCTCACCGTCGTAATTTAGAGTTCGAGGTAACATTGAAAATTTTGAACTTTAAATTTCATTGCAATTGTGTTCGTGATTAAACACAAAATTTGTTTAACGTGTTGGCGAACGAGTATTCATTCGCTCTCTCCGACTAAAGGAGTCATGCGCTTTGAAAGCGCGAAGTCGAGCCCCCGATATGTAGGGCCTTTCGAGGTCACAAAAGCGTGTGGGCGAGGTTGCGATAAAGTCGTTCTACCACCACAATATCTGAGTGAATCCATGACGCGTTTTCATGTCTCAATCGAGGAGATACATCTATGACCCATCACATATAGTGGAGATCGAACCTCGATATAAAGGAGGATCTCACTACCATAACAAAACCGATCAAGATCCTCGACCACAAAGTTCAAGTCTTCAAAACAAAACTATGAGATTAGTGTTGGTCCAATGGCAACATCACACGCCAAAAGAAGCGACTGGAAAATGAAGACGACATCAAAGAAAATCATCTGAGCTTTTGAATAATCGATACGTAATTTTGAGGACGAAAATATTATAAGGGGAGAGAATGTAATAACCCAGATTTTGAATTTTATTTAATGGTATTAGATGATGTACCACACACGTGTGCTAACGCCCACACCGAATATACTCACTTTAGAAATAGTCTGATTTTTTATATATCAATATTAGACTCAATGCGAGTACTAAATCGTCACGATTCCAACGATATATAATTTGTCAATTTTCGATAAGAATATAAAAAGTTATGCCCGTTTGAAGAGTGAAGCGGGTTAAAGGCACAATTGTAAATTTGGGAGAGAATCACCATTTACCTTTGCTTACACAAAGCCAGAGCAAAACCTCTTCTCAAGCTTTTCAAGTCACGTATGAATTCTACTTGCGTGTAAAAACTACTATTTTATTAAATCTTATACTAAAGTCTTAATTAGAGTTAACTATACAAGTAATTAGATATATATTTACTTCTCTCAAATTGTCTTTCTTTATTCCTCTTCTGCAAAAAGCTCGACATGCCATCTTCATAATTCCTCGTCGGATCTCCATCGATTTTCGATCTTAGCAGAGAATCTTACACCATCAAAGTTTCTCATCGCCGCGACCAATTTATCGTAAGAAATGAATTCTCGTGAAAAGACTCGGGCATATCATCTCTCGAATCCGATCTCTATCAACCCAAATCATCGTAGGATTCGAAACACGCTTTAAATCCATCTTAAATTATTTAGTTATTTCTTAAAAGAAAACCCTAATTTTTCTTAAATTTTGATAAATTTCAGGTCTTAAAATATAGAAATTAGGCCCAAATTCGATAGGATCGTTTTCCCGATTTTCGTGAAATTCAGCCAAACTCTTCAATGACACAGCCTCGGTATTTTGGCCATAACTTTTATCCCGAACTCGGATTGACGTGATTCTTACGGCATTGGAAAGAAGACAACGAGATCTATAACTTTGTCTGAAATAGTAATTTCACGAATTTAATATTTTAAGGTCAAAATTGAGCTGCAAGTCGGGATACATTTTAGATGATCCAAGGTTACACGGGTTTGACATTATTTTTTTAACTCTTTGACTACTTTATGCTAAACTTATCTCTAGACTTATAAATCGCTAAGATTAAATAAAATATATTAAATAGCTTGCATCGAATAACAATTTATAAGTTTAAGGGGTCAAATATGGACGTTTTCAATACTTACCATTCTATTACCTCTAAGCCTCATACAATTCTTTAATTGACACATGCGTTCCTTTAGAATTTTAAAATAGGTTGGATCGCTATACCAGTCAATTACCAAATTTCATGAATATAATTAACCTTAATGAAGTATAGTTTCAACACTATTATAAAATAAATATAGTTAAATATTTCTTATTTTCTATTTTACTTTAATATTTCGTATGTTATGCTATTTATTAATTTTCTTCAAAAATATGAAATGTTTAAGGTTTATGTTATAATTCATTCTTATATATGTTCACCATTATCATATAACATTCATCATATAGAAAATCACGATAGGGCATACGCATATAAGTTAAGAATAAAATATGACACATGACTTAAGCCTTCGTCACGGTGGGGTTTCTTTCACGATCACGTGGAACTTGGAATGTAGGCATCCATGTATGGATGCAACCCCTCTATGGTAGTATGGGATACCACACGAAGTACATCTAGGTTACTACGGAATTCGTCCCTTGGAAAACGTGGTATAGTGAAGCCTATCGCACCATGGCCTATTCTAACTAAGTTTTAAGAAAAAAATGAGAAAAGAATATGTTAAGACACATATATATTAAGAAAGTGGGGACTTAAGCCCACGCAAATATAAAATCGGGGCGGGGACCTAAGCCCAGAACCGAATAATGTTATGATATGTTAAGATACGCTGTGAAGGCCAGCTAAATATAAATTAAGTTTCTACACGTGCCATACCTTACGAGCCACCGTAAGGGCTTAACGTCTGCAGCCAAGACGGGTCTTAAGGACATTATAGCCTTGTCTCGAACTAAGGGGACATCGTGGTTACTATGCCGGCAACCTCATCTGGCTGGATGGTGGTTTATGTTATGATATGGAGGTTAGGTGGTTATCTACACGTGGACCTCGCGTGGTAGGCTCGAAAGCTCGATCCCGCATGATCGTTTAAATAAGATCGATCTAATCGTTGTGTAGGCGTATAGAGTAATTAATAAGACTTACGATATGTCACGTATGCTAAGTTGATGAGACAAATAGGAAAAGAGATAAGAAAATAGAAGCATCATGCACTCTTCATGTTATATTAGTATATTTTTCAGTCTTGATTATGATAGTCTATGAATTATGGATAAGTTATTTCATTTATTTAAGATGTTGGTTATATTTTAAAATGCACACATAATTCAAGCGATTACACACGCCCACCGAGTAAGTTATGGTGGATCGATTGTAACCCCACGAGTTTACGTGACTGAGTAAACTCACCCCCTCCCAAAAACTAACAGCCTGTGTGAAGATTCGCTTATCCCGTCCTTGATGATTTGAAAGCTGCTGATCCGGAGATGGCTCATATAAACAAGGATGTCGGCTACCACCTTGATGAGAGCGTAGATCCAGCAGATTTTTACCAGCATTGAGAACCCTTTTACTCTAGTTTTCACTATTTCTTGAGAGACTTGTTTTAGCCTTAATATATTGTGTGAGTTTACATTTGAGATCGTTTTACCCTATCTGAAACTGATTTTGATTTGATATCCTAGATTCATGGTTAGGATTAAGTACTTCATTATTATTGTCTACGTTTTTCGTTATTAATATATGAGTAAATTATTTTTAATGCTATCTTAAATGCCTCAATCCATATGCTAAGTCAATTTATAGATTATGTGTATGTCCGCTTATTGCCTTAACCAGCATGCGGTGTCATAACACGGAATTCTGGGCCCTCGATATCGGGTAAGGATTCTGGGTCGTGATATGTACGCAAGTGTGTGAGATCATTCCTGCACTTGGGTGTGGTAATTCACTAAGATGGTATCGAAGCGGAGATCATACCGTATTCACATGTCCTACAACTCATAGTAGTATATGACATCATGACGAGTGGGGTGAGTGTGAATTCAGTGTAACCTCGTATACAGTGTTATAGACGGTAACCTTATCACCCTGAGTTTTAAATATGATATATTAAGTTAAAGGATAAGATACGATGGTTAACCTTTAAGCCTTCGTCATGATGAAGTTCCTTTCACAGTCACGTGAAACTTGAAATATAGGCATCCATATACAGGTGTAATACCTTTGTGGGAATATGGGCTGCCACATGAAGTACATCTAGGTTACTACGAAACTCATATCTTAAAAAATGTGATTTAGTAAAACTTATCGCACCATTACTCACTTTAGATGCAGGTTGTATGAGAAATAATATGTAAGATAAGATAAGATACAAATATAATAAGACATCGTTGTATAAGTCAGTATAAAAATAAGAATTTAAGTTTGTACGTGTCGTTCTTTATGTAGCCACCATAAGGATTCCAACGTCTACAGTTGAAACGAATCTCTTAAAAGACAGTATGAGATATGTTATGAGGTACACTGTTCTCGCCTTTAGAAACGTGTACACTTGCCGGTGCCTTTGAGACTGGATGACATATATGATATGATATATTGGAGGACGGTATGTTATGATGGTATGCTCCTATCGTGACCCTCACATGATAAGCTCGAGCAGCAACTCTGACACCTGTTGTATTAGAAATAGAAGTATGTATGCCCATGCGATGTATGGGTGTCTCTGTCGTTGGAATATGATATGTTATATTTATGAGGTATGGTAAGATACGTTAGGATTAAAGTGTGTCTAGATCATGGTCTTACATATATGTTAAGATATGATTTTAATGATATACATGATTTTGACATTTCTTTATTTTTTATATATTGTTATACTATTATTATCACTTACGAGATGCACTCATAATACTCCTGAGTAGTGTAGGGTGGATTGGTGGTGTATCCACTGAGTTGCGTGTTATTTAGCAACTCAGTTCTCGTGACAGTTATTCTTTTCAAGTGATGTTATTGACGAAGTGGATACCGAGTATCTCTATCCTGCGGACGCTGAATTTGTTGATCCGTGGATACTGAGTACCAAGAGACTTGGGAGGGCGACACTACAAAACACCAGGAGGATCTCGGTGTTGATTATGATATTTTTACCGATTATTGATAGCATAGTTTTAGTACTAAGATTAGGATTTGCAGTCTGACAGTTTATTCTTTTGTTTCATACAGAAATCATTTATTTATAGCGTTATACTTTTTATTTATAGTTAAACTTTATTTCCCCATCGATTAGTAAACATTTCACGAATTTTATCGTATTTTATTTAATCTTTTTGACTGTCTTAGTATTCCTCATTGATTAATAAACTTTTTATTTATAGTTGAACTTTATTTCCCCATTGATTAGTAAATATTTCAAGAATTTTATCGTATTTTATTTAATCTTTTTGATTGTCTTAGTATTTCATTATTTTATTATTGGATTCACGAATTTTATGAAACCATATTAGCGTGAGAACTGTGATTATGTATATGTCTGCGCGTATCGTACAGGTCATAACAAAAAATTCTAGGCCCTCGGGATGAGATATAATTTCGGATCGTGACAGTTTATAATTACATAAAAATGCCCTTGACTTGTTTAGAATGAGTTGGAATTAGGTCAATTGGTTCCCAAGTTAATTTTTAGGATACATGTCACATGGGTTAATCACTGAGTCGTGTGATTTGAAGATGATAATGTAAAGATTTATGGTGTGAAGATTGAGATGAAAAATATCAACATTAGATGAAAAATATCTCTATTGCAAGGGTTAAAGAAGTTAACGGCTTTTAAAATCATCTCCCAAAAATAAGAGGTAATAGTGGCGTGAGGCAAAACCCTCCAAAAGCAATAGTGTTTTCCAATAACTATCTATGGTAGGCCGGAAGGAATAGTCGTTTTCGAGCTAATGCAGCTAATGCAAAGAGATACAAGTCATACAACATGATTCTAAAGCTCGAGTAATTCCATGAGCTTAAGGATACGATCAATCCATGTGCCACTAAAATATATGACTCTAGATGTTTATTTAGGCCAATCTTTCAAATATTATATTTTTATTTCATAGTCTTCAAATTACATGATGTAAAATGATGAAGCGATGTAGCATGTGTCCCAAAAATGACCATCAAAATTGGCCGAAGCGGTAAAACAGATCGACCCAACATTGAATCTTCTATATATATAAGATCAATAATTCTCAACACATTAGTTGTGTGAAAACATTATGTACCCTTCATTTTCTGCTGAGGTTGATAGGGGTGGGAAACTGTACCCAAACTCAGAGAGAGAGAGAGAGAGAGAGAGAGAGAGAGAGAGGGGGGGGGGGTTGGGTGGGTAGCAAGCATTTTGATCATTGAGCGGCTTGGCTTAGAGCGGACCTTTGTTAACTTTAGGTCCACTGTCACAAAACGTGAGTTTGTGAGATCCGAAAGTCCAAATCTCTCTAAATGGCCATAAGTGCCCATACAAAGTCCAAACGCTAAAGGCGGATTCCATCCATCTTAATCTATTTTCTGGATCTACCATCCGAGATGTGCAGGTAGTCCACCTAGTGCGACCTCTTTTTGAAAATTTATGCGATAAAAGTGATTTGATCATAAAGTTACAGCAAAAAGTGATTCGGTAAGAGTGAGGATTTTGGTTTGTATTAGATACACAAGCCATCTAATGCTCCGCTCGTACTAGACTACCACTACCAATCAATCTCTTATTTATTTATTTTTTATTTTTTTATATGGTCATTCAGTCAAGACAACTTTAAGAATCAAGGAATAGACACACATATATATAAAACAGTTGCGGAACAATAAGGAAACATTAATTATAGTGATAAAGGTTAACTAACATAACTCAACCCACACCTTGTAAAGACAAGCATAAGAAACAATGTGAAGGACGAAAATCAAACCCATGACTTACTCCCTCACATTGGAGGGGCCATATGAATCAAAAGAATTGTGAGAAATATATGGAGTGGCCTTAGCACACAATGCTCTCTAAAGATTGTCTGATTTAAAGTCTCATATTTCATCTAAAATTAGTAGTTATCATATATGTTTAATTTTTATAATAAAGTTCAATCTTTTACATTGTAGATCAAGAGGATACAAGTTTACATCCGAACCCGACTTAAAAATCGGCCAAATTGACCTGGTCCAGATATGACCCAAACTGATTTGAAATCAAACCGAACTGATTTCGGTTTGGTTTTTTGAAACGATTGGATATCATTAGAAAATAAAAAAAATCTAAAAAATTGAAAAAATGATTGACAAATAAAAAAACAAAAGACACCCAAACAGAACCAAAATCGAACCAAACCAAGCCTTTTTTTAATTTTGGTTTGGGAAATTGAAAAAAAAAAATCGATTCGTTATGCTTCAATTTGAACTGATTCGGTTTCGTAAAATAGAATATGATGATTCCATGTCGTAGACATCCCAAAAGAGTATATGAATAAGATTGGGTCATGTACCGTAGTATATGACTCCTAACACTAAAAAAAGTAAGACTATTAGCGGCAGCTTTCTTGGAGCAAAAAATTGCCGTTATTAATAAAATATCTATTAAGACTATTAGCGGCAATTTTTGATTAATAGCAGCAGTTTTTGACTGTCACTAATAGCCTTATTTTTTTGTAGTGTAAAGACAGTACTTACCCATAAGATTAACAGCCATTTATGAAGATACTTTTAGTCTTGTCATCCTGCTAAAGGTCAATTACACATTTTTTGAAGGGCCCTAATTCGCTGAAGTTGGCTTTTGACTGGAGCTTAGGCTGTGTTTGAGATTGCTCTTTGGAGGCAAAGAGTAGCCCTCTACACCAGCATAGAGCACTTTAACATGAGATTGTCTTTCCTTGTAAGTACTGTCAACTCCGAGCACTTTAACATGAGATTGTCTTTTGTTGTAAGTACTCTCAACTCTTTTCAAATGTGAGCTGAATATGGTGTATTTACTAGAGCAATTTAAACATGCTCGGTTAGGTGGCCCCCTACAAGCAATCCCAAACACATCCTTAATATCCTTAAAAACCTTATAATCCCTCTAAGGAGAGTCAAATCGGTAGCCAAGGATCAAAATATCGGGCAAAATTTCAGTTTTGGACATGACCGAAACCGAAAATTTAAACCAAAATTTTAGCCGAAAATTGATAATTTAGTCGAAATTTAAGCCAATAATTTGAGTCCCATACAAAATATGACTGAAATTTAGGTCTAAATTATCGTTTCGGTGAGGACCGAAACCAATAATTTGGACCGAAATTTTGATCCTTGTCGGTAGCCTTTTATAGTAGATAGTGCATATTATGAGTTGTTATTAGGTACCTGGCCCGTGTATGAAGGATAGTGTATGGCTACATCTCTATCCCTCAATAACTGACAGATTCACTAATATTTATGAGCATATAATAAGCGAAAAAGTACGTATATGCAACCAAAGATTAGGTTTCTGCACTAAAGATTTTTACATTTGGAAATTATTGACTGTTTGAATCAGATGAGAGATATTGATTTCCGGCTCAATCTTTGACATAACTTACCTTGGCCATTTTGGGATGTGTGATTCTATGGTATGATTTAAAGAAATCAATAATTTTTACATGTAAAAACTCTAATTAAGGAGACTAAGGGCATGTTCATTTTGCAGTAATAAGTGAATAGGGAAATTTGCACTTTCGGCCCTATATGTTTGCGTATTTGCAGAAACAGCCCTATAGTTTCAATCCTTGCATAAATGGCCAGCTCCAAGCCTAGCCGGGTGCACGTCAGATATCTATATATATGCTTCTCTATGCAAGCATTGAATCTAGAATTTTTGTACCATCTTTTAACAATTTTTATCTCTCTTGGAAAGCGATTTCGAGATTCCACTAAAGGTCGTATAACATAGAGAATACAACAGGCTAGGTAAGATATCGAGTACAATATCTTTTAAGTTATTGTTTTCCCAATTTCTCGCAACATTGTAGGAAGTCCAAGATATATAAGTTATCGGTCGATAACTTAAGATATCGTCCGATATCTTAATTTATCGACCGATAACTTAAGATATCGATCGATATCTTAAGATATCGGTCGATATCTTAAAAGGTTTTTTGTTTTGTTTTTGGATTATGGTTTACGTTAAAAGTCCATCCATCGACTATATATCTTAGGATATCGAGCGATAACCTATGATTGACAAAAACTCTAAAGTTTTCATTCCTTTAATTTTTTTAATAATATTTTTAAACAATTGTAGCGCTAAGTCAAGTATAACTCTTTATAAACAACTAATTTTAATTTTGTAAATATTGTAGGTTGAAATGGATGTTCCCCTTCTTTGCCATTTTGATTTCGTACGCGTGAGAGATAATACTTACAACGGAGGACATCGGAGGATTGTCACTGTCACGGAGAATATATCATTTGCTGAGTTTATAGAGAAAATGTACAAAGTCAGTCGGACACGACCGGAAGAACATTCTATTACATTTACTATTTCATTACGCATAGGGAATGAGCTTGTATTTGCCGAATTGTCTGACTCTGATGATCTTACAAACTTATTTAGAGCATATCGTATCGGTGATGGTGTTATAAATATTTATATCGAAAAATTATTAGTCACTCATCAGAAAGGAAATTTTGGTCTTTAGAAACATTTCAACCGTTTAAGGAAACAAACGAAGATGATTATGGTGTTGGAACATAACATTTGATTGAAAATCAAGGAATACGGTATGAAAAGGAGAACATTGTTGCACCGATAATACGATGATAGAAATATAAATATAGGATTCCGCCCTACAAGAACTTTGAGCAACCCTATTCAGACATTCCGATGAGTGAAGGCGATGAAGATCAAGGATATTCTCATCAAATGAATCCGATGCATGATACATCTCAGTTCAACTTCGATTCGGTAAATCAGTGGGAAACATTTTTAGTCGGCCTTAGTCCATATCAATGGCCTTCTGAACAAATAGCTTCGGAGCCAACGATAATCGAGCCTTCAACATCAAACATTCTCGCATCGGCTAACATCAATCCAAACAACTGCACATCAACCAAGCGTACATCGACGGGCTCAATCCCAATCACGTAATAACCATCCAGTCGATGACGGTGATAGTGATCCTGAAAATAATGAAGCCCCGCTGTCTCCCACTTCGCGTGTTTATATTAATAGGGGAATTGATCAACCTCTGGTGGACGAAGACTATCAGCTTAATGACTCGGAAGGGGAGTACATGGATTCAGACGATGAGGAACTGTATGAAGGGGGAACGATTACCATTGGTCAGGTGTTTAGAAATAAGAAATCATTTCAAAAAGTTCTTAAAGAATTTACGATGACAAATAATTTTCAGATTAAACCAATAAAAACCAGTCCTCTTCGAGTAACTGCGAGGTGTGTTGAAGTAGGATGTGCTTGGCGAATACATGCATCGAAATTAGTAGGCGTAGACACGTTTGCTGTGAAAACTTTCCACCCGGAACACACGTGCGGAATGCCAGCTTTTGGAAGCGGACATCGCCAATGTACGACATCGTGGATAGCTTTATTCGTTAGAGATAAACTATTAAAGGGTTTTGATGAGACTCCTGCTTCAATAATTTTTGATATTGAAAAAAAATACGGTATAACGATGGAGTTCTTTGGAAAGCATGGAGAGGAAAAGAAATGGCGTTGAATGACATCCGAGGTAGTTGGAAGGAGCAATTTAAGATGTTACCGCGTCATATGTTGCGAATTACATGGTCGATCCGCATATCTGCACCGAATTTTGTCTCGAGCCTGATAATGCATTTCAGAGATTCTTCGTGGCATTCGGACCTTGCATTCGAAGCTTTCGTAATACTTTACGAAGAATAATTGCAGTAGATGGAACGCATTTGCGTGGACGATATAAGGAGTGTTGTTAATAGCTACGAGGATAGACTGAATAGACATTTATTTCCTATAGCGTTGACGTTGTACCGAAAGAAAATGAAGACCATTGGACATGGTTTCTTGATCTATTAGGGAGGCGGTAATCGTTGAATTTGAAGAAGAAACGGTTTGTTTTGATATCGAATGACGAAAGGTTTGATGGAAGCGATGAAAAGTTTTCCTAATGCCTTTCACTCTTGTATCGACACGGCTCTAAATCTGTTTGATAAATATAAGGATACAATCTCTAGACCGCTTTTTGGGTTCTTGCCGTGCATTTTCGTATAAAATTTAAAGAATTATGCTAAAATAGAAGACGAGGCCCCGCCAGAATGTACAAAATGGATTAAAGAAATTGGTGATCATTTCTGGGCACGCGCTTATTTCCAAGGAAGGCGTTATGATATGTTGACAACTAATATAGCTGAAAGCATAAATAGTGTGTTGAAAATAGCCAGGGAGGAACCGATTGTGAGCATGTTAGAAACTATTCGCACAAAAGTAGCCGAATTTTATCTTCGTCGTCAGGAGGAAGGAAATAAAATGACACATGAGTTAACACCGATGGCGTAAAACACATAAAAAGAAATTCGTGATGGGCCCGTCAAAAATGTCATACCATGTGGTCGTGATATATTTCAAGTTAAACGTGGTGATTACACTCACAGTGTCGATCTAGAATCGCGAACATGTACATGCAGACGTTGGGCTATTCTTGGATTACCATGTTCACATGCGATTGCCGCATTATCGCGCCGAAACAGAGAAAGAGAGATCCCCCAATTTTGTGAACACTGGTTTACCAAAGGACTTATTTAGGAAACTTATAAAGAACACTTTGTCACGACCGTTGACAAGCGCCAATGGACTTCGCAAATAAAAGACATTCAAGTTTTGCCTCCCCACAAAAATCGTCAAATGAGAACAAGATCTAAAGGGGAAGTTCGACCACTACAATGTAAAAATTGTAACAAGTACGGTCATTATCGTCGCTCGTGTAAATTTGTTAATATTTGAAATTAACTTATATTACATCAAAGGTTGAGATTGAAAACAGATTTAGATTAGATTAGACCTAGTGGCAATCGAGCTTCCAATGATTTCATTATAGAAGAGTATTTTTTTTTTCTCTTTTTCTTTCCTTCAATATAAACAGATTAAACCTCAATAAAAGAGCGATCAACATCTACAAATTAATTAATATATTTTTTTGGAATTGTGACTAAAATATATTGTTGTGCTTCTTAATAAATCATTCATTCATTCAAACAGGATTTGAAGTTTCCAAATTCGCCCCTAATTTACTAGTGATTGGCATAAAGCCAAACCAAAGATATCAGGCTTCACAATTCAGAAAGGTATATCTTAAATCATCGTCCGATATCTTAAATCATCGGCCGATATCTTAAATCATCGGGCGATGATTTAAATTATCGGCCGATGTTTTAAAATATCGTCCGATGTTTTAAAATATCGTCCGATGTTTTAAAATATCGTCCGATTTTTTAAAATATCGGCCGATGTTTTAAAACATCGGCCGATAATGTAAAATACCGGCCGATGATTTAAGATATCGTCCGATAACTTAAAATATCGGACGATAATTTAAGATATCGGCCGATAATTTAAATCATCGGCCGATGATTTAAGCTATCGTCCGATTATTTAAAATATCGTCCGATAATTTAAATCATCGGCCGATAATTTAAGATATCGGACGATGATTTAAATTATCGGCCGATGATATAAGTCATCGGCCTATTGGAATTGCTTCAAGAGAGGAAGCCTCCATTGATACATTATGCAAGGTGATACAAATAAGATAAATAAATTGATAACAACGATAATGAAAATTATACAAGTTAATAAAAATTAATAAAATTAAATAATTTACAATTTCATCAAAAAATATCTTTACAAAACACTAAAATTTTTTACAGATATTAACTCTTCTTCCCAAACGTGCACATTCGATGTCCGATTTCGGCTCTAAATTGTTGCATATGTTTATCGTCGAAATCAATAGGCCGCTGTTGGGAGAAGTATTCTATATACTTCAAAATGTATACACCGCAATCCCAACCGTTCTTTTGGATCGGGAGAACGACGCTGTTGAACGCCGATACCTTCCACTGTTGATTGAAAGCTGACTTCAAACCGATAGTGTAAAGAAGGCGCGGAAGGTGATTCAATAGACATTCTTTATGCGCTTCAAACCTTTTTGAGCACTCTCGGTCTGCTGGATCAATTAGCTTAATTTCTCGATCAACTAATGAAATTATAGCCAATGCCCAATGGCTATGTTTTTGGCTATGCATCGGAAGATAAATCTACACATAAACGGAACCGAAATTTTAAATAATAAATTTTATTTAAAAGCCGTTAACGTTAAATAAAGCGAAGTTTAGTATTCAAAAACGTACCGTTCCACAGTCGATCGCGTGAATTCCACGGATATTATTTGTCAATAGTGGTTCCATCGGCTTTGAATTGTTACGAACATTCCATTCGTCACAATAGGACTGCCACCTATCGAGGTCGCTGAGCGCAGCAATACCTTCATTATCGATATATTTTTCAAATTTTTTCTCGTCTGCCATAAACAAGGCGTGATTGGCAGTAAACAGTAGAAGTTAATCAAGAGGCGTGAGTGAAAAGACAAATAAAAGAAACAAACGACCTTCCAATAAATATTTGAAACCTTACGTAAGGCAGCGGTTTAACCAATTTTTTCGGCATTGGCCGTAAACATTGAATCGCTTATAACTTCAAGGACTCTCGGTATGCGTCGATGACTTCATTATCAAGCCTGAACGTCCTTTGCGCACCTTCACAAGAGCAACTGTGATCTCACCACCGCTGATAGTATTGACGATCACATTGTCCTCGTTCTCCCGCCGATTCCAAAAACTAGGCATATACTTTTGCTCCATTGATATTGCCTCATCCTCCTCCTCCTCTACACCAATCTTCCTTTTTTATTAATGCTTTAGTGGAGACTTTCTCTTCTTCGAGCACGCAAGTCATAACCTTCTCATTTTTTGTAGATGATAGTTTCATTATAATTGTTTTTAGTGATGCCTTGTGACTCACGAGAAGGTTATGAAGAGGAGCACCATCATCACCCACATCAACCATAGTAATTTGAGGAGCGATGAGGTTTTGGGGCTGATTTAATGGCGATGATTTATTTGTAAGTTGAGGGGCGGCGTGTTTTGGGGCTGTTGATTGTTGTCTAGGTGGATGAGCAGAGGGTTTTGGGGCACTTGACTGATGGCTTGGTTGAGGAGCAGTTGGTTTTGGGGCACTGGACTGATGGCTTTGTTGAGGAGCAGTGGGTTTTGGGGCAGTAGACTGATGGCTTTGTTGATGAGTGGTGGGTTGAGGGACAGTTGATTGAGGGTAAGTGGGTGAAGGAACGAAGGTGTCAAAGAGTACAGAGGTTAAAATATTATCCTGCATAATTGCAAAAAAATATACATTACAAAAAATAAAAAATAAAAAAAACTGCATTATCGACCGATAATTTAAGTAATCGGTCGATAATTTAAATAGTCGATCGATAATCTACATTATCGGTCGATAATTTAAATTATCGACCGATAATTTACATTATCGACCGATAATTTACATTATCGACCGATAATTTAAATAGTCGGTCGATAATGTAAATTATCGATCGATAATTTAAATTATCGACCGATAATGTAGATTATCGATCGACTATTTAAATTATCGATCGATTACTTAAATTATCGAACGATAATGTAAATAATCGAACGATAATTTAAATTATCGAACGATAATGTAACATATCGTCCGGTAATGTACATTATCGATCGACTATTTAAATTATCGGTCGATAATGTATATCGTCCGGTAATGTACAGCTAATTTTGCATTAAGTTGTAAAGAAATGATTTTGTTCTAAATTTGAAAGTCTTGGTTTGATACCTTTCTTAAATGAGAGATGACCGCATCAAGATCCTTCCGTATGACTTTATTTTCTTCTTGTAAGGCCTTCTTATCTCTGCCTAGTTGTTCAATGGTGAGTGTTTGCCCTTTCAGCAGCGTAAATGCACGCCGAAATTCTTTTTTCATTTCTTTTACAGCTATGCGGAGAGTCTTGCATTCTTTTCTTAGCTCCGTTACTTCATTGGTTAGGTGCGGTTGCCTAACTGGCTGCTCTCTTGTTGGCTCGGGCCTAATTTCTGGTTTGCCCTTTGGTTGACGTACAACGACTTCAAAATCATCGTTATCGTCGCTATAATCTTCGTCATCCTCATTGTCGTCATCTCGGCTAATCGGCTCTTCGGCTCTTTCTTCCGGACGTGTTGGATGACTTGGGATATCATTATATTCATCTACATTTTCTTCGGAGTAAGGCTCTTCTCTTTCTTCGGTCTCTTCCTTCTTATTTTCAATTTTTCTTCGAATCAAAAAGTATGGAAGCCATTTATACTGTAATTCGTGTTTCTCAACTTCAAGCTCTATAATCACTTTAGACTTAAGAAATTTTTCTCTATATAAATTAGGATTACTGAATTTTGGCCTTCCCATTTCATTAGCTTTGGAAATGGTTCTTTAAGCTAATAGGAGCGGTGGCATCTTTGAAAGTGCTCAAACGCCCAAATCAGAAGGCGATAGTGCATCCATAGATATTGTATTGCCCTTTTAGACCTTCTCGCCATTTCCCTCCACCACTTTCGCTTTTGATATACTATCTAATAAATTATTGTAACCTATCAGGCCCCACGGTAACTTGTTGAACTCTTCAATGTTATCTACTAATTCTAAGTACCGTGTATCTACTTCCTGGTATGTGTCCGGAAGTAAAAAAGAACATACGAAAAATAATAATGACAGTTTCAAAAACTCATCGTTGGATAAATCAACACTGTCAATAATTTCTTCAATACGAGATCTTTTCGCCGGCTTCCCCCGAAAGAATTTGTATCGAATAATTGTTTCCTCTTTTACGGCAACCTTCTCAGACTCAGGTTCCGTTAGCATGTTGAGGCCTAAAATCAAGGCTATATCGATCGGTTGCAGGAGTACATTGGTGTTTTTGACCTTGAAAATATTCTCTTCAACCCAAAAACTTAAAATAGCGTCAACCAAGTCTCCAACGAAACCTAATTTCTCATTCATCCTAAATAGATGATCGAATACTGAATCATCTAAAATTTTCTCTCTCTTCGTTACAGTGCATGTAAAATTTCCTAACACCAACTCCGGAACATTTTCCGATGGGCTTTAAAGTCATGGTCATTTTCAATCACTTAGTAGGAACTGCAATATAAATAAAAAGCAATTAATAAACAAAAGAAGTGATTTTGAAAAAACTACTAATCCCCTAACCTACCGATAACTTACCGATAATCTAAGTTATCGGTCGATAATCTAAGTTATCGGTCGATAATTTAGATTATCGGTAAGTTATCGGATTAGGTGAGAAACATTGGGGATGACTAAATGTGTTGAAATGTAAAAAAATAAATTACCTGGAATTGTTATGTGAGCTTTGTGACCTTTTACCGCTTTGTCGCCGCTAAGTCGCCGCTCTCTTGTTTTTTTCAGAAAAGTTAAACTTAAAAGTAACAGTAACTAATGAAAGTAAAAGTAGCTTTTATACTAATGTTAAAGGGCAGTGGAATTTTTTTTTTATATTATTTAAAATAAGTCGCTGCTGACGTGAAGTAGGCGGAGGCGGCTAGGAGTGGAGCTGGTCATTAATGCAACGATTGAAACTATAGGGCCGTTTCTGCAAATACGCAAACATATAGGGCCGAAAGTGCAAATTTCCCAAGTGAATATTACTTGCAATAGCCCATTTTTGCAAAAGGTACAATGTGGTGTGTTCTTTTTTATGTAATTTCTTGTATTTTATGTTCAAAATATTACTTGCAATAATTTTGACTTACGAGGCTATTGCTCATAATGTTTATTTATTGCTGGTAAAATTTGCAACGATGATTGTATATTCTTGTATATTCGGAGTTAAAGTTGTTCCAAGTATAATTAAATGGGTATCTTTGTTTGCAGCTAATAAAATTGTAACCTCAACCCTTCTCCTTTAGTCGGCATCTATTGATCGCCTTGGAATCATACGATAGAGATTGTTTCCTTGACCCATCTTCCGCACAATGAATCTTTAGATCATGAACATATCATCAGACGGACACCTTTTTATTCCACGTGGCACACATCTCAAAAGGTGACTCTAAAATCATTTTGAGTGTGACATGTACCATATGATTTTAGAGTCAATTTTTGAGATGTATGCCACAAGGAACCAAAAAATGACAGTTTAATAGTACGCTCATGATCTAAAGATTCATTGTGAGAAAGATTGGGGCAAAAACTATGTTTATTGTGTGATTTAGAGGTGGCCAACGTATGTAGGTTGGAGGAGTTGGGTTAAAGTCGCATGTTTTAGAAAAACCGTCGACTTGTAAAATGAAGAGTGGCCCATTAAATTGATTTTACACCATCCTTTAGAGATGAAGTGAAATCAGTTTACGCTAACTATATACTTCTTTACAGGTAACGTAGGTATGAACGTGCCCCAAATCTTCCATCCCAAATACCAGTACCCTAAGTGCAAAGAGTATTTGATGACTTTTTACTGCCTTTGACACTCAAAAAAATGCTTACGACTCCAAATGTTTATTGAGAGAGTGTGACCCATGCACTGCCATCTTTGCACGGGTCGGACACTTACTATTAAATATTATTTAGGATCGGGAAGATTTACCACGATACTAATTACTAAATCAAAAGCGCGCCAATGTTGAGTGTACTTCACGCAGACGCAGAGCAGTATGTGTTTCAACTTTAGTTGATTGAGTGGGCTAGAAATTTTCTAGAAAAAAAAGGGTAAAACATGAAATTGGGGAATCTTAAAAGGGTACAAAGGAGATTTCAATTGAAAAAACATAAAAACAAATGACTTGGTATCTAATCTAATTATTGGAACTCTTCTGTAAGTAAGACGCCCCTTCTTTCTCTCATTCCTGTCTGCTAACCATGTCTTCTCCAAGCAAACGCCGGGAGATGGACTTGATGAAACTGTAAGTTTATCAAAATACCCCTTTTAATTCATTTGTTTCTCTTTATTTTTTTTGAATATATATTTTTCCTTTTTTTTTTAACAAATTTCTTCAACAGGATGATGAGTGATTACAAGGTCGAGATGATCAACGATGGCATGCAAGAGTTCTACGTCGATTTTCATGGGCCTACTGAAAGTAAATCATCCATGCTCTTATCTTTCTTATTTTGTTTTAATTATAATTATTATTGGATTTTTTAAAAGAATATTAGTTACTCTGATTTTTTTTATATGGGTGTTTGGTATTTTTTAAGTAAGTATTGCTATTGATATATTCATGTTGATTATTAATCAGTATCGCTCTAAGCTGTAGGCTTTTTTCTTTTTAACCAAACTTTGAACGGATTTGTTTTTTTTTTGATACGCTGAACCATATTTCTTGGATAGATTAATATGAAAAAATTGTTTTTTTACTGAGTAATATATACAAAAATTGTTATAGCTAACAGTTCCTTGCAGGTCATAACACAGGATGGATCCTTCTTGGAGAGACATCCTCTGTGTTCTTTGAGCCGCCAGAAATTGTGGCCATAATCATTCCATGTATTTAATTTATTTTTCAATATATATATATATATATATATATGTATGTATGTATGTATCACCGCCGTCCTCCAAGATCCTACATGAAGCTCCATGTGGCACTCGCAACATTATATACAATATATATATATATGTTCAATTATGCTAATCAATATTAATTTTTTATTCTAGTAAATGAGTATTTAATCTATTTCTTCTTGTTGCTAAATAGATGTTTTAGCTACGATTCTTGTTATCTTTTGATCACTTTGTGGATTTCAATTTTTAGATCACACATGGTTACTTTATAATTTAAACAAAATACTATTTTATTTTATATTTTGGTTATTGTTCTATTTTTATGGATAATGGCAGGCCCTTATCATGGCGGTGTGTGGAGGATAAGGGTGGAGTTACCAGATGCTTATCCTTATAAATCTCCATCAATAGGCTTTGTTAATAAGATCTATCATCCAAATGTTGATGAGATGTGAGTTTTTGTATATTAATTTTATGGTATCTTAGTGTTTTGGTTGCTATTTTCCTACATTCATTAGGTCTTGCAGTTGAGTTTCTTTATGTATGAAATGATTTTGCAAGCACATGACTGTCTTGATGGGTTTGAATTTCAGGTCAGGTTCGGTTTGTTTGGATGTTATCAATCAGACATGGAGCCCTATGTTCGGTAAACAAGCTTGCGAGAGCACTTTCATTTTTATTTAGTTATTGTTTCGGAACGATTCTCAGGATCCACTTCCAGCTTCTAGGTCCTGAGAATCACTATTGGATTAGTAATTGGTGTTTGGTAAGAACTGCTTCTTGCGCAACTGATTCCTGAAGCTAAAAGATATGAAAAAGGTGATAATCCGGAAGCTGGCTAAACCGGCTTCCAGATTCTCGCTTTTGCGGGAATTAGGTCAGAGAAGTGATATTAAACCAAACAGGGCCTTACTTGTCAGATTACAGCTACTTCCTAGAATTATGGGTTGCGCTGATTGTTATTATATGTTGATGTCCATGTTTCCAGATCTAGTTAACGTATTCGAAGTTTTTCTTCCGCAACTTCTTTTATATCCAAATCCATCAGATCCGTTGAATGGTGAGGCTGCAGCTCTAATGATGCGGGATCGATCCGCTTATGAACTAAGAGTGAAAGGTGATAAAATCTTTGTTGAAGTTCCGCCATTTTTAGTCTTATATCCCATGCTAGCATTTATTCATACCGAATTTGATAGTTTTGCTTGATATGATAAGAAGGGTCATTATGATATGAATTCAATGTGTAGATAGAAACATCATTCATGCTTCCGTTAGATGTAGTATTGTGTGTGTTTGTTTTGGTACTGGATTATACTGCTCGGTACGTGTGGATACTCACCAAGAAGAGCTAAAAATAAACACTTGCTAAAACACCAACAGAATTTGAGAATCTTGTGCTTCCTATTGTAAAAGTTAAAAAGAAGTTAGGGTCATTATGATATGACTTCGAATCTTCAATGTATAGGTAGAAACAATCATACTTCCCTCAGATGTAGAATTGTGATTCATGCTTCCCAGCCGTTCATGCTTCCCTTAGAATTAGAATTTTGTTGTTATTATTATTATTATTATTATTATTATTATTATTATTATTATTATTATTTGTGTATGCATGGTACTGGATTATACCGCGCGGTTCATGTGGCTATTCACCAAGAAGAGGTAAAACTAAACACCTGCCAAAACACCGGTTGGTACTGGATTATAACGGCTTGTACATTCTGATACAATACTGAAACAGTTCATATCCCTGTAGTTTTACTAATCTTTTAGGGGTTAATATCAGTTGTACTGGGAGGTACAAATGGTACATTACAGTATATTGACCATCAACGGTATTTCCGTATTTGTACTTCTACCAAGATTAAAGTCTTCAATGGGACACACTTTCTGCATAACTTGAAGTTCCGTTTTTTAGTAATTGGATTAACACTACAGTTAATAATGATAATACGCAGTTCATGTGCAATGTGTGTCTGATCTATGACCTGATCTGAAGTAAAACATACTGATCCACTGAGAAAGCGTTATGTTGAATATAACTGAAGGATTTTATGATGAAGTGTATATAAATGGTCCATCTGGAATCTTGATATAAAACTTTACTCATTATTCTAATAAAACAATACTCATTACTGGTCAGAAAAATAATAGCCGTTCTTGATATGCAAAACTTCCGAAAGGGGAGGGGCTATTGCGACTTCTGTTGATGCGAAAAGAAGAAGGGGGGCCAGTGCCTTAGCCTTGTCGATCTTGCATTCTAATTATTTAAATATCAATTAAATACACAAATAGATAAGTTGTATCTCATTATCACACAGGGAATGTGCCGCTAGCTTGTTCCTTTTCTTGGTTGGTCCCAAAATTTGTGCATGTGCTCTCAGCATATTGATCTACCTAAACAAAATTAAGAAAGGAAATATCCTAAACATTCATTAAGTCAGGCTTACATTCCCAATAAAATCCCTTCCAACAAAAGTAGGTCACCACCTGCATCTTGATTCTAGAGGATCAGCAATTCAAGATTGACTTCGTGTGCACTCCCGTATGAAAAATTAAGACAAATTCCTATGTCTGCTTTCTAATTTTGTAATATATTCTTACCTACTTTCTGATTCATCAAGCTCAATGTTGTTAAATGACATATGCGACCCTATGCGATGGCATGGCCCAATCGCATATGCGATTGTCCCATGGCACATAATTATTCATTTTTTATTCCCAAAAAAATCCCCAAAATTACTAATATAAAAAACCACAATATTTTTGTTAATTTTGTGTTCTATATTATAGAATGAGTAGAACATATCCCATAAGGTGGAAGGGAAGATATAAATTTCATTAAAAAAAAAAAAATAGTACAAAAATAAAGTAGACCATACAAAGATATTCCTTTGAGAGTTGTGGTATGCATTAGGAAGATAAACCCCCTATTTATAGAGCTTGGGGAAGCCTTTAAAAAAAAAACAATGTTGGAGAAGTATGCCATGGCATACACTGTATGCGATTGGCATACTGTCTCATATGTGATGGTATGCCATGGCATACAATGGTAAGCGATGGCATACTTACTCTATCGCATATGCCATGATTGCATATGCGATGCACCCTTCCCAGATGGCATATGCAATCGCATATGGCAACACTAATCAAGCTAAATAAGAACATAGGTGTGTGTTTTAGATGTATACGGGTGTGTGAGAAGATGTATTTTGGTGCCTGATGTATAGTGGGGTATTCTTAGGGGTCTCAATGGGCCGGGTCGGGCCGGGCCTTAAATGGGATGATTATAATCGGGCTTCTTGGAACTAGCCCATACCCGGCTCAATTACTATCTAGGCTGGGCTGGGCTAGCCCATTTATTATTCTGGCCTACATATCTTAGCCCAGACCTGGCTCATGACGGTTTGGGCTGGGTCGGGACACGGGCTAGCTCGGCAATTTCTATAGAAATTGATTTGATTGATTGGGTTCGGGCTGGGATTAATCGGGATTTGGAAAGTAGCCCATTCCCGGCATGAGTTACTAATTGGACCAGGATGGGTTAGCCCATTTATGTATCGGGCCGACCTTCCTAAGTCCATACCCGACCCAATGCAGGACAGGACGGGCTCACGCCCGTCCCATTGGGATGCCTAGGTATTATTTTCTTTTGTATTTTTTATAGTAATTCAAAGCTAGTAGTTCTCACTGACCTGACGAAGCTATTCCCCATCTCTCTCTCTCTCTCTCTCTCTCTCTTTCTCTTCTTCATCTCTGACCCTACCTTAATCTACAACAACTTAATTAACCTCTTATTGACCTACTTTTGGTATTAGAGCCGGGTTATGTTGACACATTATGCGACGTATGACCTTGTTGATGTCAACATGATTCTTTTTCTCGTGTGACGTTTGAGGGTAGAACATGCACTCCTATTCATTTCTTTCTGAAATGGAGAGGGACTGACTACTAGAGAAATAGGCAAAGGAAGTTGTGAGATTCCGGCAAAGCAAGAAAGGAAACCTTATGGAGTTTTGAACAGTCCTTGATGAGTTTTTTTAATCATATTTTAGATATATTGCTATTCACGGTTTTCTAGACTTCTGAACTCAGTGAGATGAGAATCATCTGATTCTTCACATGATCTGGATCGAAATCTCCTTTAGATGAAATGTATTGTATTATTTCTTGTAGTTGAATGATTTTTGACTGAGTTCTGAAGATTCTTCTCACTTCTGAAGTTATTTTGTCATGTCACAGTTTCATGTGACTGTGTGATGTTTGTTTTTGTCTCAGTATTTTCATTGGGTTTGGATCGGAATTAGTATAGAAACCTCTTGGGAGTGATTTGATCTTGATTGGTGGAGATTTGAGATTGTTAGAAGCTTTTTCGTGAACCTATGTGTTATCGTAATGTACATGTGTGTTGGTTTGTTCTGCCGGAAGAGTGGAGTGGTTTGGTAATCGCAAAAAAATTGGATTTGGTCAGTATGGTCTCCCAGAAGAGTGGACTTGGGATCCAACAGTTCTGCAACAGGTGGGTTCTGCAACAGTTCTTAACTTGGATTTAGTCAAGATTGATGGCTGTTGCAGAACTGTTGTGTACTTTATATGGTCTTGAGGATGACTGCATGAGGTTTTTTGGCAAGGTGGGTTGCGCAGCTGGCCTGTTTGATAATTATACGCTAATATTTTGCAGATAGATTTGGTTTGTGCTTGACCTGTTAATTAGGCTGATATCACTCGTATATTTGATTTGTCTCATCTCATGATACATGTTACTTCCGTAATGACTGCCACTTCTTCATCTTCTGCTTCACACTGGGGGGATTGACTCTGGGGCTACTGACTACATGACTGGAGACTCAGGGATTAGCATCATATTCTTCTCCATCGTCATCCTCTCAGGTTCGGTTAGCTGATGGTTCATCTACCCCTGTTATAAGAGTAGGAACCATTCCGGTATCATCTACGCTTTTATTGTCTCACATGCTTTATGTTCCCCATTTATCTATAAACTTGCTTTCATTTAGGTCTTACTAAACATTTAATAGTTCCATTACCTTTATCCTTCACACTGTGTTGTTCATGATCTTGTCACTAAGAACATTGTTAGTAAAGACACTGAAAGAGGTGGCCTATACTATTTGAATATAGATCATTTCTGTCCTTCAGCTACTACTGTTGACGCTAATTCTTCTCTTGATCTTTCATCTTGATGTTCTTTTCCTATTAATGGTAGCCATTCAGCTCCATTATTAAAGCCTGTTTGTTGTCCATCTATTTGGCCTCCTTTACAGCAACATAAATAGTTTCAAACTTATGTTTGTGGAAATGAGCATAAGACATCCTGTATCACGCCTCTGCCTCAATCATCTATGTAGGTAGATACAGTTGAGAGTTCTACTCCCTTGCATCCTCCCACTATGTCTGATGTGGATTCTCTCACTACTCTTGCCCCAATTTCAGTTACTACATTTGATCTTGTGTTACCTATTGGCTATTGCACTTCACAAGCGTGTCTGTTCATGTGTTACACTCCATCCTCCTGCCAAGTTTGTGTGCTCAATACAGGGCTTTTCTCTCTGAGATCAGTGTTGTTACTATACCTAGTACCGTCTATGCTTCTGTTTCTCATTCTGCATGGAAGGCTACTATGGTGGATGAGATGAATTCCCTTTTAAGAATAGTTAGGGCAATGGATCCCCTTCCCCCAGGAAAGAAGACTGTTGGATGCAAGTGGGTCTTAACTATCGAGCATAATCTGAATGACAATGTTGCTAGTTATAAGACACATCTTGTTGCTTGCGGATATACTTAAACTTATGGGATTGTTTTTTATGCCACAGCTGCCTTCCTGGCTAAGCTGTCTTCTGTGCGTGTTCTCATGTCTTATGGGTGATCAGAATTGGCCCCTGTGTCAAACGGATGTGAAAAATGTCTTTCTTAATGGTGATCTCATAGAGGAGATTTATATGGATCCTCAACCTGGCTTCCTGCTTTAGGGGAAGACTCGGAAAGTTTGTAAGCTTTAGGATGCTACATATATAGTTTGAAGTTGTTGCCTCTTGCTTAGTTTCAACCTTTGAGTGGAGTGATCATTGGTGTGAGGTTTTAGGGATGCCACTCGGAGCATACTGTTTTTTTTTTCATTCTAGTCCTGCTGGTATATGTTGATGATATGGTGAAAATAGGAGAAGACTCTTCCTCATTTTTCATGTGAAGGATGAGTTAGATCGTATTTTGAAGGACTAGGGCAGCTTAAAATATTGTTCTTGGTTTGTTTATTGCTAGATCAATCAAGGGCATCATTCTTTCTTAGAAGAAAGTATGCTCTAAATCTTTGAGTGATATAGTTATGCTTGGTTGAAAGTGTAGAAATCCAACGGGCCTAACTCATCCTCACAAAACCGGCTTGTAAGGTGAGGTTTGCCCAAGATATAAAGAGCCCAAGAAGGGCCTGCCCACAAACGATGTGGGACAATTCCAACACGCCCCCGCACGTGTTGGCGAGATTGAGCCAAATCACGTGGACAAGAAATGGGTGACGGGGGGAGAAAGAATGGCTTTGATACCATGTAGAAATCCAATGGGCCTAACTCAACCTCACAAAACCGGCTTGTAAGGTGAGGTTTGCCCAAGATATAAAGAGCCCAAGAAGGGCCTGCCCACAAACGATGTGGGACAATTCCAAAAGAAAGTAAGCTTCCTCTCGTATGGATTCAAAGCACTCCTTTCATGAGAGTGAGGGGGGAGTTATTATCTGACCATGCAAGTATGAATACACAGTGGGTCAGTTGATTTATCTTTACGTGTACAAATCCAGACATTACTTCACTGTCAACCTTGTTAGTTTATGCACACTCCTCGTGGTCCTATATATATATATATATATATATATATATATATATATACTGATGCAGATTTGGCTGATGCTGCAATCGTCGATCTACTTTGGATACTATGACTTTGGAGGTAATCTTGTGTCTTGGAAGAGTAAAAAGTAGCCCCTGGTTTTGAAATCTAGTGTCGAGGCCGAGTGTCATGCTATTTCCCATGGAGAATGTGCGCTCCTGTGACTTCGTTTCCTTATCTCTGAGCATGATTTTTCAATTACTGGACCCTTGCTTATCTACTTGATCATTGTTTAAAAACTCGACCGAGTCATCTGAAACTCGGCCGAGTCGACTCTACCTGATTGAATTTTGGTGAACTCGTAAGGAAACTCAGTTTTTCGAGTGACTTGATCGAGTTTCGAATAACTCGCCCGAGTTAACCTTAATAACCCGTATGAGTTGAAAAAAATATTTATTTTTATAAATTTTAATATTATATATACAAAATATACACGTAATTACTTTTTAGTCTTATCTAAGCCAAAGGGCTGAGGAAGGCATGGTACCATCTAAGTGCTTTTATAGCTGTTGTATCCTAATATACTTTTTCAGTCAATGTGGGACTAAATAATCAGTTTAAAAAAGAACGTGTGAAAGGCTAATTGGTTTTCAAGATGAGGAGTTGTACTGATCTACACCATCAACATGGTCTGAGCACAATCAACGCAAGCTCATGGTTGTCAAGGCAAGGCCATGGTGAATGGCGAGGCAAAACGCTATATGAACTTATACATGGCGGCGCCATGGCGGAATGGCATTGTCGTGGCCACTATTTTGATTTTTTATTATAACTTATAACCTTATAAGTTATAACTTGTAAATTATAAAACTTATAAGTTATAAATTATATTTATAACTTATCTTATGTTTGATAAGTTATATCTATTATATTTAGGGGTTTAAGTGAAACCCTTTAGTCTCTCTCGAAGCCTCTCTCGCAGCTCCTCTGTCTTGTCTCTCTCGTAGCCACTCTCTCTCTCAATGCATGTTTGTATTTTTTTTAATCTCTTCCTCATCTCTCGTCTTTTTTTTTATTGGTACTTTCTCTTGTTTCTTTCTTTCTCATTTTTTTAATATGATTTTTTAATACAATTAGCACCTTCGCAATCAATCAACACCCATCAACGCTCAAGTTCTTCGCAGACACACACGGGTGTATGATTTTTTTTCTGATTTTTTACTATTTTTGTATCTGGTTTTTCTTTTATGAACGTTAATACCACCAATCATCCCCACAACTGATCTTGAGATCATGAAAATATCATCAGATGGTCATTCCAATCTTTCCCCACAAATAATTTACCTGATTAATAAATATATGATTAATAAATATAAATAAATAAAATTAATATATGGCCTCGCCATGACCTCACCACACTGCCTTAACTACGTTGCGCAAGCTGTTGTGTAATAACATCACTTGGGTGCTCATGACCGTCCAATGTAACAAATCTAGATAACATAATGGGGCATCATCAGTTCCATGATTCCATCACTTATAACATTGATGTTAGCTTAAAAACGGGTGTCTACTGTTGAACAAATCTAGATAAAATAATGGGGCATCATCAGTTCCATGATTCCATCACTTATAACATTGATTGGGCTAGTTTGTCAAACAAATAAATAATCGATTTGGGATGTCTGTTTATCTTGGGTAACAGTTACTTATACAATTAATTTATATATATATATATATATATTCTGTGTGGGCCGAGTCGAGTTTTTTTCCGAGTCTTGAAGTATATTCGACCTAGCTGACTTTCGAGTCGGGTCGAGTTTTCAAGTTTTGAACCATGACCATGAGAATGAAGTCTTCGAAAAGATTGCTTCTGATTTTATGTTATATGAGCATATGGAACTCAATGCTCACCTTGAACTACATCTGAAGTAAACTGTTTCTTAAACTTAATTTGAACGACTTTGAATTTTTTCCACTTTCTGCACTAGGTATAGAAACGGACTTGGCTAGATTATTAACTGAACCCCTCACAGCACTGAGAACTTTCTCTCTCTCTCTCTCTCTGCTAGATTACTCTTAGTTCACATTTTCTTGTACTTGTTACTTGCTTATGGGTTAAATGAAACTTCATTTTGGTTGGGAAAAAAAAAGTAGTTAAGAACATGGGAGCTAAGTGCACACGAGATTTGTGCGGTGGCAAAAGGTTGAAAAGACTTTGTTATTTTTGGGATCTGTGCCACATGGAACCATCCTAACTGTTTGTTGAAGACCGTGGTGTAAAGATCTTTGAGGCCAAAGATTGGCATGAAATGCAATCTCTATCATCTGATTCCTCAAAGATCTTCCTATCATGGTCTTCAAATCAGACGACTCAGATGGTGTTACATATGGCACATATCCCAAAAATAACAACATTTTTTTGTTTAACCATGTGCCACTGTACAAATCTCGTGTGCAAGTTTTAGCTCCCTGCACTCATGCACATATTGTATTTTAATTAAAACTAGAATAGATTTGTAGCTAATACCATTTGCCTTTTTGTTGGTGATTATTTATTTAATAACATCCGTCAGTAGAAGATGATTGTGTTTGAGAAATAGTTACTTATGCACAATATTAGATCTTACCAATAGGCTTCAATCCATTTTTTGACTTGATTACGATTTTTTCAGTTGTTAGAATGTCTATCACACTATTCCATGATCAGATGGTGATGGGACCTAGGTTTAAAATATCAGTTCGTACTACCGTACTAGATTGTGCCACCCAGTACATTCTGGCACTGGATGAATAGGTCTGACCCTAAAGGATTAATATGATGGTATCCTTTTAGGATTTAAAACTGTTTGTACTAGCCAGTAGAAGTGGTACATTCTGGTACCTGCTGTAAGCGGTAATGGTACCAGTACTGAGATTTATAAGCTTGGATGCGATTCATCACTTAAATTATAGGTTATGTCAGTGGGTTGGTATTAGGTACCCTACCCGATTGCCAGCAGCAGTATTCGGGTCAATCTCGGGAAATGACCAGTTATTTATGAGCATGCAAATCGGTGAAAGTACACGTCTGACTTTTTGTTTCCCAATGCTGGAGTTTTTTTGTTTCCCAATGCTGGAGTTTGGAGATTGACCTGCTTGCCACGATCAGCATTCAGGTCGGGTACCTAATACCAAGTCTTATGTTGGATCTGTTTTATGAAACTGCTGCTTCAATCACTGCCCAGTCATCAAACAACTGGAGTGGATAGTAATGTTTAATCTCACCTTGATACCATATATTTCTAGCAGAAGATTAGAAAAAGCGATTCACAGAAACCATCAATTGTTCATGTGATCCAGAATATTGCGAGAAATATGCGAAGCCTGAGGATGTTGGGATTGTGCCTGAGGAAAGTTCCAGTGATGAGGAGATGAGTGAAAATGAGTATGATTCCAGTGATGACGCAGTGGCTGGCCAACCAGATCCCTAGCTACATGGTCAGTTTTAATGTGTATCTGTACATGATATTTTCAGCTTTCAGGTAATCACTCCCAACTGTGCAGAATGTTTAACTAAAATCCAGGCTCATTGTACTAGTTTCCTTTCTCAATTGTGTATATACATCTACTCTGGATTCATTTCATAAATGTTTTACTGTTGTTGGGTTGCGATAAGAAATGTAAGCAGTGGCGGAGCCACGTTATCTGTTGGGAGGTCCTATGATTCCTCATCCATATATAATTTTTTTGTGGTTCTTTAAGGACCGATAGTTATGAGTGCAAGTTTATTCACGATGGACCCCCCAACTCAAAAGACTTCTCTATATTCTCTATTCCCTACTCTCTCTCTCTCTCTCTCTCACTTCCCCAAGCCCAACCTTCGCTCTCTCTCTCTCTAACCTAAGCCCAGCCCAATCCTCTCTCTGTTCTCCCACTCCCAGCCCAGCAGTCTCTCGACTCTTTTTTTTAATGAATGATGGAAACAAATTTATTGCAAAAAAGAAAAATATAAGGATTACAAGAAGACTATATTTATAAGGTAACCAAAAAAAGAATGAGCAAGGGGCTCATCCCTCCCTAAAATAAGAACATCACTGGGAACATCATCCAACTCCTGTGAGACCTAATGCAACGCCCTCCTCTCTCTCTCTCTCTCTCTTCTTACGTCATCTCTTTCTCTTTGTCTCTCATATTCCCATTCCTCTCTTTCCAACAATCTCTCTCTCAAGAGACTTTGCCTAAAGTATTCAAGTTCTCCGTTGCCAGCGCCAAGAGCTCTCAAAGACCATCAATTTCAATTTTCGGTCGAATTCACAAGTTGTTTATTATTATTATTATTATTATTATATATTTTTTAATAAGAAATAAAAGCCATAATCTTTTATTCATAATATATATATATATATATATATATATATATATATATATATATATATATATATATATTAATTTCTACAATATTTCTTAGAATCCTAAAGTCCTAATTTTTATAATATTTTATAAATATTAAAAATTAGGGCTTTAGGGCAAGGTGTGTGTTGATTGATGAGTACATACATGCATGTGGATGTGCATGCATTTGCAATTGGGATTTCTACAAAAACATCCCCCAAATCAACGTTATAACAATATAACATCCTCTTTTCAAAATATTTACCAAACCATGCCTACGTGCATGTTAAAGACGTTAAAAAAAAAAGGATCTTTTGGACAATAACTTCGATTCTGGGGCATATTTTTGGTAAAACTTCCTTTGCAATTTTGGATGCAGTATAACATCCCCATTTTGATGCGTGTGATGAGCTATGGAAATCTATAATTATTAAACTTCATCTGATGGTCATTTTGTGGAGTAGATTTTCTCAAGTAGAAAGAGATGGAAACTATTTGATGTTGTGTATATGCATATATTTTATGCCATGCACACGCGCCTAACGGAATAAGGGGACAAATTATAAAGCACACGAATGCAAATATTTACGACTTAGTTGATAGGTTAGCAATACATAATATCCTATAAAAGTAAATGCATTTTATAGAAATTGTTTGAATATAATGAAAAGTTGGATGATTTGACTGGAAACAAATTCACCCAACTTTTAAACTAAGGTTATTTTTAACATTTTCAATTAAGACTTGAAGTTGGATTTCCCAAGAGTTTGTTTTTGGTGGTGCCAACTACTTGACCTACATCCTCGGTCAGTGTCCTTCAATTGTTGGATTTGGATGGGAGTTGGTAAGTGGTCCATGGCCCCCGGGCATTATGTGCCCTCGCATATTAGATATAATAATGTCATGTTTGGCGCTATAGTCACAAAAGTTTTTGACTTTTTCAAAAAATCAGATTATATATAATCACGTCATGTTTGACACTATAGTCACAAAAGTTTTCAACAATGTTAAAATTATAAAATAAAGAAGAAAAGAAGAAGATGAACGATAGAAAGAAAAAAGACATATTGCCACAATTATTACATTGTTTACGGTTTGTTACTGTATTCTTGGAATGTAAACGTGAGAACATTCAACTTGAAAGATAAATAGTTATGCAATTACGTAACGATCACAGATATTCACGATATATCTCTCAAACTTAATTTTGCTTGTTGGTGGTTACCGCTTGTCTATGAAGTCCATCACTGTCGCATCCCGCTTATCTTAGAGTCTGTCAGAACCGGTGGCTAAATCAAGTCTGTCATGATCTCTCTCAATTACGAATCATATGACAAGTCTCTTTAAAGAGATCTTGAAAAAATAGAGATCCAAAGAAAATGTGGGAAAAGTCATCCACATAAATGCAAAAGGCCATAGAAAAGGTGAGAAAAGACATTCACGTAAAATATAAAAGGCTAGAGAAGATATTAGAAAAGACATCCACATATAGTATAGAAGGCTAAGAGAAAATATGATAGTAGAAGCAATGTCAGGATCATGTCTCTGATACCATGTTAAAATTATAAAATAAAGAAGAAAAGAAGAAGATGAACGATAGAAAAAAGAAGATATATTGCCATAATCAATTACATTGTTTACGGCTTGTTACTGTATTCTCACGTAAGAAAGTGTATAAATAAGATTATAAATATAACATCAGCGGTTATCTAGAAGTGAGTATGAACATGGGTAAGTGGATAGTTATCTAAGGTATATTCTAATAACTTCCAAGTCCTCTCAACCTTTTTGTCAATTAATCAGCCAAGTCTCGACTTGATCGATTAATTGACAATGTTTGTGATGTTGTCTATTTTATTTTTTATTTTGTTTTTGTGTATACTTTTAAGGGGGAAAAAAACCTTCAGGCTTTACACCATTTTATTTATAAAAAAGCTTTTGAGTTTTGCTATTTTGTACTATTTTTTTCATTAAAATTATTATCTAATTTGAAACATATTATAATATATATTTTGAAATTCATATTTTTCATGACTTTTTCCGACTTTGACCAATTTTTGCTGATTCTTTCTGATTTAAACCTTTGGTGATTTATTTCCGACTCTTGGATTTTGTGACTATGTTATACACAAGCTTGAGTTTGAGATAGATAGATAGAGACTGCCGCCTCTTATGGTCGGTGTGCGTCTTAAAGTTTGAGCCGCATATGCTGACTCCATAATCTATATACCAACTCGTGGGACGGTGGTGAGAGCTGGAGCTCTCCAAAAGAATACCTTAGAGGTATGTTTGAAGCTTTGTTTGTTGGCGGTCCAACTCCAGGGAGACTGAAAGATTCTCATACTAAATAGTCAAAGATTTGCCAGGATAGCAATTTTTGTCTGGGAAGAGGGTTTTGACACTTTTGTCTTCGGTGTAGGGGCCGACCACTTCACTGCTAGTAGTACATGAATCAATCTCATACCGTCTGGGTAGTCAAAAGTGTGTCTCCACAGATTTTGGGGATGTTAAACTGTGTGCGTCCCAATGCTAACTTTTGCAAGGAGATTGAGATTGGCCGTGCACACTGCCAGTGGACGATGCTTTGGGACCCAAATAGATGGGATAGGGCTGATGACTGCGAGCGATACATGACCTATCTATATGATAAAAACTCTATTAATATGGCCGTTTCGTATGCTTGATGAATGCAGTGACGATTTGAAGCAAGTTGATGAACATAATTTTGGTATACGATGACCAGCCTGTTCTCAATCTAGATTGTGAACAGTTACTATTTTGTACATGTGGCACTATCTTTGCTCAGGGCCATGCAATGCGAATACAATAATCTAAAGATGTGTACTGTGAGGGACGTTAGTCTATTGTAATGCGCATGGTATAAAAATCGGCCGATACCAATACGTATCGGTCCCGATATTTATCAATATCTCAACTCGGTATTGGATACCATATTGACCAATACGGTATTAGATACCGTATCGAGCTGATACCTCTATTTTTTTTACTTTTTTTGAATAGGCTGATACGTATCGGTATCGGCCGAGTCATATCGGTCCTCCATGGACTGATACCCGAGTCCGATACCGATTTGGAGACCTTAGTAATGCCTTCTCACGTGAAATTCAATTTTCACAAGTAAAAGAGTACAATTTTGGTATAAAATGATTGTATAGTTCAGGGTGAAGTAACGATAAAAAAAACAAAAAAACAATAGTTTAGAGTGTATATGCATAAAATCTATTTTATGTGTTATTTTACTTTGAATTAGTCTACAATAAGTGTCCACCCATGTGCATTAAAACATTCCATACATTTGTTTAACTGTGTGACATCAACGGAGTTCCATGCATTAAAAGTCCGTGCATGTTATATAGTACATAAATGTGTGGATTGCTATGTCCACTCTATAGGTGGACGCTCACTCTAGACTAACTCATTTCACTTACGTTAAATTGAATGAGTTGTGTTAAAACTAATTTATGAGCCATGCCAACTTTACCTTCCATTTTCATCCTAAATTTATGTGACGGTTGCTTTTTTTAGCTTGCATTTTTAAAAAGTTTTATAAGGTCATCTTTTAAGTTAAAAAAATGCAAGTAATGTACATAGTACTCTTACACCCCTTTTTACAGTGAGTTGAACAACGAAATAATAGATTTGACGTGTGGGATCAAACAAGCTCACATGTAATGTTGTCATAAATATCGTGAACTGATGATGCCCTCAGTGTTGTCAATCTCACGTAATTCAAAGGGGTGCGATTTGGTAACTTTGAATCACACACAATACCACAGATCTCTACATCATGATTTTTGTATCTAAGTATTACACTTCATGAAAAATAGTGTCACCCGTCCAAAATAGCGACCCGTTCACAATCTAGTTTGAAATTGATCAATTATCTTGGCTAGAATCTTATTTATTTCCTGGCCAAGACCTGAATGGCTCACATTTTTAATCATAATAGTGGGAAATATTTTAAATTATTTTTTAAAATTATATATATATATATATTTGGAATTATGCACCCCGATGCAGCACTCAGGGCTCCATTCAGACTAATTGAGCACTATGTGGCACCCATAATGAGGATCCGGTGCCAGGCTACTTTAATTCAACGTACAAATGGTATAAAAATTTAAATAAATTGTCCAAAAATTTATATGAAAAACATTCTTTACATTTAAAATCTTATATAAATATAGATTAGCATCTATACCTATAAGTAGTAATCATATTTTATCTTGATTAAGATAAAAATTTGACAATTAGTTAAACTTCCAAGGTTTTTATTCCTTTTAACATAGTTTTTATTTTAAACTCCTTTTCTAATCTATAAAGCGTTTAGTAAACTCTTTCGAGACACATGCATAAGTAAGACCTCTCATTAGACAAAAATTTCAAAGAGTTAAGGTTACAATGGGTGTTCACCTATCATATGCAGTAAAACAGTCCACGCCTCTTTGTGACTGTCTGACATGGATGGACTTCCGTGCATTGGAAGCCTATGGAAGTCATGCAATCACATAGATGTGTGAACTGCAGGCTCCACCCATGATGGGTGGACGGTCATTGTAGACTAACTTTTTATCAAAAGCTGGCCTTTATTGCTTGGGATGAACGAAAGTAGTGATTTGGGGTTCAAAATTATCAATGCATTTATGGAGTGTTTTTCTATTATTTTTGACAACCTGGGTGTCCAGGCCTTAGACCACTCGACGAAATCCCTTGAGGTTTATTTATTGATTGATCCGATTTTATTCTCAACATGCCAAACCCGCTGTGGTTTATTTGAAAATTGATTGGATTTGATTCTCAACAGCATGCAGAGCTAAAATTACTTTGGTTTTGTTGCACTAATTTTATATCTAAAAAACTTCTAATATAGGTATGAGGCTAGTATAAATGCCAAAAATCATTAATTGGTTTAACATACACGGCAACTTGGAGGGCACCTACTTCAAAAATGTTGTTCATAAAGCCTTCCTATGTGTCAGAAGTGGGATTTGAACCCACGCCCTCTCACGAGGACCAGAACTTGAGTCTGGCGCCTTAGACCACTCGGCCATCCTGACGATATTAAGGTCTTTGTGCAAAAATAATAATATAGTTTATTACTTCACTAATACTTCATCAAAACTTGAATAAATATAAGAGTTTCTCATCTGCTGGCCGCATGCACACAGATTATGGTTATGACAGCCGCTTTTATTCCGTTTGGAGCATATCTAGTCAATCCAAGTTATCCAACATTCCAACTAACAATCCACCATTGGCATATATCTCAATTCTCAGCCAAAGAGCCAACCTTAAAACAGTTTTGGGATCAACCAATAAGTGTACATTGTAAAATAATATTTGTAAAAATATGTATAGCTGTCCATATAAGAGTGCATAGATCAAGCTATTTAATCCTCAATGGAGCTACAATTTTGATGAATTCAGTTGTTAAAAAGATATGCCACTTGGCTTAAAATTGAAGCAATGCTGATATGTAATGAGTTCTGAGTTATAAAATACTTTTTTGAAAGGACTAATCTTATTAGGGCGTCAGCTGTTATGAAGCGAATTTAGTCTCATGATCATGTCAAAGTATGACTCAGCACGGGTTCTGGGTGTCTAGGAGACTTGAATCATACACGTCAACAGCTATTGATGGAATTTGGTACGAGGTTCTCTTCTGACCAATTTTCAAGAAAGTTGATGCCCTTTTAGGATTAAATGTGAATACTAACATTATGTCAAATTTATGTATTTGCTTGTAAAGTAGAACGCTGGACTTTATTAATGTCGTTTGTTTATTAGTATTTTTAAGTTGTAAAATATATAGTAGAAAAGTTTTAGCCACGATCTTGTATTCTATATGAAATCTGTCAATTTTTTGGTATTTATAAAGGTCATAATCTTATATTACTAAAAGTTTTTTGAGGCCTATGCTGTCAAAGGGAGGATTGCAGCTACTTTACGGTAAAATCCTCGTAATCTTGTATTTTAACCATTATATAAGAGACCAAACGACCCTTAAAACATGGAAATTGTCGGAAACCTATATGCAAATATGTTGCTTGAGATTTAGTCCTAGAGTTTTCTACTTTTCTTAGGAGGTTTTTGAGCTGGTAACCGACCCATCCATAATCTAGCATTTCGCACGGTCACAATTTAAACATTTGGCACTATCTTTTAATCAACTTGTACCACTTAGTGCAAAACAGTTGATCAGATACATAATTCAATGGTGGTCGAAGATTTCACTAGAAAACATCTGTATCAACATCGATAAAAATGAGCAGTTGAAAGAGATGTAACATGACAGTTGGATCTAACTTAATTAACTCGTTTACATAAATCGTGGCTCAATTTGGTATGATAAGCAAATTTTAACTCTCCATCTACCTTTAGCACTGGTGAATTGTAAATTGTGAACCCAAATTCAATTGGAGCGAACTAAGTAACTTTGATTTGGATGAATGGCACTAGGAGATTTTATCAAAAGCAGTAGTATTGTGCACCATTATGTTAATGTCAACAACTTCACAGTAGGCGGTACAACCTGGTGAAAAATGGTGTCACATATATAAAATCGCTGACTATCCTATACTGTGGATTATGGACGGGTTGGTTAGGGTGGCGTATATTTTTTGTTGTTTCGTAAACATAAAGTTTAGCGGACTCCAAAGCTCTAAGAGCTAAGTACTTTAATAATCAATTAATTAGGATAATAATAGTGATTACCCACATCATGTAATCTAAGAAAATCCATGTCTTAAGATAGATAGTTGAAAAATATTTTTATATTATTTCAAAAGTTCTCAACCAAAGTTACTGAGTTAGCTAGTTTGCTCTATTCGAAATTGAGTCCACAATTTATTATTTACTATCATCAAACAAACCTGATTCGCTAGGGGTAGAAGGAGTTTTAAAAGTATTTATTGATTTTATAATATGAATGTGCAATCTAATAAAAGAAATACAAATAATCACTTGTTTAGCTATAAAGCTTAAAAATCATAAAGTCTCAAGTTCAGAACCCTTATTGATGCTTTCAAATTTTTATTTTAAACAAAATTCTTAGTATTAAAGGTCAATTTGCTTGTCATGTTGAATTGAACCAATTTGGATTGAAAACTGCTTTGCTATATTCAATTCACGATTCCCTAGATTGGTAAGCTGCTTTGCTATATTCAATTCACCATTCCCTAGATTGGTAAGCTGATTAAAGTAACTTAGGCTTCATATGGCATAGCTCTTTGCTAGCCCCCATCACAACAGAGTTTACCTACTTTAGTTGATTCCCATTTTCTTTTCTAACTCCCTGTAAATGATGATTTACCTGCTCTACCAGCAACCTCCCTTCTCTCTATTAACTCCCTACCAAAGCAAAAAAAATCTACTCTGATAAGGAGTAGAGAGGAGGGTTGAATTGCTAAAAAGATAAATCATGCATAAAAGCTTGCTATGCAAAGAGTTATCAAAAAGAAGGGATACCTGCTAAAGCAGGTAGTAGGATATTAGCAAAGAGGATAGAAACCTGCTAAAGCAGGTATACTCTACTATAGCAGGGGCTAACAAAGAACTATGCCATACACAACCTTAGTTCTCACAATATTTGGAGAGTTAGGCGTTTCGTAGGGCACCTTTGATAGCACATAAGGCCCCTACAGAAGCCTTATGTGTGTTGTGTTGCAGACCATAAATGTATGCTTGATAGTTTTATTGCTAACTAGGTAATTTTTCACATTTTATATAAGAAATTGAGTATTGGGGTATGGCCTTGTACGCTACCTGTAACACCTGTTTCGCAGATAATACCGTTTTGTAGTGAATTAGATCACTGGGTTAGTATTCAAACGTGCCCCTACTTTCCTTGGTCTTAATTAGGAAAAATGTGCTGCAGTAACTTCTTAGTATAGGAATTGGAAAAAAGCTGGCATTAAGCGCCCGGCCCCTCCCCTCGGGAGAACAGGATGCATGCCCTGCTTGAAAGCATATGCAGAACGGGCATCCTGTACACCGGCCGCTGCACACGTCCGGCATCAGATACCGACTCATTGGAAGATACTGGGTGGGCTGTTTCCTAGTGTATATATTTTTTTTGATGGAATTTCCTAGTGTATTATTATAAAGGCGAATAACCATATACAACAACGGCCACTACAAATATGACAGTCACAAGCCACCAGAACATAGCCCATTTCTGCTATAAAGCCTTTTATAATGGCAGTTACAGAAACCATGATATAAACAAAAGCTATCAGCAGCAAAGCCCCAAAATACTTTGGTCAAATATCTCTTTAATTATGGAAAAAAAAAAAGCAAATAAAAAAATCTTGAATTACGATCTTAAACACGCCCTTAAGTACTGTCAATAGGCTGTGCTTGGGTTAGCTCTCCCGTGGAAGGAGTGGCTCTTTGGCTCTGAAGGAGAGCTATAATAACGTTTGGCATCACTGCTCCCTGCCCCATTTTCTCTGCCGGAGAGCTGTTTTAGGTTATAAAATACCCCTCCACCTGCTCCCAGCCAGAGCAGATAAAACCTGCTCTAACACAGAGCAGGCAGAGAGCTGGAGTCCGCTAAAAGATAGTGGACCCAAACACACCCTAAAATACGTGAGTTTAAACTCTGAAAACCAGAGCATCTGAAGGGCTTATTTACATATGTTGTCCTCTATCCTCGAAAGAGATGGGAGAAGAGGGAGGTGCTATGTAGACCGTCATTCAGCATCATTGTCTGCATGCAATTATCAAGCATTAAGAAAGGCTTCTCAGTTGTTAAACAAGTTTTAATATAGGCCCTTCATGGAACATTTTTGAAGAAAGATGCAGATTAAGGACGGCACACCATTTCTAAATGGCTTTGATAGAGCTGGAAAGAGGAAATTAAGCATTAGAGAGTTTGAAGTACAGCTCAATCCCAACCAAAACCTACAGCTGCATTAGGAAAATCAACCATTTACAAATAAGTTTCTAACTAAAACAAGTCAAAGAGAAAAGAGTGAGAGTACAAATTCCCAGGTAGAACTCGACCGCAACGTCTACCCATCAAACTATTCATGGTGTCTCTACAATATATAATCAAAACTATAAAATGCACATTATTGAACTTCATAATCTAGTAACTGTTAGGATAGTCCCACATTGCCTGTGGGCTTGGAGGTCTTGGGCTATATATAATCTGGGCACTCCTCATCTTACAAGCCGGTTTTGTGAGGTTGAGTTAGGCTCATGGAATTCTACAGTAACCGAACTGTCCGTAAAACAAATGATTAACAAAATACAAACTTTTTTGCCAAATCCTTCTTCAAGTCAAATAGATACTTAGAAAGTTCGAACATGCAAGTTGTTGAACAAATCCACATTTTTAATCCCACACATGCAGCGATAGTAAGCTAGCACTACACGAAAACGAAACAAGTATTTTCTATTCTCGGCCGCTCATGGATCCATTGAATCCATAAATGGGCTCCAGTAGAGGTCACCAATATCATTCACAGGGATACAATTATATGCATATGTGAAAGATTGGATCACTACCCAATGATTAGCAACTCATATTATCTGTTGTTCCAACAGAGGTCGCCAATGCACAAAGATTAACCTATTGTTAAATGCAGGAAGAAAAAGGAAAGGTAGCCTAAACCCTTGTAACTTAAACGCTGACAAACGGAACAGGAAATATAGCACGCTTGAGGTCCATTCAACACTATTAAAATATTGCGAGATAAGTTGCTATGAAAATATTAGTACATGAGAATATATAACATATGCAAACTTATTCAGATGATTAGAATAACATTGAAGCAGTATAATCTGCACATAAATAAACGAGAAAACACAAAAAACTAGAAAATGGATGGTTCACAAGCCAAGAAATAATTAGAATAAAATGGGCTTGGGCCTGTAGAGCAAAGGAAGGTTGACAATGTTGCAAACTCAAGGGCACAGGTTCAAGCCCAGCTTACCTATAACAAAAAAGCACTAATAATCCCTTCATTGGCACTTTACACCTTTGAATGGCCTTTTGATGTTGGGGAGAGTGGGAAGTCTGTGAACAGCTGTTGCCGTTGATGCTGGAGAGAATCCCTTCAGTGGTATTTCATCAACTGGTTCAGCCGTGTAATGAAAATCAGAGATCAGAGAAGCTCCATCATCCCTTGGAGAGCAGAGATGAAGATTGTCCTGGCCTCCATCATTTCAAGATAAGAGATAAAAAATGGGGTACCGCTGGTCGTGCCCATAAAATAACTGAAAGCACCCACTTAATGAAAGTGGCCGGACATCATTAGGTGAGTGCTTTCAGTAATTGGGTGGGCGTGAATAGAGGTACCCTAAAAGAATCCCCTTCATAATAGAGAATCCATTCAGAGAGAAACTATCCTTACCTCCATCATCTTCAAAAGCAATGAGCTCACCACCGGCGTTGAAGGAGGAGCAGAGGCTGCTGCACCACTCATGTGGCTGCTGGTGTCTGAGTTGATAAACTTCCCGGTGTCAGGGTTCTGATGATATTAGACAGCTTTTGATAGCCATTAGATAACCTCGGTAGGGAGGGGAAGAAATGTGTTGGCAGAGAGAAGACAATATACAGCGTTGGGAGGGAGAAGCTGATGCAAACCAAATGAAACACGAGAAAAAGAAGAAGAAAATAGAGTAGAAATTGATTGATTATATGTAAGAAGATAAGGGTTGGTAAAACATCCCCAGCTCTACCATAAGGGGGTTACTCACCAATAGGAGAAGAAAAGAACATAGATTAACATATCCCTATTACTCACTTTGCCCTCTTTTGTAGAGTCTCAACTAAAATAAAGAACAAACTCCATGTTATCCCTAAACACCCAACTAAATATATATTGAAAAGTAGAAAAGATAAACAAATGTAGACTTCGACCATGCATAAAACACATTTGCTTCAGTAGACATGTTGGGAATCAAGAGAGGACACTATTGGGAGGGGTGGGTTGGCTGTGGGAGGTTACAGTTTGCCCCTAAGTGCTGGATAATGAAAATACTTTCCAGGAAAAATTGAGGCAAAAAACATTGGAAGATAAATTTTCCAAAAAAACAATTTTCCACTTTGGAGAATCCGGGTCAACAAGTGTGCTCAAATGGAGAAGAAAAGTGCTTGCAGAGGCTCCATGACACATGGTGCTATAACATAGTTTAAATGGCTTCCTAAACAACTAAAAGCCAACAATCATCACAAAAAACCAACATATACAGTGAAATAAAAGCACAAAATATATAGTCTAGTAAACAATAAACCTAGAAATAAAATACCGTTTATATGGATGGTTTCCTACTAGGGATGTCAACGGGGCGGGTTTCAGCCTGGCCCATCCCGTCCCGTATGGTCCGGGTTCGAGCCCAAAAATTTACCATATTTAATAAACGGGCCGGGCTAAGCCCGAATAAGAAACATGTTTGGGCTGCAAAGTAGCAAATAAACGGGCCTAAGTAGGCCTTAAAATTTTCGGGCCACTAAGCCCGACCAGAACCCGGCCCGTAAAACCTTATAAAACTTAGGGTTTCTTTCTTCCCTCATTCTTCTTTTACAGGCTTCCAGCCCTAGTAGCTCTCTCTCTCTCTCTCTCTCTCTCTCTCTCTTAAGGTTTCATCACCTACATGGCTACATCTGCTACTTCTATGTTACAAAATAAGCATAAAAAATGTCGAATGTAGTTCAAAATCCCCATCAAGAGGATTGGTTTTTCGGCGACCCTCACCTCTCTCTGCTTCCTCTCTCTTCTTTCTCTCTTAAGGATTCATCACCTACATCTGCAACTTCTATGTTACAAAATAAGCATAAAAAATGTTGAATGTAGTTCAAAATCCCCATCAAGAGGATTGGTTTTTCGGCGACCCACACCTCTCTCTGCTTCCTCGGACGATTAGGGCTTCATCCAAAAGCGCCATCTCAGCAAATCAAGAATCTGAATCGATCCAGTTTCTTTAGATCTATGGTATCCAAAAGCGCTATCTCTGCAAATCAAGAATCTGGAGACTTCTCTCTTCCTCAGTGTCTCAGACTCCCTCTCTCTCCTAGAAAATATTAGAAATCCGGCCCGAACTTGGGCACGGACCGGTTTCGACCCGATTAATAACGGGTCGGGTTTTTCCGGGCCGGGCTCGGGCTACAACATTCAATAATCGGGTTGAGTCCGGCTCGACCTGGATAGCAATATAGCATATCGGGTCGGGCTCTCTTATATTTAAAAAAAAAAACGGGCCTACAAAAAATCTGGCCCGAACCCGTCCCGTCGACAGCCCTATTTCCTACACATTATAAACTCCATCGCTCAGACCACACAAATTCTCATACGCAATCCATAGACAAATTTTCATTTTCAATGAGAATATGAACTAATTTTTAGAAAATTTCTGGGCTTTTCCCCTTCAATGCAATGAATTAATTATCTGTGCTTAAGGGTGAAGAACCCCTTTCTTTGAGGAATTCGAGCTTGAGGCTCAAGTACTCTCCAGTTAGTTCTTACCGATTAGACTCGTGACTTCGTTTTATTTGGGTAATTCCAGTGTTGAAATAATTTATTTACTCTTCCTTTGTCATGTTCTCAACTTGGACAAACTCTGCTGCTATCTAAATATTGCCATTTTAGACTCCTCAATTATGAAATTTCCCAGACTCCATGATGCCATTTTCTTATCAATGGGGATTTAGAGTCATACTCTTACCAAAACAGAGTAAGCATCTTCAAGATGCATATTTATCATCCGAAAATTTGACTTTCACGGATGCTAATATTGAACTTATATTTTATTAGTCTTGAGATCCGTGGATGGTAGTCCTTTTTCATGGAATCCAAGGCTTATAAGCGTTAATTCCTTTTTTGAGAGGGAGTACAATTCTAAGAACAGGCATTCAAAAACATTATTTGCAGAGAAGTTTCTAAGTGAAATTTTGTTTCATGCGGGTTCTCTCTGACATTGGTTTTGTTACAGGTAATGCTCTTCAACTTAAAAATACACATACTATTATTGTAAGGCACGGACATTGGAAATGGCAGAGAGTTTTATTTTATTTTATATTTTTTTTATCAGTAGAAGGGAGAGATATAGATCTCAACAAATGCTGCAGTATCTTTCTTTTCTTTGATGCCATTTTAATGCTCAAATAGAATAAAGGTAACTTTAGGCTTAATTTTTCCAGGAGGTGGCAACGATAAGAGAGCCCATAAAATCAGTTTTCAAATGATAGTTTCCCATAAATTTTCACGACTGTAATGAAAATTTTGTTTTAACTATTAAATTTTTTACTTAGTGCTTGTGTTGTCAATTTAAATATGAACTTTGCTGTTTTCGTGCTTCCCATTTGTCAATTAATTTCCCTGTTCTAGTCTCTGTTTATCTTTATTAGTATTGAGTTAACATATAAGTACATGTTTATTTCAAGATAAAATGATATTGTAGGCTCCAGAGCCATGGACTTTTTGTCACAATTAAAAGCTGCAAACATTTGCTAGCTATTTTCTACAGTCATCAACGCTCCTAAATCAAGATCTCACCTCAAATAACACCGTAGTTTAACAAAAATAATTACACTAGTTGAGTTTCGGTTTTCTAGTCATATTTACTCACCAAACAGAAAATAAGAGAGCAGAAAGAAGAAAAAAATCAGTAAAGTTGTTTGGTAAAAAACGAAGCAAAGCATATAAAGACTAATATTCAAACAAGAGAATTACCAAAAGAGTCTACAGTCAAAAGAACAACAGAGTGTAGAATGACTAATATTGCAACAAAAGAATTCCCATACATAGTGCATAGATAACTGCTGCATCAATTTGATGCATCATTTTCATGATAGATTTAGGGCATTCATAATACGCTTCAATCACAGAAGGGGACTTCGGATTCCACATTACCAGTCTCTGATAAAAGGGTCATCAAGATAAATAGCCTATATTCTTACTTGTTCACAGATGAATTGTCCCTTGGCGCATTCTTTAATAAAACGTATACCTCATCATGACTTCCTCTCTAGCACAAGCTGTCCGCTCTTACTTCTTCGAATAGACCCTGATGAAAATAATGAAACCACAATATATATATATATATATATATATATATATATATATAACAACAAATGAAAAGGAATGACACGGGAAGAAAGAACAAATGCAAAAAGAATACTTGAGCTTATGAGCAATTGCAGCAGCCTTTGCTGCCACCTCCACCTCTTGGTGATTCTTGGCAGCTGTTATTTTGTCTGAGACAAAAAACGATGAGAGAACACCATATCTCTGAGCACCCTCCCCCTGAAATGTTCGTCTGCTGCTCCACTAGCATTTCATGATACCCCACAACAATTTCTGTGTTTTCATTAGTTTATTCTGATCTTCATCTTCTCTTCTTAAACACTGTCATGATACTTGGCAACTCCGTTGTTGCCAGAAGTTGGTTCATCACAAGTGGCCCAATGAGCCTCTAAGAACTTTTTTACACCACTGACAAAATCAATTTCAATTGTCTTTGTCTTGCAATCCTTTGAGAAAAGATGTATTTTTATTGCAGGCTCCATGCGCTGATGTTCACATAGCCAAACAAACTTATGGTACAGCCTGTCAGGTCAATTTGATCTCTAACCCATCCCTTTAGTAAAAAAGTCAAAGCTTTTGTTCTTCAATTTGCAACCTGATAATAAAAGGCCTGATCTTTTTCCTCCGTAAGTTCACTCCATGTAAACCGCCAATCATTTTCAGATTCTCCCTCTTCTTATCAAACACTTTCATATCTTCAAGAAGCAGATCCTTCATCACATCATAAGTCTTCACTGCAGATCTCAAGGAGGAGGATTAGTGTTAGGTTGGCAGCCAACTTTAAAAATCCCGTCAAGTCCCTATGATGACACCTATTACGACTAGCAAATAGATGGGATAAAGCTAGGGACGCAGATTCAGTTTACTGAACCGAACCGAAAAAAAAATTTTGAGTTTTCGCTTTGGTTCAGCCTGAACCGAAACCGACCCGAAAGGAATCATTTTGGTTTCGATTCCTTCTTTTCTTTCAATTTCCCAAACCGAACTGAAACCGGAAGAAACTGGTTCGTTTCGGTTTGGTTTTGGAATTTTCTGTTTGTTTTTTATTTGTTAACCATTATTTGTTTTTTTTTTTCAGATTTTTTCGGCATTCTAATCCTACGATTTCTGCCAGCCAAAACCAAGACCAGATTGAACCGGAATTGGTTCGGTTTCAAATTGGTCTCGGTCCAGTTTGGTTTGCTCAGATTTTTGGGTCGGGTTTGGGTTTTGGGCATCCCTAGATAAGTCTGTGATGATGATGTGATAATGATGATTCATAATCGCTGCCAATCCGAAGGAGTCATGTTTCCGAGTTTAAAAAAAAAAGGAAAAATTAAAAAGTCGGTATATGATACATTCTTGTGGTGACATCTTTTGTCACTGTTAGAGTGCTAATGTTAACAGATTTTCTAACCTGAAAAACATCTGATGAGACACCCTGTAGCAGAAAAGGTTTTCCCCTATCAGCAGTACAATCACCATTGTTTAACTTCCTGCTCAGACCTTTTTTAAAAACTTATTTGAACAATGGGAAAGCTGTGATTGAACCTGTGGCCATAAGGTTGAAATATTGTCAACCTTCCAATTGAGCCACAGGCCCAACCCCCTTCTCCGCTCAGATTTCCTCAGGAAGATAACTTTCACCATGCTGTAGAGTAAACAAAACAAGAATGTGATCCCCATCCAGTAACTTTCGGATGTGATCCCCATCAGGGTTGAAGCTGCTGAAGGGTAATCATATTACTCTTGTTTATTTCTTCTCAGATTAGAAGAGAGAGAGAGAGAGAGAGAGAGAGAGAGAGAGAGAGAGAGAGAGAGAGTGAAAGAAGTCGTTGTAACCTCTTTTATCTTAAAGCATAGTGTATTAATGGTTGGCTGTGGACGTAGCCCAAATCGGGTAAATATATTACTCTTGTTTATTTCTTCTCAGATTAGAAGAGAGAGAGAGAGAGAGAGAATGAAAGAAGTCGGTGTAACCTCTTTTATCTTAAAGCATAGTGTATTAATGGTTGGCTGTGGACATAGCCCAAATCGGGTAAACCATGATAAATTGTGCTTCGTATTGTCACTTGTGTGCATCCTCTCTCAGATTTTCTCTACGCACAGTAGCCATGTGCTTGCATCATTGTTATTGCAGTTCTTGTTTAAAGCTTTCCACGATGCCACAATTATTGTATTACTCATTCTAGACTTGTCTACAATTTTATTACATTTTATTTTATTTTTGTTGCACTTGCATCAAGCATTTCACTAATATTCAAAACTCAAAACCTAGGAGGTAGGAGTAGTAGAAGTAGCATGTAACTAGTCGTACAGGGAGCAGGAACAACTTCAGACCAGATTTTCACTCTCGCAATTTTTTTTTTTAAATAGGTAAGCAAGGCTGGAACCTGCGACCTTGTGGTTGAAATATTGTTAACCTCCCATTGTGCTACAGGCTCAATCCCCTACATTCACAATTACGCAGCTACGAAACTCTAATCAGATGGAATTATCATAAAAAAGGAAAAACATAGGTTTCCAAATCAGAGAAGGGTTACAGATATTAATATAGAATTTTTATTATTAGTGTCAAACCCAACTGGAACTGCAACTGTCAGTGTGTACAGTTGTAACTAGTAAGTATTATTCAAGTGCAAGAGTAAAGTTAAGACAATAAGCATAATGAACAAGAACTACAACCACATAGGCCAGGCCGGGCTGGGCCTAAAAACATAAGAAAAATAAGGGATTTCCCTCCATACTCTGACCTTCCTGGAGAAGAAGAGAAGTAGATATAATGGATCCCCATTCTAAAGGAAAAAAAGATAACACAAAACTTAATTCAAAATGACAATAATATAAAGCAAAATATCAGGAAGATTCAGTATCCATCAAGAAGAGAACAAGAGAATAAAAGGAGATACTCTTCGGAATGTCTATAAAGATAAAATTGAAACTTATACTGGAAAATTTCTGATTGCGTTGGAGAGAAATTTATTTGAAACCATCTCTTATTATTTGATGCTAACGCCTTTTAATAATTCTTATATGAAGCCACATAAAAAGAATATATATATATATATATGGTGAACAAATTACTATGCGGACCCAGAACTTAAAATCAACTAACTTGTGTGTTTGTAAGAAGTCTTGTAAGTTTGCTCAATGTTTGTTTGGCAGATATGGTATCGGGATGTTCCTCACCACAAATTGATGATCTAATATAGATGGTTTTTCTGATGAGATCATCCCCAATGTCATAATGGCCCCCTCGAATCATTAATTTCGCCCTTGTTTCAAGCACAGTTGCTTTCAACAGTGCAAGTTCCTGCCAAAGGAAGGGATGTAATTGCGCATTTGACTGACCATTTCTCTTCCAGCAGAATGATCCATCCATCCACTTATCGACTCGTGAAACAAATGAATCCTCTGCAGCTTCCAAAGCATCAGTGCATCGGCGCAAGAGTTCTATAGCAGCATTGCATCGGGAAAAGGTGATAAATGTGTGGATAGCAAGAGGTACTACTATTCGCTTCACAATAAACATCAACTCAGGTACCTTCAGTTCAACAAGCACCGGATCAGCCCCAAATCGAAATAGTAAGAAGCACATCGCCCATAAATGCTCCGAGTGTTGGGAAATAGACCCACGAACACTAATTGCTTCAACCATGGCTCGAGAAACTCCAGTAACTCCTCTCTTCTGGGAGTATTGTTTGATAATCTCATGGAAATGGATGCACTCGTGATGGGTGCTACTTCTTGCGATACCGAATCTAACCAACATGGCAGCTGCTTCGGCTTCCGATCTTTTTATATGCGATGTTGTAAAACTGCATGCTATGAAATTCATTAGTCCGTTCCATAACCGAGAGCCACGATGCTTCTCCGGTACCTTGTGTGCTGCTAAAGACAACAGGGAGATTGGAATTGCAGCCGGAGCAAACCAACCACTTACCTGAACCATCCTAGTTGCCAAGCTCCTTGGCCCGTCCGCATGATCAAATATCGAGAAACAAACGTCTAAAAGTTGCATGAGGAAAGTTTGCTTACTTAATGTAGGAACTTCGTTACCTGTCGATATCATGGCTCTCAAGGGCATTCTGTTAATAGTATCAAGGAGTCGACTTGGATTTATAGGAAGCTCAGAGAGGATCGCTCCAATGATCCCAAGCCCCAAAGTAAGCCTACCAAGTTTCTCCTCGATAAGTCTGAGAGCATCAACTTCCACAACTGGGTACTCTTTGAATCTTCCCTTCATCAAATACATTGCTTCCACACCTGATAAGTAAGAGAGTTTCAAAGGTTCCAGGTTCATTACCCGAGGAAGACGCGTGGAAATTATGAAATGGGTTTGCCCACCAAAACGTGGGAGAAAATCCATTATGAGTTTGGGACCCCACCAATCTTTCTCGTTCTCAAGGTTATCAATAATGACCAGGTAAGGAATATCTCGCATGAGCTCTTTCCTCACTCTAAGAATGGCTTCTTCTTCTTGCTCCTCGAAACTCTTTGTTCTCCCTTTTACAGGGCATTGATTTTCGATGCTAACATCAACTTCCAAAAAAGACCACAGATTCAGATAGTTTTGACAAATATACCGGGATTCCCCTCCCACCCACAAAACCATCTTGTATCTTTGAGAATATCTGTATGCATATTCCAACAGCAGTTCCGTTTTACCAATCCCCGATTCCCCAGACACACAAGCAACGCCCTTCCCATATAATATCTTCATTGATCTCTTCCTTCGCCCATGCCTTCCTCCATTATTTACCCTTAGAGGCCGATATTGCCTCTGAGGATTCCCTATACTTTGCATTTCAATTTCCTTCTCGGACTCCATCCATATCACTGGCTCTTTCCCTTTGTGGCTGCGTGCTACCTGTTGATCCCTCACTCTTTCTTCTACCTTGTCACTCTCACTCTGAGAAATCACCAAGTTCTTGTGCTTCTGTTTAGTCTTAAGTTCAAAATACTCTCTTTCTCCATCTCCACTGACATCTCCGAACAGAATGAGTTCTAACTCTGAAAGCTCCTTCTTCCTTCCAATGAAGTTCTCATTACGAGGAAAAGGGAACTCCTCTTTCTCCATCTTCTCCCTCCACCTACTTACTCTCTCTATTATGCTTCTTCTCCCCAATCTAGTCGCCAAAAGAATCACTGCCCTCAATATACAGTCCCTATAATTACCCTCATACGCCTCCAGTTTCCATTCATCAACTCGCGAGAGGCCATTCACAGCTTCCTTCCATTCCTTCTCCAACCCACCATACAACCTCCATAGCTCGCCCCCATGCTTTTCCCACAACTCACCCCTCTTCTCAATTATGTCTCTAGCGAGACAATCGCCGGGGCCCAAATCAAAGAAAATTGGGACCAGATTCTTCTTATACAAGAAACTCCTGAGCTCCTCCATGCTGTATGGATTTCCAAACGACTTCTTCGTGAGTATGACTACTCCAAAAGTAGAAGCATTCATTGCCTTTTCAACGACATCATGGCTTCGAGCTTTTCGACACCGAGCTCTATCGACTGCAAAGCAACTCAGTCCCTGAATTTCTAACTCCGCACGAAGCCAATTAGCAAATCTCAACAAAGAAGGTTTGCGGCCGTGTAAGCCTATGTAGACATCACAGCACCTCAGCCTATTTGAAGAAGAAAGTGAAACTGAACTCCGGGAAAATGAGAACCTCCCATGGTTTCTCCCCAACCTTTTAGGTTTCTCTCTATGACCTGAATACCCATTGCTATTACCTTGACTACGACTTGAAGAATTGTTATAGGGAATGCCATTTGAGGAAGAAACTTGATCGAGAATACTATTTCCTACTGTTGGTTTTAGGTAAGTGCTCGAGGCTGGGACACTTGGAGCCGGTGAATAATTGATTAGATAAGTGCTCGAGGCAGGGATACTTGGAGCCAGTGAATAATTGACTGGGACGAGCTCGAGACCGGATGAAGTTTTGGGTTTTTGCAATGCAGGAACAGATATAAGGGGATCGCCAGCACTTGAAATAAATGTGTTAGAATCTGGGATGTCGAGCCTGGTTGATTCAGATCCCAGTGAAATTGGCGATCGTGGAGAGAAGAAAGGAGACTGAGTTGCAGATACGAATGCTGAGGAAGAAGACGACAAGTTCCTCAAGGTTATGGCCGACGGTGTCCCAAACTTGGAGCTTTCTTGTCGGAGCTCCATATCTTAGCCTTTGTACGATTAGACTCGTTCAAAGAATGTGAATTCCCATCACATATGAGAATTCCCCCTGCAACATAGAAAATGCATTTAATCAGTAAACCCACTTGCTGAAAAATGAAGAAAAAAGGTATGAAAGCTCAGTAACCTTGAACTTTCTAAAATTTTGAATATTGCTGCATCTCTGTAGTCAATGAAATGGCAAAAATGAAAAAACTAACCTTGTGAAATGAAGGAAAAAATGGCTGAAATCAATAAAGAAGACTTCAATGAATTTAATATATAAACCCATTTCTTAGACTGATTAAAAATGGCAGCATATATATGAAAAGGCTTTAGGCTGTGTTTGGCATTGCTCTTTGGAGGAGTATAAAAGAGCAGTTGCTACTCTTTGATGTTGCAAATGAATATGGGGAGAGAGAAGGATTGCAGGAAGAAAAAAGGGGAGGTTGCTTTTTTTTTTTTTTTTTGATAATTAGCATATGAGGTTTAAGGGTCCTCACCCTTTCATAGAAAGGGGAGGTTACTCTTTGAAACATGAAAAACATCCCTCTTTAAAAGAGCATGGAAAATCATGCTCTTTTAAAGAGGGCTGTTTTTCTTATTTCAAAGAGCAGCCTTCCTTTTATGCTCTCCCAATCCTTCTCTCTCCCTAAATTTCTTTGCATTAACAACAGCTGCTGCTCTTTTCTACTCTCCCAAAGAGCAATGCCAAACACAGCCTTAGTGAAGAAACTGACCTTGTGAAATGAAGGAAAGAAGGGATGAAATCAATAAAAGAGACTTGAATTAATTTAATACCTAAACCCATTTCTTAGACTGACTAAAAATTGCAGTGTATATATATATATATATTGAATAGCACAGTATAGAGACCAAAATGAAAGAAATGGGTTTCCCACCTTTTTAACATGGAACAAAAGGGGCTTAAATGTTAAAACTGAAAAAAAAAAAAAAAAAAAAAGGAACAAGAAGCAGAAGCCATTGAGTCATTGTAGAACAGGTTAGCCTTGCCATATAGAACAGTAACCAACCATCTAAAACAGATTAAAATGGTTCTTAAATGTCAAAAGAACTTGAAATTTTCATATTCAGCTAACCTCTAAGATCTAGGCCATCTCATTTGAATCTAAGAATCTACCTCCTAAAGTGGAAAATGCTCTCAAAATTCAAAACAAAAAAAAGAGATATAATTTTTTTTTTACAACGCATGGTGGATTTAAAAACCTCTTCAATATATTGAAAAAAAAAACTTTGAATCAAGAGAAACATTTCCTAGATCACCAACAACTTAAAAAAACAAAAGTCAAAATTTCATCTTAAAGTACAGAACCCAGTTCCTCAATAGTCAAAAAAGCCTCAAAAAAGCCCACAGAAAGGAATTTGGTGAACAATAGATCTGGTATAATTATATAATCAATGAAATGAATTTAATCAAACAACCCAACTTTAAAAAATAAAAAATAAACAGAATACTCTTGAAGTTGAAACCAGGAAGGGATTGAAGAAAATAAAGTGAACGAGAAAAATTAGACAGAAATTACATGATCTAAGGGCATTTTACAATGAAATTTGAGAGCAATCCATCTCTACAAAAAAATGTAACACTTAATTAAAATGCAAACAAAATTAAAATAAACTAACTTCCTTACAATTTCTAAGTCGTTGTAATCCCTTTTCTTCATTTTTCGTCCAAAATCAGCCTCCTTTTATCTTCTTTACTTTTCTTCTTCTTCTTCTTCTTCTTCTTCTTGTTTCTTCAGCTTCTTCACCTATATATATATATATATATATATATATATATATAGTTTCTCTCTGTCTCGGGTTTTAAAGTATTTTGGCTATTGGAAAACTATTGGCTTGGCACGTGCTCACTGAATTAAGGCAGAGGGAGGGAGGGAAGGGTAGAAGTGTCAAATTTGATTTTCGTTCGTGGGGGCATGTTGGAGAAAATGTTTCACCGGAGTTGGGGTCGGGTAAAATTATGGTTAGTGGCAGTTTGGGAATGATTTTGGGTTCAGATAAATAATTGGGGAATAGAATATGGCTGCCTTTGGCAACGCTCCCGGACCGCAGCTCTCAAGCGCCGGTGCGGCCTAGAGTAATCTTGAGGGCGCAAAAATTTCTGTGAAAAGTTCCGACATTTCTCCCAAATTCACCAAAATCGTGGTTCGGTGAAATTTCAATGATTTCGCCAAAAGTATCGATGAAATTTCATTTATTTTGCCAGAATTAGTAAATTTTTTTAAATTTTGATTTACAATTTCGGCCTTATAAGTTTGCTTATTTATATAAACAATCCTATAGTTTGAAACTTTGCAGAAAAGGTTAGCTCAAAGTCAAGTCGTTTCTACGTCAACACCGACCTATTTTTTCGTTATATATATATATATATATATATATATATATATATATATATATATATATCATTATTTTTTGATAACAGAAAGCTATCTTGCCGATCTTGCCGCTATCATAAGATAACGGTTCGCTATCTTAAATTAGCGGCCAACTTTAAGATAGTTAAGATAACTGATGTGTGGTAGTAATCAAATAAGATACACTCTAATACGACTGCTGTCTTAAGATAGCGAGACGCTATCTTAAGATATCGCTCGCTATCTTAAGTTAGCGACCCGCTTTAAGATGGTTGAAATAACTGATAACTATATCTCAACCAACTATCTTAAAGCGGGCCACTAATGAACTGCTATCTTAAGATAGTAAGCCGTTATCTTAAGATAGCGGCAGGAAACCGCCGCTATCTTAAGATAGCAGTTGTATTAGAGTGTATCTTATTGATAACTATCACAAATCAATTATCTCAACCAACTATCTTAAAACTGACCACAAACTTTAAGATAGCGAGCCACTATCTTAAGATAACAGTTTTATTAGAGTATATTTTATTTGATAACTATCACATATAAGTTATCTTAACCAACTATCTTAAAGCGGGCCGCTAACTTAAGATAGCGGGCCACTATTTTGACGCTATCTTAAGATAGCGCCTCGCTATCTTAAGAAAGTGGTTGTATTAGAGTGTACCTTATTTGATAACTACCAATAGTGACCGCTTTTGTTTGTTCTATATTTATATCTTTTTCTTCTCTCTTTAATTTCTTTTTATTTTTCTTCTGTATTTTAAGATTTTAACATGAGTTATAATTGTTTTAGATAACTACAATTGATTGGTTTAGATAATTGCATTTGGTTGAGATAATTGATATGTGGTAGTTATTAAATAAGGTAAAAGTGACGAGAAAAAATAATGATAAGTATATATATAACAGGTTGGTGCTGACATGAAAACGGCTTGGCTTGAAGTTGATCTATTCTGCAAAGTTTCAAACTATAAGGTCATTTATGCAAATAAGCAAATTTATATGACCGAAAATACAAATTTTCCAATATTAAATATATTTTTTCTATTTGTCTTCATACTCCTCAAAATTTCCCTGAATTTTTCCAAAAAACTTCTCAAAATTTATTTGAAATAAATTGAACCAACCCCTTAATGGAAACAAAATTTGTCACTATGGCAGGAAATATAAAAAGTTTCTTTAAAATGATGATAAAAATACAAAGGGTACCTCTATTAGCGTGTATGTAATCTCTGGAAGCACTCTTTGGAAACCCTTTTAAAACCATTGATTTTTTTGGATCAGATTATGTATATTGTCTTTTACCCCGATGTTCCACACAATGGATCTTGATATCATGTTGTACCTATCAGACGATCACTTTTTTATTTCACATGTCACCGATCCCCCAAAAATGCCTTAAAATCATGTTTGAACGTGATGCGTGCCATAGAATTTAAGATCATTTTTTGGAGATCTGTGACATGTGCAATAAAAAATTGACTGTCTGATAGGTGCGACGTGATCTCAAGATCGGTTGTGTGGAGGATCACGATGAAACACGATCTCCACCATCTTATCCGAAGCAATCAATGATTTTGAAGGAGTTTGCATAAATGGGTGCTTTCAGAGATTGTGTTGGCGCTAATACCCAAATTCAAAATAGTAGACAACTTGTTTACTGTAATGATATATGAAAGGAAATTCCACCAAAATCAATGAAAAAAAAAATGTTGAAAGATATATAGAAAATAAAGCAAATTTCAATAAAAGAAAAGAAAATTAAAGCAAATTTCGATAGGCGTATGCAAGCATGTGCCCCGCATGTGCCTCCTTGCCATATTTTTTCATCTGCCCTTCAGGCATGCCTGCAACATAGTGAGCCAGTGGTAGAATTAGAAGTAAAGTAGAAGAGGAAGATGTTTGGAATTTATGTCGACTTCCATAAAGACAAAAGCCCCCATTGTTGAAATATGGAGATTGTAAAGACAACTCACCTTTCAAATCTTGCCCTACCAACAGATCTTGTATCACAAGAGGCTGAATGAATACAAAATTGAAACATATATGTGCCATTAGTAGAAGGAACATAAAGAAACATAAATCTTCACTTCTTATAGTGGTTCTCTTGACAAAAATTAGTTTTTGGTCTGACATCTAGGGTTGTTTTCTTCCTTTCCATCTCTCAATAATGGGGCCACCTGAGAGACATTGCTTAGATCAAAGAATAAAATAAACAAATAGAAATAACATGGTGCCCATTTTAATAATCATTCTCTAACTGATGATTTAGTAAAAGGGGTAGACATTCTCATCTTCAAGGGTCAATAATCAAATTGACTTGCTAGAATTGCCCATTGACATATTCAACCATCACAAGTTAGCTTTGCACCTCTCATGAGTTGATGAACCCTTAACCTCGAGGAGCTTTCCAGACGTACCACCAAATACATATTTAAGACACTATAAGGATGATATTATCGACCTAAATGATCAAAAACTTGATGAGCTTTCCAAACATAACACCAAATATATACATATATAGTACTACAATAACAAATAAGGGTGATTGCAATATGGTTTTCTATATAATGTTCCGCTATAGATCTCCAATTCTCATCAATTGATAAAGACCCTAAGTCCTAAATAATCAAAATCTTAATGAGGTTCCAAGACATAAATACAGATTTGATACATTACAGTAAGAAATAAGGATGATAGCAATGCAATACAAATTTGTCTAAAACTTATTTTTCTACTATAGATTTTCACCTCTCATAAATTTAAAAAACTTTATACACTATAGGAAAACCTCGAAGAGATTTTTCAAAACATATCACTAAATATTCATATGAGATATTAAAGTAACAAATATGGATAATAATAATAAATAAAAAAATCTCAGATTGCTTTTTTAGACATAGATTTGCACCTCTCATGATTTGTTGAAAACCCTAAGCGCTAAATAATATAAATTTCAAGGTTCTTTTCACACATTTCAGGAAACGTGGTGGGAACTTTGCATAGCAAGGAATCATGCCATCCATGAGGATATTAGGACTTCATCTAATGATATATTTGGAAAATGCCTTGGATGGATTAAGGAGCTCAACTTCAAATTAAGGCCTATCAAAGTTTCTCGGCATGAGGATAATGAGGCTTTGCAGTCGTTGGATCTTACTCCTATGAAAGCCCACAAACACCCCCCTAGAGTGATCAAATGACGGAAATCATCTTTGGGTTTTCTTAAACTTAATACTAATGGTGCCTCTTCAGGGAACCCTAGTCCTTCACGGGGCGGTCGAATTATTAGAGATAATAAAAGTTATTTTGTCTTTGGTTTTAACTCTTTCTATGATCGCCTATCGAAAAATGAAGCCGAAGCTGGAGCATTGTTGGAGGGAATCAATTTCGCCGAGGCTCTCAATTCGCCCATTATCATTGAAACAAATTCGATGTTTCTGATGAATACAATAAAGTCTAAAAAATTTCCATGGAAATTAAAAGTTATTGGAGAAAATCTTACGGATGCTCTTCAGGAGATCGGCTGGGAACTTCATCATTGCTTTCGGGAAGCTAATCAAGCTGCAGACGAACTTGCTAAATTGGTTGCTCTATCCTTACATAGCATTACTTATCTTCACCTTTCGGACCTTCCATCCACCTGTAGAGGAATCATTAGGCTTGATGCTATGGAGGTTCCTTACCTTCGAACATAGCTTAGGAATTTTCTTGCTTTTGTTGTTGGGTTGCTTGGCCATGGGTGATGGCATTGTCGAAGTTCATAGCTTAGCTTCTTGAATTTTTGTTTTGTCCTCTTTTTTTTTCTCTATATACTTTTCCTTACTTATCATAAAAAATAATAATACATATGCAACATTGCATTAAAAAATAATAATCAATGCAGATTTACTTTACACTTCTTTTCTGCTATAGATATTTAACTTATGAGTTGACACAAACCTCAAACCCTAAATGACTGAAACCTTAATTAGTTTTCAACCATAGCACTAAATACACAATTGAGGTACTAGAGTAACAAATAAGGATGATAGTAATCTAAATTTGTTTGAAACTTCTATTTGTTCTATAGATCACCTCTCATGAAACAAATCTAAGATGTTAAATCCTAAATGACGAAAACCTCACGGAGATTTTCGAGGCATGGCACCAATGCATATTTGAGGTACCATAACAAAAAATAAGGGTGATATTAATATGGATTTGTCTGAAACTTCTTTTTTTCTTCTACATTTCACTAGTTATGAGGTGATGAAAACACTAAACCCTAAATGATGAAAATGTCGAGGTCCTTTCCTCGCATAACATGAAATACACATGAGGGACTATATTAACAAATAAGGATGATACCAATGCAAATTTTCTTAGAACTTCTTTTTTTGTTAGAGATATCCACCTCTCACGAGTTGAAGAAAATCCTAAACCCTAAATGACTGAAACCTTAGTAAGCTTTCCAGACATAGCACCAAGTACAAATTTGAGATGCTATAGTAACAACTAAGGATGATAATAATATGATTTTGTCTGAAGCTTCTATTTTTGCTTTATATTTCTAGCTCTCATGAAAAAACTTAAGACCCTAAATACTAAACGAAGAAAACAGCAAGGAGCTTTTTGAGACGACAATAAATACATATCTGAGGTACTATAGTAACAAATAAGGATGATATTGATATGGATTTGTCTGAAACTTCTTTTCTATCATAGATCTTCACTTGCCACGAGTTGGCAAAAAACCTAAACCCTAAATGGCAAAATTTTCACATAGACCAAATACTCATATGATATACTAAGATTACAAATAAGGATGATATCAATACATATTTTCTTGAAAATTCTTTCCTTGTTATAGATCTATAACTCTCATGAGTTGACACCCCTAAACCCTAACCCTAAATGACGAAAACCTACAAGAGCTTTCAAGAAATAGCACCAAATACACCTACAAGGCACTATAGTTATAAATAGCAACAATATCAATACGGATTCGTCTGAAGCACCATTTTGGTTCTACTTATGTAGAGCATGCCACATTATATAATCCCGACTTGCTCGGAGAAACTTCGACTCCAAACAATGCCTAATACATGCATGAGGTGTCACCTTTGCAAATGAGGCTGACATTTATTGATTTATTTTAAATTTTTTATGTGTTCGGAGTTTTACCTCTTGTTTGGTTACCTTAACCCTAGATATTTCTTAGAATAATCTCAAAGAGTCACTACAAAAAGAAGGTGTTTCAGCGACACTTGCTGTCAAGGCAGTTATTGGTAGTGGCAAGACTAATAGCGGCAATTTTTGGTAGCGACAGGACTAATAAAACAAAAAATTGCCGCTAATAGTCTTATTTTTTTGTAGTGATTTAAGGTAACCAAACAATTCACTCTCAAGTGTGGTAGGTCAATCTCCTTATGCTAAGATGTTCAAATCTCTACTTCCATTGATTTACATGCTCATAAAAAGATGTGTACTTACTAAGGCTTGACTATTGTAGCCTACAATAGCGTACAGAGATTTGACACGTTCACATTACATAGCGAACGGGTCAATTATCCTATAACAACTCTTTCTCAAAAAGCATGTGCGATAGTTTTCTAATAAACAATTTCTCTTTCTCAAAGCATGTGGTGGCTTTCTAATAAACAGTATTATTATATTCATCAAACACAAAAATAAACAGTATTATTAAGCCTACACAAAAGTTGAGCTAAGACCCCAGGTAGACTTCTTTCTTTTACATTTCTTTAATTTTAAATTAAGTTCAAATGTAACTACGGGCTTCATCCGGGAACCTATTTTATTTACTCGTGGCTGAGCTTTTAATCTATATGCTACTTACCACGGCATTATATCCTATAATATAAGAGTAATTCCAGATAACATGGTTCTTAGCAACATCCAAAATTGTGGTCCTTCTTTTATTTGTTCACGATGATCTATGTGGTCGCTCCAATTTTGTTTAAGGGAGTCATTACTTGCCCACGAGAAGTAGGTCCTTACATATAATTTAAAAGATTAGCTTTTTCGATTAGGTATTTTGGGGAGTCGTGTTTTATGAAAATACTATTAAGTGGACTGATTTAAAGATATGACCTAATGATCTTACATGCAAAAGATTAGTATGAAATACAATCTTTAGCATATGACTCAATGTAGTCAAAGAAGTTATCTGATTCAAGAATTGACTGTGTTGAAACTTATGATAGAAATTGTGTTTTATTCTAATTTTTTGCATTATAGATTCTTAGATCATGACCTTCAAATCAAACCGCTTAAATAGTATATTTAAATGTAACAAGTTTTCAAACTATCAAATATTTCTTTTAAATCATGTGCAAGGGCCAAATTTTAGTGTCCAATTAATGGCTCTCTTTGTTTAATTCATTCTCAATTGCCCCTATCCTGAAATGCCATCGCTAATATAGACTAGGTTCCCTATTTAATTATATTATTCTTAAAATGCCCCTCTCAACATTTGGCAAAATACCAACTCTACAAATACTTTTACCCAAAACACCCCAGAATCAAAACGAATTCCCTTAACTACCCCCTTTTCTTAGCGAGTATTGCACGTGCCATAAAATCCAGTCTAGAAAGCTAATACGAGGAAAGAGGAACACTTGTCCTAACAAGGAGCGTTTGCAATAATTGATTTTTTATGAGTCTGAGCTGTAGTTGATTCCATTATTCTTAAAATGCCACTCACCATTTGCAAATTACCAACGCTATAAATGGTAAACACGCTTTACACAAAAAATTTCCTCAACGGGCATAAAATCTAGCCCCATTGTCCAAATTAAGAAACGAAGAACACTTGCCATAACGAGGAGAGTGTAATAATTTGATTCGTCAGAGTCTGAGCTGTAATTTTCATTATTCTTAAAATACCCCTAGCAACATTTTGCAAATTACTACCTCTTCGATAGCCCTAGCACTGTCCATGCCATTGACTGCCTTGATTCAGATGATATGATAGTTATCGTGTTTCATCCCAATCTTTCAACAATAGATCTTAAGGTCATAAACCACCTATCAAACGGTCAGATATTGATTTTACGTCTCCAAAAGAGACTCAAGAACCTTTCTCATGATCCACCTTGATCATTTATGTGCCTCAATGGTTGAATGTTTGATAGGTGGTCCACGATCTCAAGATCTATTTTGTGACAGATTGGGATGAAAAAAGTTTCCATGAGTCAAGGTGTTAATGTTGGATCCATCAGTGGAAACTGTCATCCTGATGCATTTCTAAGCGCTTGAGCTGTTGGTCCCAATACTGCCCATTGGCCTAGGCGGCCTGGCTAGGAAAACAGAACAACCTGAAGGGGTATAATAGTAATTTTAATATTAAATGATAAAATGACTGATATACACTTGTAAGTTGTAACCAGTAAACATGGCTGTTTTCATGACCTGCTTCTGCAGCCAACTCATTTCAGCTACGTTTACGACCAGCACTCTATATATAGTAAGGACTCTATATATTAAAAAACGTTGATTTTTGTTGAGGAAAGTAGGAAACAAGTTGCTTAGTGTTCCAAATTCAAAGAACCCAACGAAGCTCATAAACAAATAGTTTAATCTTTGAGACGTGCACAATCATTTAGGAGCACTTAATCAGTGAAAATAAACTTTTGACCTTCTCATTCATTTGGTGCTAAAAAAATTGATGGTTAAAGATTGATATGAGATTGTATCTTGCTCTCGCGTAGGGTGTAACCTCCTTCTATGACAGTAAAATGAGTGGTATTAACTAAAGCGGTCTGAGCGCTAGTCGACTTGGTAGATGAGTCACTTTTTAGGATGTACGCAGCCTTAAATGACCATATGTGCCGTCTGATGGGTGCTTTGAATTAATCAGATGATGGATTTAGGCTTTCATCCCAATCTCTTATATCAAAGATTTTTAGATTATGATACGCCCATCAGATGACACACATTGTCCCATATAATTTCACCCATGATACACCTAAGCAATCAATTAATAGGAGGAGGCATTTAAGGGGCGCAGCGTGAAATGGTCCATGCGGGTATCTTAATCATAATCTAGTGGTAGATACTGTATTTAATGTGTATCTACTATTTACAGGATTACATGATCTGTCATTGCCAAAAATGGGCGTCCTCGTGGCTATCTACAAAGTAGATGGAGTTTAGGTTAGGTATAGGTGTCATGTAGGGTGGATGGTACACTGACCAATCTCAGTCTGTCTATATGAATAAAGCTAGGAATCAGATTTCTAGTTATAATGAAATCAATTCGTGCATGGCCAGGTAACAGATCTCTAGTTCGATGGACTTGGTGAATGGTGATCCAATTGGTTTGACTTTGAGTAAGTTAGATCAAGTGATGGTTCAATACTTCAATAGAATAGCCATTTGATTGGTTACCTTCTCTAGTTGATTGAACAGTTGAAACTGTCCATAGAATCGTAACCGTTGATTGGATCCATCAGGACCCTCAATTTCAAGATTCAAATGTCACATGTCTTTGTGAAACACTACTTATAAGGGTCTATAAAATGATGGCCTTACCGCCTTAGTATGGGATCAAACATACTCTAAATTCGACATATAGTGTCCAGGCCTCTTAGAGCACCCGACTAATCTCAGAGGCATGTAAACACCCCAAGTTATCATGTGCCTGGTATGCACGGGTACAAAGACTAATCCCAGTGACATGTGTGCACCCGAAGTTAGACTAATCCCAGTGACATGTGTGCACCTGAAGTTAGCAATCTAACTTCGGGTGCACACATGTCACCCAAAGTTAGTCGGGTGACATGCCGGGTTAACACGGGATAAAAATCCTTAGGGTGGCCTCAAGGGGGATTCAAACTCAGATTTCCCGCTTCTTCCAAAGGCAGGTACTTGGCTTTCAGGTCAAACCTTTATGGTTAAATTTGAGTAAATATGCCATCTGATTATGTTACAATATTGTCAACCTTCCATTTTGCTACAGCCTCAACCGCTCGAGCACTGAATTCAATAATCTTGTTTGTTGGTATTAGGTTCTTGATCTAGTCATCATGTTGCTTATCAGGTCATCAATTCTTTACATGTCCCATCATATCAGGTAGAAAACAATCTATCTTATCCAATTAAGAATCCAAAAGCACCAAACCAAAATAACGCACCATGTATAGAATTGATAACCCGATCGTGCTGACAAATTGAATTAAAGTTCTACTACATGAACTTCGAATGGAATTAGAAGTTTATAAAATCTCCCCATCCTTTTAATTTTACTTATAAAATATTATATTTTTAATTTGATGTATTGTTTTTATAATTTAATTATGTATTTTGATATTATGAAATTATATTTAATTATTATAACTAATTTTTTTCCCTTATAACAATCGTAAAATATTTGGTTTAAGTATAAGGACAAATTCTAATCTATTTCACATTCAAATCTATCTCTCTTTTTTTTTATATATATATATTCATAAATCTATCTCACATGGATGGGTTGAATGAAATAATCATTACACGTCTTCAATCATATTTTTGATTTATGATATTCTTTTATGTGCATGTACATTTTTACTAGTAAAAGTGCACACGTTGATTTACAAAGTTTATTAAATTGTTTTATAAAAACTTTAGTGATAGTTGGACGCATCAAAATTTATACATCTTCTTTTTATAAAGGTCAATATATAATAAATTGACTGTCTAGTCAATCAAATATTCTATATTTCAAGAGTTTCCTGATAATTGGTGATCAACTTTTAAAACTGTAAACCTCAAGGGGTTAGGTGAGCTAGCCAGGTACCTACTTCCAAAAGTAAGAGACCTGAGTTCAAATCCCCTCACCCCCTTGAGGCCACCCTTGGGATTTATATCCTGTGTTGACTCTACATGTGCTGAATTTGGGGTGCGCATGTGCCCCTGGGATTAGGCGGGTGCTCTAAGAGGCCCGATTACCCAGGATATCAAAAAAAAAAAAAAAAACTTCAAAACTGTATAATTTAGACCTGAATCTCGGCGTTGCTAGACCTCATTTAACTACTAATGTTTACTTTTAGCACATGCTATTGTGTAGTAGGTTTTGAAGGCCAAAAACAAAAAGTGGTTAAAAGAGCAAAGTTAATGAAGACTCGAAACTATGGCAAAGAACAGAGTTGAAGACAGAGGAAAGAAGCCCAAGAGAGTCAATTTCGACCGGTTAGGATCCAATTTGGACCGATCGAGATGCATCAAGGGAAGAGGAAGAGAAGAAATAAAGAAAATTGTGAAAATCGACCGGTTGAGAGTGAAATTAATGGACAGGTCGAAGTGGAAGGAAGCTTCAGAAGTTTCAGATTGGATAGGTTGAGAGTTGAACTCGACCGGTACAGAGAAGAGGGCTTTCAGAAGAACTAAAGTCGACCAGTCGAAATTACTTTCAATCAATTGAGACTGGGGAAGCAGAGTTCAGATTTAAAGCTGGACCGGTCGAATTTCATTTTCGATCGATCGAATCTCAACAGAAAGTGAGCATCTGCGAAGCCGAGAAGAATTTCAAGCTCGACCGATCGAAATGGGTTTTTGCTGAGATTTTTTAGGCGCGACAGCTTGGTTTCTTTTGGAAATCAAGAGTCCAAGATATCCCTCTTTCTTAGCTTGATTCTAGGGTGGTTTAGAGGATATCTTCCATGTTTAAATAATGTAATGGGGGCTTAATTATGATTCTATAAATAAGGAGTCTAGGGTTAGAATTAAGGGGAGTCGGTCCTTAGTCTTAGAGAGCTCTTCCTAGGTCTAGTTTCCTTTATGTTTTTGCTTTCTAGTTCTAATTTTCATATTTGAGAGATTGGTGAGTTTGAGAGAATTGTAATCATCGTTCTATGATCGATTCAGTAATGATGAAGATCACTGCAACGATGTGCGGCTAAAGACTCTCCAAGTCAGGGATCTCTTGTAAAATCAAAGATGAGTTTTTAATTTGGATTCTATTTCTTTTCTATTTTGAATTCTTTGTGGTAACGATTACATGTTTGAGGTTTACTTTTGTTATCGTAAACGTGCTTTTATTGATTTTTTTTTTTTTTTGATAATTCTAATGGCCTTGTAGGAATTAGGATTAGAAGTAACAGGATAGACACCTTTGGATTAGTACTTGTAGTCTAATTTCGTTGGTTACATGCTATGATGCTTATTGATTAGGTCGCTAGTGATTAGACGGATCATATCGTCCCGACTGACCCGTGACTATGAATAGAACCTGATTATTTTACCTCGCTTTAGCTTGTAACGAAGAACAGGTCTGTTACCTAGAATTCAGATTAGATTAGGAAATAATTTAAGTTATTTATGAGTCTGCGATTCAAGAGGGATCCCGGGCTGTTTTCTCACTAATTTCCATCTTTGTTTTTAATTGCTTTCTAGATAGTTTGATTAGAAATTTTCCTTTTAAAGTTTTCTTTAATTAAAACTTTAGTTAGAAGTAGACGACAAATTCCTGTGATTCGACACTCTTGTACTCGCCCTAGTACTACAAACTTGTGCACTTGCAAGATTTAAATTTTAAACGATCAGTTTGACACAGCAAAATATATGTCTTCTTTTTGTAAACGTCAATATATAATATATTGACTATCTAGTCAATCAAGTATTCTATATTTTAGGAGTTTAGTGATAGTTGGACACATCAAAATGTGTACATCTTTTTTTTTCTAAACGTCAATATATAATATATTGACTGTCTAATCAACCAAATATTTTATATTTCAAGAGTTTTTATTGTATTGTACATGTGTTCATTAGATAAAATTAAAAATCAATATAACTTATTAAAGAAAGATGCATAAATGAAAATAGAGTCTAACTACTGTACTAAGTTATTATGAAGATTTGAATTGTCCAATTAGATTAATAGTTTGGGATAGCCCATATGCTACAAATTTTACTGATTGGATTTGTATTTTGTTGGTCTATATCTTAGGTTCACGCATGCAAAAAAGAATGAAAAAAGAAAAACACAAAGTTGTGATTTTTCTAGTAAATTTTATTTGGTATTATTATCTATCTAAGAACTGGACGAAAGAATTGATAGTCTAGATTAAAGGTAGGTTCATCCATATGTTGAAAGTAAAAGTCATTGGAAACAACGTGATAAAAGCCATGACTTGATCCAAATGCTAAGAGTAGATCAGATAAGTCTTTCATTATAAATCCTCGATACGATTCTTATATTAAGTTTAGATCAGGGTTATACAAATTGTGACCTATCAATGTCGAGTGGCATAATTTATGAAAAATAATGCCACATGTCTAACTCTGATGCCCCATTTCATTCCTCTTTCTCTGAAATTTTTTTTGAGCCAAACTCATTACCAACTCACTATTATGATATAACTTATAAATTTGACGATTCTTTAAAATGTTACATGATCACTTTGGACCATATTAAACAAGTCAGGATTTGAGAATTATTTGGCGAGACCAAGGTATCAAAATCGGTATTGGTTTACCCGAGACCGATATGACTCGGCCGATACCGATACGTATCAGCCTTTTGTTTTTAAAAAAAAAGAAAAAAAGAAAAATCAATGTCTCGATCGAAACCGAGACGTATTTGCCGATACCCAATACGTATCGGCCAATACGGTATCGGATACCTGATATGAGATACCAATATGTATCGGTTTGCCAAAAAACCGATACGTATCGGTATCGACCAATTTTTGATACCTTAGGCGAGACTAAATATGATAATTTGAAAAACAAAATGGGAAATTAAAAAAATAACGGTAAAATTCGGCATTTGCAAATTTTTTTAAAAATTCAAGAAAAACCAACAAATTGGGATAAAGTTTTGAAAATAGTCATTTATAAGCGAACGACCACTTCTTCTTCTTCCACTTTTCTGAGGCAGAACCTTTATGTTCAACCCAAAATGATTTCGTCTCAACCATGATTTCACATGCTTAAACGTTGACTATTTTTAATTAGAGAAAGAAGATCATAGTTTTCGGCAATATTTTGATCAAAATGCTTTCGTCTAAACCATGATTTCTAACTTGGACTTATAATCAAAACTTTATTCTCTACAAGACACCCACTTATAACATATAGAATCCCTACTGCTCTACTTTAACAAAATATTATGTACAACATATATTATAATGCACATATGCATATACACGCTCATAGAGCAATGGTCAGGTCCAATCAGGTTGAATCAGATTTCGAATTCAACCACTTCTGCAGCCCCTTGAAAATAGGAGAATCTTGACTTGATATCATCCTATAAAGGTGAAAACCATGAGATTTCGAATTCAACCACTTCTGCAGCCCCTTGAAAATAGGAGAATCTTGACTTGATATCATCCTATAAAAGTGAAAACCATGAAAATCAAGATTCTCCTACATCCAAGGGCTGCAGATGCGGTTGGATTCGAAATCCGATTCAACCTGATTGGACCTGACGATTGCCCTAGGTTCATACTCATACGTCATTTATAAGAGAGATGCCGGTGCACAAAAATGATACATTTGTAATAAAACATCATTTAAGAGTTGCTACAAAAATGGGAAAGTAAAATATTCCTTCATGTTAGTAAAGAATCGTGAAAAAAATGAAAACTTCAACAAAGTTTTCCTTTGGGATACAAATTACACTATAAACATCTTGCATATCACAAGGATCAAAATTATAAAAATTTGATATCTTATGGATCACCAACATCCTCATGTACAATGACGCATATTACATTAGTATCTATCCACAACATAAAATTTTGATTCGTTAGAAGGATAGAATTGAGCTTTCTCTACCGTTGAATTTAGGGTTTCTTTTTGTAGAGTTTTAGGGTAAAATATGATTTGGTGATAAATTAGGTTAAATAAGGGTATTTTGTTCTTAAAAGTGATAAATTGACATTAACTTTTGTAATTTTAATTAGTACATTATCATTTAAATATTAATATAATTTTAATTATAATAATCAATTTGATTTGCCTAAACATAATGCAGAAAAAGCTGATTTAAAAGATTTAAAATGCGGATGAATTTTCTTAAGTGGTTTGAGGGTAAGCTTTTTTTATTTGGTAAAAAAGCTCCCATCTTAATCCTGTAATGATTTCTCACAATGTACAAACTCAACTACAAAATTCTTGGAATTAATCAAAATTTTAGAACAAATTCTCTAAATAGGTCTTCTCTCGAACTTTCTACCGAATAATTACTTGATTCACCGTTCTTTGATTTTTTTTAATTTAACAATTTTTCTTATTTTTTTCAAAATTTTATCATTGTGAGCTTTAATCACACTACGTATTTGTTTTTTATGACAGTAAATCATTAATGCTTATAAACTATATATTACACTTATTTTAATATTTAGAGATATTTTCTTAACTTTGAATAGGTTAAGATATATTTTTATGTATTTTAATTATTATTGACAGTTGTATAATTCTCTAATGAGTAGCTCTATTTTCTCCTATTGAATTATTAGGGGATGTTGGATCTAATGATCCGACCATCCAAAATAATTGCCCTAGGTTCTAAACATATGATCAATCAAAACAATAAATCAATAGCCACATATTAAAATATTTATGTGCGTACCTTATCGCAAAGATCGTGACCATCGCTTTAGCTTTAATCCGATGTATTAATCCCAAGGCCTTTCCTATAAGGAAGAAGAAGAAGGTGAAAGTGGCTTTACCCGCCTCTCTTGCTACACTCTCTTGATGGGAAGATGCCAAAGGCTTGTGTGTAGTGAGCGGGGACGTCCACCTATATATATAGCATAAAGAGTCATGCCCTGCTTAGAATACTGTCTATCAAGGTATTTTAATAAGAAAAAGAGTCACATGTAAATAAAGACTTATTGAAGTTTCCTTCAATTCCCAATAATGCCCTTTATTATTTTAAACAACTGCAATCTAGGGTTTTATAAAATCCTAGTGTGTGTGGGCCATATAAAATAAGAATTTTAGTTTCCATTAAAAATTCCAACAGTCTCCCACTTGGTCCATACACTGATTATGGTTTGAAAAACGACTCTCACTGGATTAGACAATCAAAACGAGTGCACTCTGAAAACAAAACATTATTTTAAATAACTTAGGCATTTCCAAAATCACCCAAATTTAATGAAAATATAAAAATGAATCATTAATGCACATAGTATACTATTTTCTGAAATCGATATTATGACAGTCCCATGGTCACAAAACTATAATTAACAACAAATTTTAGAGATGATAACTAATTTAACATGTGAACTAAATGCACAACCAAAGTATGCAAATCCATAATGTCTCACTCCATACTCGTCGTATGTTGTTCTGATATCCAAAAAACTTTGGCTTGTGAAATACTTTACCTGATCCTTTGAACAAGAAGTTATTAACGTGGTGCCTGAGCATATTTAACTCTGATCAAATCCAAAAGAGTACCAATACTCACAGACAAGATTAAGGTAAAACCTTATTGGCTAACTCACCAAGGTGTGTTACCCAAAATTGTGAAAAACTTCACCCTTAATTTGTAAAAAACTCCATCAAAAAATATAATTTTTCTATTGGCTCACTTACCAAAAGTGTGTCACCCAAATTGTGAAAAACTTCACCCTCAACTTATGAAAAACTCCACCCAAAATATAATTGTAGAAAAATTCGACTTGATTTTGTGGAAAACTCCACCCTAAATATAATCATAGAAAAACTCTACCTGATTTTGTGAAAAACTTCACCCAGAATATACGTGTATGTATAAGATAGATTTTAAGATGCATTGACAATAACTGCAGTTTAGGAGTGAGATAAATCCCACTCAAAATACAAAGTTTAAGACTTTACCAATCTCTTACGGTGACAATCGTGATATAATAAAATCATATAACTATTAAATAATAAATCATGTTCAAAATATAATAGACAATTCTAAAAGGAAAATTTTGATAATAAATTATGATAAAATATAAACGGCGATCCCCACTCCATAATGATTTATAAATATATTCTTTTAACAAATAGTCCTACCGACATATCTACTATTTAATATTAAAAGTTACATCACAAAATTATATATGTCACCAACTATAGAATCCATCAAAGATATAGACACGACAACATGTCACCAAAAAGATCAATGTCTACAAAGGACTCCAAAAGGACTATAAGCCATTAATATCCACCAAGGATATACTCTAAAAGACTAATACCTAAAGAACTTCAAAATGACTATAAGCTATTAATATCCACCAAGGACAAAATAATTAATATCCACCAGGGATAAATCAATTCGAATTAGGAGTATGAACGAATTGATTAGAGTGTTTTATCATGTGCAATTAATCCACTCCTTGGATATAGATAATGTGCAACATCCAGCATCACCTTTGGGAAGAAACTGAGTGTAAAACCTATCCTCTCCCCCATAGCGCAGAAAAATGCACGTAAACCTAATCGCTTATATTTTCGATTTGATCCCGATGATTCACTACCTTTGGACAAGAGAATCATCATTCTCTCTCCTTTACACTTACGACTATTCTACTCACCCAATTTAAATGAAATTAATGAATTACCTTTGGCAGAATCAATAACTTCATGTAAATAAGTGCACAAGGTGATCTTAATGAGATAAAATCTCAAGATTAAAGAAACAATAACCTTCATAGAATGGTCACCTTTGGGCAGATCCAATCATACTTCAATTATAGTCTCTCGAACAATCACTTTAGCGGTCTTCCTTAACCCCATTGGAAAGACCTAGAACCTTATACCTAGTCTCAAGAGTTTAACCAACTTATCGTAAAGCGTATGTGTGTAACTTGCAGATAGTCAAAAGTGCCACAAAAATAATATTTTAAATAAATTTGTAATGACAAAACTTAACCATAGACTTATAAGCTTGCACACATATACACTTAGGTCATAGGATCAAACCAATGATCCAAAAGCACATGTAATAACAATATACTAGATATATCATTGGGTCAATCAAATATTTCATTCCATTATATACAGTCATTAACTGTTGCCAATAATAAGTCCAAAGCATAAGCCTCAACGAGTAGATTGAAATTGACTACTAATGAGTCAAAGTCGAACTTAAAAAAATGCGCCGATACACCCAAACCAAGAAACCTTTTCAATGAGGCTAAATTGGGTCCTATATAATTATCTTACGCTCTAATCCAGTTTGAGCGTAGAGACGAGCCTTAAAAGATCAAGAAAAAAAAAATCAAACCATTAGAAGCCCACAATCATAATGTCCAAACCATTATAAGCCCACAAACATATTCTTTCCAAGAATCAAGCCCAAAACAATACTTGATCCACTAATAAACCATACACCATCATAAGGCTCACAATCCATGGGCAGATTCGGTTTAAAAAGGTCCTGCTCAAACCAAGAATGAACCTTCTTAATAGACTAAATTTGGCCCTATATAATCAACTCGAGCTTAAGTCCCGTTTGAACCTAGAGATGACCCAAATATCAAGAATGTTCAAAATCATTTACATATCCACAAGCATAGGATGCAAAAGTCCATAAAATTAAATAAAGTTAAATTTATGACTTTAAACAAAAATAAATATAAATAAAATAATTAGATGAATTAATTAGCCTTAGTCATAATAGCTCCAAACATCGGCACATCGCACTTCAATACAAACCCATATAAAGTATAGGGTATAAAAGTTCGGGGATTAGGAGGGCCCCTTAAGTCCACCATATACCGCGATATGATCTTAAGAAGATTTAGGTAAAGGCAAAATTCCCCCGGTCACCGTTGATTTAACGAATGACATAAATGCCCTTCTAAGAGCATGCTTGCGTCATAGAATTGCCATTGACATTAGCATAAGAATTGACGAGGAATAGTACTTAAAGATTGACTCCTCATCTACAACCTAAAGTGACCAAGTTTTGAACGACCAAATCTTGTTAAAACGACATGATATAAGAGGCAGTCATCATGGGAAAAGATTAGAGTAAAAGGCTCTATTTGCTAATTATACAGTGCTTGTGAGAGCCCATCACTAAGGATATAAACGAATCAGGACAGCCCATCATCAGATCCAATCAATACGGATGCATTTGACCGACCTTTCAAGTTGAGCAAAAAATCTGCCAAACCCAATCCGATATTTTTTTTTAGTTTAGGGGGGATTTTGGATGGTTAGAACTGATTCAGCTGACTCAAGTTGGATTTACGGGTTGGGTAAAACTTTTCTTCTTCGCTCGTCAATATTATATAAAATTAGATTTTCTCTCTAGGTCGCAATATCACACAAGATAAAACTCATCTATTATTGCTTTGATCAATCATGGGCCAATCCAGGCTCTAATACCAATTGTTGGAACTAATGATTCGACCATTCAAAATAATTGTCCTAGGATCTAGGCATATGATCAATCAAAACAATAAATCAATAATCACACATTAAAATATTTACGTGTGTACTTTGTCGCAAAGATCGTGATCATCGTTTTAGCTTTAATCCGATGTATTAATCCCGAGGCCTTTCCTATAAGGAAGAAGAAGAAGGTGAAAGTGGCTCTACCCGCCTCTCTTACTACACTCTCTTGATGGGAAGATGCCAAAAGGCCTGTGTGTAGTGAGTGGGGGACGTCCACTTATATATATAGCATGAAGAGTCATACCCTATCTAGAATACCGTTCATCAAGGTATTCTAATAGGAATAAGAATCAATTTTAGTTTCCATTAAAAATTCCAACAGAGGAGTCTACACTGAAACCATTGACTACTTTGAAACAGATGATGGAGATCATTTTTCGCCCCAATTTGTGACTTAATGGATCTTGGGACCATCGATGTACTATCAAACATGCTGTTTTCTGCTCCATGTGGCACACATTCGAAAAATTGGCCATAAAATCACGGGACACACAAGGTCACTTTTCAAGTCCATGTTCTGAAGATCAATCCTCCAGAAGATTGGGACGAAAAATGATTTGAAAAATGATTTCCATCGTCTGCTAGTAAGTAATTTGACAAAAAATGATTTCTATCGTCTACTAGTAAGTAATTTGAGAGGTGCAAGTAAAGCTATCCTTTTCAAAATTTTCCCCAATTCTATCTTATATCTTGTCCATAGTAATCCGATTGGCCATTTCTAACTTAGTTAACATATTAGCTTTTCGAAACTTTGGTGGCACTTGTAAGCATGGTTCAAAATTTCGGCCGAAACGTTAAGATTTGGGCCGAAACTTATCGGTGGTCCCCGAAAAGATAACATCAAAATTTCGGCACCTTTTTTTGTTTCGGGCATATGTTTTGGTTTCAGTCCTATCCGAAATCAAAATTTTGAAATTTCGGTCAACTTTTTTATTTTAATTCAAACTACTAAAGAATCAAAATAAAATTATTGGCCGATATTTTGATTCTTCAGTAATTTGAATTTCACAAAAAAAAAAAAAAAAGTTTACCGAAATTTCAAAATTTCAGTTTTAGATAGGACTGAAATCGAAACAAAAACCAAAATTTTGATCTTGCTTATAAGCTCTTAATAAAATGTTTCAATGCAAAAACCCTAATCTAAATGATAACCTGGTGAATCACATCATATCTTATGAGGCCAAAATAATGCCCCATGTACAAAAGTGATTGTTGGAACTCTCATGTGAAATAGCAAAGTCCTTACCACTTAATGCTGAACGTATAAAACTTCTCTGTGACCTACTGCCATGAAGGAAAAAACACAAACTTATGTGCTCGCTTTTCTTTGGTGAAAAAAGTTACCTATATCAACTTTGACTTTGGTTAAATATGAGCAGACGAAGAAGCTTATATCCAATTAACTATAGGGTACGGCTATTCTCACCCTTTTTTGGGAGCAAGTATCATATAACTTTTCACATATTCAAATCATGTGAATGATTTGAATCACACAATGGAAATTATTTTTTGTTCTAATCTTCTGTTCAATCTTCTGCTCAATGGATCTTATGATCATGGCACGCCTATCAGACAGTGAGATGTTGATTCCACATGGCATATGTCCCTCATAAGTGAAAGTCAACTCTTTCGCCTATGAATTAGGTCACTGTTGGGGATGTGTTTTATGTGGAATCAACATCTAACCGTCTGATAGGTGCGCCATGAGCCTAAGATTTGTCTATCGTTTGATTCAAATCAGTCAATGGTCTTCATCCGTATAAAATTGTGTGGTACGTACTAAAAAAATGGGTGAAGATAGTTGTACCCTTAACTATAATTTGACTGGGAACTGGGATGCCACCTGCATTAGTAGATGGGATACTCTTGTTGATTTGTTCTAGCATGTTGCTAAGAGTTGGACTTGGCCTAAACTTGGTGACCATTCCTTCCGGACCCTTTATTATCGACTCTTGTTAGTATCTGAAATGGAAAGTCCGTGTTGAATCGCCATTGAAATGCTTGGATTGGATGGCACTGGTTGGATGAGCATATTTTTTGGGCCAAGTAAAGTTATAAGTCGGGTGGAGTCATGCATAGGTTTACGCATGTACCCAATATGAGCTCTGTCACGATTCAGAATTCTTACCCGATTTCGAGAGCCTAGAATTTCGTATTATGACACTGTACGCTTGTTAAGGCGACAAGCGGACATACACATAATCATAAAATACTTAGCATATGCATCAAGACATTAAAAATATAGAATTTAATGATAAATAGCTCATAAAATAGCAATATAACTTGTAAATGAAAATAAAAAGGTAAATCCTAGCAATACATCTAAGATAGGAAATAAATCATGTTTTACGTAGGGTAAAATGGTCTCAAACGTAAACTCACAAAAATATCAAATGACTAGAATATGTCTCTCAAATAAATAAAGTCTAGAGTAAAAGGACTCTCAAGGTTCGTAGAAATCTGCTGGATTTATACTCTCATCCGAGTGGTAGCCAACGTCTTTATTTACGTAAGCCGCCTCCGAAATAGCTGCTTCGTGTCATCATAAGCAGGATAATCGAAGTTTTCACCTGAAACTGTTAGATTTAGAATGAGGTGAGTTTATACAGTCGTGTAAACTCAGTGGGTTGCACAATCGATCCACCATAATTTACCTAGGTGAACGTGTGTGCAATCGCTTGAGTTGTGGTGCATTTTGAAATTAAAAGCAACATTTTAATAAGATGACAAAATTATCCATAACTCATAGCATATCATAATCAAAACTGAAAGACATAATATAAAATGAAGAGTGTGTGATGCTTCTAATTCTTATTTTTTTTTCTATTTGTCTCATCAACGTAACATACTTGACATATCGTGAGTCTTATTATTACTCCATACACCTACACAATATATTTCATATCTTACTTATCGTGTTTAAACGACCTGTGTCAGGATCACTGTTTGAGCCTACACAAGAGGTTCACGTATAGATAACTACCTAACAAGATATCATAATATAAACCACCATCCAGTCAGATGATGTTACCGGCATAGTAACAATAATGTCCCCTTAGCTCGAGACAAAGTTAACATATTGTCCTTAAGACCCGTCTCGGCTGCAGACGTTGGACCCTTATGGTGGCTCGTAAGATAGAGCTTAATTCATATTCAACTAGCCTTCACAGCATGTCTTAACATATCATATCCTTATTGAGTTCTAGGCTTAGGTCCCCAAGGACGAGTTTCGTAGTAACCTAGATGTACTTTGTATGACATCTCATACCACCATAGAGGGTTGCATCCGTACATGGATGTCTGCATTTCAAGTTTCACGTAATCGTGAAAGGAATCTCACCGTGACGAAGGCTTATGTTATATGTCATATCTTATTTTTAACTTATATATGTATACCCTATCGTGATTTTCTACATGATGGATGTCATATGATGATTGTAAACACATATAAGAAAGAAACTATAACATACACCCTAAATATTGTATTCGATAAGAAATCCACGAGGAGCATAAAATGTGAAGCATTGCGTGAAATCAGAAACCAGGAATTACTTAGCTATGTTTATTTCATGTTTGAGTTCAATTTCTCTTCATTGGAGGAAAATCGTGTCAGCATACACAATAGTTGATCGGTATAGCGATCGAGTATATTTCGGACTCTAAAGTAGCACATGTGTCCATTCAATATATAGTGAATATAATGAAAAGGGTACACACAATTGTGTGATATTCAATATCATAGATACTAAGTATGTTTGGACATATGCATATATAACTATCTTTTTCTACAAAAAAGTGAATGATTACGAGTTCTTGTTTGCATGGTCATGTGGAGTTATATGATAAATCAAGCTGGGCTGGGTTAAGTAGCGAACAAGTTGGGCTAACTACCCACACAACAAGGAGGAATGGATTAGTTGGGTTGTTGGCATGGGCACTATTCATGAGGTCAAGGATTTGAATTTTCTCTTCTTTACCCAAATTTATATCCTAAGGCATTAGATCAAAGGTTAACCTTTCTATCGATTTGTGGTGTACGTGACCCTGTGCACACCGTGGTCTTCAGATCATATCCTAAAATTTTCATCCGTTAGATAGAAAGTTTTGACAATTTTAAGGGGTTTCCGCCTCTAGAACTTCTTCAAATGGAGCTTATAAGGCTCCGTATATTAATATTTTAATTTCTTGTTATATCAAAAGTTGTAAGAGAGATTTGCTCCAAACTATTGGTGCATCACGCACCCATTATAATATCATGGGTCGAGAAACTCATTGGAACGGTCGACACCAACAATATTTGGTCGGGCCAGTCGTCGGAGACTCATATATTTATATATATAGTGTATCTTTAATATACTTTTGTATCACTATCTTGTGGTGCACAGAGACGGGAAGGAAGGAGGTTGCGGGACAGTTGTGGTTTCTCTCTTTGGATTCTTTCTCTCTCTTCAATTTATTCTTTCAAATTTTTATTTTTTTTGTTTAAAGGGTTTCTGATTTCAGAGACGTGGGTCTGTAAGGGGGCAAGAGGGAGTTTGAGAAAAAGGGGAGGTTGAGTTTTCTCTCTAAATTTTTGTGTGAAGTTGGGTCTCTCTCTCTTTCTCTCTCTAAATTTCTCTATTAGAGGTTGAGTCTCTCTCTCTTTCTCTCTCTAAATTTCTTTATGTGAGGTTGGGTCTCTTTCTTTCTCTCTCTAAATCTCTAAATTTCTCTGGTCTTCTCTTTCTAAATATCTTCTTTTGTGGTTGCTATAGCAGGAACATGGGAGCTATTACAGGGACATGGGAGCAAAACAAATGAGGAATTTAAAAGAGGGATGGGTTCTGCGGGTTAGAGAGACTCTCTTTTATGAAATATATATATATACACTGTTTGTGAATTGCTGTTAACCAATGGGAAGAAGAGGGTTGAGAGGTTGGGAGTTGGGCGCAAGTGCACTCACGCATAAAAAAAAAAATTTATATATATTTACTTGTCCATAAATCCATGCATATATATATATATATATATATATATATATATATATATATATATATATATATATAGAACTAATTTTTGTGGTCTCTGTTGTTGCAGAGGTGGAGGGATGGAGAAGCAGTTGATGTGGGATTTGGCTCCCTTGTGCATTATCATATAATTATCAATATATATATACATATATATATATATATATGGAAAAGGTGTCCATCCTTCATGGAAGGACGGTCACCGTCCTCCAAGCTTCCACGTGGCACCCAAAGTATTGTTTCGATGCCACGTGGAGCTTGGGTGCATTGCTTAGATCATCTTTGAAAAAAAAAATTGAAAACTCATCTCCATCGTGTGCTTTTTGAACTATGAAATGTGGACCAATGAAACTTCTCAAACTTTGACTTGCAGGTTTAAAAAGTTTTTTTCAAAATTTCTTGTTTTAATATTAATCTAAACCGTCCACTTGTGCTCCACGTGACACCCAAACAGTGTTTTGGGTTCCACGTAAAGCTCTATGTGTATCTTAGAGGACGGCCAGCGTCCTACATTGGAGGACCTAACCGGCTCCCTATATATATATATATTCCTTCTTCAAATACATAAGAGCTCCATTAATGGAGTTTTCCTTTCTTTTTTTTTATAACAAAAACAACATAGTTTTTATTTGTTTTCAAAAATAAATGAATAACTTATGATAGATTAAAGGGCACCCACATCGCGGAGCGTGCACCTGATTTAAATCGGTGATGCGGCTTCCTAAGCGTTGATTCGGCGTGAATCTTGCTCACCGAAAGTGCACCGTGGTTGTGCTTCAGCCGAGAAGAAGGAACAGAGAGGAAGAGACGGCTAGGAGAAGAAGAATTGTGTAGGGTTTTTTTTTCTAATTCCCTTGTGGTATTTGGTTTATATAGGAGGGTGCTTGTGATTAGGGAAAAAATTCAAACGGGAAGGTTTATTCATCCAAAAGGGGTAGGAGTCCTTTTTAGATTCTTCTTGCTTGCTAAAACGAATTCCAAAATTAGAGGCATTCTATTGCCTTGGCCGTTTTAAAAGAGCAGGTCTCTTGGGATTTTAGTTGCCTATTTTGTGTAAGCGAATCTTATTAGAATTTTCTGATTTAAGAGCGTGTGGGTCATGATATGGTGTGCACACAAGTACTGTGTCTTAGTGTTTCGCCCATCTTACACCATAAAATAGGGTCAACGAAAACCCGGGTCATAACATTCTCTCCCCTAAAAAAAAAAATTCGTCCCGAAAAATTACGTACCAATTATTCGAAAAGCTCATGATGGTTTTATTTGATGTTGTATTCATTCTCTCAGGTTGCTTCTTTTGGAGTATGATGTTTCCATTGGACCAATACCAATGTCATCGTTTTGTTCTTGAAGACTTGAACTTTCTGATTAAGAATTCTAATTGATTTCGTTATGGTGGTGAGATCCTCCTTTATATCAACGGGTTCTATCTCCACCATGTGTGAGGAGTCATAGATGTATATCCTTAGTATTGATGCGTGAAAACATCATGGATTCTCGTGTATTGCAATGGTAGAATGACTTTATACGCAACCTCGCCAATACGCTTCATGACATCGAAAGGCCCTACGTATCTGGGGCTTAGCTTCTCGCGCTTTCCAAAGCGCGTAACTCCTTTGGTCGGGGAGACGCATATGAATACTCGCTCACCAATCTGTTAAAGAGATTTTAGTGTTCAATGAAGATCACAATTGAAATAAAATTCGAAGTTCGAAATTTAAATGGGTTACCTCAAACTCTAAGTTACGACGGTGGGGGTTGGCCTAATTTTTTTAGCGATCTTGAGCTATCTTAAGTCGTTCGCGTATCAATTTGAATTTTTTAGTCGTAGTTTGAACTAGTTCGGGTCTAAGCATCTTCCTAACACCAACTTCGTCCCAACAAAACAACGTTCTGCAACTTATGTCGTATAAAGCTTCGAAAGGGGACATTCCGATACTTGGTTGGTAGCTATTATTGTAAGAGAATTCGATCAGCGGGAAGTGATCGTCCCAGTTCCCTCGAAAGTCGAGTATACACGCACGTAACATATCTTCAACTACTTGATTCACTCTTTCAGTCTTGTCGTCTGTTTGGGGGTGGAAGGCATTACTAAAATCTAATCAAGTGCCTAATGCTTCTTGGAAGGCCGTCAAGTATTTGAAAGTAAATTTTGAGTCTCGATCAAAGGCAATACTGACTGGGATCCTATATAGTTTGACAATTTCTTTCAGGTATGGTTCGACTATCACCCAGATAGTCTTGAATGGTAAGAATTGAACTGACTTAGTCAATTTGTCAACTATCACCCAGATGGCATCATTCTTCTTCATCGTCTCTAGTAGACCTACAATAAAGTCCATAGATATGTTTTCCCACTTCCATTCCGGGATGGGTAAGAGCTGTATAAGTCCGGCCAATTTTTTATGTTCTGCCTTGACTTGTTGGCACACTAAGCACTTCGACACGTATTCAGCTATTTTTCGCTTCATATTCGGCCACCAATACCAATTTCTCAAATTCTGATACATCTTAGTGTTGCCTGGATGTACTGAGTATCCTAATTTGTAACCTTTATCAAGTATCTCCTTTTTCACTTAGGGGTCATTTGGTACGCACAGTCTTCGTGTGAAAGGTAACGTCTCATCCGTCCTGAGGCTGAAATCGGATTTCGATCCTACATGTCAATGATTTTCAGGATTTTCGGGTATGTCCGTTGTAAATTCCTAATTTTGTCCAAAATGAACGGACTCATCACGATTCTTGCTAAATATAGACCCTCTTCGATTTCTTAGAGGTAAATGTCTTCGTCGGCGAGTTCATCAAAGGATTTTCAAGCTTTTTATATGGCTAATAGTGCCGAAGATTTTCTGCTGAGTGCATCAGCGACGAAATTTGCTTTTCCAGGATGGTAATTTATGGAGCAATCGTAATCTTTCATGTACTCCATCCATATATGTTGTCTCAAACTCAAGTCCTTTTATGAGAAAAGATACTTGAGACTTTTGTGGTCCGTGTATATTTTGAACGTCTCGCCATAGAGATAATGTCGCCATAGTTTGAGGGCGAGTTTCAAGTCATGATTCGGGTAGTTCTTTTCGTGAGGTTTGAGCTGTCTTGACTCATAAGCAACAACTTTTTTACTTTGCTCAAGCATACAACCAAGTCCCTGACGTGATGCATTCATGAATATTTCAAATTCACTAGTGTTTAAAGTAGAAGGTAAGGTGAGAATTGGTGCAGTAGTAAGCCTCTTTTTCAATTCTAGAAAACATGCTTCACACTCCTCGGTCGATACAAATTTGATATTTTTTCGTGTGAGGTGGGTGAACGGTAGAGCAATGTGTGAAAATCCTTCAACAAAGCGACAGTAGTAGCCCGTCAATCAGAGAAAACTCCTAACTTTTGTAACACTCGTCAGTGCTTTCCATTCTGTAACTGTTTCGATCTTAGAAGAATCGACGATCACTCCTTTTGTTGATACCACATGGGCTAGGAAAGTTACTTGTTTATGCCAAAATTCATATTTACTGAGTTTAGCGTACAATTGGTGATCTTGGAGTGTCTAAAGTGCGAGACGAAGGTGTTCTTCTTGTTCTTCCTCTGAACGCGAGTAGATGAGAATGTTATCTACGAATACGATGATGAATTCATCAAGATACTGCCTGAACACCCGATTCATTAGGTCCATGAATACAACTTGGACGTTTGTTTGTCTGAATGGCATGACTAAGAATTCATACAACCCATTCTTGCAAGCGAAAATCGTCTTTGGAATATCTTATTCTCTCACTTTCAGTTAGTGATAACCCGATCTAAGATCAATCTTAGAAAAGCACTTGGCACTTTGGAGCTGATCGAACAAATCATCGATACATGGAAGGGGGTATCGATTTCTAATGATTATACTATTCAACTGACGGTAAACAATGCATAGCCTAATCGAACCATCTTTCTTCTTTACAAAGAGCACTGGGGCTCTCCATGGCGAGCGACTACGTCTAATAAATTTCTTATCTGATAGTTCATTGTGTTGTATTTCAGTTCCTTTAATTCTGCAGGGGCCATCCGGTATGGTGCGTTCGAAATTGGTGTGGTCCCTGGGATCAAATCGATTTTGAACTTGATTTCTCGGTCGGGTGGTACTCCAGGTAAGTCTTCAGGAAATACGTCGATAAAATCTTTGACGACTGAAATTTTTGTAAGATCATTTGTCTTGTCTTGCTCCTCGTTTAATGTTGCCAATAAAGGTGCTCCGTTCTTTTTAATTCCCCGAAATCTGAATGGAGGCTCTCCGAGTAGTTGGAAGGTGACCACTTTAGAAAAGCAGTCAACCGTTGCATGATATATGGCTAGCTAGTCCATGCCCAAATGATGTCGAAATCCGGTAGGTGCATAGGGTGGATACTCCTGTCGATGAGTAGGCTGACGTTGATGGACAAGTTCTTGGACAACTTGTCTTTGCTGCTTTCTTTGCACCTCCATCTCAGGCAATAGTTAAGTCCTTTCTTGGTGGTGTGACTGCGTCAGCTGAGTCATTTGCTGACTGAAAGTGGTCCCCATCTTGCGCAATAGGCGCATCACTTCAGATTCTTGAGAACCTGCATGTAATAAGGCCTCGTTCACTTGAGAGTTATTTGTTTCTCTGCGTCGTAGAGCCATCAAGTCCTAATTTCACAAAATATCATTTGTTAGTAAATTAGTACGACATAGTCCCTAAAGAAAGTAAAGTCTGGGTTATACTTATATGCGTATGCCCTATCGTGATTTTCTACATGATGGATGTCATATGATGATGGTGAACACATATAAGAAAGAAACTATAACATACACCCTAAATATTGCATATTCGATATGAAATCCATGATAAGTATAAAATGTGAAGCATTGCATGAAATCAGAAACTAAGAATTACTTAGCTATGTTTATTTCATGTTTGAGTTTAATTTCTCTTCATTTGAGGGAAATCGTGTCAACATATACAATAGTTGATCGGTATATGATCAAGTTTATTTCGAACTCTAAAGTGGCACATGTGTCCATACAATATAGAGTGAATATAATGAAAAGGGTATGCACAATTGTGTGATATTCAATATCATAGATACTGTAAGTATGTTTGGACATGTGCATATATGTCCAAACATATATGGGTTCTTGTTTGCATGGTCATGTGGAGTTATATGATGAATCAAGTTGTGTTAAGTACCCATACAAAAGGAGGAATGGGTTAGTTGGGTTGTAGGCATGGATACTATTCATGGGGTCAAGGAATTAAATTTTCTCATCTTTACCCGAACTTGCATCCTAAGGCATTAGATCAAAGGTTTAACTTTTCTATTGATTTGTGGTGTACGTGACCCTATGCACACCGTGGTCTTCAGATCAGATCCTAAAATTTTCATCCATTGGATCGAAAGTTTGGCGATTCTAAGGGGTTTCCGTCTCTAGAACTTTTTCAAATGGGGCCTTTAAGGCTCCATATATTAATATTTTAATTTCTTTTTAGATCAAAAGCTATAAGGGATGATTGCTCCGAACTATTGGTGCAGCACGCACCCATTATAATATCATGGGTCGAGAAACTCATTGGAACGGTCGACACCGGCAATGTTTGGTCAGGTCGATCACCGGTTGATTATATCCGACGGTAATGTTTGGTCGAGCCGGTCGATTATATCCGACGGAAATGTTTGGTCAGGCCGGTCAATTATATCCGCCGGTCGATTTTATATATATATATATATATATATATATATATATATATATATATATATATACTTTTGTATCATTGTCTTGCAGTGCATCGAGATGGGAAGGAAGGAGGTTGCAAGACAGCTGTGGTTTCTCTCTCTTTGGATTATTTCTCTCTCTAGATCTCTCTCTTCAATTTATTCTTTCAAAGTTTTTTTTTGTTTAAAGGGTCTCTGATTTCAGAGACGTGGGCCTATAAGGAGGCAAGAGGGAGTTCGAGAAAAAGGGAAGGTTGGGTCTTTTCTCTCTAAATTTCTTTGTGTGAAGTTGGGTCTCTCTCTCTCTCTCTCTCTCTAAATTTCTCTATCTCTAAATCTCTAAATATCTCTGGTCTTCTCCCACTAAATATCATCATTTGTGGTTTCTGTAGCAAGAACATGAGAGCTGTTGAATAGATGTTGGAGCAAAACAAAGGAGGAATTTAAAAGTGGGATTGGGTTCTGGGGGTTAGAGAGATTGAGTCTCTCTCTCTCTTTTATGAAATATATATATATATATATATATATATATATATATATATATATATATATACTGTTTGTGAATTGCTGCGAACCAGTGGAGAAGAAGAGGGTTGAGAGTTTGGGACTTGGCTCAAGTGCACTCACACGCATAAAAAAAATAATCTGTATATATGTTTACTTGTCTATAAATCCATGCATATATATATATATATATATATATATATAATACTAATATTAATCAATTTATAGAACTAATTTTTGTGGTCTCTATTGTTGCAGAGGTGGAGGGCTGGAGAAATGGTTGATGTGGGATTTGGCTCCCTTGTGTGCCATCATATAATTATCAAAATATATAAAAACAAATATATATAATGCAGTATATATAAATATTATATATATATATATATATATATATATATATATATATATATATATATATATTCTTCTTCTTCAAATACACAGGAGCTTCATTAATGGAGTTTTCCTTTTTTTTATTAACCAAAATAACATAATTTTTATTTATTTTCAAAAATAAATGAATAACCTATGATAGATTGAGGGGCACCCACCTCGCAGAGCGTGTACGTGATTTAGATCGGTGATGCGGCTTCCTAAGCATCGATTCAGCATCAATCTTGCTCACTGAAAGTGCATCGTGGTTGTGCTTCAACCGAGAAGAAGGAACTGAGAGGGAGAGATGGCTAGGAGAAGAAGAATAGCGTAGGTTTTTTTTTTTTTTAATTCCCTCATAGTCTCTAGGAGAAGAAGAATAGCATAGGTTTTTTTTTTTTAATTCCCTCATAGTCTCTAGTTTATATAGGAGGGTGCTTGTGATTAGGGAAGCAGTTCAATCGGGAAGGTTTATTCGTCCAAAAGGGATAGGAGTCCTTTTTGGACTCTTCTTGCTTGCTAAAACGAATCCCAAAATTAGAGGCATTAACCAAAATAACATAATTTTTATTTATTTTCAAAAATAAATGAATAACCTATGATAGATTGAGGGGCACCTACCTTGCGGAGCATGCACGTGATTTAGATCGGCAATGTGGCTTCCTAAGCATCGATTCAGCGTCAATCTTGCTCACTGAAAGTGCATCGTGGTTGTGCTTCAACCGAGAAGAAGGAACATAGAGGGAGAGACGGCTAGGAGAAGAAGAATAGCGTAGGTTTTTTTTTTTTTTTTTTAATTCCCTCATGGTCTCTTATTTATATAGGAGGGTGCTTGTGATTAGGGAAGGAGCTCAAATGGGAAGGTTTATTCGGCCAAGAGGGGTAGGAGTCCTTTTTGGACTCTTAATGCTTGCTAAAACGAATCTCAAAATTAGAGGCATTCTATTGCCTTGACTAGTTTTAATCAGCAGGTCTCTTGGGATTTTAGTTGCTTATATTGTGTAAACGGATCTTATTAGAATTTTCTAATTTAAGAGTGTGTGGGTTATGATATGGCATGCACACAAGTACTGGGTCTTGGTGTTTCGCTCATCTTTCACCATAAAACAAGGCTAATGAAATTCTGGGTCATAACAAGTCCAACCCATGGTGGCCGAATCAATAACAATCTGTCAAAAGTTCAAGCTTTGGGAGGTGTGTAACTATTTTATTTTATTTTTATCGGTAAAGTATAATTTTATTAAGGGAATAAAATTACATACGGAAGGTAGAAATTATGGCAATAAAAAACACACACACAACAAGCAAAACGCACAAACATAAGATTTATGTGGTTTGACAATTTGCCTACGTCCATGGGTGATGCCCAGTCCTTTCACTAATCTGTGAAAACTAGGGTCACAAATCTCTCAAATCTCACCTCACTAAATACAGAAATCGAGTTTCCTTCAATATAACTCTAATCTAAGTTAAGAGTTTATATCTAATACAAAGTATAACCGCCCAATATAAAATATGACGAAAATAACCTCAGTAACCCTAAAAAGATTTGAGTGTACTAACCTGTTGATCAGTATCGTCAACAGAATTCAAGGCACAATATCAACACGGAAAATTATAAAGGTAAACTTATTTGTTGAGGACAAAGAGCAGGCAGCTGACGTGGCGCGACGTAACTGGCTGCACCGACCTGCATTAATTGAATCTCATCGCACTTGCAATCAATTGCATCACGCCACATCAGCCGCCTGCATTTTATCTGCATAAAATCTGTCCTCCATATAACACTATTCAATTCCACACGAGCTAGAAAGCTCAAGACCAACCAGAGGAGACTAAGCTACAAACTACAACATCAAAGAGAAGAAAACAAAACAAGAGGAAACAAGAACGACCACCGCGAGAGCAGGCTAGATGAAGCCCCACATGGACCAAATGCCCAACCCTACAAGGGCGAGAGCTAGCGGTGATCAAGAAGATCAGGCCAGTCAGTCAGAAAGTACGCTATGGACCTCCCACAGATTTGCCTCTGTGATCTAGAGGGTGTTTGTAAGATCAGTCATTTTCTCCTTGCATTGTAGCTCCCAAAACATCAGTCGATCTGGACCCTCCAATCTAAGGACATCAATATGGACACTGACTTAGATATTAATATTCGTCTACATTAAAGATCCTGGACGATTGGGTAAAATTGTTTTGATGGGCACCAATTTTAGGCTAATCCAATTTGTATACATGATGATTTGAAACTTGAACAACTTAGATTGGTAAAGGATGTATACCATCTAAACGCCCTCGTTTAACAGTATGTGAACTTCACTTAGCCTGAAAAATAAACCTATCAATGGATCATAACACAACATTTGGGTCCCTACTTTATAGGGGAACAATGATCTCTATTTGAACAGCTCAGTTCAAAATGGATAAAATTGTTTTGTTAATAAGAACATTTTCCTAGCTTGAATAGTTAAATTCAATCAATCATCCCATGAGTGGATGGAATTAAATATTTGCTTAGATTGGATAGTTCAAATTGAAATTCTAATAGTCTAGTTTTGCCTGAGTGTCTCATCACACAGATTTAGGATCGATAAATTATATTTGAGGATGAAGTACCACATTCAATATCTCTTTCACCATGTGCAAACGAAGACCATTTACCTAATCGTCACAACACCGACAGAACAAGTTTTCAAATAATCGAGAGTTCATTATAGAGAAACTATTTGACATGTCCATTTTTGAAAGTCAGTTTGATTTAAAATAAGCCAAATTTGCTTTAGGGCCTATTATGTAACAACTTATCACTATAAAAAATATAAAATAAAATAAAAATAAAGATAGCTCGAACAGTTCATCTGTATTAATATATAATAAGACGAATCATTGGACTAACTTATTTGCCAAGGCTTGGGTACAAGCCAAATGGGTGGTGGCCAGATTCTCTGGGAATCACTTCGATAAACTGGCTCCAAGGTCTCATCCTCTAAAACACCGCAATCATGGCCTCCCCATAGTTCCTCGCCTTTGTTGGGGTACCATTCCTCATTGTCATCCATGAAATAGATGTGATTGGCTTTACATCCCTCAAAGTTTGGAGTAGAAAGAGACAAAGAGGTATTTCGCCCCATAAACAATGCCTGGTCACCTACACTCTTCAATGGAGTCCACAATGGCCCACTTGGATCTAACTTGAAAATCTTGAACCCAATTGTCTTATAAGGTGCTTCAAAATCCATGCTGTCTAAAAACCTGATGACCATCATGAGTTGTCCTGTAGACTCTACCAAATACTTCGGAGGATTCTCTATACCACAAATTATAAGTTCACATTGCATGCATACAAATTCCAGACATGAAAAAGGATCCCGCGATTAAACAATCTTAATAATGAAAATCTCGAGCAGATCGTCTTCCCAGGTCTTCGTATATGATGGACATGGAGGATACGCATAAAGATGTGTGTTTGATGGTACCTGTTTCTGTTTCACAGAAACCGACTATAACGGGAAGTGTGTTTAGTGAAGGAAGCTCATTTTGTGTGAGGAAAAAGGGTTTAATAGAAAAGCATCCAAACGTCTGTCCACAATCACCAGCCAATTATCGAAAGCTCCCACGATGCTATCTTCCTCTTCTAGACTCTTATAACGAGATAACGAGATTAAAGAAGGTTCCATTACCAGGTATCAGAAACCGAGGAAGTTGTGGAGGAAGACGATGTCCACTCTCACTTTCGATGTGTACTTTTCTCCATTCCTTACAAACAGAGAGAAAGGAAGCCGAGTCCCCAATGAAGGTTAGCCGCTTGAGAATACATTCTATCAATTCCTCTGGAAGTTATGCCCAATCCGCCATCTACCTAAAATCTGAAAAGCCTATTATGTTCCGATGAAGTTGAAAAGTGAAAAACAGAGTGGCCAATTTTCCTAAATTATTTCATTGTATACAGTTACTAGATTACTTATACTCCAAGTCTAATAACGCAGTAGTGGATTTGGTTACCGACTTAATTGAGATGGAATAGGAATCCATCGTTTTAAATTTTGGATTTTTCGAAAGTTGTTTCAAGAAAACGGCAATATTGCGGGGAAAGTACATAAAGTTTTAGTGAATCACGATTCCACGACTATCAAGGCCATCGGATACCAGAAAACTGAATTTTGCATATGCTGGTGGAATACCCAAAAGGTCCATATATAACCTATGTTTTTTCGGGGTTTAGCGCATTGCGTATCCATGAGCTACAGAGGCTTATAAGAATGATGTAAGTTTGGCTATTCTTTAAAATGTTTCATGATCACTTTGGACCATACTAAACAATTCAGGATTTGAGAATTATTCAGCAAGATTAAAAATCATTATTCGAAAAAAAATAAAGGTAAAATTCGGCATTCACGAATTTTTTTGGCGAGGAAAAAATTCGAGAAAAACCAACAAATTCGGAAAGTTTTGAAAATAGTTATTTACAAACGAAAATTTACCCTGCTTAACCAACAGAAAACTACTAATGAGAATAATAAATATTTTGAACTAAAACCACAAATTTACCAAATATAAACTTTGGCTGTAGTGTTCTTGGAGTTCAGTCGAAAGAACTTAGGAATGGATATAAATATTAATAATAATAATAGTTAACAAAAAATTAACATATATACTGCTAAAATCTATTGTAAGTCTCTCTCCACTGAATTTGATTTCAAATTTCTTTAACTAACATGCTTTGCAGAAATAAAATGCTCAATAAAGGGAGAACTCTAGTTCCTGAAAGGAGCCGCAGTAGTTCCAAATGGCGTGCTACCAAAGGGAGAAGCGGATCCAGAGCTGATAGATGTAGTTGAAGCACCAAAAGTACTAGAAACTCCAAATGTGGTGGTGTTAGAAGCACCGAAACCCGGGGTGCTTGAATATGACATAACAAGGGTTTTTGAAAAACTCAATGTTGATGTAGTTGAGGAACCAAGTGTGAATGTCGGAGTTACCATAGATTAAAAAGCAGGGGTGCTTTCAGAATCAACAGCCATAGTGCTTGTAGAACCAAATGTTGGTTGACTTGATGCACAAAAAGATGTGTTGAAAAATCCTACAGGACAACAAAGGACTATCAACTTAATTCGAGGGAAAAAATAAAACAGAAACAAAATCAAAACAAAAACTCAGAGAACAAAATATATAGATGCATAATGGATCAACTGAATAGATAAAGAATTCATAAAATATCTGAAAAATTCACGATCAGTTGCATCCACTCAAAAAAAATATACAATGGAATGCAACTTCTTGGCTTTTACCTACCAATCAAAATAAAATAAAAACACTTCTCGCTGAAAAAATAATAAAATCCCAAAAATGAGGAGCATACACACCTTGCAAGACATGTCTCTCTACAGAAACACTATGTTCTGAAACACAACCATAAGAAGTTCCTGTACTAACCAAAAAGTCAATATTTATGGAAGCGAAATATGATAACCTTATCAGGATACATAAAAGAAATTAGGAATAAAGGCATTTACCTAGTCGAGTAAAAATGTAGCGTGCTCCCTCGATACCCAACCACCTGACAATTCATAAAGACCGATTATTTGAAAGAGAAAATAACATAAATGTAATAACCTAGAAGGACAGAAATGATGTTGATGAATGTAGAATAGATGCAACTATCATATCTGATCCAAAGACCTGATCCATAAAACCATGATTGGGGCAAACAAACTCAGTTTTGCCTTAAAGATTCACTTAGTTCAGGACCATGCTTCTCTTGGAGAACAATGTAGATCACCTGAACTTAGGCATGGTTTCAACTTCAACTGTACCTGAAAAATTGATATGATTTGCGAAAATAAATTAGAAACATACCCATTTTAATAAATCAGTGATCAAAATTGGACAAATTATAATATTTTTGGCTTGGAAATAGTGAAGTATGCATACTTCTTCTACACAGTAGCTGATAATATGCTTTGCCCGAACTCTAAAGGCCCACATTTCCCTTTCCCCTTCTTTTTCCAAGCTTGGGACCGGCAATACAAACAACACTGTATTGGCAGAGTTAAAAAGGGGTAAATTAATAGGAATATAACCCAACATTATCTTAATTTATAGCAAAAACATAGATATTTAAACTAACATAATAAAAGTTCAAGAAAATAATAAGATTGTCTCTAGGGCTCTCAATGGGCTAGATTAGGGGGGTTCAACGCGGCCCTTACCTACCCGAGCCGGGCTTTCAAATTTTTCAGCCTGGCCCTAACCCGGGTTGTGATGTACTCAGAGCCCAAGCCTAGCCCCTATCAGGCCGAGCTGGGCTTGGGCATTTTTCCAGGCTTTTTTCGGTTGTTTTTTTCTAATAAAATTTGATTGGGCTTGAGCTTTTTTTTTCTAATAGAAGTTTGAAGGTTAAATTTTTAATTAAATTATTATATTAACATTATAAAGGCTCAGGTACATGCTTTTATTCAAATATTTCATTTTAGTTTGTTGCACAATGGTTATAACGGACAATGGTTGTTTGAAAGGACAACAGTTGCACAATGATTTTAACGGACAACGGTTAATCTCAGGGCATTTAAGTAAATTATATTTAATTAAAAGGATTTTTTTTAACTTTAAAAAAATAAGTATATAATATATATATATATATATATATATATATATATATATATATATATATATATATATATATACGGGCCGGCTGCAGGCCAGGTGTTGGAACACTGTAATATCCCCGATTTGAGGAAACCGTGTAAGTGAATTTGGTCATGTACTGGTGTGGGGCACTGCATGATTACAGTGGTTGTTAAGGTCTGTGTACATGTGTGATGACCCATGAGTGGGTATGTGTTGGATTAGTTGTGTGAGTTTTCATGTATACACACCGAAAGGTGTATGTGCATAACATGGAGAGAGTAAGTGGATAAGTGTGACACACAGGTGTGTGTTTGTGCTTCACAAGGAAGCATTGTGCTTGGATAAGGTGAGAGACAACTCACGTGCAAAACCATTTGTTTGGTTTTCTAAGTTATTTGCTTTGAACGAGAGAGAGAGAGAAAGAGAAAGAAAGAGGTTTGAAGAAGAAGAAAAGGATTCGCTAGAATCCGTGTGCTCCGAGCCATTAGATCGTTGTAAGATTTACGCAAAGACGTGTGTGAAAGATCATCTTCCGATTGAGGCGATGAGAGGGATCGTGGAGTGAGGGTTGTATGTGGAAAGGGGTTTTGACGCAGGACGATACCCTAAATTACGTGAATGCAATGATTAAATGATTGCCGAAATAGAATTGAATTTAAATTAAGCAATAAACCTTAAAATATAGCGAATACCTTAGGCTTTCGTAGTATTCCATGGGAGGATCATGTATAATTCGAGCAGGGTTCAGTCCGGGCGTTAGATCCGTTAAGTTGCAGCGCGGATCGATCCTAGAGATAGAACTCTAAATTTCCAGATTAAGGCGCTCACAGTGCAATGATGGAATCTCTGGTTTTCGGGTTATTTTGATATGGCTGGGCTTAGCAGTCTGATGGAGGCTACGGTTGATGAATCAGATCGATTCAATGGTTTAGGGGAAAAGCTAAGGCTTAGGATATCAAAAGGATGATGGCTGATTTAGGGTTGTGGGATCAACACACAAGCAGAAAAGATAAGAATGGTAGATAGAAGATAGATTTTGTGGGCTTCGCACCCTTGGTTTCACACCAAACCTTTCTCGGGAAGAAGAATCACTCTTCGGAGGAACTCATCTCAAGTCTCAAAAACAAAACGCTCATTCGTTCAATAATCAATAACTAATTACATTGTTTAGCTTAAGGACCTTATATAGGAGGTCTTACAACAAAAGAAAACACTAAAACGAATATTAAATAAAAGACAAATAAACCCCTAAAACAAAAGTTCGAAATTAAACTTCTAAAACAACTCGGCACGATTTCAATCGATCAAAATTGAAAATCGTTCGATCGAAATTCACATATATAGAATATCGCCATTGACTTGAGGTAGGGGAAACTTACAATCATTTAATTCGATGTGCTCTGTATAAGTTGAGTAACGTGATGTGATAAGCCATGACGATTTATATTAAATTAAGCATGTGTCATTTGAATCTTTCAAACAAGTTTTGAAAAGGTAAATGTGATGTGATGTGAGCAATGTAATGTGTCAAACATGTTCTACGAAATTCCGAAATCGTGTAGGAATATTAGTTTTTTATAAAAATAGTATATTGTAATCACATTACACATGTAAAAACTATAAGTTAAAACTTTTGCACTATGATTTAAGGTTCATGTGGAATGAATCCTTTATGCCCCGATACGGCGGGATATTCGTACATTCCTACCGGTCGACGGAAAAACTTCTTCGGCACAAGTATCCCTCATAACGCAAGAGCTTGGGCAACATGTGAACATAGTTCAATTGAATGACGATGGTTAAGGATTACCATCGGTATATGTATGGCTTCTAACGCTATATCTGCTTAGAAAAGTATTAAAGTTATTGTTTTAAGTTATGCCCAATGTTTTTAAAACAAAGCATGTGATCTAAAGGCGTGTGTGAGTAAATTTCCGCATATGAATTAAATTGTGAAAATGTGAAATGTGCATATGAAAATCAGTTATGAAACTTCATGCGTTGTGATATGAGATTTAAATGTTACTAATGTTTTCCTCTACTGAGCTTAAATACTATCTCACCCTTCGAATAATACATCACAGGTGAAGATGAATTGAAGGAGTTGGATCCTGAGAATGATCCAGAGTACAAACCAGAGGAGGAAATTGAGCCCCTACCAGAGGAGTTCTTTCCTAAGTAGAAATTCAGAGTTAGTTGTGTTTGTTCTGTGTTTTGGGCTTGGTACGTCCAGCCTTTTTAGTTAGAAAAATTGGACAATGTAATATGTATATTTTGAATATTTTTGTAAACCACGGTTTGGTAATGGTTGTCCATCGCCGGTAGTTCGTTTCGGTTCTTTTGTCCATATATTTTAACATGAAATTTAGAACCGTTATTTTGATCTATTTTGGATATAGAAATGGAACTTTCTTTTGCTGTTTATGATGACTCTATCTGCTTAGTTAGAGATCTCAACTTTGTTTCTGCTAGGTGTGGATGTACCAAGTGTTCTGTGAATTGGGGATCGTCTGACTCTCTGCTTAGTTAGAGATCTCAACTTTGTTTATGCTATGTGTGGATGTACCAAGTGTTCTGTGAATTGGGGATCGCCTTAACTGGGGATCCAGGCACGGGTTTCGTGGTTAGGAAATCCGAGTTGTTACTCAACTCAAGCCCGGCCTGGATACCGGGCCGGGTTTACTTGATAGAAAGTACCATTTTTCGAGCCGGGTGCGGGCCAAAATCCGGGCTAGCCCGGCTCATTGAGAGCCCTATATGTCTCAATAGGTCCAACAAAAGTAACATAAAGTCCAGAATTTGCTACAGGCATGTCCAACAAATATAATCTAATAAAAGTGAATCTTACTAGTAGGCCACTGAATTATGCTTCTCACTGCATTCCTAAGGTCCTTATAGCAATTGCATATCAGGAAAGAAGACAATATCCACAATGATGTCATGTAAACCCTCCTCAGCATCTGTCGTTGATAGTCTTCCTTCAGCAGAAATCCGTTCTATGTGGCACATCTAGTGACCACTATCGGACGGTCGATCGGATGGCTCTGTTTCCATCATGATACCAATAAATTTATTATTTCTGATATATAGAAACATCGTAGAGGGCTTTAGGAGATTTCCAACGAGCTCTCACCCGCCCGATTCGGGCATCGGCAATAAAAGTTATGGTTGATTATACGAGGCCTTAAAATCTGGTATGATGACCAATTGAATTAAAAACACAGTCTATAAATCAATAGCCCTGATCAATTATGATCGAATCGTCACTTGTGACGGATGAGCATGTCAGTCTTCTTTCACTGAGTTTTGGAATCACTCTGAAATTCAATCGGGATTGAAAATGACAGCCTGATTACCAGCAAGGGATATCCTTACCTGAATTTTTATAAAATGAAATGAGTAAGTCAAAGTCTTGACTTCTCCTTAAAATCCCGTGATAATGTAACTAATAATGATCACAAATAAGGTTTAGGTAACTGATGACCTGTAATCAAGATGGTTGACCTTAGTTGACCGAGTCAAAGATTGACTCTTAGAAGGCCCAATGGCTGATATGGCCAGAAAATGGTCCAGCTTGGAGAAAGCACTTCATGGGCCAAGGCGACCCCAAGAATTCTATAAAATTCCGAGAAAATAAACTCATAAATATATTGAATTCAACTGGAGATTCGACCTCCGACTTGATCTGTGACGACCCGATTTTCCCCTTACACGAAAATCTGGGAAAACCGGATCATCCGATGCGATGCGGAAATCAAAAACAAAAGATATCATATGCGATGCGGAAAATCAAAGAGAATTGATATCACATCATATGGCATTAACAAAGAGAGATTCCATTTATTACAGAACATAAACAAAACTAAAATGACCACCGGTGACGGCCAACCATCACCTAAACAGTGGTTCAAATGTGGAAGTTCTTCTGCTACTTTTGGCAAGAAATCGGGTCCGTTCTCAGGCTCAGGGACCTGACCAATCACTGCACCTGTGACATAATGACGCAGGACAAAACCCTAAACTACGTGAATCAATGAATTAATTACTTGTCGAAATTAATTTAAATTAACTTGAACAATCAACCTAAAAATAATGCGGTTACCTTAGGGCTTCATTGTTTTCAATATGAAAGATCACGTCTGGGTTCAGAAAAGGGTCCAGTCTTTGCGCTAGATCTGTTAAAGTTGCGGTGCAGATCAGTCCTAGAGGTAGAACTCTAGGTTTTCCAGATTAGGGCGCTTACTCGTGATTTAATGGTGGGATCTCAAGTTCTTCTAAGGTTTATAGGATCGGGTGTTTGGAGATTTAATGGTTGAAATAGGGATTTGTGAGATGGATTCAAATCAATGGTTCCGATGAGTGTTAGGATTTATAGTTTTGGGGATTTGGAAAAGGTGACGGTTGGATTTAAGGTTTATGGAATCACACAAAGTAGAGAAGAAAATAAAAATAAAGAGATAGATAGAGAATAGATTTTGGGCTTCACACCCTTGGCTTCACACCAAACCCTTCTCGGGAAACGAAGATTCACTCTCCGAAGATGCTCATCTCAAGCAAAGAAGCAAAAAGCTCTTTTCATTAATAAAAAACTAATTAAAAGTCTTTACAAGCCTCTATATATAGGTCACCAATAATTAATTCGAAATAAAGAGTCCTAATAATAATAAAAGACTAAAAAAGGCATTTTTCGCAAAAAATAATAAAATCCCATCGTTGGCGGCACGACGTCCACGAACGTCCGTGGCGCACTACGGATGTCAATCCCAAAAAAAAACAGTGAAAGCTCAAAATCACGGACGTCCGTCACTTTTTACGGACGTTCGTCACTGTTCATCACGGATGTCCGTGACACTGTTCATAGCAATGTTCACAATTTTTTTTTCCTTACGCCTGGTTCTGCTTTCCGTTCAGCTTCTTCTTAACTGGAAAATCTGCCGCGGTCCGAATCTACGGCACTCGATATTGGTGTCCCGCATCATTCTCCCCGACTTAAAATATTTCATCGCCGATGAAACACGCATGAAGTGAATCCTGACACTCGGTGACGTATGAGCATCATCTCGGCCCATTGTAGAGGGGCATACCCGATAAACCTCTCTTTGACGAGCCCAATAACCCGGCTCGCCAAGCCACTCTACCAAATACTTTTGAAGTTTCACATCGACTCTCCTGGACTCGAAGGAATTCATCCCCGATGAAGTGTGATCGCGATATCAACCGGGAATATGAGAACTCAAGCGACAAACTCTCTCATGATTGGCCCATGCACTCTCAGTAGTCGACTCGCCAACCCTCTGCATCTCATAGACCAGAAATTTTCGGCCGCAGGTGAATGCCACGAGATTATCCCAAATTTCCTCAATTATCTCTTTTCTCTGTCTGCTTGGGGAAGGGAATGAGGTTGCAGGGTGGGGCTGGAATCTGGGCTCAGGGCTGCTTGGAAGGGGTTGTCGGGGGGTGGGGTTGAGCCCAAAGAAGGGATTAGGTCCTCCACATTGAATGTAAAACTGATCTCTATATCCGGCGAAAGGTCGAAAACATACTCATTAGGCCTGTTCTTTGCCACAAATCTAAAAGGTCCAGCGTCGTGGACCTGGAGCTCCTTTACAACTCCCGATGGGAATCGTTCAGGTCCAATTCGAACCATTGCACACTCATTTAATTGAAATTCCATGTCTTAGGTAAATGCATCGATAATTTGAGAGTTTCATTGTATAAATTAATTTTAAGCTTAATTTCGGCATGCAATGCGGAATGAGACTCAAAAGATTACTCACAATAAGACTTGGAATGTGTAGCAGTATGCAACTTGAGACTATGATGTGCATGCGTGCCTATGGACTCGATAGTCACATGTGCATTCGACGCGAATGACTCACATGTAACCGACTCAAGTGCTCTTGACTCTACTAACATCAACGACTTAGGAACAACCGACTCTGTGGGCACTGTCATCTCATGTGTGATTGAATCAAAGGACACTAATGCCGCATGTATGCTCGGTTCGACTAACTTTAAAGACTCAAGTGCACTCGACTCTACCACCAACAAGGACTTGTGCACAACGGGCTCTAACAAATCGTGCGTAGGTGACTCGGTCGAATCATGCGTGGGTGACTCAGTTGACCACGTGTGGGCGACTCACTATCACTACTAACAAGGGAATCAGAAGCCCTTTTGACACAAACTAGACTCTCTTCAGCTTCTTCGATCTCCTCTTCACTAGGGTCATACACTTCCTCTTCTACTTTCATATTTTCCCGCCCCTTAGAACTCTCCCGTTTAATCAGTAAATTCGGAGTGGAAAATTGTGTGGAGCATTGATAAGCAAAGTGTCCAAATCCGTGACACTTGGAGCAATCAGGACACTTGTCCGTCTTGGGTTTAAAAATCGTAAAAGATGACGGTGTGTGAGAGGAACATAATTCTTGATAAGTTGCTCCCCCATGTCCTCCCATCGTGTGATGGGTTTCCGGTTAGCTAACTCGCGTATACGCTCAACATTGGTCCAATAGATTTTGGCATTTCCTTCCAACTTTGCTTTCGCTTGCCTAATTTTGTACTCATTTAGTATGTCATATCAATTAAAATATTCCTCTACACTAGACAACCACTCCACAAAGGTTTTAGTATTCGTCGTACCCTCAAAATTTGGAACTTCATTCCGAATATATTTTAGAAACCTCTCGGCAGGGTTGTACTTAGGTTCACGATGGTGAAGGTATCCCCTAACTCTAGTTTCATCATGACTTTTGGGATTTTGCCAAAAATTTGGAGTGTAGTGGTCTCCTCGTTCGGTTAGTACCCTTTCAGTACCGTTAGGGAATTCATGGTGACGTATAAGTGACTCATATATGATACTTGATACAAACACAACTCAGAGACGCACTTCTATAAACCACACAACAAGTGAGGAATTTTTACAAACACATGACGTGCATAGAAATGAAGACACAAATGACATGGCATTAAAGGCATCGAAATGACATACACATGTGACTCAAAATGAATAAGAACTTTTGTCGAACACAAGACGTGCACAATGATGAATACAAATGAAATAAATTTTCATTAAATTAAAATGACATGCACATATGAACCAACAATGAATGAGGACTTTTATCAAACACTAGGTGTGCACAAATAAAAACTGAAATAAGATGCAATGAAAATTAAAATGCAATGGAATTAAATGTCACACAAATATGCCCTAACCTAGAGCTTAGGCTTTGATACCAAAACTGACGCAGGACAAAACCCTAAACTACGTAAGTGCGATGAATTAATTACTTGCTGAAATTAATTTAAATTAACTTGAACAATAAACCTGAAAATAATGTGGTTACCTTAGGGCTTCATTGTTTTCAATACGAAAGATCACGTCCGGATTCAGGAAAGGGTCCGGTCTTTGCGCTAGATCCGTTAGAGTTGCGGTGTAGATCGGTCCTAGAGGTAGAACTCTAGGTTTTCCAGATTAGGGCGCTTACTCGTGGTTTAATAGTGGGATCTCAAGCTCTTCTATGGTTTGTGGGATCGGGTGTTTGGAGATTTAATGGTTGAAATAGGGATTTGTGAGATAGGTTTGAATCAATGGTTCCGATGGGTGTTAGGATTTATGGTTTTGGGGATTTGGAAAAGGTAACGGCTGGATTTAAGGTTTATGGAATCACACAAAGTAGAGAAAGAAAATAAAAATAAAGAGATAGATTTTGGGCTTCACACCCTTGGCTTCACTCCAAACCCATCTTGGGAAACAAAGATTCACTCTCCGAATATGCTCATCTCAAGCAAGGAAGTAAAAAACTCTTTTCATTAATCAAAAATTAATTAAAAGTCTTTACAAGCCTCTTTATATAGGCCACTAATAATTAATTCAAAATAAAGTGTCCTAATAATAATAAAAGATTAAAAAAGACATTTTCGCAGAAAATAAGAAAATCCTGTCACTGGCGGCACGACGTCCACGGGCGTCCGTGGGGCACTACGGATGTCCGTCCCAAAAAAAACAGTGAAAGCTCAAAATTACAGACGTCCGTCACTTTTTATGGACGTCCATCACTGTTCATCAAGGATGTCTGTGACACTATTCACGGACGTCCGTGACACTATTCATAGCACTGTTCATATTTTTTCCGTTCCGCTTCTTCTTGGCTGGAAAATTTGTCGCGGTCCGAATCTACGGCTCTCGATCTTGGCGTCCCGCATCACATAAATGTCGGGATGAGCTAGCAATCTAAGCTAAGTAGAGAAAAGACCAATACTAATGGATATCTTATCAGATGGATGTATAAATTCAATGATTATAATTTAAAAGGCATTTTTTATATTAAAAAACAAAACCAAGTTCAGAAGCATTTTCAAGTCAGAACGAAAACATTTATCATATCGAAACGGAAAGCATTTTCATATCGAAAACAAAGACTGATTTCAAAAACCTATTCATATCAAAAACAGAGTTTGTGAGATCTTAAGTTCAAAATCAAAGTTCAAAATTCAGAGTTTAGAATTATGCGTTTAGATTCAGAGTTCAATTATCGGATTCAGATTCAGAGATTCTAAAATTCAGAGTTTATATTCAAGATCAAAGTTCACGTTCAAAGTTCTTATTCGGATTTCACGTTCAGAGTTTATATGATTCAAGGTTTACATTCGGATTTCATATTTAGATTCAGAGGTTTCGTTCATAAGTCAGAGTTCATATCCATATTCAAAGTTCAAGTTCTTATCCATATTCACATTCAGATTCTTATTCAGAGTTCGGATTCGCATATAGAATTCAAAGTTCTTATTTCAGAGTTTAGAATTGATGTAATGTGCAGAGTTCATATTCAAAGTCATATTCGGATACAAAGTTCAGATACAGAATCATATACAGAGCATTCCATAAGCGGAAACAAGGTAAAAACCTCAAGGCCTCTACCCCTCTGGATACAGAATTCAAAGTTCGAATACAGAGTTCAGATACAGAATCACGTACAGAGCATTCCATAAGCGGAAACAAGGTAAAAACCTTGGGGCCTCTACCTGTGACAGCCCGAATTTCGGCACCCCGAAACCCGTGCCATCAGCACGATCCTCCAGACCGTGCCCCAAAACTATGCACGGAACATTGGTATAACGAGCAAGATAAATAATTAAAGTAATTAATTACATAAGACAAATAATATGCCCATCTGGCATTTCAAAAGACAGTTCTGCTTTCATGCCACTGCATGAACAGAGAACCGATCCGAACCATCGGTGACAAACAGATCACCCCAGATGGTTCGCCAAAAGAATAATCCAATTTAATTACATGTTTAATAAAAAAAAGGCTTGGCATACCAAGCCGTACAACTAGCTCTCAAAAACTCAAACTACTCTCTGTCAAAGTACACAGCAGAGTCTCCTAGAAGAAGTCCTCGAGAGGAGGCTCCAACTCGTCTCCAGGCACGTAATCCGAATCACCCTTATCTAAATCTCCCGAAGCCTCAGCTGCTGCTATCAGTAGACCTGCGACGTATAGTCTAAAGGAGTGAGCTACATCCTAGCTCAATAGGGAGCAGACACAATGAACATATAAGTTAAAACTCACATATATTCCATGATACTCTAAGCATGATGTGTCTATGCATTTGCTAGAAAAACAGTTTAAAAGATGATGATTTGCATTCAAGTTTACTGGTAAGTTGCATGTATTACATTACTGATGATTTATCATGAATGACACTGAACAGGCCTAAAGCAAAACTTAAATCTTCAACTTAAGTAATCCCCGAGCAATATAGCATCGAGCCCCGATAAGATACCCTTCATCGTCGTCTAAATAAACAGTTGTTATAAAAGTATTCCCTGAGAATACTACCCAAGCCCCTTTTCACTAGGCGACGGGGTTAAAAACTCATCTCAACATCCCTGGGATGTGCTTACTGTTACGGATAAACCTCCGCACTGGTGTACGGATTGGCCGCCGTACCGGTCACGGATATCCTGCCGCGTCAGTCGTGGGTATCCCGCCACATCGGTGGGGTATCCTATCAAACCTCAAATAACAAAAATAACATGTGCTTTACATATAGTTATTCACGGTGTAATTGTGTTATCTCATATAAGTTAGGCATCAACAGTAATTATTCAATCATATATACATCCCTGGGATGTATACATACTCGCATCACACCTGATGCCTTTATTACTTTCTCATCCCCTGGGGATGTCTCATTCTTATTAGATTACTTGATCTTAATCACTTGCATCACACCGATGCCTTTTTCACATTCTTGGTGTTACACACACACCTATTTTCACAAAGCTTTTCGAAATTTAAAACTACTTCAAATCTGATAATTATATTACTACATACATGCTCTTAAAATTAAACTACATGTTCAAGGTGTTCCCTACCTCAATTCTCTGAAGGTCCATGCATCAAGGTCCCACGTGGCTCCTTGTGCTCGCTTTCACACGTACCACCAATGGTACATCATAACACATGAAATACATCACTAAAGATGTAATAAAGAAGGTTCTAGACCCTCCATGAATCTCAAAGAAAAATTATAAAGTTAAGCAAAACTGTTAAAGTCGATTAATCGATTCCCAAAATCGATTAATCGAAACCCAAATTGATTAATCGATTCTCAAAATCGATTAATCGAGATTCAAATTCGATTAATCGATCCCAAATCGATTAATCGAAGCCTCTAACATAATAAAGTCGATTCTCGAATCGAGTGGTCGAAAGTCTGAAATCGATTAGTCGATTTCCCCAGGTCTCTTTTCTTCAGCCACTGGAGGTACCCAGTCGATTTCCAAATCGACTAATCGAAATCCAAATCGATTAATCGAAATCGGGCTTTCATGACTTTTCAACTTCCAGGCCAAAATCGATTAATCGAACTTCAATTTCGATTAATCGATTTGGCCAGATTCAGCCCCCTTCCGGACTGTTCTTCCAAATCTTTCTCCTTTCTTTTTCTATGCCTTTAATCTACCCTTTTAAACATATTTGACTGAATTTAAACATCTACAATCTATGCATTAACTTCAATTTAAAACTCACCTCAAGAATCCCCTCAGGGGATTTATTTATTGGGTTTGATGGCTAGGGTTCCATCACTTGCTTCACAATCCCAATCGCTTTGAATCCGTCAATGAATGCTCTAATTAGTCCTTTAATTTGCATTCACTTCTTCTTCAATAACTCTTCTTTACTCCTCTCTCTCTCCTCTTAACTCTCTTCAACAACCAAAGCAAAAGAAACTAGGGTTATTAAAACCCTTTTATTCTCTCTTCTGCTTGTGTGTTAAACACATACACCAGAGATAGGTGTATATGACTCTAAACCAATAACACTCACTACACTTGCGTTCCATTTGCATCACATCAGTTCATCACTCCTTGAATTCAAAGTTTGACCATCACTTGGTCAACCTACGATCAATCGGGCACGAATCCCGAGGTCAAAGTCAAATGGTCAATTTTTCGAGATATTACACTACCCCTCTCTGGATACAGAGTTCAGATTCATGTTATGATCAAGATTCTATTGGGGCTAAAGCATCCCATAAGCGGGAACAGAGCATTCCATAGTCGGAAACGGGGTCAAAACCTTGGGGCCCCTACCCCTCTCCAGAGCCTCTGCTCCTCTTCCCCCACTGGATTTAAGATTCATATTCACATACAGATTTCGGAGTTCAAAGTTCTGATGTCAGAGTTCACTTTCACATTCAAAATTCAGAGTACTAAGTTCAGAGTTCACAATCAAAGTTCGGATTTAGAGGCATATAAAAAGTTCACATTCAAATTCAACGATTCAAATTCAATTATTTCATATCTTCAAATTCATAGTCAATGTTCGTATTTCAAGTTTAACATTCATAGTCGAAATTCTTATTGATATTCAATTTCTTACGATTCGATACGATGGTCACTTTCCAGTCTCAAGTTCACTTTCAAATTCGAATATTTCCAATTTACAATTCTTTGAAAGTTCAAAGGACAATTTCAATGCTCAATTCCAACGGGTCTAAATTCAAATACAAACTTCAAAGTTCGGTTCAGTGCGCAAAAGATCACCTTTCAAGTTCAAATTATAATTCGAAGTCAAATACAGTTGTTGAACACATTAAAAGCTCAATTCAGTTTCAAATGCAAGGGTTTCATTCAATTATATCATAGAGTCTATGAATCAAAATTTAAGATGAACTTGTGAATTGAATCAAAATTCAAATCTCAAAGGTTTATTTCAAACAATCCAATTTCAACAAGTCAAAATTTCAAACACAAATTTCAAGATTCACATTCAAATATATCATAGATTCTATGAATCGAAGATCAAATGAAATTGAGTAGTGAATTTTTCCCTACCTCGATTCCTAACGTCACAGGAAGGTGTGAGATGACCCTCATTGAGGGCGACTGATCAATGCCGAAATATGACTATATTTTGCACCCTAATATCTACACTTAGTCATCCGATGAAAACAATCTGACGGCTATTGTTCAGTTTTAGTGATTTGGTGTTCGTGACCGTTGGATCTTGCAGGAGCATAAAAGAGCATAATTAAAGGATACATAAGAGCATTGGAACATGGAGCCAACGAAAACACCGAAATCCGTAGAAGAACCGATTGATCCAGCCATTGCTGAAGAGAACTAAATTTGTCACATGTCTACCTCAATCGATTGAGATTTTTAATTCAATCGATTGATTTTATGGCGATTATTTTGCCACTTAGATCTGAATTTGAATTCAATCGATTGACTTGTTTATGGAAGGTATTTAGTCCAAGCCCTATATAAACAAAACATTGTTTAGGGTTTGGAGGGCCTCTTTTGTGCCTCTTTTGGTCCTCTTTTGGGGGCTTCTTTTTGGCCAATTTTCATTAGTTTTTCTTTAGGGTTTTCTCCTTAGTTTTTCATTTTTTTAGTTTAGCCTTTGATAATTAGTTTATAATTAGGAATCAAGGCTTTGTAAGGATCCGGATCTTTTCCTAAAAGATCCAACCACTTGATAATAGAATAACTTTGTTGATGGTTTCGGATTTGTGCATTATGTGTGGATCGGAGCTGAGCGACTAATCGCTCATTCAAGGAGGAAGTGAACCCTAGATGAGTAGTTAAATTATTTTCATTTCAATCATTTCTTTTTACAAATATTGAATCGTACAGCTTTAAGTTTGTGCATATTATTTTATCATCGAACACTCATTTATAGTCGTTAATTGTGTAATCAGCGACAATAAACGAGTTATTCCACCAAGATCGATCTTGTAGATCGATATGGGATGTTGTACGATTGATTTTTCTGTTGTGGTTATGTGCTTGTGATGCATTATGCCTTTCGCATAGTTCATGTCGTGATTAAATGCACCATAGTGTGCCAATTATCAGTCACATTTTTATCGAATCGTTTTGCTTGTAGTAAAATGAGGGTTAATATTTGTTATAATTATTGAATCGTACGACTTTAAGTTTGAGCATATTATGTTATCATCGAATACTCGTTTATAGCCGTTGACCATGTAATCGGCGACAATATACTAGTTATTCCACCTAAATCGATCTTGTAGATCGATATAGGATGTCGTACGATTGATTTTACTTGTTGTGGTTATGTGCTTGTGATATGTTATGCCTTTCGCATGATTCATGCCATGATTGGATGCGTCATAATGTTAGGATAGTATATGCTGATTATCAACACATTCTTTTCGATTCGTTCCGCATGTAGTAGGAGGGTAAATAATTTATCATTGAAATGCTTGGATTGTTAGTAGAAAAGTTGCAAATCTAGGGTTAGCGGACTCCTTGATCATCGTTTCATTGTTGTTTGATTATTCACTGTTTTCCTTGCATAAGCTTTCTTTAGATTTCATTAATTTTGTTTTGTGTAGTTATTATTTTTCATTATATGCAAATCTCACCCTTGGTACTTCCTTAGGTTTAACTTATGCTTTTAGAAATTAATTAAATTTCGTGCTTCCCTGTGGGTTCGGCACTCTTAAATTCGCCCATCTACGATAGATCTTGTGCACTTACAAGGGTAACAATTTCAAACCGATCAACGACTGATTCCTTCCTCTAAATCACATATACGATGATGCATTAAGGATTGATTTTAATTACTACTAACTTCGACTTAAGTATTTTCTCAAAACTGAGGCGGAATGGACTAGTTTGTGCTAACCTGGGATCATGTAGAACTTGTCCCAACTTGTTGCTCAATTTTAACCTTCAAAACATTGGATTCGTGAAATTGCTATTCACACAAAGTTATAAACTTTGTTGTCTTCTTTCCAAGACCAAGAGAATCGCGTCAATCTGAGTTTGGAGTAAAAAGTTATAGCCAAAATACTGAGACCGCTTCAGCACCTCGCTTGAGCGAAAACTAAATTCGCTCGAGCGAATTTTATTAGGACTTTTGGCCTATTTATGAAGGGATTTCGAGCGACTTCCAAATTCACTCGAGCGATTTTGTGCGATTCTGCACTTTTCAGAATTCGATCTTCTTCTCCAAATCTCCAATAAATCCCAATATCCTTGCATGCAGCTCCCAAATCACACCTGAATCAAAACTAAACTAATTCTACATTATCAAATCATGCATCTTACCTTTTAGATTGTGCATACTAAGTCTACGACGGTCGAATCGATGAAAATTAATGTCGAAGCTCTCGCTCGTCTCTACGATGACTCGATCGTCCTCATCCGAGCTCGATTCTCTCGAATCCTTGCATGCAATCCAAATGCATAATAGAAATCAGCCCTAATCTCAAAATCATTCTACGATCTATGCACACATGCGAAGGGTTTCGGAATTTACCTTCCTAAATTGCATATGTGGAGATTGCAATGGCCAAAATTGAAGGAATCGATGTCGAACTTGTCGTTCAACCGCAGATCGATCACTTCTTTGAGGTTACAGACCAAATCAAATCCTTGAGGAGAGAGATTTGATGAGGTCAATGGTTAGATTTCCTCTCAAGAACGAAAATGAGAAGTCCCTCTTTTTCTCTCTCGGTTTTCCCCTTCAGCCCACTCTCCTCTCAAATGGATTTTACAATCCAACTCTACGCATGGTTCTCTTTATAGTTAGTGGAGTGGATTCAGTGTGAGGCTGGTACACCGAGTATCGGTGTACGGGTTCTTATCTAACAGTCCAAAATGAGGTCTAAAATGCACCTAACACATTTTGACCCCTAGACCTCTCATTTGCTAACCTAGTTCTTGACCACTGTGCCATCACGTGGCTTGAGCAACTATTCACAAATGTCTTCATATGAAACCTTCACATGATGATACACGTATTTATACATTAGTATAGGTCATTGGCTCGGGTTAGGTCCGTGCCTAGCGTGCACAGGTTTGCCCTTGATCACGCGTACGCCATCCTTCTCGTTCTAATTTATTCATTAATATACTTAACTAAGCCCATATGCTATACTATGGTGCTTGAAAAGGGTGGGATCGAACTTGGCCCGATTTCGAGGTTTGAGTCGTGTGCAACACACACCCTTCTCACAAGGATTCAAGTTGCGATTTAGTGCTTGAATTAGGAAACAGGCTTCATATTTGTGTTTGGGTGCATTTACCCAACTAAGATAGGTGGGCCAGAGACTGCATCACAGTCATCAAATGCTTTGACCAAAGTCAAATCGGCCAAAACAGTCGTATCATCAAAGGTTCACGATTCAACGTTAGAGAAAATCATGGTCGTTACACGATCGATTTAGACGGATAGAAATCCCGAAAAATGAGGGTACGAGACAATGTCAAGTGGCACACACCATGACCACTGTTTGACATCCGATTAGATGGCCATGATTCCATCATGATCCCGACATTTCTGGTATCAGAAATGTATAAAGGTATTATAGATAACTCGAAGAACTTTCCAAGAAGCTCTGATTCGCCTCCTTTTGATATCGAAAATGAAAGCTACGACCGGATTACCGGAGACCTGAAAATCTGGCCTGATATATGAATTGGTCAAAAACCAGTTCGGTAAACTGATAGCCACGATCACGTCTGATCGTATTTTTGAGTTCCATTACTTGTGAAAGATGAGGCACCCAGTCATTGACTTGCTACTTATATGTGTATCTAATTAAGTCTTAACCTACTGCAAGTGCACAATGGAAATTATAGTACTAGCAAAGGATCGTTCCCACAGAGACAGGTTTATATATATTAATTTAATTTTTCTGAAAACTTATACTTTTCTTTTAAGATCCTAAATTATTGGAGAAATATGAATAAAGAATTGTTTCTTAATCTAAATTGCAGAAAATATATCCTAAATCCTCCTACTTCTGATTATGGTCGTCAATCACAATCTTTAGCTATCGGATGTTTACAAATTTAAAATACCGTTACACTATATCTCAAGTATCCTAGTGTTGGTTGGCAATCAAAACTAGAATCCTATTAATACAGATTTAATATAATCAACAATCTTCTAAAACTTCAGCGTCAATCAAATTCTAGAAAATTGAAGATGGAAAAGTAAAATCATTACACTAATCTCGAAACTTCAACCTGAGTCATCAATTCAAATTCAAATTCGTACAAAGCAAGAAATTGCAATAAAATAAATCTAAACCAGAAAGCAAAATAAATTTGTATCCTTCACCCCTCAGCTGCAGGCGTCAATTGTTTCTAAGAAACTATGGATACCTAAACTAAACTACTCTAATGTTGATCGAAAGAAAACCCAACCTCAGTCGTCAATTGATGCTGAGAATTTCTTCGATGGTTATTCTTATACCAAACCCTTTTATTTATAGATCATAAGGGGTCGGTTTACAAAACTCCTAATTCTAATAAAAGAAATAAAACTATCCTAATATAACTCTAATTCAAATCTTATAATTCCTTGTTTTCTATTTTGTTGATGTACTTCTGGATTTCTCTTTTATTTCAGCAGCAGAGTCCTCTTAAGATTCTTCTTCGTCAATCTCCCAGATTCGTGATCAGCCAAACTTCTAAGATAGGAATTCTTCTAATTTTGTGTATGGCGGTGCTCATTCTCACGTGATCAACAGCCTTAGAAAGCCTCTTCTCTGGAAAATCGTAAATCACGATTTTCTATTCTTTACTTTCTATACAGCTTCCTATTGAACGATTTTTTTTTTTACAATTCATCGCGCTTCTTTTGAACGATTTCTTCTGAAGAATCGTAAATTACGATTTTCTATAGTTTTCTTTTGCTTTGCATCGTTCCGCAAAATTGTAAAATACGATTTTTCATCCTTTCAGTAGGCGGTGAATTGTCTTTTGGTTTAATCGTTTTTTTATTGCTTTATGAGTTCATTTTGACGAATATTATCATTTTGGTCATCTTTTGTTATTTATCTTTAATATCTGCACATTAGTAACTTATTAGTAACAAACTAAGTCCTAGCATTACTAAGGTAAGGGTGATAAATTGGTATATTATGTGACTGATCACACCCCCAAACTTATATTTTGCTAGTCCCTAACAAACAAGGAAATATAAAACATTCTTCATAAATTTTTCTAAACTGCAGATTTAGAAAATATTTTCATTCAAAAACTCACTATTGACATACTCTCAAAAGGATATCGAAATTTTTGAATTCTCCCAGTATATTTTTCAGAAAAATTCAGTCAAAGATAATTGCAAAAATTAATGAATCTCATGAAAAAGATAATCTATTCTATTCATATGATTCCCTGTGTAATCCATAGTATCTAGTATTCATATCTCTACTAGACGTATTCAAAAATTTTCTGAGAATTTAGCTCTTACTCCTTTCCCATTTTATTTTATTTCTCCAGTTGTACCTCTTTTTAACATTCCCCTTATCTGTTCTACTTTTACTCCTTTCACTCCCTCTCCTTCCATTTCTTTCACACTCTAAACTCTCATAAATTATAAGGGTTAAAGGTTGAAAGTTTTGGACAGTACATATGGTTAAGGGTTTATAAAATCTTGGTACAAAGAAATTGGGTTTAGGCTTCTAATATGGGTTTAAAGGATAAGATATTTTCTGGGATTTTAGTTTTTTGGCTTTGATTTAAACAAAAGATGGTCTTAAATCATCTTTACGATTTACTAGCATAGATGCCTTATTGCTTTGATATTTCTAATGAATAGTTATAGAAAAAATTTTGTAGTTGAGATCAATCTATTGTTTCAAACATCCATTCTAATACAGTGTTCAACGAGCTAAGCATGCATTGTAACTATTCTATATTCTAATTATTAAACTTCTACTATAATGAATTGTAAGGTTTTCAGGATTCATATTTTTGTCTATCATGCTCATATGTGATGTTTAAATAGCAAAAATTCTAAACTAAGAACTACTATAACTGAAACAAAAGGCAAAAAAAAATCTGCAAAAATGATAAAAGTAATGCAAAAAATAAAGTGTTATTTACAAAAATAAACTAATATATACACAAGTTGTATATCCCCCCCCCCCAAAACTTAAATTGGACAATGTCCTCATTGGCACAAAAAAACAAGGGCTAAAAAAAATCCATACCTATGGGGTTCAGAATATAGTAAATCCATACAATCATGGATCAAAATATCGTTCGATACCGATACGTATCGGTATTGGACTCGAACGATACATTGAATGTATCGTCCGATACGTATCGTTTTGGAGCTCGGACGATACGTATCGGTAACCCGATATTTTAACCCTTGCATACAATCACTCAAAAACATAATATTGTACAGCAGGAAGTATCTTACGATCAATCGTGTTTTACCATAATTTGAATCGTAACATACTTGCTAAGAAAAATTTTGTAGCTAAAGTAAAATAAAAGTTAGTTTACATATTTTACAGGAATCTGCTACAGAGGAGTCAGTAGCTTGACGTTGCCCATGAGTATATCAAACATACTCAGGGTCTGCCAGTGATATAATGATCACTGGCCTTTCTTCGTTTGGAAAGAAAAATTTTAGGTTTCCATATCCTCGTTTGAGAATTAAGAGGGCAGACATGAACAAAATATGTGCTCTCCTCTAATTTTTTTGGGTTTTTATAAAACGGTGACGATGTGTCTAGAGCATTAGAAAAGGGTAACCTCGGTATATATGGTACTTCGATCATAATATTCGGTAAACAATCTTTATTATCTTTTTGGGGTCTATTTTCAATTTTTATTGTTTTTAGTTTTTCTAGTGGGAAAATATCCTCTTTAATTTCAGGCTCACTATCCTTGGTCTCGGAAATGACTACTAACGTAAGCATCTCGACCTTGTTGTCAACAGTCTTACCACTTCTTAAAGGTTGAACAACTTGAAGTTGTTCTGCGGGAATGAATGTATCTCCCACAAAAACTTGTCCTCCCGGGTTACTTACTGGTCGTAACTGTAACTGGTTGCTCTCTCGTTCTACCAATTGCGCAGCTAGCTAACCAATTTGGGCTTTCAGATTCGTAATGGATTGTGTGTGCGAATGTAAAACTTGAGAAATTTGAGCGAGCTGGGATAAATCCTTGGAACGCTGATGTCACTGTTGTTGTAAATCTCTAAGGATTTCAACAATTATATCATCAAATCCGCTGCTCTGAGGACTGAGTTGTTGTTGCTCATATGGGTGATATGGCCTCATGAATGGCAGGTCGGTCGGCTGGAAATTTTGAGCAGGAGGATAGTTTGGCTCAACAACAGATGGTCCTTGTTGTTGGCACTAGTGGAGTCATAGTTAAAATAAGGATTGTTACTCCATTGCGAGTTATACGTGTTGCCGTATTCACTCCGATGGAATGCATATATCATTCCCAGTCTATCATCTTCGGGTATAAAGGGGCAACAAGACATTTAAACACTTAAAAAGATTTAAATTTTGAAATCGAGCGTGATGCATACACCAGAAAAATATATTTTTATGCTTTTAATTTTATTTTATTTTTATTTTTGTTTTTGGGTATATTTAATTTTTATTTTAGAAAACAGGGAGAGAAGACAAATCTGAACCTCTAACTTCTCTGATCAGGGGAAACGTTGAAACTTGTGATTCGCTACTCCAAGTAAAGCCTGCAAAAGCTTAAGAAGTGATCAAAGAAAATTAAAAATATAAAGAAATATAAAAAGAGAAAAAAAATTACTCGTTTTCTTAAATTAAATTAAAATATAAACGTTGTCCTCGGCAACGGCGCAAAAAACTTGACTTGCTACTTATATGTGTATCTAATTAAGTCTTAACCCATTGCAAGTGCAAAACGGAAATTATAGTACTAGCAAAGGATCGTTCCCAAAGAGACAGGTTTATATATATGTTAATTTAATTTTTCTGAAAACTTATACTTTTCTTTTAAGATCCTAAACTACTGGAGAAATATGAATAAAGAATTGTTTCTTAATCCAAATTGCAGAACATATATCCTAAATCCTCCTACTTTAGATTATGGTCGTCGATCACAATCTTCAGCTATCAGATGTTTACAAATTTAAAATACCGTTACACTATATCTCAAGTATCCTAGTGTTGGTTGTCAATCAAAACTAAAATCCTATCAATACAGATTTAATCTAATCAACAATCTTCTAAAACTTGGGCGTCAATCAAATTCTAGAAAATTAAAGATGGAAAAGTAAAACATTACACTAATCTGCAAACTTCAACCTGAGTCGTCAATTCAAATTAAAATTTGAAGATGTTTATAAAGCAGGAAATTGCAATAAAATAAATCTAAACCAGAAAGCAAAATAAATTTGTATCCTTCACCCCTCAGCTGCAGGCGTCAATTGTTTCTGAGAAACTATGGATACCTAAACTAAACTACTCTAATGTTGATCGAAAGAAAACCCAACCTCAGTCGTCAATTGATGCTGAGAATTTCTTCGATGGTTATTCTTATACCAAACCCTCTTATTTATAGATCATAAGGGGTCGGTTTACAAAACTCCTAATTCTAATAAAAGAAATAAAACTATCCTAATATAACTCTAATTTGTTGATGTACTTATGGATTTCTTCCTTTATTTCAGCAGCAGAGTCCTCTTAAGATTCTTCTTCGTCAATCACCCAGATCCGTGATCAACCAAACTTCTAAGATAGGAATTCTTCTAATTTTGTGCATGGCGATGCTCATTCTCACGTGATCAGCAGCTTTAGAAAGCTTCTTCTTTGAAAAATCGTAAATCACGATTTTCTATTCTTTACTTTCTATACAGCTTCCTATTGAACGATTTTTTTTTTACGATTCATCGCTTTTCTTATATTGCACTTCTTTTGAACAACCTCTTCTGAAGAATCGTAAATTACGATTTTCTGTAGTTTTCTTTTGCTTTGCATCGTTCCGCAAAATCGTCAAGCACGATTTTTCATCCTTTCAGTAAGCGGTGAATTGTCTTTTGGTTTAATCCTCTTTTAATTGCTTTATGAGTTCATTTTGACGAATATTATCATTTTGGTCCTCTTTTGTTGTTTATCTTTAATATCTGCACATCAGTAACTTATTAGTAACAAACTAAGACTAGCATTACTAAGTTAAGGGTAATAAATTAGTATATTATGTGACTGATCAGTCCACTTTCATTGAGTTTTCGAATCGTCAGAAAACTTGATCGAAGCTGAAAATGGCTACCCGATTACCGACTAAGGGGTCTGAAACCCTTAGTGAAATAACTAGTTTTGAAGGGATAGAGTAAAAACCTTAATTTTCCCTTGAATCCCGTGGGACAGAGATCACCGATGATCACTGTTTTGGTCTCAGTAATCACAGATGACCTTTGATTTACATATCAGATGGTTGACCACGAGTTTGACCAATCGAGATGTCGTAGAGGCTCAAAAACCCGAATTCTTGAAATTAGACCAATTAGGGTCTAAAAACCCAATACGGCCCAACCCATGGGCCTCAGAAAATAAGTCAAAGTAACTTATTAGACTTGATGTCCTTGTTTAGAAATTGAGTGGGCCAATACTATTGACACCCCTCAAAATTTGGAAGCGCCTACGCTTAAAATATGAATTTCTTAGGAAACTGGACCCCCTTTCGATGTAGGACCGGAGTGACCCGATATATGTGGTCTAAATCAATAGATAAATTGTTGGGACCTGATGTCCCTATTTGAAAGCCTTGTGGGCCATTTTCGATGTAGGACCGGAGTGACCCGATATATGTGGTCTAAATCAATAGATAAATTGTTGGGACCTAATGTCCCTGTATGAAAGCCTTGTGGGCCATTACTAATGACACCCATTAAAGATTAAAAGTACCCACGTTGAGAATGTGAATCCACCTTAAAGAGCCAAACTGATTAAGATCCCAATTGACCCAACCAATGGACCCAAAAAGGGCTGGCCTGACATAAGTAATGAGCTTTTGGGACTTAGTGCCCTTGATTTATAAACTAGTGTGCCCCGACTAATAACACCCAGTCAAAATTGAAATGGACACCCACCTGAATTAGTACTTTAATTTGAGAAAGCACTGGATATGAGATAAGTGAACGAATTTTGTCCCGCTCAAAGCTTGACCAATTCTAAGATAGATGACCCTAGATTGACCATCAATAACCCTTATTAGTGGAAGACATAGTTACACACTATCTGTGTGCAAATAGTAACTGACATTGACTCTGCCTTAAGGATTTTGTTTGAAACAATTGGAGGGATAAACATTTTCCATAACTCTATTGAATTATTTATGAAATGTCCCTGATGGACTCTGAATTACGGCAACGCTAAGTATAGCGTAAACTGATTCAGAAAATCAGTATGCTTAATGATCCCATTATGTGTATATATGGGATCAAAATATCTATAGTAATTAATGTGAGATCCGGGGATTCAGACTAATTGAATTGGACCTGAAATTTGACTGAGTTGCTGAATTGTAGTGTTCAAATCTGAACCTGATATTGATTGAAACACGTATTTGATTTGAAACAGATATTTGATGAAACTTGTATTTGAATCCGAACCAGATATTGATTGAAAACTCGTATTTGATTTGAAACTGATATTTTATGAAACTAGTATTTGATTTGAAACCGGTATTTGATGGAACTCGTATTTGAATCTGAACTCGATATTGAATGAAACTCGTATTTGATTTGAAACCGATGTTTGATGGAACTCGTATTTGAATCCGAACCTGATATTTATTGAAACTTGTATTTGATTTGAAACCGATATTTAATGAAGCTCGTATTTGAATCCAAACCCGATATTGATTGAAACTCGTATTTGATTTGAACCGATATTTAAACCCGAACACCTATTGAATTATTGATTTTTGATATAGATTGAGATTGAATCCGAAGACTGATTGAATCATTAAATATTTGATGTAATGTGAACTTTGAATATGAACCCCTGAACATGGGTTATTTGAATATTGAATCTTGAATATGAACTTTGAATACCGATTATTGAATCGAATATTGAACATTTAATACCGAACATCGGCATGATTATCTAACATCGAACGTGAAATTATTGAATATTGAACATTGAATGAACTATTCAACCCTGAATATTGATTTAGTGATAACGAATACTGAAAAATTCGAAAGTGAAAAGATGATATTGCATTGATTATTGAGCCTCGCATAGCTGACCATTGTTCTTGCGAACGAGCATTATGAATGACTCATATTCAGACGAGTTTAAAATGGCAGCTGAGGATCAAGTCTCATTAGACCAACAGGGTCATTGATCTGTGTCTTAATTGACTAAATGGCGGAGAGTGTCAGCCCTCTATTTGCGGGCCATTGGCAATCGAATATTGAATATCAGATCATGGTTGGTGTCTAGTATTGCACCGAAATAAATAAAAGACACTAATAAATCATCAAACAAACTGCACTAATTAATTACCTAATATTGTAAATTTTGTGGTGATATATCTGAATAATTATTTAAAAGAATAAAGCCTGATTAAATTGCATTAAAGCAACCTGATACTTATTGATGATATTGTTTGAATGGTAGATTGCTAATTGAATTTGATATGTTACTGTTGATATTCGTAGAATTTGTGATGATAGAGTAGATGATTGAAAATCGAGCTTGACATTGCTTTGTTGTTATTGGTAATTGGAATTTATAATTGAACATGTCTGGAAATTGGGAAATTGAATGATCACCTTGTATCGAATGAATCCTTGAACATTATCGTCATTGTCTCATTAGAGCCTAATGAGTCATTGATGAATAGATTGATAGATTTAGAACCAAGATATAAGAACATATGATATTGATAAGATAGATAATTGATGAAATCTGACTGAAAACATTAATTGAATTATGAGAATTTACTGGAATTGTATTGATAAATGTAGCTAATACTTTATTAAGCTAGATTAATAAACCTATCGTGCCTTTTTTTGTGGGGCTAAAACTCTTTTGCATGCTTTACATATCTCGCAATGCACAAAGGAGCACTTTTGATTGAAAATATAATACAAAGGAGCACTTTTAATTATTGTTAGCTCGCACAAAAAAAAAAACCCAAATAATAATAATATAAATAAACTCATCCTATTCTCTAGCAAATCGGGCTTGCATGTAAGTAGCAAATTGCGTATTATGAAACTTCAATTCAAATTGAGCAAAATGCAAATTATGAAACATAGGTTAAGACTGCGGCATATTTAAAATGGACACTTTTATTTACAGCCATGATTCTAACTTCTCAACCCATCTTTTATGTTCTTAAACCGTTGGTTTCTCTAAATTTGACGATGGAGATAATTTTTTATCCAATTTTCGACACAATATATCTTGAGCTCATGGGCTCACCATCAATGGTAAGAGTTTGATTCCACATTGCATACCACCTTAAACATTATCATAAGCGTACAACAAACGTGATTTATGGATCACTTTTCGAGATGTTTGCCACATGGACTCAAAATACGACTGTTAGATGGGAGAATCATGATGTGACGATCAACTTTGTCAAAGATTGGGATAAAAAACGATCTCAAACCTGATGTGAAGACCAATATCTGTATGGCATTTTCGTTAATTTCAAGCCCACATCACCTATTTATTAAAAAGGCAAGGAATTGGGTATAATTCCTCATCCCCTCTAGAAATATAATATATAACTACCCTCATTTATTACATTATTATATGAAACAAAATTTCAAAATTCTACATGTATATGATACACATAGCAAGTCCCCCATATCATATAAAATAATATATATATATATATATAATAACAATTTGACAGTTCAAAAGTCAAAGACACGAATCCACCACAATTAATAATCAGGTCAAAATTTTACACCAGATCCAACTCGTGGCAAGTTGGATCACTCGATTCATTATAGGACCCGACTTATTTGCATCCCTAAACAATATAAACTTGTTTTTGTCAACTCTAAGCTTAGGAATGAGAAATCTTTGTGATTGTCATTGTTTGTAATAGTTAATGAATAAATAGGTCGTACAATACCATGGAAGAGAAACAGATGATTGTTTTACCGAAAATCATATCAAGTATAGAGAAGGGATAAGAAAGAAGCAAAGTTTGTTTTACTGAAAATCATCTCAAGTATAGAGAAGGGATAAGAAGAAAGCAAAGTAAACTACAAATTATGGTTGCAATTACTAGCATCACCCACATCCTGACCAACAAATCAAGTAAACTACAAATTATGGTTGCATATATTGGACATCCTAGCTAACAAATCACACATAAACTTCGTTTATATAGAGCAGACGATTACTATGATAAAAGACTATCTATGAGAGACTCTAACACTAACTAGTGCAGCAGTTCCAGATGGGGAAAATTTGAATAAAGGCAAAGGAAAGCAGCCCATCTGGAGAGAATTTTTATGTTTTTTATAATTTTATTTTTATTTTTTTTTACTGTTTATGTGTTTTTGATCAGCTTGGGCTCAACAAGAACCCTTATGTACTACTGTTGAAAAATAATAAGAAACAAATAAGAAATTATGTATTTGTGTTTACATTTTTATTTTTTTTTGGTTTTGTAAAAAAAAATCAGCATGCCTAAAAGACAGCAGAAATTATAATCAAAACAAATATCAAACACAGCAAAATTGCTGGTTGTCAAGAATTTAAAATTTCAAAAATAAATGCAAAGGAGAGGGGGATGCAAACTCAGGCAAATCTGCTCCAGCTGCAATCCATTTGCTCTTTGTTTGGCAGCTACTCTAGATCTGCAAAAATTCAAAAACTGCAGCAGTACCTTATTCAAACAAAGTGAATATAATAAACAAATCAAAAAGAAAAACTCAAGCCACTGCAGCAAACATTAAATCAAACAGTTGGAATGCACTCTAAAATTTAAAAACAAAACAGCAACAAAAAAAATCAGATTTACAAAAATGAAAAACTGTGAATCTACTATCTAGATGAAAACTCCCCGACAACGGCGCCAAAAACTTGTTGTAGGAATTCTAGTGTGCTGATTTATTGTGTGTGGTGAAAGCAAATCAACAACAAAGTAAAATAAAGGATTGAAACAGCACATCTAAAATATCCTACACCTGCAAGATACAGGGTCCATTTGTAGCAAGTTTTAATAAGAGTTTGCCCCATAGGTAGTAGTGATCTAAACCTAAAAGGTGTATAGTAGACCTCCAGATCTGGCTACAGATCTGACAATTCTAAGAAGAAAGAGTTTTTCGGGTCACTAGATCTAATTTACAAAACTGAAATATAAAACTAAATCTAAAAGATTGAGGAAGATGGATGGTAAAATAAAATATAAAATGGGGGAAATAGACAACTAAGGACTGGTTTTCATTGCAAAACAGATCAAGGCATGTGAATTTGTAACTGTCCTTCACTTGGCTACAAGCTCAAGTGCAAGGTAGAAGAATCCACTCTAAACCAAAGGCTTGAACTGATCTTAAGGGTATGATCTGTCTACTTGAATGGTCACAGATCATCCTAGGGATTTCCTTCAAATCAAAGGTTTAAGGTAGAAGAATCCAATTTAGACCAGAGATTTGAATTGATTTTAAGGCTATGATCTGTCCACTTTAATAGTCACATATCATCCTAGGGATTTCCTCCAAATTAAAGGTTTCAATTAGAACATCAAAATCACTACAAATGTTGTTGATGCAAGGCTACAAGCTCAGACATCCACAGGGATATTAAACCAAGGGAAATCAGATGGTAAACAATAGATCTACTAGAAACTAAATGGACTATTCCCAAATATATAGATCCTATAGATATCTAATGAAACCACAAAATCTTTAGATTTAATTGGATATTAAAATCAACAATTTATTAAATCAAAATTACTTACAATAACTTTGTTCTCGGATCTGTAGTCTGTGCATCAATCCACAAGACCTTCATGCTAAATTACAATTGAAAATCAGATCTGAACTACTACTTAGATCTAATTCAACGGGCTGGATTAGAAAGAGAAGGGGGAAGAGAAAAAGGAAAATAAAACCTAAAATTAAACCTAAATGAGCTAAGGAGAACCAAAGTTATTATATGGATTCCTTGCTGAGAAATTACAGCAATAGGGAGTTCTATTTATACAAATGCAGTGATTCAAGTGCTTTGGATTGCAGCCAATCAAAGGAGAGATTTTTTATGTTAATCCTTGTTTTAGCATTTCAACCAATCAGAGAGAAGAAAGGGATTTGGTCTTGTTGTGCTCAGCTGAAGTAATTTGCATTCCCGCCAAAAATTAGTTCACACCCATGTGCAGAATTCCTTGTGCATTGGAGTTCCCAAAAATGCCCTTGCTAATCATTTGATATTTGCTTATGAAACCTGAAAACTATTAGCTGCAGCCCCTATCAAAACAGCTTTCTCTTCTTCGATTTGGTGGGCTCGAGCTGGATCAGCTTTAGAAGATTATATACTACAGCATCAGTTCTGCAGGTTTAAATATCAACAGCTGGGGGTAAGTGATGCGAGCTTCAAGAGGTGGGCTAAAGGTAATAAGGATCCACTCGATAGGTTTGTAATGGAGTGGTTTGAAGACTGCAGCTTCAGGTCCTTGTCGTGAGGTTGAAGGTGGTGTAGAGGTGTACTTCGAGAGGATGAAAGTTGGAGATTTAAAAGGCAGCAGCTGCAGGTATCTCTCCGTGAGGATGGGTGTTGTATTTCGAGAGGATGGAGGGGATTATGGCTGCTGGTCGAGCAGTTGGCTGAAGGTAGCTGACTGCTTTTCGACAGGTTTGGAGTTGGAGTGCAAGACCTTGACAGGTTGAGAGGTTTGGAGACTGCTGCTCTTCGACAGGATGGGTGCTGGTGCTCGAGAGGTTGGTGGTTGCTGTAAAGATCTCGACAGGATTAAAACTTGGAGCTGCAAATGCTGGTCGTGAGGTTCAAAAGCAGCACACTGCTCGATAGGATTGAAGGCTGCTGCATGGATTTGCACTCTTTGACAGGTTTGATGGGAGGTTGAAACTGCTCTTGCTTTAAGCCTTCGACAGGTTCAATGCTTGGACTGCTCGAGATGTTTGGTGAGTGCAATGCATTTCGAGAGATTGTGCAGCTGGAGTTGCAAAAGTCGACAGGTTGGAGGAAGAGTCCTCATCTCTGCTCGATAGGTGCTGAAGGTAGGTGCTTCACAAGTCGATAGGATAAAGGCTGGGGGTATTCCATCCATTCGATGGGTTCTGAAGTTGGGGGAGCTGCACTTCGACAGGTTACTGGCTTAAGATGTCGAGGGGTTTGCTGGAGCCTTTAAGTGTCTATTCGAGAGGTTCAATGGGCTGTTGGTGCAACTCGACAGACTGCTGGTCTGCTGCATTTTGCAAAGGTTGCAAGGCTTGGATGAGGGGCTGCTGAAGCTCAATAGGTGCAGCTATTCACTTTCCAAGTTGACAGGTTCTGAAGCTGTACTCAACAAGTTTGCTTACCAGCTGTGTGCACACCTCGACAGATCCAATATGTATTTCAGCAGTCCATGTCTTGCTTCAGCTCTTGTCAGGTTGGGTTACCATTCTGTGCACCTAACTATCTGATGTGAAGCACTGCTTTTATAACAACTTTGCTCACTGACCTGTACCAGTGCTGCAGCTGTTTGGGTGCCAGCTAAAATGACGGAACAAAAGGCTTTGACAGCAGCTCTATCCTTCCTTCTTCTCAGTGCTGCAGCAGTCATCTAATGTGTAACTGCTGGAGGCTCCTGATTGCTCTAATCTCCTTTTCTTAGCACATAACATGGATAGCTGCATATTTATTCCTAAACTACAAAACAATATTAAAACCGTTATTAAACACCTCAAGGTCTTACAAAGGTTAGGTTTAAAGGTGTATAAAATGGTATAAATCAGTGACTAACACACCCCCAAACCTAACCTTTGTTAGTCCTTCAGCAAAGTGAAATTTAAAAATATTAACCTACAAAACTAAATGCCACTTTCGTAGGGAACACAGGTGCATTTAACATATACACCAAGTCTTTTAAACCCCTAGGTGATCCCTAGTGGAGGAGTGGAGTCTCCTGAGGGTTTTCAGTGAAGGTACCCACAAACTTCTCCAATAAAATCAATTAATACTCTCATGCAACATTCTAAAACAGAGTTTAAGTAAAATAAAATAAATTTCACACCATGCTCATTCAATTTTAGAAGGTTCTCAGCAGAAAAACAGCAATTTAAATCTGAAATTTTGCTATAATTCCCTCACCATCAATCAATTCATGTCAAGGCATTATGCCTGAAAATTAATGCAAAGCTCACCTTTCAATTGAGAATTCTGTTTTGATATTGCCCCCATCAAATTTGATTTCAGACCCAAGTCTAACCAGAGCTGTTACTCACAACAAAAATAGAAGGGTGCATCATTTCACATAGCTCAAGAGCAGTTACATCCCTCAAATATGACTGCAAACATGAGCATAGGCGTTGCTCTAACTTCTGAATTTTTCTAACTCTTTCTACCATAGATTAAACAGATCCTCATCTCCACATGACAGTTCAATCTATTTCAGATCAGTAAGGACTCTTACTGGGTGAGGTTTATAAAAAATCAAAGGGGAATAACAAGATTCAAATTTTGATAAATCAATAAGGTAAGGAGATGATTTGCAACTTCACAACCTTCATTTCAGCATAGTTTCATCTACTTCTTGAATTTTCAGATTTGAAGTGATCAGTTTCTAATCCTCTTTTCAATCTTTCAATGAAATGACTTCTCTTTCTCATTCTTTTGTTTTACTTTTCTTTTTTTATTTTTCTCCATTTTTCTTTTCATGGGTTGGAATGCCACAATGCCACCAAGTGTGCCTTCTTTTCTTTCAACCAAACATCAAACCTTGCACTTCTAACCTCACTTCTCCTTCCATTTCTTGATTTCTCAGATTAAGGGTGAACTGAAACAGGTCAAGGGTGGTTCAAATTTTTTTTTTTATTTTTATAAAAAAAAAAAAACTGGGATTTTCAAGACTCAAATGGTGTATCAAGGGCAGTTCAAAGGTGGGAATTTTTAAGCTCAAACTGTCCAATGGATGACCTTACTTCATGTCTTCAATGTCATGAATGTTGGCAAGCTGTTTCAACTTGAATTTGCCTAACTTCTAATGAGCAGAACTAGATCCAATCAATCCTTAGAACAGAAAAATTGCCAAGACACTCTTCAAGAAAAACATTTCAGGCCCAAATCTCACTAGGTATAGCCTTCCATCAAATTTTCTGGGGGGTATCCCCACAATTTTCTCTCTTTCCAGTTTACTAAGCATCAATTTTTGAAAATTCTTGACATTTGCTTCATGAGCAATGTTAGAACTACAACACATTTCAGTTTTTAAAAGTTTTTAATTTCCTCTTTTTCAAAAATCAAGTGGGAAATCATTTTATTTTCAAAAAATTTCTTCAACATGGCTGCACAAAGCATTAACTTATTTCATTGGCACACCTGCCATATCCCCAAACCTATGATGAACATTGTCCTCAATGTTTACACACTGAGTACCCAGGGGCAGCAGGGTAAAAGAAGAAAGAAAGATAAGCAGAAAATCAAAGCTATATGCAACAAAAATGCAAAACTGATCATAAAAAGAATAGAAAAAATGGTGTATAAATGCAGGAAAATTAACTTGGTTTATATAGAACAGACGATTACTATGATAAAAGATTATTTATGAGAGACTCGAACTCTAACTAGTGTTGACTCAAGCTCCCTCACCGACATCACTTTCCACTTCTCGCGTTCCTTCACTGGCATCACTTTCAACTTCCTGCCATACGTGCTCGGTATTCTGGTGGTCAAACCGCTTCGATTCCGTCTCGCACATCGTGCCGCACCAGCACAGAGCCTTTTCTCCTTTGTGTATACTTTTGATATGCAGATCTCTTCTTTATCGTAGTAAATTGTTCTTATCAGGTGGGGGTTGATTAGCTCGGACTCTCCTATATACTCACACTTTCAAATCCTCTACGTATAGTTGACCTTTATCTTCAGCCATCTTTCAGAAAACTTTGCAATTCCTACCGTACGAATTAATAAATAAAAGGATTCATATGATTGGACAATTCATTACTCTTAATCATATGATAGAGGTTGTGTTCATATTAATCACCAGATAACTCCTAATTAATTAATTTGATTCTATGAAGATATTTCCTAAAATTAACTCGATAAACTCATCAATTAATTAACTGTAATTAAGCAACTGTTTGATTCTATAAAAGAAATATAAAATAAATGTTTCTAGCAAGGATAAGATGAATATGAAAGAAATTCTAAAAAAAAAAAAATGAAAGAAATATAAAATCAATGTTTCTAGCAAGGATTTGATGAATTCTGATCTATTATTTAATATGCATTTGTGAAATATTATCTATGGTTGTAAGGTAGACATTAATTCTATTTAACTTGAAGACAAAACTCATAGTTAAACAGAATTAATGAAGAAATATTATCTATGGTTGTAAGGTAGACATTAATTCTGTTTAGCTTAGAGACAAAATCCATAGTTAAACAAAATTAATGTCTACCTTACAATCATAGATAATATTTCTTTCTTAGACAAATGAATATTAAATAATCGTAAATTAATTCATGATTTATCAAATTTTAATTTAGGTAATATCTTCATAAAATCAAATTAATTAGGAGTTTTCTAATGATTGACATGAACACAACCTCTACCATAGGATTAAGAGTAATGAATTGTCCAATCAGATGAATCCTTTTACTTTATTTTTTTAATTCGTACGGTAGGAATTGCAAAGTTTTCTGAAAGATGGCTGAAGATAAAGGTCAACTGTACGTAGAGGATTTGAAAGTGTGGGTACATATGGGAGTCCGAGCTAATCAACCCCCACCGATAAGAAGATGAGTCTGCACCCACTACAACATGAAACAATTTACTACGATAAAGAAGAGAAATCTGCATATCAAAAGTATGCGCAAAGGAGAAAATGCTCTATGCTAGTCTTTTATCATAGTATTCATCAGTTCTATATAAACCAAGTTTATGTGTGATTTGTTAGTCCGGATATCCATTATCTACAACCATAATTTGTAGTTTACTTGATTTGTTTGTCAGGATGTGGATGATGCCACTAACTACAACCATAATTTGTAGTTTACTTTGCTTCTTTCTTATCCTTTCTCTATATTTGATATGAAAATATTTTTCACTGATTAACACACCCCCAAACCTAAGCTTTGCTAGTCCCTGAGCAAAGGAGAAATTAAAAACAAATATTGAAAACAGAAAATGCCACTTTTGTAGGGAGCACAGATGCATTTAGCATATGCATCAAGCCTTTTAAAACCCTAGGTGATCCCTAGTGGAGGAGTGCAGTCTCCTGAGGGTTTTCAGTGAAGTTACCCACAAACTTCAATAAGAACATAATTAAATCAAGTGCAAACAGTTCCAAGTTAGATTCCAACAAATTCAACTTTATTCCATACCTTACCCTTTTGAATTCAGAAGTTTCAAAACAGTAAATGTAAACAAATTTAATACCTAAATCCTTTTTCAAACTCATCATACTAATATGAAATCATCAAGGGAATGCTCTGTGCAAAACAGTATGTACTTCACCATTAATTTGAGAATCAGGTTCAAACAATGCCTAAATAAGTCCAATTTCAGACCCAATTATCTCACAGGCATACTCTCACAAGTGATTTCAAAGGTGTTTCATTTTACACAGCTCAAGAGCAGTTACAGCCCTCAAATAGGGCTGCAAGCATGAGCATAGGCAGTGCTCTAATTCTTAAAATCTTCTAACTCTCTTCACCATAGATCACACAGCTCCTCATCTCCACATGACAGCTCAATCAACTTCAGATCAGCAAGGTCATTTTATTAGGTTGTAATGTGGCTTATGGGTGAGGTTTATAAAGAATAAAAGGGTAAAGAGGGATTCAAAATTGAGAAATCCGTAAGGTAAGGAGGTAGTATACATACCTTCTTCATCTCAACACATCTTCATCTTTCTTTAGTATTTTTCATATTTGAAGTGGCCATCTTCTCATCTTCTTTTTCAAAATTTCCAATGAAGTGACTTCTCTTTCTTTTTCTCTTTTATTTTGTTTTTCTGCTTTTCTCCTTTTGCATGCTTTTCTTTTTGTATTTTTCTCAAAAAAAAAATAAAAACAAATTATGGGCTGGAATGCCACAATCTCCACAACTAAACATTGTTTTTCTTAGATTTTCTCCCTTTTCCTTCCACCAAATATCAAACCTTGCTCCTCCAACCTCACTTCTCCCTTTACTTCCTGAATTCTCAGATTGAGGGTGAACTGAAACAGGTTAAGAGGTTCAGGAAAAAAAATATTTTGGTTTTTGTCAAAGAATGGAATTTTCAAGCTCAAATGGTGTATACAAAGGCAGTTCAAAGGATAGGGATTCTCAGCTCAAACTGTCCAAGGGATGGCCTTACATCATTTCTTTAATGTCATGAGTACTGTCAAGTTGTCTCAATTTGGAGTGCATAACTTCTAGTGAAAAAGAATTAAACACAAGCAGTCCTTAGAGCAGAAAAATTGCCAAACACTCTTCAAAAGAAAATTTTTTACAGGCCCAAATCTCACTGGGTGTGGTCTTCCTTAGGGCTCTCAAGGCATGTTCTTACTTTTTCTCTCTTTAATGGTTCACTACATACTGATTGTGACAACATTTCTTGATGATATCTTTTATGGCAATGATGAATTTTTCAAAAAGATCCAAACATTAAATAGTCTACCATACATTTTTAATTCTTCTTTTTCAGAATTGCTCAGTTTGGAATTTTGTTAAATTTATTGTAATCCTACTAACACCATTGCATTTGGCTTAACTATAGAAATTTTTTGTTTCTTTTTATTTTTCCTTTTTTTTTTTTCAAAATTACCCTGCGATACCCCCAAACTTATGAGGAACAGTGTCCTCACTGTTTTAGAAATATATCAACTAAAAACAGCAAGGTAAAAATAAAATGAAACTACACAAAGTAAGAGACACATGAGCAACAAAGATACATACAATTTGCACAAGAAAGGAACATTTCATTACAATGGACTGTATACAAAAGGGGTACAGAGATGACAAAGATGACAAAATGCAAATGAAAACTATATACAACCAAACTATCTAGGACAACAGTACTACAGATCTAAACACACCAACTCTACACCTAATCAGAGTCAGTATCTGAACTGAACTTAAAACAAAAGGAGGGACCCAGGCATATTTTTCTTCATAAGGATTTTTGTCCTTCTCCACTGGCTCTGCACTGGAAGTATTAGGTGTGGAATTGATTGCAGCTGGCTTCTTCT